>OW386285.2:382781728-384280940 GCA_936432065.2 Rutpela maculata | reverse complement strand
GGAAAACACCTGGAAGTACCCTAACTCTTCATTTAAAACCCGCGAAAACATATATGAAGTGTTGTTCTACTTGTTTTCCCACGTAGTTGATATTCTCCTGCAGTAGCCACGGTTGTCTAAACGACACTTCGACAGAATCTTATCTACTATCGTCAGGTTCTCGCTGAAAGCAGCAGTGGACATACACATATATATATATATATATATATATATATATATATATATATATATATATATATATATATATATATATATATATATATATATATATATATATATATCAATATTTTTAACATAATCGTACTTAAATTAACTTTAAAGAAATATATAAGTTTCAAACAACTCATCCCATATATTTTAAGGAGATAAAAAATAATTATTGATTTTTTTGATATTATGTAAACTACGTGCAATTGCATTTGGTGCGTAAGATATTCTGGTAGAATATTTACTTTATGATATTTAATTTTGTCTTGACATTATCCTTCAAAATGTAACAGAGTTCTTGGTTAATAATTTGTAAATTAGGTATAATTATGACAATGTAAGTAGGTAATTTAAAAAATTACAAGAATATTTTTAGAGTATAGTCATTACCCTGATATAGTTTAAATATTTTTTTCCTTCTATATATGGCCTTACATATATATATATATATATATATATATATATATATATATATATATATATATATATATATATATATTAGGTTTTCGAGGGTGTTAAATGACGTGTTGGTGTACTTCCAGGTGTATCAACTACATGGGAAAACACCCGGAAGTACACCAACACTTCATATATATATATATATATTCATATTCGTAAAATAATTATGAGATGGTATTTTTTTTGTTATTATGTAAACTAGGTGCAATTGTATTTAGAACTTAAGAAATTCTGGTAGAATATTTGCATTATGATATTTTATTTTGTCTTGAAATTATCATCTTTTCTTTCAAAATGTAACAGGTATTATAATAAATATTGTATTATTTTATTGTAAATAAAATTGTTATAAACTTCACCTGACTTGTTTTCTTTCTCTTATTTAATTAACTTGATGTAGGTATATCCTGGGTTATCGGTCTTTATAATAACAGTACTCTTTTCTTACGTTTCGGTTTATTCAACCATCGTCAGAGAACTACAATTAAGTGAAGATATTTTTTTTAATGTTATTTTTTATACACATGGTTATAAATTATGTACTTACATTACTTAATATTATTGTGTTTATATTGTGTTTATTACCATGTGTATAAAACTAGCATTAAAAAAAATATCTTCACTTAATTGTAATTCTCTGACGATGGTTGAATAAATCGAAACCTAAGAAAAGAGTAGTTTTATTATAAAGACCGATAACCCAGGATATACCTACATCAAGTTAATTTGATATCAACGGTCAAGAAACTAAAAACATCTATAAAGTATTTATATTTTTATTGAAATAATATTTGCCTAAGTTACCCACAAAAAAAGCTGATAGACAACCAGCTCGACAATATGAGCTGGGCAGCCCAGCTACACCTCTAATTCACTAGAATGTTAGCCGTGGATTGGCAAGGTGTTGAAAAACCTTCTCAAATCCCACGTATTTAAGGCTCGAAGAAAAGTAGTTTCTCAGGGGGTGGCACTTAAAAAAATATTTAATGGTGCTAAAATAGAATCAAATTTTAAGAAGAATGCAATTTTTCACATAAATTGATAGTTTTTAAGTTATAACGACTTCAAAATTGCGATGTTAGCTTTAAAAAAAAAGGTATTTGAAAACGGCTTTCGTCAAGTAACTCGAAAAGTATTACTTTATCGAAAAAATGTTACAGACCAATTACACAAAGTACAAACTGGGAATTAATTATATTTTTTGTTTATTGATGTAGGATTAATAATTTCGGAGATATTTAAGTTTACATTTGGTATCCAAGTATTTCGAAATTATCTTTAAAGTTTAAAATGCATTTTTTTTTCTAAAGCAAGTGCTTTAAATGAGCAAAGAAATTTGAGCATCTAGGTAATGCTACATCTTAACGAAAAACTGTATTTGAAATAATTTTTTTAAATTACTGGCTAATTAGAGTAACAAAATGGCGACCTTTTTTTATATAAAAAAATATAAATACGCATATTTTTCCGTCATAACTTCTTTATTTCTTATACTACAGGAACGGGTAAAAAATAATTTGAAAGCGCAATTAATTAATTGTCTTTAATTTCATTTCTTAGCATGCGTGAACGTGGGTGTCACAATTTCTGAGATATTTAACATTTAAAATACACTTTTCGTCTTATAAACGTTCGGACGCCATTTGGAAAATTTCATATCTCCGAAACTACTAAATCTATGTAAATAAATAAAAAAGCGAAATTCGTTATCAGTTTATGAGCTTTATTTTTCAATAAAACTAATATTTATTGAGATATTTAGAAAAGAAAAAAAAATAAGTTTGATTGAAAATACCTTTAAACTGTATTTTTTCTAAAGCAAGTGCTGTATACAAACCAAAGGCATCTACGTCATGCTATTTATTAATGAGAAACAGTGTTTGAAATTAATTTTTTTTAATTACTGGCTAATTACAGTAACAAAATGGCGACGTTGTTACTAAAAAAATGTGTAGACGCACATTGCCTCGGTCATAACTTCTTTGTTGTTATTGCTACAGAAACAAACAAAAAAAAACAGTTGAAAGCTTAATTAATTCTCTATAACCTATTATTCTACTTATTGGCATCCTTGATGTAGGTGTCACAGTTTCTGAGATATTTAACTCTCACTCTAAATAATTATCTTATGAACACTTGGATGCCAAATAATGTAAACTTAAATAACTCCGAAATTATTAATCCTACATCAATAAACAAAAAATATAATTAATGCCCAGTTTGTACTTTCTATAATTGGTCTGTAACATTTTTTCGATAAAGTAACACTTTTCGAGATACTTGACGAAAGCCGTTTGAGAATACCTATTTTTACTTCCACATCCAGTGGAAGTAGTAACGACAAAAAAATTTTAAAACATTTTTATTGTTCAAATAGGCTTAGAATGTCACGAAACGTCGAGATTTTAAGTTTGAGCGAAAAATAAATTTGTCTCTCTGTAATTTTTTTTGTGCGCACGTTTTCTCTGGAACCGTTTAAGATATTGACTTGAAATTTGGTACACATATTTACTTTAACGAGATCTAGAAGTAGATTATATTTTCATCTTGTTCCATCAAAGGGTTGGGGGTAAATTGGGGTAAATTTGGGGTAAATACTTAAATCAAGCAGGTAAGAGTTCATAAAATTGGTATTTAGTATATATAAGAGAAGCTAAGGTCTCAAAAAAATGTTTGGCATTAGCCACCCCCACTCCATTATTAAAGGGGATGAAAGAAATTTTTGATTTAGTATGTGTACAAAAACCAGAAACATCAAAATATATTTTTATTTCATCCACCCCACTACAGATGTGGGGTATCACTTTATGAGTTTTTGAGGTAGAGCATTTCAAATATTATATTATTAAAGTTCCATAAATAATTATTTCCATATACAAATTTTTTTCCGTTGTGAGTGACCTGGATAGAAAATCTGGATGTGGAAGTAGTGATTCCTTGGGCAGCGGTTTTTTTAAAGAATTTTTGTCATTTAAGGGTTGTAAAAAATAGTTTCCGGATCTCGAAAGTGAAAGAAACTTTGGGGGTGCATTGCCGACGTTAAATGATTAGTTGTGACAAAAAACCAAAGTGGGAAAAAAGCCGTGTGATTTTTAAATAATTTTTGTACTTTAAGGGTCGTAAAAAATAGTTTCCGGATCTTGATTGTGAAAGAAATTTTGGGGAGCATTGCTGACGTTAAATGAGTAGTTGTGACAAAAAACCAGAGTGGGAAAAAGCCGTATGATTTTTAAAGAGTTTTTGTATTTTAAGGGTTGTAAAAATAGTTTCCGGATCTCGGGGGTGAATGAAACTTTAGGGGTGTATTGCTGACGTTAAATGAGTAGTTGTGACAAAAAACCAAAGTGGGAAAAAAGCCGTGTGATTTTTAAATAATTTTTGTATTCTAAGGGTTGTAAAAAATAGTTTCCGGATCTCGGGGGTGAATGAAACTTTGGGGGTGCATTGCTGACGTTAAATGAGTAGTTCTGACAAAAAACCAAAGAGGGAAAAAAGCCGTGTGATTTTTAAATATTTTTTTTTATTTTAAGGGTTGTAAAAATAGTTTCCGGATCTTGGGGGCGAATGAAACTTTGGGGGTGCACTGCTGACGTTAAATGAGTAGTTGTGACAAAAAACCAAAGTGGGAAAAAGCCGTATGATTTTTAAAGAATTTTTGTATTCTAAGGGTTGTAAAAATAGTTTCCGGATCTCGAAGGTGAATGAAACTTCGGGGGTGCATTGCTGACATTAAATGAGTAGTTGTGACAAAAAACTAGAGTGGGAAAAAAGCCGTATGATTTTTAAATAATTTTTGCATTTTAAGGGTTGTAAAAAATAGTTTCCGGATCTCGATTGTTAATGAAACTTTGGGTGTGCACTGCTGACGTTAAATAAGTAGTTGTGACAAAAAACCAGAGTGGGAAAAAAGCCGTATGATTTTTAAATAATTTTTGTATTTTAAGGGTTGTAAAAAATAGTTTCCGTATCTCGGGGGTGAATGAAACTTTGGGGGTGTATTGCTGACGTTAAATGAGTAGTTGTGACAAAAAACCAAAGTGGGAAAAAAGCCGTGTGATTTTTAAATAATTTTTGTATTCTAAGGGTTGTAAAAAATAGTTTCCGGATCTCGGGGGTGAATGAAACTTTGGGGGTGCATTGCTGACGTTAAATGAGTAGTTGTGACAAAAAACCAAAGTGGGAAAAAAGCCGTATGATTTTTAAAGAATTTTTGTATTTTAAGGGTTGTAAAAAATAGTTTCCGGATCTCGAAGGTGAATGAAACTTCGGGGGTGCATTGCTGACATTAAATGAGTAGTTGTGACAAAAAACTAGAGTGGGAAAAAAGCCGTATGATTTTTAAATAATTTTTGCATTTTAAGGGTTGTAAAAAATAGTTTCCGGATCTCGATTGTGAATGAAACTTGGGGTGTGCACTGCTGACGTTAAATAAGTAGTTGTGACAAAAAACCAGAGTGGGAAAAAAGCCGTATGATTTTTAAATAATTTTTGTATTTTAAGGGTTGTAAAAAATAGTTTCCGGATCTCGGGGGTGAATGAAACTTTGGGGGTGTATTGCTGACGTTAAATGAGTAGTTGTGACAAAAAACCAAAGTGGGAAAAAAGCCGTGTGATTTTTAAATAATTTTTGTATTCTAAGGGTTGTAAAAAATAGTTTCCGGATCTCGGGGGTGAATGAAACTTTGTGGGTGTATTGCTGACCTTAAATGAGTAGTTCTGACAAAAAACCAAAGTGGGAAAAAAGCCGTATGATTTTTAAAGAATTTTTGTATTTTAAGGGTTGTAAAAAATAGTTTCCGTATCTCGGGGGTGACTGAAACTTTGGGGGTTCAATTCTGACGTTAAATGAGGAGTTGTGACAAAAAACCAAAGTGGGAAAAACGCCGTATGATTTTTAAATAATTTTTGTATTTTAAGGGTTGTAAAAAATAGTTTCCGGATCTCGATTGTGAAAGAAACTTTGGGTGTGCACTGCTGACGTTAAATGAGTAGTTGTGACAAAAAACCAGAGTGGGAAAAAAGCCGTGTGATTTTTAAATAATTTTTGTATTTTAAGGGTTGTAAAAAATAGTTTCCGGATCTCGATTGTGAATGAAATTTTGGGGGTGCATTGCTGGCGTTAAATGAGTAGTTGTGACAAAAAACCAAAGTGGGAAAAAAGCCGTATGATTTTTAAATAATTTTTGCATTTTAAGGGTTGTAAAAAATAGTTTCCGTATCTCGGGGGTGACTGAAACTTTGGGGGTTCAATTCTGACGTTAAATGAGGAGTTGTGACAAAAAACCAAAGTGGGAAAAACGCCGTATGATTTTTAAATAATTTTTCTATTTTAAGGGTTGTAAAAAATAGTTTCCGGATCTCGGGGGTGAATGAAACTTTGTGGGTGTATTGCTGACGTTAAATGAGTAGTTGTGACAAAAAACCAAAGTGGGAAAAAAGCCGTATGATTTTTAAAGAATTTTTGTATTTTAAGGGTTGTAAAAAATAGTTTCCGGATCTCGATTGTGAATGAAATTTTGGGGGTGCATTGCTGGCGTTAAATGAGTAGTTGTGACAAAAAACCAAAGTGGGAAAAAAGCCGTATAATTTTTAAAGTATTTTTGTACTTTAAGGGTTGTAAAAAATAGTTTCCGGAACTCGACTGTGAATGAAACTTTGGGGGTGCATTGCAGACGTTAAATGAGTAGTTATGACAGAAAACCAAAGTGGAAAAAAAGCCGTGTGATTTTTAAATATTTTTTTTTATTTTAAGGGTTGTAAAAATAGTTTCCGGATCTTGGGGGCGAATGAAACTTTGGGGGTGCACTGCTGACGTTAAATGAGTAGTTGTGACAAAAAACCAAAGTGGGAAAAAGCCGTATGATTTTTAAAGAATTTTTGTATTCTAAGGGCTGTAAAAATAGTTTCCGGATCTCGAAGGTGAATGAAACTTCGGGGGTGCATTGCTGACATTAAATGAGCAGTTGTGACAAAAAACCAAAGTGGGAAAAAAGCCGTATGATTTTTAAAGAATTTTTGTACTCTAAGGGTTGTAAAAAATAGTTTCCGGATCTCGATTGTGAATGAAATTTTGGGGGTGCATTGCTGGCGTTAAATGAGTAGTTGTGACAAAAAACCAAAGTGGGAAAAAAGCCGTATGATTTTTAAAGAATTTTTGTATTTTAAGGGTTGTAAAAAATAGTTTCCGGATCTCGAATGTGAATGAAACTTCGGGGGTGCATTGCTGACATTAAATGAGCAGTTGTGACAAAAAACCAAAGTGGGAAAAAAGCCGTATGATTTTTAAAGAATTTTTGTACTCTAAGGGTTGTAAAAAATAGTTCCCGGATCTCGATTGTGAATGAAATTTTGGGGGTGCATTGCTGGCGTTAAATGAGTAGTTGTGACAAAAAACCAAAGTGGGAAAAAAGCCGTGTAATTTTTAAATGTTTTTTTTATTTTAAGGGTTGTAAAAATAGTTTCCGGATCTCGGGGGTGAATGAAACTTTGGGGGTGCATTGCTGACATTAAATGGGTAGTTGTGGCAAAAAACCAATGTGGGAAAAAAGCCGTGTGATTTTTAAATAATTTTTGTATTTTAAGGGTTGTAAAAAATAGTTTCCGGATCTCGAAGGTGAATGAAACTTCGGGGGTGCATTGCTGACGTTAAATGAGTAGTTGTAACAAAAAACCAAAGTGGGAAAAAAGCCGCATGATTTTTAAGGAATTTTGTACTTTAAGGGTTGTAAAAAGTAGTTTCCGGATCTCGATTATGAATGAAACTTTGGGGGTGCATTTCTGACGTTAAATGAGTAGTTATGACAAAAAACCAAAGTGGGAAAAAAGCCGTATGATTTTTAAAGAATTTTTATATTTTAAGGGTTGAAGGAAAATGTTCTCACACTTTGGGGTTGAACCATGCGTATGGGCCTTTTTAGAAGACTTAAAAATAACCGGTTATTCCTGAAATCAGTGCGATAGAAAGGCGTCATTGGAAATTATTATATTATTTATTTTCCGTCTATGTGATCAAGCTTGATCGATCGAAACTTCACTGGCATGACATTTTGTTATAAAAATCTCTGCCTAAGGAGTCACTGCTTCCACATCCAGATTTCCTACCAAAGTCTCTTAGAACGAAAAAAAAATTGACACTATCTAGGTATTTGCACTGTGCATAGAACTTTAATAATATAATATTTGAAATCGTCAAGAACTCATAAAACGAAATGCTATATCGGTAGTGGGGTGGGTGTGGCTGATCACAAAAAAATTGAGGCTTTTGCATCATTCTCACGAAAACGTGCATTTTGCAGTCCCTTCGCCATAAAAGTTCAGTTTTAAAACAAATTAAGTAGTTGTTTTCAATTTTTATTTAATATTTAAAGTGAAATCGGATTAATATAAATAAAATATTTTCTTCGAATTAATCGTTTTCTTTCTGTGTTTATTTTATATAACAGTATGTGAGATCTCACGTTTGTTAACTGTCCTTACCTCAATGTATTAAACTTTGACCTGTCAAAAAATATTTTTGTATAGTAATATAGATTTAAAAGAAAGAAGAAACGTCTTGAAAAACTCAAAAAAAGTATTAAATTTTAAAAATACGGTACTTTAAAAATTAATTTATCTTCAAAACGCTACTTTATTAAGTGTCTCTCTAGTAAGTATTCTCACTTTAGTTAACACGTTGATTTTATTGCTTAGAATCGAGTGGCCTTCCTGAAATGTAAGGATATATATTTTATTTTACCAGTTGAGGTTCTAGCTCTGGAAATAAGTGAGTAATAAGTGCTAGTTTTTACTGGTTTGGCGCCTAATTGATTGTATGTATACATAGAAGCGATAAGCATTATGTCTCACATTTGTTATTTGTTAACAAGAAATTTTAGTCAAAAATATGCAATATGTTATTTATTTAGTTATCATTTGTTTGATATTTTGTTAGAATAAATATTTTTAAAATGGCGCTATTTTTCAAATACTTACTACATTATCGGCTTTTTAGAGGATAATTTGATTCAAAACCTCACCTATGTTAACCTCACTTGCGTTATTTCTTAAGTTGGAACACGCAAATAGAAAAGTTGCAAAGTACAAAGAACTAGTTTTTTGTGTTCTTATATATGTAAATGGATAAGCTCTTAAAATCCACCAATTTTTACTATAATATACTTAACTTTTTTACTTCCTTCTCACTTTCATTAAAGTTTTTGTTTTTATTTGGTACATTTGTTTTTCCGTCTGTTTTTTAATTTTTGTGTTGAGGAGAATTAAAGATTTTATTTGTATTTTTTACATTAAAAGACTCGTTAAGAGACTAAATATTTAATTTTTAACTTCAACTTTTATTATTTAATCATTATATCTTGCTTTTGATACTTTGTTTCTCACTTGCGTTAACTAGTATTTTTAAAAGATGTCTTTTAACAAAACTAATTATCTATTTAACAATTTTTATATTCTAATCTGAATGTTATATTCGAAAATAAATAAATATATTTTTCTTAAAATTACTTTCTGCAAATGCTCGTTTTCGTGACAATGACCTTTATTTCTGACAAAATGGAAATGGTGAAAATCATTAAATAAACTCAAAATTTAGAGATAAATCGCTGCTGGGAAAAATTATGTACACTATATTTCAAACCTCAAGTATTTCATTGTCTAATTCATGCGTGGTGTTTTGTTTTTTGTCTTAATAAGTACCCCACAGGTACTTGAACGTCAAATTGCATAGCCAGTGGTGGAACCCTTGTTAAATTATTTCTTAGTGTTCGGTGGCTATTTTCACACCCTAAGGGCTATTTTAATAGAATTGTTTTAAAAGGGTGTTAATATTAAACAGGTCTACAAAATTGAAATTTTCTTGGATGGAAGCACAGTGGCGTGCAGAAATTGAGGGGTACAAGAAACAATAATTTATTACTTCCACGTCCAGTGGAAGTATAGTAAAGACAAAAAAATTTTTAAAAATTTTTATTGTCCAAATAGGCTTAAAATGTCATGAAACGTCGAGATTTTAAGTTTGAGCGAAAAAAAAATTTCTGTCTGTCTGTAACTTTTTTTTGTGCGCACGTTTACTCTGGAACCGTTTAAGATATTGACTTGAAATTTGGTACACATATGTACTTTAACGAGATCTAGAACTAGATTATATTTTCATCTTGTTCCGTCGAAGGGTTGGGGTGTAAATTGGGGTAAATTTGGGGTAGATGGGCAAATCAAGCAGGTAAGAGTCCACGAAATTGGTATTTAGTATATACAAGAGAAGCTAAGGTCTCAAAAAAAATGACATTAGCCACCCCCACCCCCTTATTAAAGGGGATGAAAAGAAATTGTGATTTAGTGTATGTATAGGAACCAGAAACCTCAAAATATTTTTTTACTTGGTCCACCCTCCACTACCACCCCCCTATCACCACCCCCACCCCACTACCGATGTGGGTTATCGTTTTATGGGTTTTTGGGGTAGAAGATTTCAAATATTATATTATTAAAGTTCCATAAACAATTATTTTCACATACAAAGTTTTTTCGTTGTGAGTGACTTGGATAGAGAATCTGGATGTGGAAGTAGTGATTCCTTGGGCAGCGGTTTTTTTTAATGGAACGCCCTATGTATTGTTGAATGTTTGAATTATTCTTTGTGTTCTGATGTCAAAAATATTACATATGATAGTCCTATCTTTAACCGTTTTCGAGTTATTGAACCGAGTATTGAACATTGAAAATCGTATTTAAGCTATTTATTATTCGAAGGGAAATTACAATTATTAAAGTAGTCTATGAAAATGACAAGTATTCTGTTATTATATGAAATGCTGACAGATTTAATAAGAGAATACTTGTCATTTTCATAGACTACTTTAATAATTTTAATTTCCGTTCCTATAATAAATAGCTTAAATACGATTTTCAATGTTCAATAACTCGAAAACGGTTCATATGTCATATTTTTGAAATCAGAGAAAAGAGGATAATTCAAAAATTCAACAATACACAGGGCGTCCAATTAAAAAATATATTATTGCTTCTTGTACCTCTCAATTTCTGCACGTCACTGTGCTTCCATTAACTTATTAAAGCGGTTCAGTTATAGCCCTACAACTTTCGTCCGAAACTTTATTTTCTATCTCTAATAATAACGATAATAAAGGGTGGCCCAAATATAATGAATAACCCTGTACCTATACACAATTTTGAAATTCCCCGACTTTTCCCAGTTTTACAGGACTTTTGAAAAAGTTCAGAAAATTACTTATATAGGAAAAAAATAATATTACGTCCGGGTCTCATAAATTTTATTCAAGTTACATACCACATGATCACGTTTAGGGATAAATTTTGTCATAACAAAATTTCAAATTTTTAACTCCATTTTTCATTATACCTACCCGAGATTAATAGCTGCCGCACTACTTACTTGATTGTGTGAAACAATTGTTGTTTACGAAACCAAGTCTCTTTTCATTATCATTAGGCATAAGAAATATTCATTATGCCTGCGAGATTTACTACATGCAAAAGAATTAATTATGTTCTCGATTATGTGTAAATTACAATATTTCATAATTTCTCGAATTAAAACTAGGTTAAATTAATACAGTTTTTGATTGCTGTAGTCTCACGATTTATTCGAACCTATGCTAAGTTCTTTATTAGGTACCTATTAGCGATAAAATACATAAATAAATAAATAAATACTTAAATTTTGATAAGGTCCACGGATTATCAACACAGATTATAAATGGGGTACCTACCTACTAATAATTCTGATTTATCTTTATCAAAGGAGTTTTTAGTAAGTCTCAAAGTCGATATGCATGTATATAACACCTAAAATAGGTAGGACACAATTAAAAATCCATAATAATACCTATTTCAGTTAGGTATAGTTATCACTTTAAATTCGCATGATCATTTTAACAGACTCAATTTTATACTACCATGTAGTCCACATTTATTGACCTAAAATTCCATTAACTTGGCAACTCGGTCAAAGAAAAAACATTGTAAACAGATTCACTGGCTTTACTCTTTGTTTCGAGATTTGATACACAACTAAATGGGGCATCTTTCAAGGCCATACGAAAGTTTAATAAAGTGAAGATAGCCCAAATGCAAACAGATCAAAAACAAAACCATTACATTGTGGGTTATGTAAATTCGTCAACGATTTAAAAGTAGTAATTTCAGCCATAATAACTTAATATTATAAAATAACTGTGAGTAACATGACTTCTTAGACAAATTCTCGGATAATATAATGCATATCTTTCAAATGTTAATGGACTGGCATAATATAGGTGCCTAACTAGATGTGGTTTGTTACTTATTTAGGAAACGAAAAACGTTGATACCTAGATAAGTCTTCTTGAATCCAAATTTGAGTGTACATAACCTATCCTCTCACTACAACATCGAATAAGATAACTGATAAATTCATACATTATTTAAGAAACCGATGGAATAATTCGGGAATTAAGTAAACAAAATTATCTGACAGCTAAAAATCAACATACATCTGTCCTCATCGAAAGCTCTGAAATAATCTTTTCGTAAACAATTCAGCTCATTTTTAACCAACTTTAAACATTTACATAACTTCATTAAAACTGCGGAAGTTCATACCGCGGTGTACGCAACAAATTAAAACAAACACATAACCGCGCCGCCTGGCTACAGCACGATGATTAAATTATAAAAAGAAAAAACTGCATTTTTGTTGCATTTTCAAGATCAGATGTACCCGGTAGAGGGGATCGGCCAATCCAAAGCACACTTTCAGCTCCGGAGACATGCAACCCGAAACACATGACTTGACTTTGCCGACTTGATAAATATTCAGTGGGGCGACCTACTAAAAATAATCAACAAAATACTCACCTCTTTCAAAATGTTGAACGATTAATCCATGAGAGTAGGTCCAAAAATGTTCACCACTGATCTAAAACACCACGTCAATAAATATGCACTTTATTGCATTGAGTTAATACATCGGATAACGGCCACACGGAACACTGAACCGACTATGACTGACGAGCACGGCGAACTGACAATCGTGCGCAAAAGCAGTGCCAGAGTAATGGTGGACAAGCATGCGCTCTTTGTCGCCGCGCGCTATGAATTGAAATGTGCACAGGACTAGCCCGGTTAATTTTAACGAAAAATTGGCATGAAAGTTCATCACAAATAAAGTCATGTTATGGAATAACTTGATGTAAGGATGCGAGACATCTGAATTTCATACTTGTGTATCATTCGAGGATCTAAAAAAAACTGTGCATTGAAATTATGTAAAATGATTCTGTTGAATTGGAATTTTCAGTGTTTTCAGGTAGCGAATTGATTCAAAATTTAAAATGAGTAAACCTGATAGTTTTTGAAATGTCTCTAAGATCCTTTCAGATTTTTCTCGCCCTATTTTTTATGGACTCGTTGGTATATCTGTTTTAATTAAATAAGTATGTATATTATAACATCTATCACGTTCAAAAAATTTTAACAATTACATAAGCACACAAAATTAAAAAAGTGATATTTTTCTGGTACTACACTTTTCACTTTTTTGTGTCTGTGTAATATGTTTGCATACGCGATTTTCTAGAAAATGGCGGAGGATCCGGTGATACTCATATATTACGCTAACACCCAAGTAACAATTTAAGTTTTATCACAATATACAAGAGGTTATTAATTCTATATTATAAAACTGATCGTAAAACTGTTTATACTAGATAAGATAACCTCTTAAAAGCTACAATAAACCCGGCATAAAATCAAAAAAGACCTTCTATAAAGGTTATAAATATCTTCCTTAAACTATCAATAAAACCAACAGTACTTTAGAACCCAAATCTGCAAGATGTTTTCAAGTTTACTATAAAACCTTCTATAAAATCTTCTTAAAATCGTTAGTACTTGCAATCAAATTTTAAGCCTGCTTTGAGAACATCATAAATAATTGTGTCCTTAATAATTCTTCGTCGAAAACTTGTTGCACTTAAACTGTCTAAATCAGAAAATGTCGCCAAGTAATAAAATATGTCTGCCTCGATTGAAATATCTGCATGTGCTAACTTTTTAAAATTTGATATTAATAAACAACCTAGTATCAGAAAATTGTCAACGCAGAGCACTTTATTAGTATATCAAAAAACTTTTAAAAAAATTACGTGCCTTTCATTTGTCAGCTTATTAATTATTATTTACAATTAATAAAAAAAATAGTAACTATAGTTTTAGCTTACTCAGTATGATTTTGGGCTTTTTGGGGGTTTATATGACATATTAACACATTTTAAATAATTGCAGGCTAAATGTAAACAGTAAGAATAAGAAAAATATAACTAAACACTGTTGCCCAAACTTTGTTCAAACATGTCTGCCATAGTTAACAGAAAAAAAAAACAGAAAAATTAATAAAACCGTTTATTTTAATAAAATACCTATTAAGAGTTTGTGGCTTTAGGAAATATTTTTATAAAACAATAGTTTTGTTAAATTCCAATTGCTCCACTTTATTACTATTTTAAAGCCTGTAAGACTTTACCCAGCCTTACTACTCTTTTTTAAAACCTTTAAGATTTGTCTCTGACAATCTCTAATCCAAATGTACTTAGCTTAGATAACATAACCTAAAAAAACATTATTTATTTCGTGTGCTTTTGAGTGTGCGATCATTAATTTCTCCTTTCTCCTGTAAGTGGGGGAATCAGAGGATTTATAAGTGCTTTATAAAAACCAAAAAGTTTTAACGTAGCTTAATAAAGCTACCAAAAAACTATTAGGTTTTAAGAAACCTTTACCAATTATCGTTAAAAGCAAATAGTAAACATATATTATATATTAAGGGCAAGGCTACTTAAGTTTTATTGCTTGATCATAAGGAGTACTTAAAGACCATATTTTAAAAGTCCCATAAAACCTAAAGATTTATAGATGTTTACCACAAAACTTAAAATATTTAAAATCTACTATAAAACTTAATGAGTTTATTGTGTTATTAGAGCACTTGTAATAAGACTATTAAGTTGCATTTTTATTTAAAAAATTTTTTTCCTTCTGAATATGGCCTTACAAGCTCAGTGTTTTGTCCACGAACATATTAAAACATATATAGCATTTTAAGTAAAAAGTAATTGACAAATAATAGATACATACAAAGTTATCATGACCGATTATTATAATATATGAAAAAAAACAAAAAAAAATATATGATTTTTTACTACTCTTACACACAACTGAAACGCCATTCGTACTCACTCACTCAGGATTGGTAATAGGGAATTAGACGAGGAGGACACGCTTCTCGCTTCTTACCCAGGGGTCTTTCAGAGGGATTAATAAACAGTAGGAGAAAAACACAGGTTTTGTAGGAGGTTAACTAGATGTCTATATTACAATTAATAAAGGAGGAAAGATGTTTCATACAGTTAAGTTTACAGAGGCTTAAGAGATATGGTAACCATATAGGTGAAGGAAACCCATTTTCATTCAGATATCTGATTCAGATATCTGATTCAGATATCTGATAAGGATTTTAGAGTTTATATCCGTTAAAGGGCAATTGAAAATTAAGGTTAATATCTCCAATTTCGTATTCCGATTTTATGCCGAAAAAATACTGAGTACGGGGTTTAGAGTGAAGAAATATTTGAATTGAGTGGAAGGAACATAGAAAGCTCCACTTAACATATCTGCAGTTTTCGAGCCGTCAGTATAAATTTTGATAGAGTTAATTGGAAAGTTTGAAAGAATCTCACAGAAAGTTTTATAAACAGATATATCATCGTCTTTAGGGCAGGTTGGTATATGAACATTTGGCTTAAAGAAGAGGGTGTTATATTTCATTAAAGCCCATATGCATTGCATAGTGGTGGGGAGTTTTTTTTCGCCAGTAGGGGGTCGGTAAGACTTTTAACAATTTTTCCCATAATAAGTTCATTGCATTTATTTTTTACAATATATTTTGACGCTAAATATTCTCTCCGGTACATATCTTTAAAATTTGAAGCATGTATAAAATAGCATAGTAAAATACTCTCTATTGAAATTGAGCAATATTCGCAGGGTGGTCTTGTTTTATACAAAATATGTTTTATTATGATGTTAAAACAAAATGATACTAAGGTTTTTGATTAAGCACACAAAAATACGAAGATGTATATGATATCGAAACTGCAACACAAACTATGCCTCACAAAAAAGTTACAGATAGACAAACAGATCGGCCGACAGATAGATTTTCTGTTGAAACTTAAAATCTGTTTGATGGCATTCTGCTTGAACAAACAAAAACTTGTTTTTTTTTTCTTTTAACCGTTTCTACATTTCCACGATATGGAGGTAATAGGAAGATGATGTACAAAATATATAAACTGTAATATACAGTGTGTCCCACGTAGTGAAATGGAAGTATATTAACGGTATAAAAAATAGATTTTTTTCCTCAAATAGACTATTTGAACAAACAAAAACTTAATTTTTTATTCTTTTAACCGTTTCTACATTTCCACGATATGGAGGTAATAGAAAGATGTACAAAATATATAAACTGTGATATACAGTGTGTCCCACGTAGTGGAATGAAAGTATAGTAACGGTATAAAAAAGTCCAGGTTTTAAGTTGGAGCGATAAATATTTCTGTCTGTCGGTCTGTTTAACTTTTTTTGTGTGCACGATTACTCTGGGATGGTTTATGATATTGACTTAAAATTTGGTATATACCTACCATGAGATCTGGAACTAGATTATATTTTGATCTTATTACGTTGAAGGGTTGAGAGGTACATTGGAGTAAATGGGGGTAAATAAGCAAATCAAGCAAGTAAGAGTCAATAAAATTAGTCTTTAGTATATGTAAGAGAAGCTAAGTTCTCAAAAAAAATTTTGGCATTAGCCACCCCCATTATTAAAATGGGTGAAAAAATAGGATACTGTAATATAAGTGCGGCTAGGGCGTTGCAAAACGATGTATGAAAGTAGAAACACGAGAGCAGCGAGTGTTTCTATCATACGAGTTTTGCACTGAAGCTTGCCACATGTGTGTTACATACTATGTTTTATACGGTTGTGAAGTTATTTCCCTTAAAGTCTTTCCAAAATGCAAGATATCCAGGGAAAATACTGGGTAATAATAATCACTTTGTTATAAAATAATTGTTGTTTAATTAGATCTTTCCAACATGACATACAATATGAAGATTGAGTACAAATAAAATCTTATTATAAAAAGTAGATAAAAAGTTCTAACAAAAAAGTACACTTACTTTAGTAGTCAATTAAATTAACTATAAAAAAATACAAGTCCGTTGAAACGGAAATCATAAATATTTTCTCTGATTATTAATTAACAATAATTAATAATTAAATATATAACACAAAATTTTAAATTTATGAAGATGTAATTGAGGCGTGTGGCAAATTCTTTGTCGCAAGGCGCCGTGCGGCAAAGTGACATTTTCCGCAGTCATTTTGAAGTTAGAAGATTTGTCTTTCAACACAATCGTAGAAAAATAAAATTGTGACTTAGTGTGTGTACAAGAACCAAAGGCAATAACATTTTTTTTAATTCACCCTCCCTACCACCAACATCCTCACCCCCACTACCGATGAGGCATTTCGTTTTATGGGTTTTTGGGGTCGAGGATTTCAAATATTATATTATTAAAGTTCCATAAACAATATTTTTTTTTACTTGAGATATTGTATTCGATAAGCTCTATTTAACCGTATGGAAATATATGAAATTTCCATCTTCATAGGGAATATTATTTTAGATATATTTAAAATAATACAATTAAGAATATAATAACCTTATATTCTTAAAAATGTAGGTGTTAGTAAGGTTTCTGCAATCACTCTGGAAACCCCAAAACAATAGTTGTTATTTATTATTATATTTCAACTAGTAATCGTGTTGTTCGACGTCGACGTTGACAGCGAGAGCAGCAAGCTCCAAGCTCTTGATTCAGTAGTAAAATCTGAGAACGAGCAAAAAAACGTATTGGGTTTAATTTGCTCTGTAGCTTTTATATTACAGTTGGAGACGCATTTTATTCTCTAAAAATAATTATGTCCTTCTCAGCTCAAGACTTTTTGTAAATCTCAAGAAACGGTAAGGGGCGAGCGTAGAGGCAACTTCAATGTGAATGTCAGTCGATATTCCGTTGAAACAACGTCGAGCGCGGTTAGTACTTGGATGGGTGACCCATCTTGGGAAATACAGCGTTCTCGTCCCATCTTCTAGCGGCTTGTATATCAGTGTATACGCGGAAGTTACGTAATTTCAGACGAGGATTACGTAGTGGATATACCATCCTTCGGAGGGGATGTATAGCAGGCGGTCCCTTGTCTATTAAATGTTAGGCAAGTAAAAGATCCCTACTCTTCCTAAGGGAAGAGGTTCGGCAAAATTTCCAGGTTGGGGGTAGCTCGTCTCCTGACGTCGGTGATAGGCCCTGGTAGCGGAAATAGGCCGACGTTAAATAAATAGATAAAAAAAAGAAACGGTAATCGTTCCTCAATGAGTCAAAATTTCATTGTACAAAAACTATAAGGTCTTATAAATTTGTAGTTCTCTACAAAACGACTTCAGCCAATTTAACAGCGCTAGTGCCATGACCAGATACACGCAATAATTTAATAAGCTTAAAAAAAAGATGACGTGAGAAGCATTAAGAACGTAGAACGAAGTATTGAGACGTGTATTTTCGATTTTGCGGTAAAAATGTCTCTTAGGAGGGATTCGTAATTCCAAATCTTATCGCGAGATCAAAAATCGAAAACTGCAGATGATTTTCTATCAGAAACCATTTTCAGTTTTTTTTACATCATCAAATGTCATACACCTCTGCTCACAAGCGTTTCGCAGACGGTTCGCCTCTCTACGAAATACTGTCAATCAATCTCATCAAAGAGCTATTTACAAAGAAATAAATTTAATAATCTAGAGAATTATGCGGATTTAAAAACCACTTAATGTAAATTCTATATGCATATAATGTTATAACGCAGTCTAAGTTTTTACTAATGATCGGGAAGTTTTAAAGTATAAAGTTTCTCCACATCAGTGAGTAAGAAAAACACTGTTTTGCAATTGTAATCGATTTCATACAGCTACTTACCTAGTTTGACATTGTCCCTCACAAAAACAATTATTTGATTGTGTGTAAAATATAATATTATCTTTCTTTTTTGTCTTGGCCATTGCTTAAAAAAAGCATTCAAATAAAAATTATTCATATTTTTCGATTTGGACTCATTAAATCATCATTATAGATGCTCTCCACTAAAACACACAACTCAAATAATTTACGGGGTCACAGCATTTTCCAAAAAAATTTTGGTTATTTTTAAATCGTCGGATAGAAAAATAAAACCTTTTGAGGTTTGAACGTTCCAATCATCCATTCAATTATAAAATTTGCTTCTCAAGGAAATGAATACCCAACAATTATAAAGATATCTTTGGAAATGTGAAGGTCTCCTCTAAGAAGCTTTATTTGATTTTCCAATGGGTATTCTTTCTTGTTGTAACATTTAACATTTTCTCATTTTTTATTTAGCTTGATGCCGCTTTGTGAATCATCGTTGAACCATTAAAGTGTTACGTTTTTTAAGTTGAAAGCACCCCAAGTCGTCGTACAGGAAACAAAATTTCTCAAATTTTTTTCTCTAAAAACATTTAAGACAAAATTCGCTCTCTGCTTAGTTTTTCAAAGCTAAGAAATTAACAAAAATTAGTGAGCATATCAAAATTTTTCTTATGTTTATAAGAAACAGAGTAGTTTTTTTACTTTAAAAATTAAAATTTTCATCACCATCGATCATTTATATAGAAAATCCGTCTTTGTTTGATACTGGGAATATTGTGAGAATTAAAATATACAATAACCAAGTGAAGTAAATAAGCAGAGCTTGCTGTAAGTATAGCATACCATTCTTGCTGCGCTTTTGATCACTGACTACACTTAAGTACTTGTTTGAGAGCTTAAATGCGACCAAATAGTTTTATAGGTTCTTGATATGGGTGGATTTTTGGGCTTTGTTTATGTTACAGCGTCAAATAAGAATTTATTTGACTTATACAGGGTGAGTCATGAGGAACTGTACATTCTTCTACCGTAAGTAGAGGCACCTAAGACGAATACCAGGTGACCATTAAAAAGTGTTTGTTCCCTTTCTTTACTATCATACAGAGTGATTTATGAATTTTGTCCAAAAATTGTTTTGGTCATAACATTTTAACGGTTAATCCGATTTGCCTCATTTTTTACAACAATGTACACTGTTGCCTAACAACCATCATACATATCCAAAATTTAAAAAATCCAGGGACGGTTTCAAAAAAATTAAATTTGTTGGATTGCTTCGTATATGTATAAGATTTATCTAAAACTTGATATGAAATTTGTATAGGACACAAATAGGTAGTAAAACCTGAGTATTTGAAATTTTTGTCACACTCTCAACAAATTTTTTATTAACGATCAATTTTCAAGTCAAATGAAAAATTTGGCAAAATTGAATATTTTAATGTATATTTATTAATACAAAAATTTGGCTAAAAAAATATAATATCTACACACCTCGTGCCTGGGCTTAATAAGTACCATCATTTTAATCAATTTCCAGGCCAGGTCAAAAAATGTGGCTGATGTGGTTCATCTAAAAAGTTGCCTCTGTATGTGATTTTTCCAATTAGTCAAATTGCTTCCAAAAAGTACAGAAATAAGTAGTCAAATTTGTGTTACCTGACTTTCCCCCAAGTAAAGTGTCCAACCTAAATGTTCAGTTTAAGATCAATTTTAACGAAAACTGTAAATTTTTCGAAATATTTTTAAAAGCCATCATATTCAAATGCAAGCATTGAATTTAAAAGAAATACAACATACGGATCTACGTCCTTTAGTGCTTGTTATTACGTAGGTACTTCCATTTTATTTAATTTTCAGACATTATGCATCATCCATTATTGTTGAATTTATAGAAATCATAGACGTCTGTGACAATTTGACATTTTCATTGCTTGAAATCGTTTCAGTAATTTGACATTAGGCGTCAGTCTTTAGTTATTAGTATCAACAACTAGTGTGTTAGTGATAGTGTATTGTAATTTTCTCCATTCAGAAATGCCAAATCTATTTTCAAATCTCGAATACGTTGACATTATTTCTGTTTATGGATATTGTAATGACAATGGTAGGAGTGCTGCAAGAGAATACCAGACACGATTTCCTTGACGTCGAATACCGAATCATCAAACATTCGGATCGGTTTTTAATTACCTCAAAGAAAATGATTCATTTCCTGAACAAAATCAGAACGAGATGTAAATCCCGTTAAGCAAGAAAACATATTTAACGCTGTTGAGGAAAATCCTAAAACAAGTACGAGGAAATTAAGTGTACAATTGGGCCTTTCTCAATCTAAAGCAAGTAGGGTGTTGCGAAAAACATCCCTATCACATCCAGTTGGTTCAAAGGTTACATCCAGGAGATGAAAAGCACCGTCTAGCATTTTGTAGATGGGTTGCGAACAATAGACTTGCATTGTATAGAAAACTGTTCACAGACGAAGCGCTTTTCACAAGAGATGGAATATACAATTCATGCAACTCACACGTATGGGCAGAAGAAAATACACATTCGATTCGCGAATGTCGCTCGCGGCAAAGATCCTCTGTGAATACTTGGGTTGGAGTAATAAATAACCATCTATTAGGTCCTCATTTTTTCATTAGCACAAGTTTATTAAAATTTTTTGCAAAATATTTTGCCCAATCTGCTTGCTAATGTGGGCATCCGAGGAATTAAATTTCAGCACGATGGTGCATCACTCCATTTTGCGGTTGCTGAGCGTCATCACATAAATAACATTTATCGAAACCGGTGGATAGGACGTGGGAGTCCAATTTCATGGCCACCGATGTCCCCTGACTTCAATCCCGTTGATTATTTTATTTGGGAACGATTAGAAGAGTTGGTCTACGCGGAAAATATAAATACAAGGCAAGAACTGATTGACATCTGCTGCAACATTATCAGAAATGACCCCTTAACAATTAGGAAGTCTACCAGACATTTAACTATCCGACAAGAACAGTGTATTGAGGCAGATGGATTTTACTTTGAAAATCTTTTGCAATTGTGACATTTATCTTTTTTTTGTTGAATTTCTTCTGCAATGTTTAAGATGTTTTGATATTTTCGTTATACCTTTTCTTTTTTATAATTCTTAAATACATACGTATTGTTAATAAACATGTAAGACCTGGCCTGGAAATTGATTAAAATGATGGTACTTATTAAACCTAGGCACAAGGTATGTAGATATTATATTTTTTTTAGCTAAATTTTTGTATTAATAAATATTAGTATACAATAAAATATTCCATTTTGCCAAACTTTTCATTTGACTTGACAATTGATCGTAAATAAAAAAAATTGTTGAGAGTATGACAAAAATTTCAAATACTCAGGTTTTACTACCTATTTGTGTCCTATACAAATTTCATATCAAGTTTTAGATAAATAGGGTGAAACAGGGTGAACTATCGTATACGAAGCAGTCCAACAAATTTTTTTGAAACCGTCCCTGGATTTTTTAAATTTTGGATATGTATGATAGTTGTTAGGCAACAGTGTACATTGTTGTAAAAAATGAGGCAAATCGGATTAACCGTTAAAATGTTATGACCAAAACAATTTTGGGACAAAATTCATAAATCACTCTGTATGATAGTAATGGAAGGGAACCAACAATTTTTAATGATCACTTGGTATTTATCTTAGGTGCCTCTACTTACGGTAGAAGTATGTACAGTTCCTCATGACTCACCCTGTATATACTATTAGAAATAGTGTATTAACTTAAATATGTAAACATTTTAGCTCATTTAGTGCCAAATTATATTTTTTCTACTGAAAAGAACTGTACTTTTTTTCACATTATTTCACGCATAACCGGATCCATGAATGCATTGAAAACAACTGAAATTGTCTCGGTATCTTCGCTTTAGAAATGTCATATTATGAATTTGTGTTTTGATGTTTAAGCTTATTTTGAAATTTATTTGTCTAAATATTGAAATCAAGGACTATCGTAGAAAGAATATTGGATGAAACCCGTGCATAAAGTGCCTTTTTTCACTCATGGGATTGCCACATGCACCTACGGCTCGTGCGTCAAACGGTCCCCATTCGTGAAAAAAGTGTCACTTTATGAACTTAAAAAAATATTTTTTATTTACTTATATTTATTAAAATAATTGAAATGTCGTGTCAACCATTATAACCAAATTTTCTGCAGATGTGTAACTCTTGGAACCCTAAGGGTTAACCGCACCCAAAATTTTGTACACCAGATTCCCTCGTTGACGAAGATTTCCTTCAGATTTTCTCGGATTTCCTTCGTGGTTTGTCCCTCGTAAGAAAGCTATCAAGTTAAAAAAATTGAAAATTTAAATTTTTCTGAAAGGGAAATATCTCTAAATCCAAAATTTAACACATTCTTGAAACGGTAGTCGAAGGTTCCTAAAAATTCTGCAAAGCCTTTCTCATTTAACAATTGTTATCATTAATAATCGAGATTCCAACTGTAAAGTTCGAATATATATATAACGTACTGTGTAAGTAAGATTAACATTTTTGGGAGACTCTGTATGTTGGTATTGTATTGTCTGATGTCACATTTATATATTAGATATTACGTAAATTTTTATTTCGCTATTATTGTCTGAAGTGACTAACATACAACTTGGCTAATTTATAGAATGTGTCTTATTCTTGTCTTGGTAAAAATGTGTATTCTGTCATAAAGTAAATTATTTCAAGATTTAATAACTAAAAATGTATCAAACGCGAGTGACTTAGCCGGATATAACATTCTTGGAGAGTAAAATAAAATACCAGTATTGTTTATAATACGACTGCTTAAAATAAATAATTAATGCTCAATCACAGCTCGCCGCCTTAAAAAATTATTTGGTTAACGGTTTCCCATTTTTTATTAATTTTTTTTATCGGTTTTGAAGTTTATTTTATTAATTTTGTTTTATATAAATAGATGTCTAGTAGTCAGTTGAGAAATTTTTAATTATTCTGAGTCAGTAGAAAGTGCTGCTAAAGTTAATGGTTTTTTCATAATGAATTAATATCTCAAGAGTCATAAAAATTGAAAGAAAAATAATAATACCATTTTTATTTTTGATTTTTACTTTTTTCCCAGAAAAATATCCTCATAGAAATTTGATCTCACTTAAAAAACAACGTACATACAAGATATATATGGAGAAATAGAGAAAATTGCTACAGTAGTAGTTTTTAGTTCTTCGTACCACTTCGACATTTCTCTTGAATAACCGAACAGTAGGTTTTTGAAACCGACTAATTAATGCGGGCAAAAAGACAATAATTTAAGATAATAATAGTAGATAACTTCATATTAAATAAAAAAGTGTAAATTTGATTAAATGATTTAAGTATTTTAAATATATTTTTTGCGTTAAAACGCTAGGAATCCTATCATGTAATTCAATACCTCATCAGAGTTAGCTAGAAGAGTAGTTATTTTGATAGGAGAATGAGTGTTTTAACGTATTTACCTAACTAGTATATATTAGCGACCAGATTGAGGCGCCAATATACTTTCTGCATATTAGACATTAAGTGTAAGAAGTTGATAAGATGTTTCGTAGGGAAAGTCCTTGTTAATATACTAACGCAATCAGACTTAGACTAAAAGTATATAAAAAGAACGAATGGTTTCTTTAAAAGTTATCAGGTAATTATCCAAAATAATGTGTTTTAATAATGATGTAAGCAGAAATACAAGATATTCATTGTTTATATGTTTTTCACCCAAAATAAAACTATTTAGAAAAAACGAGCCCAGTCACTTTGACGCCCAAAACCCATCACCTGTACTAATTATACTACCTAACTGTTCAAAAATTGTTATTAGTTTATTATATATTTAATTTGGTAATTTATATCCCACACTATACACTGAAGGCTAATTTTATCTTAGAAATTAAACTGAGGAAAACGTTTTGTTTTATTTTTTAAGGAAACGCTAATTACCAAAACTACTAGTCATTGCATGAACTATTTCAATTTTTAACGCTTATTACATACCTACTTCCTTTTAATGTAACTGTACAGAAGAAATTCTAAGGAAATAAGTAATGTGACAAAATATATACTCACCACCGTTAAAATTAAATCGCCAATAAATATGTGACTAAATTTACAAATAGTTCTGTTCATACAGGGTGTTTTTGAAATACATCCATACATTCAGATCTGTGAATACTCACACCTTCCGGTTGTACGCAGAAATATTTATTTATCAAAATGCCCAAAAATAACCTAGAAAATAAATTTGAACTATTGCAAACAAATATCGACTACGCTCATGATGTAATGATCTTTCCGCATCTAACCGCAACCTTGCATTATATTCTGATCGCGCTGCTCCAGTGTCAATTCGCAAAAAGAAATCCAACAGGTGTAGTGTAGCACAGCAAGTGACAATAGTGGAATAGTGTAGTGTTTACTGATGTCAATAGACGTACTAGTCGTTACGCGTACGTGGGTAGTAATAATCAATAATTGTATTTTACGTTCTTAATAATGACGGATTTTACAAACACTGTTCTTTGTTAGGGTGCGGCCGGAGAAAATGCGTCAGGTTCGTATAGATACTTTACCAGCGCCGCACAGTGTGGAATTTACGAGTCTTTTAGGTCAAAATTCGACTCCCCTTAGTAATTCAACCCAAATCAATCTATTTGGGCTCAACATTTTCGTAAAACTGAGCACTTTAATGAAGAATTGCGAAAATTGCAATCCAGCTTATTTTTGACACATAACAGCTGTCAAAAGCCTATAAAAAATGTGAAAATCCTATAAAGGCAGAATCTAGACATTGTTATTTCCTATATAACTCCTTGGAAGACCATCAATATTACATTTTATCATGATTTTTGACTAGCAGAATCTGAATTTCCATATAAGTAAATAATTTTAGAAATAACGATTTTTTGGCCGAAATTGGTAATTTTTGGGCCCTTTTATGTATGTGACGAAATCTAAAGTACCAAATACCCTTTTATTTTAAGTTCTTTTATTCGCACAATTTGTATAAGTATCACAAACGAAAAGTTCAAAGGGCCACGAACTACTACCATTCCAGAGAAATCCTGCGCACAAAAAAGTTACAGACAGACAGATCGACAGACATAAATTTTCTTTTTGCTTAAACTTAAAATTTCGACGTTTCATGACATTCTAAGCCTATTTGAACAATAGAAATTTTCAAAATTTTTTTCGTCGATACTATACTTCCACCGGATGTGGAAGTAAAATAGTAGTAGTTCGTTCGTTTGTGTGTATTCGTTTTCAGTTATCTTTATAATTTGTGCAGCCTTGGCAACGCTGTAATAAAAGAGAACACCTTATGTCGTGGGCGTCGAAATTGGAGGGATAAAGGTGAGTCTAAAATCTTTTTTTTGTTTTGAATTTTTAAATTTAAAAAGTGGCATTGGTCTTCACATTATCTAAGAACCCCCAGAATAAAATATTTGTATCTATTTCAAAAACACAATGTATACATAAGTGATCATGGTTGCAATCTTCGGTGCTACACCGGCTACGAAAGGCGGATATACATGACGAACATGCGTAAATAAAATATATATTAAAAAACGGTAAAGGACGAATACATTTTTAGTCATGATTGAAATTGACCGACAAAATTAATTATGAGTAATTTAGTCTTAATCGTCAATCATGAATTAATTTTAGTCTCTGAATCAGAAGTGGTGTTAGTCTATTAA
The DNA here is from genome assembly GCA_936432065.2 of Rutpela maculata. Lineage (NCBI taxonomy): Eukaryota > Metazoa > Arthropoda > Insecta > Coleoptera > Cerambycidae > Rutpela > Rutpela maculata. The sequence continues at coordinate 384,254,445 of OW386285.2, read as the reverse complement.
ACTTTCAATCATGACTAATAACACAGATGTGCAAGGTTCAGCTGTTTAAACAATAGGAGGTGTTTCTAAAGTAATTTTTCACATAGAATTCGAATCAGAATTTATCCATCACGTCAGGGTTTTTAAATATTTGAGGTTATAATTTAAAAAAATCAGCTCATTTCTGCTGGTTGAATTGTCTAGTACTACCTTTCCTCTTCAAGACGAGTCGGAGTTATGGCTCCTTAAAGATGAATAAATCTGAATATTTGTAAGAGTTGCTAAATTAATGTCAGAGATTTAAAAGCGATGGCTCTTTGAGTTTGAACCTTAAATCTAAAGTCATAATGACTGGGGGTATAACACTCTTAAATAATAAACCATGAATCCGTTATTTTTATGACCAAGACCTAATAACTCAGTCACGCAAATTATGTAAAACCTAAATCCGTGAAACCTATAAATTCTAAATAAAAAATTTATAAACCCTTCAACCAAATTAATTCCACACACCAATCAAAGCTAAACCTTTAAACCTATAAATCCTATATCGATAAACCTATGCCATAAACCCTTAATCGAAAACCCTAAACATGTAAATCTATAAATCGGAAACCCTAAACATGTAAACCTATAAACCAGAGCCTTAGATCCGCAAACTCAAGTCTAACTCTTAAACTCCTGTAAATCAAAATCTCGAGCAAAATCTCCTCAACTTGAAATCCAGATACTCAAAATTCATATACTCAAAACCAAAAAACGAGAAACTGATGATGTTTCTAAATATCTTTTTAAATTTTGTATAATTTCATAAGGGAACTGAGAATCCATAAATTCTAAACTCGCGAATCCGTGGAGATAGTAGTTTACGTCTTACCGCTTATGGATTTTGGATTTAAGTCCATTGAATTTAAGTCCATTGAATTTAAGCCCATGAACCCCAAAGGTTTATGGGCTTCGAGCTCATGGATTTAGGGTTTATATGTTTAGAGTTTATGAGCTATTTGGTTATTAGGTTTAGAGTGTTTGGCTTAAGGGCTTATGGGTGTAGCATTTATGTGTTCAGGATATATGGGTGTACGGTTCATTGGAATTTAAGTATACTGGTTATGGTCTGTGGATTACGATCTTATCTTATCTGTTTGAGACTGAAACCCAAAGAGCCATCGCTTTAATATATGTTATATTCATTTAACAATTCTTATAAATATTCAAATTGCATCTTTAAAAAGCCATAACTCCGATAAGAAGAAGAAAATATCTCAAAATCCTTACGTGATGGGTAAATTCTCAGGCCCGATTCGGAATTTACGCAAAAAATGACGTATGAAATGTTTACAAGTTGTCAAACAGATTTCACGATTTTGCTAGCAACCCCAAATTCGCGACATATTTATCGTAAAGCCTGTATCTAAATAAAGTGTAAACTATAAAATAAAAGCATATTTCATTCTTTTAGCAAAAATAAATATGTTTTCATGAAATTTTAAATTACTAAAACGACGCTTTTAGCAGGTATCCAAGCAGCGGAGTAGCTAGGAGAGGCTAGGGGGCACTCTGCCTCAACCTCGCCTCCATGATATCGCGCCCCTGCTGTAGATAAGAATCCATATTTTATTTTTATTTGCAACTTTTTTATGAACCTTCAATGGCATGAATATGAAAAACTATTCAACACGTATTATTTTAAAATCCATCCAATGGTTTAAAAATCGTTAACTTAGTAGAAAAACTATTTCGACTATTAGCAGAATTAAACTTAATCATGGCAGATTCCCCGCCCACTTGCATAAAATCGGAATACGAGAAGATCCACTCTGCCTCTACCAAATAATTTTCAATTGCCCTTTAACGGATATAAACTGTAAAATCCTTATCAGATATCTGAGTGAAAATGGGTTCCTTCACCTATATGGTTACCATATCTCTTAAGCCTCTGTAAACTTAACTGTATGAAACATCTTTTCTTCTTTTTTATTAATCGTAATATAGACATCTAGTTAACCTCCTACAAAACCTTTGTTTTTCTCCTACTGTTTATTAATCCCTCTGAACCGTGGTCCACCTTGTAGGTTTATAAAAAAAAATGCCCTGAAAGACCCCTGGGCGAGAATAACCTAAAAAAACTCATAGTTTAGGTTATTTTCTCGATTTACTAAGAATTTGTGGGTGATTGAGCTAAACGGACACCTGATTCGTAATCAGCATGTCGAAATACATATGAAAGAAACAGACCAATTTTCGCTTTTTTTGTGTGTGTCTGTGTAATATATTTGTATACGCGATTTTCTATAAAATGGCGGAGGATCCGGTGATATTCATCTATTACACGCACACACACAAAAAATGGTCTCTTTCTGGGACTCCATTGGGCAACCGAACTCCCATGTATTTCGACGAGCTGAATACGAATCAGATGTCCGATTAGTTCCATCATCCACCAGCTTTTAGTAAATCCCGAAAATAACCTAAATTATGAGTTTATTTTAGATTATTTTCGCGACTTACAAAAATATGGTGTATGATAGAGCAATTCTAACTCCGGACTCGAATTCAGCTCGTCAAAATACATAAAGATAAGTTGGTTTAGAATAAAGAACAGACCGTTTTTTTTTATTTTGTGTGCCTGTGTAATTAACTTAAACGTGCATATATATATAGCTGATCATTCAAGATTCCCACGGTAATGTTTAAATTCGACAGCCCTTGATTTTTAAAATCGGGACGTAGATAACCGAAAATATACATATTATTATGGAGAAGAGAATTGAAAAGCTCTGAATGTATTATGATTAAAAAGCAACTACAAAGTGTGTACATACATAAAGCCGATGAGCCAAGATTTTCACAATAATATTCTACTTCGGCAGCCCTTTTTTTCTTAAAATAGAGATGAAGGGGGGTCTATTCTCGAATCTCTATTAGTAAAAGTCGCATACGACTTTGGGAAAATGTCTACCGAAATTTGCAATATGCATTCTCGAATGTTGCATTCCACAATTTTCAGTAGAGGGTGTGTAAAGACTGCACGAAATTATATTCTCGCGTGCGAGCCAATGACAGTAGCAAAGTTTTATAAAAATGGTTGACTTGAAAGAAGCAAATATGCTACATTTGAAAACTTTGAATATCAAGAAGATGTACATCAACATAGACGAAGGTATTACAAGAAATATAATCCATTTGAACTCAACGATAATAAATCTAATAGAATTGGTTAGATCATTTACAGAAAGGCAAATGCGAGCTTCCCTGCTAGGTGTAAAAACGAAGCTATACTTATGTGACTTAGAAGAATCTAAAGTTTTATATAAACCACGTTTTATAAAAAAATGCTTTTATTCTGTAAATAAAATATTAATGAATAACGTAGATAAATAGAAAATAAATAGGTAAACCTAACAGTAATTTTACCAGACAAACTCTCTCCACCTTATTTTTCTGTTGTTGGCTACAGTAACTTTTTCTTTGTTTCCATTAAAACATTATCCAATAACACGTAAGAAACGTTTGTTTTCTACATCGATTTCACTGATAATCCACGCTGTCAAATAATTATTTGTATCAGTCATTACACAGTGTTGACATATTTCGTTATGTGACATATTTGTCGAGTGGTATTAGCGGTGTCTACTACTGCTCGAGAATACCATTTTAGAAAAGTATGAGACAATTATCAATGACATTTGTAGTGGTCGATAATTGTAATAGATATTCGAGAATGGACCTCCCAGGCAATCGAAAATGTCCATGTGGAGACAAAAATATAAAAGCTTTGAACATATTGTTACATTTTTACACTCCTCTTGTAAACACCCTGATCGTGGACCGGAAATTATAACACCAGGGTAACACTAAACACTAATTTATTAACTTACGTACTAATTACGACAATTAATTACTTCACTAATATAACACTCAATATTATAATTCAATCATTCAGTTATTTGATCACCTTGCTTGCTTGTTCTTGATCTCTCTGAATTTGCTATTTTAACTGAATTAAACTGTCCTAAACTGAACATCTTCTGAACTGTACTAAATTGAACACCTGAACTGTACTCTACTTTTTGAACTGTACTAAACTATCTCTCGGCTTCTCCATGCCTTTATATACCCTTGGGTAAGTATTCCTGGAACATTCTATAACCCTACAGAAGATTCAGTAGTTTTCTAGACTTTCCTAGATGCTGACACTGCACGCACCATCTCTGAGACGATAGGAGAACTAACTAACTAGCTCAGTTTTCTGTTACGTATACATGGAACTTAGAGGAAACTCACATAGATGTCTCTGGGGGTAGAAACATATTATTTAGGTATTAAGCAAATCACGACTCATTTTTATTTATTATGAAATTGCCTACTTCCTGTATATTGTTGCCCTAATCTGGGCACGTTAATGTACTAGTTAGGTAAATACTTTAAAACACTCATTATTGCAGAACCAACAAAAACAACTACTCTTTCAGCTAATACTGACAAAGTATTAAATTACACGATAGGATTCTTAGCATATTAAAGCAAAAATTATATATATTAAAAATACTTAAGTCATTTATTTAAATTGAGTCATTTACACCTTTAATTTAATATGAAATTATCTACTCTCTGTATTTTACTAGTTAGGTAAATACTTTAAAACACTCATTATTGCAGAACCAATCAAAACAACTACTTTTCTAGCTAATACTTACGAAGTATTGAATTACATGATAGGATTCTTAGCATATTAAAGCAAAATATATATATATATATATTAAAAATACTTAAGTCATTTATTTAAATTCAGTCATTCACAGTTTTTTTATTTAATATGAAATTATAGTAAACCGCAGATTTAACAGGCACTGAAAAAATGTCGGCATCTTTAGCTGAGTGATCAACTATATCTACTTCCTGTATATTGGTACCTTAATCTGGTCACGTTATCACGAATGGATATACAGATATAGCCATAGAAAAAAAAACTTATTGAGTGAAAAGAACGCCCATCTCTGTACTCATTAGGACCATCAAGGCATGTGTATAGTTTGTACCACCGATAATCCAGCGATATAAAAAAGCTGGCGAAAAACATGTGTCAATTTCAGTCTATTTACATAAAAGGCCATAATTAAAAGTGTTCGGCTTCTTTATTATCATCACAAAAAATGGTCATATATTTCCTAACAAAAATGTAGACCACTCCTACTGAATATAATTCGTTGAAATTTTCTCTACCGGAATTATGATAGGTTGGAATAAAGTATGTGATCAACGTGGACCAGCGTTGTCAACGTGGACCGGCGCGGCGGGCGGTACACTAACTAGAAGCGGTCGGCGTCCGGCGTGTGTAGACACGATCTAGCGGCAGGGACCTGACATTGTCGGTACGCTTTGAAGATAATTGGAATTCCAACGGACCAATTCACTTTTACGAATGAGTTCAAAGCATGCCGACAAGGCTGGCTCTCTGCCGCTGGATCGTGTATGCTCTTTTGCAAGCTTTTTTATATCGCTGAATTACACTATAGAGGGGTTTACAGACGATCCAGCTGCCGGGACCCAACATTGTCAGTACTCTTTGAAGATAATTGGAATTCCAGCGGACCAGTTCACTTTTACGAATGAGTTCAAAGCATGATGACAAAGCTGGCTCCCTGCCGCTGGATCGTGTGTAGAGCAGCGGCAGGGAGCCAGCCTTGTCGACATGTTTTGAACTCATTCGTAAAAGTGAACTGGTCCGCTGGAATTCCAATTATCTTCAAAGTGTACAGACAATGTGGGTCCTCGCAGCTGGATCGTCTGTAGACCCCTTATATCTCCAAAGGCAATTTTTACAGCCGAAGGAACCACGGGATCTACCCTGGAATTGACTGACCTTGGTGGAAAACACTGGTATTTTTTAGGAGATCCGATACATCGTGAATGTACAATGGGCCGACAGGCCTGAGTACTATGGATTTCAGAAATAACAATAATACTATTATTTTTTATACAGCATCACTCAACGGTATTGAATACTCAAAGAAACAAACACTTAAAATCGATCCCATCCTCCTAAACAAACAGAACTGGACTAATTTTCAGCCAGCGCAATGTAATACTATACACGAAGCTGATGTGTATTATTCATAATCCGACAACTTCAACGACATAAATTTCAATGTTGACGTTGGCCTGCCGATCAATGGATTAATTCTCACTTATTAGATTTATTGGGCTTAGCGGCGAGCTTTTAGAAGTCTACTTGCGACTTATTATAAATAAACAAAAGCTCTTACAGGTCGTTAAGGATAAAAATACTAACAATATAAACTACTGTTTGTAAACCTAATAATAATATAAACACGTTAGTCAGACTGATGACTTATTGATTTATTGATTTGTTTTAGCTGCAATAGATAGATAAACGTGTATTTGTACTTTCCGCACTTGGACGTAGTCGACTGGGCGAGACCCGGTAAAATTATACAATGATGGATACATAATTATTTTTTTATCGAATTTTTGGACTGAAGCCAATACAGGGGGCTATGGAAGCGTAGAAGGGTCATCGAATTAAAAAAAAGTCGAAAGTTGCGAATCACCAGTGAAAAAATATAATTCCGACATATAAGTCGAAACTTTGGAATTATAAGTCGAAATTTCTGAATTACAAGTCAGAAAAATATAATTGTGACTTCTAAGTATGAAATCCCGAGTAATAAGTAGGAAAAATGACATTTCAGTGTGCATGTGCATATGAAGTCATGGGTAACAATTTTGACAGCTATTGTCCCTCTCTTTTATGTTCTGGGTGTCCCAGAACTACGTTAAAAGGTGGTATCTCCGTTATTTAAAAATATAAAAATAAAATCCTGCGAAAGGCATGAAAGACTCCGTCTGATAACATCACTGGAAGAGTGTTTCCTCTTTCAACCCCCAAGAAACCACTCTTAACTTCTTTAATAGTACCCTGTGTAGGTGGAACCTGAAATCACATCCCCACGTCATTCTAAGGACAGGGATATAACATAATTGGTATGTTGCAGTTGTTTAATAGTTACAAATAAGACACGTTGAATGAATGAATTATGCACCATATTAATTAATTAAGGGTGGCGGTGCCGTGCTTAAGAAAATGATTTCGTAATTCGACAATTTTTCCTATATCCCTGAACCGATTGAAAACATTCTTTGATAGGCTTTTAGAGAAAACTTGATAGACCAGATAGGCCAGGCAACGAATGCTCAAAAAAGGGTGTAGAGGATAATTTTAGGGACAGAAAAATTTACTTCGGAACTTTGTTTGGACTAGTCTGGAGATGAACATATCAAAAGTCGCCACTCCTAGGTGGTGAGCGGGGGGCACTTTAAAAGTCCCATTTTTTGTTTTTTCGCTTATATCTCGGAAACTATGCAAAATTAAATATAATTAAATTTCCCACAAGAATGTCTATATTCATTTTCTTCCTATGTGTTATAGTTTACGAGATATTCGCCAGCCAAAATAGATAATTAAAAAAAGTATTAGGTACCTTGAATATTTCTGTCAAAGCGGTTTACCGTGGTCTGCTAATAAATCACAGTCACAAAACAATCTTTATTTTACAACACTCGACGTATTTACTAACGTAATTTTTGTCGAAATCTATGCATTTCCTTAAATATACAGTGTGACTCACTTAAAATGAAGACGCCCTTATAACTTTTTTATTTTGTTTCCGATTTGAATCAAATTTTACTCAAGTATAGAACAAATTAGGATCTACCTATAACCAGAAAAACATTCGCCTGCTTACAAAGGCATAGCCTTCTGTAGTACAGAAATATGCTGAAAAAAATAAAAACATTTTGAATGTTAAAAACTCTAAAAAAATGCAACGGATCGGCGCCACAACCGTAAATACACCAAAATTTGATTTGGTTATGGATGTGGGATTTTTCATACATAAGCTCATCTGGCAAAGGGGGTCCTCAGTTTCCGCAATTTGTGGTGGATACGTGAAATTCGTCAAGACCCATTATTATGATTTTTAATATTTTTCAGCATATTTTGGTACCACAGGTGGCTTTGCCTTTATAGCCGGCGAATGTTTTTCTGGTCATAAGTAAATCCTAATTTGTTCTATACTTGAGTAAAATTTGATTCAAATCGGAAACAAAATAAAAAAGTTATAAGGGCGTCTTCATTCTAAGTGAGTCACCAAACGCGGATCTAGAGATTTCAATAATTTTTTTCTCGTCTGTGGCGCATGGAACCCATACGAAATATGGGAAATAACATCTAGAGAAGCACTTCTCTAACGACCCCTAAAAATATTTGAAAAAGCAGTTTGCGAAAATTTTTTTCAAAATTCGATTACCAAAGGTCTAGGGACTCCTGTTTAAAATTATTTTTTTGGTCATATGCATTTTACTTTTCATAAAACAGCAGCAATACGTTTTGAAGTTTATGAAAATATTTTCATGACTGACTGAGATACAACGAATTGAACTTTTGTGATTTTTTAAATTGTAAATCACAAAATTTCAATTCGTTGTATCTCAGTTAGTAATGAAAATATTTTCATAAACTTCAAAACATATTGTTGTACTTTTATGAAAACTAAAATGCATATGACAAAAAAAAATAATTTTAAACAGGAGTCCCTAGACCTGGGGGGGGGGGGTAATCGAATTTTGAAAAAAATTTTCGCAAACTGCTTTTTCAAAATTTTTTAGGAGTCGTTAGAGAAGTGCTTCTCGAAATGTTATTTCCCATATTTCGTATGGGTCCCATGCGCCACAGACGAGAAAAAAATTATTGAAATTTCTAGATCCGCGCTTGTGAGTCACACTGTATATTTAAGGAAATGCATAGATTTCGACAAAATATTACGTCAGTAAATACGTCGAGTGTTGTAAAATAAAGATTGTTTTGTGACTGTGATTTATTAGCAGACCACGGTAAACCGCTTTGATAGAAATATTTAAGGTACCTAATACTTTTTTTCTTTAATTATCTATTTTGGCTGGCGAATATCTCGTAAACTATAACACATAGGAAGAGAATGAATATAGACATTCTTGTAGGAAATTTAATTATGTTTAATTTTGCATAGATTACTTTTTTCAATACGACGCATAGTTTTCGAGACAGTGGAGATATAAGCGTAAAAACCAAAAAATGGGACCTTTAAAGTGCCCCCCGCTCACCATCTAGGAGTGGGGGGACTTTTAATATGTTCATCTCCAGAATAGCCCAAGCAAAGTTCCGAAGTCCAATTTTCTGTCCCTAAAATTTCCCTCTATAATCGTTCGTTGCTTGGTCTAAGATACCAGATTATTGAAATCAACAATTTTATTGTTTATTTTCGCACGAAAAAAACATTTTTCCTTGTTTAGTTTTCAATAGCCTAGAACCATTTTATAAAGTTGTTTCTAAAAGCCCATCAATTTTTTTTTTTATCGGTTTAGGGTGTAGGAGAACTTGTCGAATTACGTTCACCAAACCTTAAAATATTATCTCCGAGATTATGCTAAAATTGTTCAAACTGGGCACCTCCGGTTTTCATATCAGCTTCCATGTGTCACAGCAACTTTCTTGTGCAGGTTACTCGAAGGGTACGTACATGCCTAAGATGCTACGCAGCTAGAAATTCAGGCCGCAGTTTCAGTCGATGCATCGGAGCTATCAACTTGTAAAACAAACCTATTTGTGACCGCACGTACAGAGGATGCTAGCAGCAGTTCACCCTGCTAGCAATATTTTTTGAAAATTGTTCAGAATTCTATAACTAACACAATGGCATAACAAATTTTGCTCTACGATCAATGTAAACAAGCTTAACTCTTCTCCCTAGGATGCCGACTATGTTGACATGTAAGTATATTTACAGTAATTTGGTGTTTATAGAAACTACTTCAGTCTCAGTACATTAAAGGTTCAGGTCCATTTTTTAATGGTCTTGTAACATTTTTATTTACCTATAGATTTTAAAGAAAAACAATACGATTCTTCATCTAACTGCTATAGACTCACCACCCAAATTTCCATACAATAGGACTTTCTGATCTTGTCCAAGAAATGTGCCAGATGGATAGGCGAACAACTTGAAAGTTACTCAGAACTCGAGCACTGACAGAATGATATAAAAAAAATTTCAACGAGCGAACAACAAAATTAAACAAGAAACTATCAATTACATTAACAGTCTATTCACCAGGAATAGATGTAACGCTATTATCCGCCATAAAATCATATCATTATACAGGGTGTCAGGAAACAAAGTAGAAAAAAATTAACTGTAGATTCTTCAGCCCAACTTAATTGCAGTTCTTCATATAAAATTTTTTTAAATACTCCTTTGTTGTCAAGTTACAGAGGTACGTTAAAAATCGTTTTCATTTTTTTACTTAAAAAATAACATTCCAAAAAACGAAATATTTGGCATATCTACTACACTTATTGAAAGACATCTTGTGATTTTTTTTTGAGAACTTCACCAAGAGGTGGAATATATTTTTAAAATCCATTCATTTTACATTTCAGAATAAAATATTTCTCGTGATAAAAAATAAAATTTACGTTCATGCAATTGAGTTCATTTCTACGAAAGCGTAGAAGGGCCACTTTAAATTTTATTTTTACTAATCTCTAAATTTCAACCTTAATCTTCAAATTTCGATATTAATCTCGAAATTTCGACATTAATCTTGAAATTTCAACTTTAATCTCGAAATTTCAACTTTAGTCTCGAAATTTCGATATTAATCTTGAAATTTCAACTTTAATCTCGAAATTTCGACTTTTATCTCCAAATTTTGACTTTTTTCTCGAAATTTCAACTATAATCTTAAAATTTTGAAATATCCCCATTAGTTGCAACCATATATACGCTTTGTTTTCAGTGTGGAACAGAAAAGTGGGTAAATTTCTCAAAAAAACCGAAAAAATTCCGCTTTCTTTTTTCATCGTCATTTTTTTACGGTCTTAAAGTACATGAAAAAATCTACAGTATATAAAAAAAGAAAGTTGCTCCACGGTACTTTCCGCAAAAATGATCAGTAAATCAAAATATTTACAAAAATGCAATTTTTTGCCGTTTTTTGTAATTTTGCAAACCGAATTTGGTATACGTATTTATGAACCTTAAAAGAATATTTCCTAAAACTTTGTTAAAAATAACGCATTCAAACCAAAGTATTTCATTAAAAACGAAAAATCACCAATGAAAGCAAATAAATAGAACTTCTGGTCAACTCCAAATGCATAAACTTTTGCTATAGATTCTCTCTGAGGGCTAAACTTATTTAAAAAAAAGCCACGAAAATATTTCGGTAATAGAACATATACATTTGAAATATATTTTATTATTGTTTTTTTCTGGCATTTTATATCTATTCTATATTTTGTTATTTTTAATAAAGTTTTAGTTTCACAAATGTATCTTGAATGAGAAAAGTGTCTTGCACACTTAATGCATAATGTTTTAACAAATAAAAAAAAGTTATTTATTTAAATTCCAGTATCCATTATTTAATTTGATTTAAAGGTTATTTAACTCCGGTGGAAAATCTAAAGATATAATAAAATTTCTTTAATCTTAAATAATCTTGCTACGTAATAGCATCTTAATATTTACAGTAGAAACTAAAGGACGAAGATCAAAGAAATCCTTCAAAAAAGAACATTTTAATTTTGAGTAGTAATTTTTTAATTTAGTTACCATAGGCGTACGAATAAAGACCTATAACTTATTTAAGGAAAGATTTTTAGATAATGGTAAATCGAGTTAAATCGCCGTTATTTCCTGGAACTCTTTTTTCCATTTTTTGGCATACCGTTATGATTCACACTATGTATTGTTAAAGTTATGTATGGGTTATTGGACAAAGAACAAATGAAATACTATATATTTCATTTAATGTTATATATTAAAGTCGAAATTTCTAGATTAAAGTCGAAATTTCAAGATTAATGTCGTATTTTCGAGATTAAAGTTGAAATTCCGAGTTTAAAGTGGAAATTTCGAGTTTAAAGTCGAAATATCGAGATTAAAGTTGAAATTTCGAGTTTAAAGTCGAAATTTCGAGATTAAAGTTGAGATTTCAAGATTAATGTCGAAATTTCGAGATAAATAAATATAGAATTTAAAATGGCCCTTCTACGCCTTCATACATTTCAATTATTACTGAACGATAATGTTTTAAAACATTTAGTAGACTGCCTCCAAGTTTCTCTTTGACAGTAGTATTAACATTTAAGTATTTATTAGACATCTAGTAGACTCATGTCCATTATTTGAAATAATTACCTAGTTTATTTTTCTTACTTAAAACCATTATTTTTTCCATGTCGCAAGCTTTTAAAATGCCTAGACATATTTATAGTAGTGAAGAATATGCCGATATACATTTCATTTATGAGGAATGCAAAGGAAACTCTAGCAGCCCAAAGAAAATACAGGCTGAGGTTTCCTAATCGTGTTAAATCTAATGTGGCGACTTTTACCAATATCCACATACGCTAAGAGAAAGGGGAAAGATGCTGGTCGTCTAGTAGAAGTAGCACTTGTCTTAGAACAACAGAATAGGGAGGGAATCCTGAAATGAGTATTAGACGGGCTGCTCTTCATTTTAATGTAGGTAGATTGAAAATATGGACGATTTTAAAGCATCTGAAAGAATTGCTCCCATGTGATTTTCCAATAAGGAAGGCTTTTTGTACTAACTATTTTTAAAAGTGCTATTCACTGACGAGTGTTGTTTTACTCGTCATGGGATTATAAATTTTCGCAATCAGCACCTATAGAGCGATGAAAATCCACTCGCTGTGATAGTTAGACGATTTCAGTACAACTTTTCTATTAATATTTAGGCTAGAATTATAGGCGATTATTTAACTGGACCAGCTGTGTTACCTCAAAGATTGAATGGCGTGTCGTACTTACATTTTTTACAGTATGACTTGTTTCCCCTTTTCGATGACTTACCAGTTGAATTGCGCCAAGACATGTGGCATATACAAAACGGAGCGGGTCCCCATCATTCCGTACAAGTTCGGGAATGGCTTTCGCAAACTTTTAGAAATCGTTGGATTAGAAGAGGAGAACAAACTACAATTAAATGCCCCCCCCCCCCAAAAAAATCAACGGATCTAAACCCATTACATTTTTACTTCTGGGGGCATATGATAAATGTCGTTTACTCTACACCACTTCCAAATGAAGACGTTTTGAGGGAAAACATTTTTAATAATGCTGAAGAAATTCCCCCCCACTAATTCTACAGAGCTTGTACGGCAATTTGAGACGAAGGTTACAAAAATGTGCTCATGTTGGAGGGCTCCATTTTGGGCAGTTAATTTAAATTTAGGAAAAAATGGCCCTTGTTTATCAAAATTGTTTTTAATTTTTCTAATATTATTGTTTGTATTTAATAAATTATTCCATAGTCATTGTTAATGAATATTTGGATTATGCGATTATAGCAGCCTACTTAAAAGTTCTATAGTAGTTTGTGCAACAAGAGAGGATATGGATAATCCACTCGAGTTGCACAGTATACTCTTTCTACGACCAGCTTAAAGAAACTAAAAAATGTATTAAACATTAGTATATTACACAAGTACACACTGACAGTACACACTGACAGTTACTTTGACAGCTTACGCACTAATTTGAATTTAAAACGAATAGTTATCTATGTACTTAATACACGAACTGTGATTGGTCGGTTTCATTTCATATCCATCCCAGAACTGATATGAAATATATCGGTTCAGTTAACTGGAATTGCCTGCTTATCCATTCTACAGACTGTACAGAAAACAGCAAATTTACATAAGGGAGTAGAAAAAAACATTATCGTTCAATAATGATTGAAATGAGCTCAATTGCATGGACGTAAATTTTATTTTTTATCGCGAAAATAGTTGGTAACACGGCATTTTTTAAAGAGAAGAAAAAGTTTTAGAATTAACAAGGGAATCAAAAAATATTTTATTCTGAAATGTAAAATGAATAAATTTTAAAAATATTTTTAAAAATATATTAAGGGTTGTCCATTTCACCCCTTGGTGAAACACTCAAGGGGATGAAAAAAATTCGCAAGATGCCTTTTAATAAGTGTAGTAGATATGCCAAATATTTTGTTTTTTGTAACTTTATTTTTTGTATAAAAAAATGAAAACGATTCTTAACGTACCTTTTTAAAGGGACTGTAACTTGACAACGAAGGGTATTTTGAAAAATGTTATATGAAGAACCCCAACTAATTTGGGTTGAGGAATCGGTAGTTAATTGTTTCCTACTTTATTTCTGGACACCCTGTATGCAGATTCGGCAAATATATATTTTTATATAAGTCCTGAGATAAACGGGCGCAAGAAAATAAACAGATAAATTAGCAAAAGAAGAACGTATCTATTCCCACTACAATGTAAAGGCGCAGGCGGTTGGAAGCGATAGGTACTAACGCCCTACCTATCCTACCATACCATTAACTGGCTTATGATGTTTGGAATATTGCCCGTATTATTAAAGTGTGTTATTATTGGTGACCATAATCAGGCGATAATAACCGCACGAGTATATAATTATTTTGAAAAATACAACACACTTTCAATTAATCAATTGGGATTCAGACCAAATAAATGTATCTATGTAAGATGTTATTACAGCCTTGATAACAAAGATGCATAGTGATTCTGGAGGGGATTCCGTTATGCATAGTGATGTAATAGTATATTATTCAACGAGCGTGTAATGATAGCTATTACTTAAGAGGATGACGTTTACGGCACGAACCGAGGGCGAGTGTCGTAATTCATCCGAGTGTGTAATAGCTATTACACGCAAGTAGAATACTATACTTTTTGCCGATTTGCCGATAAATGGCGAGATTTTTAGGGAAAAATGCGAAGACGAACATTGTATCCGTCATAACTTCCTTATTTTTTAAGCAGGAGAAAAAATTTTAAAAAAGACTTTTAGCTCAATTGATAATCTCTAATTTGGTTTTTTAAGATTGTTGGCGCAAGTGCCTTAGTTTCTGAGATACATATGATCTCTTGTGATTGGTTCAAGTCTGTTGAATAATGAATACGAACTCTTGTGATTGGTCCTAGCCTATTGAGTAGTAAATTATTACCCGCGACCATTAGTAATGAGACCTATTACATGTTCAAAACGTATTTATAGTAAATGAATTATTTAATAGTCGTAGAAAAATAAAATTATACCATCAGTTGATATCCTTCTAGATATAACAAAGGCATTTGACACTATCAGTCATATAAACCTTCTGAAAAATGTATGAATCTTATTAATCGGCAGCAATATATTGTAACAAATAATAATGGAAGGAGCAGAGAATCCTTAGTAACATGAGGCGTACCACAAAGTGCAATTCTTAGTCCGGTACTTTTCTTAATTTATATAAATGATCTGTTTATAAATACTGATACCGATGGTGTGAGTATATTTGCACATGTCGGTGATACAGTTATCCAGGTCTGTGATGATTCTTAAGAGGATGTCCGATCAAAATCTGAGCATAATATTACAACACAACAGTATGCTTGAATAGCAGTTTGCAAAAACCAAATATCTCGAAATAAAAAAAATCCAAATATCTTTCACCTAATGATAAACTCGATTTAAATCAGTTAATTCAATACCAGAAATCAACGTAATTATATTTCATATATTGAGAGGAACTTAAGTAAGTTAAAATATTTCCTTAGTTCATTTTAAGAAAAAAAAAATTCATATAAACAGTTGCCAAAAATTCTTCTTTTTGGAAAAAATATCTAATTACTTCCACATCCAGTGGAAGAATAGTAACGACAAAAAAATTTTTAAAAATTTTTATTGTTCAAATAGGCTTAAAATGTCATGAAACGTCGAGATTTTAAGTTTGAGCGAAAAAAAATTTCTGTCTGTCTAACTTTTTTTTGTGCGCACGTTTACTCTGGAACCGTTTAAGATATTTACTTGAAATTTGGTACACATATGTACTTTAACGAGATCTGGAACTAGATTATATTTTCATCTTGTTCCGTCGAAGGGTTGGGGGGTAAATTGAGGTAAATTTGGGGTAAATGGGTAAATCAAGCAGGTAAGAGTCCATAAAATTGGTATTTAGTATACAAAAGAGAAGCTAAGGTCTCAAAAAAATTTTTGGCATTAGCCACACCCATTACCACCCTCACCCCCTTATTAAAGGGGATGAAAAAAAAATTGTGATTTAGTTTGTGTACAAGAACCAAAAGCTTCAAAATATTTTTTTACTTCATCCACCCCCACTACCGATGTAGCATATCGTTTTATAGGTTTTTGGGGTAGACGATTTCAAATATTATGTTGTTAAAGTTACCTCGAGTAGAATGGATACGCAGTGGCTTTCCTCGACTACTATGGATGCGCAGTAGGTTTCCCTCGAGTATTATGGATGCGCAGTGGCGTTCCTCGAATATTTTGGATGCGCAATGACTTTTTTCGAGTATTATAGATTGCAGTAGGTTACCTCAAGTAGTATGGATGCGCAGTGGGTTACTTTAAGTAGTATGGATGCGCAGTGGCTTTCCTCGAGTACAATGGATGCGCAGTAGGTTACCACGAGTAGTATGGATGCGCAGTGGCTTTTCTCGGGTGCTATAGATGCGCAGTAAGTTACCTCAAGTGATATGGATGCGCAGTCGGTTTCCTCGAGTAAAATGAATGTGAGTGGGTTACTTCAAGAAGTATGAATACGCAGTGGCTTTACTCGAGTAAATTAGATGCACAGTGGGTTACCTTGAGTAGTATGGATGCGTAGTAGGTTTCCTCAAAGAAAATGGTTGTAGTAGAGGCTTTACTTCTATCGTGTAGTTTACGGCACACAACGATTTTTTATATCTTTGTCTTGCCATTTTCTGCGTATTAGTTCGACATTCAGTTGATGAAGTGTATTAACGCAAAAAAAAATTTTGGAAATTTTCATTGTTTTAATAGGCTTAGAATATCAGGAAACGTCAATATTTTAAGTCCGAGCAAAACTAATTTGTCTGTTGCGTCAGTCTGTTAGTCTTGTATCATTTTGGTGCCCACGATTACTCTGGAACCGTTTAAGATATTCACTTAAAATATGGCACACGTATGTTTTTTAACGAGATCTGGAACTAGATTATATTTTGATCTTATTCCGTTGCAATGGTAAATTGGGGTAAATGGGGGTAAATAGGTAAATCAAGCAAGTAAGAGTCCATGAAATTGGTATTTGGTAAATATAAGAGGAGCTAAGGCCTCAAAAAAATGGCATTAGCCATCCATATTACCACCCCCGCCCTATTATTAATGTGATTTAGTGTGGGTACAAGAGCCAAAGTCATCAAGAATTTTTTCACTTCTTTCACCCCCACCTCTATTACAGATGTGGCATATAATTTTATGGGGTTTTGGGGTACATGATTTCAAATATTATATCATTAAAGTTCCATAAATAATTATTTCCACATAGTGGAGTGCAAATATAGTATTTTGTTGTAAGAGACTTGGATGTGAAAGTAGTGATTCCTTGGGCAGCGGTTTTTTTCTTATACTGTCATTATTAGTATGTATCTAAAAGAAATTTGGGAGTACATTCAGGTACGATAACTTAAAATGTGATTGTATCTCGCTCTACAATTATCCAGTGGAGATATGATATAAGTGATCATATATTTGATTAAAAAATAGTAACGCCCCGTAGAAAATTAGAAGCAATCACATTCATATCCGCATACTCTTAGGGAACAAAACGATAAATTATTTAACATTGAGATAATAAGTTTAATTTAGTTTGTTAATTAAATTCTGCTTTTTACTCGTAAAAAATATCATGTACCTGTAACACCAAAACAAATAAAAACAGCCACTATTTCGTTTTTTGTCTTAAAATTGTACATAGTTTACGCTCCCAAAATTTGAACATAACGATTTGGAATACTTCTTTGTATTAAATCTCCTCCAATCTCTTTTGTATTAAAAAGACACTGTTTTCTCGATAATAATAAATGTCTCGGTTATCTTTAGGATAACATGCAATATTACATGCATCCCTTCCTACATTGCACTTTCAATATAAAGTCACCTCGACTACTGACGTATCTATTTTATTTTGATTCAAGTAATCTTATCTAAGTTCAGTAAATAAATAATTGAGCATATTATTGATTTTAGTAGATACGAACAGCAATAACTTGGCGACGGAGAAATATTCATTGCATATTTTTAAAGAATCTCCAAAGATAATCTTGATAAGAATTTGGAATACTCATGTGACACCAAGCCACCAGGACATCCTTTGATTACAAGAAGATTAAACTGAGATTATTAATATCAGTAATGATCTTTATAATAATTTTTGGGCAAAGGTTAAAGTCTGGACTTCCATATGCTACAATCTGAAAATTAATCACAGTTGCTTTGCTGTAATATTTTACGGCCTTGTATATATTACAGATTGGGGAGACTTATATTACTGGAAGTTAAAAAACCGCTGCCTAGGGAATCACTGCTTCCACTTCTAGATTTTGCGTCCAAGTCTCTCACAACGAAAAAAATTCATAAAAACAAATATTTTAAGTTATGCTGTGTATTAAATATTTTATTACACAAATTGCATTTAAAGATTTTATTTTCATGAATATTAGACCGCAAGACCAAGTGAATGTTGCATTACAAACATTAGATATAAACATGTTTACCCTTTCACAATATGACATCAAATATTAATAAGTAGTAGGTTATCCTTATTTATGCATATTTTAATCTTGTTTTATCTGTCACCTCGTCCCACTTTGTCCCACTTTGTCCCACCTTCCCCTAATTACTAATTATCCGCTAATTACCCATTAATTACATTTTATTACCCCACTTTCTCCCAATTTGTGCCACCTTCCCCCAATTAGCTTTAATCACCCGCTGGTGGGGGTAGGTGGGTGGATGAAGTAAAGAAAAATTAGGCCTTTGGTTCTTGTACACACGCTAAATCACAACTTTATTTTTTCACCCCCTGATAATTTATACAGGAATTTAACTTTTAATGCTTTTTAAGACAAAATGACAACTATGTACTAAAATTATTCAGGAGCGGGTGAAACTGAGGTGCCTAGGTATAATTTAGCCCCAACTTTATTGTGTGACACTTTTATATTAATTTATGAGTAGAACTTAAAAGTTTGAAGTTTTCTACATAAAAAAAGTCTCTTGTGTTTTTTCTCTAAAATTATCAGTTTTTGAGTAAATCTTATCTGAACTTTATTAATTAGTAACCATTATTACCAGCATTCCTGATATGCAGGAGTGTGCCATTCTTTTAATGTTTGTAACAAATGAAAAATAATCTAGCATGCAATGCCAGAATGACAATAATGACATTGTTGTTTTTTGTGTTTTCTGTAGTTCATTGTTCTGTAGTTTTATTATTTCCTTTTGGAAAAAGTGTTCTATTGAAAAGTAAAAAATGGTCATGTTTAGTAATGTGGAGTACGCGGATATTCATTTTATTTATGGATATTGTAATGGAAACCCGAATGCCGCGGTACGCGAATATTGCAGAAGATTTCCTAATAGAAGGAAACCATTTAAATATGTTTTTATTCGAACCAACCTAGAATTTAGAAATGTTGGACTTTTTTTTTTAACTATTTAACGTCGGCCTATTTCCGCTACCAGGGCCTATCACCGACGCCAGGAGACGAACTACCCCCAACCTGGAAATTTTGCCGAACCTCTTCCCTTAAAAAGAGTAGGGATCTTTAACTTGACTAACATTTAATAGACAAGGGACCGCCTGCTTTACATCCCCTCCGTAGGATGGTATATCCACTACGTAATCCTCGTCTGAAATTACGTAACTTCCGCGTATACACTGATATACAAGCCGCTAGAAGGTGGGACGAGAACGCTGTATTTCCCAAGATGGGTCACCCATCCAAGTACTAACCGAGCTCGACGTTGCTTCAACGGAATATCGACTGACATTCACATTGAAGTCGCCTCTACGCTCGCCCCATAAATGTTGGTCCAAGAAATGTTGGTCCAAGAAAAGAAGAACAGCGAAATGGGCGATTTAAAAACATAATAACAACATTGGCCAAATTTAACAATAATAATAAATTAAGTATCAGAAGAGCGGTCCAACAGATGCGTGCGCAAGCTGTGCATGTTTCCAAAAACAAGTTTTTCGGATTCTGAAAAAAGACCACAGAAAAGCTTTTCGAATGCAGCCAGTCCAAAGCCTTCAACCGGGTGATCCCGAAAGGCGTATCAATTTTTGTAATTGGTTTATAAATGCCATGGAACAAGATCCCGATTTCGGAAGTAAAATTATTTGGACTGATGAAGCTACCTTTAACCGTAATGGATCGGTTAATTTTAATAATTTAAGAATCTGGGCTCATCGGAATCCTCATATAATTCACCCTAGGACATTTCAACAGGAGTTTAGCGTTAATGTATGGTGTGGTGTTATAAACAGAATTTTTCTTGGGCACCACATCCTTCCTCCCCGTTTGAATGGACCATTATTTAATGATTTTTTAAATAACCATTTTTTTCAATATCTCGAGGATATTCCTTTTAATTTAGGAAATGAATGCTGGTTTCAAATGGACGGAGCTCCTGCACATTTTGCTGTTGAGAACCGTTTGTGGGTAAACAATAATTATCCTGAACGGTGGATCGGTCGATTAGGTGCAAGATCCTGGCCATCCCGTTCACCGGATTTAACTCCAGTTAATTTTTTTGTCTGGGGCTATTTAAAGGACAAAGTCTACTGTAAACAAAAGAGAAGAGTTAATAGAAAGAATTCTCGAAGAATG
This sequence comes from Rutpela maculata, assembly GCA_936432065.2. Lineage (NCBI taxonomy): Eukaryota > Metazoa > Arthropoda > Insecta > Coleoptera > Cerambycidae > Rutpela > Rutpela maculata. The sequence goes on along the minus strand of OW386285.2, from coordinate 384,233,672 downwards.
TGAAAATTTGCGGGCTAATCCTGATTTCATTCGTAAAGCTACACACTCTGTACGGCGCAGATGTCAGAAATGTGTTGATGCTGGCGGAACGCACTTTGAACAACTCTAGTAATTTGTAATTTACCTTACTTTAATCCAATTCATTGTTGTCTAATAAAAAATAATGTAATCAAATTTTGTTTTACTGTCATTGTTTTTTCTGTTCTGCTAAAATATTCATAAAAAACTATTCCCGAATAAAGTTCAGATAAGATTTACTCAAAAACTGATAATTTTAGAGAAAAAACACAACAGACTTTTTTGTGTAGAAAACTTCAAATTTTTAAGTTCTGCTCATAAATTAATGTAAAAGTTGGGGCTAAATTATACCTAGGCCCCCTCAGTTTCACCCGCTCCTGAATGATTTTCGTACATAATTGTCATTTTGTCTTAAAATGCATAAAAAGTTAAATTCCTGTGTAAATTATCATTTGTTTATTTTTAGACGTTTCGAAAATATTCATAAAAAAACATTTTCAGGAGAATTACTTGAACACCCTGTATCTCGCAAACTAAGCACTTCCCAACCCATGTTTATAGGAACTTTTTTCTTATTTTGAAAATTTGTATTGCTTAGTGAAGTTTGGCCTATGCAATTCGGGACACCCTGTATACTAAATACCAAGTTTATGGACTCTTACTTGCTTGATTTACCTATTTACCTCCCATTTACCCCCTTCAACGGAATAAGATCAAAATATAATCTAGTTCCAGATCTCATTGAAATACAAAAGCGCACCAAATTTCAAGTCAAAGATAGTCAGAATGACAGACAGAAATATATTTTTGCTCAAACTTAAGATCTCGACGTTTCGATATTTTTTTTTACTTCATCCATCACGTTTTTACAAACTTCAGTTTCAGAACAATATTTGTTGACATAAAGTAAGTTGTTGGTGTTCAAAACCTTCTCATCGTATTATTTCTTCGATTTTTAGTGTTTCATAGAATTTATTTTATTTTTTCACTGTTTTTATTCGAATATCTCAGTAAATATGGTGAATTATACGAATGCGGAAATTGAACACCCGAAATTGAGGAAGCGGTGCCGCAGGAAATCGACGTACATCCTGAGACGAGTACGAGGAAGATTGCTATAGCTCTGAATATTTGTCATCGAATTGTTTAGCGAATTGTGGTTGAATTTTTGTTCTATGCGTACCATATTCTAAGAGTACAGGCATTTCTTCCCAGGGATTTTCCACAGCGAGTGAATTTTGTCAGTTCTACCTTCAGAATGTTACACTAAATCTGCAATTTGAGTCACAAACTGTGTTCACAGACGAAGCAAATTTTTCTAGGAATGCTATTCAATATTTCCATAATAATCATGTGTGGGCGGAAGAAAACCCCCCATGCCATAACCTAAACCCATCTTCAAGTGCAATTTTCGGTTAATGTACGGGTAGGAATTATTGGTGATAATTTTATAGGGCCTTTTTTCCTGCCAAGACGCCTTAATGGACAATCTTACCTGCATTTTCTCCAAGAAGAACTGTGTTGCTTGAAGATGTACCAATTGCGTTAAGGAATCAAATGTGGTACATGCATGTTGGAGCTCCTGTTCATTTCAGTGTAATTGTTTTCGACCATTTACATGTGGTTTATCTTAATTGTTGGATAGGTCGTGGAGGATCTCAGCAATGGCCAGCAAGATCCCCTGATCTCAATAGTTTGGGTTTCTTTTTGTGGGGTCATCTTAAAACCCTGGTGTATTAAATTCCCATTATCACTTTAGAAGATTTAAGAGAGCGAATAGTTGCTTCGTGTGAAACAATACGGAATACGCCGGGAATATTTGAATAATTCGATGCGAAGACAGACGAAGCATGCCTATTAAGTGAAGGTGGCCATTTTCTATAATTTTTATAAAACAAAATTTATCATTATCAATGTTAACAAGAATTAGTTTCAGTTTGAATTTAATTGTTTTAATCAGAAACTCTGCATCTGATGATAAAAACGCAAAAGTGACCGTTTTCATGTAGAATTGACCAGGCTAATCAGTAAAAATATCCACATGGAAAAATGTCAGTGGCGTACTACTTTTTTTGGTAAAAAACTCAGTTGACATGTTTGCAGGGATGCCATTGGTGGAGCAATAAAATAACTTTTCTAACTAAAATATGTGGTTTTATATTCTATTGACACATACCAAAATTGTCTAAAGTACTTTCTGGGATATTAAAAAATAACGATTAAAAAAAATCAACACTCTGCAGCAAATAATTTTAGCCATTGCGGACATATGTTCATATGACCTTTTCTTCATAACATGACCTAAGAGATTATTCCCTGAAATATAGTCGCAAGCCTATATGTAAAAGTTTAACTGATGTTTAATATGTAAACAGTCCAACCAATTCTCGTCTCAGTTTTTGTATCTTAAAAGTTGGTACATACATATACAAAAGTAATTGTGGTAAAAAATTAAGGTAAATTTTCCACCCGGGCGGGAGCAATTTTTGGCGCCCCTCCCTGAGATAATCACAGAAATTTCACGGACACACTACGTACTAAAGTGCAAGAATATCCTTTTGGACCCCGTGAGCACTCTACTTTTTAACGTGGAGTAACATAAACGTATATACACGGTGGTCCAAAATTCTCTCTGGATATTTGTGTGACTGATAGTACATCCAAAAATAAAGGTACTCTAAATAGATAATAAGAAAATTATACCTCTTTAAAGGGGGATTATAAATATCAGTTTTTCGGCAATATCCTTCCGATCGCTTTAAAATATATGTCATATTTTAAATTTAGATGAGGGCATCAATTTACATAATACCTCTCCTCTGTTTAAGGGGTGGTTTTAGGGCTATCAATATTTTACCCTTTACTTTTTATTTTTACATATTTATAAATAAATTTGTACAAAAAAATTCATATTGTGACGTGCTTACACCCTTTTTGTAAACACCCTGTATCGTGGGTTCGGAAATTATAACACGTAACACTAAACACTAATTTATTAACTTACTAATTACAACCAATTAATTTACTTTACTAATAATGCACTGTGTACTACAATTCAATTATTCAGTCGCTTTATCACAGTGTTCACTTCTTACTCTCTGACCATCTAAACTGGTCATTAGAACTCACGCCAATATTCTTGGCTAAAGATGTCGGTCTCGGATGACTGGGGTCGGGCAGGACTATTGCCCTTTACCCCAATACATCGCTGTAGACCGGGGACCAGCCTCGTGCAGGGCGGGCGAACTTACTTTACGTCGGCTCCACTCACGAATGTGAGCGGTGCAGACGATTTCGGCCCACCTCCCTGGGTCCTGGCTCGTTGGACCTTGCTGGCTAAGGCCTCTTCTGGCGTGCTTCTGTCTTGATCTTCTTTCTTCGCCAGCTTGTCCCCCCCGGGGGGTGTCATCGGTCAGTCAGGTGTTTTGGGTTTTTGGCAGGAGTGACTGCCGGTACACAGAATGTCAATTGACATCTCGGTAGGGTAAGGATGAGCTGTGTAGCTCGAGGAAGGGTAGACCTAACTGCTTTGGTAGCATTTTCGGTCTGCCCGGAGATTAGAACTCTAGTTTACTCCATGCCTCATATACCTAAAGATGACATATCTCGAAGTTTCTTTGATGACGTCTCCATTTTCTAGACAGTTCCAGAACAGATATGTCATCACTCTAGACCTTCTAGTAGGTTCTTTCTCTGCAAATCTATATTCAGACAACATCCGAAGTAATTCTGTGTTGCCTACATCCTAGCAACACATCACAATATCATTAGAAATAAAAAGATGTTCTTGTTGCATTTCGATAAACTATTTTCAAGTAATTTATGTATACACATTAATGTGCATTTACAACATATTATTAATAATAGTTAATTTTTAATAAGTATAAATTTTTTTGTCTACACCATCTGGACGCTATTATGATGAGATGACCCCCGACACACGTTTACTTAGAGGAAGGTTCCTTTTTTTTGTTTTAATATTTCATACAAAACAAAATTTTTAATGATCAACTCCGTGTCAGTCAATAATAGAACAGGAAGCTTGAGGTATGAGTAGTGAGGTGTCTCATTGCTAAACAAACATATTTGCGTTACGCTTTTGAATTATTTAGACGGTTTTAATGTTATTCGACTGTTCTGCATTATTACAATTTAAACTGACATAGATTCTCTGAGCCGGCGCCCCAGGCAGTCGCTCGGGTTGCCCGGCCCTTAAGCCGCCCCTGGTAAAATACTCCTGAAATGATCGAGATCTGTCAAACAGGATGATTGCTAGAGGCGTCCTGATTTATGTAATTATGTTTTAATATAATTTTAGAGCAAAATGTTACTAAAGTTTTTCATCGCTGGGCACCCAAAAATACGAAGATCTATAAGACACCGAATCTGTTAATATACCGTGTGTCTGTTGTTTCGAACGAACTTTACGTATATTAGGTAACATATTAATTATACTTTAAAATTTTATTAAGTCATTTTTAATAACAGCATTACGAAACTTGTGAAACAATAAAAGTATACTTAATCTCAGTGGCACCGCGTAAATGTGAATTATGAGATTTTCAAGCAAAATGTTAATTAAATGGATATTCGCTTCGGTCACGCCCGCCAACAACTTCTTCTCGTCGATAATACCCATTATTTCTTTATTACTCCATACAACGCGGTGCGATTTTAATCTTTGTTTACAAATTTTGCATATTTATAGTGGTTCGTGAAGATACTCTCAATATTATTTACATAAGTACACATACATATATGTCGAAAAGTATTACTTCAACGTTAATAACAATAAAATGTACATATAAACAGAAAAGTGACTGTAAAAGACAAAAAGCCAGTGGGTGGGATAACCAATCCTAGATTTTAAATAGCAGAGACGTTCAACATATTGTATAAGTTCCCAGATTAGAAAATTGCATAACTCTTGCAAGTAAAACTAAAATAATATACACCATAAAAAATATTGCTATATCTGTGTTAATATAGTATTAATTAAGCACCACTCATTGGCGTAATTTCGGCATTTTTATTGGTAGGCAGGGATTTTTGTACCACTGAGCTTATCTTAAGGTATCAGTAATCGGCCTTGGTAGTGGAAATACGACGACATTAAATTGACAAATAAAATTTTTTACGTAAATAAATACGAAACCATTGTTCCTTGAACGACAAATACACTTACATACTTTATTATTAATTATTTACCATTGAATTTGTTGGAGTAACGATTAATTACATTTGTCACGTTTTGCTTTCTGGCGAATAGAATATTGCGATCGGCAACCACATATAACCACTAATTATACGTATGAAAATTCAACTTCTTGTCACTTAACGCCAGTTATGTTGAGGAATGGTTCTCTACATAATAAAGAGCTCGCAAGTCTCAAAACGAATTATTCTCGATTTCATGCAAATATATATAATTTTGCCTTTACATTTTTGAAATATCTTAGCGGATAATAATATGAAATTATTCGAGTGATCTAAGGACACTTAATTATTGTAGCTTGAACTTAAAGAGCCTCTTTGTACTAATTTTAAGTTATATAATTTGTTGCGGGTGAATAATTTTTAATAATGTTCTTCTGAGTAAACATGTAATTTTGGAACGAGGATAAACATATTTAACAGCATATTATTATTTGTAGAGCAAAGCGGTGAACTGTTGACGTTGGCAGAGACATTAAATTTCAGTTGTTATTACATGGTTGTTTAATATCTGTACTCATCGAACACGATTTGATGATTAATAACGAGTTTACTCCGCTCCATCGCGAAATGTTCTCAAGGATACTTCTATATTTGTTTTAATACAAAAAAATCGGACAAAAAAATTGATTCAATAACTTTCTCAGTTAAAGTTTGTACATAATGTATTGAAAACCAGTGGGCTACAAATCGAAGAAAGATGTTTTCAAGAGAAAATATTTAAAAAATCCTGGAAGTGGCGGGAGGAGTTCGATTCTCGAATCGTGATAATAATTCTAGCCCCCTGGCAACATCTAACTAATCAGGTAAAAATTTTATTTATTTTTTTTTCAATATCAGCATGAAAATTTCCAAAGGAAATACAACGAGGAAATAGAGAAAATACTAAGAGGAGAAGCAGTCTGTGCATTAATGAGCTCAAAAATAAAAATTGCGGCAAGGAAAACGTCAAAAAAGGAAGGTCACCTATGTGCAAAATAAGAAAGAAAGTAAATAAAAAATATTAACAGTTAAAAAAGATGAAAGCTTCAGAAAAATAGCAATGGACGCGGAACATAAGACTAAAAAAAAAAAGAAAAATTGAAAGAAAATAGTGAAAGGCAGAGGAGCCATGACGAGAAAAATGCAGAGAATTCTTCGAGATCTCAGAAACCTGTCCAAAAGGACAACGACTAGACCAAACCTTCAGAAGAAACGGCAACGCGCACGCAAGAGGATACATATCACTGCAACGTTAGACCAAGAAAATGGATGGAGAAGACGAAAGGGAACACAAAGTAAGAGGGAGCAGAGTAATTACAAGAAATGAACCACTTCATCTTCCACAAGAATCATAAAAGGATCTACTGGTAGAGATAATGGTTAGGGAGCTAGAGCGCCGGGAATTAATAAAATAAACAACAAATGAGCTGTGGACCGGAAAGACGACAGAAAAAAACCCGACAAACTGTCATCATGGATGAAAAGCACCATACTGATATTTCTCCACAAAATGAACTCAATATAGTGCATAGATTATTATAGAAGATTAACACTCTGCAACGTACGCACAATCCCCTTTCGAACAGCTAGAGAAACACATAGGGAAATCACGAAACAACTATACAGCATTCATCAAAGGCAAATCAACGAACGACCATATGTACATCACCAGAAAGATCCTGGAAGAAAAATGGAGGGTTTAGACGAAACTGCTCATAAAAACAATAGAACCAAAGAGAAAGCAGGAAATGTTAATATTGATAGGAAGGAAAACAATAAAAATAGGATAGGAACGTACAAAATGAAGGACTGCGAACACTTCAAAGAAGGGAAACAACACATCTGTGGAAGAAAGCGCAAATACTAAACAGTAACAAGCTAAAAATAAAGAAACCATTCTACACGTGGATAATGACACTTGAGAAGATCATGAACATACTAGGAAAGAACCAAAGGAATCGCAAGAATCAAAAACGGACAAAACAAGAACTCAGAAGAAGAAATACTCTAGAAGCAAAAGCACATAAAGAAGAACACATACACTTTAATATAACGACGGAATGTACCAACGCCTCTCACAAACACGTATGCTTTCCATCCTATATTCCTGTATCATGCACCATGAGGCTCTTACTGCTGGCAATAAGTATAACGAAAACCCAACGCACCGTAGACGTACCCGATCCGGCGCGGCGCGGCGGTGAGTTCTCTGAGGGTGGCAGCCGTACCTACCGTACGCTGGTAAATCAAAACTAATCAAATAAAATCTTATATACAGCAGGCACAAGTCATTGAGAGGAGATAATTAAGCGACAACTTAGGCTATTGTCTATGTACAAAAAAAGGGGGTTGAAAGGAACTAAAACGTTAAAGGGTTTTTATTGTTTATTATGTTCAATTGACCCCAAGATATGAAAAACCCGCGGAGTGCTACCATTTAAAGTGGTGCGTTTTTGAGATCGAAGTAAAAAGGGCCACTTTTCATATTTTATTTTGCTCGAAAACTATGAATTTTTTCTATAAACACGTCAATAGAGAAGTGTGTAGAGAATTAAATTTCCAATCGAAACGGCACCTTCAGAAGTCAAAATTTTTTTTTTAACAAAAATACGTCCAAAAAACAAAACAAAAAAAAACGAAAAAATGCAATTTTTTATTTTTTTTTATTTTAGCCTGTAACTATTTTTCGGGTACATTTAGGCATATACATTGCTGCATAACAAAAAAAGCTGGCGTTTTACCCGTTAAAATGAGATTTTGTAAAACTGTTTTCTGTCGTCTTTCCGGTCCATAGCGCACTCATTTGTTGTTTATTTTATTAATTCCCGGCGCTCTAGCTCCCTAACCATTATCTCTACCAGTAGATCCTTTTATGATTCTTGTGGAAGATGAAGTGGTTCATTTCTTGTAATTATTCTGCTCCCTCTTACTTTGTGTTCCCTTTCGTCTTCTCCATCCATTTTCTTGGTCTAACGTTGCAGTGATATGTATCCTCTTGCGTGCGCGTTGCCGTTTCTTCTGAAGGTTTGGTCTAGTCGTTGTCCTTTTGGACAGGTTTCTGAGATCTCGAAGAATTCTCTGCATTTTTCTCGTCATGGCTCCTCTGCCTTTCACTATTTTCTTTCAATTTTTCTTTTTTTTTTTTAGTCTTATGTTCCGCGTCCATTGCTATTTTTCTGAAGCTTTCATCTTTTTTAACTGTTAATATTTTTAATTTACTTTCTTTCTTATTTTGCACATAGGTGACCTTCCTTTTTTGACGTTTTCCTTGCCGCAATTTTTATTTTTGAGCTCATTAATGCACAGACTGCTTCTCCTCTTGGTATTTTCTCTATTTCCTCGTTGTATTTCTTTTGGAAATTTTCATGCTGAAATTGAAAAAAAAATAAATAAAATTTTTACCTGATTAGTTAGATGTCGCCAGGGGGCTAGAATTATTATCACGATTCGAGAATCGAACTCCTCCCGCCACGGATTTTATTAATATTTTCTCTTGAAAACATCTTTCTTCGATTTGTAGCCCACTGGTTTTCAATACATTATGTACAAACTTTAACTGAGAAAGTTATTGAATCAATTTTTTTGTCAAATCGTGTTCGATGAGTACAGATATTAAACAACCATGTAATAACAACTGAAATTTAATGTCTCTGCCAACGTCAACAGTTCACCGCTTTGCTCTACAAATAATAATATGCTGTTAAATAATATGTTTATCCTCGTTCCAAAATTACATGTTTACTCAGAAGAACATTATTAAAAATTATTCACCCGCAACAAATTATATAACTTGAGCTGGCGTTTTACCCGTTAAAATGAGATTTTGTAAACAGTTTTACGATTAATAGTGACCGAGATATGGTGTTTCAAAGTTGGCAACTTTTAACTTTTTTTGCTAATTTTTACTATTTTTTTTCAAATTTCGTCCTGTAACTTTTTTCTGAGTAAATTTAGGTGTAGACATTATTATATTAAAGTGAAAGCTGACTTTACGCCCGTTGAAATGGTGGCCGGTAAAAGTCTCTACGACAAATAGAAACCTAGATACAGAGTTTCGAAGAGTGTTACTTTTATTAACTTTCTTCCAATTTTTACGTTCTTTTTTAAATTTCGGCCTATAACTTATTTGTCAAATGCTTTAAGTACAGATATTGCTACACTGAATGACCTCGCAGCATTCTTGTTTAAATGGTCTGCAATAGAAGTTTAACCCATCTTAAAGTATTGTTTTTTCTCCTTATTATCCTTATTCTTTCCAAAATCCAAGTAGCAAAAGACAATGTTGTCGTTGATGCGGATACACTATTTAGAAGGATGCTGTTATTCAAACCAACTGATTCAGAATTGGAAGAGTATTTTGATTTTGAATTATCTCCATATCCAACGTCAATCTTTCAAGAGGGAATCATGAGAAAAAATAAAAAATCGGATTTTTTCGAACCTATAAATGATGTTTCTCTCTCTAACATTTATTACATTATCGATGGTGGATTTTTATTGCACAAAATAGTTTGGAATACCAACGATACATATGAAGAAATCAGTAAAAAATATATTCAACACTTAAAACATTTTTACACGAATTGCACTGTTGTGTTGTTGGGCCAGGAGTTCAGATTAACAATTACTCAAAGCCATTATCAAAACCTGATAAATTTTTGGCAAATGAAAATAATAAAAAAAAAATTATTTCATATTTAATTAAAAAATTTGAAGAAAATAATATTGAGACTGGGCAAGCTGAAGAGGATGCAGACGTACTAATTGTAAATGCTGCAAAAGATAAGGCATCCCAATCAGAAAATGTTGTTATAGTTGGTCAAGATGTCGATCTTCTTATTATCCTATCATTATTACCAGAAGAAAATGAAAATATATATTTTTTTAAACCTAGTATAGGATATGTAACTGCCAAATTATATAACCATAATAGTTTCAAACTTAATCATCTACAAAAATACCTTGGCTTCGTCCATGCATTTAGTGGCTGTGATACAACCTCTTCCTTTTTTGGTATTGGTAAAAAGAAATTCTTGAATTTCATTAATAAGAATATTTTGCTTTTGGAAAAGTATTTAAATGAATTTTTGTGTGAAAATGCAAGTCCAGCAGCCATCGGTTCTGCTTCTGAATGTATTGTAACATTACTATACGGTATAAAAATTGATGGCCAAAGCACCTGTCGCTATAAGTTATTTCAGAAGTACTCAACAGGTGCGAAATTCTCATTGTCCCGATTGCATCCAACAACTGATGCTGCTAAACATCATGGTTTAAGAACATACTTGAAAATGCAACATTGGAAAGGAAATATTGCAAATCCTCTCATCTGGGGTTGGAAAAGTTCAGAAAATGGACTTGTACCAATTTTGACCACTAAACCTCCTGCACCACAAGTTTTGCTGGAAAAAATAGCCTGTAAATGCACCAAAGGATGCAGAGGAAACTGTGGTTGCAGGAAATTGATGTACCTCAAATAACGGAAGACGATGTTTACATAGATGCCGATGAAGAAATCGACTTTGATTTTGAAAATATATTAAATCCAGCATTTGAATAATTTCATAATATAAGTTATTTGAATAAAAAAAAAACACGTGTTATAATAAAGTTCAGAAGTGGAAAAATGTTAGAAGTTATTTTTTAAGTACAATAATCCACTATATCTAGACTGAATCTTGGTTACTATTGATCACATAAACTTCTATTGCAGACCATTTAAACAAGAATGCTGCGAGTACATTCCATGTAGCAATATCTTTATTTGACAAATAGGCCGAAATTTAAAAAAGAACGTAAGAATTGGAAGAAAGTTAATAAAAGTAACACTCTTCGAAACGCTGTATCTAGGTTTCTATTTGTCGTACAGACTTTTACAAGCCACCATTTCAACGGGCGTAAAGTCAGCTTTCACTTTAATATAATAATGTCTACACCTAAGTTCACTCAGAAAAAAGTTACAGGACGAAATTTGAAAAAAAAATAGTAAAAATACTTAAAAGTTGCAAACTTTGAAACGCTATATCTCGGTCACTATTAATCGTAAAACTGTTTACAAAATCTCATTTTAACGGGTAAAACTCCAGCTTTTTTTGTTATGCAGCAATGTCTATGCCTAAATGTACCCGGAAAATAGTTACAGGCTAAAATAAAAAAATAAATAAAAAATTGCATTTTTTCGTTTTTTTTGTTGTTTTTTGGGCGTATTTTTGTAAAAAAAAAAAATTTGACTTCTGAAGGTGTCATTTCAATTTGATATTTAATTTTCGACACATTTTTCTATTGACGTGTTTATAGAAAAAATTCATAGTTTTCGAGAAAAAAAAAATATGAAAAGTGAACCTTTTTACTTCGATCTCAAAAACGCACCACTTTAAATGGTGGCACTCCGCTGTTTTTTCATATCTTGGGGTCAATTGAACATAATAAACAATAAAAACCCTTTAACGTTTTAGTTCCTTTCTACAGTACATGGACAATAGACTAACTTGATGACTAGGAATAAAAGCACAACTTAACTTATCAAAATTCACGACTCAGAAGCATTTACCTCTAGAATGTTTTCACTAACACAAAGGCAAGAAAATTGGCTTTATTTTTTCAGAAAATACTTCAGTTTTCGACCAGCGCATACCAATCATAAAAGGTTCTTTGTTGCGTAAAAAAATGGAAAATACACTGCTGAAACTGTGCGTATAGACAAGTTTGGTAAAATGTCTAAAAAAATCGCTATCTCAAAAAATTATTGGATACACGGATCACATTAAAAAATAGAAATGTCCCGGTAATGTCGACATAAAAGCGGTAACTCTTAAAGATATTGTTGACACAATAACTTAATTACTCAACCAATTAATATTAATTTTGATACCGGTTTATTTCTCGCATTTCAAAAACTACGATTATTTATATTCGCAGTTTTAACTGGTTTGAACCAGTCTATGAAAGTGGATATAAACTAGAGGTAATAAATTATACACTGATTTCTACCATGACGCACATTTCAAAAATCTTCGAAGAGCGATCATAAACAAATTGTTGCTAAGCAGACAATTTGGTTTACATAAGCATCAGAGAAATTCAGGACGCAATTTCAAAGTCAGTCAAAAAAATATTTAACGCTATTGATCAAACCTTCTATTTTATTAGTGTTTTCATTGAAATGTTCAGTCACAGATGTTAAACTAGGAGATACAATGTACGATTCCAGAACCGTTTCTTACAGATTGATGTAGGGATCAATGGACCGCATTAGTGTGAAGTCACATAATTATGCAACCCTTATATACTACTCTCATGACACATGGGTTGCCTGCCAAGCACACTGGAACTTGACTCTTAATGCATATGTTTATAAGGCGACATTATCGAGGATAGAAACATAGCGTAAAATTTTACTTTATTTCTCAATTGGAAGAAATATTTAAGAGATTTCAGTTACCATTTATCATGCACAAGGTATCGGAAAACATACGTATAAAGCATTACAGAAACTGTATTATGAAATGAAAATAAAGTTTTTATAAATCATACATGGATATATATATTTCAACGCATTCTTTAAATGTTCCTTCCACGGAAGAAATAAAATAAAATTCTAGGCTATATTTCTATCCTTGAAAATGTCGCCTTATAAACATATGCATTAAGGGTTAAGTTCCAGTGTGCTTGGCAGGCAACCCGTGTGCCATGACAGTAGTATATATGGGTTGCCTAATTTGAAACGTCACAACTAATTGAATCCATTTGGTTTAATATATTCCTTAACTCATCATTACATGGCTTAATCGTTTCATTCACTGATGACACAGTGATATTTTTCACTTCACTATCTAGCAAAAATAACTTCCCAGTAAACACTAGCGCGTATAAAATACGTGAAATATACGTTCTAGTGGTATAAAAATGGTTTTGGTATAATTATTATACGTTTATGATGTACCACGTCATGATTTTGCGTTTTTGTTATATTTATTATATACTAAATTTCCACTAAAGGTAGAAAATCTTGATTTAAAAGACGTTTTAATTAAACAGTCAATATAGGTATGTCATATATATTAAATCAACAATTAGCAAAGACTTGCACATATTTGCGGTATGTAATTATTATAATTATTTGTATAAAATATGTTGGTCATAATACTTTCACTTTTATTTTGGTAATATCATTAACTTAAATTTTACTACAAGTTTTATTCGTTGGTATAAAATACATCGTTCATTAACTATAATAGTCCAATAAACATCAGAACGTATAAAATGCGTGAAATATATGTGGTTTAAAAATGATTTTAGTGTAATTTCCACTACAGGTAGAAAATTTTAATTTAAAAGACGTTTTAAATAAACTCTAAATTTATGGTTACACATATTAAATTAATAATAATTAGCACAGACTTCATATATTTACTGTATATGTTAATTATGAATATAAAATACGTTGATCATGAACCACTAAGTGAGACTTTAGCAATAGTACAAACTCTTGGAAGCAAAACTGGGACAAGACTATAATAGACGGCTTAAAAACTGAACATTAAACACTCAAGGAACTAAACTCAGAAGTAAAACAAAACAACCTCTAATTGAAAGAAAAGTTAATGCAATCTGAAGGAAATATCTCAGATAGTCATGAGACTTTAAAAAATATATATATTGGAAAACTCTAAAAGAACTAATAAACGACGGCATTCAAGGCAGTTTGGATTACTATATCAAAACCAGTGAAAGAAACAAACAGAATATAAACGTATTTGTGACACGTTTATAAAATGTACTGCACAAAGTGCCATCAGAGAGAGGCCTTTTCCATTTCACTGAGGTTGGGCCTGACCACTACGATTAACTCACTCGCACAATTTTTGGTAGCTGGGACTAAATACACGATTTTTGTGTAGTTTATAAAATATCATAAACAATGTTAAAAAAAAACATGTCCGTGAAATACTTATTAAACGCATTTATAAAACATTTTTTAAATGTTATAATTTAAATAATTTTCTACTTACAGTACAGCTTATAAAATGTATTTGTGAAACATTTATCAAACGTTTATTAAACGTCATAATTTAATTACATTTCTAGGTATAGTACTTACAATTTATAAACGTTGATTTGGGTGAACGTTTATCACGATAACAAACGCTTTTTTGACGTATGGTTTTGCAGTATATAAAACGTTTCTTAGACGTATTAATGTTTACTGATTTGTAAGTAAAACCTCAAAATCATAAAGGACTGGTTCGATAATAGTAGTCTTCTTATGATTAATATAGAAAAGGAATATATTCCACAGCTTGCAGAAGTCACTATCGAAGGAACAGATCTAAAACTGCAAATTACAAAATCTTTAAAATATCTTGGAGTTAATTTTGATAGCATACTAAAATAATGGAATTTCATGTGGAAAACGTAATATGCAATGTAATATCCACACATTTAAAAAATTTAAAAATGGATAGAAATGAAAAACAATTACAAATTGTTTAGTATGGACACATACAAGAGCCAGGCTTCTATCTAGGGGTAGGATAGATAAAACAAACCTCCAACTGTTTGGTCTCAATATAAATAATCAATTAAGGTTGGTGCCATAACGTTAAGTCTGTCAGTCTGGTATATTTGGTGCTTAGTTGACGCTACTGCCAACGAAGAACTGGGATATACGTCCGTTGAAGAATATACAGGGTGGACCCCATGAAAGATATAATTAAAAAAATGTGACGGAAGACAGTAATATTTGGCATGTAGTTAACACAACTGTCAAGGAACAAAAATATGAAAAATATACAGGGTGGTCACTATAAAAAAATAATGAAAAAATATAACGGAGGACAATTAATTATTAGATATCAATACCGGTGGCGGTTGGAAGTAGCTAGAAGCAGCGGGTACGATTTACGCTTAAACTGATGAAATTACTAGTTTTCGTTTTAATCTGATGTAAGTTCTACATTCGCGGAACTTCTTGTTTAATTCAGATTGACTGAATTTCTAACATATCTTCAAATTAATGCATTAAGGGTTTATGATGTCAATTAAAATAGACTTTTTTCAAATAAAATATTTTGATTCCTGGGTAAGTTCCAATATATTATTAATTGTAATAATTAATTTTGCAGATCACTAACTATCTTTTTCACTGACGCTCTAGTATTAGTTGCTAAGTAGAGAAACAATATAAATTATTTTTACATTACCAACAACATATTTTGTTTTTTTTTATAAACAAATACTGTGCAGTTTTAATGGCGTTAAACGTGTTTCTGTTAAGTAGAATTTTGTAGCATCAGTACCTGAAAAAAAAAGAACTATAACACGAATCATGCTTAAATTTATACTTACCGAATTATTTAGTATTATGCACTAAGTAAAAATTATTATTATGGACATTATTTTTGTAGTATCGATATGTAAAGGTTTATTATCGACGTTCAATAATGAAGCAATTTAATTCAATTTATTTACTTTGTATAGTACTTAGTTCGATAAACTTTATTATTAATATTATTATATTCTTCATATCATAAACTGAAAGTACTTAAATGTATTCAAAATATGAATTTATATTCAGATAATAAACCATTATAAAAACTCAGGCTATATAAGGTTCCTCGGATAATCTTGTTACGTTTTTATAAAGATTCGATCGTACGAAGAATTCGCAAAACATATATAATCTCTAAAGAATGTTTTCAAGGCCAAATCTATAATTATAATTATACGTTTATTTATAATTCCGAAGTTTCCCTCCCTCTTCATCAATTTCAGTGCTTCCCACATTTCACAAGAAAATCCTTGCCGAACATCAATAAAATATAATATTATACGTACTTGGAATGATTGTGCAAAGCTTAACTAAAGGGGAATTAAACCTTATTTACGTTAAAACCTACAAACAGACTTATTTATTTTGTAAGAGCGTAAATTAAGATCATTTTAAATTGTAAACGAATATGGATGGCACTTTAAAGCAGATTGGTCAGACTTATATTAGTACAATACAGAGGCGTATACTACGGGGGAGGAGACCAACATAGGCCGTCTTCTTCTTATTCGCAACGTCTTGGCAAACGTTTTATGATCCATGAATTATTCTAGTTGGCCTCTCTTTGCTGAATGGCCTGTTTGACAGCATCCCGCCATCTGTCGCGGTTACCTTTTAGGTTCACAGCCTCGTCAAAGCTTTCCTATCAGCTCCTTGATGATCGATCTCAGCCCATTAATGCTATGAAATATAGGAATACCTGCTGTGCGCAGTATTACTCACTAGTCACTTTCAAATCAAGCCCTCAGCAGCCGCGTGTCCGATGTGTACCAAAAATACATCGAAAACCATAAGGTCTAGAAAGCTGAAATTTGCAGGCAGATTTTTTACTTTTTAATATCACAAAATTCAAAGACTGTATTGCTCCGCATTTTTTCACTTTGCAACAAGGCCGCTGTGGGTTTAAATGTTGGTGAAAACACTTCTAAAATAATTGACGCAAGCACTTATGATCTTTTGCACCGTTGGTTTTTCAACGGGTTAAAAGATAGTAGTATATTAGTTGCTATTTAATTTGTTTTTATTTAATATAAAATTTTAATTCATTTAATTAAACACAATAAATAGTAGTAGTAAATAATATACCACTTTAATTAATTTTATTATCTTACGTTATTCAGAAAAATAGACAAACAGTCAAACATGAAAAATATTTATTCTATTATTTAGTAATTTTAACTATTTTTCTTAGAGATAAATTGCCGGATTACTTAATGTTTCTGTTAAGAAAATACATTTTGCATCTGTGTTCTCTCATGTGATTATTGCAAATATTTAATGACTCTCCATTGATTTGCTCAAAAATCTCATTCAATTTTTAACACTACAAGAAAATCTGAATTCATTTTATTAAACAACACCCTTGACCATATAGTTTTTACACCATTTGTAATGGTTAATTTTTGACCCCTAGAAATTATAAAATTTATTACCTTTCATATATTTTCCGGCATAAAAATATTTTAAGTCCGACCCTGTAGTGCTAAAACCTGTACGAAGAGATTTTACCTTGACGCATAGATATGGTCTATAGCCTTCGCGCCAGAAAATAAAGAAGGTGAGCCGTTAAGGAGGCCGCTTTGGGCGGTCTCGGCTTAAGAGAGTTTATAAAAGTGTAGAGTGAATTTAACCCTCTAAAATCAATACCCGAATAACTAGCGTTAGAATTTGATTACGTAGTTACAAAATATTGAGTAAATTTCATTTCCAGCACAACTCTTCGACGACTAAATACGTTATTAAGGTCACTATGTTTAGTTGGCCAAATAATGTTGCAATTTGACTTCATGGCTGATGAAAACCTGATACCATACTATAGAATTTGATTCACACATCATAAGTGAATACGTCAATTTCTCTGCATTTACTGTAAGTAAATAAACATTTATCTTATTCCATTGTGGCCAACGGCTAATTGTAAATTGAAATTTTGGAATTTGAAATTTTCGAAAAGTTTTCGCCTGCGATGCATTTCAAAAAGCTCTCACACCCACTGCGGAGGGGGCAGTTGTTTAGACGGTGGAATAAAATAGTTGCAAATAAAAATAAAATACGAATTTTTATCTACAGGAAAGGCGCCACATCATGGGGGAGGGAGTGGGTCAGAATGCATGAGGGTGCAAAATGGGAAGATGAACCTAAATAATGCATGCTAAATAAACATGCATTTCCCAGGCTTTAGAACAGGAAATAGATATTCTCATTTGCAAGTGTAATTTGAAAAAACTTCTTCCAGCACTGATCAACGTATGAAGTTTGCTTTTTATTATCTAATTTATCGTAATTTTTTAATTGTTGATATCTGATGTCATTAATGGCATAAAAGCTGAGGGCTGCCTCCTTCATAAGGTCCAAACTCCCTTAATATGGATTTCCTGACCCCATGTTAATAGGAAGTTTTTAAAATATTATTTGACATAGAATCAGCCCCAAAAATTAATTACTGCATACCTGAAACACCCTGTATATAGGTCTGGCTTTTTCAAAATGACTTTACAAAAATTTAACATTACTGTTCCCTATAGCCCAATGTTAATGATTTAATTTCAATTTTTCGAGTCTGGGAAACCCCAACCAAAACAGAAAGTATAGACAGAGTAAATGGTAACATAAGTATTGGCGCTACACCGCAATTGATAGTCCTTAATTTGAACGTGTTTTTTACACTAACGCATTTTTAACAATGGAGCGAAAGTTAGAAAAGATTGAAAGACATGTATTTAATTTAGTAAATCACAAAGGAAACAGGGCAAATATTATAAACGAAAAAAGTGTATTTCACAATAGCATATCATGACAAGAACTTAACTACTTAACTACTTAAGTTAAAAAGGTGTCTAGAGAATAGAGAACGTTTTGTAATAAAGTATTTTTGATGTGGACAGTAAATTTATTTGTACTTATATGTGCAATAATTTTAATTACTTATTATGTTATATGTAGATAGCTAATTGCTTGCATGAAACATATCAGATTTTCTATTCTATAGATATCATGATGATATCTAATAAGAATCAACGATAGTTGATAAGTGAAACTATAAATTGTATTTTACGAATGTCATAAATATAGGAATGTGAAAATTATTCAATATAGTTTTCCTGAATTTCATACCAAACATACATCTTATATTTTTTTAGTGTGAAGATTCTATGCATAGCAAAAATTGTATTAAGATATAATTGATACACTTTAACTACATTCCTAGTTGCTATGGTTTTGCGCTTCTCTAAGAGAAAATCGATTTTTGAAATATTTATTACCCATTATTTCAGACCAATTTGCTATTTTGTGTGTTGGTTGTCACTACATAATGCGAATTTAGTAGATTTTATATTTATGCAACTGCGATTGTTAAATATTTATACCTACATTGTCTTTCCTAGAAGGGTAGTTTTGGAAATACATATTAATGTGACATAATGATAAAATTGAAAAAAAATTCAGAATAATTCTACTTTCACTAACAGTCACAAGTTTCTGCGGAAATAGAACTATTCGTGACCAAAAAAATCGGCACGTCCCACATAAGTGTGATGTCTTTGGCATTGACAACATTTTCAGGGGCATATTCATAATATTTTTGCTGCACTGATATATCGAAATGCTGCATATTAGGGTGCATCGATTTTCTTTTTTTTTACCTAATCCAAAATGGCGAGCGCCCAAAAGTTGTGTGGTGGGGTTGTAAATAATACGTTAAAATTTCAAATTAAAATATTAACCCTTAGAGGTAGCGGGTTGGGGTCAAAGGTAAACATTTTTGATATTCTATATATTCAAAATGGCGGGTGCGCAAAAGTTGTGTTTTGGGGTTATAAGCAACAGGTAGAAATTTTAGTGGAAAATATTTAGGTTTAGGGGTAGCGGGTGAGGGTTAAAAGTCCAATTTTTTTATTTTGTGCATATCTAAAACAGCGGGCGCGGAAAAGTTTGGTCTTGGGGTTGAAATTGGCTGGTAAAAATTTTAAACCAAAATATTAAGACTCGAGGGTAGCGGGTTAGCATCAAAGACCAAAAAGATAGTATGTACCCTTACAAATATTATCGATACTTATCAATTAGTAATATTTTTAAACTATGTTTAATTACGATATTAAATTTAAATTACTTATTACTACCTACGTATTTGTTATCTAATGTACACATGCCCATAATACAGCATGCGCTGTGTTCTGCATACATGAAAGCTCGGTGAACAGTGAACACTGTCAGTTTTAGCCGAAACTTGGGATAGGTGCGGTATTTTCCATAGAGCTGGAGCACTGATTGCTTCTTCAGTACTCCAATATTTTGGTTTAATTAATGAATACAACGCATGTAATTGATAAAAACAAAATTAGAAGAGCTATAAGCAAGAAGAGAGGTGAATTATCATCATGTGGTACGCCAATATCATTACGTGGACTTTATTTATTTCGATGGGCGTAAAGACAAGGCCATGAAATTAATAGATGACCGTCGAAAGATAACAACCGAAGAACATATAGTTTTAATTGGAGAGCCCGGATCATCATATTTGGGACATGTCACACCTTCTACAGATTCAGCTGTAAACATCATTAACGCCATTATCAGTTATTTTGAAAACTCTCGAATCCCAACTAACACCTTAAAAGTCGTCGGATGTAATGGAACGGCTACAAATACTGGTCCTAAAGGTGGTGTTATAGCTCTACTTGAAAAACATTTTAAGAGACCACTTCAGTGGTTCATTTGCCAACTGCATGCAAATGAACTTCCACTAAAAGGCACTTGATCGAACATATTGACGGAACTGTATTTCAGGATTTTCAGATATAATAGGAAAGTCGTTAGTCAAATGCGAGCAGATGCCAGTAGCTGCATTTAAGATTATTAAATCCGAAATTCCTATAGTTAAGGTGAAAGATCTTAACACATATCAGTTATATTTTTATGAAATATACCAAGCAGTAATAACGGGATATAAACATAAACATAAACACACCACAGATAGTCAAAGCTAAGGCTGTCCGGAAAAACGCAGACATATATCCACACCCACCGGTGTTGTCAATACCGGGGCTGGGGGTCGAACCCAGAGCGCGGTAGCGAGTCGATCAGCGTATTCGCCACTCAATACACCTTAACCGATTGAGCTACCGTGCCGGTTTCTATTAATCTTTCAAAACGAGAACCTGGCAAAATAGTCCACTCGCGATGGCTGACGACAGTAAATAGAATACTTCGCTTATATGTTACTTTGCAGATTTGGTTATATCAGCAACGTATGTTGTCAAAGTGTATGCACATAGAAGCACATCCATCATGCCTGCAAGGTGCTTCAAATGTATGGAAGACCATACAATTATCCAGATATTTATCAGAAGAGTTGAAAGGAGTAGGTAGTTGATCCCGTCGTAATACGAAATGGATATTTTGCACACCCTGAGAACATACTACTGGGAATGCTGGGCGATGAAAACCGGTGTATTGGGGAGTTGGCCGTTCGCAGAATATTAAAAGCTAGAAAAGGCAACAATACCGACTTAAGAAAGTTTACACTTGCTCCGTTGAAACTAAATGCTACAAATTAGTATGAGATGATTGATTGACAAAAATGTGAATATAATGAGCCACCATTAACAGTTGATTTATCCGAAGTGGACCTTAATCAAATTAAAAATAATCCTGAATTGTCTGATAATTGAAATAAAGAAATTTCCTAATCACACACAAGCTGTGAAAAGGGCAGTAAAGCTTGTAACTGAAGCTTCAGCGCTGGATGGATTAATTAGAACAACGATTAGATCCTGTGAAGAAAGATTACTACAAGCAAATTTTACCATAATGTTTATAGTATTTTTATTTTTACTTCTTATTCTTTAATAAAATCAAGTTTATTTTCACATAAGTACACTCAAAGAAAATGATAGGTAAATTCAACCAAAAAGAGCATATGAAATAGCGCCTATCTAGTTTGATAGTTAAATCAATCAGAAAATAATAGTCATACAACTTTATTTGTTTTCGTAAACAAATAGTAGTTTAATAATCATATCTTCTTGTAACAAATTAAATAGTACAATGACATTTTTTTATGTTCACTAACCATTTTCAATTTGGTCTACAAATAAATAGTACAACGACTTTGTTTTTTGTTCACCAACTAATTTTTAGGTTGATCTACACTTTATTGTATGATGAAGTTTTTTTTGGTTAGCCAAAATCTCAGTATTGAGACATCAGACCATCCAAACCAAAGATTAGAGATCGTTTATAAGATCCATCCAAATATATCGATGATCCCCGAGAGAATTTGAACATTGCAATCATGTCATTAATATTAATTTTCTATAAATTCATAAGAGTGAAAGATAATGCATGATTGATTATTGTCAGTGATTTGTATGTGGCGTCATCTGGGAATAATTTCTGTAATAGACTACGTGGTAAGCAAGCAAATTTTATGGTAATTCTTTTAGAACTTCTAGAAGACGACAATGATATTGGTTTGTCTACCAAGTACAATAATACAGCGAACTAATACTGGGTTAGAATTACAATTCGATAATAGTTAAAAATAAAATATACTATTATCTAGTTTAATTTGACAGAATTCAACAAAATGATAGTCAGACGAACAAAATAATAGTCTTATTCATCTATTTTTTAAGTTAATGTTTGTTTTGTTGAACGACAACTTTTTATTAATTAAAATAACAATCACCTCTTGTTTAAAAATACCATTAATATAATTTAGTTTAACAAAATTAACGATATTGTTAGTTAACCATTTTTTCTTGTTGAATTTACCCATACTATTTCTTTGAGTGTACCTTTGTTATCAAACTTCCAATAAAGAAATTAAAGTAAAAATAAAGTTTATTGTTTCACACTATAATTTCCCTTAAAAAAATGGGACCTTTGAGCTTGTAGGGAATAGAAATGAATCCGATGCAGAACAAAGAAAATATCAAGTTAACTTTTAACCCTAACCCGCTACCCTTAAATCTTAATATTTTTGTCTTAAGTTTTTACCTCTTATATATATATAACTGTAAAGCACAACTTTTTCACACCCGCCATTTTGAATATATAGAATATCAAAAACTTTTACCTTTGACCCCAACCCGCTACCCTTAAAGGTTAATATTTTAATTTGAAATTTTAACGTATTATTTACAACCCTATCACACAACTTTTGGGCGCCCGCCATTTTGGATTAGGTAAAAAAAAAAGAAAATCGATGCACCCTACTGCACATGACCCAGTGGTCACTCTGTTGTGTCTGTGAGTGAACTCTGATGATTTCACGTAGTACACGCCACCCATGCGACTGACATGATCTGCTAGGCTGCACATTCTCAACTTGCTGTCAACAGGCTGCGTTAATAGTCTGGGGTCCAACAGTACGAAATCGCTCTAAATTCCAAGTAACCTGTTCCGACATGACGTACATTTTTCAACTTCAGATTTGCAAAAAGGGTTATATAGGACACCAGAAATGACTTGTCGGATTCTTATCAGCGCTTGCATAACTTCTTAAATGATAAGAAAAGAGACGAAATGATAATTCCTAAAAAAATGTTTTTTAATACATAACAAATCCTGTAAAAGAAACTATGAGTGCTATCCATCTAATTTTTTTATAGTATACACTAAAGACATAAGCGCTTAGATGAGGCTCGATGGCACTGTTTAAATATGTTTAGTTTTTTGGGAAAAAAATATTTGAAATCTGTAACTATAAAATATTGTAGTAAGAATTTCAACATAGGAGCAAGTACTTCAATTTAAAATTTTTTGTGTATAAACTATGCTAACAAACATACCCAATATATTGAAAATATTTTTAAGACAAGAACTAAGTTGATATTGCATATAGTATTCGAGTTGTGAATTTTTAAAATGGATGCATGATGCGGCGCATGTAATAAAGGCGACAGCTCTCCTAAAATTCATAAAGCGCATGAAAACAGTTTACAGTGGAATTAGCTGGTATGTTTATGTATATAGTGTAAAGTTATTTGTCTTAACATTTTAACATTATAAAAACTATTTGTGTTTGATTGTTTAAATCGATTGATTACTGTTTGCGGTTCATATTTATTATTTACTAGCTATGCCCGCGGTTACGTTCGCGTGGAATTCTGAAATTGACTAAAATGCTTCTTTATAAACGACGTTTGAGGTAGAATCACCATTCTGGAATATTTCAGAACACTCACAAATTTTCTGGAATATTCCAGAGTACTCTTGAATTTTCTGGAATATTACAGAAGTTTAATCTTAAAAGTTTATGCCGTGCAAATACGCTTATTGTAGAGATCAAGCTG
Source organism: Rutpela maculata (assembly GCA_936432065.2). Lineage (NCBI taxonomy): Eukaryota > Metazoa > Arthropoda > Insecta > Coleoptera > Cerambycidae > Rutpela > Rutpela maculata. The sequence continues at coordinate 384,209,609 of OW386285.2, read as the reverse complement.
TATCTCCTGTTCGACTAGACCGATTTTCATAAAACTTGGCTTAGTCTAGGCCGATTTCGATGAAATAAGAACTAAATGTTACTCCAAGCTTAGATGAACCTCATTGGTTCAGTGGTTTCTGCGTGATGCGCGTTCAAACAGACAAGCAGACAAACAGAGAAAAATTCCAAAATCTGTCTTAATGTATTCCATTACTTATCTTACATCCCCCACATCAGTTTTTTGCGAATATTTTCAATGTACATACACGTAAACTTTACAAATGTATTATATGTATACGTTTGAAAATTATTAAAAGGTAAAATGATTTAATAAAAGTGATTTACGCTCCCTCCCACCGACGGAAGACGCTTTTCAACAACATGTTGCAAATATTACTTTTTTTTAAACAGTGTTGTGAACCGTCATTCAAATTACCTCTCGCACAAAATTTTGGATGCAGAATTGGAAATCAGGAACTGGTAGCGATAATGTCGGCAAAAAAAAGTTTATCTGAACTTAAATTAAAAAGTGTAACTGTAAAATAAAATGCGACACAAAATGTTCTTGTGAGTGGTATTCAGTTGCGTGCTCGTATGCTGCTTTTCCTGAAAATTGTTTTAAGGGCAAAAGCAATATGCATCATTTTATAATGATAGTGATTCTGACTAAAATGTTAGAATAGTTATACACAAAAATTACATAATATACAACATTAATGTTTTATTTAAAATATCTCCCTTTTCTGCTTTCTATTAAATATGCTAAATACCTAAAATAATATTTCTCACTAATGTTTTATTTCTTAAACAATATAAAAACGAGTAGAAGTTGTACTCGGGCATGGCCAATTGCGAATACCTGTTTGATTAACATTTTGTTCGAACACACAATTCACTTTGTATCGATTATTATTTTTGTAAATGAGTGGTCGCAATCGGCAACGCCCGACTACTACTTTCATTCGTTTTGTTGTATTATTAACATAAAGTAATTCAAATTTGCAATTATATTGAACAATATAGTGCTTTTTACTGTTACACTGTACCAATTATCGTGTAGACTATTTTTATTTTAATGCTGCATAATTACGCGCCTCATAAAAAAATCATAAACAAAAAACTGTATACGTTATCGACAGGATCTTTTTTATAAAAACTTTTTCAATATATGGACTATATTTGGTAAGCAATTGTATATAAGAATTTCATAAATTTAACATAGTTGTCCGCATATCGAAATTTTTAGAACGTAAATATCAACCTTCTGATTTTAATTATTTTTTTCCAAAAAAAATATTCTTTTCAAAAATACCAATAGCTTAGTTAGAATCACGTATATCTTTTGAGTATACATACCAAAAATCAGATCGGTAGGTTACATAGTTTTTGTTTTAAAGGAGAATAACCATTGTAAAACATAATTTTGTAATTATCAATCCGCCATCTTTTTTGCGATTTCTGAAGTTGCGCAAGAGCAAAAATTAATCCGACAAGTGTTTTCTAGTGCCCCAGGTAATGCTTTCTTCATTACTTATATCAACATTTGTACGTCAAGTCGGAACAGGTCATCTTGATTTTGGAGTGCTTGGACCCCGGACTATAAGATCATTTTCATCTTATTATTATTATTAATATTATTATTATCTTTTATCTTATTTTCTTTTAAGTTCAGGATTACATATTTTATGAAAGTACTCATTTGTGTTGTTGGACATCCGTAACAAAACTTCGCAAGCATGAATGCGAATGATTTTTTGACGTTTGGCGAACGAATTTGACGAAAATTGTTATTCAATATTTCAATATATGAAAATTACATGTTTGGTTCTGTGTGACAGCAATTTATATCCACTGTAATAGTTTGACACTTAGTTTCCGGTAACTTTCGCATTTTTCTCCAGCTTTTAAACCAACTGCCAGACTAAATGCTATAATATACTGCACTAGAATGTAAGAACATTTTCAGTGGTCGGTCCAGAGGTCCCCAACCACTGTATAGCTGTATAGCAGTTTCATTTTCTTGATCTTCGACATCCAAATAGCAAACTTATGGAGTTTTCCACATGAGTATGATTATATACATGTGTTCTGCGTTATGGTGTTCCGTTCGGTAATCGATACTATTCGATTTAAATTTAAAACAAAATAATATATTTATTCCAGTTAAAAATTTAAATACATTTTAACGCATTCTTACAATATTATACCTAGTTATTATTACTGTATAATAATATAATAAAATAAACCCTGCAAAAATAAATTTATTCACAGGGTATGAAATAAGAAAGGATTTAATTTTACGAATTAAGCATATAATACATATAATTATGTATAAAATCTATGTAATACATAAGAATACAGAGTTGATACAATTTCAATAAAATCCATGGAGCAGAATGGCTAAATTCAGTAGTATTAAAAAAGTAAGTGTACTTTATGTCCATTAACTGATGTAAATCTACCGAGAGATAATATTCATTTTTTTAATTTTATTTTTAAACAGTTTTGTGGAGTTTAAGTTTTTCATTTCAGGAGGAAGTTTGTTATACCCCCTCCTAAAAATATGAAACGACGTTGTCCGATTGTTAGGAAGCTAACATGAGGTACTTCTAATGCATTTCTACTATACCTAGTATTGTGAACGTGATCAACTTTTTGAATATTACTTGATGTATTTTTGATAACAAATTATTGAATGACAATAGTATTGTCCAATATCTAGCACATTAGCTTTTTCAAATAGGTTGGGAAGACAATTTCTTTTTGATGGATAATTTTTAGGAGCCATTTTTGCATTGTATCTAATTTTTCTAGGTGGCAGTTGTATGCATAACCCCAAGCAATTATACCATAGCGAAGTTGTGATTCCACGAGCATAATATAGTGCAGTAAGTAGATTCACGTCTATAATTTTAGTTAAATATTTAAATTTTGCCTGGAGACCTCTTAATTTTTGAGTTAATTTATTAATATGAACATTCCATTTTAGATGTGAATCAATTATGATTCCCAAGCATCATACTTTATTGGGATCTAGTATATCAAATTATCGCATTCAATCTCCAGTGGTTTGAAATCATAAGAGTTATTATTACTCGTAAGAAATGGCAAGTACATGGTTTTCTTAAAATTAATTGTTAACAGTCTAGAATCAAACCACTGTTTTATCGTATGTAATATCACTAGTGCTTAAAATTTTATCGAAAATTTTTTCGAAAGCGTGTTGCCTGGTAATATAAAGAGTGCAAATTGGCAGTTTATTATCTGATTAAATCCCGACCGCTTTAGCGGGAGGGATTTAATCTTTGATAATAAACTGCCAATTTGCACGAGTTATATTAACTAGGGGCAACTTAGCTTGAGAAAAAATTTTTAGATAAAATTTAAAGCACGAGTGGTATTTGTGGAGAATATTTCACGAATAAATAATTCATTAAGTATATCTTCAATATTATGTTCAGTAATTAATTGCCTTCAGACGTTTCCTTGTTGCTTTTTAGAGATTACTCACCTTTATCTTCAATTTCATCATTTACGTCACATAAAAATGCATTTCCAAAGCGATTCATCTAATAAAAAACAAAGTAGGTTTAAATTATGACAATCAAGAAAAACAATATACGTTAAACCATAGGTACTGTAACTTATAAGACTAGTCATCACAACAAAACACGCTTCGACCAATCACATTACCGGTGAAATCACACGAATTGCATATTACCAATCTATCTTTTACGTTCTAAGGCTGCCGGCTCAGATGGTATGGTACCGCCATCTAGTAACGCTAGCTTAACTTAGTTACTAGCCTAAATAGTGAATTGAATTATTATAATAAAGTGTTTATTAATATATATTTATGTATTTAATCCTTATTCCTAATTTGAGAAGTTTGATAGTTAAGTTAAGGTTTACTTGTTTAAGTAGAGAGACTTTAAGTACAACGAATTATAATGTAAATAGTGATACTGCAGAGTTTTGATTTTCCAAATAAGTGTTAGCTGCTTTGTAATGATTGATGAATTACCATACGTAAGTAACTACATTTGTGTATTTATCATGAAATAACTGATTTGTTTGCTTCGTAGATATTCATATTTAATTTTAGTTGTGAAAATTATTTTGTAATTATGTTAGGTATTAAGCCATTGAAAGCTGTGTACCTATAACTTGTCCCGAACCTATACAAGTTCCACACAGCATTGGCTTTTTAGGTTATTAATACAATACTACAATTTACAATTTACGTTAACAATTAGTAATAAGCTAGAGAAGATATTTATAGATAACATTTAAATGCACGATTTGTCCTATTTGCCGAAAATATGTCACGACACAAAACGTCAAAAAATGTTCGCAATACTTGCCGCTGCAGCGACCTAAAAAATTAGAGCGATAAATTTTGCATGTTGGTCCTGTCAAAAGCAGATCTAGCTTGAATTACCACTAATAATAACGTTTGATTGGTGCAATGTTGTGAAAAAACGGGCTCTCATTGGCTATAGCGTTAATGAGTGAAATAATCATTTTAAAATCTTATTGTGCTGTTTCTATGACAACTTCTCATGTGGATCCTGTATAAAAAATAGCTGTATCGCCCGTAAAGCTAATAAACTGACCCTGCGAAGGCAGAGAAAACAAGTCATTGATATAAATATTGACTAGGACAGGATCCAGAACTGTGCCTTGCGGAACGCCATATTCATTTGAATTAAATTCATTATAAGTTCCATTTATACTGACACATTGTTGCCTATTTGTCAGGTAGCTCTTCCTTAATTCAGCTCCAATCCCCCGGACACCAATTCTTTCCATAATATCTAATAGTTTTTTATACTCTACCTTGTCAAACGCTTTGGCTAAATCCACAAAAATGCAGATGCTGGGATTCCCATCGTCCGTCAATTTGTGTATATTTTTTGCAAGTAGACCAATCGCATCCTGAGTGGATCTAGTTTCTCTAAATCCGAACTGAAAATCTGATAGTATATCATATTTGTTAAAGTATGTAATAAGTCTGTTTTTTATTATAGTTTATACAATTTTTGAGATACTGGACATCAGCGATATTGGGCGATAACTAATAGATTCAGTTTTATCACCACCTTTGTATAAGGGTGTGTAATATGTGTAATACGTGTAATATGTGCTTTATGAAAGGCGAAGCACCATCTCATATTCCAGCTCAGCTACGTAACTATTTAAATTTCCTAAAAAGACTCTTGGGGTGATGGATATGAAGAATAAGCAAGTTCTCTTTTCCCCCCGGGGAAAACTCCCCCCCAACTGTAATTATTCCTATTGACCGAATAGGAAGCCTTTTCTTGATTGAAATTCTTCCGGTGTGTGTATAAATGATAAGCGTACATACATAAAACATACATGTCCTTGTATAAAACAAAGCATATATGATGTTATTTTATATAAAATAGATATACATTGCTAATGGGACCGCATTTAATGGGAAGTCCCAGTCAGTTACAACAGTTATAACATGGGCGTGTTTTAATTAAACTTTTGCTTAAAAAAGGGTTTGATACGGTAGGAGAATGAAATATTATATAAAGAAGAATTATGCGCTACGTTGTACGGGTTATACACCAGCTAAGTTAATGATACTCTAGTCAGTAATGAACAATGTCTATTAAGTTTTTGCGAATATGCATTGGCCTGGTTGAAGTCTGTCAGTAGTAAAATAACATAATGACCACTATTTACATGAATTTAGAATTGAGTTCAGATATGGGATATTTTAAACCGAATTATTTTTTGTTTGCTTGTAGTTATAGCAGAAAAAATTATCTATGAAAAATCAAAGAAGAAAATCTGTTTATGAAAATATTAATTTCAATCTTTACATTATTTTGATAAACTACAGTTTGGTTATACTAGAAATTTAGAAACTTTATTAATTTACAAAATACCCATCTATTTCATCAAACATCTAATTAAAGCATTAAGATTTTCGTCTTGTAATTCTCTTACAACCCATATTTGGTTGTATTAGAGACAAATATCTAAAATGAATTTATTTACATGATAATAACACTCTCTGTTCTAGGAACTAGAGAAGTACATCGGAAGACCACAAGACTACCAGGCAGCATTTAACAAGGGCAGATCAACGGATGACCATATGTACACCATCAGTAGAAGCCTGGAAGAAAAATGAAGAGAACGAACAAAACTACACATAGTCGCTATAGATCTCCAGAAGGCATTTCACCCGGGGCATATCTTGGGAGTGGTGGCAATGCCTACTAGATAGATAGATATTTATATCTGTGACTTATGTATATAAGTATAGATATTGTCATGGTGTTAATTCTAAAACAAGATAACATATTAATATGGACAAATATAATTTAAACTACCTAACTTTATTTAATTGAATGCATTAAAATTTCAAAAAATATTACAAAAAAACATTACAACACATTTCAAGTAAAAATTGATAAAAAACAAGAAACTACTGTAATTTTTTTGTTTGAACTTTCTTATTGGCATGCAATTTTTTATATTCGAGGACAAATTATTGAATAAATAACTCCCCGCACATAATGGGGACTTTTTATATAGAGAGAGGTTATATCGACCTACATATATCTCGTCTTTGTTGCGAGTTTGAAAAGTGATTGTAAGTTATTAATTATTTAATTTAAAAAAAAAAATTTTTTTGTTAATTTTTGTGGCTTGTACTAAAATGGAAATCGCGAGATATTATTTCCATAACAAATTTTTTTTTGTGTATGAAGTTTACTAATATTTCTTAGAAGTGAAATATGTATGAATGTCGACAGATATATATTACAGACAATCAATTTTCCTAGCAACCGGTGGTGGCGCAGCGGCTAAAGAAGGGTCCCGTGTTCGAATCCCGCAGGTTGGATTTTTTTTTCATTTTTTTTTCATACAATTTTTTTCACAACAAAGTTTATATCACAAAATTTAGGATGTCCAAAAACTAACATTATTTACAAGAAAACTGCGAAGAGTATCCTATAGAATGTGTAACAATTATATATAAAAAGCTCAGTAAATTGGCGAAGAGTACGTTTTTAGCTTGTTTTAATCAAAACTTAAATATTTTTTTGTTTTATTAAATTTTGAACTTAAGGTTTTTGGATAATTGTGAACAAGTTTCATTAACAAAATTTTCCGATAAAAATATGCCTAATATGATTTTTTGGTTTTTTCCGCATATTTTGGGACCGCAGGTGGCTTTGCATTTGTAGGAGGCGAATGTTTTTCTGGTCATGAATACAGGGTATAATCAGTTTCATGTCATTAAAAAAAACTGGTGGTGGGGAACGACTAAACGAAAAAAAATCTTATATAACATGGGGTCTAAAACCCATAGTTTTAGAAAAAATAAAAATTTCGAAAATTTTCAATAATATTGTTTGAGAACTGCTGGAATGTTGGGATAGGCTTTTATCTTCGCGTATGTCAGAGCCTCTAACCATCAAATACGCTAATACGGCTCTTTCAAAGTCTTCGCGCTCCTTTGTTAGAGCCGCGCGTCGACGAGGACACAAGTTGATAGTCACACTTTTTATGGTTTTTTAAAAGTAGGTAAGGTAAGGTTTTTGCGGTGCGGTAAAGGTGAAAGAGGTCGGTTTTTCTGAGTGCTTAGTACATCTGAAGAAAACTGTACTCTGCCCTTGTGCAATATTTTAGTTTCTTTAGGCACTTTGTTAAGTACACACGTCGAACCTGTTCGTTATTTTTGTATGTTGCTTTTGTTCTTTTTAATTTTGGGCCACGTATTTACAGTTAAGATTTATTTTATTGACTTACCGTTCAAGTCGTTAAGTTCTTGATTACGTACAAACACTATTTGTTCGTTCTTTTTGTGTTGCTTTTTGGATTTTGGACCAAGTTTTTATTTTTATTTTCTTTATTGACAACGGTTGATAGTTTACTGTGGTATTTTAATGTGCATGGAAACCATAAAAAATGATCCTAATTTACCAAATGTGTTGAACGGAGTGCGTATGTCCTTAGTTCCACGTGCCGAAAAGTGTATCGATGCAGACGGAAGCCATTTCGAACAATTTATGTAAATAAAAAATAATTTATTGGTAAGTTCTAGATTTATCGAATATTTTCGATACCTGATTGGCAATTCGTTAAATAAATCAGATTTTTTCCTAACTTAAAATACACATAACTTTTTTCTGTTATCGTATCGCAGACGTCTAACTCTTTATTTCCCAATGTCAAGCAATAATTACTCGTTTTTTAAGCTTAATCCAGAACACTCATTTAGGTTACAAATGTTAATAAATCACATTTAAATCTGATTAATTATAAACAACAATAAAAGCTCCAATATTTTGTACTAAATTAAAAAAAACACATGTGAAGAAATGCTGTGTTTAAACCTCTATACCCATCATTTGCTTGCAGTTCTGCAAAAAGAGATAACGAATTATTTACATTTTTATAAATGGTTCGGTTCAGGCGGTCATCAAAGGTACCGCCCTTCTTTGCTTTGAAACCGCGGGATGGCGAGAACGAGTCGGTCGGTAATCTTTGCACTTTTTTATGACAATTTAAAAGTTGTATAATTGGGAAGTACACGTTCATTGACCTAGAAAGGCAGTGGTTCTCAAATGTTTCCTACCCTAATATTCAAATTGTTGATCCAGGTCAGTTTTTTTCAAAGTGCCCCTAGAGGAAAAAGTCATAAAGGTTTTTGTTTGTCTAGTCGGTCCCTATTACCAGTTTTTTTAATGACATGACACTGATTAGACCCATTAGATCCTAATTTGTTCCATACTTTAGTAAAATTTGATTTAAATCGGAAAAAAAATAAAAAAGTTATTAGGGTTACCATTTCAAGTGAAACACACTGTAGATGCCACAGTCAATATTTTCTCTTTTAACAGGTATCGCTATATGATTATATATAACCTAAATTAAATATTGATCTTATAATTCTTTTTGCAATATAAATACTCTGCATGTCTGTACTGTTTCCATATGAAATTATGTTATAGGAAATTTTAGAGTTTACTAGGGCATAATAGACATTTTTTGTCCAAACTATTTTTTAAATTTGTGATAGCGAAACAGGATTTTCCAAATTTGTTACCTAAACATTTCACCTGACTTGTAAAGCTGAGATTCGCATCAATTATAGTTCCCAGAGACTTTATTTCTGGTTGAAGCGATACAGAGTAAGTACACTCAAACCCACGTGTTTGCCGTGCCCTCTGGGTTATGTATATTCCACACACCTTGTATAAAAACTAAGACAAAATGAGAAATAAGAGCAAATGTATTTTTCTTGCATTACTTTAATTTGTTGATTTGAGTTATTTATAAAAATATATATATGCTCTTATATATCAGTTTAAACATATCTCAACTTCTTTACGAAGGACTTTCTTCCTTTTAAAGCGAAAGAAAATTACCTTATAAGATACTCTCAAAGGCGTGGGTCTTGTTTGTTGTATAACGATGGGAAATAGACAATAGAGTTCTTTCATTCCGTCTTTCAAGTCAGTCTGAAGTTTTCGACCTTTTAACGTTGGTAAACAACAGTATTCGCTAATGGAAAAGCCAAGGCCGCAAATAAATAAATAAGACAACAATAAATACTTGTGATCAACCATTCTAGATCTTTGAATGATAAACATGGGAAACAATTAATTTACTGTGTCACTGACGGTCTGTCACTGTCACTGTATGCATAAGTAACTATTTAGTTATTTATACATACGTTTGACTTGGAACTAAGTTTAAAAATTCGCATAAACAAAGTCAATGGGTTGAATTAACTCGTCTGTATTCGGAAAAATCTACAATAATAGAATAATTAGTATATCCTCTTACTATTACTTTCAGAATAAAGTTAATATACGGAGTGCTTAAAAAGAACTTGCGAATATTCTGAGGGCTGATGGTACATAAAAAACCACTGCCTAGGGAATCGCCACTTCCACCTCTAGATTTCCTATACAAGTCTCTTCATCTTCATATTCCAGTCCCCCACCACCACCCATTTCATTATTAAAGGGGATAATAGTGGGGGTGGCTGATGCCAAAAAAATTTTCAGGCGTTTGGTTCTTATACACACGCTAAATCACAGTTACAAGAATAGTAAGTAAAAAAAAAATATGATTTTTTCTTTGTTCAAACAAGCTTAGAATATCATGAAATATCGAGATTTTAAATATTGTTTGTAACGGTTTCTTGTCGGGTAGCTGGTTCGGAGATTAATCAGGGTCCAAATTAGTTAATAAGACAGCCAATAAAGATATAAACAATTTATTTACTTTTTCAAAAAGGTAATGTGTGGCAGTGTTACATAACATACAGGTACAGGTTATATGTCCGTATCTTTTACGGTTCTTAAGACAACATTTTCTATTATCTGAGAGAGAGAGAGAGAGAGTGTAACGGTTGCGATGCGACGTCTCTGGCTTTGGCGGCGAAACGGCGCCGGGGAATGACTAACGACTCGAGGGGTCCCAGTTCAACACGCTGTAGGATTCCCAGGGTCAGATTGCATTCGTTCCGTCGTGTTTGCGTCGGGAGATGCACAAAACTGCAATATGTCCAGCTCAGCACGCTGTAGACAGATTGGCAGGATTATCCACTCTGAATTATGTTGATTTGCCGCCGGGCTTTTATATCCGAGAATCCTCGCTTACTGGTGACGTAGAACTGCGTATAGTTTAGTGTCGTGTGCAAATCCATGCCTCTAGACGGGAGATGGGCAGGTTTGCGGGCCGTGTGCACATTGGTGTCGTGTGTAAATCCGGAATCTTAGTAATGGAGCAGGAATTTAAAGAATGCTTCATTACATGTTTATAATTCATTATTTGTGGCATATTCGCATGATTTCTTATGCTTGTTGAGTATTTTGCCACTGTAAAAATATTTAAAAATTTTGATTAAATAAACTGCGCCAAAAGAATCAGACAGAGGCTGGTTTTTATACTTCTATTACAAAATGTCTCACACCTAAAAATATATAAACTGAAACAAAAATGTAAAATGATAAATACAAAAATTAAATCTAAGGCAGTTGACGTTTCGGAAAATAGTTCTTTTTCCGTTAACAAAACTTTCACTTTTAAGCATGTCAAACAAGACAGTTTGTTGTTTATGTATTTCTATAGTCACGTGAGACATTAATTTATATTTATTTTATTTTTACTTACTTCGTCTCTGGGGATCAGCAACCAGCTGGTACAGAAATCAATAGGATAATTAGAAACACATTTATCCTCATTTAACAAAATAATAGCGGATTCCTTAAGTTCTCTTTTAGTTGAGTCGCTTCCTTTCTCCAAAATTTTCGCGGAGTCCCACTGGATCCTATGATTGTTATCTCATGCATGTTCACACATTTTTGATTTTTGAAATTCTCCCTTTCTAGCATAATCTCGGTGTTCACCAAGCCTTACGTTGAAAGGTCTAGATGACTCACCTACACAATGCCTACCGCACTCACACGGATCACTATAAATACAATCCTTGGAATTTTGAACAATATTCACCAGCTTAGTCTTTGATAAAACAGATCTTAATGTGGCTCCCGTAGATAAAACATTAATAATAATTAAAAATAAATTGCAACATAATGGGGATTTGGCGAATAGAACTAAATTAAACATAGAAACTATAATGGAATTACTTACTCTTAGTCCGTGGCGTTAGCGTAAAAATATTTCAGTTTAGGATTCCAGCACCAAATTTTGCATGAAGCTTGTACACCTATTAAGATTCAAAAAACCACCGGGGGACACTCTCCTGGAGGTTAAGATCATCCTTTGATGACGTCATCAAGATGGCCGATCTGATTTTGATACATTTAGTTATCATTCGTATCTTTGTTATTTTTTATCCTATTTTGACTCTTGATATGTCATTTTAAAGCTTAAGTAATGCTCTTTAAAAAAAAAGGTTATATTCAATTTTTGTGTACGAAGGGTAGTTTTGGTACAACTTTATAAACACCAGTAATTTATTAAAAATACCGTATTATTATAAACAGTTGAGGTTAACAAAAAATACTTCAGTACGGCAATTTGGTATTGACACATTTTTGAATTGAAGATATTTTTTCGGCCCCCACCAAACCCCCCCAAACCCCTGCCAACTCCTATAAATTTGCGACTATTGTATACAGTGTTGAGCAAAAAATCTTAAGATGCAAAATAATAAAAGAACATTTTACTCAAATTAACTTTTATTAAATACTTTTTAAGAAAAAAACAATTTCTTCAAACAAATAGTGGTTTAAATCCTATATTATGAAAAAGTCAACTTTATTCACGGGTACATTGACCTTCACATTTGCACAGCATTGTGCAATTTAACGCACTTTTTACACAACGACATCTTGATGGTGCATCCCTGCGTACATTTACATGCGATCAGCTCCTGTAATTTTTCCATTGAAATGTGGTTGACCAAATAGGCTCATAATTATCTCCAACTTTCTTCCATCCCCAATCGTTCGGATCTGTCTGTTCCGCGTCACGTTGAAGGCAATTTCTCCGTACAAAGCACTGAAAGATCGTCCTCTTAAGATGATTTAATTAAACCTCACAAGTAGGCGGTATATTTTCAATAGATTTGTTAAGTTGACAAAATAAGATTCGCCTTGCTTCGTTCACAGTTTCTGCTGAACTTGATGGATGATACATTAGCACAACAAAACGTTGAAGAAGCATAAAAGCAGGATCGTTCTGTGATAGAGCCTGAGTGTGAGGTATATTTAGAAATTCATGAAAACTTTCGTCTACTTCCCTAAAGGTCATCCACGTCTTCCATGCAGTGGTTTTGTCGATACCTCCAAAACTTGAAACAGTGTCTGCTCCAGTAAAAGCATGAAAGAAGAGAAGCAAGTTTGAAACCCCTGGTGAAAGTTTCTGCTGCATCTGGTGAATTGGAAGATATTGAAGATGCTTTCCTGTTCCATTTTCAATCCATAATTCCTCTATTTTATCTAACATAGAAAGGACGTATATGGCAATGACAACCACATTGTTATCTACTGTTTTAATGTTAATTTTGGTATGTCCTTCAAAGGTGCCACACATGAGGCAGAAGACGAGCATCTGCTTCTTCATGAAAAGCTGGAGATATACGATCGAAAACTCCTTTATAATTACTTAGACCCAATTACACGATTCTCATACGTGCAAACTATTTGTTTTCCAATGGGTACATCCATATTTACTAAGTTTTTTGCCAAAAATTCAAACAAATCTTATCTGTTTTGACTGTGCGCTGAGAAGGAGTTAAAATTGTTAGGTATAACTACATTGGGTTTTATGCTTACCCTTATTCCAGAACCTCTTGCTTCTCTGGCACCTGTTTTTGGGCTTCCTGGAACATACTCATCGAACACAATATCTACCCAGCCTATCTTTAAACGTCTGGTCAGAATATAAGATTCAGTAATGCTGTTGCTATAATGTTGGAAGGTTCTACTTGACTGTGGTGTCAACATGTCAACAAAAGCAGCTCCATCAATAACTAGAGCAGAGAGACATCGGGCATCTAGGCAGATTGTTCAGTAATTTTAGTCGACTGAAGAATGCAGGAAACAATGTCAGATTTCTTTGAGGGTTTTCGCAGTTTTCCAAATTCGGATATTTAAAGTGGACACGAGCTATTTTCATTGCTAAAAAATTCATTAAAGTGCCTGATTTGGCTAGCAATGTAAAGTCTGCTAAAAATATTATTGTCCCTTCGTAGGTCGACAATTTTTTGCTTATCCATTGATTTTATATGTATTTTTTTTGACTCAGCAAATGCAGATGATTTCATTTAATAAAATCATGGATTGACATTCTCCTCAGCACTATATAATAAACCGCTGCCCAAGGAATCACTACTTCCACATCCAGATTTTTTATCTGTCACTCACAACGAAAAAATTTCGTATGTGGAAATAATTGTTTATGGAACTTTAATAATATAATATTTGAAACCCTCTACACCAAAAACCCATAAAACGATACCCCACATCGGTAGCGGGGTGGGGGTGGTGATGGTGGTTGGTAGTGGGGGTGGATGAAGTAAAAAAATTTTGAGGTTTCTGGTTCTTGTACACACCCTAAATCACAATTTTTTTTTCATCCCCTTTAATAATGGGGTGGGGGTGGTAATGGGGGTGGCTAATGCCAAAATTTTTTTTGAGACCTTAGCTTCTCTTGTATATACTAAATACCAATTTTATGGACTCTTACCTGCTTGATTTACCTATTTTCCCCAAATTGACCCCAATTTACCCCCAACCCTTCGACGGAACAAGATGAAAATATAATCTAGTTCTAGATCTCGTTAAAGTACATATGTGTACGAAATTTCAAGTCAATATCTCAAACGGTTCCAGAGTAAACGTACGCACAAAAAAAAGTTACAGACAGACAGACAGACCGACAGACAGACCGACAGACAGACCGACAGACAGACCGACAGACAGACCGACCGACAGACCGACAGACCGACAGACAGACAGAACATTTTTTTTCACTCAAACTTAAAATCTCGACGTTTCATGACATTCTAAGCCTATTTGAACAATAAAAATTTTTAAAATTTTTTTTGTCGTTACTATACTTCCACTGGATGAGGAAGTAATAATGTGAAAAAATTCGCGGCAAATCGGACGAAGAATGTCTAAGCTTCCCAGATAGGTTCAACCTATGGCAACCTGATGAGGGCTGATACGCCCGAAATAGGCCTATAGTTGGTTCCTTTAAATCTCGGAAGCCTAGCTGCTTTAGAAATAAAAATAAAAATTCTTCCTCCGATTTACCGCGAATTTTTTAACGTTACCAGGTATGTCGTGATCGTGAACTTCGTACAAAAAAATTGAATATAACCTTTTTTAAAGAGCATTACTTAAGCTTTAAAATGACATGCCCAAGGAATCACTATTTCCACATCCAGATTCTCTATCCAAGTCACTCATAACGAAAAAACTGTGTATGTGGAAATAATTGTTTATGGAACTTTAATAATATAATATTTGAAATCCTCTACCCCAAAAACCCATAAAACGATATCCCACATCGGTAGTGGGGTGGGGGTGGTGATAGGGGGGTGGTAGTGGGGGTGGATGAAGTTAAAAAATATTTTATATTATACATACACTAAATCACATTTTTTTTCATCCCCTTTAATAAGGGGGTGGGGGTGGTAATGGGGGTGGCTAATGCCAAAAATTTTTTTGAGACCTTAGTTTCTCTTGTATATACTAAATACCAATTTTATGGACTCTTACGTGCTTGATTTATCCATTTACGCCAAGTTTACCCCAATTTACCCCCCACCCTTCGTCGGAACAACATGAAAATATAATCTAGTTCCAGATCTCGTTAAAGTACATACGTGTACCAAATTTCAAGCCAATATCTTAAACGGTTCCAGAGTAAACGTGCGCACAAAAAAAAGTTACAGACATACAGAACGGCAGACAGACAGACATATTTTTTTCGCTCAAACCAAAAATCTCGACGTTTCATGACATTTTAAGCCTCCTACTATACTTCCACTGGATGTGGAAGTAATAAGGCCAAAGAGTATTTTTCATTACGAATCTTTTGCAATCATCAGAATTTCGATATGTTTTTTCGTTTCGGAGATATTTACTGAAATGTATGCAATGCAAAAAAATCGCACATTTTGTGTTTCAAAAGTGCCGGCAACTTCTCAATCTTGGCTCCTAGGCCAAAAGACTACTCTTACGAATTTAAATAGATTTAAATTTGCTAAAAGCATTTTTTAAAATTTTTTGGTTTGCGGCAAAAATGAGGAAACTGGAGGGGGCGGAAGTTTGGACTTTCTTTTTTTCGGGAAAATTTTGCCACTTTGTCACCGTAATTAATCGGTATTTAAATTAAATTGATCTCATATACGATGTCCACTTAATATCATGTATTACCTAGATGTTCCATTAATCTCGACCCTTCAAAACAAAAAGGTTTCTGGAAAAATTAGTTTTTTAAGATTTACATACATTTTCTAGGAAAACGTGAAATTTTCTGCATTTACTTGAACACCAGCTTCCCCCACCGCGGGTGCCCAAGGGGGCACCCATTCCTGAATGTACACACAATTAACTACTACATATGTGAAAATCAGCCTTAATGAAATGACTCTTTCCGAAAGGTCGCTGACTCTCTGGCTAATATATTCGATATTGATAATTCTACATAACCTTCCATATTTAATCATCTAAAACACACTGTGTTAAAATTTTGAAGACGAAAAAAATCATGAAATCATACTTTCTTATGGTTATGTTAGACAGCAGTATAGAATTCAAGTTGATTTTACATTTTGTTTGAGAGCTTTCAAATATTGTGTACAAGCATATCTGTGTTAAAACAGCCAAAATTTCTAAAATTTCTAAAATAAGATTTCAAACTAAAACTGTCGATAATGTATCTTGTCAAAAAATGTTAATCATTTCATACGCTACTTGCTGCTTAGCTCAGATTACTCCACAACTTAAGAATGCATCCACACTGGGTCCTAAATAATCAAAATCCACAAAAAGTCTATACAGCCATTCGCTTCTTCGTTCAACGCGCATTCAACAACAATTTTCTTTTCTTTATAAACGACGTGACCAGAAAACCATCTATTGGCGATTGTTGCGGCGTTGCCGCATCTAACAAATATTTTTATTAACACATTAAGTACTATTTCATAATTGAAGTACCGCTTCGCATACATAATTATGAATTAACACAGAACTTGTTTAACAAAAGATTTACGTTTATTATTACATGCTAGCAACTGGGAAAGGAGAAATCATCGCGATACTTAGAGTAATCAAGCTACTGGATTTGAACTTATTCTGTTGCTCTCATAATCGATAACTGTGATAAATCTTACTTTTTATGTTTACTAGTGAAATATTTTTGTCGAACTCCTCTATACGTTTCCTTAAATATATAAGGAATAAAAACCAGACTGCAACCAACAGCTATTCTCCGGACTAATGCCCCGCCGAGCGCTGAATTACGAATTACAAGCCTGGCCGCGTTAAGTGCAATAACTGTGTATTGCCACAAAACGCTAAAGTTATGATTTTAATAGACACCAGCCGAAAGACTTATTCCTACTTAAAGGAGCTCTCGTGCCAGCCACCCCATACCACTTGCAGACTGCAGTTTCGAGCTATTGGCTCTCGTCAGTGCAAGGTAGGTCTGAGATGGCTGGAACGAGGCATTTGTTCACTCTTGGTACATGACGAGATTTATAAAACCACGACATGCAGCAAAAATGGCAGGCTCCATCTAGCGGCTAATGTCCATTACAATCGAAACAGCAGTAGCCCTGACTTGGGCATAGTTAGTAGGTATGCTTTTAGAGGGCAGAATATTTACTAGTGAAATATTTTTGTCGAACTCCTCTATACGTTTCCTTAAATATATAAGGAATAATTCGTAATTCAGCGCTAGGCGGGGCATTAGTCCGGAGAATAGCTGTTGGTTGCAGTCTGGTTTTTATTCCTTATATATTTAAGGAAACGTATAGAGGAGTTCGACAAAAATATTTCACTAGTAAATATTCTGCCCTCTAAAAGCATACCTACTAACTATGCCCAAGTCAGGGCTACTGCTGTTTCGATTGTAATGGACATTAGCCGCTAGATGGAGCCTGCCATTTTTGCTGCATGTCGTGGTTTTATAAATCTCGTCATGTACCAAGAGTGAACAAATGCCTCGTTCCAGCCATCTCAGACCTACCTTGCACTGACGAGAGCCAATAGCTCGAAACTGCAGTCTGCAAGTGGTATGGGGTGGCTGGCACGAGAGCTCCTTTAAGTAGGAATAAGTCTTTCGGCTGGTGTCTATTAAAATCGAAACTTTAGCGTTTTGTGGCAATACACAGTTATTGCACTTAACGCGGCCAGGCTTGTAATTCGTAATTCAGCGCTCGGCGGGGCATTAGTCCGGAGAATAGCTGTTGGTTGCAGTCTGGTTTTTATTCCTTATATATTTAAGGAAACGTATAGAGGAGTTCGACAAAAATATTTCACTAGTAAATATTCTGCCCTCTAAAAGCATACCTACTAACTATGCCCAAGTCAGGGCTACTGCTGTTTCGATTGTAATGGACATTAGCCGCTAGATGGAGCCTGCCATTTTTGCTGCATGTCGTGGTTTTATAAATCTCGTCATGTACCAAGAGTGAACAAATGCCTCGTTCCAGCCATCTCAGACCTACCTTGCACTGACGAGAGCCAATAGCTCGAAACTGCAGTCTGCAAGTGGTATGGGGTGGCTGGCACGAGAGCTCCTTTAAGTAGGAATAAGTCTTTCGGCTGGTGTCTATTAAAATCGAAACTTTAGCGTTTTGTGGCAATACACAGTTATTGCACTTAACGCGGCCAGGCTTGTAATTCGTAATTCAGCGCTCGGCGGGGCATTAGTCCGGAGAATAGCTGTTGGTTGCAGTCTGGTTTCTATTCCTTATATATTTAAGGAAACGTATAGAGGAGTTCGACAAAA
Organism: Rutpela maculata; assembly: GCA_936432065.2. Taxonomy (NCBI): domain Eukaryota; kingdom Metazoa; phylum Arthropoda; class Insecta; order Coleoptera; family Cerambycidae; genus Rutpela; species Rutpela maculata. The sequence continues at coordinate 384,191,130 of OW386285.2, read as the reverse complement.
ATATTTCACTAGTAAATATTCTGCCCTCTAAAAGCATACCTACTAACTATGCCCAAGTCAGGGCTACTGCTGTTTCGATTGTAATGGACATTAGCCGCTAGATGGAGCCTGCCATTTTTGCTGCATGTCGTGGTTTTATAAATCTCGTCATGTACCAAGAGTGAACAAATGCCTCGTTCCAGCCATCTCAGACCTACCTTGCACTGACGAGAGCCAATAGCTCGAAACTGCAGTCTGCAAGTGGTATGGGGTGGCTGGCACGAGAGCTCCTTTAAGTAGGAATAAGTCTTTCGGCTGGTGTCTATTAAAATCGAAACTTTAGCGTTTTGTGGCAATACACAGTTATTGCACTTAACGCGGCCAGGCTTGTAATTCGTAATTCAGCGCTCGGCGGGGCATTAGTCCGGAGAATAGCTGTTGGTTGCAGTCTGGTTTTTATTCCTTATATATTTAAGGAAACGTATAGAGGAGTTCGACAAAAATATTTCACTAGTAAATATTCTGCCCTCTAAAAGCATCCCTACTTACTTTTTATGTATTTTGTAAATGGGAACCATTACAATGTTATGATAGGGTGACCAGATTTTTGTTAAGTGAATGCTGGACACTTCTGCCAAGGGCGGATCTGGGCCTTCAGTTTGGGCTGAAAATAACAAATTTTTTTTTGATGAGGGGGGGGGGGGAGAAATCCGAAAAAAAAATTTTTTGATGAGCAGGGAGGAGGAGAAATCCAAAAAAAATTTTTGGACTTTGACGGGCGGGGGCGGGAAAAATCCGAAAAAACATTTTTTTTTGATGAGGAGAAGAATACTAAAAAAAACTTTTTTGATCACAAAATTTTTGATAAACGGAAAGCAAGTATCAAAAAAAAAAAAATTTTCCAAACAAAATGTAATACTGTAACTTCACTATAACCTGAATGCTGAACTTATGCTGGACACTTATAATACTTTCCAGCGAAATTCCGGACATATGGTCAGAATGCTGGACTTTCGCTGGACACTTGTAAATGCTGGACAGTACTCCAAAATTCCGGACAATCCAGCGAAATTCCGGACGTATGATCACCCTATGTTATGAGTGTCTAGAAATTTTGTCCGTGCAGTTTTTTGTTTTTCTCGAAACCATGGTCCAAATTTGGAATTCTTGATAGCTTAATATGTTAATCCAATCCATTAGCTGCCTACCGGCAAAATTTTAAACCGATCCGTTAGCCTATGTTTGCGTGATTGTAGGGTGGGGTGGCAGTGGGCGTGGATGAAGTAAAAAATAAATTGAAGTCTTTGGTTCTTGTACACACAGAATCACAATTTTATTTTTTTCAACTACTTTAATAATGGGGCGTGAGTGGTAATGGGGGTGGCTATTGTCAAAAACATTTTTTTGAGACCTTAGCTTCTCTTATATAGGTACACTAAATACCAATTTCACGGACTCTTACTTGCTTGATTTACCTATTTACCCCCATTTACCCCAATTTACCGCCCAATCCTTCAACGGAATAAGATCAAAATATAATCTATACCAAATTTCAAGTCAACATCTTAAACGGTTCCAGAGTAATCATGCGTACAAAAAAGTTAGACAAATAGACCGACAGACAGAAAATTCTTTTTCGCTCAAACTTAAAATCTCGACGTTTCATGACATTCTAAGCCTATTTAAACAATAAAAATTAAAAAAAAAATTTTTGGCGTTACCTACTATACTTCCAATGGATGTGGAAGTAATACGTAACCTAATTTTCTCGAAAATCTACTACATTTATGAAACGTACTAAAGACGTAGTTGATTCTTTTACAATTGCAGTGTTGAAGGCATTCGACCCTGTCCGAATATCAACTTTATATTCCAGTGCACTTTTATATGTTTTTTTACTAATTCGATTTTATTATCTCCTTTAATCAGGCGACGCCGTGCGCATATTAATATGATTGTATATCTAGAAACACTTTTTATCGATTTACCTTTCAAATGAAGACCTAAGTGGATAAAGGTGTTATGTCGCATTTTAAAAAAAAATTACTTTATGCAATTTTTGAACACCCTTGATATAGATTTAACACCCAATAAACGGTGAATTCTAAATTTGTAATATTTTATAGAAACTTTTAATTATAAAGGCGCCATGTCATATATACAACCAGTAATTTTAGTGGATGTACACAGTTTTGGACAGAAAAATCTAGTTTCATAACAGCTTGATATTGTTCTTTAATATTAGTGTAAACAAAAGAACATAACCCAAAATTATCTATTTTATGAGGTATTATTTATTTGAATCGTAGACAAAATAAATAAGTTCCAACTCAAAACCGTTTTATTTAATTTACTCAAAACTTTAAAAGTGTGACATAACACCTTTATCAATTTAGGTCTTCAAATATGAAATTACTATCTGGTCTTATTTTGGCTTGATAACTTGGTGGTGCTCCTTAGTCCATTTTGACCTGTAAAAGGAAGAATTAAAACGTCACATAGAGTTACAAAGGCAATTCTACTTTTCATGAAGAGAATAAACCACCATGGAGCCTGATCAGCAGGATATTCAAAGTACTGTCAACGTATCGTATGAAGATAAAAACGCGACAGACTCAAAAGCCAATAAAAGAAGTCTCAGAAAAGCTGAAAGTAACATCGTCCAACTACTGGCAAAAATAATACTAACCCCACGGCATAGTACGTCAACATAAATAGAAAATAATTACTAAAAGGATAGACCTGTACGAAATGAAACACTGAGGACATGTCCACAGAAGTTACATAATATATCTACTGAAGAAAACGATAATACTAATCAGCAACAAACTAGAAATAGGGAGGCCATGTTACGCGTGGATAACAACAATTGAGATTATCGTGAACAAACTACGAAAAGCCTAAGTACAGTGGGAACAAACAGCAAGGAAAAAAAAATGCTATAAAAACATTGCAATGATGTACCGTAATCACAAACCGAAGAAACTGAAGAAGTCTAGAAGCAAAAACAGAAAAACAGAGCGTGAACACATCACAATACAAGGCTGATGAACTGGCCTCGGAAGTCGCGTCTAAGGTCCTAGTAGGACCCTTTTGCGGTGTAGCTACGCCATGCATACGAGCATCCAATAGTAAATAGGTACTGAGTAAAGCTTTAGAGTGGTGGGAGAGCTTCCCACGACAGAGACAGGGCAAAAAGTTCATTAAAGAACGATCGGCCAAATTCACCGAAGACCTACTACACAAAATAGAAAGGCCATTAGAATAATGGGGCTGGCAGAGGATGCAACATGCAGATTCTGTCAAGAGGAAGGGGAAACCTCAGTGCATGTGTTATGTCATTAAAAAGACCTAGTCAGACTGAGATTCCAACTACTTCGAGAGGAGAAAAACCAAGGGCAGATAGCTATATCAAGGAGCCCTTATCAAGGCTATGGATAGATCCACAGGGGCTGCAGTGGTCAAGACCAATCAGCCAACTTCTCTCTTCAAATCTAATCTAATCTAATCTAATCTCATTAGAACACAATGAGGCAACACACCTTACAATCTCCTACTCTTACCATCCTACACTCCTGTACCACGCATCATGTGACTCTCGTTGTTAGCAACAGGCATGACCCAAATCCAACCCGACATAGGCACACATAATAACACAGGCACACAAAATAAGATAAGTGGTCTTTTTCCGGTACTCCATTGGGTAACCCATATGTATTTGGACGTGCTGAGCACGAATCAGGTGTCTGTTTAGCTCCATTCGGCACCATTTTTGTAAATCGCGAAAATAACCTAAAAAAAACTCATAATTTAGGTTACTTTCGCGATTTACTAAAAACTGATGAGCTAAACGGACACCCGATTCGTATTCAGCATGTCGAAATACATGAGGGTTGCCCAGTTGAGTCCCAGAAACAGACCTTTTTTTGTGTGTGTGTGTCTGTGTAATATATGAATATCACCTTCTGATTAAAGAACTTATATCTAGATACAAAATTGTATTGGTTAGTATGTTACTGAGATAGTCACAATCTAAGGCACATTAGTTGCAAACATCCCATAAGTTCTTGATTGGCTAGTAGATCTATTCGCGGCCATTTCGGGCACGATCGGTTCAGTTCGATTGTCATAATCTCAGTTTGACAGTGTCCGCCATTAATGCTAATAAGTGTTTTTCGATCAAAATGTGGTGAAGAAGTCGTTTTATTTTAAGTTGTGATCTGCTTAATACCCCTAAATCGTATTCTCTATTCATATTTACACAGTTTAGTGACAATATATTTAGTGCAAAATGGTGAAGTGCTGTGTCGTTTGCAAAAAGCAGTTTATAAAAGAAAAAAATCGATCGTTCCATAGTCGTAACATGATGAGGTTCAGTTTACAGTTGTAATAAAGTGAATACCAATTAAATTTTAATATCCTTTCAATACATATTTCCCTTGAATAAAACATCTCCACCTATTTTATTTGTTAAATCCGCGGTTATGTTCCTAGAGGTTATGAAAATTTAACCAACAATTATAACATAAAATAGGTACTACAATTGAATTTAAGGCTTGTCAAATTGGTGATGTGTTTATTAAATATGCCATTCAATAGTGCAGAAACATAATAACTTATAATGACCAACATAAAAATAAAAAATATTAACAATTTAACCATGTAAGTATGTATAATATTTACCCTCTTATTATATGTAAACTTTCAGAAAGAATAGAGAAATGTAATTTTTATGAATGTTGAGACATTTTACAGATTTGTAATAATAGATATATAATTAAATTTGAAATATATCAAGCATTATCTTACACTGTAGTATTGTATGCCTGTATCACGTTGTATAAAGAGCCGGTATGCAGGAATTGCAATAATTCATTTTAATGAAAATATTTACCCTTCTACACATACCTGCCACTGTTGCTTATGGGAAGTGATGTTCATCCATCCTTTTTAATGGACATATAATGTGACTATGTTAAGGCGCAGTTACACGGCGCGTGGTTCGCCGATCCACGAAGATAGCTGTTATGTATCTAGATACCGTGCGTGTAGCGAAGCGCTAGGCATAGGGAGTAAAATTATAACATCGCGCGTGCCAGCTGGCTGAAATGAAATAACAGAGCTGGGATGCTCCACCCGACGGAGGAATTTACGGCAGCCGTGTTGTCATATCTCTCGCGCTACGTGAATGTACATGCCTAATGGGAAATTACACGCACGGTATCAGTTCTTTAATCGGATATATCATCGGATCCTCCGCCATTTTCTAGAAAATCGCGTATGCGAATATATTACACAGATACAAAGAAAAAAGTGAAAAGTGATCTCCCAAGTTGCACAATGAATTTCTCAAGATATCCCGAGGATAAAAATTTAGGAATTAGTAAATATCTTCTAGAGGCCTGTAAGAGTTCCCTGAGATGGGCAAATGTCAGCATATCAGTATTAAATAGTACCTCCCATGGTAATCGAAAAAAGCTATTAGTATAGAATCCTGTGAGCAGCCTTTTGCATACCTATAGAATTTTCATAGTAATCTTTAGGATATCTTATCGCTTGCCAATATAAATGGTCCCGAGGACATCGTTATAGGATTTCTATTAGATGTACCCCGCATCAATCCTGCAAACAGATTTAAGTCCTGTAGTAATCTTTCGGGTATTTTACCGCTTACCAATATAAACGGTACTGACGAACATCCTTATAGGATTTCTATTAGATGTACCATCCATCACACACCTGTTTTATTACTTATTGCCAGCGGCAGCTGGTGAAATTTTGGTTAGTCAAAATCTCAGTATTGAGACATCAGGCCTAAACCAAACGAAAGATTAAAGATCGTTATAAGATCCATCCAAATAAATCGATGATCCCTGCGAGAATTTGAACGTTGCAGTTATGTTATCAATGTTCTATAAATTCATGAGTATAAGATAATGCATGACTGATTATCATCAGTAGTTTGTACGTGGCGTCATCTAGAAATAATTTCTGTAACAAACTAAGTGGTAAACAAGCAAATTTTATGCATTAAAAGAATTTCTTCTTGCGATTTCTATAGGTGTTCTATTAGCGATAATAATAATATTTCCATTTTATTACTTTATTTGATCTCTGTAATACATAGAAAATTGAGCTGTATGGTAATTCCCTTTTAGAACTTCTAGTAGATGTCTGTGGGTTAACAAAAGTTGAAATTCCTATATAATGTCCAGTTTATATTTCCCCAGTGCATAAAAGTTGAGCACATATAAAGATTTCTCATTTTGATTTCGGAAGGACTTCTAGAGTACATAAATACAAGATATCCTCGCGGGCAGTAAATAGAACTTCTTAAAGATATCTTAAGGAATTCTGTGCTACTTGGGCTGTTTCTGGGACCCCCTATGTATTTCGATATGCTGAAGACGAATCAGGTTTCCGTTTAGCTCCGTTACCAACCAATTTTTAGCAAATTGTGAAAATAACTTATTATAAGTTTTTCTTAAGTTATTTTCGCGATTTACAAAAAAATGGTAGCCAATGAAGCTAAACGGACACCTGATTCGTATTCGGCACGTCGAATACGAATGGGTTACCCAATGGAGTACCAGAAAAAGATCACTTTTTTATTTTGTGTGTCTGTGTAATTTTAATTTACACTGATTGAAAAATCCCAGGATACCTACAAATCAAATTAATTTAAAATAGTGGTTTTAAAATTATATCAAACACGTGCAAATCATTCGATTTGGAAGAATTTTCTGACATTATTTATATCATTAAGAGCTGCCACTAAGCTCTCGAGGTTCATGTTATAAAATAATTCAATCTTCTCTATTAACATAATCGTCTCCTTTTCTCATGTTTATTTCTTACTTTTTCCACAATTTTGTAGCAGTGGCAACGTTGCAGCGCAATCCTGAACGCCAACTTTTTTTACGCCGCGAGCTTGGCGAGATTTCAAGGTCAAAGAAACAGAAAGGACACACAGAACTCGGCTTGTTGTGTATAGCCAAGTATTACAGCTAAACTACAACTAAACTAACTTCCATACGTACAGTCTTCGTGAAAACATTCTTTCAGCTATTCTACAGCGTAATAAATCGCGAAGTACATATGTACCCGCTTGTTTATTATACAACAGTTATCGGGTATTGCCGATAATGTTACATCAAGATTAGTTGCGACAAAGCTATCACTAGAAAGTGAATAATTGTTGTTGATCTAACACTGTACGGGAGGGTGTGATACAACAGTTCTTAGATTCTAGCGTATACATTGAGTGACGTGGGTTAAAGTAATTGTGAAAAAATAGTGTGCATTTCTGGCGGTATACTGCTTTCTTAAGCACAATAACTTTAGTTAGAATTAAAATTTTATAGATATGGGCGTCCTAGAATTTAGGTTTTTTTTGGCTTTAGATCATTGACCATGCAGCCACTCACTGAAATTAAAAAAAAATTACCTTAAATAAACCTAATCGAATCATAAAAAAAATAAATGAGAAGAACGACAGGAAATAACGGGGTCACACACTTGTCGGATGACAAGGGGTTGATTAGAACATTTCTATAACTCACAAAAGAACAGGAGAGATCTCGGAAAGTAGACAAAAATAATACGAATAAAGACACAGTGGGTTTATGAGACTATAGTTTAATTTCAGTTTCTTTTATGAAAAGCATAAGATTATTGTATATCTTTGACCCAATAGACAGTAAGCTGCTCAGTAAAGTAAATAAGGCGAGAGTATTGAAATCTTCAACAATTTCTTGTATTGACTTAGTTGAGGAAACTTTGTATCTTGTACAGCCATAGAACACGTCGAGCCATAGAACACGTCGTCAAGGTTAACTAAGACGTTACACTCTTCATAATTATCTGAGGTGAAAACTCCAATTTTAAATACATGAGCCGGATGACAAGGATAGCCTAGCTTTAGACATATTAATGTTATAATATATTTCCTAGAACAGCAAAATTGGCTGGGATGTCATTATTTATAGTCGACAATTTAAGCAACATATTTTACAAAAAGAAACTGCACATTTTGCAGAAAACACCAAACTTGCGATGCATCATGTCCAGACCCATTGTTAACGTTTAGGAAGCCACCTGACAAAATGGCGGTGATGTTTCCCAAAATGGCTTCCATAAAATTTAAATTATTTTAATATAACAATCTTACGCGTCTAGTTGTATGTTTCTAGGGATGCTGAATTAAAGAAATGGCTCTAAAACGTTGCCAGAAGTTCACAGAATGAAACATTCAATATGGCGACCAAAATGGCCGCCACAAAATTGATGTTTTATATTATAAAATATAAAAAGCCCAGAAATAATTGATGCCAGAAGTAGAGTTCAACTTTTTGCTGATCTTAGTAGAAGATATCCTCAGTTTAAAGAACAATTTAAAATTGTTAATAATGAATATCGACTATTATTATCTTCAGCAAAATTCTAAATCCTAATGAACGTGCTGAGGTCTTCAACGAATTTTTTATATCTGCCGCTAAAAATGCAGTAGCAAATATGTCAAAGGATATAGGTCATCACTATCTGAAATCATGTTTAAAGCCCTCTACTAATTCATTATTTGTTAAGGCCCTAACAGACGAAGATGTTCTAGAATTAATAATCAAGTTGAAAAACTCGAATTCTTCTGGCGTTGATGAGATTTCTAACACTTTATTAAAATCAATTGGTATATATATAGTACATCCTCTCACTTATATAATCAATCTGTCATTAGAACAAGGCATGTATCCTGAAAAATTAAAAATAGCTAATGTAATACCTCTTTTCAAAAAGGGCGACCCAAACTTAGTTATTAACTATAGAGGAATCAGCCTATCGCCAAGTGTGTCAAAGGTTTTTGAATCTGCAATTAATATACAGCTTTTAAGTTTTCTTACAATTAACAACGTGCTCTCCCAAAGTCAACATGGGTTTACTAAACAAAAAAGTATAGACTCGGCACTCAGTGATTTTGTAAATGGAATAGTGAGTGCACTAGACAAATCAGAAGTTGCCATGGGACTATTTGTAGAGTTCTCTAGAGCGTTTGACTGTGTCGATCATTCTCTACTATTAACTAAATTAGAAAAATATGGCTGCTTATGAATGGTTTAATTCCTATCTGTCAAACCGCGTTCAGCAGGTTAAAATTAAGGACCCACTTTCATCGTTAGCTTCTGTTAATACAGGAGTCCCTCAGGGATCCATATTATGCCCAACGTTATTTATTATTTTTTTAGCGATATGTTAAATTATTTAGAACATCCATTATGTTCAATAATCATATGCAGATGATACTAATATTCTAATCAGATGTAATAACCTGACTGATGCGGAAAACTGTGCAATTTTAATGTATGCCAAAATTAGCAACTGGGCTGAGAAGAACAAATTACGCCTTAACCATGAAAAGACAGCGATTATAGTTTTTAACACATTAAAATCTAATCTGAATGTAAATGATGGCATAGTCTTAGATGGCCAAACTAATATCAATTACTCTTTGAACTCGAAAATGCTAGGGTTAAGGATAGATTGTCATCTTAAATGGTCTAGCTCTAGCTCTTCAAGTTCAAATTGCAGCTGTAGATGCTCCCTGGTAGAATGTGTACCTCTCCTGTGTGTCAATTGCAGAAATTGCACCAACACAACTAGGTAGGTTTTTGTTTTCAGCGCGAAACAAATTAATTGATTTCACAAACGATAGCGGTACATGCTAAATATTTTTTTGATACCAATGATGCAATGTGTGATGGTTTTACTTTTTATTTTCAGCCAAGGACAGGCGGAAGAAGATACTCCGCATGATATGGTGATAGATGATGTGGTAATAGACGACATGCTTGTAGATCATGTAGAATTGTAGAAGAATCTGGGTTTTGATTGAATTTATATACCAACGAATATTTTACAATTCACTTTGTTTTGTGTCGTTTCTTTAAAAAATATTTGTCTTTCATTTATTGCATCCTCTAATTAGAAATCAACTGTTACCTCTATCATACAACTTACAATTTATAGAAAAACATTAAATAATATTCATCAGCCGAAGAAGAAGAAAAAAGAACACAATCAATCAATCAGCAAGACTTTATAATTAAAAGTACAAGTGCGCCTAGTCGGAACCTGACCCGGAGCCAACCTGGCAACCACGATGCACAGCACCGTAGTGGGTGTAAGGTTGGGCGGAGCAGGTCTAGTTCGGCTGAGAACGGTAATTCAGGTGAGGAGTTGTAACTGCTATTCGCCGAGCGAATTTAAAAACAACAATGCCTTAGAACTATGCTGCCCATAAGAGCCTAAAACTAATTAATGTATATTTTAAAAATTGTCGCACTGTGCATGCACAAAAAACACTAAAGGAATTTTGGTTACTGTCACGGGAAAACAAAATACAATGAAAAAAGAACACGATCAGGTTATATTACACTATGGTCATTTTGGTCGCCATGTTGGATATTTCGTCCTACGGACTTCTGACAACGTTTTAGAATCATTTTTTTAATTCAGCATCCATAAAAACATATAATTAGGCACCTAAGTTTATTATATTAAATAATTTAAAAAATTTAAATTTTATGTTGGCCATTTTGGGAAACATGACCGCCATTTTGTTAGAGGAATAGGTTGCAGGTGGCTCCCCTTCCAAAAAATCCACTCGGCTAAAGAAGGTCAGCTTCTGAATGATGAGATATGTATAAGATAATGTTGAAAATAAATTCCAGATATAAGTGGTCTTTTAGAATTTAGTTAACGGGCAATATTTCCGTTATTGGAAAAACTGGAAAAATGAACTAAAAGGAACGGGCCCTTCTGATTACAGTTTTGAAGTACTGCTTTTTTAACCCATAAAGAGCAAACTCCACCCCACCTACTTTCATTTTTAGATATGCACCCTTTAAAAATTTCAATTGTAATTGAGCCTCCATTTCATTGCTAATACAGTGTTTTCAAACATTAAAATTGCCATGAGAACCTTTTTGTCTGTGATGGTCACCAATGCAGATATCAGTGAAAAATTAAATAAGAAATCACGTGAACTCTTAAATAATTCAAGTTTGAAGAATATCGAAACTGCCATTTTACAAAATATTGAAATTTGTATTCATTATATGTTATGAAGAATTATGCAAAATGTAAAAACATTAAAAATGTAAAATGCTTACAAACTACTTGTCGTGACAACTGTGAACAGTTATGTCCTTTATTAGTGGTTCTCTGAAATTACATGGGACGTTTATTTTATTTATAATGAATAAAAAGTTACTGTGGGTGCACACCATCTAGTCAGTGATTTATTCACGGTACAGAATACTACTTTTATCTCACCGTCCTAATATTAATAATAAATATAACTATGCATATACGACACGGCTAGTTTTTTTTTGTATGATATAGTAGTACAATAAAATGGACTTGCTTTTTTATACATGGTACTCGTTTAAACCAGAAAGAATTGTAGCATTTTTTCTTATTTACTTTGCATAATAAAGTGATTGCAACATAAAACAATTATTTCTATTAAAATCATATAGTTATCACCAGGAAACAATTTCATTATTTGTATGTTACCATATTATTTATTTTGTAGATTTGTTAGTTTAAAATTCTATTAATATTTGTTGTGCCAATTTTAAAATACTTGACTGTATCTAGGGATTGCAATTTACCGGAAGTTTTAATAACCGGTAAATCGGTAAATAAAAATGTAAATAACCGGTTAACCGGTATTTACCGGTAATTTTTATAATGAATGATTAAGGTGGCGAAAATGGCAATTGTCTTTTTCCATGTACAAAATTATCTAAATTTAACAAAAAACATTTTTATATACGTATAATTAATACAATGAACAAACAAAATGTTTTTTATCAAAAGGAAAAAATATAAATGAAATAAATTTAAATAAATAGTTATTCTGTAAGTAATAAAAATATCAACTTAAATAATAAAACCGCTGCCCAAGGAATCACTACTTACTTCCACATCCAGATTTTCGGTCCAACTCACTCACAACGAAAAAATTTTGTATGTGGAAATAATTGCTTATGGAACTTTAATAATATAATATTTGAAATCCTCTACCCCAAAAACCTATAAAACGGTACCCCACATCGGTAGTGGGGTGGGGGTAGCGATAAGAAGGTGGTAGTGGGGGTGGATGAAGCAAAAAATATTTTGATGTTTCTGGTTCTTGTACGCACACTAAATCACAATTTTTTTTATCCACTTTAAAATTGGGGTGGAGGTGGTAATGGGGGTGGCTAAAGCCAGAAATTTTTTTGAGACCTTAGCTTCTCTTGTATATACTAAATACCAATTTTCTGGACTCATACCTGCTTGATTTAGCTATTTACCCCAAATTTAGCCCAATTTACCCCCCAACCCTTTGGCGGAACAAGATGAAAATATAATTTAGTTCCAGATCTCGTTAAAGTACATATGTGTACCAAATTTCAAGTCAATATCTTAAACGGTTCCAGAGTAAACGTGCGCACAAAAAAAGTTACAGACAGACAGACCAATAGACAGAAATTTTTGCTTCGCTCAAACTTAAAATCTCGACGTTTCATGACATTCTAAGCCTATTTGAACAATAGAAATTTTTAAAATTTTTTTTGTCGTTACTATACTTCCACTGGATGTGGAAGTAAAATTACAAATATAACTCAAATAGGGCATTTATCTAAAAATACAATATTTTTTAAAAATAGCCAGTTAAAAGGGCTAGTTTTTCAAAGCTCTATCTGTTAGTCGTCTGATATTTGTGCATAGAATACCACCAGCTGAAGATGCCCTTCCTCTTTCGATATTGTTAGGTCGATAAGTTAATAAGAATTGGTAATAACATACTTCTAAATGTTTTCCACGGATATATGGGGCAGTGAAATATTCAATTTCCTGTCGCAAGATATTTTACTTGTTTTAATATTATTTATTTATTGCTTAAAGTGCTCAGTGTTGGGATAGTCACTCTATATTTAGTGAATACTAGTCACTGACATAGATAGAAACGTTGAATACGTGACATATCGTAAGTTCAGAATTTATCGAAATAATCGGTAAAAAATTAAAATAACCGGTAATTATCGTCATGTGTTTCTTGTCCTGTTAACCGGTTAACCGGTAATGCAATCCCTAGCTGTATCTCATAGTGGTCTTTTTGGATCTTCATTCAAATATAAAACGACATCCAACCAAAGTTCTTAGATTGGTTCTCTTATCCCCAATCTATTAAATTCTGTTAATTTCTATGCAGTATTTTTGAAGCTTGTCGGTCGAAATTGGGCATCAGCGAAACTTTATGTAATGTTTTGAAAGTATACTCGAATGCAAAATTTTTTTATTGCCAAATTTTTGGTCAACTGGTAAGTTGCCAATCTTGCCAGTTGTCCAAAATTTGTTGTGACAGAAATATCACGAAACGCACAAAGATTGCTAATGCTCTACTATTCTCCATCTTTCCTGACGCCTTTGAGACATGGAAATAGACAGACTGCGTATTGATTCTCTCGAGATGTGGGTATGGAGATGTTTGTTACGAATTCCCTGGGCAGCCCATCGCACTTATATTTCGATTCTCCAAAACATATGTTTCCAAAATCGATTCATCAGTAACGTATACTATTGAAATTTTCCAATTTTTTGGTCACATCAACTGGAGAGAGGACAAAACACTGGACTGATGTCACCAAAGACATGATAGGGAAGGGGTTATGGGGCTGTGCGCCTAACAGGCAACCACGACAGTTGGCTTGATGCCACCAGAAGTGCTATACATCAAGCGAAACTAACTAGAATAATGTTCATAAATCACAAAACTTCAGGCAAGACGTGAATGAGGAGAAGAGGATAAATCATTCCTCTTATACTCGCTTTTCTATGTAATTTGCGTATAGTATAAATATTATATTATTGCAATGAGAATCGAATGGAGTATCCTATGACTGTGCTGAAAAGGATATCAATACTAATCTGTACTTTCTCTTGATTCTTTTCAACAAATTGCAGTTGTAGTACGTCGGGTACATGGCTAGAAAAGTAAAAAACCTGCACTTTTTGATTCGAATGTGCCACTTTCTGCGGTCATAGTTAATGTCAAAAGGTCACTTTCCAGATAGGGAGCCACTTGAAAATCCACCAAAATGGCGGCCATTAAAGATGACCGTCATTAGCCACATTTCAATTTTTTTGTATCTCAGCTCCTAATGGCCCGATTTCGATTTTCTTTTTTTTTTGTTTGTTTGAAAGCTCTTGTGAAGAGGACACTATTCTGTCCCTATACATTTATAACTACATCTTAAGGGTTCTGCGCAACTTTCAAAAATATGAAAATTTCACTTTGTTTTCATAAACAACAGTGATTTTAATTATTTTGAAAACATTTACTACATATTAAGGGAACAAATTTTTACTTACAATACTAATAAATACTCATGTAACTGAACTGCTTCTATACAGCTCTTATGACTCTAGATCACGCAATCATCTTCATCTTCCAATTCACCCCTCACAAAATTATTATATACAACGTGATCTACCATGCCATGCGGAAAATTTAACAGTAGGTTGTCCCCACCGAAAGGAGTTAACAAAATGAAAAATTAAAAAAAAATTACCAAAAAAATTACCTTATTTTTTTGTAGAAAGAAATGCGCCGCCAATGACTTTAATTAGTCTAACGTAACGTGGTACAATCATATCACTTTATCAGACTTGATTGACACTACTGACAGTAAAACTGGATAAGATAGAAGTGACTTTTTGGTTTTAATCAAATCACACTACAAAAATAGCGAAATAAATCGAAGGCATTGACCCATGCTGAAATGTCAAGTAGGTATACGAGATATTTAGTTAAACCGGTCAATGACACGGCGCGGCGGTGTCCCCATTGTTCGACGGAAAACAAAAAACTCGGCTCTCGAGGGGTCTACACACGATGCAGCGGCAGGGAGCCAGTCTTGTCGGCATGCTTTGAACTCATTCGTAAAAGTGAATTGGTCCGCTGGAATTCCAATTATCTTCAATGCGTGCCGACAATGTTGGCTCCCTGCCGCTGGATCGTGTGTATAAATAAAAAAAATTTATGGCTGTATGATTAAAATTACCACGAGGGTCGAATTGTTTCCATTTTCCATCACTGTGCGGCGTCCACTCCCCAGCAACCATGGACTATCCCCATCGTTCTGACCCTGGAATGTTGTCTATCACTGAGCACGTACGACCCCACTTGTGCTGATCGACGACAATGCTGCCTTAGTGCCTCTTTTGTTGGGGGGGCAGACTTTGTAGACTGTGACTTTTTGAAGTAAAGAGAAGCTTTCTAACGTCATTGACTGA
Source organism: Rutpela maculata (assembly GCA_936432065.2). Lineage (NCBI taxonomy): Eukaryota > Metazoa > Arthropoda > Insecta > Coleoptera > Cerambycidae > Rutpela > Rutpela maculata. Next base: position 384,175,809 of record OW386285.2, on the reverse strand, counting down.
GAAGTCTCTGCACCTCTGTAGTAAAGCAAAACAGTGAACTTCTCCTGAACTTGAAGTCTCGTCAGAAATAGACTGTTGTAGTAGAGAGACAGCTTGGAAGGCTTCAGCAGCTTTAGGAAATGATTTCCACACTTTCCAGGCAGTCTGTTTCCCTTTCATTGCAAATGATGAAGCTACATCTGATTCAGTGAACGCATGGAATCTTCTCAATCCAATAGCTTTATGTTCATCCATACTTTCAAACATGACATTAATGCTCATGTATCTCTGACCCTTCACATCTATTTAAGTCTCACAATTTTGAAAATGTGAAAGAAAGAGATTGCCAAAACAACTACCCCAGTATCTACTGTGCAAATAACTATTTTTTTTGCACCATGTTCAACACTGTCTTTAACGTGGAGAAGAATCCTGCCGTCTGCTTCTTCCTGTTGCCTGCACTGTACTTTATCAATTGAAGTTTCATCCGGCCGAGATGAATGAATTGTGCCATCAATCTCAGTACTGATGTGAGCCCAATCAAACTTCAAAAATGCATGTTCTCCAAGTAATTTGAAGAGTTCTGCCTTAGTATGATTGCAGCAGAGGAAGTCATTCCAATTTTTTGGTAGCAAATTTTCTTGTGCTACTTGGCGACGACGACGAACGCATCTCTTATCTCTCACACGGTTCCTCGGACAGGTTTTTGAGTAAGTATCCCAAGAAATGTGTATTCTGTTTTTATGGAACCTTTCCTTAAACGGTTCCAGAGTAAACGTGCGCACAAAAAAAGTTACACAGACAGACCGACAGACAGACAGAAATTTTTTTTTCGCTCAAACTTAAAATCTCGACGTTTCATGACATTTTAAGCCTATTTGAACAATAAAAATTTTTAAAAATTTTTTTGTCGTTACTATACTTCCACTGGACGTGGAAGTAATTATTTGTTTCTCTTAAGGTGTAGTGATAAATGTGTAGGGACAACGAAGTGTCCTCTTCACAAGAGCTTTTAAACAAAAAAAATAAAATCGAAATCCGTCTGTACCTCAGCTCCTATTAGGACCTGAGGTACAAAAAAATTTTGTATGACTAATGCATTAAAGATGTCCATCATTTTGGTGTTCTGCATGGATTTTCAAGTGACTCCCTATCTGAAAAGTTACCTTTTGGCATTAGCTACGACCACAGAAAGTGGCACATTCCCATAAAAAATTGCAGCTTTCTTTGGTGTACCCGACATACTATTGAGTTGTCTGAGTGGGGAATAGCATCTTTTTTTATACGCTAGCTTTTATTGTTCGCTGCAGCTTTTACTTCAATATTTGATCTTCCTACTTATCTAATTATTATTGCTATCTCCACATTTGATTGTTCTATTTACTATATCATATTTGAACATCTACCCAACATGACACATATTTTGTAACAAAACTCAACGATAATGTCGACGATGAAATTTACATTTTTTTGCTTTTAATGAGTCCATACTTAATTACACAGCCCCACAAAAAAAAAGAAAGTTCAGACCAGCGAACCAGACCCATGTATCCTATGTATTTTCGGTCGCTGAATCCAAATCCAAAAAAAAAACGTACACCCCCAAAATCATTAGCTAGAGCCAAAAAACACCCCTGGAATAGTTGTTACATCTTAATCAATCGAATTATACAAATTAAGGTTAAACAGCAGCGTATATACAATAGATATGAAACACACCCCTAGGGTGGGGCGAAAACTAATCCCCATATATAAAAAAATCGATCCAAAATAGCAATGACTGCTGAAAAAACTCGAAATGTCCAAGTTTTGTTAAAGTGATAAGAAACTGCATCAGGTCTGACGTAATCTTCATAAACTGCCCCTATAGGGTTGAGAACAGCCACCCTTAAGTTTAAAGGACACAACAGGATTTCTATTTTGCGTAGTACTCTAAAATAGAACTAGAAACTTACGTACCATCAACGTCCTACAGTGTTAACCCTCAGAGGGTGTGAAAACTATCACCTATGTAAGATTTAACTATAAAAATTACAGTGACTTCTATAAAAATTCGAAACACCTGCGCTGTGTGGAAGTGAGAAGAAACTAGACTATGTTCGACGCTCTGCTTGAAAACCACCCCCACGGGGTTGCGAGATACCATCCGTAGGATGCTGGAAAACAGAGAGACTAACCGGATTTACATTTTTATGGATGCTATGGCTGGCAAAAATCGTGTTGCACACTTCCAGCATCCTACGTATATGGGGGTGGCATCTCGCAACCCCATGGGGGTGGTTTTCAAGCTCAGCGTCGAACATAGTCTAGTTTCTTCTCACTTCCACACAACGCAGATGTTTCGAATTTTAATAGAAGTCACTGTAACTTTTTATGGATAAATCCTACATAGGGGGTAGTTTTCTCACCATCCGAGGGTTGGCACTGTAAGACGTTGATGGTACGTAAGTTTCTAGTTCTATTTTAGAGTACTACGCAAAATAGAAATCCTGTTGGATTTTACGTTTTTTCTTGTTTTGTGTTCTTAAACTTAAGAGTGGTTGTTCTCAACCCTATAGGAGCAGTTCATGAAGATTACGTCGGACCTGACGCAGTTTCTTATCACTTTAAGAAAACTTAGACATTTCGAGCTTTTTCACAGTCCTGTTTTGGTTCGTTTTTTTTATAAATGGGGGCTAGTTTTCGCCCCTCAGTGGGGGTGTGTTTCATATCTATTGTATGTACGCTGCTGTTTAACCTTAATTTGTATAATTCGATCGAAGAGCTTATTAGCTTAATATTATTTTTACCCCAGTCCAGGGGTGTTTTTTGGCTCTAGCTAATGATTTTGGGGGTGTACGGTTTTTTTTACCTCGGATTCGGATTCAGTGACCGAAAATACATGGGGATACATGGGTCTGGTTCGCTGGTCTGAACTTTCTTTTTTTTTGTGGGGCTGTGTTATCTTCCTCCTAAATCAAACTTAAATTCCAAAGAATTTTTCTAGTCACCAAACAGAGTTGTTTGTAAATATAATCATCTACGTTTTGCATTTGTCGGATCAAAAACGTAGACAACTGTTATAAGGGCTTATAATTAGACATGGCGCACCAGCAATTTTCGTCTTAAAAATAAATTGAACAGTTTACAAGATTTTCCACTTAAAAGATCATTGACACCCCACACCAACAAAATAAAACACGCGATGGTCACAGATGTCAAATAAATCTTACAAAATAGTAAACTGGTTTTCGTCTTATTAGGTAAACTGCCGAGATTGCGGAAGCTTTCCGTGTAAAATGACCCAATCTATAGCCAGTGACCTATTCATTATGTTTAAATTAATCACAATGTTTTACAGTCCACCCAATGGAATTCGCAAAATGCTTCAGGACACTCCTTACCTTAGATTAAGGAATATTCTGTTCGACATCTGACATTTTACATATTTTTTATATTTAGACCAGAGGCAGTTTGAATAGGTAAATATCTTACAAGGTCAAGAACATTAGGAATCATTGTTTACTTATTTTTGTTTGCATTCTTTAATAGAATCGAATGAACTCGAAATAATTTTGTGCAAAACAAACTCATTGGGGACAGTTCAGTTATAGTACAGTAATTATAGGTTTTAATTTAGAAAAATTGTCATATAATTTAAATGTTTTTCTGACTATTAAATAGTAAAGACATCACAGAAACTTTTATATATTATAAGGAGGCTTGCTAATTTATAGGGACTGGAAGGGGATGGCACCCAGAAAAACAATGGAACTGAAAGAGAATCAAATTTTGAAAAAACAGATTCTTTGCAATTTTAACTTGAGAAGACAGGTATCTTAAAAGTACAAGAGAAGTTGATTTTCACAAGATTTTTAAAGCACAACCCCCAAATATTGTGGATATTCAGATGGAAGATTATAAATTTCCATATCAGTCAGAGGGCAAATATTTAGGTGTGGTTCTAGACACAAAGTTAACATGAAAATCTTTCATTGAGTCTATCATAACTCTATGTAATAAGGGAATTCATTTCTTAAAACTTGTCACTAAAACCTGGCAGATGGGAGCAGATGTAAAGGTTATATTGCTTATTAGAACAGTTATAAATTGTGGATGGTATCATATTTGGATCTGCAAATAAATCTAAACAGGTTGGAAATTACTCAAAAAGAAGCGAATTGGATTTGTCTTGGTGCAATGCATTCCATTCCAATCGATCCAATGTATGTGGGATCTCTTGAACTCCCTTGATTTAAGGAGCAAGTTTCTTAACAACACTTTTATTCCAATACTCCATCAATACTCAAATTTCAAGTTCAAACACCTTCGACTTATGTAACAAATTTTGGGTTAAAAACATTTCCTTCTCCCCCCTGACTACAGCTTTTCGATAATGTTATTAGATTACAGTCTTTGAGAAATTTTCCTTTGAAAAATCTAATTTCTTTGGTTTATTCGCCGATCTACGTAATTACTTCATCTTAAAGTGAAAATTGTCCAATCAAATTTGATACTTTAAAAAGTGTTCCGAATCAATTTGATGACCTACTGCTCATTTACACAGATGCATCTAAAATTAATTCACATGCCGGTGGGGCTTATTTCATCCCATCATTGAACCTTGAGAACTTTTTTAAAGATTAAAGAACTTATATCTAGATACATAATGGCATGAATTTTATGATTCCGAAAGACTCCCATTCTAAGGCACTTCTTCCCATAAGTTGCTGATTGGCCCATCGGCGTATTCGCGGCGGCTCGTACACGATCGGCTTCAGTTCGATTATCATAATCTCAGTTGACAGTTCGGCCATTAATGTCAATAAATGTTTCTCGTGTTCTCCGACCAAAAACTGGTGAAAAAGTAATTTTATTTTAAGTTGTGATTTGCTTAATACCTAAATAATATTCTCTATTCATATTTACACAGTTTAGTGACAATATATTTTGTGCAAATAAATAGTGTGCTGTGCCGTTTGCAGAAAGCAGTTTAGAAAAGAAGAAAATCGATCGTTCCATAGTCGTAACATGATGAAGTTCAGTTTACAGTTATAAAGTAAATAGCAATTAAATTTTAATATCCTTTCAATACATATTTATCTTACTGTAATATCGTATGCCTACATCACGTTATATAAAGAGCCGGTAATGCAGGAATTGCAATTATTCATTTTAATGAAAATATTTACCATTCTACACATTTTCTACACACACAACGCCACTGTTGCTTATGGGATGTGATGTTCATCTATCCATTTTAATGGACATATAATGTGACTATGTTAGGAGCAAACGAGGTATATAGTGAAAAGATAGCCTGTTATGTATCTAGATATAAGTTCTTTAATCGGAGCTAAACACCAATTACACTATCTTTATGGTGGAGACCATAGCTATATATGAGGCATTACATATCAAACAATACAATTTTCCAACTTTTTCAATTACTCTATCCGATTCCTTGTTTGTTCTCAATATGATAAATAATGCAGACACATTTAATTTAATTAACACTAAGCTATGGCTATCTTATATCAAAGGCATTTAGGGCAATATTAGGCTTTTGAGTTCCTATGTATTTAAGATGAGCTATATGCTCCTTGAATCTAATTTTAACTGAACCTTTTGTTTGCCAACATCGAATAAAATCCTTACAGCTGATTTTCTAAATTCCGGTCCTTTCATTTGATTCTATCCTTTGGATTTCCCATAGGAAACTCAAAGGACAAAATAATTTAAGATTCATTAGGAATCTAACAAATATTACAGAGTATTAAAATAGTATAAACAATGATAGAGACCTTGTCCCATTCAGTTCGATTTATTGGTTCCTCAAAATTAATGAAAACATCCTGTGTTCACCAGTAGGAGCTCCCCAAGTCGTTTGCAATACAATATTAATTATTACTGTATTATTTTTGCTGCTGCACTGTATACTTCCTTGAGACATTTAGTCAATTATTAATTGTTCTCGATTGACTTCCATAAGTCGATTGCAAAATTAGCCAGCGCAAGTTTATTCCAACTTTTAACGATGGTAAAGTAAGACTGAGAATTATTGTTTTTCTCGTCGAATTAAGCGAATAAATATCGGTTTGCAGACTTCATAAACCTTGGTAGGCTGGGTAGGTCGATCGGGTCGTGCATCGTGATATACTCTGCAGGATCGCCGAGTGGTCGTGACTTTCGTTAAACCTATGACGTCATAACCCACCCATTTTCTGATTGATATACACGGAAAGCAGACACAGGACCGTAGTTGCCCACGTGTGAGTGAAATGCGAGTTCTAAGATTTAGAAATTACGAAAAAATATAGCCCAAGCGAAGAGATTGTGGTATAATTCCTTTTTTTCTGTGACAGGAAAAAAGTTTGACATTTTATCTCTCTCGACAGGTAACAAAATGTCACTTTTTATTAAATTACTTTTTCCGCGGGAAAAAAAATGAATACTTTTTTCCTGGATATGTACACATAAGAGCACGGAGATATCTAATTTTAGAATATTTTATTGTACAAAACTTACATTTCCTTAATGTCAAAAGTACAGTTGTTAAATGTGCATTGCATGAAAGACATGTTCCTCGAACGATTGAGAATGTCTGCTACAGTGGAATTTTCGTTCATTGACACAACTGCCGTTGATGGTCCTGATCGCAAATTGGGTCTTATTTCAGCTAATGCACTGCCACACGTTCTAAACACTTTATTAGATATTTCTGTCCTATGCGCCACCGATTCATCAACATACCCTTCCGTTGATGACTTCCAACCACCATGTTTCTTTAGTATCATCAAGTCTCCTCCAGATTCAACTAAAAGTGTAGCAGACGATCTTCGAAATACATGACCTGTATATTTCAAGTAGAAGATAATTGGCTACTATTAGTTCTCTAATCTTTGCTACGTACCTGAAATGGACCCCATGCTTGTCGAACTTCGTAATAAGATAGAAAGAGACAGATACCAGTCACGATTGCCTGCTGGCCAAATTCAATTTGCCTTACTTTTATTTGAAGGACAGATCCGTTCCAAGTGCGTAGTTCATTGCCTTATGTATTGACCATAGACAAATAACAGTAGCTTATTTTTGCATGTTTTAATGCAAGGAAATATACTAAAATACCTCGGATCACTCTAAAATTTTGCAAGGGCTTTTCCAAATAGAATATTAGTACACCATTTTATTTTCCACAGTTTGTGGTAAATCACCCTGTATAGAAGACGGCGGCAGCATTCTAATAGGTCATTTGACTTTTAATTGGTGTTTGTTTAAACTGTTTATTTTTGATTTTCGATGCAATGATCATAAAAAAAATGGAGATGTAGGTTGTAAAAAGAAATTGAACTTCGTTCAGTTCCACAGCAGTTACTGACCTAGTCAACATTGTAAGTACCACCTGGCTAAAAGTTCTTAACCAATATTATTAAAAATTTCTTTGTATTTTTTCTCTCCAAAACCATGGGCTTTAGACTCCATGTTACATAGTTACATAGGCTTTTTTGTTTGTTTGGCCGCTTCCCACTATCAGTTTCTTTAATGACATTAGACTAATTATATCCTGTATAGTATGCAAGTAACATTTATTTCTTGTCATTATTACAACAAATAAAATAAGCGATGGCGATAAGCTTAATTTATAATATAATAACAAAAGAAACCTTCTTAAAGTTGTAAAGAAAAATTGCATTTTTAACAATAGATTATTTTTAACAAATTCATTATTGATCACATTATTTATTATATGTGTGGCCTAATAAGGTAATAAGAAACAATACCTGTATATATACGCGTAGTACATAAATAAAACTGTGACTAAACAAATAATCTCTGATAATAGAACATATTCTATAATAGATACACACATATTAGTAATATATCTGTATTTTTAAAGCACCCTTATTATATACAACAAAACGTACAAAACTGAAAAGAAAAAAAGAAAAAACTCATGCCAGTCCTTTATAGGGCAGATTATGATGAATGAAAATATCCGCGTTTTTATACAGAAATTTACTTATTTATATCTTAAAATAGTGAGCCGGTCTTTATATCAACCAGTATCTCACTAGGCAGTTACATTCTAAAAATATTGTTTGAAATAATACATGTCAGTTTATTTTTATTTATTTATTTATTTGTTTGTTTATTTATTTATTTATTTGTAAAAACAAGATAACAAAGAAAAGTCAGTAATAATTATCAGAAGTGACTTTTTTTTTGCAAATAACTGATAGATACATATTATTATAAAAGTGTCGGTACTTCACTGCATACTAAGGGTTAGATACTAAATATTATCCTAGCGCAAATGTGCAGCACAATTGTAATTATCACAACCTAATGGCACTTATTATTGAACTTTCCCACTAATTTTTGTTAAATTATTCTGAATATAAAAGGTAAAAACGAAACGCAAACGAACGATACACATAAAAGATGAATCATCACTACATGTACCTAGGTGAACACTGGGTGAATATTCAACCTCTTTCTGCATAACTATAACACATGACGCCAGCGCCAGCAGTTGAATCTTCTACCGATGTCCGCCTGTACAATACCACAAGAGTCATTTGGTTAAATATACCAGTATCAGTTTGATACATACACAAATATTTCTTCGGCTTGGTTGAAATAGCGACCAGTACCCTATAAAGGGTTAAATTATAAAATACAGCTTCAAGTAAAAGTATTTTTATTTTACGTTTAAAAATTTTGGTTTTTTGTTTTTAGATCTGAGATCTGTTAGTAATTTGTCGTAAATTTTTAAAGAAGGGAGAAGAAAGCGCTAAGACTGGACAGCAGCAAACTAAAAAAACCGCTGCCTAAGGAATCACTACTTCCACATCCAGACTTCCTATCCAAGTCTCTTACAACGAAAATACTATAATTGCACTCCACTGAATGTGGAAGTAATACTCAGAAAATAGCACGACAAAGATATTAAAAAATCATTGTGTGCCGTGGACTACACGATAGAAGTAAAGCTTCTACTTCAAGCATTTTCTTCGAGGAAACCTAAAAATACTCGAGGAAAACTACCGAGCATCAATGGTAATACTCGGGGAAACCTACTGCTCACTCATTGTATTCGAGGAGAGCCATTGCGCATCCGAAATACTTGAGGAAACCTACTGCGCATCCATACTGCTCGAGGTAACCGACTGCGCATCCATAATACTCGGAGAAACCTACTGCGGATATACTACTTGAGGTAACCCACTGCGCATCCATAGTACTCGAGAAAAGCCACTGCGCATCCAAAATACTCGAGGAAACCTACTGCGCATCCATACTACTCGAGGTAACCTACTGCGCACCGATGGTATTCGAGGAAAGCCACTACGCATCCATAATGCTCGGGGAAACCCAATGCGCATCCATACTACTCGAGGTAACCCACTTATTATAGAATCAAGAAAATGATAGAAGATCTATAAACACCGTACAAGTTGCATGGTATTCTAATTTGAAATCGTAGAAGCTAGACACACATGCGATCTCCTCATCTCTCCTTGGAACATTCGTGTCAATTTAGCAACCTGTTAAAATAATCTTAAAAGGCAGGCACGCTGATGTTCATTTGTTCAAAGGACTCAATTACAATGCATGTGGGGTGTAGATTTTCTATCCAAGTCTCTCACAACGAAAAAAATGTTGATACTAGATATGCACTTCACTATGTTTCAAATTATTGTTTATGGAACTTTAATAACATAATATTTGAAATCGTCTACCCCAAAAACCTATAAAACGATATGCCACATCGGTAGTGGTAGAGAGGTGGTAGCGGGGGTGAAGTAAAAAAAAAATGAGGTTCTTGTATACACGAGGAGATAGTAATGGGGGTGGTAAATGCCAAAATTTTTTTTGAGACATTAGCTTCTCTTGTATATACTGTCACGTGTTTCCACCCCTAGGAAACCACCCTTGCAAATTCCGTGGGTTCCAAAAATTATAACAAGAAATTGTCCACTAACACACTTTACTAAATAATTTACTGGATACTTCACAATACTGATTATTAACTTGAATGAACATTACTCACTAAAAATAACAATGTTTATGTTTATCACTTTGTAGTCTTAACCTCACTTGTCAAATCAAAACTACTCCTCTATACTTTCTATACTTTCTGAACTATCCGCCGAGAATGCGGTCTTTTATACCTAAAAATGACAGATCTCGATTTTTCTGTGATGACGCCACCATTCTCTAGATAATTTCAGATGTCATCACTCTAGAACTACGACTGGTAGGTTCTTTCTCGAGTAGGTGCAAATACATCTGAATTAATTCAAGGGGTTGCAACACATCACAATACTAAATACCAATTTTATGGACTTTCACCCGCTTGATTTATCTATTTACCCCCATTTACCCCAATTTACCCCTCAACCCTTCAACGGAATAAGATGAAAATATCAATCTTAAAATCTCGACGTTTCATGATATTCTAAGCCTATTTGAACAATAAAAATTAAAAAAAAAAATTTGTCGTTACTATACTTTCACTGGATGTGGAAGTAATAGGGAAACCATGCCACATGAGGAGAACAAAAATCGAGAGGATCATGAACAAACTAGGAAAGGACTAAACATACTGAGAAAAAAAAACGAGAAAAAAATTAATACCACAAAGAAATCGCCACGATATATACTCTACCAGAATCAGAAATGGAGGAATCAGAAGACTTAGAAGGAGAAGATTTGTGGAAGTAGAAACACAAAAAGAGGAGCATAAACACTCCATATCACGACCCAATGCGGCAGTGCATTTTACAAACAACTACACTGCCCGTGTCTCTCTGTCATAGTTGCTAGTTTTCTGGACACCACATATCCTATGCAGCTCTTCAGTGGTAACATACCTATGCGAGTTGGTCAATAAACGGAGCAGTTTGTTTCGTGTGGTCTGGACTCTATTTAGTTGGGCGTTTGAGGCTGAGTTCCAGACCACGCAGCCGAAAGTTAAGATCGGTTTAAAGATTCCTTATACAAGGTGATCTTGTTTTCAAGGGATAATTTGCTCCTCCTATCGATCAAGGAACATAGCCTAACAGCTTACGCACTGGGCCACCGAGTCGGTTATTTTTGGGAAACGTTGTCTAAGAATTAGTTAGTTTTTCTGATCGTTCAACTTCAAAGAGTAAATTATTTAAATGAAAGAAAAAGTTATCGAAGTATTTAAATAGGTTTGCATTAACACCGTTATTTCATTGAAGTAAATTATCTTTCTTAGTGTAATTTGGATATAAGCTAAATAACCATAAAATACTGGCTTTAGATACATTAAGGATAATTTTAAAAATATCTTAAAACATTTATAATCCGGATACGTTAAACAGTGTTGATTGACGTTAAATGACTGACGCACGCAATTTTCATTATCTGCGATTCGCCGTCCTGTCAAAAGTTTGTTTACCAGGAAGCTAAAATAGTCGATTATCAGACCATACGTTATTGTGCTCGTAGTGCGAAATATCCCTCTCACATCGAGATTACTAATTGCTAATTATCTAGATAGACCATTTTTTAAAATATACTATAGAAATATGTTGAGAAAAATGTTACTAGTGTGATAGGTAAGAGTACATTACAATACAAGCTTGGAGATGGGTCGAAATTTCATAAACTAATTTATTTTATGTAAAAAGTTTAAAAAACATAATTTAATTTTTACAATGGCGCAAACCGCGACCGTCTATCTTTTTCGACTACCGATCTACAGAGCGTTTTTGGAAAAAATGGCATTTTTGGATGACCGCTGTATCTCAATTACCAAGTGTCGAATCGAAAATCGAGTAACACATTCTTAGGGCACTTTTTTGAGTAGAATCCGTTGCTGAAAAAAATTATGCCTGCCTCAGTTTTCGAGTTATAAACATAACTTGTGTTTTTTTAAACGGAACATTCTGAAAATTGTTTCATTATTCGGTTACAACTTAAATTAGCTATCCAACGATATATCATATTTAAAAAAATTTAATATATTTGTGAGGAGGATATGGCAAACTATTAACAACAACAACACTGCTTATAATATAAAATAATTTTGCCAAAAATAGGAAAAACTAAACTACAATAAATGTTGGAATTGTCTTCCATTAACATTTGTTGATTTTTGACACCCCCTTACAGCATTTGTTGCATTTCCAATCATGACAGGAGTTATTGTCTGAAACGCAGCTAATGTTTTGTTTTCCAATTCTTCTATGTTATTAGAACCTTCTCTATATATAATATTTTTAAAATAACCCCTTAGCCAAAATAGGACCATTATTTCCTAAATATTAAACAATATCTAAACTACTTTGTTGTTATTAATGTCCAGTAGCTAAATTAATTGTTAGTTATCAATTTAGTTAACTTAGCTAACTAGACATTGATAAACTAGTCCTGAGTGATATAGATATATAATAGTCCTAAGCATTTAAATAATTTTTTGTTTCCCTTGACGTATGACCTGGGGCGCCATCGTGTTGGTAAATTAATCTTTGAAATTGTCTTACATTCATATTGTCTACAAAGGGCTCTATTTCTTGTCGTAAAATGTTAGTAAAATTTTCGGTATTCAAATTACTGTGAAAAAAATTATCCAATAAAACTACACCATACACCAAATCCAAATCGTGCTTGACGATTAACTGTAGCGGTTACGTGAAGATTTTCATGGTGGTTATTATGCCGATTAAAAATTCCGGCACTGTTTATATGGGTCTCGTCTGTTCATTAATCGTTCTTTCAAATCCTGGCACTTCATTTGAGTCAAAAACCAGTAGAAAAATCGAGACGCCTTTGAAAGTCGTTTAGGTATAGATGGTGACTAGGGTGTCCCTTATTTATACTTGATGAAAAAAAATTTTGATTTTTTTCTGTCTCCCCCCCCAGAAAGTTTACATTTCATATAAGAATCACACACTCAACATTTCAGACTTCTAGACATATTCCTTCCCATGCCGACGGGACGTAGAAGTTTGTGAAAATCAATTTTTTTAAATAGAACCGTCAAGGTGGAATTACTTCAGATCGTTACCTCAATTAAATAAATTTGATATAAAAAGAAGAAAATAATAATTGCAACCCATATGGTTGATATTTACCCTTACCACCAGAAGCATAAAGTTAAGCAAAATAGTGAATTTTTGAAGTAAAAACACATATACGTCACATTCCATTCAATTGCTAAAGCTGATTAATTTTGTTATGCTTTTTCTGGTAAAACACTTGGTACACCGTCCCTTTAGAAACCACGTGAGTTGTGAACGCAACTGTGCCTTATAAAAACGTTTGCACATAGTTATCTGTATCATCAGTCGGTCGCGTCGATCTGATGATCACATCAGTTCGTCACTACCAAAAATTGTCACCACCTGACGATAAGAATGAAAATACCCGTGACAGTCAAACGAGCATTTCTCTAAATACTCTCCAAAGGAAATATTTGTTGAAATGGCGAAAAAACTGGAAAAAACATCAATACGAATGTGTGAAATTAGAAAACTTGTAGACTGAGATTGTATTAGGCACCTGCGACAAGAATCAAACTGGATGAAATTGGCATATCACGTAATAGATTTGAATCCCTCAGAAAAACTTACATATTGTGGATCTCAATAAAGAACGTAACGATGAAAGTGATAAGCTTTGGAAAGTACGTCCAATAATAAAATTATTCGAAAATCGTTGCGAAGAATTGGTAATTGAAGAAAATCTTTGTATTGATGACACAATACCGTTTAAGTGGCAACTATCAGTCAAATAGTATATAAGGGAAAGCCAAATCTGTGGGGGGTTAAAATATTTATGCTTTGTGGTAATAGAAATTCACCAGTATCAATAAAACGCCAAAAACCACAGTCCATTTCAGTGGACTATAGCATTCGATAATCTTGGCTATTTGGTCAATACATACAAATGGCCATTAGCAGCGCTGTAAACTCGAGACTTGTTCACGAATTCACGAATATGTTTATCTAAATTTAAAAATTGTTTAAAACATTTCTATGTTCAATAAAATAAAAATAAAATTTTCATATTTAATTTATTTCCTTCTGAACCTGATGGAGGTATTTGCCACTATTCATAAAGCTGTGGAGGAAACTAATCTAAATTTGGTTGAAGAGTTATTGAAGAGGTATTAATTAATAATCTATGCCAAAAAATGTTTCTTGCTTATCAAAAAATCGGTGCTGAAAGGGTTAATATAATCATTAAGTATTTTTTTACTGAATTTGGTATCTAATTATTCTCACTTTTCAGCGAGAACAATTGACACATTAATTTAAAAAAATACCATGGATCTAATTTCTCGTTTCAATACCGATTCGGAATTTTTAAATCACGATCCAAAAACATGGAGAACGAATGATTCTTATACGAATGGGCGAGAAATAATAATGTCACTTAAAGTTGTCCACGACACTATCGAAAGATCGGTGAAATTATCCTAACAAAGGATGAAAAGCAAAAATATATCCAAATTGTAAGAAAGATACCTTAAAGCAAATATTTTAATCATTTTGAACAATAAATACTGCATAAAAAAATATTTCTTACTTTCTTTTAAACCTGTGATGATAAGGGTAGGTATGGATCATAGAGGTTGATATTGCTTTTACTTTATTTTTATACCAAATAACAGTCATTTGGGGTTATAAAAAATAATTCAAGAGTATATTTGAAAAAATTCCAGTTTAGGGTTTTTCACACCTCCGTCGGTACGGGAGCCTGAAATTTTGGGTGTGTAATTCTTATATCAAATATAAACTTTTTAGGGGGTGAGACAAAAAAAAAATGAAAGTCGAAAAATAAGGGACACCCTAATGGTGACTAATTCAAATTTTAAAAGGTTTAAATTTATTTTTTTTTAAGCAACGCAACGCAGTTGTTTTTGGGATTCCTAAATTTTTCTGTATTTCGGGAGACGATATATTAGGATTTTCTCTTCGTTTCTAAAACAATATTTTTCTACAGCTTCTCTACCTGTTTTATTATATATTTTTGCTCGAGGTTTTACAAATGATCCAAATTTTTTTAAATTTTGTTGTAGCCTTTTGAATATTTTTATGTCTGGCTGTCTCTTTCCTGGATATCTAAAAATATTGTTTAGGCGGCACTTTTAGCAAAAAGTTTTGCTGTCTATAACTTACCTATTAAAATAAAGCTCGGAAGCTAAATTTGAATCTTCTCTGCATTCTATAAAACACTTAATCATATCATATTTTTCACCATTACTAAATTGAACCATTTTTAGTAATACTCACAATTAACTCACAAATTAGTTTTTGACATTTACGATGATTCGATTTTCTCTTTTTTACCATGGCCTTCTCAATAAATATTAGAAATATGCATAGATGTCAATGGAAGACAATTCGCACATTTATTGTAGTTTAGTTTTTCCTATTTTTGGCAAAATTATTTTATATTATAAGAAGTGTTGTTGTTAATAGTTTTCCATGGCCTCCTCACAAATGTATTAAATTTTTTGAAAATTAACCACTCTTTCTAGAGATAAATATGACATATAATATATCGTTGGATAGCTAATTTAAGTTGTGATCGAGTAATGAAATAATATACAGGGTGTTCCATTTAAAAAAACAAAAGTTATGTCTATATCTCGAAAACTGAGGCATGCATAATTTTTTTCTTATCAGCAACGGATTTTAATAAAAAAAGTGTCTTGAGAATCTGTTACTCAATTTTCGATTCGACACTTGGTAATTGAGATATAGAGGTCATCCAAAAATGCCAATTTTCCAAAAACGCTCTGTAGCTCGGTAGTCGAATAGACGATCACGGTTTGCGCCATTGCTTGTTTCTCAGGACACCTATATTGGTTTTTGTTTATCTGCCATAGTTTTTAGAGAAAACTTCAAATCCCATTTAATTTGGTCCACCGTATACAACCTTAGATATATGGTAGATAATAATCTCCGTATATTGATTTTCTTCTTTTTGTACTGGCAAAATTTTGTTTCCTGATAGCGTTGGCGTTGTTTGTATCCCTGGATTTAAATCCATTTTTTCGTAGAGAAGTCTTTAAAATCTGGTATTCCTCTTGGAGATGTTCTTCTTCACATACTTGTTTTGCCTCATGTACCAGTGTGTCAAAAAGATTTATACCCGATTCGTCTGACAGTTCAAATCATGGTATCATTTCGCCTGAAACTTTAAATTGATATATAGTAGGTACAAAAACTGCTGGTGTAGTTATAAGTTTATTGCTAACAAACTAACAAAATTAATTTATCTTAAGCTTAACAGTGTAAACTATTACTTCCACGTCCAGTGGAAGTATAGTAACGACAAAAAAATTTTTAAAAATTTTTATTGTCCAAATAGACTTAAAATGTCATGAAACGTCGAGATTTTAAGTTTGAGCGAAAAAAAATTTCTGTCTGTCTGTCTGTCTGTCTGTCTGTCTAACTTTTTTTGTGCGCACGTTTACTCTGGAACCGTTTAAGATATTGACTTGAAATTTGGTACACATATGTACTTTAACGAGATCTAGAACTAGATTATATTTTCATCTTGTTCCGTCGGGGTGTAAATTGGGGTAAATTTGGGGTAAATGGGTAAATCAAGCAGGTAAGAGTCCACGAAATTGGTATTTAGTATATACAAGAGAAGCTAAGGTCTCAAAAAAAAAATTGGCATTAGCCACCCCCATTACCACCCCCACCCCCTTATTAAAGGGGATGAAAAGAAATTGTGATCTAGTGTATGTACAGGAACCAGAAACCTCAAAATATTTTTTTACTTCGTCCACCCCCCACTACCACCCCCCCTATCACCACTCCCACCCCACTACCGATGTGGGGTATCGTTTTATGGGTTTTTGGGGTAGAAGATTTCAAATATTATATTATTAAAGTTCCATAAACAATTATTTTCACATAAAAAGTTTTTTCGTTGTGAGTGACTTGGATAGAGAATCTGGATGTGGAAGTAGTGATTCCTTGGGCAGCGGTTTTTTTTCTAAACATCTTCCAACTGTTATTTCATTATTTAAGTAGCTTTTTTGAATATGTCTTATTCTGTCACTAGCTTTACATATGTAGTACACCGTCATATAAAGTTCTGTTTGGGTAATTAATATTTGACAATGTTGAGCGTCTTCTTTCAGAAACTGTACTAGTTCAAAAATTTAAGCGATTGTGCCATCCTTCCAAAGCATTCGTTGTCCTATGACGTAAACCGAAGCAATTCCAAAGTTTTCCTATATTTTCATTCCCCATCCACTGGGTTACAAAATAGTCATTGAATTTTGTAATTTTTTCACAGTTCGGTGAATTTTCCATAATAAATAGCCAACCATCTTCTAGAGCATAATTAGGAATATATGCTAAAGATGCGCATAAACGAATATGACTTCGAACTTCCTCCTTTTCTTTATATTTCTTTGTTAACCCACATTCTTGCACTTTTCTCCATACGCATTGATTAAAATGAAAGTTACACCCAGTTATGATGGTCGATGGAAAAATGTTTCTTATGGCCTGTATTGCAGCAACTTCAAAGTCGGTCTTAAAATACTTTGGTGTTCAATGAGGAAAGTGACTCTTTATCAAAGAAGATAATCTTTTGTATGTGTTAACTGTTTTATCTGGAAGAAGTGCATACACTACTGGAACAATACTTGTTGTAGTTGAATTACTGCCTATATCTGCGTGTATCGTATATAATGGAGTGAACTGTTTGCAGCAAGATTTGAATGTTCCGTCTGCAAAAAATTCGTCACTTTCTTGCAATAAATGCGTTAACTGCGTATTCGAAAATGCCAATATTCTGTCATCAGATCCGTCGTCAATAAGTAGAAAGTCCTTAATTAACACTTCTGACAAAACAAGCTCAGATCGGCTTAAGAACTTTGTCACCCCAAGACTTTTTTGTCGCATTCTATATAAAGATGACTTTTTTGAGAAAAAAGTAGGCAAGTTGCAGAAATGGGCTTCAGTTCTTCACGTACCAGCTTTTTACAGCCAAACATGACTTTTTCAACTTCGTTCCTTGCACAGTCAACAACACAAGTATGGTATCTTTCAGTAACAACTTTCATTTCCTCGTTCGTTGTCACACTTCCACTACATTTTCTTGAAAAACATCGCCACCTTGTCGTTAGGATCTTTGTTTTGCCTATCTTTATTTAACTTATAGCATTTGTGTAATATAACAGGAGCTTTGATTCGACAAACTCAATGTCACACATTTCTAAAAATTATGTTTTTTGACGTTTATTCCTGTACCCTAGTAGGTCAGGCGAATCACGATCATTTATTTCAGTCTAACATGTGGTCAGGCAAAACGCAACCAAAGCATACCAAATTTTAATTACAGACGAAACGGGAACAGGCGAAACAGGAATATACCGTTCATGGCGGCCTACTTCTGTGCTAGGTGGTGGTGAGATTATGCGTTTAGATGTCTGTATGTGTTGGTTTCTCGTACACCATATGCATAGTTGACCGCAGATTTAACAAGCACTCAAAAAATGTTGGCGCCTTTGACCCATCAAACACGCCGCATCGCAAAGCCAAAGATTCCGAAATTTTTTGAGTTCCTGTTAAATCTGCGGTTATCTAAACGTGCAATCTCACCACCGCACCAGTATAATGACATAAAGATACAAGTACCAGAACATGGATTTTAAAAGCACTTAAAGTAAAAGTACTTATTACTTTAATTGGAATATATTTTGACACTGAGTACTTTAATCCTACCTTCATCTTAAAGAAAGATTTGACACATTTACCCACCTAGTAAAGGGAAATATTTTAATGCTTTCGGGCTCAATGTAACATCTTAGTTCGTGATTTTTCACTTCAAAAATTATTTGTGCAAAAAATTCCTATAATTTTAACACTTTTTAATGTGAACCTACAAGTAACTAACTAAACGTGCTTTGGAGCGTTGCAATAAAGGTATTATAATCCTGATATAATATTATGAAGGTACCAGGATAATTTACTGTAACTTGTTCAAACACTGTTCTTTATTGAACTTGCACTTTCGCATTGGCCTTTCATAGCTAACTATCGATAATAATTGCAGTACCCAGCTTAATTAATTTCTAGTAAATTTATTGGCTTCAATAAACCGATAAAATATTTAGTAAATTAATAATAAATAAGTAATGGCTCTTATTAATTAACCATTAAACTGAAACCATTATGAGTACGGGCGTGCTTTTACCTTTTTTCATCGGAAGATATTTCATTTGCTTCACGGGTTTCTAACTAACGATCGTTAAAGGCACGTAGGATGGGAGCTATTAAAGTAATCTATAAAATTCTTTCTGCGGTTATCTTTTTCAAATTAATTCAATTTTTAATACAAGTTATAAGTAGTCGCGGCACAATCTGTTTGGACCTAGACATTTTAGGTACCCAGTTGAATTTTTCAGAATATGTAGCCTACGATACATACAATAACATACTGAAGGTCCCGAAGAATCCGAATTGAGCGTTAGCAGCCATGTTGAAAAAATGGCACGCGCGTGGACGAAGGGAACATTTTTTCCTTGCCTTATTTATTAGCCGATTTTAATATTCTAAACAGATAATTATGGGCAAAGAATGTGGATTTAACATATGTTTTACACATTTTTACTAAACTTTGTCTGTGTGGTAAAAAACTGACTTAAACTGAAAATTAAAATTTTGGAAAATTCTATTTATATGATTAAAAAGAAAATTGTAGGGTTTATGACAATATGTTGTAAGTAAAAGTTGTAGGCCATCAATAAACAAACAGAACGTTTTTTTAAATATCTTTTATAGCTTTAAAAATAACGGAGATAGAACATTTTAATTATTATAAAACCGTATATGTTAGTAGCATTAAAATCAAAATTGAAAAGTTAAAATGTGCAATTTTAGTCACAGCACAATTAACCCCGAACAAAAATGATTACCAAGCTCAGTTTTCAGAATTAGATGGTTTATAATATTAATAACGATAATAAATAATAATAATAATAAGGAGGTAAAAGGAAAAAATTAATAATTAATTTTCATCTTCAATGTCGCTATCGGTTATATAATTAGTGTTTGAATTGACACAACTTATGCCACGGCAATTACTGCTCAGATCAAAACACTTTGTGTAATTGCAAGGACAATTTTTATTGCAGTAATTTTTACAGTTGCAATATAGAAGTTTTAATATATTGTCGGGTACAATAGGGAACTTGCCCAAAAAATAAAATTGAATTAAAATACTCAAAATCGCAAACTAACATCATTAAAAACCCCATAGACAACAAAAAATAAAAAAAAAAAATCCTCCAGAAATATAAGCGATTAAAATTTGCCGGATTTTACCCACTCTTGAAACGTGACGTCAGAGGGTGAAAGTCGAATGACGGCGTCAAGCGACATCGATTCTGCTTTCGTATGCTCATTTGTCAGAAACAACTAGCAGTGGACACAACCTAACCTAAAATTCGTTGGAAAAACATCTTCAATATTCTGAAATGTCATAAAATGCTACTTTTGATTCGTTCGTGCCGAGTCGAATTTTCGAATTTCGCCGTGCAATTTACGATCAGGTTTATCTGGAAGACTTCCTCTATACGTCGCGACAACGTACGGCCGTCCCAATGGTGTTTTTCGAAAAATATGAACGTGTCAAGATTGCATGTTTTTGCAATTTTTCCGACTCCGAAATGTAAGCTGTTTTTTTCTATTTTTCGCAGATATCTCCAAAACGGTGGGAGTTAGCTCGAAATAAAAAATAACATCAACGAGTATTTTCCACTACGAATCTTTTGCTATCACCAGACTTCTGATTTTTTTTTTTTTCGTTTAGGAGATAACTACAGAAATGTCGGCCACGTACGGCAAAAAATCGCCAATTTTGAGCTTCTACAGTTGGCAGCTTTTTAATCTTTGCTCTTACGCCAAAACACTACTCTATAATTTAAATATAAATAAATTTGCTAAAACTCCTTTTTTTATTTTTTGAATTCCGACAAAATTTAAAGAATTAGAGGGGGCGGAATTTGGGACTTTTTTTTTCGGTAAAATTTCTCAATTTTGTCACCGTAATTAATCGGTAATTAACTGAAATCGATCTCATTTACGACGTTCACTTAATATCATGTACTATTTTGACGCTCCGTTAATCTCGGCCCTTCGAAACAAAGGTTTCTGAGAAAAATAATTCTTTTATGATTTACATACACTCTATAGGAAAACGTGTAATTTCCTACATTTCCTCGAATATCTCGATAATTATTGTTTTTTTCGAAAAATTTGTAGACGGCTTATGTAAAGAGAATTAATTGAGCTTTCCGACACTTTTTTATTTTTTCTCTAACATAAAAAACAAAAGACTTATGACCGAATATGCGGACGTCTCAAAGCTAACCGCCGCCCAGTCTATTAATTAGGGTGAATGGCTAAAGTACGCCATCTGTTGGACACCACGCGAGACCAGTTTTCACTCGGTGACGTCACAGTGCTTTTCGTGAGGAGTGGCGAGGATTTCTACTTTAATTATTTATTGCAAAGTAAGTACTGTGATTTAAGAGCTGATATTCGGTGTGGCGTGTTTTTATACATAAATACACACTTTAATGAAATAAAAAAAAAAGAAATGGGCAAGTTCCCCATTGACAAAGATGTTGGTACGGGTTTGGTTGTATTGTTTTTCAATTCCCAGCCCCACTCAGATGAATTAATTTTCTTATTAAGCCATGCTTGCACCTGAAAATATACCCTATAAACATGCTGTTCAATAAAACCTACAGATCCCAAAAAAGACATTACCAAATGAAAACCACCTAATCGAAGTACAACAGAAGATAGTTCCTTACATGAATTTACAATTTCTAAAGCTTTTTGATACAACGGCTGATCAAAAGTTACAAAACAAGTATTATAATTTTGCTCCATGCATTCATCGTTTGCAAAACTTAAGGCCGTATAAATGGTTGACATATCGCTGGGATTAAGATTGACAAATGGCAAAGGCGTTATAAAACTGACTTCAGTTGGTTTCTTCTTTTTTAATGCTGTTGACATATAACCACCTCAATTCATTATTTTAAACTGTTTCAATAATGGCCCAGTTGCCCACAATATATTTTGATAAAAGGATTTACCGCTTATTGATAAAATGTCTTCCATAACGAAGTTCTGTAGTTTATTTACAGCAGGTTTTTTGTAATATTTTATAGGAATATTGCCATAGTGACCTGTATCAGCAGAGTTTTTAATTCGTGAAAATTTTTTTTCAAGCAGTACATTACGTTTAGGAGTTATACAAATGATTCCCCCCATTGCATGAAATGAGCCATGTCCGTCTAACGATTTAATATTGTAATCAGCGTTATCAAACACAAATTGTCTAAAGGTACCATTCATTATATCGGGTTGAGGATAATTTAGTATATATTCTTCATATAATATATTATTAAATAATATGAATGTAACCAAGCCAAAGAATAATTCAGACATTCCACTGCATCTCTCTAAAGTAGATGATATAAATGATTATTTTGTATCCATTTGTAAAAGTGAAGCTGCTTGTGATGGCCTAATTAATGATTATAATAATAATAAATATATTGAGAATGCAACTTTTTCCTTTAGTACAGTATCTGAAGATGACGTTTATAAAGCGTTAACTACTATCAAATCCAGTGCTCATGGAAATGATCTTATTTCCACAAAAATGCTTTTATACTGTATGCCTTATTTAAACTCGTACTTAACGCACATCATAAATCGATGTATCGAGCAAAGTACCTTTCCAGATATCTGGAAAAAAGCGTGGGTTAAACCTTTAAATAAAATAAGCTGCCCAACAACTTATAGTGATCTTCGCCCCATAAGTCTATTACCTGTAACGTCAAAAATAATAGAACGGTTATTATACAATCAGATGATGTCTTATCTTAATTCTCATAAAATTATACCATCGACTCAGTCTGGCTTTAGAGCGGGTCATAGTACCACAACCGCAATGTTAAAAATTAACGATGATATAATTAGGGGTTATGACCAAGGAAAAATTACGGCACTTGTGATGCTTGACTACTCTAAAGCATTTGACAATATTAATCACAGCTTACTTCTATCAAAATTAAGGTATTATGGTTTTTGCGACAATTCCCTCGCTTTAATGAAGGCTTATTTTACTAACAGACAGCAAAGCGTAATTTTAAATGATTCGATATCTAAAGCAAAACAGTTAGAGTCTGGTGTGCCGCAAGGTTCAATATTGGGGCCGTTACTTTTTATATTGTATACTGCTGATTTTAAAAATAATTTAACATCTTGTCAATCACATTATTACGCAGATGATACGCAAATATATTTAACCTTTGAAGCGGGAAATATCGACCAGTCAATAACTAGAATTAATAATGACATTAGAAATCTTGTACAGTATTCACGGAAACACTGCCTTAAAATTAACACACTTAAATCATCTGCTCTAATTTTTGGAAATGAAAAAATATCTAAGTTAATAGAGGACAATTTCGGAATTTATGTACAGGACGAAAAACTACCTTTCTTTAGCCATATCAAAAACCTTGGACTTATAATAGATAAGAAGCTAAAATACGATATTTATGTTAACCACCTACTAAAAAAAACTTATTGTGCCTTAAAAAGAATTTATTTTAGTCGCGAAATATTAAACCAAAATCTTAAAAACTACTCTGTCACTCTCTCGTTCTATCCTTCTTTAATTATGGTGATATTGTATATGGCCCGTGTCTAAATCAAGTCAATACTTACAGAATACAAAAAGTACAAAATATGTGTTTTAGATTTATCTTTAATTTAAGTAGGCGAGACCATGTATCTGATAAACTAAAAACTTTAAAATGGCTCAACATGGCCACAACGAGAAAATTTCACCTTGCATGTTTCACCCACAAATTGATACTTACTTCAAACCCATCTTATCTAAATGAGTGTCTATTACCACGATCGGCTTATCACGACCGAAATCTTAGACATGTTAATAATTTAAATATTCCCCAGTATAGCATGACATTCTTTAAAAAATCATTTACATATGCAGCATCTACTCTTTAGAACTCCATTCCTCAAAATTTTAAAAATCTTTCATTAAACTCTTTTAAAATCAATTATAAAAAGTATTTATTAACCCAGTAAACAAATCATGTTTTCTTCTTATTTAATTAAGAAGTAGTTGTAGGTAATTATGGATACGTTTTTATGCTTACGTTTTTATTTATATATTAGTTTGTAAAGTTTGATATTTTTACTTTTTTATGTATTTTGTAATTTTGCATTTTTTTAAAAATTATTATATGTTAATAATTACTGTATGAAGCACTATTATGTAATAATTACTATTGTATCTGGTTGAGTGTAAGAGCAGTCTTTGGACTGAACTCCGCCTAATAAAGTCACTATTATTATTATTATTATTATTAAATATTTGAACTTCTCTATAACTAGCACAAAATCTCAAATTGGAAAGCTTTTGTACCAAATTTTTAGAACCAAAATGTCTATGTACGTAAATTGCTAAAGAAATTTGAAATGGTGAAAGATAAGAATTTGATCTAGCTGCAGATATAATTGCCTCTGCAAGAGCCAGACTTTTCTTTTTAACAACATTATTGTCAACTTTTCTAAATTTTATTGTGTAATTTTTTATACACTTTTTGTGAACTGTTAGTTCTTCAGGAATAATTTTTTTTATGAATATCGTCATTAGGTTGTATACTTTTTGAAATTATAGGGTCTAATCCTCTTTTCACGACTACCGTTTCTTCCGCGGATAATGGGATTTGACAAAAAATACAAATACCTTCTATAATGAGGTGTAAAATGTGGAAATAAAATGGCTTGTTTAATCTTAAACAATAATAAACCTAAACCTAAACAATAATAAAAGTAACACAATCCTTGTACGAAACAAAATACTAATAGAAAAAATCAAACAATTAGTAAAAGAATAACGAAATCAAAAAGAAAACATGAATTTATAAAAATAAAACGATATCGTGAAAAATACCTATGAGAATACTAAATATATTTAAAAATTTTATATATTCTACACTCGATTTGAGATAATCCAACTTAGCAACTCAAATATAAATTGTATTAATAACAATGCAGCGCAAATGTACGTGTAGAAATATATTTAAGCATAACAACGTGTGGCAGTCGATAGGTATATGAACATTTCTGTAAACATATTGTTATGTGGTGCAACCCCCAGAATGTAGGCAACACAGAATTCAATTAGTTCGGATGTCTGAATGTAGAGATTTGCACCTACTAGAGAAAGAACCTACTAGAAACTCTAGAGGGATGACATCTATTTTGGAACTATCTAGAGAATGGTGACGTTATACAGAAAATTCGGGATCCCTCATCTTTAGGTATATAAGGCATGGAGTAAACCAGAGTGGACAGTTAAGTTTTTGGTAGCAAGTCAGTAAGATCAGAAGAGTAAAGTGATCAAGTGCCTAAAATAGTGAATTATTATAGTATTTAGTAGTAGATTATAGTAAAGTAAATTATTAATTTTAATTAGTAGGTTAATAATTAGTGTTTAGAGTTACCCTGGTGTTATAATTTCCGAGTCTACGATATAAGGTGCTTACAAAAAGGGTGTAAGCACTCTCTTTGCGTGTGCCCCTAAAGATTACAAATTTCATATCTCAGCTATTTTTTAAGCAAGAGAAAAATTTCAAAAAAGTATTATTTTTCCTTTAACGGCCTACAACATTTATTTAAAAAATATTTTCATAGGATGAGCGAGTATTTTTTTAAATGAAAAAATACAAATCCTCAAAAAGTAATTTTTACAATTAACTATAATTTTTACACTACTAATAAACAATTTATTATAGTTTCTTAAATTTGTATCAAAGACACATTCTTTGGCTTTAATTTGTTTTTTAAAATATTAAAATTGATTAATAGATAAGGCAAGAAAAAAATGTTTTCTTCAGCGGCGCGCGCAAGTCATTTTTTCAATATGGTGGCTAACGGCCAACTCGGATTCTTCGGGACTTTTAGTATGTTGTCACACGTATCAAAAACTACATATTCTGAAAAATTTAGCTGGGTACCAAAAATGTCTAGGTTAGGCCCATTTTTTTACAGATTGTGCTGCCACTATAAGAGGTTCGAAAAGAACACGAAGCGTCCAGATAATACTGCTGCATTTCTTGGTTCCGGATTGTGCTGCAGTTTTAATCTTACCATTAAATTTGATATTGACAAGTGAAACTTTCACTAATAAACGGGAAATATCCAGACTATACACCGCTCATAAATACGGTGATAGATGCCATATGTGTAATTGGAGTACCTACCCTACGTCTGAATGACGCGACACCAATTTATTTATTAAGGGAGCCAGTCGCGTTCTTCCTTATTCATGCGTGGTCTTTCACTCCCAGACGGGTGCAATAAGATGAGGGAGATATCTGATAGCTAAGAAATAGGCCAAGGTTGCGCTACCGTAGATTATTAACGACGCTCTCCATAAAATTGATTTTTTTCTCTCGATTCACTTTTTCTTATTTACCTAATGGTGATGATAATAATGATTTTATGCTTAAAGATCTCTGAATTGTTTTAATAAAAAAATCTCTCTCGAGCTTCCGTAATGTGACCGAGGTATTGAGATTCAAACTTGTGGACATCCGATTTACTCAATTCCGGTCTGTCAAACGAAAACCCTCGAGGGATAAGACTTACAAGTCATTCGACCAATAAAATGCCAAGGTTCAGAGAATACCATTTATTAATTAGGTTTAAAATAAGTACAATTAAAGTTACGTAATATCCTATCTAATAAATTTTATAATTTGAATGAAATCGTCTCCCACAAGTAGGGCAAGGTCGACCACCTCTTCTTGAGAGCTTTTAATACTACCATACAATGGAGAGCGAGTGCGCTACAATCGATTTGATAGAAAAGATTCACACAACTTCCCTAGAAATTGATTTTTTGGGTTTTTTGTGGCTGACTTGAAATAATATTAAAATATCTTACTTAAAAAATTTTGGTTCGCTTGTGACTAGCTTTAAGGCTCTTGTTCGTGATTATATCATTCACAAGAACCGGGTTCCATTTGAGTTCAACTATATATGAGTTATACAACTTTCTCTTAGTCTCACGACATACCGGTCCTCAGATAGGTTCAATATGGGGATCTGAGACGACTTCGCCTTCGACTTCGACTTTTTGGTAAAATATTTTTTTGTCTTATTTATGCACAAGGCGGTTTGCTCTATAACTTTGTCATTTGAAAAGACCTGCATAAGATTGACTCGTTTTTCACCTCTAACCCCAAAAACCAAAAAAAAAGTGGTCTGTCCGGCGGACCATGCCAGTGTATGCTTACCAAATACATAAGGATACACTGGGATGGTCCGCCGGGCAGACTATTTTGTGGCGGGGAAGTGTTTTTTGGGTTAAGGGTGAAAACGAGCCACTCTGACAATTCTAACTTCGGATTCAATTTCAGAGGGTCCAAATACATAAGGATACATGGTATGGTCCGCCGGATAGACCACTTTTTTGTTCGGGGTTGTTTTTTGGGGGTTAGGTGTGAAATACGAGCAAATCTGGCAATTCTGATTTCGAATACGGATTCAGCATTTCAAATTACATTAAGGCAGCTACTCACACGCCTGCCGCAGAGGCAATCTGGGAGGCTTCTCTACACACGTACCTGCCGTTCAGTGTTACAGTGAATGTCAGACGTGTCGCTTGAATCTGTGAAGATGGCTCCAACACTGTCAAAAAATCAAAAGATCGGCATTGCCTTGGCTATTTTCGTGACGACTGGAGCTGATCTAGGAAGCTAGGAAGGTCCGGCGCGGTCTGCCGCCCAGCAAAGGAGACAAATCTAGGAAATTGTCACTGATTGCCTACACGCGTCACAAACAAGGAGGCAATTAAGAGTCAACCCCACTTCTACACTCTAGATTGCCCCTGCGTGAGTAGCTGCCTTAAGGTTCCACTGGTACAGTCTGCCGGACACATCATTTTCTTTTTGTTTTGGGGTTGTTCTTTGGGATTAGGAGTGAAAAACGAGCCAATCTGACAATTCTGACTTCGGATTCGGTTTTAGCGGATTTAACTACATAATGATACACTGGTATGATCCGCCGGACAGATCTTTTTTTTTGGGAGGGGTGTGTTTTTCGGGGTTGGGGGTGAAAACGAGCCAATCTGTCAATTCTAACTTCGAATCCGGATTGAGCAGATCAAAATTTATAAGGATACACTGGTATATTTTGCCGGACAGACCACTTTGTTTTTGTTTTGGGGTTGTTTTTTGGGGTTGGGGGTGAAAAACGAGCCAATCTGACAATTCTAACTTCGGATTCCGTTTCAGCAGGTCCATATTATAAGAATACACTAGTCTGGTCCGCCGGACAGGCCATTTTTTGGGGGGGGGTGTTTTTTGGGGTTGGGGGTGAAAAACGAGCCAATCTGACAATTCTGACTCCGGATTCGGTTTCAGCGGGTCCAAATACATACGAATACACTGGTCTGGTCTGCGGGACAGACCACTTTTTTTTGTGAGGCTGTGTAATTTTTGACAGACAATTGCCTATAGAAGGCTACGCGCCTTTGCCACATTTGTCCAACTTTGACGCGCTTTTGAAAAAGTATAATGTGTTTTTGTCTTTGACCAAAATTATACTTTTATTTTCAATATACTTTCCCATGACCATAATATACTTTTACTCTTAAGGCTTGGACATAAATATATTTTCCTATGTGAAAATTCGGTGTTTCTTCGAATTTTCACCTAGTGATGTCTCTGCGAACGTATATGAGTTCTTTTGTGCCGGAGCTGATGCTTTCAATCTTGTATATATTATGCTCAAAAATGTTTTTAAATGAATTTTTAACTAAGTCGAAATTTTTATGTAATCTTCGACTTAGGTCGATTCTGGGATGTTCTATTATATAATTATCGAACTATAGAGATATTTTGTAACCTTTGCAAAGTATTGCCCAAAGTAACACTTTCAGTTTTTATTGTACTGTCTATCCGACAAAATACTTTTTAAGATCATTTCTAAAAACTGTTTTTTCATCGCAATTCTAAAATTTAGGATAAAATCCCTTTATGCCAAAAATGTCGAACTTCATAAAGATTCTAAGTATAAACTTTAAAAGTGAGTTTAAAGGCGGCATGGCGCACAGTGGAAAAAAAAGGCCTTTTTTGGACAAAAATCTGCCTACAAGTCAAATCTTATTCAATTTCGATCTACCTTGGCTTAAAATGTAAGTTACTGACTACACTTTCAGAGTATACTGCCTAAATTGCAAACCCCGATTTCCTAACCTCAAAAAATATATCAAATATGAGAATAATCACTTTTTTCTATTTCTACAAGTCAAATCTTGATCAATTTTGGGGTTCATAATTTAGGCAGTATACGCTGAAAGGGTAGCTAATAACCTGCATTTGAAGCCCAGGATTGTCAAAATTAATCAAGATTTGACTTGTAGAAATAGAAAAAAGTGATTACTCTAATATTTGATAGATTTCTTGTGGTTAGGAAATCCGGGTTTGCAATTTAGACAGTATACTCTGAAAGTGTAGCCAACCACCCACATTTTAAGCCAAGGTAGATCAAAATCGATCAAGATTTAACTTGTAGGCAGATTTTTGTCCAAAAAAGGCTTTTTTTTCACTGTGTGGCGGTGCCGTGCTTAAGAAAATGATTTCGTAATTCCACAATTTCTCCTATATCTCTGAACCGATTGAAAAAATTCTTTGATAGGCTTTTAGAGAAAACTTTATAGAATCATACCAGAGTAAAAAATTTTTCTTTATAGTTTTCGATAGCCTAGTAATACTATTCTATAAAGTTGTTTCTAAAAGCCCATGTAAAATTTTTTGACTCGGTTCAAGAAATTGTCGAATTACGTTCACTGCACCGCCCACCTTAAAACCTATTAGCTGGTATGCGAAAACCTAATACTCTTTGCGCTAATTATAAAACTGTATGAAAATTTGTTATCTT
The DNA here is from genome assembly GCA_936432065.2 of Rutpela maculata. NCBI lineage: Eukaryota > Metazoa > Arthropoda > Insecta > Coleoptera > Cerambycidae > Rutpela > Rutpela maculata. The sequence goes on along the minus strand of OW386285.2, from coordinate 384,145,834 downwards.
CTTATTTTCAATTTTTGCCAGACGTTTTATGATACATAAATTATTCTAGTTCTAAATGGAATCCGCTTACTGTATGGCACGTCTGATGGTATCACCCATCTGTTGCGATTGCCCGATAGGCGATTAGCTTCACCAAAACTCTCACTCATCAGCTCCATGGTGACATCAACCCAACGCTTTGAATGGCATTCTCTTCGCCTCTTGCTATCTGGTTTTCCCTATACTATCAATAGTTTTATATTGTCCTCTCTTTGGTAGACGTAGCCAAAAAATGGGAAAATTCTGGAGAATATTATGAAGGAGAGGTACTCTTGGGGACGTATCTCTTGAAGAATTGAAGGAATTCTAGCAAACTTCTTCAGACCCATTTCGAAAGCATCAATTCTGTTTCCCTAAAGGTCCGCGTGTTAAAGGCGTAAAATAAATTCCAAAAAGCTAGAGTACTAGCGAGTGTGTTTCGTGCAAAATTATGCTTAACTGGCAAGTTACCGATCATGCCATTTGTATTCTTCGTCAAATCTCATATTCGCAGTCCCAAGTCTTGTTCATATCATTTGCTCGATCTACACTCATAATTTTCTTTTTGCTGTAATTTATACTTAAACTATAACCTGAGCTTATTGTCTGAAGCATGTCCAACATGTGTATGCTCTCAATTAACGTGGTATCATTTGCAAATCTCAAATTAGAAGTCTCGGTTCCATTTATAGCTATTTGACCCTAGTTAGGTTGGGTTAAATTATATTGATATGTGAGTGGGCTAGTAACAGACCTTTCACTGCGACGATCTGGTCTATTGTGGCTCACTTCTAATTATATTTCACCCAATAGATTCAGATTTTTAATAAAGCCGACTAACTTACTGGATGAGAGGTTGCCCAGGTCCTCTGACAGCGGTTGTCCTTTGCCAAAAAGTGAACACCTGGTTCTTTCTGCAACAGGACAGGTACATAGAACGTACGCTGCTGTTTCATTATTCTCCAAATATAGTCGGCATTCAGCGTTGTCCGCTATTCCGAGTCTGTGTAGGTGGCGGTTTAGTCTGCAGTGCCCGGTATATAAGCCAACTAGAGTTCTTAGGTGCAATCTATTTAACTCTAATAGTTTTTTAGTTCTTGATTTCAAAGGATATGTAACAAACTCCTTTGAATGAACCAATCCTGGTAGTTCTTGCCAGTACTGCCAGTAGTCCTCTCAGCCCAGACCAAGATGGTTGTTTTCGCAGTGTTTGCCGATATGCCAAGCACTGGTTCCGGTCAGATAAATTTCGATACCGCACCTTCCCTGGCTAAGGAACCGGCTATTTCGTTACCCTCTATGTCAGGGCGGGCCGGTATCCAAACCAGAGTTACCTAGTTATATCTGCCCAATCAGGTTAGAGCATTTTGGCAGTTAGAGACTAATTTAGAATTGCAACGATATGAGCCAAGAGCTTGGCTGTCTGAAAAGATTCTTATTGATCTGTGTCTATGATGCATCTGTTCAAGCCTTTTTATACATAGTTGAATGGCGTAAATTTCCACCTAAAAGACAGTCGCATTGTTACCCAGGCTCGAAATTATTCTTATTCTTGGATTGCAACTGTATACTCCGACTCCAGTTCCTTCAGGGGTTTTGGAGCCGTCTGTAAACCGACAGAAGTCTGCTCTTTGTAGGTCGGTTTTGTTCCGATCACATTCGTCTCTTTCAGGAAACAGGACGTTAAAAGGCAGTTCACAGCTGGACGGTAGACATCATATCTGAGGGCATTCCCACGTTGTCGTGACTATCTATGTCATCTGACATCTAGTACAGGTCACATCAGTTATTCAAGGTTATTTTATATTTCTATGTGTCCCGCTTTGTGTTTCCGTTAGAGCTTGTGTGATTTTCTCTTTTAGAGAATCTGACAGACATTTGGCTCTTCGCCAATAGTTTGACTTCGCTTGTATAATTCGTTAATTTATTTCAGGCATCTGAACTATCAATTATTTCTTACAATGTAACGTAATTACTTCCACGTTCAGTGGAAGTATAGTAACGACAAAAAAAATTTTAAAAATTTTTATTGTCCAAATAGGCTTAAAATGTCATGAAACGTCGAGATTTTAAGTTTGAGAGAAAAAAAAAATTTCTGTCTGTCTGTCGGTCTGTCTGTCGGTCTGTCTGTCTGTAACTTTTTTTGTGCGCACGTTTACTCTGAAACCGTTTAAGATATTGACTTGAAATTTGGTACACATATGTACTTTAACGAGATCTAGAATTAGATTATATTTTCATCTTATTCCGTCGAAGGGTTGGGGGGTAAATTGGGGTAAATTTTGGGGTAAATGGGTAAATCAAGCAGGTAAGAGTCCGTGAAATTGGTATTTAGTATATACAAGAGAAGCTGAGGTCTGAAAAAAATTTTTGGCATTAGCCACCCCCATTAACGCCCCCACCTCCTTATTAAAGGGGATGAAAAAAAAAAGTGATTTAGTGCATGTACAGGGACCAGAAACCTCAAAGTATTTTTTTACTTCATCCACCCCCAACTACCACCCCCCTATCACCACCCCCACCCCACTAACGATGTGGGGTATCGTTTTATGGGTTTTTGGGGTAAAGGATTTCAAATATTATATTATTAAAGTTCCATAAACAATTATTTTCACATACAAAGTTTTTTCGTTGTGAGTGACTTGGATTGAGAATCTGGATGTGGAAGTAGTCATTCCTTGGGCAGCGGTTTTTTATCTTATGTTGCTATTTACTGTTGTATACAATTTATCAATTATCTATTTTTGATCTAGTATATTAGTATATTATTTATTAGTATTAGTATATTATTTATATTATTTCCTATCCTGTAATTGGACTGAAAAAAAAAATAAAATAAAATAACATTCCATTTTAATGTCTCTTAGATTAAATCGTACTGTTTGTTGACCAAATAATTGTTGTCTGCTAAAAATTTATACCAAAACTATGATTAGTTTTCGAGTAAACGTTCTCAATGTTAATATTAGAAGAAAATCTTATTCACAAAACAACAATCTAAGATTCTATTTATTTATTTAACAATAAGTAAAACATTTTTGTTAATTATTCTAATGTTAGATTGTTAATTTCACCACAAACAGACATCTCTTAATTTGTGAATACATATTCGAATTGAGTCTAAGAGAGACTAAGATATTTCGAACGACTCAACCGCATCAGGAAAACTTTCAGTCATGCCACGCTACATTATGACGTTCCCTGTAATTTCCGTGTAATATATTTTCAGATAATTAGCCGAAGAGTCATAATTTTAAGACATTATCTTACCCACATTAAATATTCAGTTAGACTTTAGCAGACTTGTAGAATAGCTCCTGAATAGTTAATTTCCTCAATCAACCTACTTTTTCCTACTTTACATAATGGTAATTTTCAAATTATCAATTATCTTAATTTTGTAACCAATCTCCAGAAGTAGCATCTGTTAAAAAGGTCAGCTATCAAGTTGGAAATTGTAGATATTACGGTAAATTAGACTTTCCGATTCAATTGTAATATTCTTTCTCTCCAGTTTGAAGCGTCTTATTTTATCAGTTCATTTTATGAATTTATGTCACGTGGTTTACTCAGATTTGTTTAAGAGCACAGTAGCCTCACTAATACCGTCTGATAGTGAAGGCAACGTTAGGGAATAGTCATGGTAGTGGACGTGAACAATTTTGTGAAATGAGTCAGGCCCGAATTTACAAATGTGGCGCCCCTAGGATAATCTTTGCCGCTCAATGGATGTGCCCTTTTCATTTAAAACTTTAATTGAAAGAAATAATCCAGGTTTCTATATAATTACTTCCACATCCAGTGGAAGTATAATAATAACGCAAAAAAGATTTAAAAAATTTTTATTGTTCAAATCGGCTTAGAATGTCATGAAACGTCGAGATTTTAAGTTTGAGTAAAAAAAATTTCTGTCTGTCGTTCTGCCGGTCGGTCGGTCTGTCTGTAACTTTTTTGTGCGCACGATTACTACATTTAAGATACTGACTTGAAATTTGTACATGCATGTATTTTAACGAGATCTGGAACTATATTATATTTTGATCTTATTCCGTTGAAGGGTTGGGGGTAAATGGGACGTAAATAGGTAAATTAAGCAAGTAAGGGTCAATAAAATTGGTATTTAGTATATATAAGAGAAGCTAAGGTCCCAAAATATTTTCTGGCATTAGCCACCACCATTACCACCCCCACCCCATTATTAAAAGTGGTGAAAAAAATAAAATTGTGATTTAGTGTGTATACCAGAACCAAAGGCCTCAATTTTTCTTTCACTTCATCCTACTACCAATCCTACCACCATCCCCACCTCCACTACCGATGTGACATTTCGTTTCATGTGTTTTTGGGGTAGGCGATTTCAAATATTATATTATTAAAGTTCCATAAACAATTATTTCCACATACAGTTTTTTTTTCGTTATGAGAAACTTGGATAGAAAATCTGGATGTTGAAGTAGTGATTCCTTGGACAGTGTTTTTTTTATGAACTTCATTCAAGCTATCAACAAAAAAATATATGATATGTCATTCGTTGAATATTTCTTTCCTCAAAATCATCCATTACGTCATTGTAATTTAATTCCTAAGAAAAAGGAAATTCGATACTCAAACCACAAGAGCATGAAGCCTTTCCCGAATATGAAAGACAATTTTTTATTCTTCGCAGCCAAGAGGAGCTACGTCTGCAGAATAGTTCTTAGCTAGAATGCGAAAAAGAATATCTACAAGTTTTTCTTGTAGAACCCACAGAAGTATATCTTGGGCCCATGCGTATTAAAACAGGACATATGGGTAGGCTAACAATTGATTGTTGGCCTTACCTGTGTCCTTTTTCAATTTACGTAGCCTCGTTCAGACGGGCACAGAAAGAGCATTATAAAAAATAAAATATCGTATCACAAATTGAATTGTCGTTTTTCCTTATTTTTAAAAAGTGAAATATTTAGCTATATTTTATTTTTTTCCAATTACATTGGAATCATTTTGCCGCTCTAGGCTTAAGCCTTCTTAGTGTAATGGGAAATACGGATCTGGTTAGCGTGCATGTTCATGCTTTGTCATCGCAATTATAGAAAACATAGGAAAAAGGTGGCAGAGCTCACTCAGATGTTTATAGAATCATCATCAGCCATACAAAAAAAAAGAGGAAAAGCCGAAGCTTTAGTTGACACTATTCGCGCTTTTTCTACTTAGATACTTTATTCTTTTTATTCATGTGTGTGTGTTTCATTATACAGGGTGTTTAATACATCGATAGAAAGTTTTCACTGGGTGATAGTTGGGATCTATATGACCATATTTACCCTTATGCAAAGTCTCACCGTTTTTGAGATATCGGCATTTTTAGATATTTTTACGAAATAGTTGAGTTGTTACTAATACATGTTATTTTTCATGATACTAAATACTTTCAGCTTTCTTAAATATATATTTTTTAGATAGTATGAAATAATTCAAACCGCCAAGGCTGGGTATTCACATAATATGTGCTGAAGAGTTTCCTCATCTTTACAACACATCCTACATTCTGGATTGCCCTCACCCGCATGTTGGTTAGGTGTTTGTTTAGTGTGCAGTATCATGTTAAGATGCCCACTTCGCAACTCAGCTGTTTGCTACTCAATTTTAGTAACTCGTTGGTCTTTGTTTTAGATGATCCGCCAGCCATAAATATAAGTGATTATCTCATTTCTGGTTCCACGTCTCATACAAGCTGTGTTTCTCAGTTAATATTCCTTTAATAATTCCCTTGCAGTGTTATATGATATCCTGCAGGTTGGGTCGGGTTCCATCAAGGCTATTTTATTCCTTCTCTGGCCAGCTTATCTGCTTCTTCATTCATTGTATTGCTCTCTTGTCCTCGCATCCATTCCAGGTGTGCACTGTTATGATTCTCAGTTTTGCCAAGGAATAAAAGCAGGTTTTTAACGCTCGGAACATATCTCTACGCATCCTGAGCTTTAAAAGCTGCTTGGCTATTAGTGATGATATTTTTCTGTCAGACCTCCGCACCATTTCTCGTGCACATATCTCTATAGCTGTGACTATTGTGGCGGTATCTAGATTCAGCCCGATGTCTGTCTCTGGTTAATCACCCTTAAATCCTGCTTCAATGTTTCTTGACTCTTTTGGTCCATCAGTATACTATATGGTATCATTTAAATGTCTTCGCAGTTGCCTTATTTCATCCTCTTATCTGTCAGGATCTGTACTGCCGTGAGCAAAAAAAAAATAGGACAACTATTTTTTTCTAATGTAAACTGTCTCTATTTGCACACTTGCAATGAATTTTGACAAATAACTGACAATGTCACAAAAATTAAAGTAAGATTTACACAACTAGATTTTAACAAAAATACGTTATAAGACTTGTCCCATTTTTTTGCGCACGACAGTACCCTGAAGGCTTTTGTGAAATTGTAGATTGCGTTGATTCTTCCACCTTATTTTCGTTCTAAATATGTCTAAGAATGGTGATGGCCACAGTAAAGTGGTCGAAACCCAAACTAAAAAGTTTCTGCCTTATACCTTTTGGAGTCACAGAAGTCTATTATATTAATCTCAAAGTTGATATTAATAAGTACAACGGAAAATGAAGGCCCTAGAACAGATTCTTGGGGGATCTAACAGCTTGCTAGAAATGTAATAATAGACCGGGAGCCCGTAAATGACTGACTATCCGGCGAACTTTGACAATATGAAAAATGGATTGTTCTTATATAAGTTAGCAATGGATGGACCGTCAGCTGGTTGGGTAGCTATCCGGTGAATGCTGAAACTTACATGAGAGGATGATGTTATATAATGAAAGTAGAACATAGTCAGCTGGACGGGGGGCGGTAGATTTACCGTCAGCTGATCGATCAAACAGGTCCAAAAATATGAAAAATTTAAATTATTCGGCGAACTTTAAAATTTCGGTATAAGACAATATTTACACTAAGATTCACGAAAAACATAGTCAGCTGCAAGTATGTGGGTGGAAAAGTCGTCAGCTGGTACAGAACAGTGCTGAGTGTTGATCGCCTGCGAGGCAGCACGCATCACCGTTCTTGCATCAACTGACGACTTTTCCACCCACATACCTGCAGCTGACGGTGTTTATCGTTAATCTTAGTATGAATATTATCATATACCTGAATTTCAAAGTTCGCCATAAAGATTTAATTAGTAATATCGATATTGATAACTTAATGTTAGAAAACGTGCGTGCGATATTCCCGAGTTTCTTTTTTTTAATTTGATTAAATATTCAATTTATTATTAATATACATTATTTTATGAGAATACAAATTAATAGATTCGTACATTTCAAAATTAAACAGGATGATCTGCTCAGAAAATTTATTTAGTTTAGTGAAAATAAAAATAAATTTATTCGGCTTCCGATAACAGATCTTCCTCATTCTCATTTTCATCCAACTCATCACTCTCTTGATGCCGAGTGGATGAAAGATCATTTTTCTCTTTGTCACTCGCATCTAAAAAAAATAATTATTTATAAAAAATTAATTAAGATTATAATAGGATGAAAAGTGAAAAGCACAAATGATATAATACCTTCAGTATTTTCGGCATCTCGGATAACATTTCCACTTATGGAGGTAATTGATCTCCATCAAACCACTTGCAAGTTAAATTTGTTTTCTTCAAGCTGTCACCCATAACCAAGGGATCTATTGCATATGGCACTTGTTTGTGTGCGTTGTTCCAAATCATATACATACATACACAGTTCTTAAAACGTGCTGTACAAGTTCCGATTTCGACAAAAGCGAGAGAGATGCATCAAAATTTTTGTCTGCCAACTGAAATTCGTTATCATTTTCGCTAAATTTATACACGTTGGTGAAGGTAGCTACACGAGCTTCATTGACGTTTTTTATGGCTTTAAACCCATACATCGTGCAAACAAACTTCTGTATTATGTTAACGACATTATTTAGGTTCTCCTCTGGTAAATTATTCAAACTTTTAAATGCTTCAATAAACTCTTGATCTTTTCTTAATATAGTAAAAGGCTTCTTTTTTCCTTTCTTGAAAAATATGATAACGAATTTCGGTTACCACACAAAAATTTTGATGCATCTCTCTCGCCTCCGTCGAAATCGGAACTTGTACAGCACGTTTTAAGAACTGTGTATGTATGTACACGATTTGGAACAACGCACACAAACAAGTGCCATCTACATTAGATCCCTTGGTTATGGGTGACAGCTTGAGGAAAACAAATTTAACTTGCAAGTGGTTTGATGGAGATCAATTACCTCCATAAGTGGAAATGATTATCCGAGATGCCTAAAATACTGAAGGTATTTATTTGTGCTTTTAACTTTTCATCCTATTATAATCTTAATCATTTTTTTATAAATAATTATTTTTTTTAGATGCGAGTGAAAGAGAAAAATGATCTTTCACCCACTGAGCAGCAAGAGAGTGATGAGTTCGATGAACATGAGAATGAGGAAAATCTGTTATCGGAAGCCGAATAAATTTATTTTTATTTTCACTAAACTAAATAAATTTTCTGAGCAGATCACCCTGTATAATTTTTAAATGTACGAATGTATTAATTTGTATTCTCATAAAATAATGTATATTAATAATAAATTGAATATTTAATCAAATTAAAAAAAGAAACTCGGGAGTGCCGCACGCACGTTTTCTAACTTAAGTATTCAATATCGATATTACTAATTAAATCTTTATGGCGAACTTTGAAATTCGGGTATATGATAATATTCATACTAAGATTAACGATAAACAGTCAGCTGCAAGTATGTGGGTGGAAAAGTAGTCAGCTGATGCAAGAAAGGTGATGCGCCCTGCTTCGCAGGTGATCAACACTTAGCACTGTTCTGTACCAGCTGACGACTTTTTCACCCACATACTTGCAGCTGACTATATTTTTCGTGAATATCAGTGTAAATATTATCTTCGACTCAAATTTTAAAGTTCGCCGAATAATTTAAATTTTTCATGTTTTTGGGCCTATTTGATCGATCAACTGACGGTAAATCCACCTCGTCCAGCTGACTATGTTCTACTTTCATTATATAACATAATCTTCCCCTCGTATAAGTTTCAGCGTTCACTGGATAGTTTTTTTCCTCAATTTTTTTTACGTGTTTTGACAGCCACCCCCATCGCTACCCAACCAGCTGATGGTCCATCCATTGCTAACTTATATAAGAACAATCCATTTTTCATATTTTCAAAGTTCGCCGGATAGTCAGTCATTTTATACACGGGCTCCCGGCCTATAAACTGGACACCACGTGTGCATATATTGGTTTCTGTGTAATAATTAATTTGTAAAAATATATCTACAGGGTGTCCGGAAACAAAGAAGAAAAACATTAACTGTCTGTACATATTGGTTTCTGTGTAATAATTAATTTGTAAAAATATATCTACAGGGTGTCCGGAAGCAAAGAAGAAAAAAATTAACTATCTGTACATATTGGTTTCTGTGTAATAATTAATTTGCAAAAATATTTCTACAGGGTGTCCGAAAACAAAGAAGAAAAAATTAATTGTAGATTCCTCAGCCCAAATTAATTGGGGTTCTTCATATAACATTTCTCAAAATACCCCTTCGTCCACAAGTAACAGTCCCTTTAAAAACCGTTTCCATTTTTTTACTCAGAAAATAAAATCCAAAAAACAAAATATTTGGCACATCTACTACATTTATTGAAAGGCATCTTGTGAATTTTTTTCATTCCCTTGAGTGCTAATATATTTTTAAAATCCATTCATTTTACATTTCAGAATAAAATATTTCTTGATTCCCTTGTTAATTCTAAAACTTTTTCTTCTCTTTAAAAAATATTGTTTTACCAACCGTTTTCCTGATAAAAAATAAAATTTACGTTCATGCAATTGCTAAAAAAAATTAAAAATTAATAAATAAATGTCAGGAGCCCATTGTATAGCCGTTCATTTCTCAACATTGGCAGACGCGTTTCGCCTTCCCAGGCTCCTCAGTGCCACAAGGTAGAGAAAGAACGAAAATACAAACACTTCAAAAAGTACTCCATATTTTTCCTGTGGAGTATAGCCACTAGGCACTAACGATGCCATCTATAAGATGGTAAGATTGTTTAGAAGTAAATGTTTTACATGTTAGACTATTAAAAGCCATCAACTATAACTGCGAATGCAGATTACTAACCTCTGTAACAATCCAAGCGCAGTGCCAAGATGTTAATAGTTAATCTAGCGTACTATAGATGGCGACCACTAGACTTGTGGCACTGAGGAGCCTGGGAAGGCGAAACGCGTCTGCCAATGTTGAGAAATGAACGGCTATACAATGGGCTTCAACCAGCTCTCCTGACATTTATTGTTCTATGGTTTGTTGCACTTAAAAATGTAGAGTATAATACCAGACTGAAAAATGTCAGAACAAGTCTAGTGGTCGCCATCTATGGTACGCTAGATTAACTAAAAATTAATAAATAAAATGAATTAAATAAAAACATTCACAAGATGCTTTTCAATAAGTGTAGTAGATATTCCAAATATTTGGTTTTTTGAAATCTTATTTTTTGAGTAAAAAAATGAAAACGGATTTTAACGTACTAAAGTGGCTGTAACTTGACAACGAAGAGTTATTTTGAAAAATGTTATGTGAAGAACCCCAATTAATTTGGGCTAAGGAATCTACAGTTAATTTTTTTCTACTTTGTTTCCGGACACGCTGTATATATACAGGGTGAGTCAATAGTGTGTCCTAAACCGTTTGAAATTTGAAAAAATGTCTCAGGTAACAACCGTGGGAAATCAGGGTAGCATATTTTTATTTCAAATTCTATAGAGTGTGTCACAAAGGGATGGTAAGCTAATATTAGGATTTTTTAGAAGGAACACTCAATATTTTTTTATATATACAGGGTGATTTACCACGACATGCGGAAAATAAAATGGCGTTCTAGTCTTATATGTGGGAAAGTCCATGCAAAATTTTAGAGTGATCCTAGGTAATTTAATAATTTTTGTTACATTAAAATTTTCAAAGATCCACTACTCTTACTTGTCTGTGGTCAGTGATTGACACTATTTTCTATTTCATAGTCACGTCAAGTTTTAATTTTTCTCTAAAATCTTAAGTAAAACAATAAGAAAACACCTTCGATCCATCCAGTAGAATTTGGAGATGATACAACTTTTTTATGACCTCAGCCCCCCCCCCCCCCCAGACCAAAATTCTGGATTCGCCACTGCGCGGCAGGTACAAAGTACGGCCGAAGTTTAGTGTTATTTGTTATCGATGGGTTTAAGTAAAATATCCTACTTGTCATTGTAAACTTCACTGGCATAGGGTCAATGAGTAGAAAGACATTGAACCTATTAAAATTAAATTTTAACTTGTATTCGTAGATCGATGTTCAATACGCCTTTCGGCGCTTAGAACAGTGCAGTTAATGTAATATTTTCTTTGATTTTCCATTACTTTTACGTTTTGTGCTGTGCTGTATTCTACAAAAATTATTTTAATTTTTGTTATTTTTGTAGTGTGATTAAAACCAAAAAGTCACTTCTACCTTCTCCAGCTTTGCTGTCAGTCCCAAGTCTGATAAAGAGGGAGGGGAAGTGATATGATTGAACCGCATTTCGTCAGAATAGTTAAAGTCATAGGCGGCGCATTCCTACAAAAAAATAATTTTTTTGGACACATTTTTTTAATTTTTCATTTTTTTAACTCCTTTCGGTGGGGACAACCTACTGATAAATTTTCCGCATGTTGTGGTAAATCACCCTGTATACTTAATTCATTATCCAGGTATATATTACTTTTGATCTTACTGCAGTATTGCCGCGTTATTCTACTATTTCCGAAAAACATCATTTGCATCGGTCAAGAGTAAAATCTGCAAAAAATGTATTTTCTTAGATTCGATCATCATGTACTAATGTCTCTCAGAGTTAAACCTAATTCTACAGAGTGCTCTTTACGATGATTCAAAGTTTTACATTTTCAAACTGTTCTAACTCATTTTTATTTAAAATGTTTTGCCAGTTAATTACCTACCTACCTCATAGTGACTACTGTTTTCGATGGTCTCAAGCGAAAAGAAGTGGAAAAAAGTTAGCGCTATGAGGATCAGCCTGTAGGTAATTGATTTCCGAAATATTTTAAATAAAAATATACAAATGTTCCACATGAAAAAATTGAATTTTAACAGTTTAAAATTTAAAAATGTAAAAGTTTGAATCATCGTGGAGAACATTCTGTTAAATTGAGAAGTGCTTGGTCTCGATTTACATTCAGAATGAAATGAATTTCAAATTTATGAAAATAAGTTTTTTGCATATTTTATTCTTGATCACTAAAAACGTATTTTTTCCTTAAGGAAAAAGTGGAATAAAGTAGCACTATCGTAGTGTAAGTCATAAAATAATATGTGTCCTGATAGATAATTTAAAGTCAAATACAAATAGGTGGGGAGCTCCAATTAAAAAATCCTAGTATTAGCTTGCCATCATTTCGCGAAACACCCTGTATATTTCAAAATAATGTTTAGAATATACTACTCTTGATCCCCTACAATTTTTGTCTTAGACATTTTTCTAAATTTCAAGCTGTTGAAAAGATATTGACTTTCCACATATTACTGACTCGCCCTGTATATAAAGCAAAATGTAACAATGTTTTTACATATCTATATTTATGTGACCGGTGAATTGTTTGGGTTCTTTCCGGCGAGCTAGGAACATGAAACTTGGCACGAAGGCAGAAAGTATAGTTGTCTACAAATGTTTAAGGGGTCTACAGACGATCCAACTAAGCAACCGACCTTCTCGGTACACTTTGAAGATTGCCATGCGAACTCGTAAAACTGCTGGAGCCAATATTGTCGGTACGCTTTGAAGACGCTGGAATTCCAGCAGACCAGCTCACTTTTACGAGTTGTCATGGCAATCTTCAAAGTGTACCAAGAAGGTCGGCTGGTTGATTGTTTGGATCGTCTGTAGACCCCTTTAATGCGAATGAGAAAGGCTATAAAAATCGACCTTAAAAATATCAGTCGGCGCTATTACATGCTGACAAGAGTACTACAGAGTCGTACTTGTTTTCGGTAGAAAGCTAATGACGTTTCTGGTAAATACAAAATCTTAGGAATATCTTATGCATTGGTGGACGCATTGCCCGCCCTTCGCGATATTGACAGATAAATTTAAAGTACGGCTCTGTTTATCTGTTACCCTGTTATTAACGCCGACAATAAACTCCGCGCTGTCCTAGTTGGGATAACAGAAATCGCATAACAGAAATCTTAATTAAAAAAAGGCGTTTATTTCTTATCTTAATCATACATACAGAACATACTTTACATGAGTAATAATGTTTCATCTATTAGCTGGCCATACATTAGAAGTATAATCGGCAGTATTTGGATGAGAGGCTTGGACTGCCATTCTTTTACTTTCACAGGCGAATACGTTGATAGACCACTAACAAAAATAGCACAATGAAGTGCCAAAACTTTTATTAAATCTGTCACAATTCAAGAATGCTAGTTGATGGTGAAATATCTCCGTTAATACTTTTAAGTTTATCAGATCCGTGGCATTCTGACTCGTCAGAAGTGTTGATGAACGCATTTGTACTTTTGTGGTAAAAAGTGACATTAGTTGAAGAAGAAACATGTGCAGTATGATAATAAGTTATAGAACAAAATTAGCTGCTTTTGCGGCAGTAAGTGTCATGGTTTTAGCAATATTGCGAAGAAAGAAAAATCGTACCAAATGGAGGAAGACGTGGATAGCCAAAAGAGAAATCTTAATCCATATTATTACAAGAGAAAACGATCCTCTTGATTTTAAAAATGACCTTTAATTTTAACTACAAGGGTAAATAAACGGAATTTGTGGAAAAACCTGGGACATAGGTCCCCAACAAATATACTGGCTATACGTTACGGTCATAAGACCAATGGTAGCGTATGCCTCCATAGTTGGGTGGTCGAAAGGGCTACAACAAACGACCAAAGCCAAACTCTCTGGTCTACAGAGACAAGCATGTCTGGCGGTAACTGGTGCGATAAGTACCACACCGTCAGCAGCTCTGGAAATCCTCCTGGATCTACCTCCTCTCCACATCTAATTGGAGACAGAAGCCAGGTGGGCAATATACAGACTTCAATAATATGCCGCAGGCTAGCATCATGGAACGCAACAGGCTGTCAGATGACATGGAGTGTCATCTTTTACCGTCCTTTTTCCTGGAAGAGACGAATGGGATCGGAACGAAACTGACCTACAAAGAGCAGACATCTGTTGGTTTACACACGGCTCCAAAACCCCACAGGGAGTTGGAGCTGGAGCATACAGTCGCAACCCAAAGGTAAGAATTACTTCGAGCCTGGGTAATTATGCGACTGTCTTTCAGGCAGAAGTTCATGCCATTGAACTGTGTACAAGGAGGCTTGAGCAGATGCATCCTAGACACAGATTAATAAAAATCTTTTCAGACGGCCAAGCAGCTCTCAAAGCTTTTGGCTCACATCGCTGCAATTCTAAATTGGTCTGGAACTACCAAAAGGCTCTAGTCCGATTGGGCAGATACAACAAATTAACTCTGGTCTAGATACCGGATCATTCTGGCTTGGAGGGCAACGAAGTAGCCGACTCCTTAGCCAGGGAAGGTGCGGTATCAAAATTTATTGAACCGGAGCCAGTGCTTGGCATATCGGCAAGCACTGCGAAAACAACCATCTTGGCCGGGACTGAGGGGAAAATCCTCCAGTACTGGCAAGAACTACCAGGATTAGTTCATTCAAAGGAGTTCATCACATACCCCTTGAAATCAAGAACTAAAAAACTATTAGAGTTAAATAGAGAGAGAAGAACTCTAGTTGGCCTATACACTGGGCACTGTAGACTTAACCACCACCTACACAGACTCGGAATAGCGGACAACGCTGAATGCCGACTGTGTTTGGACGAGGATGAAACAGCAGCGCACATTTTATGTACCTGTTCTGCTGCAGAAAGAACCAGATTCTCACTTTTTGGCAAAGGGCAACTGCTGCCAGAGGATCTGGACAACCTCTCACCCAATAAGGTAGTCGGCTTTATCAAAAAGCTGAACCTATTGGGTGAAATATAATTAGGAGTGAGCCACAATAGACCAGATGGTCGCGGTGGAAGGTCTGCTACTAGCCCACTCACATATCAACCTAACCTAAACAAACGGACGAAGGCTGTGCCGGTCGCCAACCACTAACTAATATTACCGTTGACGTGTAAACCTGATCAGTCTTCGACAGTAAACTGTAGAGGGTAAAGAAGGTAATGTTGCCAACCTACTCACTAATCGTATTTCTAGCGGGATAATTCCGTAACATTCAAATCCTTCCAAGTATACTGTTAATGTATGGCCAGCTAATAAGTAATACGTTATACTTATTATTTAATATAGTGAAGAAAAATAAAGCACGCCCCCGGTCTCCATTTATTATAGCTCGGTCGGTAGCTTTGAATTATTTGCGTGCAGTATAAAAATAGACTGGAACTATACCTTCATGACTTCCAAAAAATTCAAAAATTTGTAAAATTAAAACTTAAATTTCAGTCAAGTTATGAATTTTAACGATCCAGTATATCTTACTCCAATATATCAAACGTTTTTATAGGCTTTGTTTTAGACTCTTTCGCAGCACAAAAAAAATTTAGACAATATTCATTTGCACAGTGAAATTAGTGGCGGATGGCGCCCAGAAACAAAACCATGTTGAAGTTCCAGATTGACAACCTCTGAGAAATTAAATATCATACTAGACGCCCGTTTCGATAATGAGCAGAAGGAGATTAAAAATAATATTTAGGGAATTACATGTCAAAAAGCCTCCAAATTCACAAAAGGGAAAATTAATTTTGAAGCGAAATAGGACCGAAATCAGTTTTTCCAATTTTCACTGTAGTAATTTTCATGACGCTTTGTTAGCTTTATATTCTACCATTTTCGTTAATAAAACCAGCTTTTCATTTTATATCAAATTAGGTCATACCTTTGCCTACGTGAATTTGGCAAGCCACACTTGGTTTATATATACACAGCTGTAGGCGTAAACAAAAATTAGCAACAATTTGGAGCGTCCTAGCCAAGGTCGTTGAAGGTACGGTGAAGAATCCCCGGCAGTGAAGCGGGGGCTCGTCTGTGTTTTGTAATCAATGATGCAGCGTCGGGGGCGTCGCTAACAGGTCAATGTCATTGCCGATGCCGACGTCTAGCCAGGGCCATTGCCGAATTTACCGAAACCGAGTGTATGTGTGTGTGAAGTTCACGAGACATCTCAGCCCAATTTGTGCCTTCGCATTGTTCCAGACTGCTTTCCTGGAACACGAATTGCTTAGCACTTGTTATTTTGTGACTTCATTAGAGTCGCAGTTAAGTTAGATTTTATCGTACTGAAATATGTTGCATTCAAGTTTTGTTTTATTATTTTAGCTGTATATAAAGATGCGTGAATTATACAGGGTGATTTAGAAATAAACCACATTTTTTTAAGGGCGCATTTTTTTCATGCAAATAAGAAGAAAAGGTCAAATTACCGTGGGTCCACAAATGTTTTGAAACCAGGGCGTTGAAGTGGTAGTGATTTTTTAATTATTCGAAAATGATTGCGAATTGACGTTGTCTTCACGTGGTATAAGTGGACCACAGATAGTATTAAGCTTTTCCTTCTAAAGTGGCGCACAGTGTGGCATTTACGAGTTTTTTAGGTCAAAATTCGACTCTTCCTTTGTAATTCAACCAAAATCAATCTATTTGGGCTCAAAATTTTCATAATACTGAGCACTTTAATGAAGAACTGCGAAAATTGAAATCCAGCTTATTTTTGACACATGACAGCTGTTAAAAGCCTGTAAAAAATGTGAAAACCTTATAAAGGCAAAATATAGACACTGTTATTTTCCTATATAACTCCTTGGAAGTCCATCAATATCACATTTTATCATGATTTTTGACTTGCAGAATCTGAATTTCAAGGGTCCAAAACCATATACCTATATAATTTTTATGTACGTAACAAAATCGAAAGTACGAAATACCCTTTTATTTTAAGTTCTTTTATTCGCAGAATTTGTATATACGTATCATAAACGAAAAGGTCAAAGGGCTACGAACTACGACCATTTGTTGGTCATTTTTTAGTCATCTTCTTGTGAACGCTTAATTGTGCGCGAAATAAGTATCCATGTATGTCACATTTTGTAATTTTTTTTTTACAAAATTCATGGTTCTAAAACCTAATACTCCAAATAATTTTAGAAATGGCTATTTTTTGCCAATGTTGATATTTTCGGGTTCAAGAAATTCGGACTTTACATATCAAAAAGCATTACAGAATGTGATACACATGGAAACTTATGCAGCTTACGCACCAATAACAGTGTACAGGCAGATAAATGAATGAAAATTACCAAAAAAATGGTTGTATATCATAGCTTTCTGACCTCGTCGTTTTGTGATACCTATATTCAAATTCTGTGAATAAAAGAACTTAAAATACAAGGGTTTTGGCACTTATGATTTTGTTAGACACAAAAAAGGTCCCAAAAATTACCGATATTGGCAAAAAATGGCCATTTCTAAAATTATTTATTATATTATTTTCAGAACCATGAATTTCGAATCCTATATGTCAAAAAAAAAATACAGAATGTGACATACATGGATACTTATTTAGTTCGCGCACAATTAACCGTTCACAAGCAGCTAAATGACTAAAAAATGACCAAAAATAACCAAAGAAGGTCGTAGTTCGTAGTTCTTTGACCTTTTCGTTTGTGATACCACAGAGTACAGTAACTACACAGAGGCGAAAGCAAGCCTTCCCGCCAAAACCAAATTTGTATACGCATCGCCATTTTTTAACTGGTATATCAATCAACCTCACTTTCTAAATTAGGCAATCCAAACCACGTGACTTCCAACATGGCGCTGAGGGCAAACATCCGGCAATCCTTTATTTTCATTCGTTAAATGAGTTTCTTTTCGGTTGCCTTGGCTACGTTTCCGCGAGTTAATTAAAATAAACCCCATGTTTGCCCTCAGCGCCATATTGAAAAATAATTTTGACAGGTCGTTGGATTGTCACAGAAGAAGTGTCATTGCTGTCAAATGGCGACTGACTGAACTTAAGAATTGAATTTTTCATAATATTAGAGTTTTTATGAGCATTATGTCATACAAAATGGCCAGTTTTTGTTGTATTATTAGTTATTGAAGTGTGGCAATCCGAGAAAACATCAGTTTTTATAAAATAACGTCGATTTACAACCAGAAGAGGTTAGAGCTAAAAGATTCCAAGCAATTAAAAGGAATTATTTTACCGGAATATTCCAAGTATTTTATTAATGGTAAGTTGTTACTTGTTAATTTAAGAATTTGATTTTTAGTGTGGATTTATGTTACAGGAAAGTCCGTAATTCAAGACCAGTATGATCCATCCAGTTAGATGTTTATGGGATACAACTTTAAAAGCTAAATGTGAAACTAAAAGTGCTGTGATAATAATAACTACTGCTTAAGCAAACAATAAACAGTTCATGGTAAAAAATAACACTTTATATTAATTTGTCAGCATTTTTAATAATCATTTATGTTTAAATTTTAGTTGAGCGAGGTTAGAGCTGATGCTGAGGGAGAAAGAAGCGTAATAGCATTTTTTAAATCAGGTACATCTCAAGAGAAAAATACACAGACTACATTAACATATCTGATGAAGTGCTTAAATCAAAGAAATTTAAAGTATTGCTGTCATTGATCGATCTGGAACTAAACGTCCTTTTAAAATATATTGTGTGGTGCTTAAAAATCCAGTATTGGGATTGTTTAACATTCAAAAACTATGAAACTAAGACTGAAAGTGATCCTCCAGTCAGTGAACACATAAATAAAGTCCGAATGGGTTTTGAAAGTGTCAAATTGTAGAAATATTCTTTGAATTATGTAATTACGAATGTTACTTATTACTACTTAGATATTATAGTATGTGTATAATATAATCATTTATTTTTTATTGCAATATAGATCTTTCTTTATATCTCCAGTAAGTTTCTTGTTAATTCTTGTTATGAGTATTAATGGAACGTTGGATAATAAATAATTTGATATTTAGTAAATATATTTTGTTTTACTTTCAGTTAGATGCAAAGATGCATGTATATATAAGTTCTACATAATCGACTATTTTAATTTACTGCTAACAACAATAATACAAGTGATAAATAAAATATAATAAAACGTAAATATATGTATTTAATAAAATACAAGGGATATTTAACAATTGACCTACCTACATAAAATAATAAAATACGTGTTAGACATATTATACAATATCGGAAAGTTCTACCTTTGAGATTGCATAGCTTCAACGAGTTAACCGACCGCCCACAATAAAAGCGTCTACCAGTACCCTAGCAGAGGCAAAGCAGACACGTCCCTTAATGTACATCATTACTTGCTTTGCTCTCGCTTGCTCTTATTGCCGCACCAAATCAAATGCTTTCCGATACTGTATAACATTAACAAGACACGATAAAAAGTTTTTGTACAAATTACAATGGTTTGTATAGTTCAATCTATAGGTATATCATAGGCAAGGGGTCAACAACTGGTAGACGTTTACACCTTTTTACATATTTCAAGTAGTTCAATACTCCAGATCTTCATTGTTTACTTTATATTTTCACAGAATTTATAACAGTTAACCCTTCGAACATAGCCACCGTGTTTACTGATTAGTAACACAGTCACAATGAGTACTGTGGATCAGCAATAATCCAAGAAGGCGATGGCTTTTGTTGAAGATGCTACGCTAAGAGTTCATAACCTGAAAAATGAATTTGCATGTTGGCAATTATTCATTAAGCAATGTTAGGTAAGCATATATTGAAAAAAAAGGTTGATCATCGACAACTACTTACCTTTGCAAAAAGCTTTTATCCTGCAAATTTCTTGGAGAGTACTTCTTACACCCAACCACATATACCTTCAAGATTTTTGAGTGCCTTGAATTCATCCTTTTGTCTACGCATTTCTCTCAAAAACCAAGCAATTCTCAGTATCCCTATAAGAAATATTATGAAATATTTACACCAACATTTGTACTAGTCATTCATCATTTCTCAAAACGTTATTGTCAGATTTGATAATACTTTCACATGATTCCATTTTCTCTCCAAGCTGATTCAATATTATTCAATTCTCGCCAAATTATATAATATTTTATTTTGTAGGTTTCTCAGCGATTGTCAACTAAAATACCGGAATATATATAAATCTTCCTTTTTAGCTTACATTCTGAAAGTATAAAACATCGTATTAAATTTTCATCATTTCGAACACATTATAATAACTATAATTAAATAGGTATTCAATCAGTCCGATACGTTTTTCATAACATGAAGTTTAAAAGGTTATGTTATATTTTTATACATTTCTTTCTACTCACTTTATTTATATAGTCTGGAATAAAGATACTCAAATAGAGCTGAACTAAATATAAAAAACAAAGATTCACTTTCAAAATATTTCATAGAGCCACTAACAATAATTATTATTTAAATATTTGAGAAATAAAAACTAATAAAGCTTGATAGCTGTGTGTGTTGCTTGGGTATTTGCTTTGCTTTAGCCAATTTGGCCGGCCGGACGATCGGAAATCAGAATGGCGCCTTATTTAAATATATTAGAAGGTATATAGTTTTTTTGAAAAATACATGTCCTTGGTAAATTAGAATACTCCTTCGTCACATTATAATAATATTTTCAGCTCGAAATCGAAACAAAAAAATATCAAGAGGTATCATTATAGCATTTATAATAATTACATTTCAGAAAATTTGCTAGGGCCTAACTCAATTGAAAATAAACGCAGTTTATAAACAATTCAAATGGTAATATTTTTCTATCCAAATTGAAATACATTGTTTCTTCAGTGTATCCTTAAATGTACAGAAAAAAATTAAAAACATATTTCTCTCAGTGTAGACGTAACTTTTACTCAAGGTCACAAAAAACGAGCCATCAAAAATCAAAGGAGCCGCCAAAGCCTTCGCCTCTGTGTAGGTACTGTACTCTGTGGTGATACTTACAAATTCTGCGAATAAAAGAACTTAAAATAGGAGGGTATTTGATACTTTCGATTTTGTTACATACGTAAAAGGGCCCAAAAATTACCAATTTCGGCCAAAAAATGGTCATTTCTTGAAAGATTCAGATTCTGCAAGTCAAAAATCACAATAAAATATGATATGTGACCTCCAATTTGAGTGCTAATGAATGGATTTTGATGAAACCTTATGCATTGTGTTTGTAATGACGTTAATAAAAAATCTGAAAAAAAAGAGAAATGATCGGAAGGGGTAGAAAACACCCATTTTTCACGGGTTCCGTAACTTGTAGAATTAGGTCCAAAATGAAAAAATAACAATTTATTCATCTTTCTTGGCTCAAAATAAGATGTTTTTACTCTGGTGAATTTTTTCGAAAAATGCATATTTTTTGAGGTATGGCCACTCGAAAATTCCTATAAGCGAGGGAGGGGAAATGTAAAACTTGAAAAAAAATAACTGAAAGAATTCATGTGAATGTGTCATCGAAATACAAGACTTTTTTATTTGCAACTTTTATGTAAAGTGCATTTTCTCCGAGTTTTTCCGGAAAACCTGATAAACCTTTTTTGAAATTGTACCGCTTTAAAAATGTGTAATTTAAAAATTTGAGAATTCAGACGTATGCATTGAGGCCTTCTAAATATTTTTTTGTCTCTTGGAATTTTTTTGTAACTAGCTAATTTTTCGAGTTACAGGCAGCCAGTTTTTCATGTTCTTCCGGAAAACCAGAGATGAGTCGAGGGAACTTTCCACATTTGTCAAAAGTGTGTAAAAGTAATGTAAATTATATAATTGTATGCACTTATTTGGTGTCAAATTGAAGCTTGCATCATCACGAATCAGATTTCACCATAAAATACCCTACCAATATACCCAAAGAAAAGTTAGAAAGAAAACTTCCTGGAAACTTTCCGTTTTGAAAACTCCGAAAGTTTCCAGGAAGTTTTCCTTCTAACTTTCCATTGAGTATATTGATAGCGTATTTTATGGTGAAATCTTATTCGCGATAATGCAAGCTTCATTTTGATACCAAATAAGTGCATACAATTATATTATTTGCATGACTTTTACAGACTTTTATCAAATATGGAAAATTTCCTCGACCCATCTCTGGGAAAAACTCGGTGAAAATGTAGAAGAACACACGCCAGCCGCGTGCTGCCCCGTTCTTCTACTTCCAGACGGGTTCGAGATAAGGTGCACTTCGATAGCCGAGTAATGAATCAAGGCAGCACTTCCTTAGATCATTAACGGCGCTATCTTTGGACGTGAGTTCCCTTTTGAATAATTAAATTTTCGCATAAAAAAAATCCCTATCGGAGAATTTCTTTCCGATGGGATTGATTTTTTGACGAGACTCTCACGTTTTTATCTGCTAATAACGGACTCTACATCTAAAGATTTCTGAGAAAAATACATAAAAGAATCCCTATCAAACTCCCGTTAGGCAACCAGAGGGTCGAGTGTTAATGTGAGTTAACTCGACACATGCGGTCTTCCAAACGAACCTTCCAGGGATGGTGGATCCAAACTCGTTTAATGCGAGAAACCAGCCTTGTGCATGTTCATTGATTTTTATCAAATTTTTGCTTATCGGCGCTACGCCGTCTTTGTCACGATCGTCGGTTTCGCGTTTTAGATGCATTGCATCGTTAAAATTTTACGTTCAGTCTTTAGAACAGGACATTCAATGACCATACCTCAATGATCAATGTCTTTGGCGGAGGAATAAAAATGGAAAATATTTTAATATTTTTCAAAGTGCCTTTTTGGAGTACTTTTTAAACTAGCTTCGAGGTACTTTTGAAAAAATAATCTTCAAGTCCAATTTTGACGTACTTTTGATAAAAATAATTTTCAAGTCCATTTTTGGCGTACTTTTAAAAAATATTATTTCTTTCGAAGTCCAACTTTGTTGCTTCTTTGAAAAAGTATATTATTCTTAAATCCTTGCCACTTTATACTTTCGCTCTCATATCCTGAACCAAAACATATTTTCCTAAGGGAAAATTCGGTGTTTCTTCGAATTTTCACCTGGTTGATTCTAATGATTTATAGAACTCATAACGGTCCTTATGGACTAGTCTGTGGCTCTGTAGTCCCCCAGACTCTTAAAAATGTCCTTAAATGACATTTTTGCCTAAGTCGAATTTTCATTATGATTTCAACTTAGGTCGATTCTGGAGGGTTCTGCAACAAAAACATACTTTACAGAAAAGTTACAAATAAAAAATATCTTGTATATCGATGGTACATTCACCTAAATTTTTTCAGATTTTTTTTTTTTAACTTTTAGGAATTTTCGAGTGGCCCATATCTCGAAAAATATGCATTTTTTTAAAGAAATAACAGGAGTAAAAACATCTTATTTTGGGCAAAAATTGTTTTTTTTTTCATTTTTGACCTAATTCTACAAGTTACGGAACCCTTCCAATCATTTCCTACTAATCTCTTTTTCAACTTTTTTATTAACGTCATTACAAACAATTGCACAAGGTTTCATCAAAATCCATTCATTAGCACTCAAATTAGAGATTTTGGTCATTTTAGTGCTCCGTTGACTGGACTAATAAACTAGGAAAAAAAAGACGAATCTATTCCCACTCCAATGAATAGGCAGGTAGGCGTAGGCGGTTAGAAGTGATAGGTACCGATGTCCTACGTTGGCACACGACAAGGTGATAAAAATAAGACTGGAATAAGTGTGGAACGTGCAAGGAACAGTACATCCGATTTTCTTTTCCTAATTTCTCTATTTTCTTTCTTGCTTTCCTTTATCCCAGGATATATAAAACTATATTTACCGATTTTGTATGTGTTTTTGTATATACAACGTATCCCCGGATGTACCGCACTCTTGTAAACTTTCTTATGTTTGATTTGCCGAGAAAAAAGTATAAAAAGTTTTGCTTGTCTTAGGAAGTCAGTGGCGCAGCCAGAGAATTCATCTGGGGGGGGGCAATAGAACCGGCCTCCCCAGAGGTTGAGGAAAACTTTTCAGAAAATGGTTGAAAACGGATGTGTACAGATTCCTCTACTAGATAATATTGGCATTAATTACAAAATATTAATTTCAAGAGATAATTTGGATACTGCTTTTAGTCCCTTCAAATTAGTCAAAAAATCGCTGTTTTATGGAAAATCTTCCCACAATTATGAGACCTGTAAGAAGTGAAGTATTTGGGTTGTCTAATCATGATTTTCACCCCCCACAGTTCTAAAAAAAGGGTGGTTTTTGAGAAATATATACATATTATACATATACAGAGTGACCCATTTAAAAGCGGGGCACCTCTCTAAAATCTTTATTTATTGCGCGATATGAATCAAATTTTACTCAAGTATAGAACAAATTAAGATCTAATTATGACGAGAAAAACATTCACCTCTACAAATCCAAAGCCACCTGCGACTGCGGTACCAAAATATGCGGAAAAAGTCAAAAAACCTTATTAGGCATTTTTTATTGTAAAATTATGTTAATGAAACTCGTTCAGAATTGTCCAAAAACCCTAAGTTCAAAATTTAATCAAAATTAAAAAATCGAAATTTTAAAAATAATGATTTTAAAAAAACTGCAAATTGCTTGACAACTACCTAGCAGCTTGGATTTGATTTCAAGCAAAATTGTCATAGTACAGTTTTCTAAACAAAAAAACCCATTAAAATGATATTTTCGGACTTGGGCATTATTTTTAATCAAAATTTTAATATTTTTTTATTTGGATTAAATTTTGGACTTACGGTTTTTGGACAAGTCTGAACAAGTTTTATTATCAAAATTTTTGGATAATAAAATGCCTAATATGATTTCTTGACTTTATCCACATATTTTGGTATCACAGGTGGCTTTGCATTTGTAGGAGGCGAATGTTTTTATTGTCATAAT
The DNA here is from genome assembly GCA_936432065.2 of Rutpela maculata. Lineage (NCBI taxonomy): Eukaryota > Metazoa > Arthropoda > Insecta > Coleoptera > Cerambycidae > Rutpela > Rutpela maculata. The sequence goes on along the minus strand of OW386285.2, from coordinate 384,120,792 downwards.
TAGATTCTAGTTTGTTCTATACTTGAGTAAAATTTGATTCAACTCGCACAATAAATAAAGATTTTAGAGAGGTGCCCCGCTTTTAAATGGGTCACTCTGTATATGAATTTTAGCGTTTTTTCGTCTTTTTCTCTATTTTGAGGAAAGACTATGCAGTGAAAAATATCAATAGAGCAAAGTTGTAGAGCATAAAATTTCCTGTAAGTTTTGTCTCTATCATTTTTTTTTCGAATTCCGCTTAGTTTCGCCGCTAGAGGGCACGAAAGAAATAAATATACATATGGACTTTTGCGCCTTTCTTTAGATTTTGAGTCAAAATTATGCATTTTTATGAAAAATTACGTGAGAACAAAGTTGTAGAACATAAAATATATATATTTTTATGAAAAAAAAAAAAAAAAACTAGAAAACACCTAAAGATAGTGAATTTTATGTTCTACAACTTTGATCTCATGTAATTTTTCATAAAAATGTATAATTTTGGCTCAAAATCTAAAAAAAAGCGCAAGTCTATATGTATATTTATCTATTTCGCGCCCTCTAGCGGCGAAACTAAGCGCAATTCGAAAAAAAAAAAAGGTAGAGACAAAATTTATAGGAAATTTTATGCTCTACTACTTTGCTCTCTTGATATTTTTCAACAAAATGCATAGTTTTTCCTCAATATAGAGAAAAGGACGAAAAAACGCTAAAATTCATATATTATATTTGTATATATATATGTAATACTTAACTTTTTACGGGTCTCATAACTGTGGGAAAATTTTCTTAAATATTTCCTAATTTGAAGGGACTATTTCTACTAATAGTGATTATGCTTCTTTATTTTTTGGTTCATGGAAGACGGCTTGGGGGGGCCCGGGCCCGATGGCCCCCCCCCTGGCTGCGCGCCTGTAGGATGTCATTCAGTTGTCAATCTTAAGATAAATTATACGGGGTATTTTAAAAATTAGAAAATATGAAATCGATTTTAAGCAAACTACCTTTTTTACATTTTTATTGAAAATTTTATTTAACAATGTTTTTCAATTATGACGAAAAGCTTAAATACGGAGTTTACTTGGAAAATATTGGATGAAGAAAAAACATATTTTGAGGTTTTTGGTTCTTGTACATACACTAAATCACAATTTTTTTCATCCCCTTTAATAAGGGGGTGGGGGTGGTAAAGGGGGTGGCTAATGCCAAAAATGTTTTTGAGACCCTAGCTTCTCTTGTATATACTAAATACAATTTTATCGACTCTTACCTGCTTGATTTACCCATTTACTCCAAATTTACCCCAATTTACCCCCAACCATTCGTCGGAACAACATGAAAATATAATCTAGTTCCAGATCTCGTTAAAGTACCCTACATACGTGTACCAAAGTTCAAGCAATATCTTAAGCGGTTCCAGAGTAAACGTGCGCACAAAAAAAAATTACAGACTTCAAACTTGAAATCTCGACGTTTCATGACATTTTAACCCTATGAACAATACAAATTTTTTAATATTTTTTTATTGTTACTATACTTCCACTGGATGTGGAAGTAATTAAGCAATAAATATATTTTTTTTTATATCATTGTACTATTGTACATCCGCCATTGGTTTTTGCTCTACAGACTGTATTAATTGTAAATAAAGAAAATATTAGAAAATAATCAGATCACATTACAAAATCTAGACTGAAAATAATGGCACTGATTTGAAGAATCACAAATCCTAAAAATGTTGTTTTATATAACAATCACCATGTATTTTAAATACAGTCGTCTGTGGATTTTAATTATATTGGCGTGGATATTTAAGTATAGTAATTATAAATTTTCTATAACTACAAATTATTTTATCTAGGCAAAACTTGTTTATTATTGTAAATTGTTTTGTTTAGTAAACTGGTTAAATTGATTATAAAACTAGACATAACATTTTAAAAATTGCGAGTGTTTATATACGACACATAAAATTTATTTCTGTAAGTCAGGATGGCCGAGCGGTCTAAGGCGCTGCGTTCAGGTCGCAGTCCACTCTGTGGGCGTGGGTTCGAATCCCACTTCTGACAAGATTTTTTTAATTTAAAAATGAAATTGAATTTTTATAAATACAATTTAGGTTCCATTATAAAAGTTTTTATACATTTAAAATTTCAATAGGTTGCAATAACTGAAGAAAATTAAAAAATTATTGGCTTAAAACGAGCATTTACATGGAAATTATTTTTATTAAAAATTAATATCTGATATTAAAAATTACAGAATCGACTATGTTGGAACCTCAAACTACATTTTCTTTAAATTACATAATAAAATGTTTCATGGAGCTAACTTGATCGATTTGAATATTGAACGAGAAAATATTGACACATCAATAGAACTGTCTTCAAAAAAAAGGTAACTAAAAAATATGAATTAAATTTTAACGTCAGCATCACCAGGTTAATGGAACCATATTACCCACTATTGAACTCGGTTAAAAACACGTTTGAATTAATTGTTTGTTCATTTCTACTATCTGTGGTGTGTTTATGTTTTATTTTTATTTTTACATCGACCTCAATATCAATATTAAGTAATAAGGTTCATTTAACTGGGCGGCGATGAAATATTATTTCACAACTTTTAGCGACCTTTTTTCAATTTTCTTTTACCTCTTTTAACGCCCTTTTTATTTAACTTCTTCACGGTAAAGAAACATGTCCATCGTTTTAAATATTGAAACTTTAACATCAGGTTCGTTATCAGAGAATCCCCATATATCAAATTTCATGTAAATAGGCGAAAATATTGCTATTATGGCAGCCATATTGGGTACACCGTTTTGAATACTTTATTCTTGAGATTAGATTCGGTATCAGCGGCTCCCAAAATACCCACTAACTATAAATTTTTATGTAATTGCGATAAATTCGGTCCAATCTTTGCTCATCTTACACTAGACGTAACCCAGGAAAATTAGACATAAAAAAGGTAAAATTATAAATAAAGTCCGACCAAATTGGATTTTTTATTTTGACGTTCTAATGAAATCCTGAAAAGTACTCTTAGTTTGAAACATGGATTTTTTGAAACGTTGAAATGGTAGTTTTAGTTTTTTGGCATTATCTATCAATTTTTCGAGAAAAATAGTTATTATGGGAATTGTGGCTCATAAAATATTATTTTGGGTATTCAGCAGATAACTTTCAAAGAAATCATTCGTTCCTTTCATATACCACTGACCAAGCTAGGATATCAACATGAAGTTCCCTTACGAACCGACTTGTCAACTTCTTTCATACACTTCAAACCACCAACATGGTTCCTAGTGGCGGCTGGTGAAATTTCAATATTGTTTTTCTCATCTAAAATTCGTTAGCTTCCCCTGGGTCTAGGAGCTCCTGTTTATTTTTATTTTTTTTTGTCATATGCATTTGACTTTTCATAAAAATACAACAACAGATTTTGGAGCTTATGAAAATATTTTCATTACTAACTGAAATACAATGAACTGAAATTTTGTAATTTACAATTTAACAAATTACAATATTTCAATTCGTTGTATCTCAGTTAGTAATGAAAATATTTTCATAAACTCCAAAATCTGTCGTTATATTTTTATGAAAAGTCAAATGCATATGACAAAAAAAATAATAAAAATAAATAGGAGCTCCTAGACCCAGGGGAGGCTAACGAATTTTCTAAAATTTTTTCGCAAACTGTTTTTTCAAAATTTTTTAGGGGTCATTACAGAAGTGCTTCTCTAGATGTTATTTCCCAAATTTCGTATGAGTCCCATGCGCCATAGACGAGAAAAAAAATATTGAAATTTCACCAGCCACCGCTAATGTTTCCTCCTACTACTAGCCAAAGATTAACCTCAGAAGCTTCTTAAGTTCCCTAAAAAATACACTTACTACATCTAACGTTCAATATGAAAAAGAAGGAAATAACCATTCTTTCTATATACTGATGATCTAAGTCTAATCATGCCAATATATTATACTACTCCCTTACGAGGAATTTCTTTTAATATCTCTAGCCCTACCTAGAGGATACTCCATAAGAAACAAACATTTGTTACATTTCAAAGCCAAGAACTACTAAAAAGCACAAAGAAAAACCAATTCAATTCAATTCAAAAAGTATTTATTTATAATTAGGTTTACAAATATGCGCCAGAGTCGGATCCCGGTTCAGAGCCGACCGCACGACCACCGCACGCAGCGTCGTGGTGAATGTGCAGTCGGATGAAGCGGGTTCGACTCGGGCTTGAACGACAATTAATGGGTGGGTTAGGACTCCTGTCTAGGAAAAAAAAGACTTAAACCTAACAACTTGGAAATTTATAACTAAAGGAAGTTTAAAGACACTTATAACTAATTAAAGCTAAATTAAAAACTGTGGTTAGGGGCGCGCGCACAAACACACGCGCACTGTTTTTAAAGGTTTGGTTAGTGATACAGGAAAAACTCAATGAAAAAAAAAACCGTTTGAACAAGTCACAATCTTCATCCGATGGTCTGCCTGCCTTCGGGAAGGTAGGGTGAATGGGAAATTATGATTTAAAAGTTTGTGTTTGCGAGAAGTTATTGGTCGAAAGGGGATTTGGAAGGAGAACAAAAAGGAACAAAAGAACAAAATTGACAAAAATAACAAAAACGAGACTAATAGAGGGAATAGAAAAGGGATTTTAGAGTAAAAGGTGGTGAAAGTAAAAGGTTGTGAAAGGGAAATTGTGGTGTAGGAAAGATTTGGCTAGGGAGGTTGCCGAAAGATAGGCAATGCCTGGTATGATAGGGGGTGTTTTATATTGAAAAGTATAGCATTATGCTGTCTGATTCGTGTAATGTTTCGGGTTAGTGGACTGTCGCCCAATTTGAATTGGTAGAATTTTTGCGATGTATTTTGGACGAAGTCCGCTAGTGGGGTTATGTCGTGGCAACGTGTGTGATAGCAGACCTGATCACTATCGTAGACAACAACTTTTTATTGGTCCTGTTGAGTCCGCTACCCCATGCCAAGAACGGATACAGACTCCTGGACATGGAGTAGACCTTTCGTATCGTCTCGTTTACGTGTGTATTAAACGTCAGTCTTCTGTCCAAGTTCACCCCCAGATACTTCACGCACCGCTTTATTGGAATTTGGTGGCCCCCTATCGAAAGTGGTGTAAGAATACGATTTTCGGTGAAGCGGCGCGTGAAGATAATTGATTCCGACTTTTCGGCGTTGATCCGAATCTTCCACTTGTCGTAATACGCCATGGTACGAGCCATGTGCGCCTTCAACAGCATATTCGCTGCTTGTGCGTTCTGTGAATGTGCGTACATGGCCGTGTCGTCGGCGTACTTGGCAAGGTTCGTATTCGGGAACTCCGGGAAGTCGGAGACGTACAAGTTGTATAACTTTGGCGACAGGCACGACCCCTGGGGGACGCCCGCGCGAATGTCCCGTCGAGTTGAGAGTTTGTTATTCACCCTGACCTGCAGCGATCTGTCTGTCAGGAAAGAGTGAATTAGTGTGATGATATGCGTAGGAAAGTTAAGCGTGTTTAGTTTGTAGAGTAAGTCCGGGATCCATACTGTATCGAAGGCTTTCTCAATATCGAGCAGCACCATCACTGTGCTTTTTCGGCGGTTGCACTGCAGTTTGACGTCATTCACGATCCTGACGACCAGGCGCACAGTTCCCCTGCTTTTCCTGAAACCGAAATGACATTCGTCGTCGATGTGGAGTTCATCCTGGGCAGCGTCTAGTCGGACCAGGATGACCTTCTCCATCAACTTGGAAATCGCCGACAGCAACGAGATCGGCGAATTTGGCGTCTTTGTTCGGTTCCAGGATCGACACGTCCACGGCACACTTCCACTGACTAGGCCAGTGTTGTAGCCGCAGGCGCAGGATCGCGTTGACAATGTACGTCAATAGGGTCATTTAGTGATATGGCAGTTTCCTACTGTTTCTTCCTCATTTTAAAATATAACAAACCAATAGCCTCAGAAAAAAATTTCAGCTCAATTGAATCAATAGCCACAGAGATATTCGCATTTGAATAGAAACACGCTCGGCCGGCCAACAGTCCGTAGAGTGACGTCACTTGGCGTGCGCCGATACCTATATTAGAGCAGCAATTTCGTAAGTCTATCGTGTAGTTTTTTTTTTCTTGGAGTAGAACCAGGTCAAACATATTAGGTTCCTTTGAATATGTCACCGGGCATATGAAATCATATTTTACGACATTTTTTAAATCAATAAAAAGTGAAAAAAATGTATTTTTAAATAAAATTGTTTTTTTTTGTTTCCACCGCCATATCTTTAAAACTACTAAAGGTACCGAAATTTGTTTTGTGTCAAATTAAAGCGCACACTGTAGCGCTTTTACCAATATAAACGGTTTGGGCACAATTCGCACTTTCATTTCGCTAAAAATCAGATAAACTAAAAATATATATTTTATGTATTGAAATCTTCACCAATCGATAAACTTTTTTATTTTTGAAAATATTTACATATATGCAGCGAAGAAAATAAAGCCTAATAATCACAAAAGTTTTTGAAACAATATATTTTTTCCTAAAATGTACCGTGTGGCAACAGCGATTTTTTATCAGCGCTAAATGCGACATTGGGACGCATGCAGGATTGGTCAGATTAGTCGCGTAGAAGTGGCGGTTGTCGAAAATCATTAAGTATTCATTGTTCGGATAAAAATTGTGACAACGAGTGCAAATGTCGTTCCTGTAACAACATTATTAAAGATTTCGAGGCAGATATGAACGAATTACATACACATACATAAACTACATACTACATATTTATCTATCCAAATAGAAAATTCATTTCAACAATAAAACTCATTTTATGCGTACGTTTTTACTTTCATTCATTTAAAAATGTCTAATAAACTTACTAATTAGGTGGGTAGTTAGTAACACTGATTGATATTTATAGATTAGGTATTTATATCTACCTACCTGTCTTTTTGTTATTAAGAGGAGACTATTTTATATTTATTGTACAATTTCTTAATATTAACAACATATGATCAATACTACTGTACAATATATGAAATATTGAACAATAATATTGATCCCCTAGATGCTTTTGATCACTACTGGTTTTGTATCTATTGATATAAGTTAAACTACTACATACACCCCGACTGGGACCGTCAGATCGTTGCATTCGGCAGGCTTGCTACAGCCGAACGCGCAAGAATATGACTTTGGCCCGTTAAAAAAATCGCTGACTCAATACTATGAACGGGACATGAAAAATTTTTATCCTAAAAACTTTTTTCAACTATTGGCTTCAATTTGTACGCAGCATGTATATACAAATTTTCATAAATAAATTTTTTTCTCGATTGTCTAAAATTACGCTACTGACAATAACAAGTTTGAGTTTCCTATTATTTTTCCAACTTAAAAAAAAAAATAAATCGGGTTCACGTGGGACGTTGTTTGAAGCGCTATTGTGTCTACTTTAATCTAAAAAAAAAAATAGCTTGATAGCACAAATATTTTCAGAGATATAGCAGTGGAGACGTTAAAAAACATATTTCATTAAAAATCTATTTTTTTGAGTTTTTCCGAAATAAAAAAGTTCCCGACCACCAACAAATGTCGTAAAAAATGATTTCGTGTACACAATTATCTTACTAAAGAATCCCACTAAGTCTGGTTTGGTTCTACGCCGTTTTTTTTTCTCGAAAACTAAGCGACTTCCAGATTTTACTCTACTAACTTGCATTCACAGCCGTGTACACTGGGCGGTTCAGCCATCTGACGTCACAACTCGACTACATGGTTATCCCGAGCGTTTTTAAGCGCGCCGACTTTAATAATTTTTTTATACATGAAGGCGGCGTTAGTAAATTCTAATTTTTGGCATACTTACTATACTCACCAAGCTCTTTCAGAATATGTAATAATAAAAAAATGTTAAATGAGCCTATTGTCTAATGCCTTTCCGCGGAAGATATTTGAGCAGTCTGTATTCGATACAGTCTGCTCCTGAGGCCTTGTCGTTGGGTAGGGTTCGGACAATCCCTGCGACCTCCGAGGGCTTGGCCATGACTTTAAGAAATTCACGTCTCGTCAATTGGATGTCATGGTCAATCAGTTCGTTAATGTCATTTTCGATGCGGTCATGTTCCGGATTATTTAGTATTTGTGGGTTATGGATGTCTGCAAAATGGTTCGCTAAGTCCTCCGCTTTTGGGGCGTCCGTTATTGCCATCCGTCCGTTGGCGTTAGTCAGTGCGGGTATGGCCACCCGCGTATTTTTCATGGCCCTCGACAGCTTCCACAAAGAAAAACCGCTGCCCAAGGAATCACTACTTCCACATCCAGATTTTCTATCCAAGTCACTCACATCGAAAAAATTTTGTATGTGGAAATAATTGTTCATAGAATTTAATAATATAATATTTGAAATCCTCTACCACAAAAACCCATAAAACGATACCCCACATCGGTAGTGGGGTGGTGGTGGTGATAGAGGGGTGGTCGTGGGGGTGCATGAAGTAAAAAAATATTTTGAGTTTTCTGGTTCTTGTACACACACTAAATCACAATTTTTTTTCATCCCCTTTAATAATAAGGTGGGGGTGGTAATGGGGGTGGTTAACGCCAAATTTTTTTCTGAGGCCTTAGCTTCTCTTGTATATACTAAATACCAATTTTATGGACTCTTACCTGCTTGATTTACCTATTTACCCCAAATTTACCCCAATTTACTCCCCAACCCTTCGACGGAACAAGATGAAAATATAATCTAGGTCTAGATCTCGTTAAAGTACATATGTGTATCAAATTTCAAGTCAATATCTTCCAGAGTAAACGTACGCACAAAAAAAAGTTACATACAGACAGACCGACAGACAGAATTTTTTTCGCTCAAACTTAAAATCTCGACGTTTCATGACATTCTAAGCCCATTTGAACAATACAAATTTTAAACAAAATTTTTTGTCGTTACTATACTTCCACTGGATGTGGAAACTAAATAGGTATAACATTTCATCACGTCTTAGCCTCGTAAAGACTACAGCTGCAACGCACAATGCAACATGTAATGCAATATGCAATGCAACGTGGACGGTGTTTAAAACACCGTGCAACAAATCGACGAGCATTTCTATTCATCTCTTTGATTGCGCGCTAAACACCGACAAGGTATGGATCACCAGCGCGCCCTCAGTGCAACATCAACTGTAACGTGCAACGCCCGTACACACTTGTTGCATTGCATGTTGCATTACACGTTGCATTACATGTTGCAGCTGTAGTCTGTAACCGGCTCTAATAAATAAAATATTTCCATCAACGTTGCACTGATCAAATCTCCGTAAAAATTGTACAACTTTTTTCATTACCTTTAGAACTCATCAGGAGAGATATATGTTCAATTCAAAAACAAAATTACCATTAAAAATAATAAGAAAATATTTTCATGTAAAAAAGAATCACTCTTTTAGAGCCCCATAGCTGGTCTAACTTTTAAAAATAAATATCTTATATTTCTGCTTACATCATTGTTATAAAATATTATTTTGGGTATTCGGCAGATAACTTCTAGCTAGAGATACTAGAAAGAGTTCCTCGTAAGGGAGATTTATAATATATTGGCATGATCAGACTTAGATCATCAGTATATAGAAAGAATGGTTATTTTCTTGTTTTTCATATTAGATGTTAGATATAGTAAGTATATGAAAGAAGTTGACAAATCGTTTGGTAAGGGAACTTCTTGTTGACATTCCAGTTTGGTCAGATTTAGATCAATGATTTACAGGGTGAGTCATGAGGAACTGTACATACTTCTACTGTAAGTAGAGGCACCTAAGACAAATACCAAGTGACCATTAAAAAGTGTTTGTTCCCTTTCTTTACTATCATACAGAGTGATTTATGAATTTTGTCCAAAAATTGTTTTGGTCATAACATTCATACATATCCAAAATTTAAAAAATCCAGGGACGGTTTCAAAAAAATTTGTTGGATTGGTTCGTATACGATAGTTCACCCTGTATATGATTTATCTAAAACTTGATATGAAATTTGTATAGGACAGAAATAGGTAGTAAAACCATAGTATTTGAAATTTTTATCACACTCTCAATAAATTTTTTATTAACGATCAATTTTCAAGTCAAATGAAAAGTTTGACAAAATGGAATATTTTAATGTATACTAATATTTATAAATACAAACATTTAGCTAAAAAAAATAATATCTACATACCTCGTGCCTAGGTTTAATAAGTACCATCATTTTAATCAATTTCCAGGCCAGGTCTTACATGTTTATTTACAATACGTACAGGGGCGGCTTAAGGGCCGGACAACCCGGAGCGCCGGTTCGGAGGGGTGCCAAATTGAGAGAGCAAAAAAATTTAGCACCCCCTCAATGAGGCGATAAAATTCCCCCCCTCCCCCCCCCCATGAGGCGACAAAAAGTAGTGATTGATCGCGGAGTTCGAAGGGATATCCTTGTCCTTTAGTATGAAGTACGTCCGTGATGACCTCAGGAAAGGGCGCCAAAAAGTGCTCCCGCCCGAGTGGAAAATTTACCTTGAGCCGCCCCTGAATACGTATGTATTTAAGAATTATAAGAAAAGAAAAGGAATAACGAAAATATCAAAACGTAGATCCGTATCTTGTATTTATTTTAAATTCAATGTTTGCATTTGAATATGATGGCTTTTAAAAATATTTCGAAAAATGTACAGTTTTCGTTAAAATTGATCTTAAACTGAACATATAGGTTGGGCACTTTAAATGGGGGAAATTTAGGTAACACAAATTTGACTACTTATTTCTGTCCTTTTTGGAAGCAATTTGACTAATTGGAGAAAATACATGCAGAGGCAACTTTTTAGATGGACCACATCAGCCACATTTTTAAGACCTGGCCTGGAAATTGATTAAAATGATGGTACTTACTAAACCTAGGCACGAGGTATGTAGATATTATTTTCTTTTAGCTAAATATTTGTATTAATTAATATTAGTATGCATTAAAATATTCCATTTTGCCAAACTTTTCATTTGACTTGAAAATTGATCAGTAATAAAAAAATTGTTGAGAGTGTGACAAAAATTTCAAATACTCAGGTTTTACTACCTATTTGTGTCCTATACAAATTTCATATCAAGTTTTAGATAAATCATATACAGGGTGAACTATCGTATACGAAGCAATCCAACAAATTTTTTTGAAACCGTCCCTGGATTTTTTAAATTTTGGATATGTATGATGGTTGATAGGCAACAGTGTACATTGTTGTAAAAATGAGGCAAATCGGATTAACCGTTAAAATGTTATGACCAAAACAATTTTTGGACAAAATTCATAAATCACTCTGTATGATAGTAAAGAAAGGGAGCAAACACTTTTTAATGGTCACTTGGTATTTGCCTTAGCTGCCTGTACTTACGGTAGAAGTATGTACAGTTCCTCATGACTCACCCTGTATGAAACGAACGAGTGGTTTCTTTGAAAGTTATCTGCGGAATGCCCAAAATAATAATTTATAACAATAATGTAAGCAGAATTATGAGCTACAATTTGTATAATAACAATTTTTCTCTAGAAAATAAATAGTATTAGAGATAATGGCAAAAAACTAAAATTACTCCCTTTCACCCCCTAAAAAAAGGCATGGTTCAAATTAAGGGTACTTTTCAGGATTTCGTTAGAACATCAAAATAAAGATCTCCTCACAAATACAGCTCGGAATTTTTTCGTCAAAATATATAAAAATCAAAATATAATTTTACTGGTCTAACGTAGCTTGATAAAATTGATAAAATTATTATTATGGGGCCACCATAGGGTGTAGTTTGAGAAAAAAATAATAAAAATCGCTTAAGTCATTTCAGAGTAGTGATTGAACCAATATAAAAAATAACAAACACACAGGTCCTCCTCCTTTTTAAAATTTTTTGAAAAAATAAGATAGGTAGTTTCATATTAGATAAAAATAGTGAAAGAATTGTATTTACAGTGTGTGCTATTTAATACCGCAACACCCCATTATTTTGGAATGCGTTGGCCAATTTTAATTTTTTTTTTAAGTACAGCCAATTTTTTATCGGCAAATTGGATAGCGTATTCGATTCGTAGTTATCTCAAATAATTCTGTACACAATTTTAGCTCGATATCTCATATAAGGTGTTTGTTATTCAATAGCTAAAATTAACATTTCTCACTTTTCGACTGGCCCTGTATAAAAGCGGGTTAGGTTTAGTAAAAAAGGTAAAGTAGTCGTTCGATTTAAGGAACATGAGTCACTAAATGAGGAAGAAAAAAGGAAAGTTATTCTTTAAATAAATAGTGCTTTAGTGCAGGCAAGTTAGCATTTGAGGTGGAAAAAATTTTTTACGAGCAATTTTCAGTGGCAATGTATAGGGAAATATGTCCTGAATAACCTCCTAGAAGTCCCATGAGATTCGGATATGGCAAGTTGTAAAAATATGACCGCCATTTTGTTTTTTTTTAGTTTTTTGCAAATATGTTGGAAACTATACATTCTTCGAAAAAATGTCAAGAGACCTTTTTTAAAGAGCTCGAAAAAATACATCTAAAAAGGTATTTGAGGATGTCTTACCTTGATATTTAGTGAAGTTAACCAGATAACTTAACGGCAACATAAAAAAATAGCTTTATTATTCAGAAATGGATATGTAACATCTTTTAAAATAAATATTTGTAAACAACATTGTTGATTATATTACAAACAAGTTAATTATAATGAGTTTAATCGAACACGCAGTTTTCTTCTTCATTATCTTCAGGTATTATACATTTCTTACCGCAACTTCTACCAAAACATAGGTCACACTATGAAGAACACTTTAATCCAAGCTTTATACAAGAGCAGCTTTTACCACAAGCTACATCCTTACAATTACAAAAGACCATTTTCAAAATATCTCGTGGAGCTATATCTTTTCTACACCTTTTTAGAACAAGACTTCCATACTAATCCTTCTACCAACCATACTCCAAAGTATTAAGGTTTGCCCAGTCCATTCTTGAACATTAAAAAACACAACAAATGGAAGTTGTGAGATTTCAATGAAATATTTTTCTTACCTGACAATATACTCTCAAAATATGTTGCTCAGCAACATCTCTAGTTGGAGGTAGCAGTGCCAAATTGAAAGTAGATGACAATCCCTGTCGTGTACAAAGTGAATCTCAAGTCGTCAATCTCCTGGGTAATTTTCACTGGTTGGTATAGTTTCGTAATGAACTTTAGACCAATATTAATTAGATTTTGTCTATCAGGGTTTGAATCCAAAAATATTCTAAGATCGTTGCATAAGTCAATATCTTTTTCATCGGTTGCATACAATATTTCTTGCTTTTTTTTAAAATAAAAGAAGTCGTGTCACAACCCGACACAGCGTGTAAAAATAGAATGGATTGTTTCAAATGGCCTAATTTTATCTGAATATTGTTTATATTTGTAACATTGTCAGCTTTTGCAGCTTTTCCAGGGCGAAACAAAAATATGTTTTCCTGGGCAGAGTGATGGATTAGAAGAGTAGCGATATCAGTATCTTCAGCGATGACGGTAACACTGCAGTTCTAACGATCAAATAATCTGCATCCCTTTCAGCTTGAATCACGTCAATGCCTTTTTTTCAAGGAATGTTTTCAACACTTCTATTAGTTTTTGTTTGTTACGTCCGTTTCTCAAAAATTCCTCTTGTGGTGTTATAATTGTGTTCTCCAATTTTACTGACATCTCCGTTACATTTTTTGACCTCAAATTTTGTGTAATTTCTTTTGTGGATAAATAAGTTGAATCGTATCCATCAAAAACCAGTACGCATTGGATTACTATAGGCATGCTTTGCATCATTAATGTACTGATCCCAAACCATCTGAAAAGTGGCAGTTTTCTGCCATAAAACTTTATGTAGAAAAAATCCTCCATCTACAACGTTTACTGATGCTGACTGCGGAAGCAAATTAGGTTGTTCGATATTGTCAAGTTCCTTAAGTAAAAGGCTTTTTTGACCTCTTCTCAATGTACCACCTTTAAAGAGAGACAAAGGATATGGTGATAGTTCGAATTTAAAACAGTCTTTGATTTCTTCTGAAGATTTGTTAGAGCATATTATTCTATAAAATATCTGCATGGGATTTATATCCACATAACTTTGATGAATTTTTGTAAAAAATGTATTGCATTTAGCTGTGATTTCTTTGTAATTTTTTAAAAAAAACAAACGCAGTCTTATCTACTAAGTTAATCTTGAACAAGATAATACAGTCCAAGGTAAAGATGCCCATTAATTACCCATATGGGGAAACCGTCAAAGATACAGAACCATTTATTTATTCTGTAGTACAAAAGTATTTTGTAAGTTTATCTAGGTTAAGTATCTTAAAAAAAAACAGTACAATTTTAATAATGTTTACCCTCAACTTATCTGGTTAATTTCACTAAATATCAAGGTAAGATATCCTAAAATAACATTTTAGGTGTACTTTTTCGAGCTCTTTAAAAAAGGTCTCTTAATATTTTTTCGAAAAATCTATGGTTTCCAACATATTTGCGAAAAATTAAAAAAAACAACATGGCAGCCATATTTTTCCAACTTGCCATATTCGAATCTCATGGGACTTCTAGGAGGTTATTCAAAACATATTTCCGTATAAATTTTCACTGAGAATCGCTTGTAAAATTTTTTTTACACCCTAGCCCTTTTTTTGAGCTAACTTTCTTGCACTACTTCTATACATTATTCGGTTGCTGTACGTAGGTGTCTTGATGAAAATTCTTCAAACAAATGGATTGGACGGAATAGCTTTTCTTTTTTCTTCCTTATTTAGTGACATTAACATCAGATATTAAATAAAGAAGAAAAAAGAAAAGCTAATCCGTCTAATCCATTTGTTTGAATAATTTTCATTAAGGCACTTAAAGAATAACTTTTCTTTTTCTTTCTCATTTAGTATTTGATGTTCCTTAAGTCGAATGACTACTTTACCTTTTTAGTAAACCATACCGACTTTTATTCAGGGTCAGTCGAAAAGTGAGACATTTTTAATTTGGCTATTGAATAACAAACACTATATGAGCTATCGAGCTAAAATCTTGTATAAAGGTATTTGAGATAACTGCGAATCGAATACGGTATCCAATTTGCCGATAAAGAATTTCCTAATAGTCGATCTGGAAATTTCGACCCATTTAGAGGAGCTTAGTAGGCCTTGAAAATATGAAAATTACTTTCTCAAAACAGTCAAATAAAGCTCATCGAGCACACACACTGTATATAATAAATTTTTAGACGTAAATTTATTAAGAGTCGTAATTTCCAGCTGTCATTTAAGTATGCATAATGTACATTATTATACATACATAAAATGTAACCCCCATTTCATACGACAATTTTAAATACAAAGATAAGTTTAATTAAATTCCAGCAATAAAACAAAGTTTAACGGCACATTGCAGACGTAAAGGTGCGAACGAGGGGAACACAGGCATACTAAGCCAATGACCATGACGCTGCATTCCCAAGGGCATCCAGGACGTCGCGACGCTACGCGTCATTCACCTGAATATATAATAGATCCCCTACCACACCACTCAGACCAAATCGCACATCCGCCGTCAGTTTATCATAATGATAAACATTAGGGTAGGTTTATTTTAACATGGCACATGTCACAAAGTGACTATATGAGACGAAACCAAGATATTTTTGTAATAGAGTGCAGTAATGTACTTTTTCAATGAGTTTTGTGGCAGTGGAGATATGGGGGTTTGAAATGGGGTTGAAATGAATCGATATTTATATAATGAACCCTTTGCGCTTATACTTTAAATAATCTAGTTTTATTTTTGTCAGGCGCATTTAATGGATATGTGGATAATAAAGGTGGTCCTTATTTTCGATTTTTGGATTTTTTCCGGGAGCACTCTCCGACATTTGTTCTGTTGATTCACAAAATAATTTTTGTAAAATTTTAATACATTTGCATAACCAGAAGACCAGTCGCTATGCTCGTAGAAAAAAACAAAAAAGTCGTAAATTGAAATAATTGTGCCTAGTCACCATAAAATGAGTTATATAGGGTGGCTACTTTTTATATATTGAACAGTATTGCTATCTCTTAAACCATAACAATTACAAACTCGGTTAAATGGGAGAAAAGTTTCATATTTTGAAGGAAAATAAAATAAGTTGTAGAAATTCAAAATATTTCGATTAGTTCCGGAGATATACGATAAAATCCGAAATAGCTCATTTTCTTTTTTTTATCTAGCGCTGTCACTATAGAAAATATTAAAAAATTTCATTGGAATATTTTATTGTAAATTAACTTTGCTATAACTTTCCTTAATCAATTTTTTATTATGACGTTTCGTCTGTTCAGAGGCCCCATCAGCTTTATTTTTTTAAATACGGACCTGTCTTTTTTATTTAAAATTTTTAAAGCATTTGAAATTGTAATTTCAAAGCTATGTCACACTTGACAATTTTACTGCGTTTCGTCAGAAAAATAATCATCATTAATTTTATTGCCTTCGCCCGTTGCAAAACGTTTCTTTTTTAAGCCTTTTTTCACTACAGTGCCTTGAAAAACAAAAGTTTCATTAAATGTCATTTGATTTTAGTTTATCGTATTAATGACGTTTGTTTTCGTTAGCTATTGCTGTTCTAATTCAAACTATTATTTAATACTTATTTCTCAGTATGGTTCGTTATTCTGTAGAAGAAAAAAAAGACATGTATGATGTTTACATTAAGAATTACAGAAATGTTGACAGGGCAGTCCAAGAATATGCCAATTTATATCCTGACAGATGCCATCCGACAAGAAATACTATTTACACTGTGTCCAAGAATTTATTCCAAATAGGCAGTGTTTGTAAATTGGAACGGAGGCACCAATTGAGAGAAACGGTAAATGATATTAATGTACTGGCTCAAGTATACATATACCCAGAAAATTCATCAAGAAATATTGCAAATGAATGCTGAATATCGGCAGCAACTTTCAAAAAAATATTAAAAAAGTACAAATATCACGACTATTAATTTCAAACAGTACAGAAACCGCTGCCCAAGGAATCACTACTTCCACATCCAAGTCTCTTACAACAAAATACTATATTTGCACTCCACTATGTGAAAATAATTGTTTATGGAACTTTAATGGTATAATATTTGAAACCATGTACCCCAAAAACCCCATAAAATTATATGCCACATCTGTAATAGAGGTGGGGGTGAAAGAAGTGAAAAAAATTCTTGATGACTTTGGCTCTTGTACACACACTAGATCACACTATTTTTTCACCACCTTTAATAATAGGGTGGGGGTGGTAATATGGATGGCTAATGCCTTTTTTTTGGGGCCTTAGCTCCTCTTATATTTACTAAATACCAATTTCATGGACTCTTAATTGCTTGATTTACCTATTTACCCCCATTTACCCCAATTTACCCTTCAACTCTGCAACGGAATAAGATATATATATATAATCTAGTTCCAGATCTCGTTAAAATATACGTGTGCCATATTTTAAGTGAATATCTTAAACAGTTCCAGAGTAATCGTGGGCACCAAAATGATACAAGAATAACAGACAGACTGATGCAACAGACAAATTCATTTTGCTCAGACTTAAAATATTGACGTTTCCTGATATTCTAAGCCTATTTAAACAATAAAAATTTCCAAAATTTTTTTTGCGTTAATATACTTCAACTGAATGTCGAACTAATACGCAGAAAATGCCAAGACAAAGATATAAAAAATCGTTGTGTGCCGTAAACTACACGATAGAAGTAAAGCCTCTACTACTTTCTTTGAGGAAACCTACTACGCATTCATACTACTCAAGGTAAATCACTGTGCATCCAATTTACTTGAGTAAAGCCACTGCGTATTCATACTTCTTGAAGTAACCCACTCGCATTCATTTTACTCGAGGAAACCCACTGCGCATCTATATCACTTGAGGTAACTTACTGCGCATCTATAGCAATCGAGAAAAGCCACTGCGCATCCATTGTACTCGAGGAAAGCCACTGCGCATCCATACTATTTAAAGTAACCCACTGCGCATCCATACTACTTGAGGTAACCTACTGCGATCTATAATACTCGAAAAAAGTCACTGCGCATCCAAAATATTCGAGGAAGGCCACTGCGCATCCATAATACTCGGAGAAACCTGCTGTGCATCCATAGTAGTCGAGAAAAGCCACTACGCATCCATACTACTCGTGGTAACCTACTGCGCATCCATTGTACTCGAGGAAATCCACTGCGCATCCATACTACTTAAAGTAACCCACTGCGCACCCATACTACTAGAGGTAACCTACTGCGATCTATAATACTCGAGAAAAGTCACTGCGCATCCAAAATATTCGAGGAAAGCCACTGCGCATCCATAATACTCGGGGAAACCTACTGCGCATCCATAGTAGTCGAGAAAAGCCACTACGCATCCATGCTACTCGTGGTAACCTACTGCGCATCCATTGTACTCGAGGAAAGCCACTGCACATCCATACTACTTAAAGTAACCCACTGCGCATCCATACTACTTGAGGTAACCTACTGCGATCTATAATACTCGAAAAAAGTCACTGCGCATCCAAAATATTCGAGGAACGCCACTGCGCATCCATAATACTCGGGGGAAACCTACTGCGCATCCATAGTAGTCGAGGAAAGCCACTGCGTATCCATACTACTCGAGGTAACTTTAACAACATAATATTTGAAATCGTCTACCCCAAAAACCTATAAAACGATATGCTACATCGGTAGTGGGGGTGGGGGTGGTGGTGGTAGAGGGTTGGTAGTGGGGGTGGATGAAGTAAAAAAATATTTTGAAGCTTTTGGTTCTTGTACACACACTAAATCACAATTTTTTTTTTTTCATCCCCTTTAATAAGGGGGTGAGGGTGGTAATGAAGGTGGCTAATGCCAAAAAATTTTTTGAGACCTTAGCTTCTCTTTTGTATACTAAATACCAATTTTATGGACTCTTACCTGCTTGATTTACCCATTTTCCCCAAATTTACCCCAATTTAT
The DNA here is from genome assembly GCA_936432065.2 of Rutpela maculata. NCBI lineage: Eukaryota > Metazoa > Arthropoda > Insecta > Coleoptera > Cerambycidae > Rutpela > Rutpela maculata. The sequence continues at coordinate 384,101,739 of OW386285.2, read as the reverse complement.
CCCCCAACCCTTCGACGGAACAAGATGAAAATATAATCTAGTTCTAGATCTCGTTAAAGTACATATGTGTACCAAATTTCAAGTCAATATCTCAAACGGTTCCAGAGTAAACGTGCGCACAAAAAAAGTTACAGACAGACCGACAGACAGACCGACAGACAGACAGACCGACAGACCGACAGACAGAATTTTTTTTTCGTTCAAACTTAAAATCTCGACGTTTCGTGACATTCTAAGCCTATTTGAACAATAAAAATTTTTAAAAATTTTTTTGTCGTTACTATACTTCCACTGGATGTGGAAGTAAAATTACATCGCGGTGACCCAGACCGCAGACTAACCTTCTGTAATTGGTTTAGGAGAAAATTGACTAATAACAGATTTTCTTTGGACTGATGAAACGATCTTTACAAATTCTGGAAGGTTTATCAGGAAAAATAAACACTTCTACTCAACTGTTAACCCCCTTCTGACGCATCAAGTATCAAGTACGGCCTCAGGCACGATTTTCAGTAAATTTGTGGTGTGGCATAATTGACAACATTATAATTGGGCCCAAATTCATTGAGGGCAATTTAAACGGTGAAAATTATAGTAGTTCGAGTAACAAATGGATTGTTACTCGAAGTATTCGATGAAATGCCGTTATTGATTTGGAGAAAAATAACATGGTTTACGCAAGATGGTTGTTACGCTCACAATGCTAACGCGGTCAGGATTTTTTAAACAGGCATTTTCAAAGAAAGTGGTTAGGAACCAATGGACCAGTAAGGTGGCCACCTCGCTCACCTTGCTTGAATCCCATGGATTATTTTGTATGAAATTCTTTAAAAAACAAAGTATACTTACTACAACGAGGTCCAAGATGTCAATGAATCACGCAATCGAATTGTTGAGGCCTTGAACCAAATTACCCTAAATATTATTGCGAAAGCCAGTCTAGGAGAACGCGACTTACGGGAGAATGATGGACATTTTGTACAACTTTTGTAAATTTACTTGTTTACTCACTAAATTATGTTTTTTTTGTAAATTTTATTCGTAGTTTAAAGAAATACAATAGACAAGTTGAAATACATTTTTTTATTTGGTGCTCACTCTGCAAATAATATTGAATTAACAGCAGAATCGGAGTAGCTACGTCAATGCATTGGATTGTTGATAAAATAAGATTTTAAATGATGAGTCACATCTTGTATTACTCAACAAAAAAATGTTTTGCAAAGGGCGAATGCAATAAAATTAATGATGATTATTTTTCTGACGAAACGTAGTAAAATTGTCAAGTGTGACATAGCTTTGAACTGATAATTTCAAATGCTTTAAAAATTTTGGTACCCCTGAACAGACGAAACGTCATAATTAAAATTTGATTACGGTAAGTTATAGCAAAGTTAATTTACAATAAAATATTCCAATGAAATTTTTTAATATTTTTTATAGTGACAGCGCTAGGTAAAAAAAAAGAAAATGAGCTATTTCGGATTTTGTCGTAAATCTCCGGAACTAATTGAAATATTTTGAATTTCTACAACTCATTTTATTGGCCTTCAAAATATGAAACTTTTCTCCCATTTAACCGAGTTTGTAACTGTTAGTTTGCAAGATGATAGCAATACTGTTCAATAAAAAAAGTAGCCACCCTGTATATTGTTGCAAAATCTCCAAGTATGTTGTTCCCTTTAATTGTGTTAGCCTTAAACAAGGAAAAATTGAGAAAACCATTAAACGTAATGATTGAATCATAGCATCTTACATATTTTGATTCTAATGTAAATGAAAAAATGGGTCCTCTCGTTCTCTAAGAGACACAACTTCAGATGTCGGGGGAGGTAAAGTACCTTGGAGTCATCATAGACTCCAAACTTACCTGGAACCAACACCTGGACAGAGTAATACATAAGTCTGTTGCCATACTGGCAATATGCAGACGACTGTATGGCAGGAGATGGGGGCTTAGGCCTGGTATGGTGCACTGGCTCTATACCAGCGTAATAAGACCCAATATCACATATGCAGCCTTGGTCTGGTGGCCTAAGGTCACTCAAACCACAGCAGCGAACAGGATGAGCCGGGTGCAAAGACTGGCCTGCCTGGGAATTACAGGTGCAATGAAAAGCACCCCAACAGCAGCCATGGAGACCCTACTAGACCTCCCTCCACTGAGTCTTGTGATTTAGGGGGAGGCCAGAATGGGAGCCTACAGGCTACAAAATTCTCAGAACCCGACTCCTCCTGGAGACAACTCGGGGCACATGAGGATAATAAACAATGTAGTGGATCCTCTATTAAGCATGAGGTCGGACTACATGACACCAAAAGTTACATTCAATAAGCCCTTCACTATCACCATTGGAGATAGGAAGGAATGGATGACAGGTGCTCCTGATGCTTTATGCAGAGGCCTGGTCTGGTATATTGACGGGTCCAGGATGGAATCAGGAGCTGAAGCAGGAATACATGGTGTGAGGCCAAGAGAGAGTATAAGTCTCTCCCTTGGACGGCACTCCACTGTATTCCAGACAGAAATTCTGGCTATACTCGAGTGTGTACGCGAGAATGTTAAACGACGATACGTGAACCAGCAGATCTCAATCGCAACATACAGTCAGGCGGCACTTGGGGCACTGGCCTCTAACAAAGTGTCTTCCAGACTGGTTTGGGACTGCCACGAAGAGCTCAAAACCTGGGTGAGCGGAACAGAGTAAGACTACTCTGGGTGCCGGGACATACCAGTATAGAGGGCAACGAAAAAGCTGACGAACTTGCTAGACAAGGAGCAGCGAATATATTCTATGGCCCTGCGCTGGGTATCACAAAAGGCTCAGCCAGAAAGGTAATCAAAGACTGGGTCAAGAGTAAACACAACCACTACTAGAGAAACATTCCAGGAAATCGACATGGGAAGACGCTTATCAATGGACCATGTTCAAAACAAACTGAAGAACTGCTCACAAGGAACAGGACTCAGCTGAGAATCATAACAGGTCTTCTGACAGGACACTTTCCCGTCAAGAAATACCTGCATTTAATTGGAAAATTTGCTGACGACCTTAACTGCAGACTGTGCGGTAAGGTACCAGAAACTGTAGAACATATTATACATGACTGCGAGGCACTGGTCCGCAGAAGGTATAATATCTACGGGCAAACACAAACAGACCCGGAAACCATCAAGACTCGTCCATTTAGAGACCTGTATCACCTTGTCAGTGACACAGGAATACTAAAATGGACAAGTGTAAACTAAAAACTAAAAAAAACAGGGTAAGCACAATAAGCCCAGGAGGCTGCAGTGCATTCGGAGTATTCCATACAGACGAGCCCTAAGAGGAGGGGTTTTAGTCAGTTGGAGCCTGACACTCAAACCTATTCCTAGTTGATAGGCAGCCCGTGTGGGTCTCCCCGCCTCGCCAAAAAAAAAAAAAAAATGAAAAAATACACGCGTTTTAATGGAAAAAATATCGTATATAATATCAGTAGTGCTTTGAATTTAATTATGATTGCCTAATAATATAAAGGGTCTTTGCTAATATACTGTCAATTTACCGAATTATATTATTTTAGGCAACTTGGGTCAAGAAAAAAATTTTATTTTAATGAAATTTCATTGTCTATGTCACACACAGATCTATTCCTAAATTACCTCATCTAGAAAAAAATAATGTGGATATAGATATTTAACAAATGTAGAAATTTAAAGTATCCGGAATTCGCCTTATTTTATATTTAACGAATCAGAAAGGAAATTACACATTGAACCAGAGATCTTGAAATCCGTAGACTGGCTGAGGAGTATTTACTGTAAAGGTTCTCGCACGTTCCGACCAATTACATAACGAGTAAAGGTAGATAGAACATTACTTCATTGACCATAGTATCCAATATCAAAAATAGAAAGGAAATATGGCTGTAGTAGGGTTACTAGAACTATATTCCAGACAGTGTGCACGCCAGTAAATGAGACAGAAAAGAATTATTCGTATTTTGAACATAAGCTTTACGACTAATAGTCTTCATTTTGAACGAATGAACAAGTATTTGGCTGAATAATTTTTTTCGATAATAAAAATGTGTTGCTAAGAAATGCATTTTACAAAAATGCACAAAATGTAACTTTAAAATAATATAAAATAATAATTATTATGTAAAGCATTTTCAAAAGGATACAATTTAAGAAAAAAAATTCTTAGTGTGACCAAATGGCAGTTTTCTATTAAGCCTTTAAATTATTTTTAAAAATATCGTTTTTTAGGAAAAATAATTAATATTTTTATACCTCTAAAAAAACTAGCTAAAGATTTTCCAAGCAGATTCTCTTTATATTGGCATAGTAAATAATTTCTCAAAAGTCCATGAAGCCAACTGGAGAGCTACAAAAGTTACAGAAGGTCAAAGGTCACTAAAATAAATTTTTTTTCAAATATCTCTTAAATTATCGATTTTACGTTAATTTTGGCTATTATAAAATTTGTTTGTGAGATAAATCTGCATGAAAAAGGTTCTATACAAAATTTACGTAAAACCAATTGTTTTTGAGATATAGGTCTTTTTTACATGGTGTCCCCTGTAAGCCTCCGTCTCCGTCTATCTCTTGTATTTCCACTTCTTCACTATTTTCATCTTCATCAACAATCATCTCAGCGGAAAATAACGAAATGAGGTCGGCTTCATCATCGTTGAACTCAGATTCAATAGTTGTATCCTCGGGCATCGTATTGAGACGCGACTGGCCCCGACAAGAGCCACACACTACGGAACATGGCAATCCTATTTTTCTGCATCCACAATTGGTGCCACAACCTTTTGTGCAACTGCAGAAAATTGAATTGAGATGTTCATCTGGTGCAGGAGGAGTCAGAGTAGTTGTTGTCTCTAATAAATTATTGTTTAAAGTCCAACCCCATTGCTAAGGGTCTAAGCGAAGTTTGCGCCTGGTAATATACGTAATATGATAATATACTGAATAGATGTTGTTGAGTAGCTGCTGCGGGTGGAAATGACAATTACACAAGCTTATTTAGTCTAGTGCATTTTGCAAAACTAAAATATCTATAATTATTATCAATTGATGTCTCTTTTTTGTAGCTCCGTACATAACTAAAATCTCCGATTAAAGAACTTATATCTAGATACATAACAGGCTATCTTTTCACTATATACCTTGTTTGCTCTAAGATAGTCACATTATATGTCCATTAAAAAGAATAGATGAACATCACACCCCATAGGCAACAGTGGCGTTGTGTGTGTAAAAAATGTGTAGAATGGTAAATATTTTCATTAAAATGAATTATTGCAATTCCTGCATTACCGGCTCTTTATATAACGTGATGTAGGCATACGATATTACAGTAAGATAAAACAGTAAGATAAATATGTATTGAAAGGATATTAAAATTTAATTGCTATTTACTTTATAACTGTAAACTGAACTTCATCATGTTACGACTATGGAACGATCGATTTTCTTCTTTTCTAAACTGCTTTCTGCATACGGCACAGCACTTCACTATTTATTTGCACTAAATATATTGTCACTAAACTGTGTAAATATGAATAGAGAATATTATTTAGGTATTAAGCAAATCACAACTTAAAATAAAAAGACTTCTTCACCACATTTTGATCGAAAAACACGAAAAACGCTTATTAACATTAATGGCGGATATACTGTCAAAAGTGTCAAACTGAGATTATGATAATCAAACTGAACCGAGGTGCCCGAATCGGCCGCAAATAGATCGACTAGCCAATCAAGAACTTATGGGAAGAAGTGCCTTAGATTGTGAATCTTTCAGGATCACACAAACTAATGCCATTATGTATCTAGATATAAGTTCTTTAATCGGAGGCTAAAATAAACAATGTACCACTATTAGCAAATTTTTCGAACAGTTTTCTATTTTGAATGCCTCCAATGCTTCCTGTAAATCTGGTCTTTTTTGTAATATTTTAAATGCGTTTATTTTTCCTTTTCGAAATAAAGCATTAGTGGTATCGCAAGGATTCATCTAGTGATCTCAAAGACATCGGACGCGTTTAAGTTCGGTGCCAGTAATCTGGCTTAATCCCGATTAAAAGCCGGCACAATAGGACGAAATTACGCTGATGTGATAAGTGAAAAATTATACGCAAAGTGATATATAAAATAACATTACAACAGTTAAGTTATATAGCTAATATTTAATTAATGTGGGTGATTAGAATATCTCAGTGCATAACAAGTGAAAAGTGGAGAATAACCCGAGAGCCTCTAGGAAACCATAAATCAATCAACATTAAGGCTAAAGATAAGTCTACACTCGACTATACCACTTTACTTAAATTTATACCTATATGCTTTAAATGCTTGATAGTTCCTAGACAATAAATTAAAATAAGGGCACTAAATCTTTTTCTTTCAGAAAAAAAATATACAAACCAAACTATTACAAAAATACAAATAATAATTAATAGCCAAAACCGATTTTTTTTCAGCCAATCAAGAGAATTACGCGCGATATAATAATGGTGATAATAATAACCTGAAATAATCAGTAATGCATCGCTATTAAAGTGTGATTATACAGATTTCCTGTGTGAACCTTCAAGTGTGTTTTCTAATAATTACAAAAAATATTCAAACAAATTTAATCAAAATTGAATACGTAATGATCAGTGGCGCATTACTCTTAAAGTATACCTTTCAGGTGAGGTTCTCATAATTGCTAAAAATATTCAAACGAGTTTAACTTGGATTAGATCAGACATAATCAATGGGGCACTGTCGGTGTGTAGCGTCCAGACTGAATTCTTATGGCACCTCAATGTATGTATACGTGATACAGGTTTCTCTCAGGAAAGTGGTTTCCAAGAAAATACGCACAGAAAAGAGCAATCTTGATACCTAGAGCAGCGGAAACTCAGCTCAATAAATAGATCATATTCTGGTAGCCAGGGAGATGACTTATAGTGTTCTGTCACCAATGAATACCCATGAAAGCTTGAAAAAGTTAAATACAAAGTGACAACGTATAGAAGTTATATTTAAGTTTGTATAAGTGAATGTGTGTGTAAAATAATTTATACCTCGGAATATTTTCAGCTTGATAAGAAATATTAGTTAGTGTTTAATTAGGTACACAAACCCAATCTTTCCACAGTTCTTCCCTCTAACGCAGTAAATCATAGCATATACATAGTGTAGTGACCTGGAGACTTTAATGCACATATACTCCACACATGGTCTAATGAAAATGGAAACGCGCTGAAAAACCTAGCACACATGTTTGACTTAACAATAAGAAATACATGAAGTAAAAGTCAACCATGCATTGACACCTGGAGTAATGGAAGCTCAATCATACAAATAGACCATATTCTGGTAAGCAGAGAGATAAGGGGAAGGATCAAGAAGGTTAAAGCAAAAAGAACACCAGAAAACCTACTGAAGGAAACGCTAACACTGAACAGCACCAAACTAAAAATAGCGAGACCATGTTACACATGGAAAACAACAATCGGGAGGATCATAAACAAATTGGGAAAGAAAAACGAAGCGGAAAAATGAAAAAATCATGCGTCATGTAGCTGTCGCTGCTGACAACAAGCATAAGTCAAATCCACCCCGGATTGGAAATCGAGGAATCAGAAGACTCAGAAAAAGAAGATTCGAAGAAGCAGAATCAAAAAAAGAAGAGCATAAACAGTAATAAACACTACATATTAAGACACAACACATATTTTACACGAAGATTCAGAAGAGCCAGTTACCCAGAACCAAGAGCACAAAAAAGGGAGCTTAAACGCTCCCTCACGACACAATGCGGTAACGCATCTCACAAATGCCTACACCTCCCATCCCAAATTCCTTTACCATGCGCCATGTGGCTGTCGCTGCTGGCAACAAGCATGACCTTAGTCCAACCCAGCGTGGACGTAGCAGGCCCAGCTGTATACCTGGGAGTGGCAGCAATGCCTACCGCACGCTGGTAAATCAATCAATCAAATCAATCAAAGCATTAGTGGTATCGCAACTACTAACGGCATGTAAAAATAAAATATGTTCTCTACAATCTGCATACTTCTGGATTGTCCAAGGATTGTAGACCTTCGATTGGACGTCTAAGACTTCTCCGGGTTTGAGAAAATAGATATTGTGAGTAATCGGAGTGCTTCAACAACAACTGTAGTGCGCTCAATTGACTGCTTCAAAGCTGTTTCTATGATTAAAATATCAGCATCATCCGGGGCTGTATGCTATTAATTTTAAACATTTCTAATTTGGTCATTAGTAAAGGAATAAATCTATTTTTATTCAATTTATTGGACCAGAATTGTTCTTGACTAGAAACTATTGGCGTTGTCTCTTCGAAAAGCATATCAGTGGATTTTTTTAAGTTATTTTCATACGCCGAAGTTGCCCCATTGCTTTAATATTTTTACTATTGTCAGTATAGCCATCGACTATATTAATCCCATAATGATTTAGGAGATAACTGATCAATAATACAACCGAAAGATGAGTCTTTTTGCCAAATAACACGATGGAGAAGAAATCCTCCGTCGACAATATACGTAATTTCACTACTATTTATTTCCGTACAAATTGATTCGAAAAGGTCAAACAGAGACGACTTCTTTGTTTTGCGCATATTTTCATTTCTATATGTATAGAATAATGGCGCGCACACTTTGCTCCGAGGTTTCTCAGCCCAATATCTCAAAAACTATTGGCTCTACTCATATAGAACCTTTTTTATGCAGATTTATCTCACGAACAAATTTCATAATAGCCAAAATTAACGTAAAATCGATCATATATGAGATATTTCAGAAAAACTGATTTTCGCGACCTTCTGTAAATTTTGTAGCCGTCCAATTGGCTTTATGGACTTTTGAGAAATTATTTGTCACGTCAAAATAAAGAGAATCCCGCTGGAAAATTTTAGGTTGGATTTTTTTAAAGGTTTGGAGTTTTTTTTGTATAAAGCGACTGGGCTATTTATTTGTAATTACCATAACAATTTACATTTACAAGAATCATTAAAAGATTAATTATTTATTATTATAGTAATTTCGGTTTATATAGATGTGAACTGAGATTTATTTACGTGCGTATAGTTTTTTGAAATTGATTAATATTATACTTTATAATAATCATATTTTATATCAAACAGTTAAGTTTTACATCTATTTAAATTTTAATCAAAAGCGAAGTGAACGAACTACCACAATACATTTATTTTTCCATTTACAAATATAATAAAGAGTAAACAGTGCAGTGGAAATGAGGTCAAAAACGTTGTAAAAGAGCATCAACGCCATAACGCAAGAAGAGAAGCACCGATATAGTGCGGCATCGCGACGCCACGTGTTGTTCCACTTCCAGAGATGTCGTCTCATAAATCCGATAAGAAGCTGAAAGTTTTACACTAAATAAAGCAATTGGATTTGTAAAAGAGTATTCCGGTAACTATCCAATGAAACTGTCCAATGGAAACCAACACTGAAAACCACAGACGCAGATAATAAAATATGATGAATATAGAACTATAAAATATTTATCATGATTTTCTCAGTTATGTTAGCACACAATGGGACATTATTTTGAAATAAACGTCGTCTTGTGAATTATAGCCCCATCATCTCTTAATTTCTCTCAGTTTGTTAACGACTGATTGGATCTAAGATTATAAACTTTTGTTTTCGTTTGCCCGATGCTGTACATAGATTTATGAATAAGAAAACGGCACTTTATGAGGATGATTTGATTTTCTATTTGATTGGATTTATTCACAGTTAATAATACTGTACCAACCGAATATTCAGCCTGACATTGTGACATCTTCGACGTGAAGTACCGCCGCACATAGGGGTATTTAAACGATTTACGCGGTCATAAGTCAATTTTTCAAAATGGAATAGCGTAAAAAGCAAACGGCTAGTTGGGATAGGAGACTAGTCCGAGAATAATACCCGACCCCTTCCACTTCTCTGCCGTGCACTCCGCCTATACAGGGTAAGTCGGATTGCGATCGTCTTGATTGGTGTATGTGTCTGTTTTCGGCGTTTGTGTGAATTCATAAATTTTAACAGTGAATATTTTTAATTCTACTTTTATCTCGGAAGTGATAGTGATGGGTTTTGATATGGCAGGTAAAAATGCACTAACTATAATATAATTTCGATTATTTTTATAATGTTAAGGTTAGGTTTTAGTATTTGTTATACTTCCAAGTTAGATCCGGCTGTACTCTTTAATACAGTCGAAAGTTTGAAGTCTTTAGCAGTGACTAATCAAAAAATTAGCCGCGGAAAAGCGCGGATAAGTGCTATTAGGGTACTTTTTTATTAGGGTAGATTCGTTAAAAAAAATTTGTATATAAAGTCTTATGCATTTTAAAAGAATGTATTTTTGTTTTAAGTTCACAAGGTCCCTCGGGAGTAAAATGTGTGACCCGAAAACACTTGTTCGAACGTGAATATGAAAATATTTTGTCTGACGAATGTTAGCATTTTTTTTGTTACTTTTTTACATTAAATACGCCTGAACCAAACACTAAGAGCTTTGTTTTATTCAGTAATATTGTTTAGAACAGATAAAGACCAAGAAATATTTTTGGCCGCGTAGATCATTCAAATACCCGTATGTGGGCCGTAGCAGTTGAAAGGCTGGACAGAGTGGGATCGAGAAGGGTTACTGTAACAATAAGGAACAAAAAAATTGTAATTATTTTAATATATTAAAAATAGGTGTCTATATTATTTTTTTGTATTTGGTTCCTAAAATAGCTATTTTACGGACTCATTTGAGTCCGTAAAATAAGTCTTTTCCGGACTCAATCCCAAAAAGTTGCCATGGCAACTTTTGAGGATCAGTTAGGTAAATAATGCAAAATGGTTCATACAACAATTAAACAACTTTATTTAATCTAGTATGTACAACAATATGACTTAATTATTAGGTTTGTAAGTTAAATTAATAACAATTAAATGATTAAGGCCCAAAACGAAAATTAAATGAATAATTTTGAGCACCTTCAAAACTATTACCCCCAAACGAAATACCCGAAAACGAGGGTATCGTGTTAATTTCTTTTGATGTTTTGGTGGTAGCTTCGGTAGTAACCGATATTATGTTACTCGATGGTTTGATTTTCTTCTCCCCCATTAACATTCTCCACACTTTTTTCTTCTTCTCAATCGACTCTTCTATATACGACTCTGCCACTAAGATGATCTGGAATTAGTTATTATTTAGAATAAAAAGACAATAATATTGTGAAAAAACTTGCCTCCATCCTCCTAGCCGTATCAACGAGATTAAATCGACATCTGCCGCAAGAGACGCAGAACTTCGCCGGAAACAATACCCTGTTAGTCCAGTCAATGAAAGAGTTGTAGAGAACATTTTGGAGGGGAGAATTCTTCTCTTCAGGAATGTGTTGGGGGTAGTCAGGAGGTAAATATACTAAAAGTCCCCGCTCCTAGCCCCGCCGCTTCAGTAGGAGAGGGGGCTGGAAAGGTTCCTTTTTTCGATTCTTCACTTATAACTCGGAAACGATGCGTCGTACGAAAAAAGGTAATCTATGCAAAATTAAATTAAATTTCCCACAAGAATGTTTCTATTCATTTTCTTCCTATGTGTTATATTTTACGAGATATTCCCCAGCGAAAATCGATAATTAATAAAAAAAAAAAATCAATTGTGTACCTTGAATATTTCTATCAAAGCGGTTTACGGTGGTCTGCTAATAAATCACAGTCACAATACAATCTTTATTTTACAACACTTACGAATTTAATTAATATTACAGAGTTTATTTCTGACTCTATTGATAAGGGTATAAAAACAGACGTTATATCTACTGACTTTTCAAAGGCATTTGATAGACTGAACCATGATATCCCCTTAGAAAAATTTGAAATTTTTGGATTTTCGGAGAACCTTATTGCACATTTTAAATCCTACCTAACTGATAGAAGACAATATCTTGTATATCATGGTGTTAGATCTATTGAAGTCTTAGCTACGTCGGGGGTCCCCCAAGGTTCAAATTTAGGGCCACTTTTCTTTAATTTGTTTGTTAACGACATAGTAGATAATATCACTGTTAACTGCCTTCTATATGCGGATGATCTGAAACTGTTTTGCAATGTCGCGTGTGAATATGATTGCCTTGAATTGCAAAATAATATTGATCGTATTAATACATGGTGTATAAATTACCTTTAAATGAAGCAAAATGTAACACTATGACATTTACAACAAAATATAATGTTATTGTTTTTGATTACCAATTGAACAATCACACATTTTCCCGTCCTAACACTTTTTGTGACTTGGGTGTGACATTTGATAGAAAATTAACGTTTGTAAACCACATCGAACTTACTGTCAGTAAAAGTTATAGAACACTGGGTTTTGTCATTAGAAACTCCGCACATTTTAATAACGTAAATACATTAAAACAACTATACACTACTCTTGCTAGACCACATCTTGAGTATGCTTCAATAGTATGGTGTCCTGTTTATAATGTACACATACAAAATTTGGAAAGGCTTCAACGTCGATTTCTGAAATATGCGTCTTTTAAGACTGATGGGACCTATCCTGCTATTGGTTACCCACAACAAGAACTACTCTCTAAATTTTCCCTAGACAGTCTAGAATACCATAGACACTGATCACAATTAATTTTCTTATATAAAATTTTACATGGTAACATCGACTGTGAAGAAATTTTAAGTATGTTTAATTTCCAAATTCCTAGGGCGGCCTCTAGGCACAACAATTTATTTTTACTTGCCATATTCAAGAACAAATGTAAAGAAATTTTCTTGTATTCAGCAAATGTGTAATATATATAATAATTTGGATATTTCTACTATTTTCACCTGCAGTGCTGCAAACATAAAAAAATTGTCTCTAGCTTAAATATATTTTCGTTCTTTCTTTTTGACTTGCGGACTATTAGACTCAATTTAGAGTGTATATCTTACATTCACTTTGTTTTATATATGACAAATGGATTGTATTAGTTTAATTTAGTTTAAGTTAGTTTAGTTTATTAGTTTAATTCATATATATAAATAATATGTATATATCTTTTTGTTCACAATCTATATAAGTATTGAATTATTTTGTATTTTCCTATTCTGTAATTGGGTTTCACCTGTTGAATAGTGTACCAAATAAATAAATAAATAAATAAACAAACACTGGACGTATTTACTAACGTAATATTTTGTCGATATCTAGACATTTCCTTAAATATACAGTGTGACTCACTTTAAATGAAGATACCCTTATAACTTTTTCATTTTGTTCCCGATTTGAATCAAATTTTACTCAAGTATAGAACAAGTTAGGATCTACTTATGACCAGAAAATCATTCACCTGCTATAAAGGCAAAATATGAGGAAAAAGATTAAAAATCATGTTGATTTTTAATCTTACGAACGATGAATTTTACGTAGCCACCACAAATTGCGGAAACTGATGAGCCAGATGAGCTTATGTATGAGATATTCCCCATCAACAATCCAATCAAATTTGCACATTCTATTAAAGACAGACAAATGCTCTTACTGATTTTTTTGTAGGGAAATTAATTCTCTCCAACTTTGCTTTTACATTTTTTTTTCATATCTCTTACCATTTTGGAAGCGTTCTCATTTTAATGTGTATATTCTAAGAAGTGCAACATATTTATGTATTTCTTTGCAATATTTACATGATTTTCAAGTTTAGGTCAACCATTTTGAATCCATCGCTTTCAGTTTTGAAATTATAATATCGACATCGTAATCAGTGGTCTCGAAAACCCTTGTATGAATTGTTTCGCAATTTTATAATTTAAATTGTTTGAGTTACATCAGTGAAAAATAATTTGTTATAAAATTTTTTTTTTTTTTTCATTAAAAGAAAAAAATATATTTGAACACTTTTTTACTGGGTAAACTTTTAAATAGGTCATCTTTAGAGTACGCTGAAAAAGGTTTCACTCCAATACCTTAATTTCAAAATATTTCCGTAATAACGCAATTCTTTCATCTAAATGCACTGGACTAAGAGACTTTTAAGCTAGTCACAGGCAAACTAAATAGTCGGTATCAAAATCCTTTCAGCCCAAAATTGAAATTGCTAAACATGTTTTCAGCTGTAATGTCCCAAGGACGTTGATAATAAGAAATAATTTTATTCCGAAAGCACGTTGCTTGGTAATATCCCAACTCCTGCCCGCCGTAGGCCGAGGGATATTACCTGAAAGCAACGTGCTTGAGGAAGTTGTGATAAAATTATGAGCTATTTATCAACGTTCGAGGAGCACTCGCATAGAATTTTTTTTGCAATTTACTTTAATTACTATTATCTAATTCATAATTACTGGTGGCGCGAAAGTTCGTAAATGTATTCCAGATGTACTTTTTACTTTTAATTGTATTATGTGACGTGTTTTCCTCTATTATTATATTTATCAAGTCGTTATTTGTAGTGCCAAATCGCAATTGTGAAATTGTCAAAAAATAAATTTTGGTCATACCTCCCTCGTAAGTATACTTTAATTTCATTGTTTTGTCGATCGTAAGTGACGCTTTATGTTACTTGTTGCCATTGGCAACTAGGGAAATAACGTAAATTTGCAAAATTTTCTGTTTTATATAAAATGTATTAAATGTATTAACTTTTTTGGAAGTAAATCCAGACAAGCATTATTTGCTATATCTTCTATATTCGACATTATTTTCAAAAATGTTCAAGCTATTATAATAATATGATTTAATTTGTCTTGAATAGAAGCCGCGTCATAAATTTATTTTGTTGGCTTACTATTTGCTTAGCAAATATGAAACCTGACTCAAATAATCGTAGTCTTCTACTGGTTTCCACAAGTTTTTTTTCTAGTTTAATGATTCATGAAAAGTATAATATGCACCGCGGATCGTACAATGCGATTTTTTGGTCTCGAATACCAAAAAATGTGCCCTACGACCCTTGGTACATAAATAACTATACCTTGGTACATAAATAACTATATTGAACTGTCAAACTGGACGACATAAGTGTTAATTGTCCTATGGATATTATCGGGGATAATATAACTAGTGTTATGATTATCATCGGTGATAGCCCGAGGTAAAACCGATGAAAATTGACCGAGTGCGAAACACGAGTTCAATTTTCTATAGGTTTTAACGAGTGGTATCAGCGATTATTAATCATAACACGTGTTATATTTGGTGAGAGAATATAATGAACGTTAACAGAAAATAAATTAGTCTCTTGCGTTATTATACTCTTCGCAAATACGATAACGAAGAGTATATTGTATTTGATCGGCACATTTCTAAAACTGTAAATAACGCTCGCAGACAAAAAATTTTCATATCATTGTGTTAGTGAACGAATTCTGAACAACTTTCAAAATGTCCGTCCGTCCGTCCGTCACGTTTCTTGTAAGCACGATAACTCAAGAAAGAAAAATCCGATTGTATTGAAATTTGGACCGTAAGTTAGTGTTGGCTAGAGGAAGAACCCCATTGAACAAAATCGATCGGTAAATAAAAATGTTATCAATGATTTAAATTTGAAAAAAAAAAAATTTATGTTTTTGTAATTGAATAGAAATCTGGTGGAATGATATTTCATTTTAATATCTAAATATTTATATATTTTACAAATATACATTTCATAATGTAATATACACCCGTGAAAATATGCCCAAGGAACAATTTTAGTTTCTTAAATGTATACAAAGGTGCTATAAAACTATTTATAAAATACCTTGAAATATCTATTTTGCTGTAACAATATCCTTAATACCATCATAAAGCGACTTGAGGACTAAAAGGGCCCACCCTTATGAAGGTTGTTAAGGCCTTTTTAAATTCCATCATAAAACTCCTTAGTGATGCATAGTGCTGCTCTTGAAAACCTTGTTCGGGCCGTTTTAAAACCTTTCTTAAAACCTATTTTAAAGCTGTCAGAAGCTTTTCTATTAGCTTCCTGCATTTCTAGAAAACACCTAGAAGGCTACCTTAAAACTGGTTTTTAAAACTCTTATAAGTCCATGTTAAAACTGAGAAGCTATAAGAATGTCCACGAAGGAATCCAAATAATTTTATTATTGCATTTATTTTTCTAAACTGATTTAAGCAAACACACCATCAGATTTATTGAAGATAAAATGGAATTTGAAATGTATAAAGCGTAGAGCACTATAACCTCTCTAAGGCCGATTTAAAAGGTAATAAAAAGCCATCAGGTATGACAAAAAAATTAAAACCAACGGCAGTTTATCGTTAAAACTACATAAGAAAGGCCCAAAAAACAAGAACCCCTCAGAAATAATAATGATTTTAATATCCATATAAAATTTGCATAGACACACACAATTTTCAGTCGTTTCTTGTAATTCTACCTTAATTTGCTAACGAAAAAGTGATAATTGTTGATAATTATAATTGTGAGATTGACCTTGAATATTTTTATATAACAAGAAAAACATGGTCGGCCAACTAAAAACCTAATTGTCATTTTACAGCCCCCTTCAGTGTTGCCAGGTCTAGTGAAATTTCACTAGATCTGGTGATTTTTTTAAAATCTAGTGATTTAGTGAAAACTTTTATGAAAATGCCTTTTTTAATGATTTTTGAATCATCCAATTTATTGCCCTCTACTGGTAGGTAGACAAACATTAAATTCGAGTTGCGATTCATTTAATACAAAACGGTTCACGTTAATCGCTACCACGGTCAGTAAACTCTACGATTACCTTGATCAGCAGCTCTTAGACGAGAGAGACGCGTGGAGCGGGGAATCGAATGAAAGAGACAGACATATCTGATTTTCGTGCAAAAGACACAGACAAAGATGTCTGTAGTGTCTACAGCTGACGTAGGCTGTAGACCCTAACAGAATATCTTTCATTCGATTCCCCGCTCCGCGCGTCTCTCTCGTCTAAAAGCTGCTAATTGAGGTAACCGTATAGTTTATTGACCGTGAATCGCTACAGTCGAATAGCCTGGGCTCGTTGCCCTCTAGCGTCTCGTAGACAAATAGTACTTTCTAGTTACAAACCATTTAATACAATACAGAGCACGAAGTCTGGCAACGAAATAATCAGATAGAGGAAGCTCAAAGCTATGCTGTGCTCAGAGAGCTCAAGAAAATTACGTGTCCTACAGACACTGCAACTTTTGAAAATTAAAGATGAGAGCTTTAATTTCAAATCTAGTGAAATTTTAGTAAGATTTAGTAACTTTTTAAAGCGTCGTCTGATAACTTTTAAAATTTTGATCTGGCAACACTGGTCCTCTCATTAAACTATATATTCTAATAATGGTAATGACCTAGAACATTTACTCTAAATGAAGCTCTTTTAGTCTTTTTGTATACTATCACAAATAATCCCTTCCTTACAAAAATGCAAATGCACTTGACGAAGATCACATGGACTTGATAAAAGCTGTAATAAAACGTTTGGGACGTTGACATTTGATACAAAAAACTTAAAACTTAACCTCAAAATAATTTGTATGTGTGTGTGTTTTAACAGTCCTTTTAAAATGGCCACTCTTTTTTATTTTCTTCCACCTTTCCAAAAAAGACTTAATTACACATCAGTAAGTCGCGAAATGCTTTTAATTAACACACACACACACATGCATCAACGACACTTCAGGCAGACATATATTGTTTATTATTTTTGTAATAAATGTTTTATTGAGGTTTTGGAAAGTGTTTTATGGAATTAAAAGTTGCCTTTTAGATTTATCGAGGCCTTTTTTTCTTCATAACGGTTTCATCACAACATTTATCAAGGATGTTTTAAGAGTCTAGTTTTGTAATGGCCTTTAATAAGTACCAATAGGCATTGAAAATATCTAGTTTTAAAAAGGATTTAAAATGCATTTATTGCAAATATGTTAAAACCATAAAGAATAATTGAAAGCGTCTTTAAATCTAAATGGAATTTAAGACGTTCATAAAACTAATTAGCTTTATGGAGAGTTTTATGTAGGTTATGATAAATCCATTACAAATACATATTAACCTAGAAGCAAATTAGCTTTATAATTAGTCTTACAGAATGCTTTAAAACTTACTATTAAGAGCAAGTATACTTGAAGCCTAAAAGGCCTTAACTACAACATCAATAAAGCACATGACTATTTCCTAACCCTGACAAACCTTTCTTAAAACTTCCTCAAGTCCAAATGACTTTTAAATTGTTCCTTGGGATAGTTTTAGCTCGTGTCTTATAATGTAAAAATTTACATTTTTCTACGTGTAAGGTGGTGATGTAGTTCTTACGCTTTTAATTGAAATTGACTCGGAATCCAAGGGTCCCGGGTTTGAAACCCAAATGGGGTTTGGTATGTTTTTTTTTAATTATTTTTACTTTATTTTACACTGAGTCTTTTACCAACTAAGTTCGTACTATAAAATTAAAAATGTCTAAAACTAACATTATTTACAAAAAACTGCGAAGAGTATCCTATAGAATGTGTAACAGTTATATAAAAAGTTCAGTGAACAGGCGAAGAGTATGTTTTTAGCTTGTTTTGATTCTCCTTGAAGCGCAAAATTCCATGAACTGGTTCCACTGAGATTTTTTATTAATTTTGGTATTTTTTGGTGTTTTTTTCTCAATTAACTTTCGAATTTCTTCCTCGCTAGCATCACCCCATCGATGGTGATCTACTGGTTGAAACATTTTTCTGCTTAAGAGCACTATTTTCTGATTTCGACGCGTCTATTGAAACTTTCAGTCACTTTCACAGTAAACTATTTTATTCATCAAAAACAAGTGACAGTCAATATGCGGTGATAAAATTATCACCGATTTGATAGCCTATTATGCTCTTTTGTTTTTGTATTTTAACCAATGAAATTAATCAACAATGTACCATGTGACACGTGAATTATATTCTCAGTGTAATATTGTTCTGATTGGTTATTCCCGCACGCGTGATTAGAACGGGGCGAATTTAATAGGATATATATTTCAGCAAAAAATGTTCTAAGAAATTATTTGAATTTTTTGTGCCGGTCGATTGTTACCCTAACTGTCACCGTTATATGCAGTGATTAAACATCCTCTATAAGAAGTGTCTCTACTAGCCATGTTTGGTAGGCAGATTTGATTTCTCTTATACATAATTTGGTAGGCATTTTACATATATTTACAAATTAATTGAATCATTGAGCTTCTGTTCCAACATATATTGTATTATTTGAAATATTGTCTTATTCTTTGGTTAATTAACTTTAAGTTTGAGCTCTCGTGCGATTTTGTGCTACTGATTTTTAGGAACATTATCAGTTTCTCAAGTCTGTTTCAGGGCATCGATCACAGCATGGAAACTAGCGAGACGATGCTGTAAAAGTGAATAGAAACTAAGAAATGTCATTAGAATTTAAGACAAAATATCAGGAAAAGTGCATCGAATCACCGGAGGCGGAGATACTGGAGAGAGCAAGTAGCAATTAACATATACATTTTTTATCCTATTCGTCTATCAGAGGACTCCTAGGTCGTCTCTTATGAGTTATAAGAACCCCCTGAAAGTAGAAAGACACCGGCAAATGTTGCTGGAGGTACGACTGGCGCCACTTAACATATAAGTTTCGTTGTGTCCTTTAGGCGAACGGTGCAGAGATCTTCTACATTTTCCTCATAAAATAGTTCTATTTGTAAAAATAGATGGTCGAATAGTCAACTAACAGTCATCCTGTAGTGTCCGGCGATGCAGAACAAGAGTAAGTTACATGTCAAAACTATGTGTCCGAAGTGACTCGTTCGACATAGATAATCCCGTTTTATTATAACATGCACATAGTAAAATAACACAAAGTCTGCCGGAACTACTAACATTCGAATTTCGAAAACTACATACTATTCCTTCTAGCTCATCAGTTAAATTTATGTGGAATGATATAATAGTTTGGACACAACAGCAAACTAATTTAAATAACACTTTCTGGCAGGTTTTTCAAAGAAAATACACAACAAAATAAAATTATAAATTGAATGAGAAAATGTAAATTATATACATAGTATTAATTTAGAATCAGGAACCTGTTGTACATTTGTTCAATGTTATTTGTATTCACATCTCTCATTGCCAACGAAAATATGTTATTTAACGCTAAAACCACAAACAAATGGTGATGCCCACTAAAACGTATGGAATTCGATAACACTGACCTATTTACCATTTACAGTAACTAATAATTGAAAAGAGCTTTCAGTGAATAACAAAACAGCGTGAAATATTGCTAATTGAGAATATGAGATATAGAACGCCAAGGTATAATAGTGTGTTGTTAATTTTAATGTAACTGTTTTTTTTTTTATGCTGTGGGAAAATTAAAAAAAGATTTAGTGGATAGTATAGCCAACATTGACTGTAGTTCAAATTTATACCAGTGAAAAAAAACAGTTGTCTTATCTAGCAAAGTTTGAAATTCCAAGAAAATGACCTCCAAATTTCAGCAAAATCAGTTAACGTGCCTCCGAGATCATGATGTTTTCCATGTATTTCTTAAATTTCATAAATTTCCGATAAAATTAAGTAAATGTAGTTAATTAAAAATAGCACACAAGTTTTCTTCTTTAGAATTACTCAAAGAATATGACTTATTCTTTTAAATTAGACCGATTTCTATGAAATCCTTCTCAAACTGTAAAATATGACTCGGAGGCGGTACCGTTACAATTGCATAAGCCAAAATTGAAAACCGGATTTTTTTCGCCAGTGATAAAAATTTTAATTCTGTGATAAAAAGTACAAAGGACCCCGTACACCACAAGAGGGAAATCTGGCATCGGTTAAATTCGCCCAAATTTTGATATGTTAATCTACTGGCAGAGTAGATCAAAAATCTCCCTGAGCCCGAGTCCGGGCTCATCTTCTAAAGGGGTAAAAAGCGTTGGAGTAAATGATAATCCCTACAATAATATTTTATACTTTCTAGAACTACGAAAAGGAAGAAGACTGAAAATCTGAATAAATGACCGAAATAGTTTCCCCTTTTGGGCATTCATTGATTGGACTACTGTATTGTTAAAACTGTTGTTGATGGTTGCTACCAACTTGTGGCGAATAGAAGGCTGGCGATCAGGATGCCTTAAATTAAATTTAACAGCAGCTTGTCTAAATGATCTGGCATTATCTCCGACAAAACGAATCAAGTCCACTTTTTCTCACATTGTTAAACTCCGAACCATATTTACTACACAAAAATTTGCACTTCACTTATTATCTAACATTAAACCAGAATTCACATGAATTTTTAACTGATTAACTTATTTACGAACAAATGTACAACAGGTTCAACAATAAATTGGCACGTAATACTTTTATTTTCGTGGCTTACTTAGGTCTTCATTGAAGATTATTTATTAGAAAAATGGTAGGTATGTACGAATCAGAATTTTTGCCTTATTAAATAAATAATTATTTTGTTGTAAAATCAATACAAACTACCATCTGAACCAAAAATGAAAAATACATTGTTTCATTTGACGCCGTCATTAAAACAACTGTTTCACGTAATATCAAACAATACGCAGAAAAATACTTTCTTTTTGCTTGAATCGTCTAACATTACGGACGTGTCTGAAATCTTGTAAAAGCTATAATGGGGATATTAAAGTAGAAAGCCTTATGGATGCATCACAAGGTAAGAGGTTAAATAATTATACCGTCAAAGATTATCTAACTTTTAAATATTATTTTTTTTTTGTTATGTGTCAAGTAAATAAATGTTTTTTACATGAAAATATTTTTTTATTATTTTTTAATAGTAATTTTATTTTTAAATTGAACATATATCTCTCCTGATAAGTTCTAAAGAGAATGAAAAAAGTTGCACAATTTTTAGGGAGATTTGATCAGTCGAACGTTGATGGAAATATTTTATTTATTAAGACATGTGAGTGAAATTTTATACCTATTTTCTTTGTGCTCTTTAGAGTTTTCGGCTTTGAAATGTAACAAATACTAGAAAAAATTCCTCGTAAGGGAGGTTTCTCATAATATATTGGCATGATCAGACTTAGATCATCAGTATACATAAAGAATGGTTACTTTCTTGGTTTTTATATTCAATGTTAGATATAGTAAGTGTATGAAAGAAGTTGACAAGTCGGTTCGTAAGGGAACTTCTTGTTGATATTTTAGCTTGGTCAGATTTAGATCAATGGTATATGAATGGAACGAATGGTTTCTTTGAAAGTTATCTGCTGAATACCCGAAATAATATTTTACAACAATAATGATGTCCCGAACACAAAGCAAAACTTTCAAACATTTTTAGGGTGCTTAATATTACACCAAATATCATTTATTCGTACCTTATTACATTCTCATAAGTTTTTTTTGCAAGAAATATGTTAATGTATATCTAGGAAAACATGGTTCTAATATTCTTAGGAACACAAACAATAAACAAGTGTAAGTTTTCCATGGCACTTTTATACTCTGATATTTATATGGCGATATACAGAAAGGTGGATCGATACGAAAACAAGGTTAGGCGGGGCATTGGGCACTATCGAAATGAAATGCAAATAAGTGCACTCGCGTGACCGAGAACGACTACCTTTGGCATGTCAATATCGCCTTTTTCACACATATCTTTGTCGTTGACCTGAATTCTTGCGATCCACAGATAAATAAATTAAAACGTTTTTATATAATTAAATAATAAATCTAAATGAATTGCTAAAAAAAGGAACATAAATATTTTAACAGAATTCTATTTCCAGTTCTCAAAACAATATTTTAAATTTCATTTTAAATGTTTTTAATACTTTACAAAAATATACAGCCTTATGAACACTGAACATTGAACAAACATTATCGCTCAATAAAAATATGAAATATACATACATTTTTAAAAATAATACAATTATGCTTCCAGGAATAGTAACAGGTTCAAATTATCAGAATATATATATATAGAGACTATGATTTCTTTATATTTTTAAACGACTTCTGGATTAGCAAAAGATAAACTGTAATAATACCTATACTTAAACGTTTAGCTCTGAAGCATACAGCCCGATTTCATTGACATGTACTTAGTGGCGGTTGGTGAAATTTCAATAATTTTTTCCTCGACTGTGGCGCATGGGACCCATACGAAATATGGGAACTAACATCTAAAGAAGGACTCCTCTAACGACCCCCTAAAAAATTTTGAAAAGCAGTTTGCGAAAATTTTTTTCAAAATTCGGTTGCCCCCCCTAGGTCTAGGGACTCCTGTTTAATTTTTTTTTGTCATATACATTTTACTTTTCATAAAAATACAACAATAGGTTTTGGAGTTTATGAAAATATTTTAATTACTAACTGAGATACAACAAATTGAAATTTTATAATTTGTTAAATTGTAAATTACAAAATTTCAGTTCATTGTATTTCAGTTAATAATGAAAATATTTTCATTAACTCCAAAACCTATTGTTGTATTATTATGAAAAGTAAAATGTATATGATAAAAAAAAGAAAATTTTAACAGGAGTCCCTAGACCTAGGGGGAGGCAACCGAATTTTGAAAAAATTTTTCGCAATCTGCTTTTTCAAAACTTTTTACGTGTCGTTAGAGGAGTGCTTTTCTAGATGTTAGTTCCCATATTTCGTATGGGTCCCATGCGCCACAGACGAGAAAAAAATTATTGAAATTTTACCAGCCGCCACTGCATGTACTATGTGTAAATTACTCGAAAAAAATTGTTAACAAAAGACTTATACAATGTGTTCACGGCAAAGCGGTATTATAGGTGTAAATTACATTTTTTTTTTTTGGATTAGAAACACAATTTTTTGTATTCTGCTCTTGCTTCACCCAAAAACTGTTTTTAGTAACTTAGACTTTAAAAAATTTATAGAGGGCGCTGGTAACAGCTTAAAAATAAAAATCGCATCAGGTAAAATGCCTTTTCTGTGCGAAATATTGAAGAATTTTATTAGGAAAACTTACTCAGAATTAAAAAATGTGACATTATACCAAATTACAGAACTAAAAACATTTTTTTTATTTATAAAATTTTAATTTTTTTTAATATTATAAATGTATTGATAATTTAAACTCATTTATTCTATCATGTTCCTTCATTTTCAGCACACATCTCAACTTTGTTCTTAAATTCTTTGTAGCTATTTTGAATGACTTGAAGGTCAATTGAATTTATAGTATTTGTAATTCTCTCTTTCAATACATTTACATCCATTGCAAATCATAGGAATAAACAATTTGCTTTAGATGCCCCATAAATAAAAATCGCAAATAGTCAAACTAGGTGATCTGGTGGATACGGAAAGGATCCAAATCGTCCAATCCACTTTTCTGCAAAATTATTATTCAGCCAATTCCTTACTATTTATGTGCTGTGGGCTGAACAACCATCTTGCTAAAAATACAAACGTGCTCTTTCGTCCAGTGGCAAGATATGTAAATATTCATGAAAAAATGTTTCCAGTAGATTTAAATATTTATTCTGATTCAATTTACCATCAATGAAATATGGTCTCATTATACCATTGTAGGATATTGCACACTAAACATTAACTCTTTCAGAATACTGACTATCTGTAACAATTCTAAAATTTGGATTTGTATCGCTCCAGTAGCGGTAATTCTGACTAGACACCACACCATTGGTGGTAAAAGTTGCTTCATCAGAGAAAATGATATCGATGCAAATTTTTACCCCATTAACATACAAAAGTATAAGCGCTTATCTTCATCACCGTACTTAAGATTATGTCAAAATCTTGGTTTTAATGCAAAAACTTTGTTTTCTTTGAATATTTTACAAATTAACGATTTACTTATCCCTGTATCATTAGCTCACTTTCTTAAAAGTGATTTTGGATTCTCTTTGAGAGAATCCATCGCTAATACTATTACTGCATCATCTTCATTGTACTGTTTCTTTGGCCTAGTCTGCTCATTTACATTTCCAGTTTTTTTTAATCTTTTTACAATTCTTCATGCTTTTTGTATCGTTCGGACGATGATCGGAAACTTTTAATTAAACTTCGAAATCACATTTTCCATGGTAGATTCATCAGTGCCATAGCATAGGACTAAATAAACTTTTTCTTATAAAGTTGACATTTTTAATACAAGCAATAAATTATTCTGACACAAAGACGGATCACTTTTATTTTTGTCTCCATGACATATTTGGTACAACGCCATATTTTTTTAATTCTGAGCAAGTTTTTCTAATACAGTTTTCCAATATTTCGCACAGAAAAGGCACTTTACCTGATGCGATTTTTATTTTTAAGCTGTTAGCAGCGCCCTCTATAAATTTTTTAAAGTCTAGGATACTAAAAATAGTTTTTGGGTGAAGCAAGAGCAGAATACAAAAAAATTGTATTTGTAATCCAAAAAAATGTGTCATTTACACCTATAATACCGCTTTGCCGTGGACACATTGGTACCTGGAACAAAATAAATTGTTAACCGAAGAGTATAGTGGTTTCCGAAAGCATAGATAAACTATTGACAACATAATAGACTTGGAGGCTGAAATACATGAAACATTTGCAAATAAACAAAGATGCATAGCGATATTTTATGGCATATAACACTACCTGGAGATATGGTATCATCCAAAAATTGCAGTCTAGGGTACACAAAGTAACTTTAAAATATTTGTCAAAAAGCTCTTAACAACAAAACGGTTTCACGTTCGTAAAAAAAAGGTACAATTTTTCAGAGGGACATAAAATTCAATTCCGCAAGGATCCATTCTAAGCGTAATTCTTTTCCTCGTAGCAATAACGACCTAATTGAGAACATAGAACTGACTGTCAATACGAGATTATATCTGACCACAATGCAACATCTATTACAAAAAGATCTCAATAATATAGAACACTGGTCAAACATCACGGGCTTTCAAGTTTTTACGACCAAAACTAAATGCATGGTCTTCTTCAAATAAATAGAGTCAAATACAATAACACTAACTTTTAATAATGAAAACCTAAAATTTGTAAGCAACACCAAATTTCTTGGCGATATATTTGACCATCAGTTCACTTGAGAACCTTACATAAAATACCTGAAGCCATCATGTGAAAAGGTAATAAATCTTAAAGGTCCTATCTAATTACACTCGGGGAGCAGATAACACGACCTTACTCCGTATATACCTCTCCCTTATTAGATCTAAAATTGTCTATGGCATTGCAAAAATACCACTCAAATCAATAGGCACCATCCACAACGCAGGAATAAGAATTGCTCTTGGAGCCTGTTGTACAAGCCTAACTGAATCCTAGTATTGTGAATCTGGAGGACCATGCGATGGGAAGGCAGTATCTCAGTTCTTCAATATGCAGTAATTATGTCAGCCAACAGTGAAAACGCACACGCAAAAACATGTTCGCAAAGTGCCTTAGGACCATAGACAGGAAAAGGCTAGAGCCTCCATTCTACGAACGAATAAACAGATACCTGGCTAACATGAATGTAATTTTTAAACTTTCCCCTGAACATCAAAACTCACCCACCATGGACAATTCCCGTAACCACATGTGACATTTAATTAACACGATTGCATCGTGTTAATTTAAACAGGACATCAATCACGATAAAATAAAAAAGATTTCCTTGAATTAACTAACAAGTAAAATCTGCATGGATATCTCCAAAACGATGTCGGCGCGGTATTTTTAACCACCAACACAGCACATAATTTAAGTTACCAGCAAACAGTAGCACGTCACTGATGATGTACATGCACTACTACAAGCCTTGAAATATCTTAACAATCATAATGATCCGAGAACTTTATTAACAGACTTTATGGAATTAATCAACTGTATCCCAATAACCCCATATTGAATTTAATTAAAGAAGAACAATAAATCAGTTATATCAGAATATAAGGTAATGAGCAAGCCAACAGATCTGCACGAGACGCTATCTCAAGTTTAAACTCCATGGTGGTTACTAAATTTTTACATGATATAATGTAGTAAAGTTGCAAGTAAAAGAACTTTGTACAAAAACAGTGGCAAAATGAATGGGAACAGAGAAGAACTAAGCTAAATGTAATCAAAGTTTCAGTTAAATTGTGGCCCCTAGTCGCGAACGGAAGAAGAAACCAAGTAGCTCAAGTTGCCAGCCCCAAAATTGTAAAAAAATCTATAATTAAATGCATTTGGTACAACATCAAAATATTCCAAAAGCCAGTTTGTACATCAGTACTAGGCTTCAAAGTCAACTAAAGCATATTATGTATATCAGCCTTACCATAAACCCTCTGACTCCACTCACCTCTGTTCAGGGGGTGAGAAAATCGTTTCTTACTATACAACAGGGCGAACAAAAAAATATTGACCAAAAGTATATAGCCATTAGTCTAGGCCTTCGTGTGAAGAAAAAGATACGCTATACACCACGCTTATCACAAATTCTTCTTCAACTTTCCTTCAATCCGACTCAAAGTGGCGCAATGCTTACGGTTTTAGTGTGAGTTACTTTTGAGAAAAATCGCTGCACAAGGAATCGCTACTTCCACATCCAGATTTTCTACCCAAGTCTCTCAAAATGAAAAAAAATTGTATGTGGAAATAATTGTTTATAGAACTTTAATAATATAATATTTGAAATCGTCTACTCCAAAAATCCATAAAACGATATGCCACATCGGTGGGGGTGGGGGTGGATGAAGTAAAGAAATATTTTGAGATTTTCGGTTCTTGTACTCACACTAAATCACATTTTTTTTTTTTATCCTCTTTAATAATGGGGTGGTGGCTAATTCCAAAAAAATTTTTGAGACCTTAGCTTCTCTTGTATGTACCAATTTTATGGGCTCTTACCTGCTTGATTTACCTATTTACCCCAATTTACCCCCCCCCCCCAATCCTTCGAGTGAATAAGATGAAAATATTCCAGATTCCGTTAAAGTACATACTTGTATCATACTTGTAATTTCAAGTCAATATCTTAAACGGTTCCAGAGTAACCGTGCGCACAAAAAAAGTACAGACTGACCGACAGATAGAATATATTTTTCTCTCAAACTTAAAATCTCGACGTTTCATGACATTTTAAGCCTATTTGAACAATAAAAATTTTCAAAATTTTTTTTGTCGTTACTGTACTTCCACTGGATCTGGAGGTAAAATTAGTTTAAGTTGTTATCTATTTACAAACGGTCTGACACAACTCGAAATAATATTCTCATAAATCTTTCTTACTAATATACCTCTGTCCCCCTTATTTATTATTTAATTTAATCATATCCCCATTATTTTTCAACACATCGATTTTTATGAAATTTAAAACTTGTAGTGTTTAGTGTTAAGACACAGAGTTTAATTTTTTTAATTTACTTTTACAATTTTTATTATTCTTACTTAAATAATTTTTAAAACTTTTAAGTATATCGTTGCGTCAAATATTAAGAAATATTAATGATTTAGGAATAAACTGAATTTTAGCAATTATGCCTCCTTGAATCATTTTATATTAGCAAATTCAGCCCTGATCCTCTTATATGTATGTAATCTTGAATACGAGATTCTGTATGAATGGTGGTATATACGTTGATATTGATTTATACTATTTGTATGGCTACGTTCCAATAGATGGCAGCTGATGTATTGAAACGTTGAAACAAGTGACAAAATTCAATTAAATTCATTGGAAATTGAAATCCTTTCAAAATGTTAAAAACTTTTAAAATCTCAGTTTGTAGAGTGTTTGCATAACTGATTTTCTGTAAACCATTCTTTGTCATTTGAATTGGAGGATAAAAAAGACGTTAACGTCTTATTTATCTTAAAAATTGATCATCAAACGTGGCTCCATTCAAATGAAAATCTGAATACCTGTCCCTTATTAAAATTCTCTGGGCCTTAATAAAATTTATTTACATCTCATATACTCAAATATTATAAAATTGCAACAAAAAATAATCTCTTAATGGTTTTGTTGCGTGGTGCAGTTCAATGTATTGATTTTTTAGGAATTAAAGGTTGATTCTACATTTTTTCATTTAGTTAGACCATTACTTAAAATATACTGCCCCAAGAAATGAATGCATGCATAAATGAATGCATTTCTTATGGATTTTTTTAATTTACATTCCTGATACACAATTTCCTTCTGTACACGATGATGCTAATTTATCAGATATTTCTCGTTATTTTTTCTGCACCGAATGCATAGAATCTTATTTCCTAACAATTTCTTCACTCTTCATCATTTTGAAGCGTCGTAAAACGTTTCAATCCTCCTTCTGTTATTAATAACAAGTTCGCGGTATACTTGACGAATTTGATTACAGAGGTTTGGTTGCAACGTTATGTCGCTCGGGGAAGCAAAATTTTGGAAAATACATTAAAATTGGAAAAAATTTCATGTCGCTTGACAGCACGAATTTTGGAAAGTGCAGCGAAATCCGAATTACAAGGAGTGGTTTTCTTATAGCGACAGGAGCTTTATGGAAAGGTACAGGATAATTTGGCATACGTGGTATGTAAATCTGATTTGTTTTGTGCATAATTAGTTAAGCAATGAATCATTTTACTGTACGCAGATTGAATTTTTAATCAATATATAGTGTGTGCTATTTGATAACTCAACCCCCTGTTATTTTGGAAACGTTGCCCGATCTAGTTATTTTTTGGCAGTGCCCGCTGACTATTTTGAAAAATTTGTAATTTTCATATTTTCAATACCTACTAATTTCATCTAAATGGACCGGATTTTCGAGATCGACTATTAGGTAATTTTTTATCGGCAAATTGGATAGCTTACTCGATTCGCAGTTGTCTCAAATACCTCTATACAAAATTTTACCTCGATACCTCATATAGGGTGTTTGTTATTCAATATCGAAATTTTAAAATTTTTCAGTATTCGACTGACCCTGTACAAAAGTCTGTTAGGTGCCTAAAACATAAACCCAGACAGCACTCGATAGCCTTAGGACAACCACTGGCCATCCTTGGAGGATAAGCGGGACGTCCTGGGGACGTCCTAAACTGGGTTAATTCCGATTTCGGACCTCCTGTGGATATCCTTTTGGTGCAAATCGGGTTTGCCCATGGATGTCTTCAATGAAATAGCCCATAATCGTCCATAGGGAGAAAAAGGGACCAATTTGGGTCAAATTCTGGACAACCTTACAGACATCCACAATGGGATAGCCCATAGTTGTCCCCATAGGAATAAAAAGGGACCAATTTAGGTTAGACGACAATTTGAAATTCTGGGTATATTCACTCACCTTCCCTTGGGCACAGATCAAACAAACCAGATGTTTCACTTATGACGTTTCATGGTTTAGATAATAAATCAACTCCTGGAAGGTACGAATTTGTGTAGTGATCTGCGCATATATCAAGCAGTCTTAACCAGCGAGTATAGTCACAGGAGGGAGCTGATGATACATAACAATAATTAAAAGTCACCTAATAAATACTCAAAAAACCACTTAAATGTATAACAATAACAACTCTAAGCTTTAATACAATACACTACATTCCAAAATAATTAATGTCACTGGTGTAGCTGATGACGACTTCCATATCTGAGATTTCAGTACTAAACACTCCTTCCTGTGAGATTATACTCGCTGGTCTTAACTTCCATGTCAACCGCTAGGTTGCTCTGTTTATGTCTTCTGCGCAGAATCCTGGAAGGTATACGTCACACGACAAAAAATGAAACTGATTACGTAGGGAATACTATTAAGTAAAACATCTGGTTTGTTTGATCTGTGCCTTGGGTAATAAATAAATCTCATATTGCAAAAAAAATAATAAGTAATAAAATATGCATTTGCAATATGTGCATTTCTTGTGTAGTGGAGGGACTACACTTTAGTTTCTGACTTTTTGACAGTAAACACTGCTGACTAGGTGAGTATCGCAACAGAAGTAATTTGTAAATTGCAAGGAGGGCCATTTACCATGACTTGAAACTAGCGCTAAGAACAAGATAGCCAATATATAAATATACTCAACTCAAACTTCTATCTCACTGTTTAAATTAACGATAGTTAATATTTTAATAGTTTTTATTATCAACTTCTTACAACGTGTTGATTACAATGGAACTCGCTTAATAACTGAAGATTCATCCCTGGCTTTGTATGCAACATATAACACACACACACACACACACACACACACACACACACACACACACAAACATATTTTTGGTTATATATACAACATAACTCATTGCAAAATCGTGAATTTAAAATTATAATGTCTCTCTGTTTTTTTCTTTGTTGAGGGCAAGACTTTAAAAAAAAACGCCTGGATTAATAAGAAGATTAGACAGATAAGTAGTTTGCTAAACGATATTAATATTTCACTATGAAAAGCATACGTAAATCCCAAAGTATTGGTCACTTGTATTTATATTTGCAATGAAGATATTTTGGTATTATTACTTTGTTTGTAGCCTTTCATGCAGATGTGTATTTACCGGAAAAACAGCGATATATATTGCCATCCAATTTACATATTTTTATGCCACATAAAGAGTTACTATTTGTGCTGATAATATAAATTTCGTATTTTATATATATACTGTATCCAGTGGATATCCCTATTCTGGCTGTTATTAGGGCCATATTTTATAAGTAATGTCTTCCACTAATGGCGCGGTTGCTCAATCGGTTAAGGCGTATTGAGTGGCGAATATGCTGATCGACTGCCTACCGCGCTCTGGGTTCGACCCTCAGCCCCGGTATTGACAACACCGGTGGGTGTGGTGTATGTATGCGTTTTTCCAAATGTGTAACCCCCTTCCGCACAGCCTTGGCTATGGATTTGGGGGTTGTCTACTATCTGTGGTGTTTATTTAAAAAAAAAAAAAAATCCATTCTGTCAGGATGAACCTTACGCGAATTATGAATTATCATGTATTCGGAACCTACATTAGCCCAATAGGTTGACCTATGGATGGCCCTTGGGATAGCCTTTGGTTATCCCTATATAGGTTTTATATCAACAACTCTAAAGGCTATCCTATAGATATCTGTATAGGTTATCCAGTGGATATCCCTATTCTGGCTGTTATTAGGACCATATTTTATAAGTAATACCTTCCACTAATAAAATTCATTCTGTCACGATGAAAATATAATGTAAATAAAAACTAAATAAAAAATGTCTTATTTGTACCTTACGTGAATTATGAATTATCATATATTTGGAACCTACATTAGCCCAACAGGTTGACCTATGGATGGCCCTTGGGATAGCCTTTGGTTATCCTGATATAGATTTCATATAGGACATCAACAACCCTAAAGGTTATCCTGTAGATATCCTCGGTTATCCAGTGGATATCCCTATTCTGGCTGTTATTAGGACCGAAGGATAACCATTGAACTTCCTATCGGCATGAACATCCATTTATCGGATATACGGGATCATTTTAGGATGTCCCGGGGTCATCCTGTGCTGTGTGGGAAGTAATCTTTAGACTTAAGGAACATCAGATACTAAATGAGGTATAAAAAAGAAAAGTTATTTTTCACTTAGATAGTGCTTCTAAATATTATTCGGTTGCTGTACGAAGGTGCCTTAATGAAAATGTTTCAAACAAATGAAACATAACAGCCTTCTTTTTCATTGGCCTCACATTCACCCGATCTAACACCTTTAGATTTTTTTTCTAAGGGGTTTAAAAGAAAAGTTTACTGCACGAAGCCACAAAATGTTAACGAATTAAGAGATTCGGGATTGAACAATGTGCAGTTAAATAACACCACAACAATTAATGAGGACCCACCAAAATTAGGAATGGTGTTATGAAAAATTCATCAAATGTGAAGGAAGTTATATTGAAAACACAAACATTTGAAATACTTTTTATGTTACTCCACCCGTTTGTTAACTGACTTCCATTTTATGAAATTCTCGCCAGTCGTATGTTTGTTTACCTAGTGCTTATTCATTTTTAGAGTAGTGTTGACTGTTCTTGTATTATTTGATATTGTTCGTGTTATTAGAAATAACAATCTTTTAACATTTGTTTTATTACTTCAGAAAAGACATTTATACAGGTCAAGTCGAAAAGTGAAAAATTTTAAAATTTTGCCATTGAATAACAAACACCCTATATGAGGTATCGAGCTAAAATTTTGTATTTGAGATAACTGCGAATCGAATGCTCTAATAGCCGATCTCGAAATTTCGACTCATTTATGGGAACCTACTAGTCCTTGAAAATATGAAAATTATATTTCAATAAATATTTTAGCACCGTAGCAGAGGATATTCTTACAACGCTTCCAAAGAGTGATATAAGCGTAAACGATATATTAAGAGAAATTCCTGTCGTTGCTGATTCCTTTTTCTCAGACCAGTTACCACACATGACGTATTTGATGCAGTAAATGCTCTAAAAAACTCCCCATGCCTATGATCTAAATAGTAAGATAATTATAAACACCATTGATATAATTTTAGGCCCTCTTACAGTTTTAATAAACATATGCTTCATCGAAGGAGATTTCCCAGACGCATTTAAAATAACAAAAGTGCTTCCGTTTTATAAAAAGAGTGACATGAAGTTTCTAGACAACTACCGTCCAATCTAGATTATTCCCATTTTTGGGAAGCTAATCGAAATTCTTTTAAAATGGGCTCTGTCTATGCATCTTGAGCATAATTTTGTAATTTCAGCAAATCAATTTGGTTTTCGTCCCAAGTTATCGACAACGCAAGCAGTATGGAAAGTGGTGGACGACATAGTTCGTGGCTTTGAGGAGCGAAAGCACACAGGAATCGCCTTGTGTGATCTCTTTAAAGCTTTTGACTGTGTTCCTCACGATCTGCTGCTTGAGAAATTGATGTTTTATAGTATAAAAGGTTTGCCCCTATCTCTTTTCACATCCTATTTAACAAATAGGAAGCTAATTATCAGTGTTAATCATGTTAACTCAGATTTAAGTGATGGTAAACACGGCGTGCCTTAAGGATCTGTACTGGGGCCTATCCTATTCATATTATTTATCAATTCAATTTCTTCAGCCTTATAATTGTGTTCTTTTCGCAGACGATACAACATTGATTGCTTCAAATAAAGATTGTACATCTCTTAGTTATAACTTAGAGCAAATTGAGGAAATTGCTGAAAAATGGTTTACTACAAATAAACTAAACTAAACAGTAATAAATCACAGAAACTTATTATATCGTCTAATCACAGCATCTCAAATGGAGAAAGCGTTAAGCTGTTAGGCGTTACAATAGATGATAAACTGAATTGGTGCGGTTATATTGACGTTATAGGCAAATCACTTTCAAGTATAATTTTTTTTATTACGCCAGTTGAGGTTAGTATTGGATGTTAACACACTACTTTCAACATATTTTGCACTGTTTCATTCTCGCTTTTGGGGCGAGCGTAGATGCGTTTTCACTGTGTATGTATCTCGATACTCCAGTGAAGCAACAACGTGCAACGCGGTTAGTACTTGGATGGGTGACCCATCTTGGAAAACACAGCGATCTCGTCTCACCTTCTAGCGGCTTGTATATCAGTGTATATGCGGAAGCTATGTAATTTCAAGATTACGTAGTAGATATACCATCCTTCGGATGGGATGTAAAGCAGGCGGTCCCTTGTCTATTAAATGTTAAACAAGTAAAAGATCCCTACTCTTCTTACGAGAAGAGGTTCGGCAAAATTTCCAAGTTGGAGGTAGCTCGTCTCCTAGAGTCGGTGATAAGCCCTGGTAGCGGAAATAGGCCGACGTTAAATATATAGATAAAAAAAATCCTCGTATTTCATATGCAGTAATTTTATGGGGGAATTCAAGTAATGCCATAAAAATATTTCGGTCCCAAAAATCTTTGTATATATTTTTTTCTCTTATCGAAATACATAAAAACATTAGTAGTTTTGACACTCCTTCTGATATCCACAGTTACAGAACAAGATCTTCAGCTTTACTAAGGAACCTTCGTTTTATGCTAAAAAAATTAAAAAACAATTCACTAAACCTTAACCCATCAAAGCCGGAATTTTTTTTTCTTATTAAAACTAAAAACATATACGATTATGTGGTCAATAGACCAATAAAATAACTTACAAAAACGAATTTTTGAAAAATTTTATTTTTAATTTATAGTTACAGCATGTGACCATATGGTCACACTAGGTCATTTAACCACTTAAAAAATAATTTAACTATTTTTTATGAAATATCGCAAAACACTCAATGCAGAGTCCAATATCACACTTTTCACATTGCGTACGACCAACTGAGGAACATCCTTCCCCAGCGCATCTTCTACGTTTCTTATTGGGGATAGCAACGATGAGATGGTTTATACCGTCATACCTAATATCGTCAGATATACGATTCAGCGACAGACTACCTCTGCTAGTTGCTGGCCTACCCGGTCTTATCGGAGGTTTTTTATATTTAATCAGATAAGTAGTAGCAATTTCGCGGCGAAACTGCAAATTGGTAACTTGCCTTCCAGAACACTTGAAAAGAATCCACGCATTCTGGATTGCAGCATCAAGTAACCAAGTAAGTAAGGACCAATACCACTTTTTACTGCGAATACTTATTCGATGCCGAGCTAAATCTTCGTCCATGCGGTCGGTACCACCCATGTATTTGTTATACATTCCGACCACATGTGGACGTGCAACTTGTATAATATTTTTTTGTGCTTGCGAATAACGTTTGACTTGTTGAATAGGATTCACTCCATATGACGTTGATGCCATTGTTACGACAGCATTATCCATCCACCTTGTCAACATTATGCCATCTTCCCTGTCAATTTTTGATATGAAGTGACCTCGAGCTTCTTTAGACATCATTTTTTTATCGGTTAGAGGGCAATCTTTAGGGAGTCTGTTGTCCCTAATAGTTCCTGTAACTCCATACCCTCTTTCCTTCAAATACACTAACAAATTGAAACCAGTAAAAAGGTTGTCTATAAATATTTGGTAGGGAAGCTTCTTTTCAGGTAAACTATCCAACATCAAAACAAGTGGAGCAGCAGCTTTTCCAAATGCAGTTTCATATGTATTGATCGAGTTTGGGTTTTTCCCTTGATATATGTCAAAGTTTACTAGATAACTATTTTCCGAATTTAGGCACCATACTTTATACCCGAATCTAATCGGTTTTCCTCGAATGAACTGTTTGCAGTGATGACGGCCGTAATATTTAACCATTGACTCATCATAATTCAGATTTTGTGTTGGTTGATAATATTTTAGAAATGAATTTTGTAATTTGCTAATGATGGGTCGCAACTTCCACATTTTATCTTTAGGATCCAATTTAGTATTATCCGCGCAATGTATAAATCGCATTATTTGAATAAATCGGTCGCGACGCATTGCCTCTTTGATCATTTGATTGGTCATGTCTGCACCAGAATCCCAGTAAAATCTTTTCCCGGGAAGAACATTATATCCAGAAACAATCATTATCCCTATAAAACATTTCAGTTCATCTAATGTAATTTTCGGATCAGAACAGTTTAGAAAAAGGGCGTATTTTCTACTTTCCTCCAAAATATGCAACAGTATTTCATTATCGAAAAATAACTCAAATAAGTCTGTTGGGGACAAATTTTTGAAGTGTGAGTAGTCAGGTTTTGGGAAATTTAATGACTTTATGAGATCACCGTCTATCCATGTCCTATTATCATATTTTCTGCCTTTTAATTTTTTTAAAAAGTCGGCAGCAGTGTCAACATCAAGTACCGCAATTTCTTGATTGTGTTCATCTTCCACTAAATGTAATTCTTCTAAGTGGTCATTGTTACCAGCAAGTGATGATTGCTGATCATTTGAATATCGAATTTCTGCAGCAGCTGATAATTGACGTCCGGACAGATTATCCACTAAACCACCGTCGTCTTCATCGGCTGAATCCTCATCCGTCAGAACATTTGGATCAGGTGGGCATATGAATATGTCGGTTATTTCATTATCGTCATTATACGCCATATCTAGAGCTTCCTGAAGTGAAAAACCCCTCCTGTAAGAAAAATTAAATTAGCTTACATATTAGCCTAGTGTGACCACATGGTAACACACAAGTTTGTTTATATATAGCAAGTATATTGCAAGGTTAGGTTATACAAAAAATCTCATACTATATGCGTTAGTCATTTAGTTATACATACTATCCTATGAAAACGTGACAATTGTCATAATAAAGAAAATAATATACTTACTCGAATATTGGCTCCATTATTTCCAGAGAACTAAGGGTAGCACAATTTCAAAACACCTTTCTTTTCAAACTATGATGAATTAATCTGTGACAACTAAAACAAGCTGATCACATACGCCATCTAGTAGCGAAAAGTCAATTAAAAAGAATTTTTAGCAAGTAAATTAGTTCTAATTCCCTTTCAAAGATGGACATGTTTGCGTGACCATAAGGTAACACTAGGCTTTGGTGGGTTAATCTGTATAATAAAGATGACCTGAAGTTAAATTACTAAATTTAAACCTGTTGTTAAAGGAATTTTACTACAGCACTGTTTTTATGCAGTGGAAGATTATTTAAAGTCATCACTTCAATAAATATTAATTTAAGTATCTACACATAAACGCATTTTATATTGATCTGGAACAGACTTACTGTTACAGACTTTTTTTTCTTACTACTTATTACTTTTTTCTTACTTTTGCTATATGATTATTATCAATGTACTGTAAGATAGCATTCGTTTTGTACAACGTACTGATTACAGAATCTGTGATATATTACCCTTTTTCTTTTTTTGTTATTATTGTTTTTTGTTTAGTTGACTTGCTACAAATGTACAAACATATATATATGTGGTTAAATAAACGCTATCTATCTATCTATAAATCTTTCAAAATAATCAAATAGCGCTCATCGAGCTATATAGCAAAATAACAAATATAGTTTTTAAGCTTAAAAAGTAACTTATTTTCAAAAACTGCGAATAGTATACTATAGAATGTTTAACAATTATGTATTGACTTCAAAAAATTGACGAAGAGAATAATGTTTCCACGCAGTTCAATTTATAGATCAGTGATGAATAAGTTGTAGTTTTACTTCCACGTCCAGTGGAAGTATAGTAACAACAAAATTTTTTTAAAAAATTTGTATTGTCCAAATAGGCTTAAAATGTCATGAAACGTCGAGATTTTAAGTTTGAGCGAAAAAAAAATTCTGTCTGTCTGTCGGTCTGTCTGTAACTTTTTTTTGTGCGCACGTTTACTCTGGAACCGTTTAAGATATTGACTTGGAAATTTGGTACACATATGTACTTTAACGAGATCTAGAACTAGATTATATTTTCATCTTGTTCCGTCGAAGGGTTGGGGGGTAAATTGGGGTAAATGGGTAAATCAAGCAGGTAAGAGTTCATGAAATTGGTATTTAGTATATACAAGAGAAGCTAAGGTCTCAAAAAAATTTTTGGCATTAGCCACCCCCATTACCACCCCCACCTCCTTATTAAAGGGGATGAAAAAAAATTGTGAATTAGTATATGTACAGGAACCAGAAACCTCAAAATATTTTTTACTTCATCCACCCCCCACTACCACCCCCCTACCACCACCCCCGATGTAGGGTATCGTTTTATGGGTTTGTGGGGTAGAGGATTTCAAATATTATATTAAAGTTCCTTAAACAATTATTTTCACATACAAAGTTTTTTCGTTGTGAGTGACTTGGATAGAGAATCTGGATGTGGAAGTAGTGATTCCTTGGGCAGCGGTTTTTATATTCGACTTGTCGCATAATATAATTGTATTTTCTAACTCTACGTTAATCACTTGGAGCAGTGCAGTGCATTTACAAACAAGTACGAGTTCTATAGTTATTGTTCTATTTTTTTGTCATATTTATTAGGAATTGCTGTTTAAAAAAGATGAGTATCTGTGAAAAAGAAAAATGAGAGATTTTTTTGTACTGTTTTTTAATGCAGTTTGCACTTTATGTATATTTTCCAAATAAACATATTAACTAATCACTATACGTATAAGTCAATATATTTATTTAAAATTAAATAAAACTTATGTTTAAATGCTCTGGCCCAGTATGAATTTAAATTACTTTTACGTCTATGGTAATGATATAAATACAGCAAACTGTGAAAGTTTATAATAAAAAAATAGTTATTTCGATATTCTCTTTCCTCTGGCTACATATTATAATAAATACATAAAAAATTGGAAGGTAATTACTAGATGTAGGTACTTCTGCACTTTCTCTGATGGATGATGGCGTCACAGCAGTTAATATACGATCTTATACTATTATTAAGCCCGAGGTATGTATTAATTGGACAGTAAAAAAACCCACATAAAATTTATTATATAACTCTTCACAATACAGCTGTGATTGTGATAAATATCTTAATTCTTAACTGTAATCGTTTAGTGTACATTAAAATAAAAAATTTTACTAATTGCAAACATTGTTTTAAAACTACCCCACCCTGAACCGAATGCCGTCCAATAAAGACAACTATTATACTATTTTACTATTCTTTTACGGTTTCTCGATACTGCAGGATTCTTTCACCATTTCCACACCACAATTACCTGTCTCTGTACTCCTCTTTTATTTATCTAGCGTAACGACAGATATTTGAAAAGGGATTGTAGAAGATCTCACCATCTTGCGCCTAAAGGACACGACAACAATTCGCGTGCATAGGGGGAGCCAGTCGCGTCTTCTTCAACGCACGACGGTTTATTTCTACTCTCAGTGGGTTCTTATAACTCCTTAAAGACGATCTAGGACCGGAGTCCTTAATAGACGAAAAATATATAAATGCATATTTACCGTAGATTGCTTAACTGTCTCAGTCTTATTTCGAATCATTTCTTAATTTTATAATTACTTTCATAGAATTTGTTCGTTAGTTTCTGGAGTAGCCGGAGAGATTAAACTCTAAGTTAATTATTCAATCCAGAAAATGGAAAGAATTCAGATAATACCATTTATTATATCTATCTAAGTAGGGCACTCGACTGCGTCAATCTAGGCCAGTCGGAGTAGCTTTTTGTGCGAAATGTCGTTTACCCGCAATTTTCTTTTCTTAAAGTATAGTTTGGGATGCAGAGAAACATATGCCAAGTATCCGCACGCGTGACAGGTGGGGCAACACACTTTAAAATTCAAATATTATTAATTTTTTGCCATTTTTCGCTTTATTTGCAATATACCTCGTATATGAAGCACTTTTTGAAAATATATCAAGAGATAGAAAAGTTGTTACAATCGATTTTAAACATTTTATTATCCTTTACATTTTCCCAGAAACTCTTCATTTAAGAGCTACAGACGAAAGAAAAATGCTACTTTTCTGTTTTTTAATTTTTTTTAATGATTATAATAAATATTAATACGAAATATATCATCGGTATAATGTAAATTATGTTTAAATGTCCAATTTACTGTTTAAATAAAATATATTTACAGAACTATATACAATTTACATGTTAAACAGAAAAAAAAAACAAATATATATTTTCACATGTAATAAATATATCAACTATGTGTTTTTATTTATAAAAATAATGGAAACTATATTTTAAACAAAAATGTTCACCAAATAAATACTAGGCAAAAAGACCATTTTCATGTGCAATTTTGTAAATATAAAATGACTTCAAACTCACCAACTTATTTAGGTCTAAATATTTTTAACAAATTACCGACACATGCAAAAAATGCATCAAGTTTAAATTCTTTTAAAAGTCAATAGAACAATTATTTTGTTGAAATGTGCTTTATAGTCTGGATGAGTTCTATGAAAGTAATAGTTAGTTTGTAAGTAAACATATGACTATTCCTATACAACTATACCATTTTGTCTGAAAGGAAAATAAAGTTTATTTACTCCTTCATATAAAAGTTCATACATGTAAATAATGGTAAATCGCCTATCTAATTATACATAAGATGATGAGATCTGCATACCAAACATGGCAAGGATGGACGCATCCCATAGAGAATTTTTAATCACAACTACATGCAATGGAGGATCGACTGGCCAAAAGGATTTAATAATTTCTTAGAAAAATATGTTTTAGAATTTTGACTTTGAGCTGTACAGTTAGTAGCTGACGATAATAATACATTCACAATGAAAATTTCATTCTTCTGTAAAATTCACTAATAAATTTTTCGACCAATGAACGAAATTTTGCACTAGATTAAGTTATCGATAACTTGCACTAGCGCAAATTTATTAGATATTTTAAAACAAATACAAACGCAATTTTAAATGTGAAATAAAGTTGTGTAATTTTTAATTGAACCGGGAAAACCAAAATTCTGCATTAGATATAAATGGTTTAAAAGTTTCAGTGCCAAAAAAATCGGTGCGAAAGAATAACGACCTTCAGTGAAAGTTGAAAACAACTAAATATTAAAATAATTCCTTCTATACTGCCATTTGATTATTTTAAAAATCTTCTTGGGACATTGTACGATAAATTGGAATACCGATTTAGAAGAAAGGGATAAAATAATTTATTTTAAGAAGATTAAAGACATGTATGCTTTCAAAACTTCTACCACTACTAAAAGTTGTCTGTATTCGATACAGACGGGGACTTTGATGTGATCGTAGGCGCCGGGTTATCTGATAAAACTTATTACAAAATACCCGCTCATATTCTAGCCTATAATTAAGTTTCACACATTAAAATATCTTAAATACATTTCATCATTTCCTTATCTAGTGAGAATAATTTTTGAAAAT
This sequence comes from Rutpela maculata, assembly GCA_936432065.2. Lineage (NCBI taxonomy): Eukaryota > Metazoa > Arthropoda > Insecta > Coleoptera > Cerambycidae > Rutpela > Rutpela maculata. The sequence continues at coordinate 384,059,990 of OW386285.2, read as the reverse complement.
AACATATTTATTGCAAATTAAGATGCCTGAGAAATAATCTTTTGGATAGAGATAAATTATATTTAGGCATAAGATAGTGAAGGTCCAAATCTAGGGATATGGAGGTGAGAGTTACCACTGTTTTCAAATAAAGAATAAAGTGAGTTGTTTCTCATGGTTACATTTCATTGTTTATAAAGCATAGTGCACATAATTCACGAATCTTTAAATTAAAAAGCCCAAAGACTGTTTTGTCATTTTAGTGTAGTTCAGCACAAAGACGAAGCTATTACAAAGTACCCTTGCCTGTAATTCAGCTTCTCAGTTTCTTGCATTAAAATATATTAAATATATATTGTCATTATTCTAGGAAATAGGGTGCAAATTAGACGATGAAAGGTTACCGTCTGCCAGTCGGCCAGTCGGTAATCCAAGAGACCATATAAGTACCGAAGATTTTTCTCTCTGGAAATTTTTGGTATGGTGGTGGATAGGGAGGGGGGGCATTTGTTTTCATCGAATGATTATCGATGTCTGTCTGCGTAGGTAGTTAAAATACGTACTTCACATGCTCCAGTTACGCTGGCAGATGAAACTTCCGGTTGGCGCGAGCGGTAACCGAAATTAAGAAAAAAAAATTTTTAGTTACGGGACCAAATTTGGCGCAAAATGTTTCTTTTGACGTGTACAGTACTGTACCGTAGTGGCAAACATTTCTGTTGATCGATTTTTGAGCAATTTACCATCAAATTGGCCATTTTTCCCCACTTTGATGGCAAATTGCTTACAAACTTCCGTAAAAGTAACAAGAGAAATTTTGTGCAACAATATCTATTGAATTTTTAAAAAATAAAAAAAGATGACGTTCTCTGGAAGGGAGTAATTTAAAACTATCAGCCAAATACATCGATGGGGTGATGCAGAGTTTTCGGTGGAATTGTTATTGGATTGTTTTATACATTGATCTTCTTCTTCTTTAGGTGCCTATCCTCTGAGGATGTTGGTTATCACTGACGTGTTAATTTTTTGCGAACTATATTTTTATTTTATCGTTTTATTTATTTTCATTAATGCGGAACATTATCAGCTATTCTTTTTTAGGGTAAATGGAAGAGAGTCCATAAGTACTTGGACATTCTCTAAATACGGCCCTGCAACTTTGCTTAACATCGTATCCAAAGCCATAAAGCGACTTACAGCCTGGTTCCATTATTCTCTTCAATATTATCTCTCAGGAAATTATAAAAAAAGTTCTAATTAAACGTAAGGCCTTTGGCTACCAAAATTGCTTTTACCATTATTATAAAAGATGTGGTTATTTGCCGACTCGATGGTTAAAAAATTGTTATATTTGAATTACTTGGTTTCACTTTCGAGCCTTTATTTTTAACCGCCCTAAAGAAGTCCTACTAGATTAACAAGCTTCTGTGAATAACTTTAATCTCCGTTCTAGGTATAATAATACAGATAGAGAAATTCCTCAAAGTACCTAATAGCGTTAATTATTATTCTTAGTATGCAGGTGCAAGCAGGTGGTGCTTCTTTATTGATTCTCTAGGGGCGGGGAGGTTATAAGCTTTTGACGTTACAATTTGTAAGCTTTTGTGTTCGGAAAAACGCTATAAAATTTTATAACCCTGTGTTTATTCAATTCGGTGCCTCCAATATACCCGTAGAAGTAGAAACGAACACAAGTTTTACAGACTTTTTAAGCCAGTATCCTAAAATGTGCATTATCGGGACTATAACTATTATTTTTGTTATTTTGTTAAATATAAATACCATTAAATGTCCATGCTGTTACTGTTTCTTATAAAAAAATATTGCTATTAATATTACGTGATATTCAGCGTGTCTCACAGCGTAAAAACTCTTGGTGATAATTTTGATTCTTTTTTTGGTCACATTGAATGCAGATTTCACCTATAGTCCAGTCAACGGGGAGTTTTACCTCTAACTTGAGTGCCAATGAATGGATTTTGATGAAACCTTGTGCAATGTGTTTGTAATGACGTTAATAAAAAAGTAAAAAAAAGATAGAGTAGAAAAATGAGTAGAAAACACCCGTAACTTGTACAATTAGGTCAAAAATGAAAAAAAAATGTATTTACCTTTTTGACCCAACATAAGATGTTTTTACTCTTGTGAATTTTTTCGAAAAATGCATATTTTTGGGTATTAATACACAAGAGGTCGATTTTTACCGGGTAAATTTTTTTTGGACAAAAACCTGTTTTTCCATGAAAATTATTCGAGAATTAAGGACATGGAAAAATCGCGACACGAAGTGGAGCGATTTTTCCTATGTCCCTTAATTCGAGCATAATTTTCATGGAATACAGGTTTGAGTCACTCAAAAAAAATTTACCCAAGTAGAAAATCAACCTCGTGTGTATTAAAAAAGATTAATATATGATTAAAAAATATTATCTAAAATAATTATTAAAACAACAAAACTGTTTATTTAATGTTTTAAAAATAATAATTTATGTCCGACCTGTGTGGGATTCGAACACAGATTGCAACGCAAAGCTTTAGCCGCTGCGCCACCACCTATTGCTGAAATATTGATTGTCTTTGATATATATCTTTCGACATTCATGCACATTTCACTTTATGAAATATCTATTAGTAAAATTCATAAACAAAAAAAAATTATTATGAAAATAATATCTCGCAAGATTTCCATTTTAGTACAAGCGACAAAAATTAAGAGAATATTTTTTTTTTAATTAAATAATTAATAACTTTTTTATTTACTGATCGATTTTCTTCAAAAACAATAGCTAACAATAACTTACTTTCTAAATTTCAATACAATCGGATTTTTCTTTCTTAAGTTATCGTGCTTACAAGAAACGTGACGGACGGACGGACAGACGGACATTTTGAAAGTTGTTCAGAATTCGTTCACTAACACAATGATTTGAAAATTTTTTGTCTGCGAGCGATATTTACGATTTTAGAAATGTGCCGATCAAATACAATATACTCTTCGTTTTTGCGAAGAGTATAATAAAAACATTAGAAAATGTTCTTTATCATGTTATAACCCCAGTCAGTCAAAATATTTGCAAGTTCATCATAGTAGTCGTATCTTTTTCGAGGGAATAATACTCTTTGCAAAAAGCTTTAAATTGTTTCCATATAGAATTTTTAGTGTTTCTCGTTTTAACTGGGACACTTTCATTCATAGCTTCGTTAATATTTTCTTGTGAAACATCACCAAATCGCTTTTTCTAATTCATTTTGTGTACAGAAATAAAGATGAAAACGTGAACAGATTTTAATAATTTCAACGACTTTTTTAGTTTTTTTTTTTTTAACTATTTAACGTCGGCCTATTTCCGCTACCAGGGCCTACCACCGACGCCAGGAGACGAGCTACCCCCTACCTGGAAATTTTGCCGAACCTCTTCCCTTAAGAAGAGTAGGGATCTTTTACTTGCCTAACATTTAATAGACAAGGGACCGCCTGCTTTACATCCCCTCCGAAGGATGGTATATCCACTACGCAATCCTAGTCTGAAATTACGTAACTTCCGCGTATACACTGATATACAAGCCGCTAGAAGGTGGGACGAGAACGCTGTATTTCCCAAGGTGGGTCACCCATCCAAGTACTAACAGCGGTCGACGTTGCTTCAACGGAATATCGACTGATATTCACATTGTAGTCGCCTCTACGCTCGCCCCTACTTTTTTAGTTTGACACATGGCTACTACGAAAAAAGTAACATACATTTTTCTCGATTTTTTCCACTTATTGATAGCCGTTTTTCTCAATTTAAACAAATCCTATTGGTCGATTTGTTTGAAAATGTACGTTTTGATTGGTTAATAAAGTAAGAATATATTAATCGAGATATGGCCACTCAAAAATTTCTAAAAATGGGGGAGGGGAAATGTAAAAGTGAAAAAAAAATCTGAAAAAATTCAGGTGAATGTATCATCGATATACAAGACTTTTTTTGATTTGCAACTTTTCTGTAAAGTGCGTTTTCACCGAGTTTTTCCTGAAAAACATGAAAAACTACCCTTATTTTTGTCATTGTAGAGCTTTAAAAATACATAATTTAAAAAATTTGAAAAATTCAGACGTATGCATTGAGATCTAAACATTTTTTGTCTCTTGGAATTTTTTTGTAACTTGCTAATTTTCCGAGTTACAGTCAGTTTTTCAAGATAAATATGTACATTTTTTGCACATTAAAAAATTCATGAAAATTCGAAAAATGAGTGTGATTTGTATATATCATTATAAAAAATATGAAATCTATACAGTTATACCATTTTTAAAGGTTTAATATAACTTTTAAATTAAAAATGTGAAAAAGTTTTCTGGAAAAATGTATAAAAATGTAGTACATTATTTATCTTGAAAAACTGCTTGTAACTCGGAAAATTAGCAAGTTACAAAAAAATTCCAAGAGACAAAACATGTTTAGAAGGCGTCAATGCATGTGTCTGAATGTTTTCAACTTTTTAAATTACATATTTTTAAAGCGCTACAATTTCAAAGAAATGGGTAGTTTTTCATGTTTTTCCGGAAAAACTCGGTGAAAACGCACTTTACAAAAAAGTGTTACTAATATTTCGATGATATATTCACCTGCATTTTTTCAGATTTTCTTTCAACTTTGACATTTCCCATCCCCCATTTTTGGGAATTTTCGAGTGGCCATATCTCGAAAAATATGCATTTTTCGAAAAAATTCACAAGAGTAAAAACATCTTATTTTTGGGCCAAAAAAGGTAAATACAATGTTTTTTTTTACATTTTTGACCTAATTCTACAAGTTACGGAACCCGTGATAAAACGGGTGTTTTCTACCCCTTGCGATCAATTCCTACTCTAATCTTTTTTTTAACTTTTTTATCAACGTCATTACAAACACATTGCACAAAGTTTCATCAAAATCCATTCACTAGCATTCAAGTTAGAAATTTTGGTCATCTTAGCGCTCCGTTGACTGGACTACTAAGACAATCTTGGTGAAGATAAATTCAAAGAATATGACTAAATCAGCTTACAAAAATGATTAATCTAATGCCAAAAGTGGGCTAAATTGAATATTTGGCCTTTTGTTGACCTCCTATGGAGGTCAGGTTGTTTGGTTTTCGACAGGAGTCTGGTAAGATCAGGCTGTATAAAATTGACCTAACTTGGATTATAGATTACATGGTACATACGTTTCTAATTGAAGATGACTTCAATATCAATATTAAATAATAAGGTCCAGTTAACCGAGTGATTTAACGAAATTTTAGTGAACTTTTTTGAAGACGGTTCAGTTAAACAACAATAACATTTTTTTCAACCTGTTATAAAAGTGAGGGCGCTTGATATGGGTATGCCTGAAATCTTCAACTGAACAAGATTCATTTAACGAGTGTGATTTTTCAGGACAAGATTTATATCAAATACATATATAATGAATATTGTTTATAATTTACTATTTGTGGCATATTCATGATTTCTTAGTTTGTTGGGTATTTTGCCACTGTAAAAATATTTAAAAATTTTGATGAAATAAACCTCTGCGCCAAAAGGATCAGACAGAGGCTGGTTTTTATACTTCTATATAATGAATATAAAAGGCCCCAACACATTACCCTGCGGTATCCCACACCAACTCGAAATTCTAGTGGATGTCTCATTTTTCAACTTAGTTTTATGGAGCCAATTTTATAAATAATTTTCAATTAATGTCCCAGCAGTTTCTGTCACACCATACTCACTTAACTTTTTAACTAACCAAAGCCGATTATTGGTATCAAATGCTCGCTTTAGGTCGACAAACACGCTTAAAACTAATTACCGTCATTAATTTCGTTCCTCCAATTCACATACACTAATTGTTGATCACTGCATAAAAGTTTATATTCTTCAAAGCACTCCTTCAATTGGTCGGTAACATCTAATGTTTGAACCAATATTGGAACTAAATTTATTGGCCTGTATTAACTTGCTTGCTTTGGGTTTTGAACTTTTGGAACTGGCATTGTAAGACGTATTTTTAATTCAGACAGTACCTTTCGGAGTTTCTACCAGTCAAATACGGGGTGCCCCAGGGTTCTGTACTGGGGCCTCTACTTTTTATCTTATATGTAAATGATCTTTTTCACTATTTGTCTCCTGTTAAATGCATTGCGTATGCCGATGACACTTCCGTGCTAAATTTTGATTATGACATTAACAATGTAAACATCACCTCCGCCGCGTCTATTCAGCAAGCTAAGGTATGGTTTTCTGCTAACAGTTTAATATTAAATGAAGACAAAACTCAAAAACTTTTATTTTCCACTAGAACTGCACTGGCAAACGGTGACAGTGTCAAGATACTTGGAGTTCTTGTAGACAACAAACTAAGCTGGTGTAAACACGTGGAGGTACTTTCAAGCAAATTATCCAGTATAATTTTTTTACTACGCAGACTAAAAAATGTTCTGTGTGTTCCAACACTTTAAAGTCTTGCTATTTCTCCTTATTTCACTCTCACATTACCTATGCAATACTCCTGTGGGGTGGCTCATGCCATGCTACTAAAATTTTTAAATTACAAAAGAGAGTTCTCAGGTTAATCAGCAATGCTGGGTGGAGGGATCACTGCCAGCCAATTTTTAAAAAACTGGGCATACTGCCTGTACCTTCTTTATTTATGTATATTTCGTTATTGGAAATTCACAAAAATAAGGGCAATTTTGTCTCCAATTCTGATTTTCATAATTATTCAACCAGATCCGCCCCACAGCTTAGACAACCTCGACATAGACTTGTTAAATCTTCAAGAAATTCATTAAACTTTCATCTATATAATCATTTACCAAATTCCATAAAAATCCTTCACTTTAATATATTCAAACGTAAGTTAAAAATGCATTTCTTGAATTTCTGTTTTTACTCAGTGGAAGAGTATTTTAACACTGAATTTCCCACTTAAAATGTCTGTTACCCTATTTTTTTTATGTTCTTTTGCTCTTTTAATGTATAATGTCTTTTTTTCTTGTTTGTTGTTTATTATATGATAATTTTATTGATTATTGTATTTGTATGTTTATATTTCCATGTTTTTTGTTATAATTTTTGACTTGCCAAAAACTTTTTTTAACTTGGTTAAATAAATTTTCTTTCTTTCTTTCTTTCTTTCTTTCTTTCTTTCTTTCTTTCTTTCTTTCTTTCTTTCTTTCTTTCTTTCTTTCTTTCTTTCTTTCATTGTCAACGTGACTTTTATTGAATTTAACTCTGGATATCCCACGCCGTCATATTTCTTTCAAGTTAATATTTAGTCACTAGTAGATTTATTCTTTAAACTAAAAATAACTTTTCTTAACTTATTCAAGCTTATCGTTTTATACTAAAATAGTTTAGATACTTCTGATGCCTTGAATATCTTCATCTCTTCAGATATATCGTTAGCGTTGTTGGCCATACATTCAAATTAGAATCAAATTAAAATTTTCGCATATAAATCCGTGCACGGAACAGGTTGTGTCTACATAATACCCAAAAATAATATCTCCGCCAAATATAAATGTCATGAAACATCCATCTTCTCAGCAGAGGCAACTGCTATTTACAAAGCAATTGTACATATAATTGACTCAAACAATAATGACCATTATATCATAATTTCAGATTCCTTGTCGGTTTTAACATCTCTTAAGCATAGTTATCCTCCAAACGTCCCTACGAACCCTTTTATCACTAATATTAAAAAAGTTATACGGCAGCTACATTTAAATGGGGGTCATATTACTTTTATGTGGGTTAAAGCGCACGTTGGCATTTATTTCAACGAAAAAGTTGACACGATCGCTAAACGAAGCATTTCATCCGGTTTGGAAACTAGAAAACAATTAAGTTATGATGACGCTGTGAACGTCTGTAAACATTTATTAAAAAAGAAGTCAAATATGTGGAAGCAATTTGTTTTTATCAACCCCACAAGATACAGTAAAATAAATCCTGAAATACCATTCAAGTTTTGGCATTCTGACATTAACCTGCCTAGAAAATATATAATAGACTGAGAGCTGGCTCCCATCTGATCTAACCAGAGAGATCTAATTCTGTTTAATACTACAGTTTCGAGTATTGTCCGCATGAAATGAAAATCCGGCGGTCTGGCACTCCAAAACGGTAGGACATTAAAATGGGATTTCGAAAAAAATACTGCAATTTAACCGGGAAGATCTATTTTTGTTTTAGAGTTTACTTGTTAGATTACTACCACCTAAATTAATTTTAACTGATCTGCCACTCGAAATCGGTCGTAAAATGGCGGCAAGATCAACTTACACTTTAAAAAAATTGATGTCAATTTAACCGAAAGTATCTAGTTTTAATTTTTCAACCAAATTACAGGTCAGTGCGTGGCTTTTATGAATTGCTCGGTCTGGCAGTAAAAAACAGCCGGATCCAAGATGCCAGATCGGTTTTTGTAAGGTAGCAAAGCTTGTTAATCGTCGATTACGAGTGAGCTACATTATTTTTCGGTTGACGGTATATTAAAAAATTGATGGAAATTTTATTGTATGAAAAGAATTATAAGTTTTTCGTCAACATTAGTTTTGACATTTAATTAAAAGATAGCTTGAATTTCACACTCATAGATTTGTCAGTGATGCTATAAAATCCAATTATTTTTGTAATATTTTCTGTTCTCTACCACGCCACGAGTTTTTCGTTATTCATCGTCTTCGTCCCCGTCATCTTCCGAAGGGACATCAGAATCGGTATCTTCGTCGTCTAAAAAGAGTTAAAAATTAGGTAATTATTACTATATTGTATTCAACATACCTGAAGCCTCCGCAATTGCATCGATAACAACAGGTGGAGCAACGTCTCCATCAAACCACACAGGTTCGTATATCCCAGAAGGACCTATCTTCCAGCCATAGTCTTCGGGATTTAATGGCTGCATCGGGTCCTGTTTTTCGGCGTTCATCCATATATATATATATGTTTGAAATATACTTCTTTTCACATGCAGCGGCAGTGATGATTGGCAAGGGGGAATTGATAGGGAATCAAATGTGGCGAAGCTCTTAATAAGAGGCTCATTCATTTTTCTGGGCTAGTAAGCAAGCAAATTTTCTGTATCTTGCCGCTGGACACCTAGGGAGATTGTACATGAAGCAAACAAATTTCTCCGTCGTAGTTATGGGAACAGAATCTGGTTCCGGATCTTGGTAGAATGTTTGAAAATATTTTTGAAATTCGGAGCCCTTTTCATTTGTTTGAAGGGAGTAACTTCACCCTTTTTATAGAAGCTAGATGTTGTTTCACATCCTGTGAAGGCATGCAGACCAGGCAAAGCAAGGCATACATTAGGACCGAGTTCGACGTACAATTTCCCTACGTCTAAATAACGAAGTGAGTTGTTATAAAATCCAACCTCCATCAAAATTTTGGATTCAGCATTAATTTTATGAAAATTACCCAACAAAATAAAAAGTACATCGGTGTCATTGCATCGCACTACAATATTATTTGGAGACTGGAATTTAGATATTACATACAGTATTCTCGTGTCCGCTTCTTCGTGATTGCAAGAATAGTAATCGGAAATAGCTCTGATGATCGTTTTATTTAATCTGGTGAATTGGTAGCATGTGTTTTTGTCATTGACATAGACAGTTTTGGTTCTAAAAAAAATCAGATACAGTTTGATACATTTATGTTAAATGAGAACATATTTTGAGTTCGGGTTGTTCCACCAGATTGCATAGGTTTGGGTAAGTGACAAACAATATTACATTTTTCTACAACCCGCCCTTCCCTACATTGTTTTGTACGTAGCCGTACGTTATTCGTCGTTCAATAAAATGCAGCGTTGCAAGAAATTTGATCTGGCACCCAGTATCCGGCTGCTTTTGATTGCCATACTTAACAATTCATGAAAGCCATTCAGTGAGCTGTAATTTGGTTCAAAAATAAATATTAGATACTCTCGGTTAAATTGACTTCAATTTTTTTTAACTTTGGATTGGTCTGGCGGCGATTTTGCGATCGATTTCGAATGGCAGACCAGCTCGAATTTATTCAGGAGGTAGTAATCTAACAAGTAAACTCTGAAACAAAAATAGATCTTCCTGGTTAAATTGAAGTAAATTGTTTCGAAATTAGAAACGCCGCCAGTTTAACGTCCGGCCGCTATGGACTGCCAGACCGCCAAATTTCTATTTCTTGCTAGCTCCAGACTTGAGTAGTATACGTAACTGTATTAGATCTTTTCGGTTATACCAAATGGGAGCTACCTCTTGGACTATAACGATGATCATTCGAATGAAGTTTGGGCATGGTTGTTACCCTGCATATCTTTATGGAATGGGACTCTGACCTACGAATTTATGAGACATATGTAATATTAAAAGCGACTAGGACCATATATTTTTTAACTGCAATAAACATACTGATGCGAATAACGAATTGTATAAAAATTTATTAAAATTAATGTATTATTCCTACACAAAACCGGCGTAAAAATTTAGGTTAGAGTTGCTATTCCTTTGTCTAAACTTTTGTGTTACTAATCCGTGGTCTTACCTGTCTGTGTTGTAAAAATATAAAAATGCCTTGATAGGCCCCTAGGAGAGAAGTGTGTCCCTGTTACTTTCCGAATTGTGTTCTTCTAATATTATTCACGTTAGAATTAGGTTTAGCTATTTACTGCTAGAAGACAGTGTATCTGCCTGCAAGGAAAAAAATTGTTTTGGCATTAGGACATACCTAATGAAAAACCAATTTTTTTAACTTACTTCAGGATGGAATCGAACTGTCCGTCTTCGCTACCAAGTAGGTACAAACGCTCTAACCATTCCACTTAGCCGACAGAAATATATACTTGCGACAAGTTCTTTTTGTTGGAATATCTTTGAGTATATTGAAATTTTGTCGATATTCTCGTTTTCTTTTGCTTAAATTTCTTGTACTGCATTCGATGAAGTCGGAGGAATGTCTTTTTTTGCATGGTTTTTAAAAAAGTATATACAAATTGCTCCTTTCTGTGATCCGGTATTATACTCGTGCATATTTTTTCAGAAATTTAGAGACGATAATAATTTTTTTTTAATTAAAAAATTTATTTCCTGTATACAGAAAATGAAGCAATTTGAAAACTAAGTTTAACACGTTTTCCTTAAATTAATGAGTACGCATTGATTGACTATGCAAATTGCAGATCCACAATTGCATATTATTTTATTATTTTTATCAGAAGTTCACCAATAAATTCACTGGATAAATACTTTTTTTTAAGGAAAATACCAGATGATTCTTTGAACTTTATCAGTCACTCGATTACGTTTACGAATATTTACTTTTTCCTATGATAGAATATAATGTTTATAAAACTTATCGACATGACCTGCATTCTCATTACTTACGTCTAAGTTGAAAGGTCAAGCAATATAAAATACGATAATGTTAATATTATTCTGATATTCTTTTACTGCGTTTTAACTTTATAAATAAATAGAACGAGTGAAAGCCCATGTAGAAACGTGAAACAACCCTAGATAGTTCCAGTACAAACCAGGAAAACCTGACTTCAGATTTGCAGATGATAACTAGTTGCAGCAAGTGAAGCTGATTTTATACACCTGCTCCCTAATCTTCAATCAATAAATTGTAGTACAGTTTAAGAATGAATTAAAAAAAACAATTGTGCTCGTTGAATTGAAAAGTGAAAACTATCCAAATACGTTAAGGGCAACTAAGTGTGAGGCAGCAAACGCAATTGTTGTCAATATTACAACTAAGCATATGAGATTCTATGGAGAATATCTATTTTCTCTTTTCCTCATTTTCTGTACACCTCGAAGAGAGTCCGTTAGGTAAGCAGACAAACGGCGCATTGATGCATTCTAAATGTGGGCAGAGATTAGGAAGAACAGATACTAGTTGTGAAAAGAAACGATTTTCGAGAGAGAGGGATAAAACACCCTAATGTAGAGTTTAGTGGTGTAGCAGGTCAGGTTAGGTTTGTTTTCTTATTAGAATTGTAACTGTAACACTGAAATTCCTTGAATGGTGTTTTTATCATCTTCTATAATATTCTACTGTTTATAATAAGTAAAAGTGGTGGTTTATATACAGCGTGCCCCATTTTGCTTGAAATAACCCCCATAAAAAGTTTATTTTAGGTCCAATTTAGATCTGTTTTTTTAATGTAGACCTCTGAAAAGTACATTCCTGTGGTACATTACATTTTATGAAAAAATATCTATTTTTAGATTTTTCCTGTAAAAAATCAGAATTCTGAAATTGCTAATGACAATTCACTGTTGCACGGGATTGTGGATTTAAAAGTGCCTTGACTCAAACAACTCACAAAGGAATGTTTATTTGTTAATTTGTGTGGGTTTTACTGTTTTATTTTCTGATTGTAATAATAATTATTGCCGCGCAAAGGTTGAGTTATCTAGTTATTAAAATTATTTTTGTTAATGCGAAATCGTCAAGAGAATCAGCTCGCGAATTTAATATAAGATATCCAGATCGTCCGCCGATTAATATCAGCACCTTTAGATAAATTAATGTTTTAATTTACACATACACCACCCTTGCGCGTCCTAATTATTATTACAAGCAGAAGTTTAAATAAGTAAACCTTGACAATTTCATTCCTCCTAAAAAAAGCATTCAAGTGTTCAAACATTTTTTTTCTCAGAAACTAAGATAAAATTTAATCCTAGGTATATTTATAGGTTTATTTTGGGCACTTGATCGCGTTACAAAAATTATGTGTGATAAAAAAACATCCCAAGATTCTCCAAAAAAAAATTTGGTAGTTTTGCCGAAACATTATCGAGGTTAAAAAAAAATCCATAAAATTTCATGATATTTTTTTTCCATGTTCTCGTTGTCAGATTTTGTTCCAATTTATTCCACATTTATGTTCTGGTAGTATCTATAATTGGTTAAAATTTTATTCGAATCGGTTATGCCGTTCAATAGAAAAAAAAACTCTTTTCGAGAATTTACATTTTTTTTTACTGGAAAACTGTTCAATATTAGGGTGAAATTTGGTAAAATTGGATAACAGTTCAAGCAAAAAAAAATGAGCACCATCCATGCGGAGACAAATTCACCCTTCTTTACCGACTATGGCCTTTGGTTTGAATAGCTAATACTGACAAATTAAGAAAAATTTGTATCTTAAAAACGAAAAATTTTTGGGTACCTGCTTATAAGAATTTTTTTCTTAAAATTAGCTGAGAAATAATATCCTGAAATATTTTAACGTACTTAAGGTACACCCTGTTTAGTATTGATCGTACAGTGTTATATGGCAAATTTAATATCATGAAATAAATAACATAAAATTATATTGTACATAACTCATACCGCAAAGTATTTTCTGTCAGCAAATTCTGTGGTTCGACAGTATTGTTTCCTAAAAAGGCCTACACCATAAAATTATTGTTTTAAAATGATTCATAACAAAATACAATGCAAGATATAATCTATAATAATACAATAACAAAATGATTAAATAAATATAATGTAATGCGAAATAGAATAATTAAAAATATATTACCATTTTCATCAGTCAATTGAAATACCAACTGCTACATGGTCTTGTCCGCGAATTGGTTGAAGTAAGTTTGTGAAAAATAAAAGCAAAGAGCTGCTGAACTAAGGTAAGTAATAATATATATTTGACATTTCCTAACTAATTTCCATATCTTTGCATTGGAGATACGGTGTTGAAATTTTTTAAAAAGTATCTAATTTTTCTTATACTGTCATTATTAGTATACCTATTCAAACCAAATGGTACTTAGTACACCTAGATAGGATGCTTTAAGATGTGATTATATCATGCTCTTCAATAAATCAGTATGGGTTCGGCAAAATTAAAAGTAATCACATCTGAAGTTAAGTTATTCAGTTATAGACAATAATTTCTTCAATTTCTTTCTGTCTCAGTTCCGTGGCAATTTTTTTCAATTTAGCCCACCGTTATTGTAAAAAGTCAATTATTAATATTTATGCGTAAAAAATATTAAAAAGAATCACTAGGAAATTAGCAAATAGGTAGTACGTGGGAACAAATAATGTATTAATCAATAAGTTAACGTAAACTGGTGAAAAATGCAAAAGACACTAACATTAACCTTACTTAAAGATTAATTATTGGAACAGTTGTTCAAAGAGGCAAACACCTACAGCGATACATGCTTCTGCAGTCCTTATTAAAGAATTTCGCACGTGTTGGAAAAATTCAGGAGTTTATTATTGTTAGGCAAGAGGCTATTATGCGATCGAGCATCCTTTACATCCCCGTATCAAATATATGAATTAATTTACACACTGCCCTGCGGGTCACTTTAACATCTCGATACCTCTCAATGAAAACTTGAATTTGTTTAAAAAACCATGACAATCCGTTGTTCCAAAGTTAGCATGGTTTAATAATCAATGATTCATATTTTTAGAAAATACAAAACACGTATAATGATCTCTTATATTGACATTGACAGTAAAATTCATAGTATTACTTGATGACATGTTCATTTTTATTAACAAATAATAATAATTCTTTATTCTCAATTAATTGTATAAAGGAAAAAATAATACAAGTAATTGTAGAGAGCGTCAGGTTAAGAACAAACAATACATGCACAAAGTTATATAATATACATACAAATATTACATACACAACGATTATTGTATATAACGTCATTGGATAACATATATGTGTATAATACACATAAAACAAAACAAACACAGTTAAAGGCAACTTAAGTTTAAAGTTAATTAAAGAAAAATTCTTCAAGAGTGTAACAGTTTTTATCAATAAGTAAGGTTTTGAGCTTTTTCTTGAAAATAATAATGTTTTGAGAATTTTTTATCTCAGTTGGCAAAGCATTGAATATTTTGCAACCGTTAAAATAGATACTTTTTGATACCGTGCTGTCGAATGTTGATCAGGTATAAGATTATTTTTAAATTTTGTGGAGTAACTGTGGCCAGTCAGATATTTTTGAAATGTTTGCAAATTTTTATAAACAAAGCAGCCCAGTTCATAAATATATGTACCAATTAGTGTTAAAATTTTTAAATCTTTGAATGCTGTTCTGCAGGATTCTCTTTTTGACACCTTAGTTAATATTCGCAGTGCATATTTTTGTAGGGTAAAGACACGTTGATAGTAACTACTTATTCCCCAATTAATGATACCATATCGCATCTGAGAGTGAAAGTTTGCATAATAAAGACTAATTACAATATTTTGACTACAGTGGTTTACTAGTGATCGCAACGCATAGCAACAAGTGCGTAGTTTATTACACAATTCATCAATGTGAATATCCCATTTTAAGCCAGAGTCAAAAGTGACTCCTAAAATTTTACCTGAGTTATGCATGTTGAACCGGTTAGAATTTTGTATATTTAAATTAGCTTGCGAAATTTGTTGCTTGAAAAGTATCGAGGTGGTTTTTTGCTTATTTAAATTGATTAGGTTTTTTTGAGACCAGAGAATGCATTTTTTATATATTTTGTCTGCCGAATTTATTGCTTCCGTGCCGTTGCTTTTCGTGATTAGAAAATTTATATCGTCAGCATAACATACTATTTGTAAATTCTCAATTGGCTTTAAAAAATAAACTAGATCATTAGCAAAAATAATGTATAATAGAGGGCCCAGGATGGAGCCTTGTGGGACACCCTGGGTTACCTTCCTGGGTTCACTTTTGACATCACTGATTTGAACAACCTGATCTCGATTGCTTAGGTATGATTTTATAAATTTTAATGAAGGCCCTCTAATTCCATACCTGCATAATTTTTCTAGAAGCAATTGATAATCTACGCAATCGAAAGCCCGGAAAAAATCAATGAATAGACCATGGGCACATGGGCACATTTTTTTGTCAAGTCCATTTACAATTTCTATATGAAAACTACTTAAGGCCGTATCCACACCTCTGTTTTTTACAAAACCATGTTGTTCCGGCTGACTCTTATATCTTGGAGAAGCTTGATAGTAATGTAATAGCTCGATAATTTTCGTACAAGTTGTCGTCACCTTTCTTATATAAAGGACTAACCACTGAGAGCTTTAATTTTTCAGGGAATACTCCTTGTTCAAGTGATAAGTTTGTCAGATACGATAAGGGTTGACAGATAAGATATTTACAATTTTTTAATAAATTATTTGATACATTATCGTAGCCACTAGAATTAGATGGTTTGAGATTGTTTATTATGGCTACTACATCCTGTTCGTTTAAAAGTGAGAGAAAAAAGGAAACATTACCCAAAGGCACATTCGCATTCAAGAATTCAAAATCTCTTTTTTGATTATTAGCTACTAAACTGGTCGTAAAATGTTTATTAAAATTATTTGCAATTTCATTATCCACAGTATTTATTTCCCTTTTGGAGTTTTGTTTTCCCTGTATTATAAAATAATATGCCACATAGTTTTTGTTTTATTATTCGACTGATTAATTTTGTTATCGTAATATTCCTGTTTTGCTATATGTAGTTTTTCTTTGTATTGATTATTTAGGTGTTTACTATAGTTTTTTAGTTCAGGATGTTTTTGTGCTAAATCCGAAAATAGTTGAACTTTATTTTTTAAATCATTTACTGCATCTGTTATCCACTCTTGATTAGAATTTTTCTTTTTTTGTACAAAACGAATCATAGGAAATGACAATTCAAAATAGTAAGTGATTATATTACTAAAAATTTCAAATGCAGAATTCGAATTACTTCCCGAATAAACATCATTTCAAGTTTCTTGTTCTAAATAGTTGCAGAATTTAGATATATTTTCGACCAAAGGAGGTCAATAAGTCAGTAAGTAAGGATACATTATTATTATGTACATTAAAATTAATGTTAAAATCCCCTCCTATGACAACATATTTTTTAGACTTGAAAATTGCATGAAGTAAATCGCAAAATAATTCCAAAAAGGCATTAAAATTTCCTGTTGGTGCCCTATATATGACAACAATAATTATATTGCGGTTGACTAGCTCAATACAGGAACATTCCAAAATACCTTCCTTACATTACTCACTTACGTCGTCAGTTCAAAAAAAATTATGTTATATAAAATTTGCCAAAAAATTTTTAAGAAATGTTACTTAGGATTGATTTTGTATTTTCTAATTTTACCCTGTATTATATAAGAGACACACTGAACATGTATGAGGGAAATATGTAGATCATGTAAGGGATCGATTTACAAGTACATTAAGCGAATTATTTAATATTTTAATAGTTGTGTGAGCTAGCATAGAAGTATTTTTAAGAAAGTAAATAAATCACTGCGTCGAATTTTGGTAGTAGGTAGTATTATACTATAAACTTCTATTTTTCTATGAGTGATACTATTTAGCCTTCTAATATATGCTTACAACTTGCATTCCTTTCTCTTGAGAGCCACTGTTCCTTTATTCTTATAGGGCTGAAGGGCAGGTAGAGAACAGGTATACATTTTTTCTAGGAAATAAAATCCTTTTAAAGCCACATAGTACCTTAAGTTGTCACGTTTACTATTTTAAAGATTACAATTCCTATGGCCGGCATTTATATGAAGAATAGTTATTATTTCTTGACGCCCTTTTGTGTTGATTCTGCAACACCTGCAACAGCAAATATTATTATTATTTGGTATTTACATTTATTGCCTAGGTAAAATCCCACGCTTATAATTGTTGGTGTATAACCAAATTTGCATAAGTCAGTAGTAATAAATATAAATGAATAATTTCTTATTAAAAACCAACATGATAAAATGGAAGTACGGAGCAAAATAAATTATAACAAACTGATTAAATGTTTGCAAAAGAAAAACTGAAATCAACATGCAATGAAACGAATTCAGGAACAGCCACGAATATATTTATAGCAATATATAAAGATATTGGTAATTCTTGTACTATTAACATATAATGTGGAAAGTTTAACTGAAATAAATTTTGTGACTTGAATATGCAGTATTTCTGTAAACAATTCCAAAACACGTCAATTTTACGTTTTCCTTGCTACATTTCGACGGTAAAGTTCTTAGTCTTACTTTCCTCAGGAAAGGTTGCAACCACCTCTAATTTTTTTCAAATGTAAGGGCATATCTACTGCCTCAGCAGCTCGGCTCAATAAGATACTCTACAAAGATCCCCAACAATAACCAGGACACATGAAACGAGAGGATGGCTCCTTTACAACCAACCTCTCTGAAACTTCTGAACTCTTGCTAAAAACAATGTTTCCAGGCAGCACTGTGTCGTCCTGTATGGACTGGCCCAACGTACCTCACCCAGTCGCTACTGCAGCTGACTGGGAGGTTACGAATGGGACAGTGGACGATGCAAAAGTAGCCTGGGCGATCAACACCTTTCTCCCCTTTAAATCATCAGGTATAGACGGTGTCCTTTCCAGCTCTACTCCAGTGGGGGTTGGAATACATACACCACCACCTGGTGCATATTTACCGGGCGGGCATTGCTTTTAAATACACCCGGTGAAGTGGAGGGAAATAAAGGTAATATTCATACCCAAACCAGGACGTACGGATTACTCCCTACCAAAATCATATCGGCCCATCAGCCTCTCCTCCTTCCTATTGAAAGATCTAGAGAGACTGTGTGGTCGAGAAATTAGAGATACAGTGTTAGTTTTACATCCACTGCATCCAAATCAACACACTTACATCCCAGGGAAATCAACAGAATCGCCACTTCACTCCGTGGTATCTCGTATCGAGAGATCGGCGGATATGAAAATGTCTACCCTGGGAGTGTTTATTGATATCGAAGGTGCTTTTGATAAAACAACCTTCGAGAGTATAGGTAGCCCTCCAAACGCATGGTGTTCCCAACATACTTAGTGAATGGATAACCCACATGCTCAAATGGAGAGCCGTCCGAATAAATGTGGGGAACATAGAGGCTGTCCACAGGGTGGCGTCCTACTGTGGGTTATGGTCGCCGACAGCCTCTTACACCGCCTCAATAACTCTGATTTCTTCACAATAGGTTACGCAGATGACATTACCATCTTGCTAAATGGAAACTTTGAGGGCTTGCTATGCGAACTTATGCAAACAGCCCTCAAGTTGGTCGATAATTGGTACACAGAACGCTTTCTCTCGGTTAACCCCCAGAAAACTGAGCTAGTACTATTCACCAAGAAAAGGAAACTACCAAATATGAAAATGCCCAAATTATCGGGCAGTCAACTCCACTTAGCGAGTGAGGTCAAGTACTTGGGGGTCATGCTTGATCGCACTCTGAATTGGAAGAGACATTTGGAAGTTAAGATAAACAAGGCATGTGCGGCATTGTAGCAGTGTCGCAGGGCGGTGGGCAGGTCCTGGGGTTTCTCACCTAGGATCTCCCTCTGGCTGTACACTGCTGTGATAAGACCCATGCTTTGTTATGCAGGTGGTCCAGAGTAGGGCAAAAAACAGCAGCATCTCAACTGGAGCGTGTTCAAAGACTGGCATGTCTCTGCTATACTGGTGCGATGAAAACGACGCCTACAACTGCAATGGAGACTATACTCTGCATCCCCACTCTAAATCTGTACATAGAGAAGGTGGCGTTGGGGACTGCTCTGAGATTGCAATCTGTAGGCCAATGGTATATTAAGGGCATGGCCACGAGACATGCCCGTATCCTAGAGGAGGCTACAAAACAAATTCCTCTTCTGGGAATGGGAACTGACCGTATCCCCCCTATATATAACTTCAACAAGGACTTTGAGGTGAGTTTGAATGTGTCCGGTAATGACGAACCGGACATATCAATCTACACCGATGGTTCAAAAATGGACTGTGGATCAGGAGCTGGGGTATACTCAGAAGACCTAGATCTACATTCGATAATATCGCTAGGCACACATACCACTATCTTCCAGGCGAAACTAGTAGGGATCCTGCAAGCGGTAATAGAAACCACGAAGGCAAACGTCAGTGGTAAAACGGTGCGCATATTAACGGATAGCAGAGCAACCCTGCTTGCCCTATAAGACAGGCTCGGGGCTGGTTCTGGAAACTAGAAAGGCCCTACACGTGCTCGCACAAAACAATAGTGTCCAGCTCCGTTGGGTGAAAGGACATGACGGAATTCAGGGTAACGAAGAAGCGGACGCTTTAGCCCGCAAGGGATCTGAGAGCGCCCTGCTTGATCCAATAGCGCTCTCAGATTCAGTCCACAGTTCCCTGCTAAAGAACTATACACTCAAACGCCATGCGGTCTGTTGGGGTGGTCTGAGCAGCTGCAGACATAGCAGAATGGCTTTGGCCACACCCAGTCGTAAGCTTGGCAAACACTGTCTCCAGATGTCCAGGAGTAATCTGCGCATTTAAGTAGAATTACTAACAGGACACTGCAGACTAAACAAACACCTCCATACACTGGGAGTTATAGACAACCCCAAGTGTAAAGGGTGTAATCTGGATGACGAGACTGCCTAGCATGTGCTCTGTCACTGCCCTGCTCTCTCAACGAAAAGAGGATCCATACTGGGAGACTTCTGGCCCAGTATGGCCAGCATAGGTGGCGCCTCACCTGGTCTCCTCCTCAAATACATCACAAGTGTTGGTTGGCTTGAGGAATGAGAGGCTCGGTGGACATGCCACCACTTACGGGGGCAGCACAATTGGTCCGCTTATGAGGCCTGAGTGCACGTGAGTGTAAGCTCACCCCCCGCCAAACAATCCAGATCCAGGGCATATCAAGTGACTCATCATTTTTTGAAAGTCATTTCGAAAGTCATTTTGAAAGGAATACAATGGATTTTATGTTCATAAGATGCTTAAAATGTGCACTATTTTTCCTAGCAAAAAGATAATCGATAATAAAATCCATTCCTTACATTGTGTAACATTTTCTATAAGATTTGTCTGGTTTCATGGCTGATAAGGCTAACAAGTTCTCAATGTTGTCCAATTTTTTTGCATAAACCTTACTCTTGAGATATTGCGGGCCGCTGTATTGAACCTCTCTTTCCAATTCCCTATTTGGGAAGATTTCGTATAAATACTGACTATTGGTCACCTTTTAGTGCGGTACTCGTCTTTGTCATATCAAAGGCTCTGGTCGAATAAGTTTCACTGATTTGACTGGTTTGGAAATAAAGCCGTCAAATGTGGAACGAGATCTTCTGTAAGAAAAGCAAGATATGTTGATCCATTAATACTACTGTTGAAGAATATTGGCCTCAATATTAAATCACCTATTATCTGGGACTACGCATTTGCCGATATGAGTCTCCCATATCCAAAGAGGGTTATCATCAGCCCAATAACTACAGTTCTGTCGATTAACTTTACAATGTAAATTGAACGTATTTTCTTCAAAAGAAATATCCATTTCAGGGTTTTGGTAACGGATAAAAAAGTCCATCATTTGTTCACAAAATTCAATTCTGCGATTTGGGTCATCCTTAGTTAATTCCTGAAGCATTTGTATCTTTGCATTTTAAGTATTCTCATGACAGTAATATGACTGATATTGTTGTCACGGGCCAGTTGTCGAGCTGAAGTAACTGGATTATCTTGAATAGGTAACAACACATTCAACTTAGTATCGTCTCGTACTGTCGTTGTTTAGGCATGTTCATCACATGAAACAACTCCCGGTATCCGGCCTCAATTTTACTAATTGGACCTTAGCTAATGCTTGCTGAATGCTTTTGTTTAAATAAATGAGTAACCTCAGTCTGAATTCGCTTTCCACCATACTCGAACATCATCAAAATCGCAATACGAAAGATTTTTGTTAAATATGTCAATTTTTGAACTAATTTCGCAGAGCTTGTAACTTCAAAATAATTATCACACGAAAACTTTTAAATTTAGTAATTTCTTTAGGCAGAAGATAAACAAAGCTTCCGCAAAAAAGTTACGACAAAAAAATTGCGGCAAGATAGGAAATTCACACTATCAACATTTCTTTTTATAATAAAAGGGTTTAAAAGAAGGATATGGTGCATATTTTGAACTATATTTATGTTTACTAAACAGTGTTAATTTCAAATATGTTTAAAATTATACCATCATAACAATTCGATTTCAGTGAAGGATTATGAACAGTTTATGCCACCTCTGACTTAACAAGTGTCAGTCAATAAATGAAGACCAAATCCATTAATTATTTTCTTAGATTTGGTGAAAACCTTTGATACAGTTTCGACAGTTAGAGTAGTATCTACGAATTCAAAATTTAGTAAATAGAGAATAATAAAATTTGGAATTCCACAAACAACAGCCTTGGAACCATTTTTTTCTACTATACCAATTATGTGTTGAACATCACTGAATTTTTTGCACTGAAGAAGTCAAATTTTTAGAGAAGTCTCTTCGAAGTATGAATACAGAACCTAAAATAGTTCAATATTTTATCCATTTGCACTTACCCGTAGTAACCAATGTACTATATAAAAAAGACTTATTAACTAAATTTCAGGAGTGAAAAAATTATTATATCGTTCAAAAGTTCGTATTTTCACGCCATACCACTCCCAGATATTAAATAGACCTTTTAAAAGCATGTCTGTGTGTATGTGTGCTCGTGTATGTGTGTATGTGTGTAAAAGTCGGTTAGTCTACCAGTGAAACCTATTGGCTGATCTCATTTGAATCCGAGTTCATTTATAAATATCTTCAGAGGTTTTTTTTTATTTTTCACCTCTCCGTAAAATTAGAGGTAGTTTACTGATGCGAGAAAATTTAATATTTCGATTTTTTCAAAAACGGATATAACGAATTTGCTCAAATTGTGTACGTTAATAGAATATCACAAACCAAACAATATGTCATTAGTGTTTTTTCCCGAAAAATTCACACGGATAAATGTAATGGTAATTTTATTGTCAACAATTGGAACTTTAATATTCAGCACCCTATTATTTTATATAATTTTGTAATATTAATGTGTAAAATTATTATACAAGGTGTCCCACAGGGAACTTCATCGATCGATATAGAGAAAATAATTACAAGCGTTTGGCACTTCCGTTTATACCGAACATCGATACCAACTTGCTTATTCTAAATGGAACACCCTACATATTTCGTTTTCGAAAAGAGCGAAAACATGTAGCATACTAAAATCTAAATCTAAATCTAAATCCAGCCGTTTCGGAGATATTTGACATTTTATAAAAAATTTGACAGGTGTTTGCAATAACCTTTATAACTTTTTTCACGTAAAAAATCCTCAGTTGCTATTTGGCATGCAGATGTACCATAAGGTGAACTACGCTCCACAATTTAAAAAAGTTCAATAATAATATACCAAGTGTTCAGATTTTTACGTTTGTCAACTTCAGAACGCGAAAACTTGTTTAAGTGAAATGGAACACCCTGTATTTTTTTGCATTACATTATGTAAAATTTCCCTTTTTCCCGTATCGATATTGTAGGTGTTTAACTTACGACGTTTTGAATTATTTGCGATTTTCTTATATTACTTTGTAGTCCAGTCAATGAATGGTTTCTAGAGGGAAATGCTGAGATCACAATTTTTGACTAGAAGGCTGTGGTTGGACTATTTAGGAGGTAAACATGCCAAAAGTTCCCGAACGTAAGAGGGGGGCGGGGTGCAGGGGGGCACGAAGAAGGTCCTGGTTTTTGGTTTTTCGCTTATATCTCGAAAACGGTTAGCCCTAATCAAGAAGTGGTTATATGAAAAATTAAAGCTGACTAAATTTTCTACAATAATGTTTCTATTATTTCTTTTCGTCTGCTATGATTCAGCAATGAATTGTATATCTTTTGACTGTATTCTAACTTTATTATAAATTTATTATAAATTGAAAATAAATTTTAATAATCATCGTAGAAAAAAATTTCTTCTACCGATATCCGTTTCACAACAGACTGAACTGAAATATCGAATAAAAAATGTCTTTGCATTTGTAAGTGTGTGTGTGCGTGTATATCTATGTGTGCGTGTATACCGCTTCTTGTAAACACGATAACTTCTGTTAGACTTAAAATAATCCCTATTGAAATTGGGCCATATCTGTAATACATGGTGATAACCAGAGGAATACAATTCTCACTTCATAATAATGTTATTAAAAATACCATGTTCCATATTTTAGAATAACACTGATATATCAGTGTTATTCTAAAATATGGAACATAACTAATTTAAATAAAGTTGGTTTGCCTAACATACACCCGGCATATTGCGGTTTGAAATCTTATACATCTTCTTATTTTTGTATGCTTAGTAATATTTTGCTCTGAAATTAAAATAGAGAGTTCGTAGGCTTCTGGTTATCACCATGTATTGCAGATATGGCCCAATTTCAATAGCGATTATAGTAATATGCTGTTTTACATATGTTCCAAATTGAAATAAAATATTTTAAGTCTAACAGAAGTTATCGTTTTTACAAGAAACGGTATACACACACACATTGATATATACGCACACACACACTTACAGACGCAAAGACATTTTTTATTCGATATTTCAGTTCAGTCTGCTGCGAAACGGATATCTGTACAAGAATTTTTTTTCTACGATGATTATTAAAATTTATTTTCAATTTAAAATAAATTTATAATAAAGTTAGAATACAGTAAAAAAATATACAATTCATTACTGAACCATAACAGATACGAAAAAAATTAATAGAAATACTATTGTAGAAAATTTAGTCAGCTTTAATTTTGCATATAGCCACTTTTTGATTAGGGCTAACCGTTTTCGAGATATGAGCGAAAAACCAAAAACCGGGACCTTCTTCGTGTCCCCCTGCACCCCCCCCACCCACCACCTACGTTCGGGGACTTTTGGTATGTTTACCTCCTAAATAGTCCAAACACAGCCCTCTAGTCAAAAATTGTGATCTCGGCATTTTCCTCTAGACCCCCTTATTGAACGTTCATTGACTGGGCTATTGTTAATTTACATCAACTGTAACGTATTAATTACGTAAATGTACCTATTTTTACAGTCATGTCATGGGAAATTTACTTTATAAAATGCCCAACTACTCGGTAGCTTTATTAGCACTTTTATCAGTGTAGCTAAATGTGCCAAAAAATCGAATGTATCGATTTTTTAAAAAATGACTATAATGATTTTACTCAAATTTTGTACGTTAATAGTATTTTACAAACCTAGCGATATGTCGTTATTGGTATTTCTTGGAAAATTCACATAAAGGGAGTTTACTGGTGAACGAAATTTTTTCAGCCACCCGAGAAACTAAGTGGGCGTGACCGTATTTTTTATTTCCTTTTCATACATGGAAATAAAGATTAAAAATAAATTAAGGTTCTTGACGATAAATCTATTAGTCAGAGGTTTTAATTTAAATAAAAAAAACATGAAAATCGCTCCAGTGAGGGTCTCCGGTGCCTGTCGGATTGTGAAAAGAAAACACCTTGCGTTTTAAATAAATAAATAAATGTAGACTTTAGCGTAACACGTACTTTCATTGTTGTTATTTACTATAACTCTTACTTCTTTGCTTCCCATGGTAAGCACAAATAATAATTAACTATCTACGCATGCAATTGGTGTTTGGGTACAAACATTAGCACAATTCCTTGCCGAATAGAAACCAAAAGTATAGCATAGTTTTACATTTTAAGTATTACATACATGATTTTTATGTTCCGTGAGAAATTTTCTTTGTAGCGAAATATTTTCTTTCCACCTTGCAGTGTAGTATATATTAATGGAGCTGTGTGAATTGTTTTAGAAATAAAGTGAAAGAAAAACTTATGTAATTGTTAATATTATTTTGAAATTTAATTGAAATTCATATAAATTGGTTAATACGGAACTAAATTTGAATAATTTAATTACTCTTATACAATATGGACAATTTACTGCAGATAACTACGCCTGTAGACAACCAACATAATACGGATGATTAACGTTTAAGGTAAATAATCAGATTGAGAACATAAATCAGTAAATTGTTTATAGATAGTTAACAGGAAATTACAGATTGCATATTTTACTGAAAACAATAATACAGAATTATCCAGTAAGTATTTTCTTTGTATATATGCCTACCGAACGCGAACCAGAAATTAGAATTTGATTTTACTTCCACATCCAGTAGTATAGTAACGACAAAAAAATTTAAAAAAATTTTTATTGTTCAAATAGGCTTAAAATGTCATGAAACGTCGAGATTTTAAGTTTGAGCTAAAAAAAAATTTCTGTCTGTCGGTCTGTCTGTCTGTAACTTTTTTTGTGCGCACCTTTACTCTGGAACCGTTTAAGATATTGACTTGAAATTTGGTACACATATGTACTTTAACGAGATCTGGAACTAGATTATATTTTCATCTTGTTCCGTCGAAGGGTTGGGGGGTAAATTGGGGTAAATGGGGGTAAATAGGTAAATCAAGCCGGTAAGAGTCCATAAAATTGGTATTTAGTATATATAAAAGAACTTAAAACTCAAAAATTTTTTTGGCATTAGCCACCCCCATTACTACCCCCACCTCATTATTAAAGGATGTGAAAAAAAAAAAAATTAATTTAGCGTGTATACAAGAACCTAAGCCTCAAAGTTTTTTTTTACTTAATCCATCCCCACCCCCACCCCCCACTACCGATGTGGCATATCGTTTTATAGGTTTTTGAGGTAGGCGATTTCAAATATCATGTTATTAAAGTTACTTCGAGTAGTATGGATGTGCAGTAAGTTTCCTCGAGTATTTTAGATGCGCAGTGGCTTTTCTAGAGTACTATAGTTATTAAAGTTATTTCGAGTAGCATGGATGCGCAGTGGCTTTCCTCGAGTACCATCGATGCGCAGTAGGTTGCCTCTAGTAGTTTGGATGCGCAGTAGGTTTCCTCGAGTATTTTGGATGCGCAGTGGCTTTTCTAGAGTACCATAGATGCCCAGTAGGTTACCTCAAGTAGTATGGATGCGCAGTGGGTTTCTTCGAGTCAAATGGATGCGCAGTGGGTTATTTCAAGTATTATGGATGCGCAGTAGGTTTCCCCGAGTATTATAAATGCGCAGTGACTTTTCTTGAGTACCATTGATGCGCAATAGATTACCACGAGTAGTATAGTTGCGCAGTAAGTTACCTGAAGTGATATCTATGCGCAGTGGGTTTCCTCGAGTAAAATGGATGCGCAGTGGATTTCTTCAAGAAGTATGAATGCGTAGTGGCTTTCCTCTAGTAAATTAGATACACAGTGGATTACCTCGAGTAATATGGATGCGTAGTACGTTTCACTGAAGAAAATGCTTGAAGGCTTTACTTCTATCGTGTAGTCCACGGCACAGAATGATATTTTATATCTTTTTCATGCTATTTTCTGCGTATTACTTGCACATCCAGTTGAAGTATACTAACGCAAGAAAAACTTTTGAAAATTTTCTTTGTACAAATAGGCTTAGAATATCATGAAACGTCAATATGTTAAGTTTGAATAAAATAAATTTGTCTGTCTGTTAGTCTGGTATCTGTTTGGTGCTCACGATTACTCTGGAACCGATTAAGATATTGACTTAAAATATGGCACACGTATGTATTTTAACGGGATCTGGAACTAGATTATATATTGATCTTATTCCGTTGCAGAGTTGAAGGGTAAATTGAGATAAATGGGGGTAAATAGGTAAATCAAGCAATTAAGAGTGAATGAAATTGGTATTTAGTAAATACAAGAGGAGTTAAGGTCACAAAAACATTTTTGGCAATAGCCACCTCTATTACCACCCCCACCCCTTGATTAAAGGGGGTGAAAAAATATTGTGATTTAGTATGTGTACAAGAACCAGTCATCAAGAACCTTTTTCTTTTCATTCACCTCCACCACGACCACCACCTACTACTGATGGGGCATATCATTTCATGGGTTTTCTGGTACACGATTTCAAATATTATACCAATTAAAGTTCCATAAACAATTATCTCCACTTAGTGGAGTGCAATTATAGTATTTTGGTTGTAAATTTGTAGAATTTGATATACATTATATATTTCATTGCAAAGATATAAGAAATATAAAAACGTTATAAAATCCCTAGCGATGATGCCGCCTGTACGGTACAGGACTGTACTATGATTTTGCTTTAAATTGTGTATGGAACAAGGTGTAATATGGTCTAGTGAATATGTAAGTGAAGTCAACCTACGGAATGACGAGGATCCAAATACTTTGTGAGAATCTCTAAAATAAAAGAAAATATTACACGAGCAGCGACGAGAAGCAACATCGAGGAATTTGAAACAATCCTGAACAACAACCAAAACTTTAACTGAGGCGTAAACTAGGAAAAACCTGAAGACTAGGTGTGAAAAATGTTTTGCAATCAGAAGAGTATAGCAGACTCATACGAAGAATCCAGACTTTCTACCGAAAAGATAAGATTTCTTATCAGAATGGAATTTTAAGTTCTCGCACATGAGAGCATCTTTATCAAATATCGGTCCCCTAATTCCAATAATTCCCAAGATATGACTATTTGAGGATGTATTAACTTAGTATTAGTATTATTCAAGGGTAGAAGTGAAGACCTGACGCATTCGAGAAAAAATCTCATATTTATTTTTTAAAAGCAGCGTTGTCAATATTCGTTCATTTTAGTACTACTTAGAAAAAAATGTCCAAATATGCAATTTTCGAATTTCATTTCAGTATATTAATAACCCTGATTTATCAACTCTAAATAAAGGAAACATACAGATACAATACAGTACAATACAATACAATCTTTATTTTTCCTCTTTATGTTACAGCATACAGAGAGTTGAACATTGTGAGATCGTCAGATGGTATATATTCATATATATGTACATATATATTATTAATAAAAGACATAGTTAATGGACAATTAAAAACAAATAATATATAAATATTATAGTAGTCATAAACTCCACATAGATAAATACAACAATATTAAACATTTTGAGACGTAACATTATCATTAAAAAAATCTTCTACAGAATAGTAGCATTTACGGATTAAAAATATTTTTAATTCTGCTTTAAATTTTGACATTTTCATATTACTATCGATTTTTTTAAATTTTGCTAACTTATTATACATCTTAACACCTATATATCTAGGATCTTGCTGGCATATAGATAGCCTAGAGAACGGTAAAGTCATGTCGTTTTTGGTGCGTGTGTCGTAGTCGTGAATATCCTTACGCGTTTGTACATAATTTTGTTTTCTTATATGAATTATTAAGGAATATATATACAGCGATGGGAACGTCATAATTCCCAGACTTTTGAAACGTTCCCTACATGATGCAATAATTGGCAAGCCCAACATATATCTGATAATTTTTTTTGCATTATAAAAATTTGAGATGCGTCATGTGCCTGACCCCAGTAAATGATTCCATAAGATATAATTGACTGAACTAAACCAAAATATAAAAGCTTAAGGACCTCCTTTGACACAGTCCCCCGTATATTTCTAATAGATGATAGCTAGAAGGATTGATGGCAGATAATTCTTGAAAGAATAGTAATATTTCAGAGATAGGAAACATACACAGGTACTTTGATAGGTAGACGAAGAAAAGACGACAAATAATTCTTGAAAAATAGTAACATTTTAGGTAAATTCTATGACATCTGATGAATAAATATGCGATGGTAAAGGTTTTACTACCAAAAAGTTTGGGGCTACCTCATAAGTAGGTAAAGAACACTAATATTGCAAGGAAAGCATTATAGGCCAATACTAATGGATAAATATGTAGACGACTTGCTAATGTATTCATCATAACAACATCAACGTCAAAACTGTGAACCTAGAGGTTATGTTTCATTGCGTGTAGATACAGTTTTTCGTTTTGAGGAAATGTATTAGCTTCCTAAAATTAGCTCGATTAGCTACTCTCTTTTTACTTTAAAAAACATAGAAAGACACTAGCAGTTCACAAGGCTAAATCAATCTACTAAAGACCATATTCTAATGATAAATAAATAAACACAAATATTTGTCAACGTTTGCTCCTTCTAATAGTGTTATATATATGAGCTTCGTATGCACATAAAAATAAGTCTTGTAACAGAAACATAATTTCTTTGTTTTTTGTATCTCAAACTATGGCCAAACTGACGGGTTGACATACGCCAGAAGTCTATTTTGTAGTCATTAAAGTTCGATATAATTAATCAACGCTTAAAAAATATTTGGAACGATAAACTTCCAAAAAAGCCATCTAGCTTCCGCGCTATAAGTAGCCAATATTCTACAGAAATATCTAGCACAGAACCAAGAGTACGTACTTTTAATCACTCAGTATAAGGTCCTGTTATCAATGACTTTAACGACTATATTTTCAGTAAAATCGTTGTCCAAGGAATCACTACTTGCACATCCAGATTTTCTATCCAAGTCTCTTACAACGAAAACATTTTGTATGTGGAAATAATTGTTTGCAGTGGAGTCCTGGCAAATTTTAGTTGGGTCCGCGATTTGGGCTTAGGGGCGCCCAATTTCTTTCTTTGCAGTGAGGAGAATTTTAAAATTCAAACTGATATTTTTCGTATCGTCTGCCGTATTTCTTTCGGGCAGATGAGTAAAGAAAGGGGAGTGCAAGCTATTTCCTTGTACAGTCCTCATGACGCTCATGTCTTCCAGTTAATATTATTTATTGTTAAAAAATATCATATTACTGAGAAAATTGAAATACCTAATTCATATATTGAAAAATATTTATTTACCGAAAATAAACATATATTCATTGGATTAAAATACATTAAGTAACAAGTAATAAGTTAAAAAATTTGAAGAAAAAAACAAAATATAAATAATTCATTTCATAAAATAAATAAAAATCATTCAAAAACAAAACAACCAAATATAAATAATTCTGATAAAACAAATAAAAATCACATTCGAGTTGTAAATCACAGAAAAAGATAATATAAGTAATAATAATAATTGACTAACACAATATCGCAGTTATAGCACAGACAGCGCGCGACAGCGTTGTTGCCTGGCAAAAACGCAAAGTTAAGTTTCTTATTCTGTAGAAGGTAGCGACAAATTGCAGACGATGTTGGAGAAATAAATAAGAGACAAATTAAAGAAAATTCGATTGTTCATTGCCATGTTTTATTGATCGGTTGGGGGGGGGGCTAAAAGATTCAGGGCCCAGTCCGCATTTGTGGGCCCACGGACCTAGCCAGGACGCTACTCATTGTTTATAGAACTCTAATAATATAATATTTGAAATCGTCTACCTTAAAAACCCATAAAAAGATATCCCACATCGGTAGTGGGGTGGAGGTGGTGATAGGGGGTGGTAGTGGGGGTGGATGAAATTAAAACATATTTTGAGGTTTTTGGTTCTTGTACACATACTAAATCACAATTTTTTGTCATGCCTTTTAATATTGGAGTGGGGGTGGCTAACGACAAATTTTTTTTTGAGACATTAGCTTCTCTTGTATATACTAAATGCCAATTTTATGGACTCTCTTCTATGGATGCTTGATTTACTTTTTTACCCCCAATTTATCCCCCAACCCTTCAACGGAATAAGATGAAAATATAATCTAGTTCCAGATCCCGTTAAAATACATACGTGTACCTATCAAGTTAATATCTTAATCGGTTCCAGAGTAATCGTGCGCACAAGAAAAAGTTACAGACAGACAAACGGACAGACAGAAATTCTTTTTCGCTCAAACTTAAAATCTCGACGTGACATGACATTCTAAGCCTATCTGAACAAATTTTCAAATTTTTTTTGTTGTTACTATACTTCCACTGGATGTGGAAGTAGTAATATTATAAATAGTTGCTTAACCAATGACCAGTTAGCCAACAAGTTAAAACAATTAAACTTTTCCATTTATTGAGTTCAGTATCTTCCTCGTTTATATAATTTCTTAACTGCATCGCGAAACTCATTCTCAGAATGATTTTTGATAGTTTGTTATATACCTTTCATATGCGCCTACAAGAAAAAAACGAATATTATATCACAACATAGTGAAAGTGTATATCAGAGGCATCTGTTTACGGTGTAGACTTTAGGAATGGAAATTTGTACGTCATTTAAATAATTTATATCGGTAAGTTGTAATGGGAGTTATATAATTATTAATGTAGCGGTTAAGTAGAACATGCAGCTTGTTATTGTTTTACATAACTATCTACGCAAGTGGCGTTTGTAACAGAATTGTTGGGAAAATACCAGGAGATAAGTTTCATTTCTTGTTGTTTGTGGAAATAATATTGGGTTTTTTGAGTGAAAATACTTTTACTTTTAAGCAGAAGTAGCAAGAGAAATCGGCAAAGAACATATTGGGAACGATTACATGCAGTTCTTAGAACACAAAAACAAACAAAAATAATAATATAAAATTCAGTCCCCTATCTATCAATAACTGGCAAATGGACCTTTCTAGTGATTTTTGTGTTATATTACATATACGAAGTACATACAAAATATGTATAATAAAGAATATATATTTGAGAATTATTTAACTAAAAAATCCCGTTCGTAACAGTTTATTAAAATCGTCCGCCAGCTTGTGCCGTCATCTACCATGTGCATGCGCGTTTGTGCTCGTATTTTGCAAAAATAGTTCTTAAACATAACTTTATTCGCTTCATTTCTGATTCCTACCTCAAAGATCTATACGCGCGATGTCACGACATAACCCCACTAGTGGACTACGTTCAAGAAATCTCCCAAAAATTCTACACCTTTAAACTGGGCGATAGTCCGCTAACCATCAACATAACTCAAATCAGAATGCATAAATACTTCATTCCAGATCAAACACCCCCTACCATACCAGGCGTTGCATTTCTCCATCGTTGATCTTTCCTGAACTTTATCTTTCCAATCCTTTCTATTCTCTTTCTTTATATTCTATTTTTGTTCCCGTTTTTATTCTTTATTTTCTTTTTGTCACCAAAAATTCCATTTTGACTCATAAACCTTTAAATTTAAACATTTCAAACTCTATTCCTTTTCCACCACATTTTCCTGGCTTCAGGGAGACCACCAGGTCGGCAGTTCTCTTACGGATGTTTTTTTCGTTTAGCTTATCACCAGACCAAATTTATTCATTGACTAGTTCTAAGTTTTACATGCTTTAGTTTTCGGCCCATGTGGGCAGCATTTTTTAAATATATTGTTAATTTGAAATCCACGCTAGGTGGGTATTATGATATTATCGTCAAGCCAAATCGAACCTGCCCCGCCCAGCCCTACATTCATCACGGCGCTGCGCACAGTGGTTGTCTGGCTAGCTCCGGGCCATGCTTTGGGGAGGCGCATATGTGTACATACCAGAATATTAATAAATTTTATTTGATTGCTTGCTTGCTCATATTTTGCGTTGGTCATCTGTATTGAACGTACTGCGGAGAATTTAGGTGGTTTTTTCAAAACAAGTATTTTCTACTCGTTAATTAAATATATCGAACTAAAATCATGACAAAACAGACCTCTGGCATAGATAGATAGATGATAAATAGTTTATTGGTCATTAAGTAGATACATAATTATGTACATGTGGCAAGTCAATGATAAAAAAAATAATCATAAATATAAAATATATACATAATCAAGATATAACATAATATGTAAATATATAACAACGAGACAATATAAAATAAAGTAACTCAAAATAAGATACAAAAATTTCTTATGAACCCTCTTGAATGAGGAACTAACTGTCTAAATATTCCTGATCTGAATAAAAAGCCTTCTCAATAAAAAGGAGTTTCGTTTGTTTTTTAATTTGTTATATCCATTACTTTCTTTTAGTTGGGCTGGTAATTTGTTGAATATTGTGATGAAATTGTAGTCTGGTGAATTTCTGAAGAAGCTGGTTTTATGTAATGAGGTGGACAAGTTTCTGCCTTGTATTGTAGCTATGATATCCACCTATGTAATTAAAATTAGACTTATGTTTGAAAACATAAAGAAAGCATTTCCATAAGGATATTGAGGGAACCGTTAGGATATTGTTTCTCTTGAAAACATTTTTGCAACTGTCCATTCGTGCCATATTAAAAATTATCCTGATTATGCGTTTTTGACCTATTAACACTCTTTGTATGTTATTGGCAATTCCCCAGGAGACAATATTGTTTGTTAGATGACTGTACTATATTTAACAGACCCTCTACGTTTAGACACGATTTCATCTGTATTATTGGAAAGCATGTCGACTTGAGTTTAGTACAAACGAAATCAATGTGTTTGTTCCACGTTAATTTACTATCTAAGTGTGTTTCTAAGAATTTTGCAAATTCAGAAAGTTCAATATTATAGAGTTTTTCAAAATTTAAGGATAAAGGTTTTCTTATATAGAAATTTAATGAGACAGTTTTCTTGTTATTAAGAATTAGATTATTCCGTTGACACCATGCTTCTAGTTCGTCTCGCACACAATTAAATTTTACTGAGAGTTCTTCTTGGGTAAGGGCTGCTATAATTACAGTGGTATCGTCGGAAAACATAGTAACTTTGCGTGTAGATATATTTGATGGTACGTCATTTACATAAATCATGAAGAGCAGAGGTTCCAGTACAGAACCCTGCGGAACTCCCATTTTAATATTCTTTGGTCTCAGATTTAACATTTTCATATTTAACCAATAATTTTCTGTTGGAAATATATGACGAGATCCATTGTAACATGCTTTCTCTAATACCCATTGCATATAATTTTTTATTTAAAAACTCGGCGAAAGATCAAACATTAAAGATAGAACAAATTTCCCGTTATACAATTCTTTATATACAAAGTTTAGTAGCTGATAGGAGGCAGTTTTTATGGACATATTTGGTCTAAATCCATGTTGGCTTGATGATATAATATGCATTCTTTGTAGGAAACTTACAATTACATTGTACACTACTATATTCTCGCTATAAGTTTTGATATGACACTCAGGAGTAATATTTGACGTTGACGATAGTTTAAATATGACTCTGTCAGTTTGATCATAATTCGAGATATAAAAAAACAAAGAAATTATGTCATCGTTACAAGGCTCACTTTTTGTGTGCGTACTAAGCTCATATTTGGCAAGTAGGTAACATTATTACAAAGAAACAGAAGTTGGTAAGTTCCTTGACAGAATATTTATCCTGGGCGTCACAATTAAAAATTAATTAGTTCAACTCAAAAATTGTGACCATAGGGCACAAGCTTTCTGCAAGATCTTGATAAAGTCAGACGGCTTTTCTTACAACTTTGACATTTCTGGCTGCGCTGGCTAGCCTCGTTCACTTTCTGACGATCTTATTTTATTTATTTTAGGCATAAAAGATGTACATACACAAAAGATGAGCTCTGTAATGATGACATAATTCCACTAATTTTTAAAAGGTGATCGTGACATACCTGATGGGAGGTGCCCCGCGAGAAATCGTTGTCATCCATAAAACGATAATAATATTTCACAGTGTATAAAGCAATGCCGAAAAGGCCACCTATCTACTGCACTATGTTGTCAAAGGCATCAAAATTGTAATTTATCAGTTTTTAGGTAAAGAATTTTGCATTTTGAATATATGTTATATTTGACTTACTGTTTTTTTAACTTTTTAAAAAGTATTTATTTGAAGATTATAGGAATTAATGTTTATTCCTGAAGAAAGTTACAATTAAATGTTTAATACGTTTAATATGAATATGAGTATAATACTGCGGTTACGTAATACTATTTACCTACGATCACTACTGTAAATAGTAAAAAACACACTACCTGTCATCTATGTAAGTTGAATTTTACATATTGTAAACAAAACGCACGGTAAATAAAACGCACGGGACACGCAATTATAGGTGGCTTATATCGCTGACGCGGGGTTTAAAAAAACAAATGCGCCTACGTGATTTTCAAACGATGTCAAAACTGACATAATATTTGTTGAATAATATTGTTGACTAGTAAACTAAATCCAGATTTTACTAAATAAATAAATATGATCGTAGGTAAAGTATAGTACATAATTCGAGATGTAAAGCAATTACGAACTCGCCGCTACGCGGCATCGTGCGTAACTTTTCCATTTGTGCGTAATATGCTTCTTACAACACTCATTACGTAATATATTATTATAAGCTTTTACATTACTGTCAGCTAACTGTCCAATCAATGAATGCCCAAAAGGGGATTGTAGAGAACATTTAGGAGGGAAGAATTTTCCTCTTCAGGGATGTGTTGGGGGTAGTTAGGAGGTAAATGTATTAGAAGTCCCCGCCCTTAGCCCCGCCGCTTCTGGGGGGGGGGGGGTGTGGAAAGGTTCCTTTTTTCAATTCTTCGCTTATTACTCGGAAACGATGCGTCTTATGGAAAAAGGTAATCTATGCAAAATTAAACGTAATTAAATTTTCCACAAGAATGTTTATATTCATTTTGTTTCTATGTGTTATAGTTTACGAGATACTCGCCAGCGAAAATCGATGATTAATAAAAAAAATCAATTATGTACCTTGAATATTTCTATCAAAGCGGTTTACCGTGATCTGCTAATAAATCAGTCACAAAATAATCTTATTTTACAACACTCGACGTATTTACTAACGTAATATTTTGTCGAAATTTATACATTTCCTTAAATATACAGTGTGACTCACTTAAAATGAAGACACCCTTATAACTTTTTTATTTTGTTTCCGATTTGAATAAAATTTTACTCAAGTATAGAACAAATTAGCATCTACTTATGACCAGAAAAACATTCGGCTGCTATAAAGGTAAAGCCACCTGCGGTACCAAAATATGCTGAAAAAATAAAACATTTTGAATGCCATAAATTCTAAAAAATGCATCCGATTGGCGCCACAAACGTACATACACCAAAATTTGATCTAGTTATTGATGGGGAATTTCTCAAACATAAGCTCATCTGGCAAAGAGGATCCTCAGTCTTCTCAATTTGTGGTGGCTACGTAAAATTCGTCAAGACCAATATGATTTTTAATCTTTTTCTTCATATTTTGGTACCGCAGGTGGCTTTGCCTTTATAGCAAGTGAATAATTTTCTGGTAAACGTTAAATAAAGGAAATGCAAGATAGCAAATCAGCATGAATTATGAGAAGTTAAATAAAATATAATGTCTAAGATAAGCAATTCTCAAGGGAAGCTGTTATCTAATATTGTAATATGATACCATTTGGAATGTTACTTTATGTCTCAAAGATATAAAGTATAATTTTATATAACATATATTTTTTATATATTAATAGCATTAGGATCATCTTACTAGATATCGAAGTTGTACTGGTTGAAGTATTTTACCCCAGTTTTTACCCAGTATGACAAACACCTACCATTCATTTCTAATACTTACCTGCACATCTCTACAACGAGAGGTCCTGCAACCTGTTTTGCATTGACACGAAACCAGTTCCCAACCTTTCAATGATACTGGTTCCTAGAAGTTGTTACTGGTAGCAATTGCTGATTTTAATCTTCAAATCACCCAATATGGCTGGGGACAAGCTTCTCTTTGGTACATCAGCAGTACGCAAGGAAAATTCTTGATAGTTAGCTCTTTAGACATGATGGAAAAGTACGCGTCTAGATGACAGACGCTTATCAAGTCCCTTCACATTCTCAAACATAGTTGCTATCAGGACTCTGTGTTGTCAGTGCCTCTCAATTCTGGTTAGGAGTTGGTGTGTAGCTTTGAAGATTACTTTTGAAATAAACTCTCAATGTCTCAATGAAATTAATGAATCAGTTCCACTTTCTAGGATGCAGTGTCTTACGGTCAATTGGATTCGTTTCTGTTATTATTCATCAGATATTAATGGTTTTAAATTTATTAGTAAGCTGAAAAATGCAGCAGGAATCTTTTAATAGTTATATCCTCATAAATCTGCTTTTAAAAACTGTACGAGAAAAAATTTATTTTAGAAAAAATTTAATTATTTATAACTATGCAGTTGAATCTCTGAACACTAGATGAGGACATAAGTGCGTACTTCATACAGTAAGAGTGCGACAGCGGGGGTTTTTCCAGTCAGGAGACCTTATGGAATATATTTTTGCTTGTTGTCGTAATTGCATTAAAATCCATTTTAGTTGTTTTAGAGATTAGTTGAATTGAATATGTCTAATATTATATTGCAACGGTAGAATTTTTCATTAGTAGACTAGGTCATTTTTTGTATGTTTCAAATAAAGCATCAGGTCTGTACCGCGGTAGTTAAATATGTTGGCGTTATCTGCTCGTGAGATTTTAATTGCACATTTTTATATGGAAGTACGATTCATTAACGTTTACATTATACTTGTTTGTGAAAATATAATAGATAGGATATAGTAGAGATTGATTAAAATCGTTATAATTATACAACATTATAGAGGTCATAAATTTGCAACTTTGTTCGCTTTTATTTCGCATCGTGAATAAAAAATGAACATGAAGCAAGTTTCCATAACAGTTAAATATATTATGTACACAAGCGCCTTCTTTTCAAAACTAACCAGCATATACAGTGGGTCCACGGATGAACTTAACTATACTTGTAAAAAATTTTATTTTCAATTTTTCGAAAATAAGTCATTCTTCATAATTTCTTTTGCTTATTATATAAACGATTCACTTTGAGAAACTTCGATTTTATTGTACAGGGTGCACAAAAATTATAAAAATGTAAAGTTTCAAAACTAAAAAATCAAACTTTTTCATTCATTAAAATTAAAAAACTTAAAGAGAGTAATCGAAAAGCCAAACACATTTTTCTCAAGGGAATTATTAATAGCCGGAGACCGAGACCCTCGAAATATGTAAAATAAAAGTGGCCTAAGCAACTCGCGAACGCACAAAAACTGAAGTCATATTCTTTTGTAAAATGACCTGTCGAATTCGAATATGAAGGCTGCGATTTGATTTGGAAATCGGAGAAAACTGCACTTTTCCACTTTTCTATGAATTTCCGCAAAAATACAATATTTTACGTTTCTCATCCCATAACTTTGTTAATAGCAATTAACTCGGCTTGAAAATTTGGACACGTATGTTTTGAAATATGATCAATCGATTGCCATACATAAAATTATACTAAAAATAAAATATCTGGTGGAAAAAAAAATATTTTCACCCGAGATCACATGAATTTTTCAGTAGCGACATTGAAAAGTCTGTGTCGAGGAAACTTTTTTATTATTGAAGATAGAGTACTAGTAAAAGCGAGCGAAATGTAGTTTAAGGTCTGAATTAATTTTTGAAAAACATAAAATTGTTGTTTACAACAGTTTGGTTGTCATAAAAGTGTAATAAGCTTGAGGCGTGTATGCGCTGCATTATGTTCTGGGTGCACCATGCACCAGACAGCGTAGAGAACATGAAATGACACGATACGCACCGTTTCTAGAGATTTGGCCGCTGGTGTGGAAAATCTAAAATGCTGCCTCCTACTTCAATTTTTCATCGAAATAAAAATGATGTGCGGTGGGGGAGAAAATCTAAAAAAAAAAAATTCCACCGAAGTCAAAATTGATGAGCAGAGGGAGAAAATCTAAAAAAAATCCCTAATCTATAGACGAAGATGTGCGGTGCACACCTCGCACACCCGCTATACACGGTCCTGACGGTACGGCATTCGTTTCGAGATGTATTGATAAAGTAATATTGATAATATTATACCGGGTAATAAGGCTTGCAAAAACAGGTTTTTAAATTGAAGAATATTAGCTTTGTTTTGTTTCTTTGAAGTATTAGTTTTTGTTTAATCTAACATACACAAATTGTGATATTTGCTGTCATATCTATGCAACTGTCGCCGAATCCTTGAATTCTGTATAGTATTTCCACGTCATTAAATTCCTTAGCTTTCTGGAAAATTTCGTTTTGCCGGTTAAATGACCATACATAAAGTTGCTTTCGGTATCCTTTAATGTCGCGTCTTTATTGTAAATAAGACATTTTTTTTGTATCCGTAGACATACTCAATCTGGTTTGTAATTTCGAAGTAGTGCTTTTATTGTCGGCATATTTCATAGGAACATGCATGTCTTGATAAAAAATGCTCGTATACGATCTTCTACAAACACTGGGCGTGTTAAACGGGATTCTTAGAAAATCCTTATTTTCCCAATGCGTTCTCAAGGCCTTTTGTATAGTTTTCTTCTGTGACATTTTGAACAGTTTCTGAAGTTTCTGCTTGACACACAATACACTGATCAAAGCCAAAACCATAGATAGAGCTAAAAAATTATATTTGGGAATGTGCACATGTTTGCAGTAAAAATTTCTCACCCCATCTCTTTCATGTTATACCAGTACGGTGAATCATAAATAAATCACTTGAAAATATTAAGAATATTATGTATTTCTTTAAATACAACAATGTTTACAATAATGTATTCTAAAAGAAGTAACAGCAGGATGAAGTAAAAAAACATTTTGAGGTTTCTGGTTCTTGTACACACACTAAATCACATTTTTTTTTCATCCTTTATGGAGGTGGCTAATGCCTAATATATACTAAATACCAATTTTATGGACTCTTACCTGCTTGATTTACCTATTTTCCCCAAATTTACCCCAATTTACCCCCCAACCCTTCGACGGAACAAGATGAAAATATAATCTAGTTCTAGATCTCGTTAAAGTACATATGTGTACCAAATTTCAAGTCAATATCTCAAACGGTTCCAGAGTAAACGTGCGCACAAAAAAAGTTACAGACAGACCGACAGACAGAAATTTTTTCGCTCAAACTTAAAATCTCGACGTTTCGTGACATTCTAAGCCTATTTGAGCAATAAAAATTTAAAAAATTTTTTTTTGTCGTTATTATAAATACTTCCACTGGATGTGGAAGTAAAAACTGCAATTTTTTCCAATTTCGCAATTGCAAAACAAATCGCGACCTCGAAAATATGTTTTGTGAGGTGTTTTTACATAGGAATCAACTGTCTGTTTTTGTATGTTTGAGAGTTGCATAGCATGTGTCGAATTCAGGCTATAACATTAAAAACTAAATCGATTTTTTTTCCATTATCGAATGTCAAAAAGTCAAGGTATGGT
This sequence comes from Rutpela maculata, assembly GCA_936432065.2. Lineage (NCBI taxonomy): Eukaryota > Metazoa > Arthropoda > Insecta > Coleoptera > Cerambycidae > Rutpela > Rutpela maculata. The sequence continues at coordinate 384,019,047 of OW386285.2, read as the reverse complement.
GTGCGTTAACGTTCAGTAAATTAATTGGTCCATTGTTTTCTTGAAAGGAAGACAAATTACTATTATTTGGATATTCTTAGTTAGTAATTTTTGCCTCAACTGGATGAAGAAAATTTGTAATATAGAAGAAATATGATATTCCAACAAGATGGCTGCCCAGCGCATAGTGCAATGATTGTCACAAATTGGCTTAATGAACATTTCCCCAAAGAATGGATGGGCCGCCATGGAACGGTATACTGGCCAGTGCAGTCTCCGGACCTCACTGCAATGGATTATTTTCTGTGAGGTTATCTTAAGCCAATGACATGCAAGATAATATTGAGATTTTAAAGAATAGAATCACTGATGCCATTGCTACAGTGACACCGGATATTATTCACAATGTTTATAACGAAACCGGTTCAGTGGCGCAGTGCTTAAGGTTAGGCTTGCGACCACGGGGTCCGGGTTCGAATCCTGGCTAGGGTATGGATGTGTAGTGGCGTTTTTCACGTGTTGCCGAGACGGTAGCAGTGGACTAGACTGCGGTTGTGTGAGAGACAACACGGTCTAGTCGCTCTCCTCTCCTGAGTTCGAGTCTCAGCTGCGGCAGATGACAATGTCGCAGGGAATGGATGCTGTGATGTTGTCTGTGTATGTGTGTCCGTCCTGGTTGAGTAGTAGAATAGCCTACGGCTAAACTCCGCCAGGACATCCATATAAATAAGGCGATAAAAAAGAAAAATTGAGAAAGGATGCTCTTTCATTTTAAGAAATATGTGTTGACGTAGGAGGGTTTCATATTGAATAAAACTTTATTGATTGTCATTTACTTCACTATATTAAGCTAAATAAATACATATTGATTTTTTTCCTCACATTTAATTTAAAAAATCCGTTTTAAGTCTATTTTTAATGTATTTTAGTAACAATAACTTCCTTGAAAAATATTTATTTGACTTTTCGATGACTACTTTTAAGCGCTTTCATTTTAACGCTTCAATAAGTTTGATTTAAAATTTTTTAATATTGAAAATCTGCATTTCTTGCAGACCCTGTACAACAAAATTGAAATTTCTCAACGTGAATCGTATTTATATAACAAGCAAAAGAAATTATGAAAAATGGTTTCTTTTCGACAAACTGAAAATAAATTTTTTTATAAGTAGAGATAAGTCCATCCATGGACATACTGTATATCACGATTTTTTAAATCAAATATTTTTTAAGTAAAATATTCATGTCTAGAAAAAAGTTGAAATAATTTTTTTTTAAATATCAGCTATTCCTACTTGATAATTTTAAATGGACAAGACTGTGGCAGACGAACTTAAATAATAAGTAGCGTATTAGAAAATAGACTGACTATTTAATACATTTTGGGAAACACAAAATTTTTAAATTATGGACTTTTGTAAAAATTAATAATACAGTTTGCAAAATTTATATTTGGAGGAATTGAAACAACCCCCGAGGTCGATGCCATCTTCTCTTCCGTGAAAAATGAAGGGATATGCACAGAACTAACGATCATGTGCCGAAAAACCTGTAAATCCTAGATAGCATGCTTTCTGCCCGTTTGAGGGATGAGGAGAGGTTGGAGCTAAAAATGAATATTTTTTCCGTGATCAGCGACACCGAAAACGAGGGATAAGCATTTGAAACGAATCATTTGAAAAAAAAGATTTTCCGCTCCTCGGAAGGGTTCAATCAACCCCCTAGGCCTGCTGTCTGGATTCCACTTACTCTATAACCCCCTTCCATGTTATTTCAAATATATATATATAACCCGTCGATAAATCACTCCCCAGACTTGTTTATATATGAAAACATAAAAGGATACCCATAAAAGGGTTTTGGCCATTTCAGGGGGTTGCGGCGGTAAAAAACCTCTCACCACTTCCATCGTGTTCAGCACCCTCGAAAACGGGGGAAAAGGTAATCTCGTCTTTGCACGAAATATTTACACTATTTTTGCCTTCATTACATAGACTATAACGAAAACATTTCTCTAACCCATATTTCAGGTTATAATTATTTATTGAATCTATCTATTAAACTATAGTTTATTAACTTTACAAATAAATATAATCAGTAGTAGTTGGCAAAAATTTATTTCCTCTGATTATTTGTCAATAAGAAATATTTTATTCATTTCTCTCTACAAACATCAACAATTCCAAATATTTTCATAAGTATGCCATGTCGACAAAAACTATTTGTGTCTAAATTGTATCCGTAAGAAATAAAAAAAATATTATGACTATCCAAGTAAATGTGTCAATTCATAATTTTGAAAATGTATTTCTTAAGAATTTCACAATAGCATAACGATTATTGTAAAAGTTGGAGGAAAAAAAGGATCTTATTTTTTGGGTGCCTTGTAACAACTTAAGAAATATGTATTTTATTATTTATTTTGTTGGGTAACTGTACAGAATATGAAATAAAATATCTAAGTAGTTCATCGTAATACAATTACACATTTTTACTTTTGTAAGTTTGTTAAAAGATGACATAAAAATGTAATATATATTGTAAAAACTCGTAATGCGTTCAAGTAGTGAAAATTAGAATAAATTCTCAAGATTAGATTATGAACTTAAATCGCCTTCAGAGAATTGCAATAAAACAAAAATTAATAGTTTAAAAAACTTAAAAACATGCTTTTATAAATACTGCATTAAAAAGCAAAAAATAATCATCGAACCTGTTCTCTCTGTCTACCCCGTAAAGGCCTTAGTGTAAGCCGTGTTTTTAATTAAGTATAATATTTGAGTATAAAAGCGTGGGGTGCTTTTCATTTAATCTGATGATGTCTTCAGCGTTTTAATTACCGAACCTGTTCGAAATAGTTTTCGAACAGCGCCCTTCGCTTTTATACTCAAATATTATTCTTAATTACAAACACGGCTTACACTAAGGCCCTTACGGAGTAGACAGAGAGAACAGGTTCGATGATTAGTTTTTGCTTTTTAGTGCAGTATTTATAAAAGCATGTTTTTTTTAGTTTCTTAAACTATTAATTTATTTTTTTACTTTTTAGTCTTATATTTAAGGAGAGAATTTTAGCACTTTCGAAAAAACAAACAATTTGTTAAATTTGGACCGGATAATTGTAATCTGCAACCTCGATAACCCACAGATACCGATTTTCAGTGGAATCCGACAATCATTGATAAAACATATCCGCCATGTTGACGCCGCCATTTTGAATTTTTAAGTTTTGATCACATATTTGTTTTCTACTTATAGCCTCATGTTATATGATTCTAAACAAATTAGAGACAAGCTGAAATTTGGTATGGTGCTTTGTTTTGAGGTGCTAAATATACCCTGAAACCCCAGCGGTGGGTCGTTGAGCCCGTCCCCCCACAACAACCCCCAAAAGGGGGTAAAATTGTCCTTTTTTTTTACTTTTTTCTTTATAAATCAAAAACGAAGCATTGTAGGAAAAAATTCCGAGAGGACAAAGTTGAAGAGCAGAAAATTTCCTATCAAATAAGTCTATTATTAGAAATTTTGACCTAGCAGTGGCGAAGCAATGCATTTTTAATATATTTTTATTGAAAATGTTAACATTTTATAGTTATGATTAATTATTATTAAAGTATGTAATAATCACCGGATAAATCAATATTATCCAAAAATATTATACAGTGGCGCACAAAAGAAGTTTTATGGACCAAAATAGTTGAGCAAAATCGCAGGTCTACGAGCAAAAGAATAGTACCCATTGTATCTTTTTCGAATTTATCTGCTGTGAGGATACCAAAAGCAGATTTTTTGTTAAATAGCACCAACAAAAACAATGACAGCATTGACAGCAATAACAATTAGTGAGAATTCTTCTGAAGATGCGGTAGCAGCAGTTAGCGATGATACAGACCTTATGGTGTTATTAATCCATTATTGCCAGAAAAGATTGTTTATCGTTCGTCCGGGAAAATCATCAAAGCAAAATAAAATAACCGACATACCAGCCTTACAGCAAAAATTTGGAGACTTAAAAGATGTGTTATGTTCTAAGTTCGCACGCTATGTCAGGTTGTGACACCACGTCTTCATTATTCAATAAAGGGAAAATTAATTTAGTAAATACCACCAAGAAAAATAGTTAGGTAACTTGCTAAAAGAATTTTATAATCCTCAGGCTACAAAGGAGAAATTAGAAGCAATCACAACGCAATTATTTATAGCAGCATATGTTAAAAATTCATCAAATACAGATTTGGACAGTACAATACATTCTTTATCATCAGTAAGTACGTAAACGAAACCTTAGTACTGATTTTAACTTGGCCACATTACCACCTACCTCAAGCAGCGCAAAGTGTTAGATTTTTTTCTTACATTAGATTTTTTAGAGTTTTCCACCAGGTAGGTCAAAGTCATGCAACTAAAACTTTAGGTCATAATCTTTTCAACTTTTTAGGTACAAACGTGATTAAATAACCATTTACCACCGCAAGATTGAGGTTGGAGTCTAAAAAACCAAGAGTTGTAGCCAATTCATTCCGACCAAAACATTGCCTACATGGATTCTACAATTTTTTTGTAGTTGTTCATCAGGAGAATGTAAAAAAGTATGTGCATGCAAACCAAAGAGTTTATTTATTTATGAATGCATTTTATATGTAAAAAAACACAGTAACCAGTTTCAAGAGCACGAACAACATCACCCCTATAATACCAGATGCAAGGGCGACTATGCATTACCCATCCACAGTCTAACACTTCTTGAAAATTGTCCGCGTTATCAGTGTCTGAAATTTTATAATGCGCTTTCCCAACACATTAAAGAGTGTACAAATTTTAAAAAGTTTAAAAATTATGCATTTGATTATATATGTAATCTTGAACCGTACAGTCTACAGGATTTTCTGTAAGTAAATTATTGATGTTTACTTTTAAACATTTTAATTGATTATCGTAATGTCCAATTTTTACAATTTTTATGTTTTTATATAAACGTACGATTTTCTGTAAGTAAATTATTGATGTTTACTTTTAAACATTTTAATTAATTTATCGTAATGTCCAATTTTTACAATTTTTATATTTCTATATATACGTAATTACTGTTTTAAACTACCTCTATTGTCTTATCTACAAATTTTGTAACTTATGAGACCAATAAATGTATTTGTATTTGTATTTGTATTTGTATTTGTATTTGTATTTGTATTTGTATTTGTATTTGTATTTGTATTTGTATTTGTATTTGTATTTGTATTTGTATTTGTATTTGTATTTGTATTTGTATTTGTATTTGTATTTGTATTTGTATTTGTATTTGTATTTGTATTTGTATTTGTATTTGTATTTGTATTTGTATTTGTATTTGTATTTGTATTTGTATTTGTATTTGTATTTGTATTTGTATTTGTATTTGTATTTGTATTTGTATTTGTATTTGTATTTGTATTTGTATTTGTATTTGTATTTGTATTTGTATTTGTATTTGTATTTGTATTTGTATTTGTATTTGTATTTGTATTTGTATTTGTATTTGTATTTGTATTTGTATTTGTATTTGTATTTGTATTTGTATTTGTATTTGTATTTGTATTTGTATTTGTATTTGTATTTGTATTTGTATTTGTATTTGTATTTGTATTTGTATTTGTATTTGTATTTGTATTTGTATTTGTATTTGTATTTGTATTTGTATTTGTATTTGTATTTGTATTTGTATTTGTATTTGTATTTGTATTTGTATTTGTATTTGTATTTGTATTTGTATTTGTATTTGTATTTGTATTTGTATTTGTATTTGTATTTGTATTTGTATTTGTATTTGTATTTGTATTTGTATTTGTATTTGTATTTGTATTTGTATTTGTATTTGTATTTGTATTTGTATTTGTATTTGTATTTGTATTTGTATTTGTATTTGTATTTGTATTTGTATTTGTATTTGTATTTGTATTTGTATTTGTATTTGTATTTGTATTTGTATTTGTATTTGTATTATTAGTATTTGAAGTGCATTATGGCATGTAGTCAATACAATGGAATTACTTTCTAAACCGGGCTGTAAATTTGGATATAGACGAAGAAGAAGATCTTTACAAGTTGTTTGTTTTTTTTTTAAATCCTATTTTAAAATTAAAACGTTTTGGTTTATTTAATCTTTATTATTATACCCATCACAGAGTAGCCTCAAAAATTTATAGTCCTATAGTGCTAGACTGTATTACTATATATTTGATTAAAATTGAAGTTACCTAGTCAAAAAAACATAATTTTGCACTTCTTCGAAATATTTAGAAAAATACCCTAAATTTGAAAATTCATTGCTCCGCCACTGCTAACTCAAAATTTCTTCTCAAAGAAGGATAGGAAATTTTCTGCTCTTCAACTTTGGCCCCTTGGAATTTTTTCCTGCAATGCTTCGTTTTCGAGTTATAAAGAAAAAAGAAAAAAATGAACCATTTTACCCCTTTTGGGGGGTTGTTTTGGGAGGATGGGCCCCACCACTCACCGCTGCGGTTTCAGAGTATATTTAGCACTTCAAAACAAAGCACCATACAAAATCAGCTTGTCTCTAATTTGTTGATCATCGACCTGGATCGACCCTGGGCTATTATCAAGCGCTTTCTTTTTATACCCATATCAAGGGGCTTGTAAAGAAAATGATAAAACCTATCCGCCATGTTGACGCCGCCATTTTGAATTTTTAAGTTATAATCACATATTTGTTTTCTACTTCCAAGCCCTTTCTTTTGATATCCAAATCAAGGGGGTTGTAAAGAAAATGATAATCCGCCATCTTGGGTCGGCGGCCATTTTGAATATAGTATAATATTGAGTATACTATATCGTATTGTCATCAGAGCTACAAATAATTGCCAAATTTCGTGATTATGCAACATTTAGAAGTGGGTAAAATTCAGTTCCTTATACCTTTTTACATACATACATACAGGTCTACCTAATAAAAGCATGTTAAAATATCTACGAATATAAAGTTTAAACCCCTATTTAGTGGTGATGTTACTTTTGATTTTCTGATATTCTTATTCGACGGGGTTATAATGGGGGTTGAAAATTTCGCCAAACAGGAAGCTGATTTTGAAGTCTCAAGTGAAAAGTGTTAATTTTGCTGAATAAATCCCCAATATTTTTTTCAACAGATTAAAACGAAGTTCAATCCGCTCTGATCTACATCGTACATACTATAGGTAATATAATCTCCTTGTCCCTGAAAGCTCTAGAAGAGACTTGTGTGGGAAGGGTTACACATTTGGAGACTAGGGACGCACATCCAATATCTGAGTAAGTATATTGAGATTAAATTCTTCTTCCGAAAAAATCCCAGTGCCACGACCGGGAATCGAACCCGGGACCCCTGGGTGAGAGTCAAATGTGTTTGCCTCTAGCAGTCACCTAACACCCAGAGCTAATATAAGGCTCTGTAATTGATCATCGAAGCTGTTAAAGTACATCTACGAAACTTTCAAATGTTCAAAAGAAGAATGCATAACCCCATTTACTGCGGATTCCAGTGCCCATGTAATTAAAAAATCAGAAGAAACTGTTTCCTTGTTTCTATATGGATTAAAGAACGGAAAATATTCACTTGACGAATATAAATTTATTGTATTTCAAAAATCTTTATTGAAAAAACCGAAAAATTGGAAATATTTTCTCCCATTTCTGTAGCCGATGCATAACATTCTTACAGAACCTATCATTAAGTGGCTTGATAATAAAATGTCGCCAGAACAGTGTGGGCGGCTGGACTAACTTAAATGGTTTCTATGAAAACAACTTTAGAAACCGCACCTGAATCCACAATAAATTTTATGAGTTTGCACGGAAGATTGACGTTAAGACGTTGTGTGAAAGCTGTTCGTCTGTGTGTAAAAACATTTGCCAGTACTTAAATAGCGAGGAGGATCAAACACTCAATTTGACAGAAGATAATGATATCAATGACTCTGATGCAAGCGATGATGAAAAACAATATGAAAATGAGGATGGACGTAACACTGATGCTCGGACTACCTACACTGTTTGTAAAAAATACAATCACTTATATTTTTCATCTACAATAAATCCAAATATTTTTTAAATGAATGAATATATTTAAAATAATAAAAATCCAGTTGAAAGTATTTTAGTTCAGTCACTTGGTATCAAAAAGTATCCAAACTTCAGACTAACTCTATAGCGGCTTGGAATTTTTTCATTTTTGCGTATTCTTAAACTTTAGGATATCAACTTAAAATATTAAAAAAACAGTAGATGTGCTTTTACCCCCAAGAGGGTGAAAACCACCCGTAAAGTAATTTACATTATTTATGTAAAAAACACACTAAAAAAAATTGTTCGGAGCAAACAAAAATTTTGTTGCGTATATACAAAGCAATTTCTTGGTTGATGTTAATAAATTTTTGTTGCTTCAAACAATTTTGTTTGGAGCAACAAAAATTTATTAACATCAATCAAGAAATTGCTTTGTATATACGCAACAAAATTTTTGTTTGCTCCCAACAATTTTTTTTAGTATGTAATCACAAATGTGAAGTCAGAAATTAAAAAATGTATGTTGCACCCTCAATATGGCCGATGTAAAAGTGGTAAAATGAACGTACTAATTATTTTTTGTTTATTTTGAGAAATTGGGACCTTCTTAGCAGATTGTTACATTTTGAGAAATAAAACTCATCCCCTAATAAGAATTGATCTTACCCCTAGAAGGGTGAAAACCACCTCCAAAGTTAAAAAATAAGTATAAAGGAAGTACTGAAAATGTATTAATGAAACTAATATTATTTATGATTTTGGGGTTGGTGATTAGGAATTTGGATCGGGTTTTTGTGTTAAGGTGTAGCAAATTAATAAAACAATAATTCATATTTTTCAATTTTATTAACTATAGAGAAATTTAACCTAAATTCTATATAATTATTCATATTTATCAATGTTTGATTCATTTGTATCTTTATACATATTTACACCACAAGTACATACATGCGCGCGATGTCCAACGACTTAAGAAATGTGTGTGAATATCAAAAAATTATAAAAATTATGATTATTCCTTTGTAATTGAAAATATTGTGAGATTTTACCGCAAAACGAGCAATATCCTAATTTGCTAAAATGAGACGCGCTCCTTATTTCGATCATATCTCCTTTGCAATTAAGTTAAAAAATCACCCAAAAAAGCATTTCGAAGGTCTCGTAATCCTCTTCAGGGTCAGGTAGGTCAAAATAGAACGAAGAAGCTTTGGAAAATGCAGAAAGACTGTCGGACCATCAATATGGTTTTCGAAAAGGCAAATCAACACTGCACGCTGTGGAAAAAGTGAGACAGCTAATCAGTGACAATGGAACAAAGAAGTGTGGAGCATTAATCACTCTTGATGTTCGGAATGCTTTCAACACCGCACCATGGGGAAAAATCATGAAGGAGTTAACGAGAAGGGAAATCCCACTGGAGTCCCGCAGGGTTCAGTACTCGGTCCGACATTATGGAATATCCTCTACGACGGCGTTCTGAAAGAGAAAATGCCGGAGGACACTTGGGTCGTAGGATTTGCAGACGACATCGCTCTAATGCTAGTAGCAGACAGAGAAGAAGGATTAGTCTCCAAGGCAGATGACGCTTTGGAGATCATAGATGCATGGATGAGACGCCATTACTTAGAACTCACCCCAGAAAAAACGGAGGCGGTTATCCTCAAAGGGAAAAGGGACAGAAGACATATCAGCTTCCAACTGAGAGACGTCCAAATTATCCCCAAGAAACACGTGAAGTACCTATGAATAATAATCGACGAAAAGGGGACTTTCGCCGAACACATCAAGCATACGATCAAGAAAGTAGACGCGAACATAGCATCACTTTCGAGAATTATGCCCAATATAAAAGGACCTGGAAGCAAGAAGCGGGAGGTCTTATACAACGTGACACAGTCGATACTGACGTATGGAGCTCCGATATGGCACGCGGCTATAGAGAGAAGACGGCATAGACAAATGCTAATAAGCACCCAAAGGAAAGCGCTATTAAGGGTCATAAGTGGGTATAGGATGATATCTGCGAGCTCAACTCAAGTAGTGGCAGGGATACTCCCCATAGACCTTTTGATAGATGAAAGGAGAAGACTCTATGAAAGAGAAGACGGGGGTATGCTACAAGCCAAGAAAACGGAGAGAGAGACCAGCCTGGAGAGATGGCAGGCGCGGTGGACGGACACGCTTGATGTAGCTCAGTGGACCAAAGTTCTCATACCCGACGTGAGGACATGGATCAAGTGCCAACATAGACATACGGACTATTTTACAACTCAGATGCTGACTGAACACGGATCCTTCAAAGTCTATACGCACAGGATAGGCAAGGCAGAAGAGGAGATATGTGCATACTGCGAACACAGGGACACAGTAGCACATACAATGTTCGAATGCATTAGATGGGGAACCGAAAGAAGAGGGTATATCTGGAATCACTTAAACGAGAACAACATCATTGAAGAAATGATGGAGAACTGCGAGCTCGATAGAGAAATACATCAGAAAAGTGGTGAAATCAAAAGAACAGGAAGAGAGGGACATGCAAAGGAGACATGAGAATTAAGGCAGAATCTCCCACATTCAGATGCATGCTGCAAAGCGATTCCAGGGCCGTGGTGTCTGAAAGATTTTTCCCCCACCGAAAAAAAAAAAAAGGTCAAAACAGCACAGATGTTGTAAGTTCTTCTATATTCATCTTAAATGCGTCAATTAAAAAAAAAGAAAAACGTTAACAGTTAACTTCAAACACTTCTATCCCCTAAGCTATTATCTTTATCAAAAAAATAAAAAAAAGGTATTTTCCATAGTTTATAATTTTTTGTCTCTAGTAACATTTAGCTAAGATGTTTCCCTGCTAATTTATTTAACCTTAAGGCCAAGAGAATTCATCTTTTCAAAAATTCTCAAAATACATTAAGGGTAAAATCTTTTAAATAATGCATCCATCACGGTCAAAGAAATTTGAGCGTATATATAATATTAGGACTAACAAAAAACACGATTTGGAATTTTCTTCTCAATTTGGAGAACCAAAAAACGGGCACTTTTTTGTGTAAAAACTCATAATTTTGACTTTATTTTTCTTGTATCATATTTGATTTTGCAAATATCAAAATTTACCAAAAGAAAATTTTAAGCTACTATAATAAACTTTAATTTGGTTCAAGGTACATGTTAAAAGGTTTTTTAAACCAGAGTTATGACTGTTTGAAGAGCGTGAACTTTTCATGGTTATGTTCAAATGCACTTAACATTAACTGTATCTCGGTAACGATGAGCCTAAACAAATTTTTATTTCATGGATTATTTTTGTTATTTCATAAACTTACTTTTTTGTAATAAAACTTTTTCGAAAATGTGATCCTCTTTGAGTAATTTACTTCAAATCATTGAAAAATCAGTGTTTTTCGCTTAAAAAACCAACATTTTCAACCCTCTGTAACTCGGCGGGTATTAAAGTAGAAATAAAGTTATAGGGATTTTTTTTCGAAACCGCTAAGTTGGGGTGAAACGCACCCAAAAGGGAAAAGCACCCTTATTCCTTTTTAATATTTCATATTTGACTCATTTTGAATCAAATTATCCAAAAATATTTAAATTTACAACTGCTATAGAATTAGTCCAAAGTGAGTCGTCAAGTTACTGTACTATTTTGACTCAGCTATCAGCAAATAAAGAGAATTTTTTTAAAAAAACAATATTTTCCGAACTTTTTTGAAAACGCATTTTTCACCCCTTTACACCCTAAACACTCCCTTCTGCATCCTTTGGAGCAAGGGACTCATCGGTTTCTTAATATTAAGGGTGAAATCTACAAACTCCCAAATTTTGATTGAGCCTAATTTTCTCTTTTTTAAAATCCATTTCTTCCGTACTACTTAAAAATCGCTGCAGTTCTTAATTACATATAATTATTCAACGTAATAAAATCGTGACAGTTGATTAACTAACAGATTATAAGGGAAACAGCATGCACATTATACAACTTCAAATTACTCAGATGAAGCGTGAACATCACCATTAGAAGCTAGAATATACCAGTAAAGTACTCTGACATCGAATAATCGAGTGTCATAAACTGCATTGCAAAATGTAACATGACAGAAACCACAACAAATTGGGCCTTCGACCTATGACACCTTCTTTATCGGTCGCAGCGGCACTTGGTGGTAATAGTAAATTACAATAAAACAAGAACGGCTTATCAGAGGTCCAAGTTCTACAAGTGGGGCACCAAATAACAGGGACCGTACAGAAAGTGACTTGAGTGTGGCACTAGAACGCGGCTAGTCCACTCCGGGCTGCCCTCATCGCACAGACGAGCTCGAGACATAATCCGAGTGTGAAAAAGAGCAGATCTTAAGAACGGTGAAAGACGGAAGCCCGCGCTTACCGCAATTTGTGATTGTTTTTGAAATTTCGCTTTGCTTGTAATGAATTTTTATTGTGCGACTTTTTAACGCATCGTTTTTTGGCAGAATAATTATGCTATACTCTTTGGACAGGACTGTTGGATAGTGCTAATTGTTAGTTTAAACTGCTTAAATTTAATACAATTAGTGGGTGGTTAAGTGAGAATTGTTTATGCAATTGTGCAGTTTTTGGATTTTATTTGAATAGCTTTAAAGGTTAGTTATATTTAAATATGTATGATATATAAAAGGCAATTAAATCAAATTTGTAATATTTTTTTCTAAAGTATAAACACCAAATTATTAATTGAGTTTTTTAAATTATTAAATTTATGATATAAATGCCAATACCTGTTATGTAGAAGCATTTTCAAATAAGAAGATAATCTTAATTTCTAACTCTTTCAGTGGTTATAGCAGTAGATTGTTCCAAATACGAACAACCAAAATTTAAAGTGGGCATATAAAGGACATGTTTTTCTAATATGGTAGTACAAAAAATAGTAAATTAGTTTTTAAATTACTGAATAATTAACGGCACAAATGATATTTATTCAAATATATTTCTTAAATAAGCATATAAATTTTGACTTGGAAATTGACACAACCTGAAATATTATAGCAAAAAATTGTTATCTAGGTCTTCTAAACATATAGAAAAGTTGACCAAAATCGACTGTCGGCTAAACTTTTGGAAGGGTTCCCTTGGCTTAAAAAATGGTTTGTTGGAAATATGTTTTTTTTAAGTTTAGTATTTTTTTATGCTCTTCTAAAGGTCGAATTGCAATGAAGCGTATTTAATTCTTTTAAACGGGACCAACCGCGCTCATTTATCTTAACTACAGAATGTTCTATGGCCACTTGAATCTGGTAAAAATTATGAAAAAAAAAATAATTCTATAATTATTTCAAAAGTGTATAGTAATTGTCTCTATTACAACTAAACAACCACGGAGAGATTTTCTTTTTGCAGTTTTTTTTGCTGCAAGTATTCGAAAATAAGTTTTATAAAAAAAATTGGGAGGTTTTACAAAATGCATGTAGGTCACTAAACTCTAATTGAAGCTGACAAAATTATCTTGAATTTGCTTCTTTGTATGTTTATAAATGAAATTAAAGCTATTAGTACAGGAAAATATTGAAAAAAATTACCGTAACTCGAAAAAAATTTTTGCAGACTTTAAAGTTTGGTTATAAGTTTAAAATAGGCCAAAGTTCACGAAACAAAAAAGTTTAGGAGTTTTGCGGATCCACGGGATCCTATAGGAGGTAAAAAAAGGTAAAATAAAAAAATCGATTTCTCCCCATTTTCTTGGAAAATATGGTATTTACAAAAAAAGTTGTTTCTGACAAATACATCTTTAATTTGGTGTTTTTAAATTAATTTTATAGCAATAATTAACCGAAATAAGGCCATTTTTCGACGGGGGGAAAGGCGGATGGAATTTCTTTCTAAAACAAGTGTTTTAAAGGGACAAAATAAATTGAGCATCTGGGTGATACTATATTGAAAAAAAAAATTAATTACTGAGCAATTACTACAATAAAATGCCGACATTTTGTTAACAAAAATGTGAAAACGCACATAACTTCTTTACTTTTTGTGATGTAGACACAAGCAAAAAATCATTTTAAAGAATGATTTATTACCTTTAATTTTATTTCTTAGAACTTTTGATGGAAGTGTCACAGTTTCTAAGATATTCAACATTTTAAACTAAATAATTCATCCTAAAAACGGTCTGATGTCATCCGTAAAATTAAATATACGAAACAATCAACCCTACACAAATATATAACCAAAATAAGTTTATTCTCAGTTTATGAGCTTCATTTTTGTCCATCATATTTTCTCGTAAACTAATATTTATTGAGATATTTGCAGAGAAACAAGAATGTTACATTTTTTCTAAAATCCCTTTACAGTTTAAAATGCAATTTTTTTTCACACTATATATGAACGAAAAACAGTATATGGGAATATATTTTTTTAATTACTGACATTAACAAAATTTCAACGTTTTTATTAAAATAAAAATATGAAGAAGCACGTTCTTTCTGTCATAACTTCTGTGTTTTTTATGCTATAAAAATAGAGAAAAAGTCATTTGAAAGCCTAATTAATAGTTTTTCATTTTTAGCTATTAGCGTTTTTGGCCTGAGTGTCACAGTTTCTGAGATAGCTAACATTTAAACTAAATACTTCGTCTTATAAACGTTCGGAAGCCAATTTTAGATTTCCAGATCTCCACAACCATTAACTCTACAAAAATTAAAAGGAAACGAAATTCATCCTTCATTTAGTAACTTTCTTATTTGCATTAGCATGTTTTTGTTGAATGTAATAACTTTCGAGTTATTTGACGAAAATGTATTTAAAATACCACTTTTCCAAGTTAAAATCCCAAATTTTCTAGTAGTTATAACTTAAATCTATCAATTTATATGAACAATTGCATAGAACCGTTTCTTCTTAAAATTGAATTATCTCTCAGCTCCAATGTTTTTTTTAGACCCCCTAAAAAGGTCATTAAATCCATCCATCCACCCCCTATAAATTAGTAAATATAGAAACGTCTTTTTTATAATATTGCCAGAAACAACTTTTATTTGAACTATTCTTTTTGTAAATGCCGTATTTCCCGAGAAAATAGAGAAAAATCGATTTTTTAATTAAAAATACCCCTTTTCACCTCCTATAGGTTCCCGCGTATCCGTAAAACTCCTAAACTTTTTTGTTTCATGAACTTTGACCTATTTTGAACCTATAACTAAAGTATAAGGTCTACATTTTTTTTTAAGTAAAGTTTTCCTGTACTATATTTAAAGTCGAGTAAAATGACATTTTTTTCCCCCAAAAACCGTCTATATTTAACCATTAACATATATACTTTTCAGTGTATATATTGAAAAAAAATCACTGGGGGTGTTAGGTGTAGCATTTATCTTTAAAACGCTTTTTGTTTTTTTTATTTCACTCAAATACCTACTACAATTACTGGAAAACTCCAGTAATTTGAAAAATACTAAGCGCACTCTCAAACATGATGAACAGCGACTCCAGTCAAACTCACACAAACGTTTACTAGATTCCATTTACATGGAAGATTCTTGTAAAAAAAATACATATTGCGAAACTTGAAGCATATTTAATTTTGTTATTTTTTCTGTTTCAAAATACATGTATAATATTCACAGAAGAAATACCAGTAAAAACAAATAAATGGGATAGTTTTAGAGCAACAGTTGTTAATAATTTTAATAGTGTTTTTTACTGGTGTTATGTAAAGAAATTGATTGTGTAAGTTTTTTTAATATAGTAAAAACATTGTTTTGTGACGTTTCAATGGTGCTATAGTTAATTTAGGTGCTATGTACACAGTATCTACTTTTCATGTTTTATTCTTGTACATATGTATTAAAATTTACTTTCTAATATTGTTATGAATGTTTACTTTAAAGCCTCATACTTTAATATTCTAACTTTATTAATTTAATATTTATATTTAATTATATTCCACAGATTTTTTTTAACGTATCGAATATTGTACAATTTTGGTTCTAAATTTTGCTATATTGGATTTGTCATCTTGTATTTTATTTTCTGACGCCACTTTAATTGTTAAAAGTACTAAGAACTCTTATGCTATAATATTTGAACTATGACATACATTATTTATTATTAGTTTTATTTATTTATTTATTTATATAGTTACACCACCTCATAGTAAAAACCAATTACGGGGTGGGAGAAAAATACAATAATTTATACCTAATGGTAAAAAATATACAAACAGACAAAAACTTAAAAGAACAGATTATAAACATGCATAATACACTATCAGATTAAAATAAAATTACAAATTACTACGAAAAGATACACTTAATATTTGAAATACTCGAGTAAAATGTATCAAGCTGTCCTTCAATATCCATGTAAGTGTTACACATAAAAAATAAGGGAGAGAACATCAGAACATTTGTTCGTGGAGTGGGAAGATAAAACGTTTTATGACTATGCGTTTCAAATGAGGGAGCATGAAAATTTAACATATTCAAAACATTATTGCAACCGATGAGATTATAAATTAACTTGTGCAAAAACAAAAGAGAACAAAGTTTCCTGCGGTCGTGTAACCTATGAAAACCAAATCTATTTAGCCACTGTCCATGTTCAAAGCCAACAGCGGGATATACGTGGTAAATTTTGTACGAAACGAATTTTAGGTAGCGCCGTTGTATGTTCTCTATGCAATTACAATATTTATTATAGCCTGGATTCCAAATAAGTGAGGCATATGCAAGTCTGGATTTAACAAACGCAGTATAAAGAAAATTTAATAACTCAATGTCATCAAAAACACTTGAATTTCTAATCACATCTTGCATGATTTTGGACTTTTGAAGCCGCCGTTTTACTTATTAATTTTTTAAACTCCAGATTTGTAATTAACGACTTCTAAAACTCTAAGGTAAATCTTTTCAGGCCAAAATATTTCTTGTTATATCATTTCCAAAATAATTTTTCATAAAATTCGTTAAAATCATTAAAAAAGTTTTTAGGCAAATCTATTCAGGTCCTATCCATTTCTTTACTTACTTTTCACCTAAGTGCACTCCGCTAAAGACACCAGTGCTTCAACTGTGAATTATTTTTGTTTAGTTAAGAACTAAGTTTACAAGTTGTCAATTACACATTGGTACAAGTCACATTAAATTGCATTTAAATTAAATGGCTAATTATATTATTTCGATCGCTAGGTCATTAAACCTGTGTCTGTGTTGGCCTTTCGAATTACAGAAGTATCCAATCCAATCGAAATTTTACGTAGAAGTAGAATGCTGCACACAAAATAAAATAAATTTGGCATAGGTAGAGTAACCTCTTCATAGTAAAAAAGACGTTTTTTCACTAATATCTTCCTAAATGCGAAATATATGAAAAAACAGTTTGAACAAAAATGAGAGAACAGAAAATTTTACGCAAAAAAGGTTCTTTACCAATATTTTGGCTCTCCAAATTTTGTAAGCGTGCGAAACGAGTACTTATTTCTAAAAATTCCTTTGCAATAGCAAAAAAACTAATTTCTATAACAATGGGGTATTTTCATATTTTTTTTTTATTGAATAATAGAATATGTATAAATAAGCCTTCCAATACAGATTTCCGCGAAAATAATTGTACAGCCCCACAAAAAAAAAGTTCAAAGCAGCGAACCAGACCCATGTATTCCTATGTATTCTCGGTCGCTGAATCCGAATCCGGGGTCAAAAAAAATCGTACACCCCCAAAATCATTAGCTAGAGCCAAAAAACACCCCTGAAGTGGGGTAAAAAGAATATTAAGCTACGAGAATAGTTGTCACATCTTAATCAATCGAATTATAGAAATTATAACAGCGTACATACAATAGATGTGAAACACACCCCCAGGGAGGGGCGAAAACTAGCCCCCATATATAAAAAATCGATCCAAATCAGCAATGACTGCCGAAAAAGCTCAAAATGTCTAAGTTTTGTTTAAGTGATAAGAAACTGCATCAGGTCCGACGTAATCTTCATAATCTGCCCCTATAGAGTTGAGAACAACCACCCCCAAGTTTAAAGGACACGAGAAAAACAAAAAAAAACGTAAAATGCAACAGGATTTCTATTTTCATGGATGCTATGATTGGCTGAAATTGCCTAGTACTCTAAAATAGAACTAGAAACTTACGTACCATCAACATTCTACAGTGTCAACCTTCAGAGGGTGTGAAAACTACCCCCTATGTAAGGTTTGACTATAAAAACTTACAGTGACTTCTATAAAAATTCGAAACACCTGCGTTGTGTGAAAGAGAGTAGGAACTAGACTATGTTCGACGCTGTGCTTGAAAACCACCCCACGAGGTTGAGACACGCCACCCCTATAAAAAAAACTATGGTAATGAAACGAATAAGCAAGAGTAAAGCTTTTTCGTTACATCTTGAATTACGGTAGTTTACATCCTTTCTGGGGGTGTTACTTAATAACTAACATTTATAGGACATGAGTTTCAAACTCTAAGTGTGCAATACAATTTTTGCCAATCATAGTATCCATAAAAATGTAAATCCGGTTAGTTCCTCTTTGTTTTTCCAGCATCCTACAGATATAGGGGTAGTATAACTTCTAAATAATAACAAACATAAATACCTTTTAATTCCTTCTAAATACACGTATATCATATTTATTGATTTTCAAGATATTAAGCAAAATAGAAGTGTCATATTAAATTAATGTAAAGTAAACACACAATTTGGCATTTATATATGTCTAACCGAAAGTTGTCTATTATTGGTTAAATTATTTCCCTCCAAATAAAAACATTTGAAATCTGTGTCTACATGGGCGTATTCTTATTTCTTATTTTTATATAAGAAATTATTATTTTGATTTAAATTAATTATGCACTAATTGTTAAAATAATAACATTACTTGATATATATCACCAAAACTGAATTTAAAGAAAATGGAAAATACCCCATTATCTTGCAGATAAAAAGTTTTTAAATACTTCGACTGTCCATGGCATGTATTTATTTACAGTTTCATTCGATTCAGTAGTGGAAAATTGTTTTGAAAATTTGTTTTCTGTTTTTAAAACCGTACCACATATTAATATCTCACTAAAAACAGTTAAATAAAGATTTTTTTAATACCACGATCTTTACATATCACATTTCGGTATAATATCAAGTAAAATGGTGCTATATCCTTACCACAATGGGCTCTATTTTTAAACTTTACATTTCTATTTTTAAAATTTCATTTTTTAAGTGCCACAAAATGTTTAAAAGAGGTCGTAGAAAAATTTTAAAAATCGTATTTACCTTTTGGTCTCTTTATATTTAATATTTTTTTCAAATTCATATTGAAGTTTGTCCATCCCAAAAAAGTATTCTTTTAAATGTTGTTCTTATTTCCTATTTAGACATTACAACTATTGAAAAATAAGAATTAAAGCTCATATTTTTAATACATTGTAATAAAATATTGGCTGGTCACTGAATATACATTGAGTGAGTATACAATTGTGGGAGACTCGGAATTCGTAGAATTTCGCATGCGGCAACGCTGTTTTTATTCTACGTTAATATGTGTGTCTCTAAAATAATACAGTTTTCTATATTTTTTCCCTCAATATTCTATGAGAAATGACTTGCACGTGGCTTTTTACAATTCAAGCATATTAATATTTATAGAGATAACTGCGAAGTTTAACTTTGACGTAAATTTTTCCCCATTTTACACAAAACCGTTGCCGAAAAAATAAATTTTCTTTCACTTCACTTCATAAATATAAACATAAACATAAACACACCACATATAGTAGACAACCCCCAAATCCAAAGCCAAGGCTATCCGGAAGGGGGTTACACATATGGGAAAACGCAGATATACATCCATACTAGGGTGGCCCATGTTTTTCGAAATCGAAATTTTTTATTTCTCACCCCTGCAAATGGTTCCATTTGAAGAAAAAACAGTCCCCTCAAAATATTATTGAGGCAAATTGAAGGCAAGGGGTGCCGCAGAATACATTATTATGCAATAATAAAAGTAAATGGAATTATTTACATTCTTTGGTTGATGCATTGTTTTTTTTTTAATCAGCAACATTTATCTTTAGATTGACTAATCAAGTCATACAAATATCAAAGACATTATCTGTTGTGACTATGGCATGTGTCATACTACTGTAAATTCGTAATCTAAGAAAATTAGACTAGAAGTTTTTGAAATAAAACTCTCGTTTTATCTTTGTGTATTTTATTATGAAACGTTTTTTTCATACATAGTACCAAATATTATCCTAAATCTACAAGACATATAGTAATAAAAACAATATTTTTTGCACTAGGCCAAAGCATGCGACAGGGTTTCTTTTTTTTTTTTTTCATTTGGAAACTGTGATTTAAAATCATTTACGACTTGGAGTAAAAACTGTTTTTGGTCTTCATTTTTTGTTAAAATGTCATTATAGTCAGTAATAAGTTTGATTCCCCTCTCAGCGGCATCATTTACAACTTTAATTTTGTTTACAATATTGAAACATCGGGTATAACTTTCATTTTCCCTCCATGTTGTTGGATCATTTTCCAAAAATTCCATAGACAAACCTAATTTTTGAAAAAACTGTTTAGTGTTCTCGCATATGAAGTCCTGAATTTCCTTGTTTTCAACGTCAGTAATGTTACTAATCATAAGTCGTTTAATACCCTTTTGATTTGGTGCTTTCCTATTCAAAGCTTTAACCATTTCTCTTTTAGTGGTAACTGAAATATCGTCATCAAAGAAAGATAAGCCAACATTTACTGAATTAAGGTACCACAAATGGTTCACTATTTTCCTACTTGCGGCTTGAGATATTTCTTTGTCAATATTTTGATAATTAATGAGTTCTTTACAAAAGTCTAAGTCATGAAGCGATGCTTTACTAGCAAATGACGCTGTAAACCAGGCCTTTACATAAACCTTTTCAATAAAGAGACATATATCTTCAATACCTATTTTTTCTTTTTTAGTTAGTTGGAACTGATCTTGGAAAAAAAATATTTTTAGACAGTAAATGGCTTTGGCCATCCAACGTGCATGATGAAATGCCCCTGGTTGATAGAATGTCGTGTGAGTGGGTTCTTCTTCAACAAAAATTCTTTATAATCATCACGAGGCTGTTGCAAAGTTAAAGCTGCATTTAGAAACTTTACAATTTCGGCTTTAACTGGTTGTAAAATGTGTTTAATTTTTGATACCTGAAATCCAGTTTTTAGTTTATTTTGATCTATTTTAGGCCAAAATTCCCTAAAACGTTTAAATAGTGGCACATTTGGATCAGATGAGGAAGGCATTTTTGTGTCAAACACACTTCTCAAAACCACTTCAAAAATATGATGTCTACAAGGAAAATATAGAATATCTCTTTCTAATTTTTGTTGCAATAATGTGGCTGCCCCATTTATATAACCCATATTTGATGCTGTTGTATCACAACACAAAGCTATTACCTTTTCGTCCAAATTCCATTCACAAAGCACATCATAAACTGCTTCAGTCTGTTCTCTTCCAGTTGAATTGGGCAAAGCTGGTACTCCAAGTAGTTGTTCAATATCTCCACTAGTAACTAAGATAGCAAGTCTATCGATATTTCCCATTCCAGTGAGAGAAGGTAAAAGTTTTCCATCCCAATGGATGACTGGGGCCGGCAATTCAGAATTACCGAAGGCAGTTTTTAATATTTCAGCTCTTTCTTCGCGGATGCGTTGTTGAGAGCGCTGAAGTGTGGTTCTGCTGATGGAAAAAGATGTGGTGTCATGTCCTAGTGCTTCTGCTACTGCCGTCAAAATATGGAATCCATACCTGTCGCTTATTTTGCAAGCATCAAATGCAGCGGCTATTTTTGGTGTGATGATGTTACATGTTCCATACAATCTCCTCTTTTTTGGCTGTGACGGGCCAGGCTGGTCTTGTAACAACTCTTCTTGGGCTTCGATTATTTCATCTTCATTTTCGTTGGAGTCGGCTGAATTACTACTTGATGATGGACAAGTGACTGTTTCCTCTAATCTAGCTTTTTCTTGTTGACTTCGTTGCATTCGTTCGGATAATTTCTGTAATTTCTCCTCAGCCGATTTTTCTTGAGAAGCAAGTTGGTAATCAATACCATGCATAAATCCAGGACGTCCCTTTTTTCTTTGGTTAATTAAAAACTGCTTATCTTCATCTATTTTCATCAACTCCAATGCATTTGCATGAGAAATGTCAAAAAGATCGTCCAATTTTTCAACGAAATTTTTTTCTTTACCTCCCGCACTGGCCCTTTTAGCCGATTTTTGTAAGTTCCTCCACTCTGCATAAAGTTTATCTAGTTGTTTAACACAATGAAAATCCTGACGTGTCGGAATGCGAGCTTTATCCCAAAAAACTGACACCTCTTTTATTGTTAATTTAGCACTTTCATGTACACTTAGCTTCACTTCACGAATGTTATAAAAGAGCACTTGTAATACTTGTCTACGGCAATTTATTGCCAATGATTTGTGACGAATAGTGTCCAACTAAGTAAATGAAAGTATCCTTTAGTAAGGATCTAACATCAGCCATCGTTAAATGTTTTTTCAAAAAGGAACGTATGCTAGAACTTATAATGTCACCACTGTAAAACACAATTGCAAACTGATATAAAAACCTATCGTAGGTGCATTATATTTCCAAACTTCCAAAACAAATAATTTCTAGGAAATAATTACACCAATAAAACATTATGAGAAAAGAGGTAGATATTTGTATTTTAAGTAAAATTTAAGTGTATTACCGTAATAAAATCTTATCTACAAATTTCTACCTGAATGCGGCACGGGTTACCGTAATAAAATCTTATCTACAAATTTCTACCTGAATGCGGCACGGGTTACCGTTCACCGAATTATCTGAAACTTTGACATAAATTATTCCTAGTATAATAGTATATTTTCGTGGGGTGAGACTTAAAAAATACGCAAAAAAAATTCACCCCCTATAGAGATGGGCCACCCTAATCCATACCCACCCGTATTGTCAGTACAGAGGCTGGGGCTCGAACCCAGAGAGCGATAGACAGTCGGTCAGCATATTCGCCACTCAATACGCCTTAACTGACTGAGCTGCCGTGCTACCACTGCATCATTTTTACTCAAACTATTTTTTGTGCTTTTCGCATTTAGGGAGATATTAGAAAAACCGCTGTTTTCTTATGTGGTTATACGTATTTTGTGTCTTAATGGAATTTTCTCTGTAATTTAAACATATCCTCGTCAGACCCATGTAACACAAAAGGGTACAAAGCCGAAACTAGTCATGTGTCACTAGTCTATTGGCTCACCCTAAGCTATAATCCAAGGCTAATTTTTTTATCCACCACTAGAGGTTGCAGATATAATTCGTACACATATGTGGGTGTTGGGTCTAGCTTTAAAACATTCAATTTTGTATTAAATGGTCCCAAGTTACACATTTGTGTACAAAGAATAAAACATCTTTTTTATACCAGAGGTTTTATTTAAATTCAAAGTACAAATTAATAATAGTTCTAACTATGCGAAACTCTACAAAATTCCTTAACTTAAAATATCTAATTCTAATTAATGTATTCGCAATAAGAGGGATTTTAAATGCTGCAGACCAGTACGTTCTAATCCTGTGCTCATTAACAGCGTTTTGCCTACAAAAGCTTCTGCTCCTAGTAATTTGTTAAACCTTTTTGAAAGTGCACGTTTGTGTTATCAGCTACTTTTTTAAAGAAATTTGCATCATCATACTGGCTGAAATGATCAACTAGAGAAAACCTTTCGCAGTTTTTCGCACTTCTAGGCTGCGGAATAAACTCTAGAGATCGTGGTTCAATGTCACAGTCTTCGCTTATGTCATGCCAATTTTTGTTAGGAGGCTTTTGGTCTTTTTGAAGTTTTTTATATCTTCGTCCATTCGTTGGTGATTCATCTTCGTATTTTTTTGTATAAAAGCGCTTTTTTTGGGGTTTGGGGTTGTTTTTGAAGGAATTGGTGTCGTGGAGGACTCATTTCGTTGAAATGAACTGCTGGAATCGCTTCCCTGATCTTCCTGAGTTGGTAAATTTGTGAAAATTAGATCACCACCATCGCTAGATTCCACGGCTGAAGAATCGCCTCTAAAGGCATAATCACCCGGATTATAATCTTCTTCATCATTAGTGGCGAAGACGTCACTGTTTTCTTGTAACTCAGCAATCTGCTCATCAGTTTCGATTTAGTGTGGAAAAAAAATTAAAAATGTACTTTAAACTGTTACAATCCCTATGTCAATTTTTGTGGACAAAATAAATTTGCAATAAGACCCAACTAACACAAATAAAATCAAATGTTGTTTTTGTAAAAATGGACGCAATTTTAGCAAAATTGTATACGTGATAGTGAAATTTGAATATTTTACAAGCATGTTGTGATAACATTGGAGGCCATGTTGACATTTAAACATTAATATTTTACACTTACCTCGGAAAGTTCACGATTTTGTAGAATTAGCTGTACTAGTTGATGCCATAACTGCTCCACAATCACCTCTACTAACTATTTTGTTAATTCTGTAGTGATTTTGAAGAGCCCTTGAAGCCTTATGTTGACTAGAATGCACCGCACGACAATAGCACACGCAGTAAATTTGAAAAAAATCAAGAAAATTTGTACACAAATGTGTTCGCGGGGACCGACGAGGATATATTATATACCCATGGAAACTTGGACGATGGTACAGACAACAAACCTTTTTGATTAATGAGAAAAAGAAGCCTGCAATGTTGTATATGGTACACAAAATCGTATTGCATTATTAAAAGGGACTAAAGTAAACATTGTCACGTAATAATCTTTTAAGCAATTGCAATTTTATTTTTGAAAAATTATTAAGAAAGTAGATAAAACTTTGATCCCTCATAAATATGATGGATCGGAGAGTCAAAGTAGTAAGCTCCAATTTACGAAAAAAAGGCTTCTTTAATTAAGACCTTAAAACGGGCGACTTATGATTTTAAAGTTAGTGCCGTTTGTGGAAAAGGTGGACCAATGACAATTATGCGAAAGACTAGATCCCTTACGTTATAATAGTCAATTTGTAATTGATTCGTGAGTAATTGTTGCAAGATTTTTTTTCCTTTACAACATGGAAAGGGTTGCAGCAATCATTAATAAAAAATGTTCCACAAAAATATCATTTCCGCCGGTAGCCATGTTCTCCTTTTCTGTTAGTTCTGTCCTAAAATCATGTATTACTAATTGGTAGAGAATTAAAAAGCTACAACCTTTATATAAATAATTTTCCTTTATTATTAATACTTTACGATTTACAGCCACCAGAATGGTGAAAATTTGTGCGTCATTGCGGATTCTTGCTATTATCGCTGTCCCGTTATTTTTCAGTTAGTATAGACTATACCTAAAATTTGTATTTAAATAATTTTCTTCCGCAGTTAATTGTTTAAAAATTACATCAGCTCCAAATTTTCGAATTTCGGAAACGTCTGCCTCGTTGTTCCGATATCATTAATATTCATGATTAATTTTTTAACCACTAAAATTGCCCTAAAGTAGTAAAGTAGTGTTATTTGTTTAAACAGTGAATTTGATCCGAATTTTTCCAGTTCTCACTAATCTATCGGCACCATCATTTTTCTCTATTGCTAATACTTTTCGATTTACAACTATCAAAAAATATGAAAATTTGTACTTTACTGCAATTTATTTCTAATTAATCCTCTCCACATTGCTTCTATGTAGTAATTAGTTATCATTAATATTTTAGATTATAAAATTTTCTAGATCCTCTATTTAAACAATTTTTTTCCGCGGTCAGTTGTTCCAAAATTACAGTAGCTCGAAAATTTCATCATTTTTCGAGGTGCTATAATTCAAAAAAAGTTGACCGTGGAAAAAATGTTTAAACAAAAGTTTTGCGAAATTTTATAATATGCAATATTGATAATAACTAATTACTACGTAGGAACAACGGGGAAAGAGATAATCGTAAAGATCTGCATTGAAGCACAGATTTTACTTGTCTGGCGGCTGTAAATAGTAAAGTATTAAACAAAGAAAAAAATTGATTAAACAAAAGTTGTACTTAGCTTTTTTCCCTGCAATATTGGGAATACCTAATTTTAGAGTATAACTAGCAGGAAACGGAATAACCGAGGAAAACCTATTATGACGGTCATTTTTTCAACTTAGCTGCCTTAGCGGGAACGATATTTTTGTTGAAAACATTAATTATGATTGTGACAATCGACCCTATATTATAAAAAAAATCCTAACCCACACTAAGACATTAGAACACCCTACCCTGTATGCACTCGGTAATATCTTCTGTCTACTTTATAATATTGTTACAAGCACTAATAGGATGCATTTATATCTCCAACTTTAAAACTAAATTATTTTATTTGTAGTTGTTTTTTTAGAATGGCTATCTGTAACTTCCTATTTTTCGAACTAAAACTGCAGATCATAATTAGAAAATCTGTAATTCAAGGTTTTTAATTTTTGCGTTGCTTTGAAGTTGTGGTTTTTATGAAAATAGCACAATTATTTCAATTTAGTAGAATATTAATGAAAAAAGTATAAATCATGATTATTAATAAAAAGGCCTTGAACCTATGTGGGGATTTGCAACAATATACCTACTATTTTATTAAATTATAATAATTTAATATACTTTACATTTCATTGTATTAATAAAATAATACATTTTATTATTTTTAACAGTTAATTTTGCGCAAAGCAAAAATTCGCAAATATACTACTAAAATAATTTAAAAATGAAGAGAAACTTAAAAGGCAAGAAGGTAGATCGAGATAGAAATTAAAACATGTTATTTAATGAATAGTATATTTCAAAGAAGGTAACAAATTGTACTCACGAGGTTAAGAATAGGCCAATGTAATTTAACAAATATATATTAACAGATAATCAACAACCAATGTCAGGTATGCACTGCAACCATAACAGTAAAATATAAAATACTATGATCAACATCGAAAATGACTGAAAATTCCAGATCAGCTGCATTTATGCAAGTGCCAATCAATTGAGAATCCGAAGAAGTAATGAAATTCTTAAAAATCATAACCCCATTTTTGAAAATGTAATATAGATAAACTTATCTGAGAACGCTACTTCTCGATATGTATGTTAGAAACATCTATGAAATGAAGACCTTCTTTTTGTGATAAGATTGTGGGACGGTGCCGCTGACGCCCAAGATGTCGATGCCACGAAAAAAAAAAGTATATTACGTACCATGAACCGTATGAGATACTTTTAGGCCGGAAGTTGGCAAACACACAACCAGAACTATAAGTACAAATGGTTTGACTTGATTAACGAAAACTTATTTCTATAAGGAAACTTAAACTGCCAGTCTTACTAAATGTCAGCGTTATCGCAGGGTCAACGCGGAAAACTGATGTAAATTAAATAAATATGAATTACAAAGTACAAGATAACGAACCACACCATTTGATAGAGGAAACTCTAAATTACATTTGTTTTACAGCGACAGGGGATGTGATTGGCAACTTAACTTGGGCAAATGTAAATGAATTTGACAAAAAATTGTCTCTATCCGAACTACAAGGTACAATAAATATCAGTACACAATCGATTTGCCTTTTCAGCATAAGTCCAACAAAGGCTTAAGAAGTGAGATGAATAAATGCGGAAGACTAGCGTGGGAGTAAGACAAATAGTTTAAGATGTGGCGCGGAGTTCTTAGTGGCGATTTTTGCTTTTTAGGTTAAATTTTAATCATCTTTATTTAAGTGTAGAGAAGATGAATTTTAAAAACGTATGCACAAATATGAATCATATTTAAAGATAACAGAATTTATATAATATAATAAGGGCAATGTCAAGATATAGGTTTTTAAAATTGTTAGTACCACCGCACCATCTAGATCTGCAATGTTTTTACATTTTTTCTTAATTTTTAATTATTGTATTAGAAGTGAAAACCTTAAGTAATACTAATATTGGATTTATTAATCATTGCCTGCGTAGTATATAAGTTATTTGCCTTCAAAAATGAGACGCAATCCTATTGCCAACAAAAATTCAATTCTTTTGCAATTTTTAAATGTGTATCTGTGAAACCGAGAACTTGACCACCTGTAGACTCGAGTTTTTGATTTCATTTACTCGGTCTACAACCATAATTTCAAATTTTTGTAAATTATACTTAAATGGTATTCTGAGTTTATAGTTTGAATATTAACGAGGAGCACTTGATGCAAGTAAAATTATATAATCTGAAAATCTTAAGTTATAGTTCCACCTCTAGCCACCCTATCCTACCAGTTCTCTAGCATACATCGCATGCCAAGTTCGCTATAGGTATTAAGAACATAGCACTACCTGACGTCTTTCCCACTATATATTCGTCGGATTTGGTATTGTTGATTTGCACCAAAGCAGAGTTTTCTTCATGTACCTAATTGTCGAATAATGAAAAGTAGCTCTCAGGATGTTTCCACCTTCAAAGAATATTCCTTTCCTTCTCGATAAGTTGTTGTAAATTCAGTATTTGTACTCTAGTATCGCGTTCTTTAACAAAGCCGGTTGTCCAGGAGATTTTTATCAAGAAATGTGATATTGAAGTTTGGATTGAAGAATATTCAGTATACACCATGTCTTTACTGACGTATGCTATTAATGCCATGAAATTTTAGTTGTCTCAGATATCTGTCAGTTCTTTTTAATACAGTGGCACAAAGACTCTCAGATATTTTCAATTAATTTAAGCACCTCTATCGCCATATTGTCGTTGTTTTGCCAGTATTCAGTTCCTTTATCATTGTGTTCACTTCTGATTTCAATAATAACTTTACTCGTAAGACAACTTCCAAATTTATAAAAATAAAACAGTTTTTTCTTTAAGGTACTCCAAGCCAATTATTCTCTTATTAACACACTAGACAAAATAAAACACAATTTGTATAAATTATTTTAAAATATGAAACAATATAAACATAAGCACACCACATATAGTAGATAACCCCTAGATCCAAAGCCAAGGCAGACATACATCCATATCCACCGACATTGTCAGTGCCGGGGTTGGGACTCGAATCTTCGAATCCGGCTGAGCTAGGTAATTCTAAACGTTTTCCTTTGTTCATAGTACCAAATTTTAGCCTAATAGACCAATTCAATTAAACGATCTCCTGCGTAATCTTTTGCTTTAATTTCCCGGTACCTCAAAAATTTGTAATTTGTAATTTTGTAATTTATTTCTCACTTTATCATAGGATACATTATAAATAATAATCAATACTATACAGAGTTAACGTAAATAAAAACCGGTGCCCAAGGAATCACTACTTCCACATCCAGATTTTCTATCCAAGTCACTCATAACGAAAAAATGTTGTATGTGGAAATAATTGTTTATAGAACTTTAATAATATAATATTTGAAATCCCCTACCCCAAAAACCCATAAAACAGTATCCCATATCGGTAGTGGTAATAGGGCTGGTAGTGGAGGTGGATAAAGTAAAAAAATATTTTGAGGTTTCTGGTTCTTGGAAACACACTAGATCACAATTTTTTTTCATCTCCTTTAATAATGGGGTGGGGGTGTTAATGGGGTGGCAATGCCAATTTTTTTTTGAGACCTTAGCTTCTCTTGTATATACTAAATACCAACTTTATGAAGTCTTGATTTACTGCTTGATTTACCTATTTACCCCAAATTTGTGGGTTATAATTAGAGTTATAATAATTGGAAAAAAAATGTTGAAATTTCGAGGATGTGTGTTTTTGTCTTTTCATTGTTTCCGTAGTGAGCACGGTAATATTTATACGACAAAGATGCACGGTGCCCTTTTACTTCCACATCCAGTGGAAGTATAATAACGACAAAAAAATTTTTGAAAATTTTACAATGGTTTACAATGTCATGAAACGTCGAGACTTTAAATTTGAGCGAAAAAAAAATTCTGTCTCTCTGTCGGTCTGTAACTTTTTCTTGTGCGCACGTTTACTCTGAAACTGTTTAAGATATTGACTTGAAATTTGGTACACGTATGTACTTTAACGGGATCTGGAACTAGATTATATTTTCATCTTATTCCGTCGAAGGGTTGGGGTGTAAATGGGGTAAATAAGTAAATCAAGCAGGTAAGAGTTCATAAGATTGCTATTTAGTGTATACAAGAAAAGCTAAGGTTTCAAAAAAATTTTTGGCATTAGCCACCCCCATTACCACCCCTACCCCATTATTTTTACTTAGGTGGTGAAAGGTCAAAAAATCATCATTCTCGAAATTTCAATATTTTTTCAATTCTTTAAACAAATTGGGAGGCCTTAACAATATTAAAAAATACTGCTTCAATCGAGCTGAATCGAATGGCACCAAAACATATCACTTCCATATCAAGTGGAAGTATAGCAACGACAAAAAAATTTTTAAAAACTTTTATTGTTCAAATAGGCTTAGAATGTCATGAAACGTCGATATTTTAAGTTTGAGCGAAAAAAAAAAAATTCTGTCTGTCGGTCTGTCTGTAACTTTTTTTGTGCCCACGTTTACTCTGGAACCGTATGAGATATTGGTACATATTTGTAGTTTAACTAGATCTAGAACTAGATTATATTTTCGTCTTGTTCAGTCGAAAGGTTGGGGGTAAATTGGGGTAAATTTGGGGTAAATGGGTAAATTATGTAAATAAGAGTCCATAAAATTGGTATTTAGTATATACAAGAGAAGCTAAGGTCTCAAAAAAATTTTGGCATTAGCCACCCCCATTACCACCCCCACCCCATTATTAAAGGGGATGAAAAAAAATGTGATTTAGTGTGTGTACAAGAACCAGAAATCTCAAAATATTTTTTTACTTCATCCACCCCCACTGCCACCCCCCATCACTACCCCCACCCCGCTACAGAGGTGGGGTATCGTTTTATGGGTTTTTGGGGTAAAGGATTTCAAATATTATATTATTAAAGTTCCATAAACAATTACTTCCCCATACAAAATTTTTTCGTTGTGAGTGACTTGGATAAAAAATCTGGATGTGGAAGTAGTGATTCCTTGGGCAGCGGTTTTTTTTCAAGTACTGGGAAGTTAATGCAAATGATTTTACCACTTGCAGAGGACTAAATCCTTTAAATGGACCTCATTTTGTTGGATATTGTAATAAAGATAAACATATAATTAAACTAAATTTAAACGACCATCTTACTAAATTACCGCTACTACTAATATGAAGAAATTGTAAAGCTTATCAACTTGTCGTTTCTGTAACAGTGAAATACATTTTTCAGTTGGTATGCGACCTTCCTACATTAGCATATAATCACATTATTTCACAATATTTTTTCCAACTGCACCGGAACAACTTTCATTTAATAAACATAAAAGTATTAACACCACTATAACCAGACCATAAAGAGCACATATAAATATTTGTTTAATTCGTTGTGTATCCGATCTAAACCATCGTCTGAAAATGGAAAAGATTAAGGAGTTACCTATGTCAGTTGAAGCAATGCAACAGGTATTTCGCCGTAGACAATTGTATTAAATCGAATGCGCAATTTTTAATTAGGAACGAAAGCGTGAGTATTTTCTTTCTTTCAAAAAGTATTAGTAATTCTTTGATCATTGGATATAAACAAATAAAATTCCGAACTGAATACAGAAACTACAAAAGATATTTAATAACGTTTTGTGAATCAACATAGCTTTATCACTCCGCGAAACGTCAGAATTTTATTAGAAATCATTAAGGACAATTCTTTTTTATGTATGGGATGTAGAAATTTGTAGAAATGTCTACAATTATTGTATTGTAAATTTAATTAATTTGACAAGATAAGGAATTATGTCGTTTATTGAATTATTACAAATGTATCTTATTTCTTTAAACATGGCGTATGAGAATAATATTACAGAAAAATTAGACGAATTTGATTTACTTCAACCAACTTATACTCTTTGTGATAACTTCCATTTATATATTTATTTATTCTTACTGCTAAATAAATCTATTTTAAGGGCACGGCTAAGTACACAATAAAAAAAATTGTTACATTAACGTTCAATACAAAGATATACACGATATATAAACAAAATCGTTAAAAATTACAAATAGCCGGGGGCAAACCGCTGACCAGAATTTGTACACCAAAGTGCACTGTAATCCACAGAATTCACCGCAATGCACTGTGGAAGTATTTCAATGTAAAGTAGTATTACTATGAGAAGATGCCAGCAAAAAATATGCGCAGAAACGAGTTTGTGCACTCCATCATTCTAAGCCAATGAGAAAGAATTACGTGACATTCAATGTCAACACCAGTGGCGGCGGTGTCCTGCAGTAGAGCGGCGGTGACGATAATAATAATAATAAAACAACTTTATTAGGCAAAGTTTAGTAGAACTTACTATTCTTACACTTCTCCTGAACAAAGGTTACTCGTAACAGTTGGCAACTTTTAATCTACTCCATTTTCACAGTTCCTTGACCGCGAAACTTTTATTGCAATTACACATCCCTATACCCCAGATAAAGCTATGCCACTGGTAAAAATATTCGCGCATTTTGGCTCCGCCCTGGCATCTTCTCATAGTAATACTAGTCTACCGCAATGCATTATCAAACATTGCTCATAGATACCCTCTTTAAGGTCAGGTAGGTCAAAACAGTACAGAGGTTGTCAGTTCTTCTATATTCATCTTAAATACTGTGACGTGTTTCCACCCCTAGGAAACCGCCCTTGCAAATTCCGTGGGTTCCAAAAATTATAACAAGAGATGTCCACTAACACACTTTATTAAATAATTTACTGGATACTTCACAATACTATTATTAACTTAAATGCATTTTACTGACTAAAAATAACAATGTTTATCGCTTTGTTTTCACTTTGGAGTCTTAACCTCACTTGTCAATTCAAAACTACTTCTTCCCGCCGAGAATGCGGCCTTTTATACCTAAAAATGACAGATCCCGATTTTTCTGTGATTACGCCACCATTCTCTAGATAGTTTCCAGATGTCATCACTATAGAGCTTCTAGTAGGTTCTTTCTCTAGTAGGTGCAAACCTCTACATTCAGACATCCGAACTAAATTGAATTTTGCGTTGCCTAAATTCTAGGGGTTGCAACACATCAATTAAGCCTGAACGTCCCGTCCCGGTCAGGCAATTCAGCTTCTTTCACATACTTCGCCAGTCTATCCAAGTGTACGATCTTCATCTTGGACTTTTTGCTTCGTTGAATCCGATAGACGACATCATTAATTCGGGTAATAACAGTATACGGTCCATCCCAAGGAGGTTGAAGTTTCGGTGACTTCCCTTTCTTTCGCTGTGGGTTGTACAGCCAAACCAGATCTCCTACCTTGAACCCTTCTGAACTACCCTTACGGTCATATCGAGCCTTCATTCGGTTACTAGCTATGGTGATTTGGTCTCTAGTCAAGGTTAAAGTTCTCGCAATAATATTGGGTAGGGACTTAATCGATTCGTCATCTTCAACTAGGCCAACACGGTACCCTCCAGGATTTCCTTCTAAGGCAGCATCTATCATTTGTTCTGAATGAGCAGGAATCTTGATCGTCTGTGTTGTTAACAACCTCGCTTTATGGAATTGATCGTCTGCGGTTGCCAGAATAAATTCCTCATTTCCAATTTTTAAGACTCGCTCCCCTACGTCAACAATATATCCCTGCTCTCCCATGATGTCCAGACCCAAAATGAAATCATCCATAATGACAGCCACAATGACCTTGTAATTGAACCTCAACCGTCCAACCTGCAGTTCCAAGTTGACCTCTCCATGGACCGCAGCCCTGTCCCCCGTGGCTGTCCGAATGATTACTCCATTTTGCTTCTTGTCAATCTTCTTGATGACGTAGCACCGGTGTCAATAGTAAACACGCATTTTCTTCCATTCACATATCCTTGTAACAACAGACTACTTGGAATTCTTTAATAAGCTTCAATTTGGTTCAAAGTACATGTTAACAGGTTTTTTAAGCCAGAGTTTAAAGAGTGTGACCTTTTCAGGGCGACTTTTAAATGCACCTAATTTTAACTGTATCTCGGCAATGATGAGCCTAAATAAATTTTTATTTCATAGATTATTTTTGTTATTTCATAAGCTAAGTATTGTTGCTTAAAAATCAGTGTAGCTCGGTGGATATTAAAGCAAAAATAACGTTATATGTTTCTTTTGGGTAGAATTCGACGATCTACACGTAACTCATGAGTTAGGGTGAAACACACCTCCAAAGAAAAAGCACCCTTATTCCTTCTTAATATTTCATATTCGACCCATTTTGAATCAAACTGTCGAAAATATTTGAATTTAAACCTGCTATAGAATTAGCCCGAAGTGAGATAACCAAGTTACTCTACTAAGATGTGCAGCTTGATGAAATCGATATGGGAACACCGTCGAACCATACCTTGTAATTTGAGAAAGATTACACGTATAAAAAAACACGCATACGAGTCGAATTGAGAACCTTCCCTTTTTTAAATTTCATAAAGTAGGTTGAAAATACCTTCAGTTAATTAACTGTAGCTTTGGATAACCTAAACTAATATGATGTGACAAATAAATATACTGAACCTAAAATGTTCTAGAATAACTAATTGTCTTCCGTCACTAGTCTACGTGCGATGATGCGAGCGACATAAATTTAAAACTTCTCAGTCACAGAGCAAGCATGTCCAAAAGATGAGAATATTTAACGTAGGAACATTGAGGCAGGTAAAGAACAAGCCACAGACTTCTTTTAAAAGAGGCTGATGGACCACCAACGGTACTCCTCCTACCCGTCCTTAACCAACAAATTCTTTGCATGGCATTGATAGATCTTTAAATGCTTTGTGCCTCGTTAGATACCTTTACTTCGAAAGTTATTATGTCTCTTTGAGATTGAAAAAATAATATCTAATGAATAGGAAAGACAGTTAACAATGTTGGAAGGATGTTGTAGTTATTTACTTATTATATTTATATAGTTATTTATAACTTTCTTTTGAATTGGGATCGGAAACAGTAACAAAAAGGAAGTTTCATTACAATGTAAATTGCTGTTATTACCTTTGTCATTTAATGTTCATATATAGGGTGTCTTGTTATTGTGAAAATTTCCAGCTAGTTCCCTGTCAACAAGTGAAAACGTCAATACCACTAAATCATTTCTTATAGAAAGTTAAAGCACTTTGTAGTAAATTAAACCGATGAAAATGGTGTTTCGGCGGAATCGGCTAAAACTTTGCTATTTCTAGTTCAAGTCATGCTGACCAAAAGTTCTCATCACATCGAGTCGATGCTATGGACAGGTTTTGAGATACAGCTTGTCAAAATTAGGTAATTTACGTCATTTAAGTCATTCAAGAATTATTACTCTTAACTTCAAGGATTCTTTTCAGAATTTTTTATAAAATTTGAGGTTAAGTAAAATACATAAATGACACATTTCGGCTTGTTTCGGCATAACTTTTACTTCTAAACTATTAACTTTAGCAAAAAATTGCAAGAGACGAAACATTTTTATTCAAGTCCAATGAAGCTCAAGGATTTTTTAGAATTTTTTATCAACTTTTAGGTTAAGACGACTCGCTTTGATGGAATTGGACAAAACTTTGCTATTTTGTAGTTAAAGTCATGCTGATCAAAAGTTCCTATTGCACTGAGTCGATCCTATGAGTGGTATTCACTCCAGGAGTACTTGAAAGTTCTGAAAATGAATAATCTATATATCTGTTTATGTACTGCTGCCAGCGTATTTTTGTGTGCGTGCATGTGTATGTGAAGTTTGTCATCGATATTTCCGGCAAACCCTGTATACACTGAAAACCACTCATCTATCGACTTGGTGCAATAGGAACTTTTGATCGGCATGACTTTAACTACAAAATAGCAAAGTTTTGTCCAATTCCATCAAAGCGAGTCGTCTTAACCTAAAAGTTGATAAAAAATTCTAAAAAATCCTTGAGCTTCATTGGACTTGAATAAAAATGTTTCGTCTCTTGCAATTTTTTGCTAAAGTTAATAGTTTAGAAGTAAAAGTTCGGGGGTGTTTTATTTATTTAAATATTTTTGTAAAAAGAGAATTACAGAAATTAAGTTTTTTTAAATTTTCCCGCTTATTACTTAGACATTTGAATTAGATATTTTAGTTATCGCAATTTAAATTTTTTCTGTTATATTAGTATGTAACTGAGAAACCTCTCGTGTTCATAGCAATACATGTTTTGATTTAATTCACATTAATCATGCTGTAAAGAATTCGCCTAGTAAAATTGTGTAGTCAATACGATCAAAGGCCTTTGAAGAATTTGTATACTATAACTCATACATGATATATACCTGCCCAGAATCGTCAATATGTATAGAAATAAGTAATATGAAGACTATTAAAAATAATAATTACTAATAGCTCTTAATTCCTTCCACATCCAATGGAAATATAGTAACGACAAAAATTTTTTAAAAAATTTGTATTATTCAAATATATTTTCATCTTGTTCCGTCGAAGGGTTGGGGGTAAATTGGGGTAAATGGATAAATCGAGCAGGTAAGAGTCCATAAAATTGGTATTTAGTATATACAAGAGAAGCTAAGGTCTCAAAAAAATTTTTGGCATTAGCCACCCCTATTACCACCCCCACCATTATTAAAGGGGATGAAAAAATTTGTGATTTAGTGTATGTACAAGAACCAGAGACCTCAAAATATTTTTCTACTTCATCATTATTTTTTGTATCTTTTCAACAGTATATAAGTATAAAACACGTCAGTGAAAATAACGTATACAGAGCCAATTCTGAACGTTTGTTTTTAAGTATGGGTGTTCCACAGGGTTCAATTTTGGGCCCTGTATTATTTATGTTGTATATTAATGATCTTAATTTTATTCTATGCAATTAATTCTTTCCAATGTATGCTGATGATCTTTCTATGATTATTTCAGATTGTATGCATAATGTGTTAGAAAGTAAGTGTAAAAAAAGTATCTACATTTTTCAATCAACATTAGTTGTATTTCAATTCAGAAAAAACTCAAATAACTCAGTTCCATAATAGACAGAAAAACTGCAAGTCTATTTCATTTAAGGTCAATGAATCATTTATAACAGGTACCACGAAAGTATAAAGTTTTTATGTTTACATATTGATGAATGTTTAAGCTGGGAATTGCATTGTGAATATTTGATTTCCAAACTAGCATCAGTTTCATTTTTGTTTAATAATGTTAAAACAGTGCAACATCAACAATTAGTTAATTTACACTATGCCCAAGTAGATTCTAGATCGAGGTATGGTGTCTGTTTCTGGGGGAAATCCAAATATTGTGTTGTATAGCTATATTTATAGTACCCATTCTTGTAAAGAGGTATTTAGAGAGTGTAATATTTTAACCTTGCTAGGTTTATACATTTTTGACATGTGTGTTTATGTTTATCAAAATAAGAATTTATTCATTGTAAATAAAAATATTCATAACGTAATTACACTTAGCAAGGAAGATTTTCGAATACCATATGCAAGACTAAATATCACTTGCAATTACTCAAATTACGTGGGTCCAAAGATGTCCAACTATTTACCCACGTAATGTAAATTAGCTAGAAGTTTATAGGATTTTAAAAGTAAGTTAAACTTGTTTTTACTGTCCAAATGTTTCTATTCCGTATGTGATTTCCTTAGTTTTCCTTAGTAGTCCTAGTTTTTAAGGTACATGCTTATAAACTTGACTATTCAAATGTAATGTTGTCATTATGGAAAATAAAATATTATTATTATTATTATTCTATTTAATATCGGCCTGTTTCCGTGATAGTCATCGACGCCAGAAGAGAAATGACCCGCAACAACCTGGAAAATTTGTTCAGTATTCTCTCGCTGTCGAATAGTAAGGGGTTTTAATTGCATAGTGTCTAACAGATCAGGGATTTATTGCTTCACATCCTTTAGTAAGAATGGTAAAATCACTACGGAGTACTCGCCTAAGATTGCATAGCTGCTTCGTTCATGATGGTATATAACCCGCTAGAAGGTGGGGCAAGGTCGCTGTGTTCCTATGGATAAAGTAGTATCTACTACCAAAATAAAAAACCTCAAAATTGCGACTCCAATATGATGAATGGAAATTATGAAATGAAGCAAGTGTTTTAAACAGACAAAAAATCTTGAGCATCTAGGTGATTGTATATACAATAATAATAGGCCATAGTTCAAGGGTAGATTCTTTGGACCAAAATATGAGGATATAATAAAATATGCTTTAGTAAATTGTTGCTCTGGAAAAAGATACAGGGTGTCAAAATAGTTGGAATTATCAAGTTCTATCAAGTGTACCTTTTTTACGTAGAAATGACTCCTGCATGAGATTTTCTAGTCAAAAGTGCCACTACGTTTCGTAAAAAAAAGAGAAAGAATATTCATCATCTCAGGTATAGCTCAAGAGGCGCCCTCCATGGGCAAGCGTGATGTATTATATAAATTATTATTTCTTAGCTTAAAAAATGTTTCCATACCAAATTGGGAGAAGATCGGTCAAGACGTAGTTGAGATATTGCAAAAATAAGAAAAAAAATTCATACATTCTTTGTTTTCTATGATACAGAAACAAATAAAGAACCGTTTTAAATTTTGATTAATTTTCTTTATTTTTTATTCTTGTCCTTAGAATTTTTGACGCAAGTGCCATAGTTTCTAAGATATTCCAGCACTTCAACTTCAACCTATTAGCTTAGGATGCCATATTTAATATTAAATTTCCCCAACATAAATAATATTCTTCTCAGTGTATAAGCTATATTTTTGTTTACTACCATTTTTTCAAGAAATCTAAGATATTTGCAAAAAAATACGTTTTTTCGAAAATCCCTTTTTAGTTTAAATGCATTTTTTCTGAAGCACTGTATACGAACAAACAAAGTTGAGCGTCTAAGTCATGCTGTATGTTAACGAAAAACGGTATTTGAGAATAATAGTTTTTTAGTTACTGGCTACTTATAGGTGGTAACAAAATGGGGACGTTTTGTTAAAAAATGTGAAGAAACACATTACTTTTCTGTCACAACTTCTTTCTTTATAATGGTATAGAAATAGTAAAAAAATCGTTAGAGAGCTAAATTAATACTCTTCTTTTTGGTTGTTGGCATTTTTTATCTAAGTGCCACTTGCTGAGATTTTTAATATTTAAACTAAATAGATCGTTTTATTAACGTTTGGATGCCATACTTACATATCTCCTTACCATTAATTCTACAGAAATCAGCTTTAATTTTTTGCTACAAAGCTACAATGTTTTTGATTTTTTCTTAGGTGCTACCCCCTGAAAAGGGATGGAATCCACCTCCTATAAATTAGCAAGTCCACGCATAATATAGAAACTTTTCTGCGATGGATTTGCTATTAAATTACCAAAAAAAAAAAAAAAAACGAAATCCTGTACATAATACGTTATTATACTCTTTTTTGTAGCCTCTACTTTCACTCCCATTTAACATATTTTTTTCGCAGCGTGGTCGGAACATTACGTCATAGTGAAAGAAAATCACGTTCGTGGTCTTTCGAGACTAGTAGTCTATGCGTAATGAAGGCAGAAAGAGTGTAGATATTTCGTGCAAAGACGATATTACCTTTCCCTCCCGTTTTCGAGGGTGCTGAACACGATGGAAGTGGTGGGAGAAGTCCACCTCTTTTATGGATCCTTTTATGTCTTCATATATAAACGGGTCTGGGGAGTGATTTATGAAATAAAATGGAAGGGAGTTATAGAGTAAGTGGAATCCAGACAGCAGGCCCAGGGCGTTGATTAAACCCTCCCGAAGGGTGGAATCATTTTTTTTCAAATGATTCGGTTCAAACGCGTATCCCCCCGTTTTAGAAGTCGCCGATCACGGGAAAAATATTCATTTTTTGGGTTCAACCCCACTCCTCATTCCTCAAACGGGCAGAAACCACCCCACACACACCAGGAAGCATGCTATACAGGGTTTACAGGTTTTTCGGCACATGATCGTTATTCCTCTGCATATCCTTTTATCTTTCACGGAAGAGAAGGTGGTTGCTTCAACCATTCCAAGGGGTGTAAAATTCATTAATTACACTTTGGATTGTCAATACGCCCTCCTCTGTTTTCGCAGGTGCTGATCACGATAAAAATGTAATTAATGAATTTTATACCACTTGGAAGGGTTGAAGCAACTCCCGAGGTCGCTGCCACCTTCTCTTCCGTGAAAAATGAAGGAATAACAGGAATAACGATCATGTGCCGAAAAAAACAGTAAATCCTGGATAGCAAGCTTTCTGGTTGTTTCTGCCCGTTTGAATGATGACGAGGGGTTGGAGCTAAAAATGAATATTTTTCCCATCATCAGGTACCCCGAAATCGGGGATACGCATTTGAACCGAATCATTTGAAAAAAAAAAATGATTTTCCACCCCTCGTCTCGGGAGGGTTTAATCAACCTCCTAGGACTGCTGTCTGAATTCCACTTACTCTATCTTCTATTTTATTTCAAGTATAACCCGTCGATAAATCACTCCCCAGACCCGTTTATATATGAAAACATAAAGGGATCCATAAAAGGGGTGGCTTTTGGCCGTTTCAGGGGGTTGCGGCGGTCAAAAACTTCTTCCACCACTTCCATCGTGTTTAGCACCTTCGAAAACGGGAGGGAAAGGTAATCTCGTCTTTGCACGAAATATTTACACTCTTTCTGCCTTCATTACGCATAGACTACTAGTCTCGAAAGACCACGAACGTGATTCTTTTTCACTATGACGTAATGTTCCGACCACGCTGCGAAAAAAATATGTTATATGAGGGTGAAAGTAGATGCTACAAAAACATTTTGAATGTGGTGCAACGAGGGGAAGTTACCCTTAAAAATATTTGAAAAGTATACCGATCCTCTCCAATACTTGTCCAACATATATTTTTTCCAAAATTTTCGGTTGCTGCGTTTTGGCACAAAAAATTGGTTCATTGGATTTCATCCCCCTCATCACCCTGTGAAACGCGCCACCCTTTTGCATTAATATTTTGCAAAATTGTTCCCTTCACTTATTGCTAACTATATTCCTTCTCTTAATGAATATAGGGCCGGGGGCCGTTTCACCCTACTTATCCGGCACAGACATTGCGAGTATCCTATAGAATGTGTAACAAATATATAAAAAGCTCAGTAAATTGACGTTTTTAACTTGTTTCGAAGTTACAATCTCTAGATACTGTACTAGTATCACAACGATCAGAAACTAGAGTAATGGGCAGGAAAGAAGAATTCAAATTTTTAATAATAAAGGGGTTTTAGCAATCACCTGATCCTCCGCCATTTTCTGAAATCAACGTTCATAATGCAAATAAATATACCTAATAGACGAAGAGCCGGCCGTCAAATAGCCTATGAATAAGATAACATGAAAAACTTTGTGTGAGTGATTAATACTACCACAGACCTAAAGGGAGCCACCTTTTATACAAGCTAATTTTGCCCGCATCACTCCCGGTTACGATTTTTAATGTTTTCTTAAGTCATCAATAGTCCCTTGAGGTAAAGCTTTTACTCCACCGAACCACAAGACACGTCCTCTTCGTTTTCGAGGGCGGGGAACACGATGGTGACAATATTTTCCGACCTAGCGTCCAACCGCTACCCCCAAATCGAAAAATCCACTCCTATTTCCGATTTTCCGGTGCTACGGCTGCCGGATCGGATTTTTTCCAGTTTGAGAAAAATAAGTGAATATTGACCACAAGTGATCTAACCCACCCCAGGGGATTGAAACTATCCTCACTCCCAATAACTAAATGCCACGAAAACAACGAAAATCAGCTGGAAAGCAGTATACCCCCTATTTTCGAAGGCGGAGAATACATGGTGACAATGTTTTTCGACCTAGAGTCCAACTGCTACCCCCGGGGGTAGAAACTACCCCCAAAATAATTGTTTATTGAACTTTAATAATCTAATATTTGACATCGTCGACCCGAACAACACATAAAACGATATATCACATCGGTAGTGGATTTTGGGGTAGTAGCGAGGATGTACACACACTAAATCACAATTCAATATTTTTTTTTCACCCTTGTGGTCAATATTTACTTATTTTATTCAAATTGACCGAAAAAAAAACCAATCCTACAAGCTCTCGCAAGCGTAGCACCGAAATATCGGAAAAGGGGGTGGTTCTTTCGATTTAAGGGTAGCAGTTGGACTCTAGGTCGAAAAATATTGTTACCATCGTATTGCCCGCCTTTGAGAACGGAGGTATTCTGCTTTCCAGCTGATTTTCGTTGTTTTCGTGGCATTTAGTTATTGAGGGTGAAAGTAGATTCAACCCCGGGGGGTGGGTTAGGTGACTTGTGGTAAATATTTACCTATTTTATTCTAAATGACCAAAAAAAAAAACGATACGACAGGCCCTCGCAAGCCAAGCACCGGAAAATCTGAAAAGTATTCAGGTTTAGGGGTAGTGGGTGAAGGGTAAGTCGGGAAATATTGTCACCATCGTATTCCTCGCCCTCGGAAATAGAGATATACCGTTTTCCAACTGATTTTCGTTGTTTTCGTGGCATTTAGTTATTGGGGATGGAGGTAGTTTCAACCCCGGGTTAGGTCACCTGTGGTCAGTATTTACTTATTTTATTCAAACTGACCAAAAAACCCGATCCAGCAAGCCCTTGCAACCGTAGCACCGGAAAATCAGAAAAAGTGGTGTTTTTTTTTCGATTGGACGCTAGGTCGGAAAATATTATCACCATCGTGTTCCCTGCCTTCGAAAACGGGGTCAAAATTCCATGACGCGGGCAAAATTAGCTTGTATAAAAGGTGGCTTCCTTTAGGTTTGTGGTAGTATTAATCACTGACACAAAGTTTTTCATGTATCTCATTCATAGGATATTTGACGGCTGGCTCTCCGATTATAAACTTTAAAGAAATAGGATCGATTTTGAAAAAACTCACTAAACCCACTAAATTAATCTTGATGTCCGGGCGAAAATTTTAAAAACATAATTTTGTGTTGCTACACAATTTTTTAGGTATGGGAAAAGAGGTTCATTTTGTATGAGTAAAAGCGCACATTGGCATAAAAAATAATGAAATTGTTGACTCTTTGGCCAAGGAAAGCATCGTCTCAGGATTCCCATTAGAACAAAAAATCTGTCTATCTGACTCCTTTAACATTTTAAAATCTAAATTTAGAAATAG
The DNA here is from genome assembly GCA_936432065.2 of Rutpela maculata. Classification (NCBI taxonomy): domain Eukaryota; kingdom Metazoa; phylum Arthropoda; class Insecta; order Coleoptera; family Cerambycidae; genus Rutpela; species Rutpela maculata. The sequence continues at coordinate 383,975,841 of OW386285.2, read as the reverse complement.
ATGGTTAGAGCTGTGACGGGAGTTCTGTCATTCCAGTCCTACTAGATATACGCATATTCATCCTGACCTCCTATGTAAGTTTTGGCACGAAAATTATGAATATCCAAGAAAATATATTACAACAATAATACGTCTCAAATTTGGACATGCCTGTTATCCAGCACATTTACATAAAATAAATGTTCTGCCTTCAGAGAATTGTGATATTTGTAATGTTAAAGGTGACCTAGATCATATTTATTTTCTTCCAGTGTTCTAAGCAAGTGACAGACTACATAACAATCTTATTAATTATAATATTCAGGCTCCTTTTAATATACTTTCTCTCCTCAGCCTCCATAATAAGCAAATTTTTGATTGTATCATCGTTTTTTTGGAAGAAACGAATATTTTATTATGAATTTTGTGAGTGAATGTTTAAGTAGGTTAGCTTCGTATCCTCTGTTGTTTTTCCTCTGTTGCATCCCTTAATTTATAGTGGTCCTCTAATTTTGTTTGTGTTTAAAAAAAAATAAATGTCCTGACAGACCCCAGGACGAGAAGCGTGTGTCCCTGTTTTTTCTCCTTTGTTGATCTTCAATATTTATTTTTTCATTGTCGACACAGGTTAATTGGAATAAATGTTTTTTTTTAGGGTAGCGGTTGGCTGTATGGCTAGTGGCCAGATGCCAAAAAAAAAAAACAAAATTGTGAGAAGTTTTAAACTTTCTGATAAAAATTTGAAAAAATATATTTTTTAAGTGAGCAGTCATCTGAGGGCATTTGGCCGATTTAGCTGGCCAAAATTATGTATGATTTTTAATTTTCTCAAAACGTGTATTCCCATTAATTAATTGTATTTAAAGTGATTGAGAACCAATTTTATAAAGAAAAGTACGAATAGTATGTTTCAGTGGCGGCTGGTGAAATTTCATTTTTTTTTTCACTTCTGTGGCGCATGGGACCCATAGGAAATATGGGAAATAACATCTAGAGAAGCACTTCTCTAATGACCCCTAAAAAATTTTGCAAAAGCAATTTGGGAAAAAATTTTTGAAAATTCGGTATCCTCCCCTGGGTCTAGGAACTCCTGTTTATTTTTATTTTTTTGTCATATGCATTTGACTTTTCATAAAAATACGACAATGGATTTTAAAGTTTATGAAAATATTTTCATTACTAACTGAGATACAACGAATTAAAATATTGTAATTTGTTAAATTGTAAATTACAAAATTTCAGTTCATTGTATTTCAGTTAGTAATGAAAATATTTTCATAAACTCCAAAATTTATTGTTGTACTTCTATGAAGAGTTAAATGCATATGACAAAAAAAAATAAATAAAAATAAACCTAAACCCAGTTTTCCCAATTTTCAAAAAATGTTTCGCAAACTGCTTTTTCAAAATTTTTTAGGGGTCATTAGAGAAGTGCTTCTCTAGATGTTATTTCCCATATTTCGTATGGGTCCCATGCGCCACAAACGAGAAAAAAATATTGAAATTTCACCAGCCGCCACTGGTATGTTTCCAAATTATTTATTTATTCGTTTTAATCTAAAACTATGTATAATCTTAATAAATATACAAACATGATCAGCCGGAAGATAATGAGTGTTACGGTTCTTCATTAAATAATATTTCATCCAATTCAGCGGTATACGGGTTCAGATCAGGGCTGTAGTGGAATTAAATATCCCTGGTTTTCGTCATGGCAGAGCTAACATTAACGCTAACACTTGTAGTTGACATTTTGCACCCCAAATACATGCTCCTGGGTGTTTTCAGCAGCGCTCAATTTTTTTTTACCAGGGCATAGCTCTGACCTTAGTTACGACATACGACCCTGGTTCAGATATACAGGTTCAACTGCAAATAGCATTTCCAAAGCCTTCCTTAAAAATGACATTGTTTTCTTTCTAAGGGCGACATTGCCAGCTAAACAAAATGAGCCATATCTTGGAGGTTACTTTGGCTAAACTCTAGCGGTGTGAAACGTGCTCGCCTTATTAAGCGTGCTGAATAGCACACCATAAATTGACAGCCTGTTACATTTTTGTTATCTAATATACTATATACAAGTTATTACTTTAGATTTTCCCAATCATAAAGACAGAAAAAAATGTTAAACTGGGGTCATAAAATTTAGATTTTATATGTATATGTTCCGGCCATAAAAAAGAAATTATATTAAACCAAGGTCATAAAATTTAAATTTATTACCTTAAAATTTTCGATGCAAATTTTTGTGAAACCAATTTAAAACATTAAACGTCAAAGAAACAAATATTAATATATTGTCATCACAGCATTTTGCTGAATAACTGCACGCGTTCTTCGAGAAACTGATTGTGATAGCTTTCGGTATAAATTCTCTGTAATAGCCCGCTCCAATGTGCCTCTATAGCGACCCACAATTCTTCAGCGTTTGAGTACCAAAATGTCTGCTATATAAATTGATAATGCTCCACCATCGCTTTTAAATCAATTTTCGTCAAATAATGAAGTGTCAGTTTAAAGCCAGAGTTACACTAGTTTGTGGCTTATTTTATATGGCCACCAGTGTATTATATTCAAAACGTAGAGAGAAGTGGTTTTCTGCATAACGCCTGTACGTGTGTCTGTGTATATGTATGTTTGTAAAGTTTTCTTTCTACAAAAATCCAACGATTTTGATTTTCTTAATGTTCATCTCCTGACCTATTGATATTCGTGCCTATTGGACTAGCGGTTTTGGACATATGCGCAATATTGCAGAATTCCAATTTTTTCCTCTAATCTAAATTTACATCAATCTAGACTTATAGTAGGAGAGCTGACAAACATTATGGTGAACGATAATATTCAAAATTTTCACTGATGGCAGTCCATTCTTTGGTCTTTGGGTATGTCAAAACCGATCGTCTGCCGTTTCAAAGTGGAAGCATTAACTTGGGGGGTGTATTCAAAAAGGGGTGATTTTAGGTTTTAGTGAACCATATTGTTCAAGAAAATTTTTTGCAGTGGTGACTAATATAGTTAGTCTAGACGGCATTTCTACCTAGGCAGGCGATTTCTTTGGTAGCATTATCATAGCAGACGCAACTCAAAATGGCAAAAAATCACATTTCGGTGAACTATATTGTTCAAAAATAATTTTCGAGTCCTTCGATTTGTCTACTTATTCGTTATTTATTAACGAATCGGCAGACGAAAAAATCGATAGCATCGCCCTAGCAGACGCTGTCAAAGTGACAGATCTGGTTTTGATGAACGATATTTATCAATGGCAATGGCAAAATGTTTTGATAGTTCTGCTTCTCGTACACACACTTGATTGCGATTTTATCTCTTTAGCCCATTTAATATGGGGTGGGGCTAGCGGCAGTGGCTGATGTCAAAAAAAAATTGAGATCTTTGGTCCATTTAAATAATAGGGTGTGGATGGCTGATGCCAACAAATTTTTAAGACCTTGGTTTCTCGTACATACACTAAATCCCAATTTTATTAACTCTACTTATTTGCTTTGCCTATTTAACCCTATTTGTCCCCAACCCTTCGACAAAATAGGCTTAAAATATAACCTAGTTCCAGATCTCATTACAGTACATAAATACACCATAAGTCAATATCTTAAACAGTTCCAGAGTAATTGTGCACACAAAAAAGGTTACAGACAGACCTACAGACAGATTTTTGTTGTTCAAACTTAAAATTTCGTCGCAACATTCTAAACCTATTTATATAAGAAAAAAGAATAAAATTTTTCTCTTCGACAGCGTCTGCTACCGATTTTTTCGTCAGCCGATTCGTTATTTATTGTACCATAGATAGACAAATCGAAAGACGCAAAAATTATTTTTGATCACTATTGTTCACCGAAACGTGGTTTTTGCCACTTTGACAGGCGTCTGCCATACACATAGGTACGAAAAAAATCGTCTGCCCGGGCGAGAATATAATCTTGAGTTGTTGTATTTATCATTCCTTACATAATTTTTCTTGATAAATGTCGTTCATCAAAACCGGATCTGTCACTTTGACAGCGTCTGCTAGGGCGATGCTACAGATTTTTTCGTCTGCCGATTCGTTATTTATTAAACCATAAGTAGACAAATCGAAGGACGCGAAAATTGCTTTTGAACAATATAGTTCACCGAAATGTGATTTTTTGCCATTTTGAGTTGCGTCTGCTATGATAATGCTACCAGAGAAATCTTCTGCCTAGGTAGAAATGCCGTCTAGACTAACTATATTAGTCATCACTGCAAAAATTTTTCTTGAACAATATGGTTCACTAAAGCCTTTCACCCCTTTTGGAATACACCCCCTAAGTTAATGCTTCCACTTTGAAACGGCAGACGATCAGTTTTGACATACTCAAAGACTAAAGAATGGACTGCCATGAGTAAAAATTTTGAATATTATCTTTCACCATAATGTTTGCCAGCTCTCCTACTATTAGACGTATAACTGAAGTCTAAGAGTGAGTTTGGTCTAGCTAGTTTAAATTCGGACCTAACTCTCAACTACTTTTAAAGTGTATTCATAGGTATTTAGCAATTAGGTGCAACATAATCTACAATGATATTGTGTTTAATAACGATAATAACTATCGAAGACTGAAAGGATAATAGATTCTTATATCATTTAGCTACTCATTTATGTTATTTATTATGTTCGTACATTGTTTGGAATATTGTTTATTATTTACTATATTCACAACATTAACAATTGAAACTAGGCTTTTATTATATTATATTATAGAAATTCCATTCCATCATTAATAATAATTATTGTAGGTCATCAACATCTTATTAAAGTTATTATCATCAATTATTTACATGAAATAGATTCTTGGTGGTAAATATTGATTTATAGTAATATTTTTATTTTCAAATTTAAATGCGTTCTTCATATGAAGTTTTAAATACCAAATTATTAAACATATTGGAAAGATATCAAACTAATGGTAGCATTAATAAATAACAGATACGAATAGCTTCTAGAGTATATGTGTTTCCTTTGGTTTATAAGCAATGGTTTTTGGAAAAAATGATAAACTTAGATTTATAACGCGGAGTTTTCTAAAAATTAGATAACGTTCCTCAATTTTCAGTTTTAAATAACTTCCTAAAAATTTTACAAATATAATTGCCTATTTTTCTTTTTTGGTTTTATTTAATGATCTATATAGGTTGCCTGTGATTGTAATATTACTGGATGTACAGCAATTTTTATTCATTATATATTATTCTTTATTTATGTTATTATTGGAAATAAAATAGAAAGTTTTGTATACAAGTTGTAGGGTTGTATATATATATGTATATTTTTTTAAATGCAATTAAAAAAAACAATTGTTTGCATGTACGTGATATAAAAATGAAGATTGTTTTTAAATGGAAAACCCTGTATATTTTTACATATTCTTTTCCCCTGATTTCAAATATAAGGAATGGCGTAGGTCTAGCTGTAATAATGATTGGTATAGGTCTAGCTGTAATATTTCATGACATATCGGATATTAAACGTTTGATATATTATAAGAATAAAAATAAAACCCTGAGATGAACAATACTTTATAATTCACTTTGTCCTTTAAATATTCCCACAAAAATGTATCCGAAGGTGTTAAATTAGGGCTGTTTGGTGGCCATAGAATTCACCTACCGGATTTATAATTATTTTATTATTATTTTTTATTTTTTTATATATTTGAAATCAAGGAAAAAAGATCTAAAAGAATATGTAAAAACATACAGGGTTTTCCATTTAAAAAACAACACGCATTGTTATATCGCGTGACCTATGCAAGCAATTGTTTTTTTAATTGCATTTAAAAAATATGTGTACACACAACCCTACAACTTTTACACGAAACTTTTTTTTTATTTCCAATAATAACAGAAATAAACTGGGGTTAATTGTGTGTGCTGTTTAATACCGCAACACCCCGTAATTTTGGAACGCGTTGGTCGATTTTAATTTTTTTTTTTTGAGATACAGTGCTCGATGAGCTTTATTTGACTGTTTTGAAAAATAAGGCCTACTAAACTTCTCTAAATGGGTCGAAATTTCGATATCGACTATTAGGCAATTTTTTATCGGCAAATTGGATAGCGTATTCGATTCGCAGTTGTCTCAAATAACTCTATACCTCATTTAGTTGATGTTACTAAATAAGGAGGCTTGTATCAATATATGCTTACATTACATTAATATGCCTACATTAATTTATGTTTTGTATTGTGCTTAGACAAGATTGTATCACATTTTTTTAAACTACAAAGGACGAATTATTGTCTGCAGATTTAGCAATGGCTATATGGAGATCAGCAGCAGGGGCCAACTGCTTGGAAATGGATAGCTTCCTTACCCCTGTCACAAGCACGGATCCAGTTGTGCCAGAATCCATCCTAAATAACATATTTTGCGGATGCACAACTGGTTGCGTGGGCCGTTGCGGGTACCGCAAAGCAGGCATACCGTGCTCGCTTGTGTGCAGCAGTTGCCGCGCTTCGTGTACCAACGGCCCTCCAATCGTCAGCATCAACGGCGACGACGATGATGATGGTCTTGACGATGAACTCGACCAATTACTTAATATGGCCTTGTAAATACTCGTAATATTATAAAATATTCTACTTGTTAAGCATTACCCCCCACACAATACACAGTTTTTCCAGCTATTCGCATTTTCAAACTCACGTACACCCTTAACTACTGCCCCTAGCGAAAAAATAAATAAGATCTTTGTAGACAATTTAATTTACTTTCATTTTGTATGGAATGACCTTTTCGCTAGGATGCTTAGTTTTCGAGATAATAACGAAAAACCTACAAACCGACCCTTTCCACCAGCCTCCCGCCTAACGCATGAGGCCCACGGATGGGGGCTTTTGGTATGTTACTCCTAAGGGTCAACCCTACAACTTGAGCACTATTTATTTCCGAATTGGGGGATTTTTCGGTCTTCGTTTCCTGTACTATTTGTGAGATATTCTTTGACGGCGTTGTATTCCAAAAATTAAACGAAGACAAGAATTTTGTACTTTTTGTATACGCCGGGTCTCGATGCTGTCAATACAAGGGCCATAAACTACATCACAATGGTTAAAATGAGACAAAATTAGAGAATCACATAACATTTTTTTTTTACTTCCATGCTTTAAAAACGTCTCATATGCTGTTCTTAATTTACTCGTAATATGCTGTTTAAATCTTAATTTATGATCAATAATAAGTCCAAGACAGCTTCAGCTGTTATTAAAGGCGATTGTATCATTTCCGATCTGTATATTAATTTCTCTCGACACGCGCATTGTCATTGCAAAATATTATAGCAGATGATTTACTAGGGTTAATTTTAAGTAGATAGTTTGTAGAGACTGACACCAAATTCTTTATATCGTTGTTAATTAAATTCCTATATTCCTGTAGATCTCCAATATGAAATGAACAATAAATCTGTGTATCATCAGCATATAAATGGTAATTGCAATATTGCAAGGATTTGTGAAAATTTGATGTAAAAATTGTAAACAATAACGGTCCAAGTGTACTTCCTTGCGGGACACCTGAAACTACCGTTAGTGGTTGTGAAATATTATTATTAAGTACCGTTTGTTGAATTCTATCCGACAAGAATGACAAAATTAGATTGGAGGAATTTCGTTCAAAGCCACAGAAGTGTAGAATTGAAAAAAGTAATTTGTGAGTTATCATATCAAAAGCTTTCGTCTAATCTAATAATACTAATACACTGATTTTATTATTATCGGTAGCTCCAATGATGTCATCAGTTACGTCAGCAAGGGCTGTTGCACAAGAGAAACCAGATCTAAATCCCGACTGTTTTAATGGAAGAATATTATTGAGACTCACAAATTCTCTAATTTGCAATTCTAAGATTTTTTAAAAAATTTTGGATAAGACTGGTAAAACACTAATCGATCTCAGGTGACTCAACTGGCTAGGTTAATTGATTTTAGGTAGAGGAAATATTAAAGCTATTTTCCAAGCTTTAGGAAAGTAGTGTGTATTTATACACTCATTATATATGTGTGTTAAGAATGGAACTATATAAGGACAGCATAAATGTATTAAAGTTATATTTAATTTATCAAATCCATAAGCTTTGGATTTTATGTTTTGAATGATTTTAATTACGTCTAAATCAATAAAGAAAATAAACCATCTAAGCCTTCTTTAACACTGGTATTATAAAAATTTATTAACTCATCTTTAGGTACATCATTATTATTAGAGGAATTGATAAAAAAATTGTTAATAACATCCACATCACATAAGTGTTTAGGTATATTAATCTTTCGGTTTTTAGCAACATTTAATTTTTTCAACTCACCCCATTTCTCTTTAATATTACAGTTATTAAATTTATATCTTAAATAAGCCTTCTTTTCAGCCTTAAAGCTGAATTAGTTAAATTCCTGAGTTGTTTGTAGTAGACTCAGTGGCCATTTTACCCTGTTTGTTTGAATTTTGCCAAAGCTTTATTACGTAGTCTCTGCATTAATTTAATATCATCCGTTATCCACGGAGCATAACTTCTTTTATAGATTTGATAGGCGCATGCGTATTGAATAACTGCAAAATATTGTCAGTAACAAATTCAATCTTATCGTCAATATTATTCATGTAGAAAATATTATTCCAAGGTATATTTTCTAAATCCATTTGAAAATGTTCAAAATTTATATGCTTCAAAGCTCTATAATTAAATATTCTCTCCGGTTCTTCCAAGATATTAAACGTTATAGTACAATGAACTAAGAAGTGATCGGATATTTGTGCATCAACTACCCCAGCGTCACAAATATTTTCAAAATTTATCATAATTAAATCTAACAATGACATGGTAGTATCTGTAATTCGAGAGGGTTCGTTTATTACTTGCACAAAATTGAAAATTTGATATATTGAATTGAATATTTACAGAACTAAAGCAAGAATTTTATTGTACCTGCACGTGATAAATTATTTGGGGAAAACAAATTTTCGGGTTGTCTTCTAAATAAACAAGCAAAATTATTATCCATTTCTAAACCGGCTTTTTCTCCGGCAAAGTAATTAGTTTTTACCATTAATGCAAAGTTCGTACAATAATTAATTTGTACAATATCTAATTCCGTAACATTAGTTAACACATAATGAAGTCATGTTTTCAGCTTTTTACATCTATTTCATATTACTGTTATTACGTTACCTTAAGTGAAATTTTATTATTAATAGAGGAATCTACGAAACACAATATACATATAATTTCAGTAATGGAGTGAAAATGATAACATAAATGACACGCTTGGGGACTCGTAATCAACTTTCCTTTATAGGCGCTTTTGCGAAATGTCTCGACCTAGTAGCGCTGCTACCCGCACAGAATAAATATCCTACAAGCAAGGTTAAATTTTTAAATTATTAAGACATCCTCGACACGATAAAGTGGTCTGAGTACACAAATGGGGGTGACACGTGATATATGAACAAATTTTTCACATATAACTTCTAACGGAACAATGACACGGTACAATTAATAAATCTAGAGAAAATGTTAAATATATAATATTTGCCTCGTAACTGTGGGTGATGGTGGTGATTTTTGTACTTAGTTATACAAGGTGTAATTTGTTTCATGTCATTAAAAAACTGGTAATGGGGACCAACTAGACAAACAAAAAACCTATATGACTTTTCCTCTAGGCGCATTTTTGAAAAAACTGACCTAGGTAAAAATTTTGAATGTTAAGGTAGGAGACATTTGAGAACCACTGCTTTTCTGGGACAATCGACGTATAGTTCCGAATTATAGAAGTTTCTTATTTACTTTAAAAAGTCATAAAAAAGTGTAAAAATTTCCGACTTGTGTCCTCGCAGCCGCGCGGTTTCAAAGGAGCGCGGCACTTTGATGGGACCGCATTAACGTGTTTGATGGTCAAAGGCGCCGACGTACGACGATAATAAAACCAGCAGTTCTCAAACAATATTACTAAAAATGTTCGAAATTTTTGTTTATTTTTTTATTTTCCAAAACTATGGACTATGTTACATAAGATTTTTTTATTTGTCTAGTCCTTCCTCGCCACAGTTTTTTTTAATGGCATGAAACTAATTACACCCTGTATATGGCCGCAAATGATCATAATGGAGCTACGGTCCGTTGTTCAAGATGACACACAAAACATGTTTGAAATTATTCCTATGGGAAACTTTTTCCTACAGAAACACGCAAATTGTATTCTTGACTAGTCCTATGAGCCTATTTTTCGTTTAAACATTAGTGGAATTATTTCACCTGGTCAATTCCAATAGATTTGTGATTTCCCATGGGAAAATAGAAACTTGACTTTCAAGCTGTAAACTAATTTACTTGTCATAAGTCGTTATTTTTAATAAAATGAAAGAAATAGGTAACCTTTATTAAGAAAATTTGGAAAAGGCAGAAATATTCACAGGCCCTAGAAGAAATATAAGAAAAGATTCTTTCCAAATCTTAAATGGTGTAAATAGTATTAATTTTTTAGATTAACCAAATATTTTGTTATAGTTAATATTGAATTGATGCAAATTCCTCTCATTTTTTTATGGGCATCCTTTTTAAATGCGAAGTTGAATTTGCCTCTTCTTAGGCCTCGCTCTCCCTACTTTATTTTTATCGATGTCTCTTTAACTTTCCGATAAATACCCTTTTTGTGCTTTTTCTTCCATCCTCTGTGCAGAATATTATTTTCAAGATAATTAAACTATACCTCTACTCAATGGGGTTATTTCATGTGTGTAAAAAAACTTAAAAATACCTACTAATTTGAACAGTAAAATATACGAGAATAACGTAACAGCAATTAAAATCACTCTGATATTTATTAATTATTCATAAATCCACAAAAACTACACTACTCATTTTAAATTTTATTAACGCGTGACATCAATGGTTAGAGGTAATTTTATGGTAATTTTATTGTTGTTAGATTGCTGCCCTGTCAACATCAAATGTAACACTAATGTTTTAACCTCTTGTTACCCAGTTTGCAAATAAATATTTATAAATTACTTCCACATCCAGTGAAGTATAGTAACGACAAAAAATTTAAAAAAGTTTTATTGTTCAAATAGGCTTAAAATGTCATGAAACGTCGAGATTTTAAGTTTGAGCGAAAAAAAAATTCTGTCTGTCTATCTGTAACTTTTTTGTGCGCACGTTTACTCTGGAACCGTTTAAGATATTGACTTGACATTTGGTACATGTATGTATGTATGTATGTTAACGAGATCTGGAACTAGATTATGTTTTTATCTTGGTCCAGCTCTGCTGGACTGAGCTCACTTCGCTTCAGAAGAAGACCACGACAAGATGGTCGAAACGTCAAGCACTCAACCAAGTCTACGTGGAAGAAGACCCGGAAACCAGCAGCCAGATCACCAGCTCCGCGAAAGCCTTAGCACCAAAATGGTTCTTGTACATACACTAAATCACAATTTTTTTCATCCCCTTTAATAATGGAGTGGGGATGGTAATGGGGGGTGGCTAATGCCAAAAATTTTTTTGAGACCTTAGCTTCTCTTGTATATACTAAATACCAATTTTATGGACTCTTACCTGCTTGATTTACCCATTTACCCCAAATTTACCCCAATTTACCCTCAACCCTTCGACGGACCAAGATAAAAACATAATCTAGTTCCAGATCTCGTTAACATACATACATACATACATGTACCAAATGTCAAGTCAATATCTTAAACGGTTCCAGAGTAAACGTGCGCACAAAAAAGTTACAGATAGACAGACAGAATTTTTTTTTCGCTCAAACTTAAAATCTCGACGTTTCATGACATTTTAAGCCTATTTGAACAATAAAACTTTTTTAAATTTTTTGTCGTTACTATACTTCACTGGATGTGGAAGTAATTTATAAATATTTATTTGCAAACTGGGTAACAAGAGGTTAAAACATTAGTGTTACATTTGATGTTGACAGGGCAGCAATCTAACAACAATAAAATTACCATAAAATTACCTCTAACCATTGATGTCACGCGTTAATAAAATTTAAAATGAGTAGTGTAGTTTTTGTGGATTTATGAATAATTAATAAATATCAGAGTGATTTTAATTGCTGTTACGTTATTCTCGTATATTTTACTGTTCAAATTAGTAGGTATTTTTAAGTTTTTTTACACACATGAAATAACCCCATTGAGTAGAGGTATAGTTTAATTATCTTGAAAATAATATTCTGCACAGAGGATGGAAGAAAAAGCACAAAAAGGGTATTTATCGGAAAGTTAAAGAGACATCGATAAAAATAAAGTAGGGAGAGCGAGGCCTAAGAAGAGGCAAATTCAACTTCGCATTTAAAAAGGATGCCCATAAAAAAATGAGAGGAATTTGCATCAATTCAATATTAACTATAACAAAATATTTGGTTAATCTAAAAAATTAATACTATTTACACCATTTAAGATTTGGAAAGAATCTTTTCTTATATTTCTTCTAGGGCCTGTGAATATTTCTGCCTTTTCCAAATTTTCTTAATAAAGGTTACCTATTTCTTTCATTTTATTAAAAATAACGACTTATGACAAGTAAATTAGTTTACAGCTTGAAAGTCAAGTTTCTATTTTCCCATGGGAAATCACAAATCTATTGGAATTGACCAGGTGAAATAATTCCACTAATGTTTAAACGAAAAATAGGCTCATAGGACTAGTCAAGAATACAATTTGCGTGTTTCTGTAGGAAAAAGTTTCCCATAGGAATAATTTCAAACATGTTTTGTGTGTCATCTTGAACAACGGACCGTAGCTCCATTATGATCATTTGCGGCCATATACAGGGTGTAATTAGTTTCATGCCATTAAAAAAAACTGTGGCGAGGAAGGACTAGACAAATAAAAAAATCTTATGTAACATAGTCCATAGTTTTGGAAAATAAAAAAATAAACAAAAATTTCGAACATTTTTGAACATGCTAAGGCTTTCGCGGAGCTGGTGATCTGGCTGCTGGTTTCCGGGTCTTCTTCCGCGTAGACTTGGTTGAGTGCTTGACGTTTCGACCATCTTGTCGTGGTCTTCTTCTGAAGCGAAGTGAGCTCTGCTGGACTGAGCTCCTCTATTTATACAGGTTATCAGGAGGCGTGTTGCGGATCATCGCTCATGCGGAACATTGACTTCCACGTTATTGGTAGTTGTAGTCCGTTGTCACGGTTATAGTTATTCGGATGTTTATTTATTTCAATGGCTTCTCTGTATCTTCTTGGCCAATAATTCTTGGTGTTGGCTAATTTCTTTGTTTTGTCGAATTTTATCAAATGGCCGGTTTCTTCTGAATGTTCGGCAACTGCTGATTTTGTAGAATTTCCGTTCTTTGTATTTCTAATGTGTTCTCTGAGTCTGGTGTTTATACGTCGTTTGGTCTCTCCGATGTAAACTTGTCCGCAGGAACATGGGATGCTATATACTCCTGGTGTTTCTAGTTCTTCTGGAACTTGGTATTTGGGAAAATGTTGTGCCACCTTCTGTTTTGCATTATATATTACTTTGACGTTCTTTTTCTCCAAAACTCTTCCGATTCTGTCCGTACATCCTAGTATATACGGTAGGTAAGCTGTTGCCGTGTATTTCTTTTCTTCTTTTTCTTCTTCTGTTCTGGTTGTATCTTGTCTCTTTATTGCGTTGTCTATGTCCTTCGGTTTGTATCCATTTTTCTGCAGTGATGTTTTTAAGGTCCGATATTCTTCTTGCAGATGTTCTGACTCGCAAATTTGCTTTGCTCTATGTACTAGTGTGTTAACGACGGCCTGTTTTTGTGCTGGGTGGTGGTGAGAATTGGCGTGCAGTTACAAAGTACAGTAAACCGCAGATTCAACAGGAACTCAAAAAATGTCGGCATCTTCGACTTTGCGATGCGACGTATTTGATGGACCAAAGGTGCCATTTTTTAAGTGCCTGTTAAATCTGCGGTCAACTAAAAACACACACGTTTAATTAAGTTCCAATGAGATTTATATTCCTAAAGTGTTCGAGAATTCCAAATTCTCATTATCGTAAAAAATAATAAGTGGAAATTATTTCTCATGGAAACATTTACCAGTTCGAGAATTGAGTCTATAATGCTAACTCCCCAAATTTAATTCTTAGAATATCAGCTAGTATTTTATAAGTTATTGTTTGCCTATCAGCTGCTCAATGCTTTTCGGTGGGTCGCGAGTTAGGCCGATGTTAAATTTACAAATAGCTACAGATCCAAATTTATGTTTATTTGTTAAATACATTTTCTTAGGTCTTAATAAGCTTTTATGGAATTCAAAATTTAACTGATTTGAATTTAGCCATTTCCAAGAAGATAAGACAATATTTTCATGAAGTTAACGTGGGCGCCAGCTTCAATCAATGGCACATAGTTGAGGCACTCCTGTCGAATTTTGTCTCGCGCGTACCCTGGCACACAGCCATTTTTACTATTTATGGCACAGAAAAAGTTGAATAATGTTACAAAGAATGTTATTGAAATCGGTGTAAAATTTTTGTCGTTGTCTCCTGGGCTATTAATAATGTTTATCTATACAAAAAAAAATCCTCATGTTTTCTTGAGGCCGGTTAATATAGAAGTCTTTACATAACCTGTGCCTACTGTAATCATGGTATCCAAATAAAAACAATTTTTAAAAAACATAAAATAAGCATACAGTCATTCATATCAAATCAGTTAATTATTATAAACAATATATTTGATTAATCAAATTGTCTGCTTTAAAATATAGCCTATACCTTATGGTTGACGACAATTTCTAATAATTAAGTAATTTTCCGCCATATGGCTAACCGTTTAACAAGTTTGATTAGTTATTATTGGATTTTGAAGAAAGCGATTAATGGATGTAAAAAAATATGTTAGGAATAACATTACATATTTGACAATTAGTAACAGCTATTGTCGAATAAAATACTGATTAAAAGATTAATTAATACTAATGTGATGGGACTCGACAGTAAATATAATTTTTTGTAAGTTTCTTGTATGTTATATGTATAAATTTTAGATTTTAACTTAATACAACTTAAAAAATACTAGTTGCAAAGATGCTCATAATATAAACCTAAAAATACTCAACTCTATTAAGTATAATTTTTATTCCATTAAATAAACTCATAAATTAATGTAATAAAAATAGCACTTTTCCAATTCTTAAGGTATCAAAAGTGATTTCCATCCACAAACAAGGTAATATTGAAGATCCTGCTAATTATAGGCCGATCACTATTATACCTTTATTTACAATGATTTTTTAAACGGTGTTAAAATTAGTAACATATTATTTTGAGCGTCATAATTTGTTTACTAACAGTTAGTTTGGATTTTAGAAAAAATGTTCACCACTTTGCCTATTAATTCTCACATTTAATTAACAGAGGCTTTGAAGAAGGCGAAATTTTTTTATTTTTAGATCTGAGCAAAACCTTTGTGTATCCCACGATATTTCACTAAACAAATTGTTTTTGCAAATTTCTTTTTGACACTCAAAAGCTATTCACATCTTACCTTGAGGACGGTCTCAATTTGTGAACTATCAAAAAATAAATTCTGAATTTATAAATATGAAAGTAGTACCTCAACTTTCTTTCTCATTTGCATTAATGACTTGCCCAAAAATACCGTTCAAGCAAAATCTGTTTATTACTATATAAGAACAAGGATATTAATGCATTATTGTCCAGGATGCACGAAACGCAATCATTTGTTCAAAACTGGTTCTCATCAAAGACGTTAATGTTAAATGAGAATAAGGCAGAATCAATGATTTTTAAATTTAAAGCACACTATCGGACCCTGTGTTAAATTTCTGGGTGTTTTTATTGACAACATAATAAACAAATTGTTAATAGTATATTATTCAACGAGTGTGTAATAATAGCTATTACTCAAAAGGATGATGTTTACGGCACGAGCCGAAGGAGAGTGTCGTAATTCATCCGAGTGAGTAATAGCTATTGCACGCAAGTAGAATACTATACTTTTTCTACGACTACTCAACAGGAAGTTGCACTTTAGGGTAAATTTGAGATTTTTAGGGAAAATGCGAAGACGCACATTGTATCGGTCATAACTTCTTTATTTTTTAAGCAGGAGAGAAAACTTAAAAAGGACTTTTAGCTTAATCGATAATCTTTAATTTGGTTTGTTAACATTTTTGGTGCAAGTGCCTTAGTTTCTGAGATATTTAACTTTTAAAGAGGTATTTTGACTTAAAAACGATTGACGCCATTTTTAAACCTCCATATCTCCGAAAAAACAAAAAGTTACGGAGATTTAAAAAACAGTAAATTGTTCCTCGGTTTATGATCTATACCTTGGAGATTTTTACTATTTGCTAGGAGTGATACTTTTCGATTTATTTGACAAAAACCGTGTTGAGGCGTCCGTTTTCGCAATCTGCAAAGAAGGCGAAACACGAAATCTTTGAACGTTCAGATCTTTTTTAATATACGAGTTGACTATCTCATTATGGAAAGAGGAAGAATTGCAAGTGATGCACATCGTGAATCGCACCAGCGAAATCGATGACCTACTTATTATGACAGATTGAATTGAGTTATGGCACACGCGATGTTTTTAAACTTTAAATCGTCTCTTGCGATTGCTTCACGAAAACTATTGAATAATGAATATGAACTCTTGTGATTGGTTCAAGGCTGTTGAATAATGAATATGAACTCTTGTGATTGGTCCTAGTCTATTGAGTAATGAATTATTACCCGCGGCCGTTAGTAATGAGGTCTATTACATGTTCAAAAATGTATCTATAATAAATAAATTATTCAATAGACGTAGAAAAAAATTGTTATTTTGGGTATACAGCAGATAACTTTCAAATAAACCATCCGTTCCATTCATATACCATTGATCTAAATCTGACCAAGCTAGAATATCAACAAGAAGTTCCCTTACGAACCAACTTGTCAACTTCTTTCATGCACTTACTATATCTAACACTCAGAAAAACAGGAAAATAACCATTCTTTCTATATACTTCTGATCTAAGTCTGATCATGCGAATATATTATAAAAAGAGAGGCATTCTTTCTAGTGTCTCTAGTCTTATCTAGAGGATATTCCCTTATAAGAGTGATTCTTTTTTATTTTTTATATATCTGTCAAGTAAATAAATGCTTTCCTGTCAGTTTTTTACATGAAAATATTTTCTTATTATTTTTTAATAGCAATTTTTGTTTCGAATTGAATATATATCTCTCCTGATGAGTTTTAAAGAGAATGAAAAAAGTTGTACAATTTTTAGAAGGATCCATCGAAAGTGGAAATATTTTATTTATTAAGACATGTGAGTGAAATTTTATACCTATTTTCTTTGGTCTTTTTAGGCTTTGAAATGTAACAAATGTTTGATTATAATGGAGTATCCTCTAGGTGGGGCTAGAGATACTAGAAAGAATGCCTTGTGAGGGAGGATTCTTATAATATATTGGCATGATCAGTATATACAAAGAATGGTTATTTTTTTGTTTTTCATACTGAATGTTAGATAATGTAAGTGTATGAAAGAAGTTCATGAGTCGGTTCGTAAGGGAACTTCTTGTTGATATTCTAGCTTGGTCAGATTTAGATCAACGGTATATGAAAGGAACGAATGGTTTCATTGAAATATTGAATACCCAAAATAATATTTTTTAACAATAATATAAGCAGAAAGACAAGATATTTATTTTTTAAAAAACAAATAAATTAATATTGGAAAAACATGTCAATTTCTTATGTAATAAAATACCAAAAAAATATATTTAAGGCATTATCTGGTAACATCAAGAACTTGGATTATAAAAGTTTCAAAACTCCCATAAAAAATGTTTTAATTAACATGTTTCAATATTGTGACTAGAATGGGCTAAAGCCCATTCTAGCTCCTAGTGGAGGGCTTGAGTGCTTCGCACTCAATTTAACGCTTCAATCAATTTAAGAGTTATGCAAATTTAACTTTTTTTCGTATATTTGAAATTTCTTGAAAATTTGACATTTTCATGAAAATTTAACATTTTTTAATAACTTTACATTTTTTAAAAATTTTACGTTTTTTAGAAATTTTACGTTTTTTAAAAAATTTGATCATTTTTGAAAATTTGACATTTTTCTGAATATTTAATTTTTTCAGAAAATTTTACATTTTTATGACAATTTGACATTTTTCTGAAAGTAAATTTTTCCGGATTTCGTCTCTTCAAAAGTTTCATAAAAATTTGTTAACTTTCTGAAAATTGGACAATATTTGGAAATTTGACATTTTTCTGGAAATTTGACATTTTTCCGAAAATTTGACATTTTTCTGAAAAGTGAAATTTTTCAAAAATTTAACATTTTCCCGAATATTTGACATTTTTCCGAAAATTTAACATTTTTCTGAAGTGACATCTCCGAAAATTGACATTATTTCTGAAAAGTGACATTTCTCCGAAAATTTTACATTTTTCTGAAAAGTGACATTTCTAGGAAAATTTGACATTTTTCCGAAAATTTGACATTTTCTGAAGTAACATTTTTCTGAATAGTGACATTTCTCCGAAAAATATTTTTGTGACGTAGGTGTAGTTTTGATTCACTCGGATTTGTTTTTTCTTCAATAGTTCCATCTACGTTTCAAATATCAAGTCGATTCGTCTATTGTAAGAATTTTTCATTTTTGTGACGTAGGTGTATTTTTGATTCACTCGAATTTCGTCTTTGTTCAATAGTGTCACCTACATTTCAAATATGAACTTAGTATCTTTGTCCGTTCGTGCGTTATAAGAATTTTTATTTTTCGTGACGTAGGTGTATTTTTGATTCACTCGAATTTTGTTTTTCTTCAATAGTTCCACCTACGTCTCAGATATAAAGTCGACGTCTCTACCTGTTCCTCTGTTGTAAGAATTTTTCTTCTTTGTGACGTCACGTAGACGTAAGTGTATTTTTCACTTGTATTCCATCCGTCTACAACATTTTCACCTATGTTTCAAATTTCAATTCGATATCTACAACCGTTCCTGAGTTATTAGCGAAATCACTTGAAGCCTCTGCCACTTTAAGAAATATCACTCTGTACATCACACTTTACTTATACGGTAAAACAAATGATATTATTATCGATCGAAATTTGCCGGCTAGTGTCATCTACTGAACGGTAGCTTTACCATTTGGCAAGTAAAATTGAGGGCCCTTATGCAGATCGACAGTTTATACAATTGTCTTTGGTTCCAATCTGCATCGCGCAAAAACACGAAACAAATGTCAATTTAGACAAATCGCCCTGTATATGACTTTTTATCGCCTTACAGATTGACAGCAGCGGACGAATCTGATTGGACCAGGGACGGCGCCAGACAGGCCAGGCCGGGGGCAGGCCTGTAGCTAGGGGGGGCCAGGACGGGCAACGCCCGTCCTGGAATAAGTTTCGCCCGACCTACGGTGATCGCAAGGGGGGTAATTTCAACTGCCTTTTCAATATTTTGAAAGAGATTGGGTAAATAATTTTTTTTTGTTTCTCGCCCCCGCTCATTAAAAATTTTTTTGCACTAAAAAAGATTTTTTGGATTTCGCTCCCTCGCTTATCAAAAATTTTTTTGAGGATTTCTCCCTCCCGCTTATCAAAAAAAAATTTTTTTTTGGATTTCGCCCCCCCAGCTTAAAGTTTTTTTTTCTCCCCCCCCCCCCCCGCTCATCAAAACATTTTTTTTAGGATTTCTCCCCGCTCATCAAAAAAAAGTTTTTTTTACGGGCCCCCCCTGAAAAATTGTTTGCCCTTAAAGCACTTTCTAGCTACAGGCCTGGCCGGGGGGCACAATTTTTCTTTAGGTTTGTAGGGGGCATAGAAACATAACTTTTACTTAATAACATAATGACAAAGAACGAAAACATGATGATTGTTTCCCCAGTCCGAAAATCCAGGCGAGGTACAGTTCGTTTTTTTTGGGGGGGGGGGACGTGACTCTGCAGATCCCCTTGACGTCGTCCCTGGATTGGACGTTTCAGAAAATCGATATTTAGCTATGACGTAGGCACGGCCGGGATGAAAAAATTTTTTAAAAAGCCTCTACTTTGACCGCTCCTAGCTCGTTAATTTTTGGAGTATGACAATTAAAGAAAAAGGACTTTTAGATAATTTAATTCTGTACAAATTCGTTAGGGCGAAGTTTTTTGGCCTAGGAGCCATCGTTTAGAAGTTATGGAAGTTTTAAGCGGAAAATGTACCATTTTGAGTCGTGCATTGCCACACATTTGGGTCGATTTCTCCAAAACGAAAGTATTTAGGACAATTCTGATGGAACTGGACGATTCCTCCTTGTGAAAAATTTATTTTTGAGCTAGCTGCAGCCGTTTCCGAGGTATAAACGAAGAACGGCGAAAAAAAGTAGTGTTTTGGAGCCAAAAAAAAATGCGAAAACATGCAATCTTAAAATGTTCATATTCTTCGAAATACACCAGCGGGACGACCGTACGATGTCGCGATGGAAAGAGAAAGAGTTCTAGTTGATCCGCATCGTAAATTGCATAGGGCAAATCGAAAATTCGGCTCGGCACGAACGAATGAAAAGTGGCATTTTTTGACATTTCAACAAAATTGCAAAATACAACGACACGACAAAGGGAGCATGGTGAATAAAAAGTGGGGTTCGTAAAAATGCGTCCAGAAAGAGACGGACGAATTTAATTAGTTAATTAAGAAGTTAATCGTTAAATGGAATCGACGAAATATAGCCTATACCAGAAAGAATTTTATTGTGTATCCGTCAATACCGTTCAGCGTCCAAAGAATTGAGCGTGACAAAAGCCTTTGTTACTGTAAATTTGGAAAGAGTAAGGGGTACAGTGGTGTTGGATTTTAATATAGCAACCGCTCTGCTGACAATCGCTCTGCTGATGAATTTTTTTATGCTAATTGGTCCAGTGTGTTTGATACATTATATTTTTATGTAATTTATATTATTTGTATATTATTTTATGTAATAACTTTACCATATATATGGTCCTCTAACACACTTTTAGAGAATGCACCAATAACTAACTTATTTAACTAAAAATTACAAGTTTTATATGTAATTCTAACTTATCGGCGAACACTGTATATTTGACCTCAAAATAAAAGCAGGAACTAATTCCTCGCCCGCTGATTAATCCGTTTGACGTTCATTAATATTACATTTGCGAACTTCTAAAGCGAGCTCTCTACTACCAGAAGAGTTGAGATTTCATTACCTAATAGACTTATGTAATGATGGCAGACTTGGTTTGCCGACTGTAACGACTAATTGGCTAATCATTATTGCCTTCAAATTACTTAGGAAATTATTTACTTATCTTCATTTAGTAATATGACACGAATTTATGAAGCAAGTCTTTCCTCAAATTTTTAATTTCATTTCCTTAATAAATGAGATTACTATGTAGTAAATCTGGTGATATTAGGTTGGTTTTTCTATTGATGAAATAATAATTTTATTAATATTAGGAAAATCAGACTAAAATATTACAAGCAAAATTTTTTGTAAATGGCGAATTGAGTCAGTTTTGTTGAAAAATGGAAACCGAGTTTATCGTCTAAATTTCTTTAAAAAATACAGTAAAATACACAAGGTTTTTGTTCTTCTTTGTGACATGGATTGCTAAACTACAGTAATTCATAGTAATTTGGTTAAAAACGTTAAGTAAATTATTTTTTTTTTAATAAAAAGTACACTGAGAGAAATGACGATATTAACAATAATAATAATTGGAACATTTGCTAAAGTATTCTAGGGATTTTTTAGAAGTCATAAAAGTGAATATTTCTACACGTTTGTGTAAACTG
Source organism: Rutpela maculata (assembly GCA_936432065.2). Taxonomy (NCBI): domain Eukaryota; kingdom Metazoa; phylum Arthropoda; class Insecta; order Coleoptera; family Cerambycidae; genus Rutpela; species Rutpela maculata. The sequence continues at coordinate 383,954,027 of OW386285.2, read as the reverse complement.
TTATACTATACTGATATACTACTTATTTAATAGTAGCACCTTCAGAGAATTGTGATATATGTAATATTAAAGGTGACCTGGATCATATTTTCTTCCAGTGTTCTAAATGTAGAGCAGCAAGTGACAGACTATATAACAATCTTATTCATTGTAATATTCAGGCTTCTTTTAATATACTTTCTCTCCTCAGCCATCATAATAAACAAATTTTTGATTGTATCATCATCGGCTTCTTGGAAGAAACGAATATTTTATTATGAACTCTGTGAGTGAATGTTTAAGTAGGTTAGCTTCGTATCCTCTGTTGTTTTCCCTCTGTTACATCCCTTAATTTATAGTGGTCCTCTAATTTTGTCTGTGTTTAAAAAAATAAATGTCCTGATAGAACCCACGACGAGAAGAATGTGTCCTGTTTTTTCTCCTTTGCTGATCTTCAATATTTGTTTTTTCATTGTCGATATAGGTTAATTGGAATAAATGGTTTTTACGGTAGCGGTTGGTTGTATGGCTAGTGGCCAGATGTCAAAAAAGAAATATAAATAAAAAAATAATAGTAGCACTGTGGGAATGTTTTTCTAGTACCTTTAATCCTAGATATTATCTATTATTGACTTATAATGTTAAAATCGGATTCAGATTTCCTACATACACCTACAAAAAGTTTTTTGTCGGTCAAGAATTAAAATCTGGACATGATTTGCCATCAGCTGATTGGGAAGTTTAAACTTTAAGGAGAGTTTTCTGCATTCTGTGATTTTCTTCCGTGAGTCTCGTTTCCGTAATCACACACATATGTATAAGGAGCATCTGTCTACAGAGACTTAACGTAAACTACCTAAACTTTACAGAATAGAACAGAATAGAAAAAAAAATGTAAATCTGCAAAAATGCTGCAATTATCGCAATCAGACTACCAACAGAAAGTAATGAAACAGATCACCCAGCCTATGTCCAAATCGCAAGAAATCCCACTAGGACAGTCGAAAGGTACATATCACATGCAATTAAGGAATCATGCATCCCAAAAGAAGACCACAAAAAACTAATACCTTCTGAATCAAGAATACCACAGCTTTACTGTTTACCAAAAATTCATAAGGCGCTTGTGCCACTGCGCCCGATTGTAAATACTTTTGGTTCACTGACCCATGCTCTAGCAATATATTTAGCCGATCGTCTCAAAGCATTTGTTGGACAAACAGAACACCACATCAGAAACTGATATCATTTCGTTCAACGGATAAAAACGGTCAAGGTGGAAAAAGAAGACATCTTAATCAACTTTAACGTAACAAACTGTTTACAAAAGTACCAACAGAAGAAACTACTGAATTAGTTCGTGAAACATTACAACATAACTGGTTGGACAGGAATCTAGCTGATTTGATGAAACTGCTGAAACTCGATCTACTTTCACTTCAACGGCAACCTATACAAGCTACAAGATGGAGGAGCAATAGGCGCACCTTTGTTACCACCACTGACCAAAATTTTCATAGAAGCATTTGAAACCTTCGTATTGGACACCTGCGACTCCAAACTCAAATGTTGGTTTTGATATGTGGACGACACCTTCATCATTTGGCAACATGGTAGTGAGGAACTGGAAAACTAAAACCTACCTTAACAATTTTCATCAAAACATCAAATTTAGCATGGAAATTGAAAAAGATAGAGATCTCCCGTTTCTAGATGTCCTCGTATATAAGAAAAATTATGGATCATTGGGACACAAGCTGTACAGGAAACCAACACATACAGACAGATATCTAAACGTTAACCACCACCCAACATAGAAGCAGGTCGTCGTCAACACACTCGTACAGAGGGCAAGACTTCTCTAAGAAAAGGTGGATATAAATCAATGAATATAAACAACGTCTTCGGGAAACAAAATTTAGTCAGTACAAAAGAAGAAAAGAAATATACGGCAACTACTTATCTACTATATACACAAGTTTATACAGACAGAATCTAAAGAATTCTAGAAAAGAAGAATGTCAAAGTAATCTAGAATGCGAAACAGAAACAGTTTCCTAAATACCTACAAGTCATCAAAACAATTCGAGTCTCCAGAAGTTTATAGTATTTTCTGTTCGTGTAGACAACGCAGAGGAAAACTCGAAAACCAGTCTACAGGTTATCGCAATCACATTGGATTCCCCAAGTATTAACTTTTGACATCGAATTCGATGCTACATCGAAAATACCTAACTACCAATTTTAATGCAATTTCGACGAAATTTGAATTTTTATCATATATACGGGCTGAATTAACAACTTCCCCCTTCCCCTTTTTAAAAATTTTATTCGGTCTGTTAAAAGAAAATAGCTTCCTGCATATATTGGGGACTTCTTGCAGAGGAAAAAGGTTAAATATTCTTCCTTATGTTTCATCTTTGTTAGGAATTTTATAATGGTGATCGTTTTCAATCAATAACTTAAAGATATATAGATGAAGCAGTTAGAATTTTCTTCTATTAAATGTATCTCTACATGATTCCTTGATTCATGATTCTACCTTAAGTTCAATATAGATCTTATAATTCTTCTTGCATTAGAAATACTATCTGTATATATCTAATGTAGATGAAATGATATAAGCACTTTAAAAATATACACGACTTAGACTATTTTTTAATCGGTCGAGAAATAGGCTGCTCTCAATTTTTTGCACCTGAACTAAAATGATATTTCCGAGAAAATTAATTTCTGTTTGAAGAATTACAGGATAGTGCTTTAGATTAAAATTGCACTCCCGTCTTTTTGTTTAGCTTAGTAAAAAAAGAGAGAATTAGTTAAATAAACAAAAATGTTAATAGTAAAAATTTTCGAGATATAAATTTAAACCTGTAGAAAAAAATTTAAAGATTATTTTAAATGGATGGATTTTTTAAGTTTAACGAGATAATCGTACATACTATGAATTATAAGTTTTCCTCTTAATTTATTTTGTTTTGAGAAGAGGTGTCCTCGTAGTTTTCGCAAAATATTGCGCAAGACATTCCAAGTTTTTACAAATGCATAACTTTGAATTTGCAAAATATTAACTGTAAAATGTGAGATGGATTGAATGGATTGTCTCATTGTTAATATTCTATTGATATTCATATCTTACCTGACTACATGGAAATGTCCTGCATTACCTAATTCAAATATACCCCTAAGCGTTTGTTTTGCAATTTTCTCATAGATGACATTTAAACTTAGTCCGGAACTTTGATATAAAAGTAACAGTAAATCCTCACCGCACGATGATATTTCTTCCTTGGTGGTGTTCGGATCGTAAGAGAAGTTGAATTTTTTCTTGTCCTTATCAATATCCTTATACACAGAAACTTTACCTTTTCTGTATAAGGTCGATGTTGTATCACATCCAGAAATGACAAGTACTATACACCAAGAAAATCCAATTTGAAAATAAAATACCTTGTGGAAACTGTGACAGGTTATTCTGTGGCATATAAAAATATTTGCCATTACTAATTTTTTAAACTGATTGGATGAATTATATGCAATTCCATTTCTTATTGTTTTCGATTTATGGATACAATATTTGACCATAGCAGATGCGAGAAGTTCTACAGTGGATAGGAATTCTTAACTAAAATCGTGGGGGCTCTGTTTCTACATCTAAGGACGTCTAACCGATTGTAAACATTTATTACACTTAACAATAATAACTATATTAATAGAACAACATACAAAGAAGCGGAAGAAGCTAATATATAATGTGATAACAGTTTTAATAATATACAATTTAATTTTATTTAGCATCCCACATACAAACAAATTTGTTACTTGGTAATATATGAACATAAACGTTAGATTATGTTATTGATGTTATGGAAAATGGAAAGAATAAGCTTGAACTATACACATATGAAAAATTAAATATATATGTTATCAACGATTAAAATAAATAGAAAATACTTTTTTCTATTAGTGTTTGGAAAAATTCTATATTTAAATACTAATGTGAGTTAGAAAATAATATTTCCGTACACGGTTGTAAATCACTAGAACAAAATACCCATTTATTAGTACTGTAAATACATTTCCGTATGCGGCGTATTTTTTATCTCGATAAAAAGAATATTTTTTTCTGACTTGTTTCACAAATAGCTATTATGATGATATTTAGTACATAGCTGGAATAAGATTATTTAGGCTGGATGTGATTAAATGCACGCTCAAAATTCTGTAAACATTGTGATCATAAAAGTAAGAGGAGATTTCAATTTCGGTATGTCCGAATTCTACCCTCTAAACATTTTTTTAAATTGATTCAAAATTCACGTTCCATGATATTAAAAAAAAAGTTGTGCTGGAAAGTGCATTTGTCATCTCCCATTTTAATTTATCATAATTTCTTATCATTGCTTTTCTAACAAAATAACACATTTTGGTTTTTATGGAGAATTTTATAAGCCATACTTCATTTGTTTTCGCCTCATTTATATATTTTTATTTGTAAGAAAGCTTGGGAGAAAAGCTGATGACACACAAACATTAGTGTTTCTCATGTTCTTCATTTGCAGAGGACGATGATTTTTTTTGTTGTTTTTTCGCTTCTATGGTTTTACTAAGGAATTTAATTTTTCAGTTTCGATACATTCAGTTTAGGCATTTTGAAGCTATGTAGTAGAAGACGTTCAAAAGTAATCAACGTATCACTTTAGTGGCATATAATTTGGGGATGAATTGCTAAAAACATCATCGATGCACCACGGGCATCCATCTACCCCCCACCTTAAACGCAGAAGAGGTGGGGTATCAGAATTACAACTTTTCAAAAAAAAATTTTGATTTTTACAGACACTTGATGAAAACCGACGTCAGCTTCTAGACTAAATTATATTAATACAGTAGCATACTAGAAAAAAATGCTCAAAATTCTACAACTTAGAACTATGTTAATTAGGCAGTTAGTGCCTCTACATAAAATATCATTTAAAGCAGACTCGATAAAAATCAATATTGCGTTACTAATAGCAATGACAGTATCAATAAAAACTGAAATAGAAAATTACTGATTTGTAATACTTATGACCTTACGCAAACTACGATTAACTTTTTATAATGCATTATTATTTATTATTATTAATATTACAAAGTTCATAAATTTTGGTAAAACGTGCGCACATAATGTCGACCTTCTTATCTAAAAGGAAAGATAACAAAGTTGGTGCATAAAGTTGTACGGGAGCTTATACATAAATTATTATAATTGCTACAATTCTACTGTTTTCTTGCAACGTGATATTGATTCTTTGATAAGTATTTACACTTTTCAAAGTTATAATTTAAAAAAGCGGACACCTTTAAATAGTTGCAGTTGAATAGTTGCAAAATAGTAGCAAAGTTGTTTATGTAATTTACATAATGTACGAGTTCAGTATACAGTGCAAACTGGAATATTTTTGGAAAGCTCATAAGGATTATAGGAATTTTCAGTTAAGTGATCTACCCGGCCGAAAATATAGAAAGCTTTATATACTAGATTGTGACCTGTCAATTGTATTGTCTATATTTATGGCATTAGTTTTTGAAGTTTAATGTCCTCTGTAGTTATATATATTGTCAATTTTCTCGTTGGCAAAATAGTAATAAAAAAGATGCCCAAGGAATCACTACTTCCACATCCAGATTTTCTATCCAAGTCTCTCGTAATGAAAAAAATTTGTATGAGGAAATAATTGTTTATAGAACTTTAATAATATAATATTTGAAATCGTCTACCACAAAAACCCATAAAACGATATCCCACACGTTAGTGGAGTGGGTGATAAGGCGGTGGTAATGTGGGTGAATGAAGTAAAAAAATATTTTGAGGTTTTTTGTACTTGTACACACACTAAATCACATTTTTTTTTTCATCCCCTTTATTAGTGGGGGTAGGGGTGGTAACGCGGGTGGTTAATGTAAAAAAATTTTTTGAGACCTTAGCTTCTCTTGTATACACAAAATACCAATTTTATGGACATGCAGGTAAGAACCTGCTTGATTTACCAATTTACCCCCCATTTACCCCATTTTACCCCCCAACTCTTCGGTGGAATAAGATGAAAATATAATCAAGTTCAAGATCCTGTTGAAGTACATACGTGTACCAAATTTCAGGTCAATATCTTAAAAGGTTCCAGAGTAATCGTGCGCACAAAAAGGAAGTTACAGACCGATAGACAGACAGAAATTTTTCTTCGCTCAAACTTAAAATCTCGACGTTTCATGACATTCTAAGCCTATTTGAACAATAAAAATTTTCAATTTTTTTTTGTCGTTACTAGGCTCGTTACTAGACTTCCACTGGATGTGGAAGTAATAGAATAGTATATTATATTACTAGGAGTAGAACGCACTCTTTTTTCGCCCAGTTTGCGGCTTCGGCTTCGCCTCAGCCGCAAATCCTGGGCTCAACACAAAAAAAGGCGTTCTACTCCGTGTAATATATACTTTTTCTTCAAGTGTATTAAAATGCAAAAATTCATTTATTTATCATAAATGTACAAATATTCAAACTACGGTCTTACATGTTGACACAATATGACAAGTGGCTAGTGGATAGCGCGCCACCGGTGGCTTTCGGTATTAACATTATGTTACTAGTAAAACAATACCACTGCGGTGGCGCTTTCGGAACTAATATTATGTTACTAGTAAAACAATGTCCACTACGGTGGCGTCCGGTACTAACATTTTGTTACTAGTAAAACAATGTCCTACTTCTACTTCTGTTTTTGGTGATCATTTAAACATTTTAATACGCTTGAAGAAAAATAATTTTATGTAGAAAACAATTATTTATTATTTAATATTGCAACAGATTTAAAGTCAGGCTTTCGATTTTAAAGGAGTTGTCCCATTGTCATTTTCGCTATTTAAATTGGAAAATATATGGGTAATTCCTTTGCACTATTAGTAAATGTTTGGAAATGTAGATTACATCGACCTACGTCAGTTAAGTCAACTGGAAATTTTATTTAAGTCAACTGGAAAAAATCTTTAGAATTTTTTTTTAACATCGAAACCTTATTTTTTTTAAACTGACGCATAAATATAGGGAATTGTTCGCCATTATTATAATAAACAAAGTGCTACTGGGTACAAATCTTTAATCAATTATTTACGTGACTACCTTAGCGCAGATTATAGTCCATGTAAAGACCTAGATATCTAGAAACCTTGTGCGTGCGAAATTTTTTTATCTACCCTAAAAGTGGTAGGAGAGCTGGTTGAAACCCATTGCGCCTTCCGAGGCTCATCAGTGATATACGGTAAAGAAAGAATGAAAATTGTAGCACATCCAGTTACATGGTATATGGTATATTACCATAGATATAATAATATATAAGAATCGCAAAATAAGAAAAATAATTTAATTTCATTCTTTTTTAGAGGTCAAATGTTATATTCAATTTTAAAATAAATCTTTAAACTTTTAATTTGATTTTATTTTTAAATTATGGATGGATTAATCCCAGTACATTGGCGACCTCGACGTGGCCTAACAAGGTAAGCTCTAAAGGAAGATGCAATACCGAAGGCCTGTTAAATTTTCCACCAATTTATGGAGATTAATCCATAAAATACAAGCGTTTCAACCAATACTCCACAAATTTCCTGAGAAGTGTGACCACTAGACACTACGGTGCCATCTCTGCAAGATGGTAAAGATTGTTCAGAAGTAGAAAGTCAGAATAGTCTAGGGCGCCATCTATGGCGCTATTCATCTACCTAGATATTTATCAGTTCCAAACATCTCGATCGGGCAGATTTTTCTCCAAAAGGCACTACTCAGACAAACAATATTTCAATAAACAAATAAACAAGTTATGTATATCATTAACTCTAACTACATTATATTATAGTAGGATAAATATATTTGAATCGTCCGCGTATAAATGGCATTGACAACATGTATAGTGGATTTGATTTAGGTTATGTTAATGTGCATATGGAAAATAAGAAGAGTTCTAAGACTGAATCTTCAGAGACTCAACTCGTATATTGTAGTGGTTTGGAAAAGGTTTTGTGATCACTAATTGCGATCTTTCACTGATGTAACTTTTAATTAAAATTGTCGAAACCAATGTTGTACAAACGCGCTGAAGAGTAGCCAATGATCAATTCTGCCAGACTCCTTGGAATAATCAAGTAACACTAGAGTAATCAGTAGACCGTTGTCAGCACAGATGCCTCCATAGCCGATCATACAGAATTCTTTCATAAACTCTGGAAAGTGTGTATACATATGGGACGCGTATTTATCTTTATATCTTGGGAGAATTATTTATTTTTCGTCATACCTCCCACGTAAGTATACTTTAATTCCATTCTTTTATCGACCATAAGTGACGCTTTATGTGCAAAATACTTGTTGCCATTGGCAACTGGTCGTTATTTATTAAATTAAGTTGTTTGGAAGTAAATCCAGATAAGCCTTACTACATCTTCTATATCCGACATTATTTTCAAAAAAGTACAGAGCTATTATTTGATTTAATTTATCTTGACATTTAGTAGGTATGTTTTTAGAGGTCAGAATATTTACTAGTGAAATATTTTTGTCGAACTCCTCTATACGTTTCCTTAAATATATAAGGGATAAAAAACCAGACTGCAACCAACAGCTATTCTCCGGACTAATGCCCCGCCGAGCGCTGAATTACAAATTACAAGCCTGGCCGCTTTAAGTGCAATAACTGTGTATTGAAACAAAAGGCTAAAGTTTCGATTGCATCAGACAATAGCCGAAAGACTGATTCCTACTCAAAGGAGCTCTCGTGCCAGCCACTCCACACCACTTGCAAACTGCAGTTTCGAGCTATTGGCTCTCGTCAGTGCAAGGTATATCTGAGATGGCTGGAACGAGGCACTTGTTCATGTTGTAGAACTCTCCAAAATCGTCCTAAGTTGAAGACAGAATCAAAATTCGACTTAGGCAAAAATTTCATTTAAAGACATTTTTAAGCATCTGCAGAGGCACAGATCAATCCATAAGGACCGTTTTGGGTTCTATAAGGCGTTGGAAATGACCAGGTGAAAATTCGAAGAAACACCGAATTTTCACTTAGGAAAATATGTTTTTGGTTCAGGATATGAGAGCAAAAGTATATAATGACAAAGATTTATGAATAATATACTTTTTCAAAAGAACCACAAATTGGACTTTTGAAAAGTGTGTCGAAATTTGGCATGAAAATTAATTTATCAAAAGTACGCCAAAACTTCACTTGCAAATTAATTTTTCAAAACTGCGTTGAAAGGCTTGAAAATCGATTTATCAAAAGTACGCCAAAATTTCACTTGCAGATTAATTTTTCAAAAGTACGCTAAAGTTGGACCATGAAAATATACTTTGAGATATTTTTCATTTTTATTCCTCCACCAAAGACATGGACCATTGAGTTATGGTCATTGAAAGCCCCATTCTAAAGTATGAGCATAAAATTTTAGCGATGCATTGCATCTAAAAGGCAAAATAGACGATTTTGACAAAGCCGGCATAGTGCCGATAAGCAAAAATTGATAAAAATCAACGCACAAGGCCGATTTCTCGCATAGAAAGAGTTTGGATTGACTCAGCGGCTCGCAATTTGGTCGAGCGTGTTGAGTGGTCCAGACAAAGCAATGGTAGAAAAGCCAATAGCAGGGCTTTCCAAATGGCAAAGTTACAGAGGAAAACGCCTTGTGCATAAAAAACCAAAAATTCAATTTTGCCTAAAAGGCGCTCGAAGGTGGGTTGCTCCCATATTGATAATATTGAACAACTGCATAGGAGCAAGTAAATTGTGGACTGATTGAACGCTATTAAACTTATGCAGTTATAAGACCTCACGAATGTGTTTGAGTACGTGAACCGCCACAATACTTTAAAGCTAAGTAGTTTCTAGCGAAACTAAATTCATTTAGTAAAACTTTTTTAAGTTAAAATCAGTCAGTCGTAATTATGAATTACAAATAGTCTCAGACTTCTCTAAGAAGCTCGCATTTTGATTCTGAGAAGGAATGCATGAATCTTTTCTACCTAATCGATCGTTAGCGTAAGCGCTCTCGCTTGTATGGTCTGAAAGCCATTACCTTGATTGGGGAAAGCACGATTCTTATCTTGAGAATTTTGTGTAACCATTTCTGTTAAATAAACGGATTCTTTGAACTATTGTTCCTTAATTGATCTTGAGGCCTGTTGACGGTCTATAATCCCTGGAATTTTCGTATCGAAAACCGGATGTGTCAAGTTAACTCACGTTAACACTCGACCTTCTGGTTGCCTTACGGAAGTTCGATAGGGATTTTTTTATGCGTTTTTTGAGAAATCCCTAAGGTGTAGAGTCCGTTATTATCAGATAAAAACGTGGATACCACGTAAAAAATTAATCCCTCCGCAGAGAAATTCTTCGTTTGGGATTTTTTTATGCAAAAATCCAGAATTTCAAAAGGTACCTAAACCCCTAACGAGTAGGGACGGTATTTCTGTAACGTTACTTTGGAACGGTATTTTTCCGTCGCATTCAGTCGCGTTCCCAAATGATAAAATAACTAGTTACAGGTTACTTCTTACGTCGTAGTCACTTTCGCGGGCGCGTCGCGGTCGTCGCGGTCGTCGCGTTCGAACTTCGCTGCCTCTAGCAGTGCCAGGCGCCAGCCCAGCCAGCTTTCGGTTACGGACGTTACGGTTACTCGATATCCGGTGGGTCTCGAGCTCTCGAATGATCGCGATCGAAGTAGTTGAATATTTATTATGTTTATTTCTTTAGATATACATGTTTATTGTGTTTTTTGTCACATTCATATTTTTTATTTAGACACGGGGGTACATAAATAGTTTTTTAAAATGATATATGTTTCTTTTCATTTGTTTATTTGAATTTTTTTATTACTTTTAGGTAGGTACTAGAGGTCTAGTAACATATTTTTTTTTATTAAAGAGCCTGTCAAATAAAACTGTTTAAAGATAAACAAATATATTTATATTTCAAAATATCATGCGAGTTTTATTTTCAAGTGCGATATCCGATTATATTGAACAAATATTAAACAAAACCACAAGCCACAGTGTACCTTGTACCTGTGTCCAAGCCGTAATCCGTATGTATACCTATAACATTTAAATACCCTTATCTATCGGTCCGCGACATGCAGATGAAACCGTTATGCACAGCACAGAACACGTTTAGCCGCTACAGCGACTTGTACGCGTAGAGACGTTCCAATGTAACGGTATTTTGGAGCGGTATTTTCCTGGATCGAACGCGACTGGAGCGTTCCACATGAGGAACCGGTATTCCCATCTCTACTAACGAGGGAATTCATGTCCAGAAAGAGCGTCGTTACCGATCTGTGTTAGTGCAGCCTTGGTCCATTATTCGGCTATCGAAGTGCATCTTATCTCGAACCCGCCTGGGAGGTAGAAGAACGAGGTAATACGCGACTGGCGCCCCCTGAGAAATAAATTGGTATCGCGTCATTTTGACGCCCGGTTCTTCTACATTTACACCTGGTACATGACAATATTTATAAAACCACGACATGCAACAAAAATGGCAGGCTCAATCTAGCGGCTGATGTCCATTACAATCGAAAGAGCAGTAGCTCTGACATTGGCACAGGTAGTAGGTATGCTTTTAGAGGACAGAATATTTACTAGTGAAATATTCTTGTCGAACTCTTTACTATTTGCATAGCAAATATGAAATCTTACTCTAATAATCATAGTTTTTCACTAGCTTTTCTCGAGATTTTTTCTAGTTTAATGATTTATGAATACGACCAAAAATATAATATGCACCGCGGGCCGTATAGTGCGATTTACGCATACTTGCAAACCTCGGCCCTACGATCCTCTGATTGCACACTGTATTCTCGACCAAAAAAAGTGCTCTTACGACCCTTGGTACATAAATAACTACTGTGTAGTGGTATTACCTATACGAAAAACTGACTAAATTTTACAGCTATTTGGGTATAATCTTCTGTTTGGTGGAAAAAGTAATGTGTTATATATTTAATAATGGGCACCATCAGAGTAGCATCTTTAGATTAATTTTTTATCAATATTCACGACATTAGGTTTAATACTAAAGAATGATTTAAAAAGTCTACCTTCATCGACCAGAGTAAATTCAAACTTGGAAACACCTTGTAATATAATTCTTTGAAAATTTATTTATAGTAGGTAACAACATCTGGTACATCATTTGCCTGCGAGTATTTAATGAAATAATCATTAGGGGAATTAATATCTGATAATTGCTCAGTAACTCAATATTTGATTGCTTGTAATAAACGTTTAAATTTCTTACTTCTATATATAAATGTTTAGATGATTTAGTGAATTTATGAATTAAATAAGCTTTTTTTTTTATTATTTACAGCGGTTTTAGTGAAATTTCGAAGTTGTTTGTAGTACTTCCAACGAGTACTATTTTTAGTTCTTTTAAACCTTTGCTTTGCCATATGTCCAAATTTCATTCTTCGTTTGGGTTGGAGCATGTTTATGAAACTGAGATAGTAGTACATTGTTAAAATGTTCAAAATATCGCGTTTAGAATATTTCGGTGAGATAGATTTAAAAGGTCATTCTCAAAATTAAATGCATTAATTTTATTTAAATTCCTAAGAGTAATCATTTTGTTATCAAACAACGATAAATGCTTAAAAAAAGAACATTAAGGAAATGAGATAATGATCCGAAATAACATTTAAATTATCACAAATCTCACAGGTTATTATAATATTTACAGATTCGATACTTAAACATCAATTTAGCAATGAAGCCGCATTTGCACTGACCCAGATTAGCTTATCAGCCAACTAGTTTATCGTATCTAATTCCATTTGCATTCCATCAAGTTGATATGTCACATGTGTTTCTTTAAAATGAAGGAACAATTCCGATAAGAAAACGTTAAAAATTGTATTGTAAACTAATTGTAGCAATTTGCTTATATATTTTCTTTAATTTCTAAATCTTCATCGTTTGAGTTCTTATCTAATAAAATCATAACAGTTAATTGTTCTACACAGAAGTTAAAAATGATACCTCTAATGCCGTGAAAACTGAAAATGACTTATTATTTCACTTATTTTTTCCATTTTCTTTACTAAGCCTATTAGGAACAGAAAGTACAGCAAAGTTGTACATTAAAGGAGGAGGGCCTATAAGGCCGGTTTTCGGCCCTTTTTATTTTTGGTCGAACAATTTCGAAAATTTTTTTTATCATATACAGTGTGACCCATTTCAAGTGGAAACACCTTCGTAACTCAGTTATTGGTCATCCAATTTCAACCAAATTTGGATCGGTATCAAAGATCTTTAATATTTCTTTTTTGAGTAAAACAAAACTTATTTCAGTGGCGTGCATTTTTATTAAGAAAAAAGTGTATAGTAATAGAGCGAGCTTAGGGTGCAGTTTAGGGAGATGGGTTGGGAAGAAGTTCTGTTTGGAGTGGAATAGATTAGATACTGAATATATATAATAAAAAAAAATTTTCGAAATTTTTTGACCAAAACTAAAAAGGATCGGAAACCGGCCTTATGACCTCCCCTCCTTTATAGTTAATAATTATCTTGTATTATATTTTATTGTTTGTACACTTTTCTTGTTGTTGTATTTTACCTATTCTGTAACTGAGTGTATCGGTCTGTAGAATAGTGTAAATAAATAAATAAACAATAAATAAATAATATCTAGTTATAAATAACTATTTCAAATAATTTTTTTCCTCAAAAAACTGTCTGCTGTTACTTTTGGGTATTGACAGTATTGACTGTGACAAAAATAGAAACAAGTAAAATAATAGGTATTTGCCAGTTCTATAATGTGCAAGAAAATTATTAAATTTCATAAGAAACAGCAAATATATTAAAGAGTACCGATCTTAAACTGCAGACAATGTACATTACCCAATACATCCAATTTTGCCTCATTAGCATACAAAATGTCTAGATATCCAAATAAAAATTTTATATTGATATTATTAGTATCAATAATTTATACAGTCTTACACGACACTATTGTTTAAATGAATGTGGAAGCCCTGAGAAGCTGAGTTGAATAAACTTAGCTCTAAACAAATTAGGTCTGCAGGAAACAAAGATACTTACCGACGCTATTATTCCATTTCGGGCTGTACCTAAAGTTAATTAAATAAATGTTGCTGCTTTATTATGTTTAATGGGAAAACCGATGTAATCGTTAACTTCGTGCAGTAAGCATGTATAACATTGCATAAACGTATTGGATTATTCAAGGTTCGGCGTTTTTTATCCGCAAAAACGTAATCTAGGGTCGAATAGCCCAGTTTTGTAAAATGCACGGCAAAAAATCTATGATATTACAATACCCAAGTGAATCTAGGTCAAATGTTTTATGGAAAGTTAAAAAAAGTAGTACGAAATATCAATTTGTTGGTGCAACACCAACTGCTGGTATGTGAGTCAAAATAAAGATGTATTGATAACTAAGGATTATGTGCAGAGTTAATATAAAAAACCGCTGCCCAAGGAATCACTACTTCCACATCCAGATTTTTTATTTAAGTCACTCACAACGAAAAAATTTTGTATATGGAAATAATTGTTTATGGAACTTTAATAATATAATATTTGAAATCCTGTACCCCAAAAACCCATAAAACGATACCCCACATCGGTAGCGGGGTGGGGGGGTGATAGGGGGTGGTAGTAAAAAAAACATTTTGAGGTTTCTGGTTCTTGTACACACCCTAAATCACAATTTTTTCATCCCCTTTAATAATTGGGTGAGGGTGGTAATGCCAAAACTTTTTTTGAGACCTCAGCTTCTCTTGTATATACTAAATACCAATTTTATGATTTACCTATTTTCCCCAAATTTACCCGACTTTACCCCCCAACCCTTCGACGGAACAAGATGAAAATACAATCTAGTTCTAGATCTCGTTAAAGTACATATGTGTACCAAATTTCAAGTCAATACCTCAAACGGCTCCAGAGTAAACGTGCGCACAAAAAAGTTACAAACAGACCGACAGACAGACAGACCGACAGACAGAAATTTTTTTTCGCTCAAACTTAAAATCTCGACGTTTCGTGACATTCTAAACCTATTTGAACAATAAAAATTTAAAAAAATGTTTTTGTCGTTACTATGCTTCCTCTGGACGAGGAAGTAATTAACATGTTTTCTTATAAAAGTAGAAAGAATAAGTACAATCGATAGACCCGCAGAAGAGTGGAACGATTGATATTAAAACAAGTGATGATGACTACGCAGGGATGATTAAGATATTTTCAATCATTTCCACCACCCAGACGGACATCTTGAAAATTATTCAGAATTTGATGACTAACGCAGTGACATGGAACTTTTTCCTACGATGATGCCGACTTTATTAATTAAACCAGATCAATATAATTTAGAGTATTTTAGTATAAGTAGAAACTGGTTCAATTTTAGTTGGCAACTCTCTTCAGGTCCATTTTTTAAATTAAAATGTAGGACATTTTAATTTAAAAAATGGACCTGATTAATGATTTCATTTACTAATCGATTTCTGTGGGACTTTTGATATAGGTAGGAAGAATTTCTGTTTTTCTGCTGTTTTATGCTTTGTGTATGAATCGTGTTATATATTTTGTGTCGCAACCGTTTTTTAGAAGCGCTTGTTGCAATGTTCCTACGTACATCCAAAGCACAACATGTTGAATCTCTTAAACAACAAAAAGCTTTCCCAATCTATATCAAAGGTATCATAGATAGAATATCAAAAGTTCTGTGAACCAACAATATGAAAATCACATTAACAACACAACAAACGATGTTCAATAATCAGGATCTCAAAGGACTAAATTTCTACACACACGATGTGTATGCTCCGCCAGCTTCCAAACAAGCCAACAGGCGCATTAACAATCGATTATAAAAACATTGCCAAACAGGTCATAATATAGGGGTTTCAACTAGACGAAACCATTGGCACCCACCTATTTACTGAAAACGCGAATAATCCACGAAGCAATCGAAACGTTCCAATTGTCTAAACGAGAGGGATGTCGGTCGTCGACTTCCGGTTGCTTGAAACCATTAATATCCAGATTGACTCTGCAACCTCCATCCACATCCCGTAATGACTCACCTGGGGAAATCAACAGTTCCACACCGTTTCCACCATGGAGTGGACAGATTGGGACCTTAGAGACTTACCACGGTTCGACCTGTGGAGTGGGCAGATTGAGAATCAGTCGAACCAGTCAGTGTTAAGAACACACAATCTTGAGAGTGTTCCGTTTTCCATTTCCAATGTTTTTCCTTAATTCTTTAGTGTTTCCTAGTAAGCTTTTGATACGTATTATATAATCGATGTCAATAATTTAGAGTTAATCAGAAATGTAAAAAACAAAATGTTTTTTTTTTAACTGTTTAACGTCGGCCTATTTCCGCTACCAGGGCCTATCACCGACGCCAGGAGACGAGCTACCCCCAACCTGGAAATTTGGCCGAACCTCTTCCCTTAAGAAGAGTAGGGATCTTTTACTTGCCTAACATTTAATAGACAAGGGGCCGCCTGCTTTACATCCTCTCCGAAGGATGGTATATCCACTACGTAATCCTCGTCTGAAATTACGTAACTTCCGAGTATACACTGATATACAAGCCTCTAGAAGGTGGGACGAGAACTCTGTATTTCCCAAGATGGGAGCCCATCCAAGTACTAACCGCGCTCGACGTTGCTTCAACGGAATATCGACTGGTATTCACATTGAAGTCGCCTCTACGCTCGCCCCAAAACAAAATGTAAAAATAGCAAAAAATGCTGCAAAAGTCTTATCTCGAACAGTCCTCACTGGTTACTGTAGATTACCAAGACACTGATTTAGTATAAATGCAGGATACATTGTTAGATTTGCTTCAGTTTTAAGAATAATGGTAATGAAGAAAACGAAAATAAAGGAGCGGCCATATTTACAACCTCTCTAAGAGCCACTCACAAACTCGGACTAACAGTGCTTACACCTAATCTTATGCAAACGGGCATTCCTCTAAGCCCTCCCTTGAAGCTGACATCGCTAAGGCAGAACATGGAAACCTGCTAAGATGATATATGGATAAACATATGCACTCTGTTTTTTATAGTGAATTGCGAGATCAGAACATGTCTAATGACTTGACGTTTGCTTTCCTCAAGTCGGCAGGCAAGGTTGGATGAGGGTTTTGTGCTGGCGCCTCAGGATGAAGTAATAAATACCCGGAATATTGCAGTATTATGTTCATATTATATACAGGACATGTGATTTATATTCTGAGATCCTAACATACTCTCGGCATGTTCCATTCATACCGTGCCGTGCCGTGTCATCCTAAATATCCAGCTACTATCACACTATTAGGCATGCTTATGGTGCCCACCAAGATGTTGTCGTGCCATACGTGTGCCAAGAAATCGAGGCAGAGGACAGCAAATGCGGGATATATTGTAATAATTCCTACCCAACAACCCAAAAGATGCTACCAAACCAGACATAGTCCTACTAGATTTAATCGAAAAGAGACGTTATTGAGGTTCTCTTGTTTAGCAAAGAGAAATGTCACAACGACTGCTACCCAGAATTTATATTAAATACAGAAATTTCGAATTTAGTAAAATGTGCTCAGGTTTAATAACTCAATTTGTGGTCTTCATAATTGGCAATCTTGGAGGTATCAAACCATATTTTCGAACACAAAACTTACGCCACTAACGGCCAAAATCCAAAAGGCAGCTCTGCTGGATTCACTCCGTACCGTGGAGTTGCATTTTAGAGTGCGCCAACACCGCGCTGTGCCACTGCCTCATATCTCCATTATTTAGAATAAGATTGGAAAGCTAAAATGTCCCTACTCTCTCTTAAATTACCTCTCAAAATTAGTGGACGGGGTTATTTTGGGTCACATAAATAGGCTCGTGGGAAAAAATCTCTCATGCCCACACAACAGTTTGGCTTTAGGTCGGGACACGGTACTTAACTGGCTCTATGTAAGCTAGTCCAAGATACCTTAGATAGTTATGACAAAAAACAATGTGACGCTGTACTTTTGATAGACATAGAAAATGCGTTTGATTCCACGTGGAGGAATGCCCTCATCTATAAATTAGATATGGAACACAAGTTCCCCAAATACGTCACCTCACTTATAACTTCATTCTGATAGATACATGGTACGGGTGAACAATCCACTCTCTACTCGAACTAGGCTATCCGCAGGAGTTCCTCATGGATTAATTACTTTCTCCCATCCTATATAACCTATTTACCGCCGATATCCCCTCTTTCCCGAATACGTCCCTTCTCTTGTACGAAGATGATGTCACAATCTATGCAAATAGCTTCTATGCTCAAATCACTCAAAAAATTAGGTATCAATTAAATAAAATCATGGAATATTATAAAAAGTGGAAGATAAAAATTGATCCAGAAAAATCGGGGAACTTTTAACAGGAAGTATACAAATATTAAAACCATAACGAAACTTAATATAGATGGGCATGAAGTACTAGAACGAAACACTGTTAAATATTTGGGGGTCTCTCTTGATAAGAGGCTATGCTTTGGTCCTCATATCACTCAGGCCATAAACAAAACTTACGGGACACTCAGCAGATTGTAACCGCTCGTTAACAGGCAGAGTAAACTAACGTTAAATAATAAACTAACATTATATAAGGTAATACTTGACAAATTCTCATCTATGAATGCGTAGTTTGGAACGGGTCCTCAGGCTGAGCTTCAGAGGATTAAAGTGACCACCAAATTGCTAAGATTTCAGGACCAAGGACCTTATCAGGGAGACCTCCCAAAAATTTTTCTCGTTTAAAATCGCAGCATCTGAACTAACACGTGACTTAACACAACAGCGTAAATATGACAGCATCTACCATACACAGCCTCCTACATTAAAAACTTGATATCTATGACACTTGAAGGCAATGATGTAACTTAATAAAGATAACATCCCAGCTCAACAACCTTCCAGCACTCAAAATTCATCACCCTTTGAGGAATCCTACACCAGGAAAACATAAATATATATTTACAGTAAATTACACTAAATTCCACAGCCTAACATCCTTGGTATTTCAATAGAACACTCTACAAAGAGCATAATCCAGTTTTATATATCGACATATTCCTCAAAGGGTGATGAATTTTGAGTGATGGAAGGTTGTTGAGCTGGGATGTTATCTGTATTAAGTTACGTCATTGTCTTCAAGTGTCATAGATATCATGTTTTTGATGTAGGAGGCTGTGTATGGTAGATGCTGTCATACATAACATCCATAACTCGGACTTCTGCCATCCTAATTATTTAAAGCAAATTGCATAAAAGAATAAATGCATTAAAGCTATAGGAAAAAAGCGATACAAACAAAAACATAGGGAATTTTGTCTGAAGTCTCTTGGCCTATCATCGGCCGCCAAAAGCGCATCACGCTTACGCGCGTTCTTACGTTTTTGTAAATTTATAATGTACACTAAATGAGATACTTATGACTTAAAATCCCCTTTTAATTGCATATACAAAGAATGTAAATAAAGGGATTTAAATGGTAAATGGTACTACTTAGGGCCAATTGTCGTAATGATGACTGATGACTGAATAATAATAATAATAGTCGATTTTGTTGAATAAGAAAATAAGTTTTGTACGATACAGATATTAAAAAATACATACAGAAAACATGAGGTCGACTATTTGCTGCAGCGACCAAACCTACTTACTACTCCGTTTTTGAGGGTGCGGGTTCCAACAAAAATAGTGGGAGAAACTTTTAACCACACCCAGCCCTTTCAATGCCCAAAAACCACCTCTTTTCGCCGCTTTTCCATGGTAGGATCATTATGCCTGTTTGGGAAGGAAATTATTGAAGGTTTATTGACAAGACAAGGTCTGAGATAAAGTTAAAAGCGGTATTAGCCCCTGGGGGTTGTTAGAACCCTTCCAAGGGGTGGGAAATTGACTGTTTTCTCTTTTAGTTTTAATACTTACCCCCCAATTTTAAGGGAGCTGAACTTGAAAAAAATAGTTGATTACGTGTTCAACCCTTCCCAACCTCTCAAACGGGCAAAAACCACCCTTTTCTTATTTTTTACCGTAGTAGCATTGGTCGTGCAAGTTTTGAAGGAAATGGTTTAGTTTTTTACTAGGATTTGGTGACAAGGGAAGGGTTATGTCAGAGATGGGCGGTAACAATCCTTCTTAATCGGAATATTGGACAATAGATGAATAAAATCGTGGACTCGCGTGAAATCGAAGTTACCTTCCTCTCGTATTTTTGTTGTTTTTTTATGAATTGTAAATTTTTTGGTTTTTGCACCTTTGAGGTAGTTCACTATTTTTTTCGAAAACGGGGAGTAACTAGGTTTCGTCGCTGCAGCCAACAGACGACCAAAAACGGCAAAATTTGGCTTCCACTATTATCCAGGAAAGGAGGATAGTAATGAATTGAACTGTTAATGTTATCAATCGGCCTCATTGAGCGACGTTGACTTGATAAGCCTATGTAAAAATTATTTTGAATGACACTCCCTCTAAATTTAAATGCCAATAGGATTTGTTGCATGCACTGATCATGTGCATGTATTACTATCCTCCTTTCCCGGCTAAGGTAGTACAAATTGCTACTCATATAACTATAACCATTGACCTACTACTGAATGATAGATTGAACTCTGCAGGGCCGCGCCGCCCATAATGGCAAGTCGTGCGACGCACGACGGTGCCACGCAACTAAAGGCGCCGTAAGGCGCCGCGAGTTTTGAAATTTAAAATTAAAAAAAATATAAACGTTTAGTAACAATATAGCATGAACCAGGGCCGGATTATCCAATAGATAAACTGGGCAACGGGCGACGTTTATCGTTTATTGATCTGGTGGAAAATAATCTCCTTTCCGCACCTTTAATCTTCACCAAAACCTACACTCTCTATTCCCCCTATTTGTTTGTACCTTTTTTGTTCCTTGTCCATTTTTTTTTGTCTCTAAATTCACATAAATTTCACATAATATTACACACTTTTAATTATCCACGATACTTTCCTGGCGTCAGGAAGACAACCAGGGTGGAGTTGTCTCAAACGGGTTTTTTTCGTTGAGTTTTGTTTTCCCGTGCCAGCAATCAAAATTTTTAAGTGTTCGCGAAATCGATAATTTTTTACAGTTTTAATTTTAATTATTTTTAAGTACCCTCGTGTACTACGTTATACGATACTGTTAAATTTAAGCCTTTTTTCATTAGGCAGAAGTTTTAACTCAGCAAATAATTTTCGTCACTGCCAAACCGGACCCTCCCCGCCCAGCCTCACACCCACCTCGGCGATGTTCGCCGTGGTTGCTGGCTGGCTCCGGGCCGGACTCCGGAATGGCGCATTATTGTATCTTGTAAAACATTAATAAATGCTTGATGTTGGTGGAAAATAAAATGTAGAAGGAAATTATTTATTTGTTATTTGATTAGTTTATTCTGATAGAATTGTCGCATTTATTACCTCTGTGTTGTAGCAACATTTACAGACTATTTAAAGGACTATATTATAGCGGAGTTCGCAAACAAGAAGTGACGAAAAAGGATATGTTTTTCAATATATTATTTTCATATTTAATGTTTATGTTTAATTTTAGTCCAGGGGAAAATATAAATACTGCAATTTTTTTATAATGAAACATTTTTTATTGGTATTTTATATTTTTGTCTTGTGCCCTCGAAACCTACTTTTCGATGACAATATACTTTTAAATTTCTAACTTTTAATTTGAGGCTGTTTGACCTTGAAAAATTCGAAAATTTCGCGCATTTTACAATTCCAAAACCCCGCCTGTAAATAAGAGGACGCAAATACTTCATTTTCCTAAAGGCGCGCCAATCCTTAATCGGGCCCTGGCATGAACTGAAAAATTTTGAATTTTGATATTCAATTGTTTAGCGTAATTTATTTGAGATATTTTTTTCCTCAACCTCCCTTTTCAGCTGAATTCTAGAGACTACTGAAGGGCGCATGTTCGTATTTGCACGACCGCGTTCAAAAGACTTTGCGCGGCCCTGAAACTATGAATAAACTCTAGGTGCTGCTGGAAAATAAAAAAAAAACATCAACATCATGTCGGCGTCATCCCTAAATATTGTCAACGTGATTGGCGCTCATCAGATATCGAGTGTGGCGTTTTGGTTTTTATAGAAACTACTTCATGTCAAACGTTTCCAAACCCTGTCTCAAATATAGGTTAATATAATTTTCAATAACTAAATAGATGAGGTTTTTTAATTTGATAGTAATATTATCAAAATCATATACATCTGTCTAGCAGTCCGCGATGTTCAGGGGTAATTAATTAAAATATTAGAATTACTTGCAAGTTTATTTGCAAGATGTGCTCCTATTTCTGCGATGATCGTTCAAAAAATCATTAAACTGACCTCAAAATCATGTTTAGAAATTGTACCATCGCGTATTTTGTAACAGTTTTTGACAACAATGTAATACATTTAATACATTACAAGAAATGTATTTTCAATTCATTCAATGTCTGTTTTTTGTTAGTTAAATTTTTATATATTTTTCCGGTAAAATAACTTACTTTTTTAGGTCTAACAAATGTAAATTGCAAGTCCTACTTATTTACTAAAATGAGTTGATTACAAGAGAAAATAAAAATTGTTCGTTATAAAAAGTGGTCAATCCAGCCGAAAGTTAGTGTACAAAAACTCAATTATTATAACGTCTTATTCACTTTTAATGTGAAAGCTAAATATGTCATTCTCAGCAATATAAATAGATGTTTTTTTGGGCTGGCTATTAATCGTTGTATACATTATTGTGTAACAGTTTCAAGACAAGTAAATTTGATTGCAGTACTTTCTTTCAGTTTATTTAGAGCTACTTTTATATAAATCCTTTAACCACAAATTAAATAATAACATGAACTGTCCGATTTGTATTTGCTTGTTTTTCTTCTTTTCGATATTCATTTGAGTGCAGGTTGACTCCTAAAAACTTCCAGCGTCTGTAATAAAATTTGCCAATATTTTTTTAATAATTTCTTTATTTTTATCGATTATTACTAGAAATATTACTGGCATGGTTGTTACCACGCATAATAATATATGAGTTATTTTGCGCAATTAAATTTTGTAACTGTATAAGGTATATAAGTAGCTAGTTTCTTTTTTGATGTAACTGCCGCTTTTGATTCAGTTAATTCGAAATTTCTGAAGGTTGAGTAACAAACAACAGGAATAAATGAAAATATTCTTAATGCTATGAAATATTAACTACATATAATAATTAAATTAAACATAGAACATTGCTAATTATTAATTATAAAAATTGTTCGAAATATCCTTCATTTTACTTCCACATCCAGTGGAAGTATAGTAACGACAAAAAAATTTTTAAAAATTTTTATTGTTCAAATAGGCTTAAAATGTCATGAAACGTCGAGATTTTAAGTTTGAGCGAAAAAAAAATTCTGTCTGTCTGTCTGTCTGTCGGTCTGTCTGTCGGTCTGTCTGTCGGTCTGTCTGTAACTTTTTTTTGTGCGCACGTTTACTCTGGAACCGTTTGAGATATTGACTTGAAATTTGGTACACATATGTACTTTAACGAGATCTAGAACTAGATTATATTTTCATCTTGTTCCGTCGAAGGGTTGGGGAGTAAATTGGGCTAAATTGGGGTAGATTTGGGGTAAATGGGTAAATCAAACAGGTAAGAGTCCATAAAATTGGTATTTAGTAGATACAAGAAAAGCTAAGGTCTCAAAAAAATTTGGTGGCATTGGCCACCCCCCATTACCAACCCCCACCCCCTTACTAAAGGGGATGAAAAAAAAATATGATTTAGTGTATGTACAAGAACCAGAAACCTCGGAACATTTTTTTACTTCATCTACCCCCACTACCACTACCGCCCCCCTATCACAACCCCCACCCCACTACCGATGTGGGGTATCGTTTTATGGGTTTTTGGGGTAGAGGATTTCAAATATTATATTATTAAAGTTCCATAAACAATTATTTCCACATACAAAGTTTTTTCGTTGTGAGTGACTTGGATAGAGAATTGGATGTGGAAGTAGTGATTCCTTGGGCAGCGGTTTTTCCTAATGTAAAATCTAAGTTATTTTTAAATAATATTGAATACCCTGTAAAATTCCAGCATCATTCTGTTGCATCGTAAACTCATGATCAATTTTTTCTATCAACTGATCAATTATGTCAATTTAAGTATTATAACCTCTTGATTTTAAGTAACTCCACACAGTGAAATCAAAACTAGTAAGGCCACAAGATCGAACGGGCAGCTCAATCGGTGCATCTGCACTAGAGATGGGCACGTGACGTGAATTTCACCGTGTCACGCCATGTCACGGCGTGAGCGTGTACATTTAAGGTACCAAATCACGGAAGATTTCGTGAGTGTGCGTGAGTCAAAAGATCCCGTGCGTGAGCGTGCGTGAGTTTGCCGTAACATACATCAGTCGTGCGTGAGTGTGCGTGAGCTAAAGGTTTAAAGTCGTGAGCGTGCGTGAGCGTGAGTCAAAATCGACTCACGCGCCCATCTCTAATCTGCACCCCCGAACAGTTCATCCATTTGATGAATATTACTACTTTTTACTAGATAACTATACCACAATGACGGGACCTTTGCGCTAAGGATTTCCAAACCACGGTTCTCGGTCGCCAAATTTTATCCACCTTGGGACATTCCACCGCATTTCTGGCGGTTCAAGCGGCCTGGGAGGATAGCCACAGGGGTCATCCCCGGCCGTACTTAGCGGATTAGCGGAGCGGAATTCTCTTGTTGATAGCCCACCGACTGTTAGATGAGATATTTGGTCACCCATCCAAATGCCGGACTCTATTAACGTTGCTTACTCTACAAATCGAAGGCCGAAATTTAAACCAGCGCTTAATTCATCTGTTAAGATCTTCGACATATTCTATTAGTGATGCACCGTCAGGCATAAAAAACATGTTTCTTTGCAATAAAATCTTGCCTAATAATGGTGTTTTCCAAAAAAATCACACCACTTAAATTTTTAGGAAAATTATGATATCCAACAAACTGATTGCGTTGTTGCCCATATATTTATTTTGGAAGTATGTTGAAAATGGGTTTACATGTTCCGAAAGTTATACATGCTTTATCGCGTGAATATAGCCTCATCAGTAAATAGAATTTTACGTAAAAAATTTGGAGTATTTTGCGTTCGTTGAAGTAACAATTAATAAAATTCAGCTCTTATTGCCATATTTTCAGGTAATAATTTCTGAGTCTTTCAATAATGGAAAGGGTGTAATTGTTGATCATGTAGTACTCTTAAAGTGCGTTGGTGAGATATAATAAAACATTCATTCTAAGCTTATCTTTTATTACTTATCGTAGCATCTTCCATTACAGTATCAAATATTTCTTCTTCAACAACAATTCTTGTGGTTCTTGGATGGCTAGCATCTCTGTTTTGCACTTGAAGACTTCCTTTTTCCCTAAGCCCCCTATGTATACTACAATAAGTTTTGGCAACAGGGATGTTTTTATTGGAAATTTGTCCCTATAACTTCTCGCAACTGCACAATATTGACGATTAAAATGGAATATTACAACAAAGTCTAAGGAGTTACCATAAATTGAGATAAGTGCCATTTGATTATAATATAATAAAGCTGGCTTCGTGTAAAAGGATTTCTTAATAAAATGCTGTAAATACACGTTAATTTGTAAACACATCAGCATCAGCCACAGAATTATCTTTCAGGATTTATTTAGATGCTATGTCGTCTACTCCCATTGAACCGCTGCACATAGAAGCATTAGAACTACCTCTACAGCTAAGAAGAGAACATCTTTCGATGAAATTCATCCTAAAATCCTAAGTTAAGAACTTTGATCTTTTGGACAAAATCTATAAAACTAGTATTGTCAGAAAAATACTGGCAAAAGAAAAATTCTTCACTTCTCTTGATACTTATCGAGAAAAATATGGCTTATTTAAATCGATTGAACCATTATACCCATGCGTACCTGGATACGAATTCCACGACCTAATTATTAATTTTCTACCTATCATTCCAAGCTATAGTGAACATTATCTGGAAAGCCGTAACATCTTCATACAAAACTTAAATCAGTAGCAAAATTACACAGAAATATACACGGACGCATCTAAATCCATTCACAGAACAGGTTGGGCCTACATAGTACTCAAATGTAATATCTCCGCCAAACATAAACTAAGTCATGAAATATCCATCCTCTCAGCAAAGGCACCTGCTATTTACAAATTAAACATATAGTTGCCACAAACAATATTGACCATTATATCATAATTTTATATTCCTTGTCGGTTTTAACATCTCTTAAGCATAGTTATCCTCCAAACGTCCCTACGAATACTTTTATCACTAATATTAAAAAAGTTATACGGCAGCTACACTTAAATGGAAAGGGGTCATATTGCCTTTGTGTGGATTAAAGCGCACGTTGGCATTTATTTCAACGAAAAAGTTGACACGATCGCTAAACAAAGTATTTCATCCGGTTTGGAAACTAGAAAACAATACAAAAAGAAGTGATCAAATATGTGAAAAGAATTTGTTGTTATCAAACCCACAAGATACACTAAAATAAATTCTGAAATACCACCCAAGTTCTGGGCGACTTTAACCTGCCTAAAAAATACATAACGACGATCATTCAAATGAAATTTGGACATGGTTGTTACCCTGCACATCTTTATAGAATGGGACTCTCTCCTACAAATTTATGCTACATATGTAACATTGAGAGTGACTTGGATCGTATATTTTTAAACTGCAATAAACATACTAATGCGACTAACGAATTGTATAATAACACAGGCACAGAAAAAAAAACCGACTATCATATCCATATGTATTTTGAGTCGCTGAAACCGAATCCGAGGTTAGAATTGTCACATGTCGTCAATATTTTCATGTAAGCTTAAAAAACACCTTAGAACAAGCCTGAAACTGGATAAAAAGTAAATTGACAGATTAAACGAGTTGACTCATGTTTCTGTACGTATTTTGGTGTGCTGAAATCGAATCCGAGGTCAGAATTTTCTTATCATGTCAGGATTTTGACATAACCACAAACAAATCTCAAAAAACACTTCATAAATCACCATAAAATACCTCAAAAATGGTTAAAAATGTATTTAAAAGAAGATTTAAACTGATCGCAAGACACTAAAATCTACTTTTAAAGGCATTTTTAACTATTTATGAGATGATTTCGAGATTTTTTTAAGGTTATGTCAAAATCCTGACATTACAAGGAAATTCGGTTTCAGCGCCCCAAAATAAGTACAGAAATGTGGGTCAACTCGCTTAATCTATCAATTTAATTTTTACCCGGTTCCATTCTTTTTCTAAGCTGCTTTTTGAGCTTACATAAAAATATTGACGACATATGACAGTTCTGACCTCGGATTCGGTTTCAGCGCCCCAAAATACGCATAGGCGTCTGAATTTAAGATGCCAGCGCCAAAGTGGAGAACTCGTGAACTAATTATAGGCCGTTTGTTTATTTATTTGGCGAATACTTATATCGATTTTTTTCTGTTTATTGTTATTTTTGGCGTTGAAAATAATAACATTAATAATATATGACCTAAAGGTTTGCAAGATTTTGTTGTAAGTGATTTGCAAGATGTTAATGGAATTATTCAGCAAAATTCACATTTTTTAGGTTATCTGGTTTTCCCCTTGAAAAGTACAGTTTCTTCGACATAAACGGTGTCTGGCAAGTTAAATATTAATAAACTTGAATATTTCTTTAAATTTATGTACAGTTGTAGTTTATATCACTTTTTTTTTTCAGTAAACATGAGTGACATTTAGGTTAAGCATATTGCAATGTATGGAACATTTGGGAAGCACTAAAAATGTAAAAATTCTAATTGTGTGTATGAAGGGGAATATGTTTTAAATGCAGGACATATTATTTTGTGTGATACAACCCACATTCAACACAAAACTTAATAAATGTGTATGCTCTGTTTATAAACAAGTATCAGATCATGAAATTAGTGGTAGGTACCTACATTGAATATAGGTAACTGAAAAGATAGTTATTAATTCTTTAACTAAAATAACTGAAACAGTATTTTGTAAAATATGAAATAGAAATATTCAGGGGTAAAACATAATAGTGCATGATGCAATAGTATACATTACTTTTATGAATATACTGAAATTGCATATATTTACTTATTTCAAAAATTTCACTTACAATGTGTGATTGTTCAGGCTATTATTATTGCTACTCGGGCCACGGTTATTTGCACCAGCTTTTTCCCTCTCAATGCCTGGTATAAGGTGTCTACATCAAAGAGGGTATGCTGTGAACATTTTGTCGTGCCAATTCAACTTTCACGAGTTGTCCCTGCAATCTACAAAGGATACCGACTAGGTTGGCTCCATCAAGTTGTATCTTGTGTAGCCCCTTTAAACGTTATCATATTTTTAATAAATTAGCATCTCAGTTTATCATTATTTACTTATTGTTGATATCATCGTACACTAAAGAGACAATGACAGAAAGGCCTATAATTAGTTTGACTATAGATCACCAGGTGGCGTACTCCTTATTTTCAGACGCCTATAGAAACATTGGTCAACTCGTTTAATCCATTTACTTTTTACCCGGTTCCAGGCTTGCTAAGCTGTTTTTGTGCTTACATGAAAATATTGACGACATGTGACAATTCTGACCTCGGATTCGTTTTCAGCACTCAAAATCCTTATGGCTACGATAGTCGGTAAAAAAGTACATGACCCTTTTTATTTTTTGTGTGCCTGTGTAATCTATTAGAAATCTTATATTTGTTATGTCTCAATAATATCGTTTATTCTACGCTGTTTTCTGGTACCACAGATGGCTTTGCCTTTGTAGCAGGCGAATGTTTTTCAGGTGATAAATAGATCCTAATTTGTTCTATACTTGAGTAAAATTTGATTCAAATCGGAAACAAAATAAAAAAGTTATAAGGGCGTCTTCATTTTAAGTGAGTCAAACTGTATATTTAAGGAAACGCATAGATTTCGACAAAATATTACGTTAGTAAATACGTCGAGTGTTGTAAAATATAGATTGTTTTGTGACTGTGATTTATTAGCAGACCACGGTAAACCGCTTTGATAGAAATATTCAAGGTACCTAATACTTTTTTTTTTAATTTTATCTATTTTGGCTGGTGAATATCTCGTAAACTATAACACACAGGAAGAAAATGAATATAGACATTCTTGTAGGAAATTTAATTATGTTTAATTTGGCGCAGATTACATTTTTCCATACGACGCCCGACGCATAGTTTCCGAAAAAACAAAAAATGGGACCTTTAAAGTGCCCCCCTCCCCCCGCTCACCACCTAGGAGTGCGGACTTTTGATATGTTCATCTCCAGACTATTCCAAATAAAGTTCCGAAGTCAAATTTTCTGTCCCTAAAATTTCCCTCTATAATCATTCGTTGCTTGGTCTACTTACCTGTGTTGTGAAAATATAAAAATGCCTTAATAGTCCCCTAGGCGAGAAGTGCGTGTCTCTGTTACTTTCCCAGTTGTGTTTTTCTAATATTATTCACGTTAGAATTAGGTTTAGCTATTCACACCTATACGACAGTGTATCTGGCTCCATGGACTATGTCCTAATGCCAAAAAAAAATCTTTGTTGCCTACTTAGAAATGAAAAAAAAAAAAAAATAAAAAACCACGTTTTTATTAAATGTTGCAAAACTTATCGAAACAAATTATTTTACACTAGGAGAATTAAAACCATTCTCATGTTATTAGTGGAACTAGTTGACAAAAAAACAAGTGGCGCGCCTTTCTAATGAACTGAAAGGGATTGTAGCAATATTTATGTAAATTTTTTATTTTCTTCTCGAAGCATTAATGCAGAATGTATATTTTAAAATTACGTAATTTTATTATTATGAATTACTTTTATATTTGAATATAATTGCCCGACATACCTTTACAAGCATGGAATCACGCCATTTGCCTTGCGGAATAGCAGCGCATTCTTTTTCTGTTTGTATTCATTCATAGCCTTTCAACTAATGATTCTAAAAGCATTTTGCTATACTTTTATACAATTAAAATACCATCAGTTTGAACTGATATTATATCGTTGTTGCATAGAATTATAAGAAAATATTTGACTGTTGTTGAAATATCGCCTAAAGTTCCTAAATAGAGTAAATCTGACAATTAAAAGATATACTTATTATTGAAAATAATATTAGTCATTTTTTCTGGATTTTTTTTTAACAGAATCGTGCCATAATTTTTTTGTTTCTACTAATACATTCTTAGTATAACTGTCAAAGAGTTGTTAAGTATATACCTTTTTGTTACGTCTGCTTTTTTCGAATTTCACCAATATTTCAAATATTTCTAAATGAAATCAAACTTTAGATCCAAGCCATTTAGATTACTCCGAACAACTTTGTTAATAACATTTTTTCATAAAAATACTTATCATGATATTTTTTCTTCTTCTCATTCAATCTTGTATCAGGTGACTTTGCATTTGAAGATGGTACGCAATTTTGTGGTCATAAGTAGAATTTAATAATCCTCATATTTTGAGATCAATTTGGTTTCAATCCTACAAAAACTAAAAAAGTTATATAGGTGTTACAACAGTCTTAAGAGGATAATCTGCGTTAAGACAAAACATATTTTCATTGATATATATGAAAAAGGTATATACGGGTGGGCGTGCACCTTTGATCAATGAAATATGCCGACCAAGTAAAAAGGCGGAGAATAACATATTGTGTAATATATAAGAGAAATAGTTCAAACATATTTCTGTCGTACAGAGTCGAATTTCGCGTTGGGTGCACAAGAATTTTTATTTAAAGTAATTTAAGTAGGAAAACTGAATGCGGTTGTAGTGATTCCTTAGGCAGTGGTTTTTAATTAAAAGAAAAAACTATCTGTAGGTACATAATGTATATTTACAGTGTACAGGGTGTCCTAGTTAACGTGTTATGTCCGATTTTCTCGGTAGTTTTTGAGATAAGTATTTTTTTTTTTTTTTTTCGGGGAATCTATGCCGCTAAGAAACATATAATTGAACATCAAAGAAGAATTGATCGGATTATTTATGTTCTTAATTGACTATTAAAGCATTAAAGGAAAGTAAAAAAAGGCATGTAAATTTTAAATATCACTTCCGGTTTACATGTCAATGGCGTTCTTTTTCTTGAAAATAGAATATTGATTACTTCCACATCCAGTGGTAGTATAGTAACAAAAAAATTTTTGAAAATTTTTATTGTTCAAATAGGCTTAGACTGTCATGAAAGGTCGACATTTTAAGTTTGAGCGAAAAAAAAATGTCTAACTTTTTTGTGCGCACGATTACTCTGGAACCGTTTAAGATATTGACTTGAAATTTGGTACACTTATGTATTTTAACGGGATCTGGAACTAGATTATATTTTCATCTTATTCCATCGAAGGGTTGGGTTGTAAATTGGAGTAAATGGGGAGGTAAACAGGTAAATCAAGCAGGTAAGAGTCCGTAAAATTGGTATTTAGTATATATAAGAGAAGCTAGGGTCTCGAAAAAATTTTTGACATTAGCTACCCCCATTACCACCCCTACCCCACTTTTTAAGGGGACGAAAAAAAGTGTGATTTAGTGTATGTACAAGAACCAAAAACCTCAAAATATTTTTTTACTTCATAGGCCAAGAATTTTTATTGAAAAATTACCAAAAATCCTCGTTATGTTGGGGTGATGCCTATTACGAATAACTGGCAAAATAAGGATACATATATTACTTCAACATCCAGTGGAAGTATAGTAACGACAAAAAAATTTTTAAAAAATTTTTATTGTTCAAATAGGCTTAGAATGTCATGAAACGTCGAGATTTTAAGTTTGAGCAAAAAAAATTCTGTCTGTCTGTCGGTCTAACTTTTTTTTTGTGCGCACGTTTACTCTGGAACCGTTTGAGATACTGACTTGAAATTTAGTACACTTATGTACTTTAACGAGATCTAGAACTAGATTATATTTTCATCTTGTTCCGTCGAAGAGTTGGGGGTAAATTGGGGTAAATTTGGGGTAAATAGGTAAATCAAGCAGGTAAGAGTTCATAAAATTGGTATTTACTATATACAAGAGAAGCTAGGGTTTCAAAAAAAATTTTGGCATTAGCCCCCACCCCATTATTAAAGGGGATGAAAAAAAATTTAATTTAGTGTGTGTACAAGAACTAGAAACCTCAAAATATTTTTTTACCTTATCCACCCCCACTACCACCCTCTATCACCACCCTCACCCTATTACCGATGTGGGGTATCGTTTTATGGGTTTTTGAGGTAGAGAATTTCAAATATTATATTATTAAACAATTATTTCCACATACAACATTTTTTCGTTGTGAGTGACTTGGATAGAAAATCTGGATGTGGAAGTTGGGCAGCGGTTTTTTTTATTATTAAATTAGTGTACAATATCGATAATTCTACCATTCCCAATTGAAATTAAAATTTTGAAAGTCGCATTTCGGAGATATGAACTTTACTTTGCTTTTTTTTAAAGGAACACTCCATATATGTACCATTTGAAACGCCATAAAAAAAGCTTTGTATTTATAATATAATACATGGTACTTATCTTAAACAAATTTTGTCTAATTTACTATAAATTTACAATTTATCAAATTAGCCATGGAAAACAAAAGTATGTAAATTAAAATAAACAATATGTTAGTTCTGTCTAATTTCACTTTATTTTAAATAAAATGGAGAATTTCAATAATTGATACAGTGTGTTTCACTTGAAATGGTAACACCCCAATAACTTTATTTTTTTTTCCGATTTGAATCGCATTTTACTTAAGTATAGAACAAACTAGTATCTACTTATGATCAGAAAAACATTCGCCTCCTACGGTACCAAAGCCACCTGCGGTACCAAAATATGTGGAGAAAATCGGAAAATCATGTTAGACATTTTTTTATCGGAAAATTTTGTTAATAAAACTTGTTCAGAATTGTCCAAAATGGCCAAAATTTAATCAAAATTAAAAAATGAAAAACTTGAAATTTAAAAAATTTTGAAAATAATTAGGTATTTAAAAAAAAACTGTTTTACAACTACCTGGCAGCTTGGGTTTAAGTTCAAACAAAATTGTCATAGTTCAGTTTTCTAAACGAAAAAACCCATTCAAATGATATTTTCGGACTTGGACATTATTTTAATAAAAATTTATATATTTTTTTTGATTAAATTTTGGACTTAAGGTTTCTGAACAATTCTTTCATTAACAAAATTTTCCAATAAAAATATGCCTAATATGATTTTTTGATTTTATCCGCATATTTTGGTACCGCAGGTGGCTTTGCATTTGTAGGACGTGAATTTTTTTCTGGTAATAAGTAGATCCTAATTTGTTCCATAAGTAAAATTAGATTCAAATCGGAAAAAAAATTTAAAAAGTGAAACAGACTGTATATATTTTTCGGACTACCATGACTTAATGTAAGAAAATATAAAACTGAATATCTACTATAGTCTTTAAGAAAAATACTGGGTCATATATCATTGAAAAGATTTTTCTATGGCCTTTCAAATGGTGTAAAAATATATGGGGGTGTTCTATTTAAAAAAACCGCTGCCCAAGGAATCACTACTTCTGCATCCAGATTTTCGATCCAACTCATTCACAACGAAAAAATTTAGTAATGGGGTGGGGGTGGCTAATGCCAAACATTTTTTGAGACCTTAGCTTCTCTTGTATATACTAAATACTAATTTTCTGGACTCTTAGCTGCTTGATTTAGCTGGTTACCTCAAATTTACCTCAATTTACCCCCCAACCCTCTGACGGAACAAAATGAAAATATAATCTAGTTCCAGATCTCGTTAAAGTACATTTGTGTACCAAATTTCAAGTCAATATCTTAAACGGTTACAGAGTAAACGTGCGCACAAAAAAGTTACAGACCGACAGACAGAAATTTTTTTTTCGCTCAAACTTAAAATCTCGACGTTTCATGACATTCTGAGCCTATTTGAACAATAAAAATTTAAAAAAATTTTTTTTGGCGTTACTATACTTCCACTGGATGTGGAAGTAAAATCAAGGTAAAGCTCATATCTCCGAAATTCGACTTGTTTGAATTGTTTTGCTGAAATGATGTTTGGAAAATACATGTGATATCTCATAACTTTTATTTTTGAACGTATTTACGTAACTCCAAAAATTAAGAAGTTAAATGAGGTTCTAACGTTTGCACGCCCACCCTGTACTGTTGACTATAATAAGGAACTTTAGTCTAGTTATTATAAAAAACACGTTCTCAAATAAATTAAACATGTTCTGATAGAACATATTAATAATAATAATTTTTTGTTTTTGTCTTTGGTGTTTTTCAAAAAAATTGCCGCGCTTGGATTTTACCCTATAGCCCCCCCCCCTAAATCCGCCACTGACTGCGCTCCGTCAGAAACCCTAAAATACCTATATGCATGTTTGGAGCATATTTAATGTCCGATATATCAAAAAATATTACAGCTAGATCCTTATATGTTTGAAATCGGGGATAAAGGATCTAAAAGAATATGTAAAAATATACAGGGTTTTTCATTTAAAAAGCAACCTTCATTGTTATATCACGTGACATATCCAAGCAATTGTTTTTTAATTGCATTTAAAAAAATATGTATACAACCTTACAACTCTTATACGAAACTTTTTTTGTCTCCAATAATAACATAAATAAAGGGGGGTCAAAATATAGTTATAATTCGTCCGCTGTCTTGGATTCCTAAATTTTTACCAAAAATTCGTAACCCGCATCCCGAAAATCCCCAGATATCGATTTTCATTCGAATAGGATCACAGATGACAAAATTCATCCGCCATCTTGGTTTCCTAAATTTTGACCAAAAATTCGTAACCCGCATCCCCGAAAACCCCCAGACATCGATTTTCAGCCAAATAGGACCATAGATGACGAAATTCGTCCGCCATCTTGGAGTCCTAAATTTTGATCAAAAATTCGTAACCCGCATCCCCGAAAACCCCCAGATATCGATTTTCAGCCAAATAGGACCATAGATGACGAAATTCGTCCGCCATCTTGGAGTCCTAAATTTTGATCAAAAATTCGTAACCCGCATCCCCGAAAACCCCCAGATATCGATTTTCAGCCAAATAGGACCATAGATGACGAAATTCGTCCGCCATCTTGGAGTCCTAAATTTTGATAAAAAATTCGTAACCCGCATCCCCGAAAACCCCCAGATATCGATTTTCAGTCGAATAGGACTATAGATCGCGAAATTCGTCCGCCATCTTAGATTCCTAAATTTTGACCAAAAATTCGTAACCCGCATCCCCGAAAACCCTCCGATATCGATTTTTAGTCAAATAGGACCATAGATGACGAAATTCGTCCGCCATCTTGGAGTCCTAAATTTTGATCAAAAATTCATAACCCGCATCCCCGAAAACCCCCAGATATCGATTTTCAGTCGAATAGGTCCATAGATGACGAAATTCGTCCGCCATCTTGGATTCCTAAATTTTGACCAAAAATTCGTAAACCGCATCCCCGAAAACCCCCAGATATCGATTTTCAGTCGAATAGGATCGTAGATGACGAAATTCGTCCGTCATTTTGGATTCCTAAATATCTTAGCAGTATGAGATTCCTCGGAAAACCTACGTCAGATTGGATTTTGAACCATAAACTTATCTCAGAAACTACCGAGAAAACCCAGCATAGCGCGTTGACTGGGACACCCTGTACATTTTGCTTGGTAATAATTTCGAATAAATTGATTTCTGACCTAACTAAAAACCGCATTCAAATTTTCATAATAAAATTTGTAGGAGTGTTTATACAAAACGGTCCTCTCTATTTGGCACCTTTTATTTATGTATTAACATTTTCAAGAATTTCATCTATTAAGTCATTCCTGTAAGATAAAATAATTTATAAATAAATTTAAGATATTACCAGAACTCCTAAATGCTTCCCTGGCAAGCATTCATTCGCGTCAGGTCTCCATGACAACAAGTTCCTCCCTAAAGTCTGAGAGCGTGTAAAGCTATGCGAATGCCGAGGCGAGTGCCATCTATTGACGGCAAAATTGGAAACTATTTATTGAATCTATGTTTGAAAAACAAGAGGTTATATTTTATCCACGTAATTAATTATGGACTATCTAGGTCGTCACGATTTCGTTTTTTGTAAATTCCAATTTTTCGACGTCCATTTTTTCGTTGATCACGTGTTTTTGACTAAAACAAAAAAATAAAAACGTGACGAACTAGAATATATATTTTAATACATACGTACAAAATTTGAAGTTTCTATCTTCAAAAATAAGCCGAATAATTCGTTTCTTCATTTCACTGACCGCAGATTATACTCTTAAGTGAGATAATCTATACGTATAATACTAAAATAAAAATTATTAGATTCAATCTGCCAATTGCTAGATTTAACCTGAATTTGTCCAGGCAAGCAAAGCCAATGAAAAATAATTAATAATATCATTTGAAAAACCAAAAATGTGTAATTATTACATAGTACAGTACCTAGAGGTAAAAAATATGCAAAACTTCGGAATAATGTCATATTGAACGGATTTCGTTCATTTTTGGCAGTACAATAGTAAATGCTTCACAGAAAAGTTTCCATATTGTGCGGGGGCTTGCTAATTTATAGGGGGTGGATGCCACTCCCTCTCAGGGGGTGGCACTTAAAAAATATATACATTTATTGGAGCTGAAGAATCAAATTTTAAGAAGAAAAGGTTCTATGCAATTTTTCACATAAATTGATAGTTTTTTTTTTTAATCGCCTTATTTATTTTAATGTCCTGGCGGAGTTTAGCCGATGGCTATTCTACCACTCAACCAGGACAGACACACACATAGACAACATCACAACACCCATTCCCTGCGACATTGCCATCTGCCGCATCTGAGACTCGAACTCAGGAGAGGAGAGCGACTAGACCGTATTGTCTCTCACACAACCGCAGTCTAGCCCGCTGCTACCATCTATAAAAAATGAAATGAAGTGAAAAACGCCACTACACATCCATATCCTAGCCAGGATTCGAACCCGGGACCCCGTGGTCGCAAGCCTAATAGCCCGTGGTCGCAAGCCTAATACCATAAGCACTGCGCCACCGAGCCGGTTTTTAAGTTATAACGACTTCAAAATTGCGATTTTAGCTTAAAAAAAAGGTATTTCCAAACGACTTTCGTCAAGTATCTCGAAAAGTATTACTTTATCGAAAAAATGTTATAGACCCATTACAGAAAATACAAACTGGGAATTAATTATATTTTTTGTTTATTGATGTAGGATTAATAATTTCGGAGATATTTACGTTTACATTTGGCATCCAAGTGTTCATAAGATAATTATTTAGAGTGAGAGTTAAATATCTTAGAAACTGTGACACCTACGAGAAGGATGCTAATATGTTATTAATTAAGTTTTCAATTGTTTTTTTATTTGTTTCTGTAGCATAAAAACCAAAGAAGTTATGACCGAAGCAATGTGCGTCTACACATTTTTTTAATAACAACGTCGCCATTTTGTTACTGTAATTAGCCAGTAATTAAAAAAAAGGAATTTTAAACACTGTTTCTCATTAATATATAGCATGACGTAGATGCTAAAATTTTTTGGTTTGTATACAGCACTTGCTTTAGAAAAAAATACAGTTTAAACTATAAAGGTATTTTCAATAAAACGTAATTTTTTTCCTTTTCCAAATATCTCAATAAATATTAGTTTTATTGAAAAATAAGTCGAGACCAAAAATAAAGCTCATAAACTGATAACGAATTTCGCTTGTGTATTTATTTACATAGATTTAATAGTTTCGGATATATGAAAGTTTATAAATGGCGTCCGAACGTTCATAAGACGAAAAATGCAGTTTAAATGTTAAATATCTCAGAAATTGTGACAACCTACGTCACGCATGCTCAAGGGCGGATCCAGGGGGGGCACCAGGGGCAATTGCCCCCCCCCCCCCCCCCCCCGAAGACTAGGATCTAATATTATTTATTATTGAATATTGAAAATGTTGATATAATTATTGATCGTTCGGCGGTAGATGGCCTTAGTGCCCTTACCTGTTTATAAAAATTTGGTACGAAAAAATTTTTTTTTCGGATTTCTCTTCCTCGCTCATCAAAAAAATTTTGGGAC
The DNA here is from genome assembly GCA_936432065.2 of Rutpela maculata. Classification (NCBI taxonomy): domain Eukaryota; kingdom Metazoa; phylum Arthropoda; class Insecta; order Coleoptera; family Cerambycidae; genus Rutpela; species Rutpela maculata. The sequence continues at coordinate 383,915,766 of OW386285.2, read as the reverse complement.
GAAAAAAATTTTTTTCGGATTACCCCCGCTCATCAATTTCAATTTTCGAGGAAAAATATTTTTGTTATTTTCAGCACGCGGCTGTGTTACCCCCCAGGTCCAGATCTCCCCATTGAGTGCCCCTCCCAGTAACCTTTCTGGATCCGCCCTTGCGCATGCTAAGAAATAAAATTAAAGACAATTAATTCCGCTTTCAAATTAATTTTTACTCGTTCCTTTAACATAAGAAATAAAAAAGTTATGACGGAAAAATATGCGTATTTATATTTTTGTATGTAAAAAGGTCCCCATTTTATTACTCTAATTAGCCAGTAATTTAAAAAAATTATCTCAAATACAGTTTTTCGTTAAGATGTAGCATTACCTAGATGCTCAAATTTTTTTGCTCATTTAAAGCACTTGCTTTAGAAAAAAAATGCATTTTAAACTTTAAAGGTAATTTCGAAACACTTGGATACCAAATACAAACTTAAATATCTCCGAAATTATTAATCCTACATCCTAATAAACAAAAAATATAATTAATTCTCAGTTTGTACTTTATGTAATTGGTCTCCAACATTTTTTCGATAAAGTAATACTTTTCGAGATACTTGACTAAAGCCGTTTGGAAATACCTTTTTTAAGCAAAAATCGCAATTTCGAAGTAGTTATAACTTAAAAACTATCAATTTATGTGAAAAATTGCATAGAACCTTTTCTTCTTACAATTTGATTCTACTTCAGCTCCAATAAATATATATATTTTTTAAGTGCCACCCCCCGAGTGGGGGTGGCATTCACCCCCAATAAATTAGCAAGCCCCCGTACAATATAGAAACTTTTCTGTGAAGTATTTACTATTATACTGCCAAAAATGAACGAAATCCGTTCAATATGACATTATTCAGAAGTTAAAACCTCTAGTTACTGTACTAATAATAGAATATTGTGATTTACCTTATCGAAGATTATGGAAGGATTTTTGTAGATTATATCAACTTGACTGCCATATCAATCGCATCAGATAAATTAAAAAAAATAAGTTGGTAACTGTAGACCGAGCTTTATAAAAACTATATTACAATTCTGATATTTGATGTATTACATGGCTAAATATATGTTCATACATTTCTAGGACTTAAATGAAATTCTTCTAAATTAGTTATTACAGTTCTATACCCTTTTAAAGGCGGGAATGATTTTGAACTGTTTGCAACATTGTGGAAATATTGATGTTTAAAGAGATAGATTGAAAAGTATATATAATGATTTTTCAGATACTGCGACACAGTCACGTACTACGAAAGATGAAGTATTGTTATGTTCTAACTTCTTTATAGTGCTTCGAGAACTTCATCCTCAGAATTATTACGAGTATTTAGACAAGAATAGTAAAAGCTTCAAGAGTCTTTTAATAAGTTCTGTTTGATATCGAGTAACTTCGTGTGAATTTTTTATATTATTGAACTGTTCTAGATTTGGAAAGATTTGGTTATTTAAATATGGAAATAATTCGAGTAGCAGGCGACACTTCATTAAAATAATGAGAACAATAACCCGATATATTAAAATCACTGAAAATTAAAATATGTGAATAATAAATAAAATTAAGAGAATTGTATAAATCAGACGATATACCTCGAGGAATATAAAGTGTGAAAACCTAGAAATAACTCTTATTATCTGTGTGTTTTATTAACATAATATACTTTAGTATGTCAGGAACCCAGGGTCAAGGAAGTGGATATTTCTGGTATAATAATGATGTGCGGATATTAAGAGATTGTCGATTGTTACTGAATACTGAACATTACTGAATATGTAGCTCTCCCGCCCACAAAGTTCCTTTGGGAAAAGAGTTATTTTCCGTTAAGCGTATTATAAAAGCTATACAAAGTGTCAAACACTTGAGAACGACAATGACACTGCGCTCGAATTACACACATAATATTATCTTCAATCGTTTGAAAATATCAAAATAAAAGGAATAAGTAATAATAAGTTGAATTTTAGCTGGAAACGGCGATTCGTCAACATATTATGGGATTATCTTGCATATATGATCAAAATAAACAGACGAACACAACTCAATCGCTGTCAATTTATTTTAAGTTTTATTAATTATTATAAAGTTCGAATTATTCGTATAAATAAATTAGGTAATTAATTGTTATTCTTACATCAACTCTCATTATATTAAAAACGGTTTTGGGGCATTATTATTTCATAAAAATACATTGTCAATGTTCCAATCAAGCTTGTTCGAGTGCAGATGCACTGAAGTGTGCTTCAAAGTACTTTACCTACGATCACTACTGTAAATAGTAAAAAACACACTACCTGTCATCTATGGAAGTTGATTTTTACATATCGTAAACAAAACGCACTGTAAACAAATCGCACGGTAAACAAAACGCACGGGACACGCAATTATAGGTGGCTTATATCGCTAACGCGGGGTTTAAAAAGCAAATACGCCTACGTAATTTTCAAACGTTGTCAAAACTGACAATATTTGTTGAATAATATTGTTGACTAGTAAACTAAATCCAGATTTTACTAAATAAATAAATAAATAAATATGATCGTAGGTAAAGTGTAGTACATAATTCGAGTTGTAAAGCAATTACGCACTCATGGAAATTAACTTTTCCATTCATGCGTAATATGCTTCTTACAATACTCATTACGTAATATACTATTGTCGCACGTTGTTATGGAAGACGTGCGGCAAAGTGACATTATTCACAGCTGTTCGGCAAACGTCAACTTTTGGTCTATGTAATGAAGGCAGAAACAGTATTAATAGATTATCTCCTTCCCCCGTTTTCGAGCGTGCTGAACACGATGCAAGTGGTGGGAGAAATTTTTGACCGCCGCAACCCCCCGAAATATCCTAAAACCACCCCTTTTATGGATCCCTTTATGTTTTTATATATAAACGGATCTGGGGAGTGATTTATCGACGGGTTATACTTGAAATAACATGGAAAGAGGTTATAGAGTAAGTGGAATCCAGACAGCAGGTCGAGGGTGGAAAATAATTTTTTTCAAATGATTCGGTTCAAACTCGCATCCTCCCGTTTTCGGGGTCGCTGATCACGGGAAGGATACTTATTTTTAGCTCCAACCCCTCCTTATCTCTGAAACGGGCAGAAATCACCAGAAATCATGCTATTCAGGATTTGCAGGTTTCTGGACACATAATCGTTATTTCTGTGCATATCCTTTCATTTTTCACGGAAGAGAATGTGGCAGCGACCTTGGGGGTTGCCTCAACCCTTTCAAGGGTGTAAAATTCATTAATTACACTTTTGATCATCAATACGCCCTCCCCCGATTTCGCAGGCGCTGATCACGATAATAATATTCACCTTCACCAATAAATAGTTTCGCATCGACAAAATTTAACATTTAAAATTTTGCCAAGGTTGCTCAACCAATGAGAAGCCAGAATGAAGCAACCAATCTGTTTTTCAGCGGCAAATTTTCCTTTGTTTTTTGAAAACATAGTAACCGATTCAACAAGTAAGGCGTTATTACAATAATTTTTGCAAACGTCAGTGCACGTCAGTTGTAAAAAATGTGCGAGAATAGGGCATGTGCACGCGACGTCACAGTTAACCTCAAAAATATGTGTTTCTTAAGATTTAAGAGTATTACGCAGCTATTATTAAAATTTCTGCCTGGTTCCTGTATTTTCAACTAAAATCTAGTTCAGTGTAATGTTTATGAAGTTCTAAATACTTTGTCCTAATAAAATAGGACTCTTTTTGTAGATTGGAAATCTAACCTGTAATTAGCAGTCTATTTTTATTAATCAACAATATTGAAAAATTATTTACGTGAATTTTTAAATATTTGCATGGAGCCAGTACGGCTCCAAGCTAAAAATACGTATACAAACATTAAAAATGAGAATAAACTTAAAAACTAAGGTTATGTTGATTACATGATACAGATGCCATATAACGGCTCCAAATGTTCAAGATTTGGTGATTTATGTCTTTATTTTTTAAAATTTACTTCCTATATCTAATAAATTTGTTTTCTAATAGTCATGACGAATACCATTCGTGATATAATTTCGTCTGGCAAAATTTAATGATTATTCTACTGGAGTTTCTTTGCTTTGGCAATTTCGCTCTTGACATTGACAAAAATAACTCGCCTGACGGCTCGTTATTTTTATCTGTCAATGTCAATCTCAAAATTGCCAAGCAACAAACTCTCTTAATAATCACTAAATTTTGCCGACAAAATTATATTACTTCTGATAGAGTGAGATCCCAGAGCCGACAGACCTACGTCATTTTAGCAAAGCTAATATTTTGACAACAAATAGTGTAATATCTAGTTAAGAACGTATGCGTATTTGCTAGTTTGAAAGCAGGGCCCTTTTGCAGAAAACAATTATAAAAGGTACATCCGAGGTTCGATCCCTGAGCGTTCTCAGTTTTTTTTTTCAAATATACGTACTAAGAAAAAAATTATGGCCAAAAATAATAAATATTTCCCTATCGATTGTCTCTTTCTTGGTAATCGCCACTTTAAGTTAATATTTGTTGAAAAAAAAAAAGCTGACAACGCTCAGGATCGAACCTCGGACCTTAAGATTCGGAGGTTGGCGCTTACAACACGTCGTTAGTGTGTCACGTGGAAAATAAACCAGCTATCATATTTTAACGTACTGAGTAAAATTTGTATGTACCTTTTGTACCAGTTTTCTGCAAAAGGGCCCCGCTTTCAAACTAGCAAATACGCATACGTTCTTAATTAGATATTACACTAGTTGTTGTCAAAATATTAGCTTTGCTAAAATGACGTAGGTCTGGCAGCTCTGGGATCTTGATATTATATATGAATAAATTATTTGCTTACAATTAATATAAAAACCTAAGTAGTTTGCAAATAGCATAACAATCCTCATATTCCTCAAAAAGCATATCGCACGCGATCGCTTCTTCTTCATTCGCCGTAAAAGAAATAAAAAAAAATATTTTTATGTAATTCTTTGAATAAACAACATTGCCCTTGACGCCAAAATTTATTATTCATTACTCCCCGATGAAGAAATCATTGTACCCTACCCAGCAACCTACGCAATCATCGCCCCAGCGATAACTGGTGGATGAGGGTAAGTTTTCGTCCATTATAGGAGAGTCGGAGATGAAGGTGAACATTTTTATCGTTATCAACGCCTGCGAAAACGGGGGAGGGCATTGACAATCAAGAGTGTAATTAATGAATTTTACATCCCTTGAAAGGGTTGAAGCAACCATTTTCTGAGGTCGCTGCCATATTCTCTTCCGTGAAAAATGAAGAGATAACACAAGAATAACGATAATGTGTCCAAATACCTGTAAATCCTGAATAGCATGATTTCTGGTGAGTGAGGGCAGGTTTCTGCCCGTTTGAGGGATGAGGAGAGGTTGGAGCTAAAATTTAATATTTTTCCTGTGATCAGCGACCCAGAAAACGGGGGATATGCATTTGAACCGAATCATTTGAAAAAAAAATGATTTTCCACCCCTCGGAAGGGGTGTACCAACCCCCATAGGCCTGCTGCCTGAATTCCACTTACTCTATAACCCCCTTCCATTTTATTTCAAGTGCAACTCGTCGATGAATCACTCCCCAGACCCGCTTATATATGAAAACATAAAGAGATCCCTAAAAGAGGTGGTTTTTGGCCGTTTCAGGCCGTTTCAGGCCGTTTCAGGCCATTTCAGGCCGTTTCGGACAGCGCACACAGGCGAATTTTCAAGAAATCTTGGACAAATATACTTTATTCCATTCGAAAGCAAATTTTCACATTTTTTTAATAGAACATGTGTTACTTATATGTAGGTATATACACATTTAGTTTTTTTAGTTTTTTGTACTCATTTCTCAACATAATGCAAAAATATAATAAAACATTTGTCAACATTTCGTATTGTTTTAAAATTAATTTTTGAAATGACACAAGAAAATTATTATAACAAGAAATTAATTTATTTTAAGTTTGTATAAATTGAAAAACTTACAAATAGTAATAATAATAATAAATTAATACAATTATTTTTAATCGGAATCATGGAATTCATCGCCGGATAATTCCAATGCTCTTTCGTTTATATCAGGCTCCAAAAACTGAAGAACGTCAGAAGGATGTTTTTTTTAATTTTCTAGACCCTATTCTTCGCATACTATTGATGCAGGGATCTGCAGACACCAAAATATTATAATAAATATCCTCTATGTTTTGTTGTCTTGTACTGCATAATGTCTTTACTATGATCATTGATAGTATACCAGAATACAAATCTGATGCTCAGTTTTATGCCAATTTAGCAGTGCATGCTTTTAAAAGTGTAAAATAAGTAAGGCTATGTTCCAAATGATCTTTTGTAACAGTACTAAATCTTAAACTCCCCTAAGTACTCTTTGAACTACCTATATATATCATTAAAATTATAAGTACCCTTATTTACTGCATACGCCCATATAAGTCTCGCTTAAAAAAAGTAAATTTACTTGGATGTGTATTTTAAGTGAGAATACATTTCACAACGTAAAAAATAAAATCTGGCAACATCGCAAATTTTCGCACCTATTTTTTTTCAAAAACCAATTCCGTAAACTTTATGTATAATTTAAGCAAAAATTTGCGGCTTCATCAAACTTCATGGATAACTTTTTGCTTAGGAAAACAGGAGAGATATTTATTTTTTATAATTTAAAAGGCACCTATTTACAACAGCTTCAACAGCAGCTGCGAATTAAGAAAATCCGTTTAAATATAATATGAGAACATTCTTCTTATTCCCAGCTATAGGCTCCATATCAATTTAATTGAATAGTTCACCCCAAAAGTTCAAAAATAAATTACACAAGATACTTACTAATAGCGCACACTACAATCAATAATAAACACCTGCCACAAACATCAAGTTTGGACTGAAAGAATTTCAAAAGTGATACAAAAAGGGTTGTTTATTGTACCCAGATAACAAATAAAGTAATTGCACATAATAATTCCCAGAAAACCCGACTTTTATATATTTGTATTTTGACCACGATTTCTTGAAAATTCTCCTGTGTGCGGCGGTCAAAAACTTCTCCCACCACTTGCATCGTGTTCAGCTCCCTATAAAACGGTGAGGGGGAGGTAATCTCGTCCTTGCACGAAATATTTACGAAAAATTCTTCTTACAATGCTTCATTACATAGACTATTTGCGCTTTCGAAATGTGGGTGAAAAAGCCTACTTTATATGTCGATCGTAGATAAAATTATGTTTGTAAACATCGCCATCGTCGAGAATTCATATGTGGAAAAGCATAGAGGTCGAAAACAAAGTAATTTTTTGTAAACTTGTGGTATTTAACAAGGTGAAATATAAGGTCGGTAGTTGACAAAAAGTAACACTTGCAATTGTCTTTGTATTTTTCTTGGTCTCACACTATTATAGACTAAGAAGATTTAAAGTTTCAATATATAAAATTTTTTAACTAAAGGAACACTTATAATGACATAAATAACTATTAACATACCTACTACCGCATTTGAATAGGTAATAAGTATATTATAAAAGAAGAGTTGTAAGAAGGATATTACGCATGGGTGGAAGAAGTGTGTAACTCCGCGAATGCGTAATTGCACTAAAACTCAAGCTGTGTACTATATTTTTTTCTAAGACTACACTTGTTTCCGTTACATAAAATGGAAACAACAACTTAACTTACACCCATCGTAGAGCTTTTAGGAAGCATTTTAGAAAAATAATGTATTCTTGTTTTCTTGACGAGAGGAATCAAACTTTGCTGTATAATTTCAGTCCTGTACAATATGCTCGTAAACCACACTTTGACAAATATAAACCAAACGCGTGATGATTGTGGCCCAACCCCCTAGTTTGTTAATTCAATAAATTTTATGTAGAATATTATCAACGAGTATAAAATTTTCTGTGTGACCAACTATTTGATTTGATTTACCAGCGCGCAGTGTGCGGTAGATATTGCTGCCACTCCCGGGAAACATATGTCCACGCTGGGTTGGATTAGGGTCATGTTTACTGCCAGCAGCGAGAGCCACATGACGCATGGTAACGGAATGCAGATGAGAAATGTAGGTACTTATGAGATGCATTGCCGCATTGTGTCGTTTTTGTGTGTTTTTGCTTCTAAACTTCTGAGTATTCTGTTTCTTCCGTTTCTGATTCCGACAGAGCATATATCCTTGCGATTTCCTCATGGTATACTTTTTTCTTTCCGTAATTTCTCAGTATACTCGGCCCTTTCCTAGATTGTTTATGATCTTCTCAATTATTGTTATCCACGTGTAGCACGGTCTCCCTATTTTTAGTTAATATTGTTAATATTAGCGCCTCCTTCAGTAAATGTGTCAAATCCCTTCCCTGGACACGTCCTCAGTATTTGATTGTGCATGTTTCTATCTACTTCGTAATTGTATTCACTCATATTATGTTGACGTTTTATGTCGTTGCTTTATCCTAACGGTTTCTGAAGTAGGTGGACGATGTCTCTTTTAGCTTTTTTCAGACTTATTCTGTTGGTTTCTGTCCTTGCCACGTTTTTGACACCATTTGTCATCGTTAGCAGCATGATAGGTATTATCGTCTTGATATTTTTCTTCTTTTCTTGTTGGATCCATAGGTGACTTCTTCTTTTTTAGCGTTTTTCTTGCCGCGTTTAGCGTTCTCTTTCTGTTAGTTGCATTTGTATTTCCTCGCAGTATTTCTTCTGTATGCCTTCATATTGTAGTAGATAAATATTCCAAGTGTTGTGTATTCTGATATTTCCTTTACGTATTGTCTCTTTTCGTATTTCCAGTTTTGCATTTAATATTTTGTAGTCCGTGTTGACTTATGTTGTCATTCTTACTTTAATGTTTCTCTTTCTCCCTGCCTACCAGGATATTATCTATTCGTGAAGTTGCATTTCCATTGATCTAAAAAATACGAAAAACCGCAGCGTTAGGGGTGGATTTCATAGGTGAAGCGGTCACTTGAGCCTTGCGGACTCTTTTGATGTTTAAACAATCTAATAAAAGCTGGTGCCAGGGCCGGCCTTTGGGGGGGGGGGCGACCGTGCGGAAGCAAGTTATAGTACTTGTTACCGGCATAGCATGGAGATTTTTTATAATATGTGTGGCTGAATTTATCAATGTATATATTATTTTTATTGGGGGCGAGCGTAGAGGCGACTTCAATGTGAATATCAGTCGATACCAGTGGCGCTGGAGGAACTCGCATCCGACCACAATCCAATTCTGTTAGAATTGAATAACATGTCGAGGGAAGACACCACACGAAAAATCACATCTTATAGGGGCGCCGATTGGCGCTGACACTTACTAACAATATCACCACACCCGCCGAACTGGAAAATGTGGTGGATGAGTTCACAAGGGTAGTGCAGCGCGCCAAACAAAGTGTTGCAACTACGATAACGATCAATCCTTACAAAGACCGACTCGACGCAGCGGTCATACAAGACATTCAGGAAAAGAATAGACTTAGACGGCTTTGGCAGCGAAATCGCGATGTCGCCGCTAAGGCCGAGATGGGCAGACTGCAACGGCAGATCAGGACCGCCATCAACACCGCAAAAAATCGGAAATGGCGGGATAGGCTGGAGACGTTAAATCCTTGGGACAACTCGCTGTGGAAGCTGTCGAGGGCCATGAAAAATACGCGGGTGGCCATACCCGCACTGACCAACGCTAACGGACGGACTGCGATGACAGACGCCCAAAAAGTGGATGATTTAGCAACCTATTTTGCTGACATACATAACCCACAAATACCTAACGATCCGGGACACGACCGCATCGAAAATGGCATTAACGAACTGATTGGCCGTGACATCCAATTGACGAGACGCGAATTTTTAAAAGTCATGGCCAAGCCTTCGGAGGTCGCAGGAATTGTCCGGACTCTACCTAACGACAAGGCCCCGGGGGTAGACTGTATCGAATACAGGCTGCTCAAATATCTTCCGCGGAAAGGCATTGTGCAATTGACGTACATTGTCAACGCGATCCTGCGGCTACAACACTGGCCCAGCCCGTGGAAGTGCACCGTGGTCGTGCCAATACTGAAACCGAACAAGAACCCCAAACTCGCCGGCAGTTATCGACCGATCTCGTTGCTGTCGGCGATCTCCAAGTTGGTGGAGAAGGTCATCCTGATCAGACTAGACGCTGCCCAGGATGAACTCCACATCGACGATGAGTGTCAGTTCGGTTTCAGGAAGGGCAGGGGCACTGTACACCAGGTCGTCAGGATCGTGAATGACATCAAAGTGCAATGCAACCGCGGAAAAAGCACAGTGATGGTGCTGCTCGATATTGAGAAAGCTTACGATACAGTATGGATCCCGGGTTTACTCTACAAACTTAATACGCTTAACTTTCCTACGCACATCACCAAACTTATTCAGTCTTTCCTGACAGGCAGATCGCTGCAGGTCAGGGTGAATAATAAACTTTCAACTCGAAGGGATATTCGTGCGGGCGTCCCCCAGGGGTCGTGTCTGTCACCAAAGTTATACAATCTATACGCGTCCGACTTCCCGGAGTTCCCGAATACGAATCTTGCCAAGTACGCCGACGACATGGCCATGTACGTGCATTCGCATAACGCACAAGCGGCGAACATGCTACTCAAGGCGCACATGGCTCGTGCCAAGGCGTATTACGACAAGTGGAAGATTCGGATCAACGCCGAGAAGTCGGAGTCCATACTCTTCACGCGCCGATTTACCGAAAATCGGATTTTAACGCCACTTTCGATCGGGGGTAGAGAAATTCCAATCAAACGGTGCGTGAAGTATCTGGGGGTCAACTTGGACAGGAGACTGACATTCAACACGCATATAAACGAGACTGTACGTAAGGTCTACTCCATGTCCAGGAGTCTGTATCCGCTCTTGGCGCGGGGCAGCGGACTAAACAGGACTAATAAAAAATTATTGTATACGCGGCGCCGGTGTGGTGCAGCATCCCGGCCACGACAATGCGGAAACTTAGAGTCCGGTAGGTACACCTCCCTCAGAGATCTCTATGCACGTTGCCACGACATAACCCCACTAGCGGACTTCGTCCGGAAAACTTCCCAAATATTCTACCAATTCAAACTGGGCGAAAGTCTGCTAACCCGAGACATCACACGAATCAGCAGGCATAATGCCATACATTTCAACCTGAAACACCCATTACCATACCAGGCGTTGCCTATCTTTCGGCAACCTCCCTAGCCACATCTTTCCTATACCACAATTTACTTTCACCATCTTTTATTTTCATCACCTTTTACTTGTATCCCCTCTATTCCCCCATTAGTTGCATTTTTATTATTTTTGTCAATTTTTGTTCTTTTGTCCCTTTTTGTTCTTCTTCCAAATTCCCTTTAGACCAATAACTGCTAGTAAACCCCAACTTTTAAAATCATAATATCCCCTCACCCCATCCTTCCAGAGGCAGGTAGACCACTGGATAAATCCGTGACTTTCGAACGGGTTTTTTCACGTATGGACAACAAGATTTTGTTCATAAATTTAATGCGCGCGTGCGACAGTGCGCGTGTGTTAAAAATGCAATTGTTCCTTCATAGTTCTAGCTATTTCTAAGTATTTTAATATCTTCCCGGATTATTGTTCAACGAAATTGTTAGGTTTAAGTTTTTTATATATGTTAAACAGGAGCCCTAACGCCCAATTGCATCTGTCGTTACAGCCGAAGCTAAACCCCTCCATCCGATCACCTACTTACCGCGACGTTGCACGCCGCGGTGGGATGATCGGCTCTAGACTGGACCCAGCTGAGGCGCATTCATATCTTTAAACTTTAATAAATATCTTTGATTTGATTTGATTTGATAGTCGATATTCCGTTGAAGCAACGTCGAGCGCGGTTAGTACTTGGATGGGCTCCCATCTTGGGAAATACAGCGTTCTCGTCCCACCTTCTAGAGGCTTGTATATCAGTGTATACTCGGAAGTTACGTAATTTCAGACGAGGATTACGTAGTGGATATACCATCCTTCGGAGGGGATGTAAAGCAGGCGGTCCCTTGTCTATTAAATGTTAGGCAACTAAAAGATCCCTACTCTTCTTAAGGGAAGAGGTTCGGCAAAATTTCCAGGTCGTCTCCTGGCGTCGGTGATAGGCCCTGGTAGCGGAAATAGGCCGACGTTAAACAGTTAAAAAAAAAAAATTTATTTCGTGTTGAGTACGTATGAATATTTATGTTTTTTTATAATTGTTAATGTTTTGATGACTATATACTATTAGTTTTAAAATGTAAATACATGCAAGAGTTAATATTTTTTTATTAATAAAAATTTCCCTACAGGACTGTGCTTGTGTCATTCCAAATATTAAACGTATTATACGTTTCTGAATAATGAATACTCTTGAGAATTCGGTTGTCTGTCCCCAGAATATTATATTATATGACAGAGTCGAATACACACAAGCATAAAAAAAGTTTAGCAAAGAGTTTTCATTCAAAGTATTTTTTAAAATTTTTAGGGCAAAGAACGATTTATTTAATTTGGAATATACATGATTAATTTGCTCACTCTAACTCACTGAGCTGCCTACGAAAGTACCTAGGAACTTGTGGATGAATTCATTTTAATATCGTCTGAGTTGTTGCCATTACTAATACGTAGGTCTAAAGATTTTTTATATAAACCAGTAAATTCAATGTACACTCTTTTGTCTAAGTTGTTTATTAGATGGTTGGCTGAACACCATTCTGTAAATTGCCGTGTTACCTGTTCAACTTTGTAGGTTATTTCCTCTTTAGTTTTACCCGATAGTGGTATCGTCAGCATATATAAACACTCTTCCGTCACATATTTAGTTTGGTAAGTCATTTATAAATAATATGAATAGTAGTGGCCCTAGAACACCACCTTGGGGAGTGCCTAATTCGACATCATATAGTTTAGAGCCACAATCTTCTACCTTAACTGCCAACTGTCGATTTGTAGTGTAGGATATTATCCAGTCATTTATGTTTCCCCTTATACCTAAGTAGTTTAATTTCTGAGCTAGGAATACAGAATCTAGAGTGTCGAAAGCCCGTGATGGTGTCAAAGAACACACCAATCACAGTTTCCCCTTTGTCTGTACTACATAATACATGTTGTACAAGTTCCGTGGTGGCGGTCTTGAGATTGTTTATAATATTATGATCTTAACGTTTAATGCTATACATAAGGGAAAAGCAATACACTAATGACTCACAGAATGTCAAGTGAAACTTCTTTCTTTGATATTCTGCTCTCAAAAAGGTGGTTTTTCTTTATTGTCTTTGTTTTTTCGTTGCTTTAAAACAATTTCACTTTGGCCAGACACTAATAATATTCAAATGTGCCTCCACCACGAATGTAAACGAGATTGAAAACTGATTCACATATTAATATAATTACTTAAATCTACATATTAATTATTAACATATAAGCATTATAAAACCCACGTTCACTTGTACAATAAACAATTACCGGGAGCAAATAGCGCGTTTATTGGCTTAATGAAATGGAAAGGAACACATTGGCTACATGTAGAACCGCTAACCTAGTTGGTTTTTATTTTGTTTTTTAAATCGTACACGAGTCCACGAGGTGAATTGCGCTAACAACTATAATTAATAAATAAATTTTGTTTAATATACACAAACGTACAACAAGGTTCACTACATTTGTTATATACTTCAGTGAATAAGTACCAATTGTAAATTTATATATCTAATGTTAATGTAAAGTTACAAGAATTTGACATACTTTATGCCCTCATTATAATTATAATAAACCATTATGTATTTACACGTTTGGAGCAATGTTTCTTTTGCGGAATTTGAGGTAAATGAAATATTAAAAATTAATATTTTCTAAAACTAAAAAAGAAGCTTTTATAAATACTGCACTAAAAAGCAAAAAATAATCATCGAACCTGTTCTCTCTGTCTACCACGTAAGGGCCTGAGCACCTCAGTGTGACTTTTTTAATGGATATTGTAGTTCAAACTTTTGTGTACTGAATTTCCCCTGAAAGATTATGGGAAAGTCTATACATTTTGGGCAGTATACTACCAACTCTTCCATTAGAATCTCCTATATACTAGATAAGTAACCCTCTCTCCAGTTTAGATCTTGTAGAGATTTGTATCTGAAGCCTTATTTTTACCACCTTTTCATTCAACTTAATTTGAATCAGTGGGTTTGGTACCTGAGTTCTAGACAGAATTTAGTCTTTTGAGTGGCGTTTCTGGCCAAGCAAAACACCCACCTCCGCAGGTGTAATTTCAGCAACTTGCTTTGCACCGTGTCATATTTTATATTTTTTGCAATTGCGGCAGTAAAAATATTAATCTAGTTCTTCTTTTCGAGGACTAAAGTGCCGCTTTTAATGCCGGACGTGCAAAAAATATCGCTTATATCGCACTCTGGATTAAATGAAATACTTCTGTGTTTTGGTTTAGATTGTCCTATTTTCTGCAGGATAATGACCAAATGAATTTTTGCGCAGAAAAATTTTGGAAGACCAAAAACAAACACTCAAAATTAATCATATACAATGCAAAAATGATCCTTGTCCTCCTTGGAGGACCTTGTCATATACTAACAATTTTTGCAAAAAAAAAAAAATTAAAAAACAAAATCAGAAGAGAAAAACTCGCCTACTGATTTTGCTCGACACTACTTCAAAGTGAGGATACGCATGCGCATTAGTTTGATAGTTTGATGAATTTTCATTTCCTTGTTTATCGAGTTTTGAATAATTTAGTGTTTTTTTACGAAATACCAATTTTTTGGTACGTAAAAGGTGCATTTTTCTGAGGAACATTTATTACATCGTGAACACGAGATCAAAGTCGGTCGAAATTGATGGTTTTTTATGTTTACAGTAACGGAAAGTAAGTGTTATGGTGGAAAATTTCAAAATTTTCTTTTGGAAAAACTATGCATTTGCACCGAAAACTGATTTCAGATTCGTGTCCTACGGCCCAAAATTAGTGTATCCAGAAAAAATTTCGCAAAAATTCCGATGCCCCGCTAAAATGCAGAATTAGCTTTGTGTTATTGTGTTATTATTTGGTTAATGAGTTAATAAACAACATTATCATGAGTTACGAATATTGCATTGTGCCCAAATGTAAAAATACGACGATAAAAACTACCGATAAAATATTTTTTAGTGTTCCAAGACATTCCACAGTTACCGAACAGTAATGCACTGCTATGAAATGCGACACTAAGAAGAATTTCAAATTAACGGAGAAAATGCCTTTATGGTGTTATGAGGATCACTTTAATGTAAGTGTAAAAATATGTAAGTAAATAAAAAGAGTAAATGACTTCAAAGTTATAATATTACATTGTCTTTTATTACTTATGGGACATTACATTAAGTAATTATTACGATACAGACAACTATATTAGAATTAAACAAGACGTGTTTATAACAAGCAATCAAAAGTTTTCTAAGCGCTCGAATGTCTGAGGAATGCGGGCATAACCTCAATTAGAAATTAATTTTATTTTGTAAAAATAAAAGATATGAAAACGTTCTCTAGACTTAAAAGCAAACACAAGTAAAATTGAAAATTTTTAAAAACCCCCGATCAATGTATCTAATCGTACAGTTGATTTAAAAAAAAACTGGTACAACTCTTGTAATCGAAAATCTTAATAGTTTAGTTGTGTGCATATGTCTGTAAATAAGGCTGGCCAGGCATGTCGAGAGGGAGGTGGAGAAGAGGTGATTTACCCCGCACCTGGGTTTTTTTGGAGGAGACCGGTTTTCTTAGTGTTTTTAAACTTATTAAACCTTTCTTTTTTATTTTATTCAAATGGGATTTTAAAAAATAATTAGAAAATAACTTTTTTAAAACATTTTCAAGCCTGCCATATTATTGTTTAAAAAAATAATATTTGTTACGAATAATTCTACTAATGGTTGTAATTAAAATACTAACTGAATAATGATAATTCTATTTTTAAAATAAGAACACAAAAATATCACTTGAGATTAAAAAAAATGTAAACAATGCAAACTGAACATAAAAATACAATTAAAAAAAAATAAAATAAATGAACTTCAACTACGTAATACAGAATTAACTAATATTTTGTCATTGCTCCATTAGTATCTAAAACTGCCTGAAGTCTTGCAGGCATGGACAAAATCAGATTTCTTGCAAGGTCAACTTCTTGCGACAAGTTCTCCCAAGTGTCTGCAATTATCCCTTCCAATTCTTGGGCATTATTTGGATGGTTATTTAATTTTCTTATATGTTTCACCATTAGTCCCCAAACATTTTCAATTGGATTTAAATCCAGACTTTTAGATGGTCACGGTAACAACTCTATGTTTTTATTAAGAAACCATTGCCTGACACGATGGGCCGTATGTATGGAGACATTGTCTTGTTGGAAAATAAAATTATTTTCCGGAAACACCTCTATTACTGACGGCAACATAATATTGTCTAATATTTCAATATATTTAATGGAATTGAGATGACCACCACTGTTCCAACATACACCTAACCCATTTAGGCTCATCCAAGCCCAGACATTGACTGAAAACCTTCCTGATATTTGTGGATCGAAAGTATATTTTTCGTCGTATCTAGTGGAAGGAGGCCTATATACGCGAACATGTCCATCGTTACAGGATTTAAAAACCTTTTCGTCAGAAAAGACAACTTGTCCCCAGAAGTTTTCATCATTGATTATATAGTTGAGTGCAAAAATAATCCTACCCTGCTTCTTTTCTTCTGAAAGTTTGTATATTTTAGCCGCTGAACAACTCTTCAAGTCACTTTGTAGTTTTATTCTTCTGCAAGCAGTAGACACAGAAGCAGGGAAATTTGTCTCTGAAATTGCATTTACTGCAGTCTGAAAAGGGTTTTCTCTTAGGTAATCTATAAGATTTTCATTTTCTTGATTATTGCTCTTTCTGGGCCTACCGGAACCAACTTTACGGGATACCGTTTGGTTGGTTTCCCATTGTTTTTTAACACTCATTATCGTGGTTTTACTCACATTGTATTCAGCAGCAAGTCTTCTTATGGACCAACTATCTTCAATTTTAGAAATAATTCGAAATTTTTTAATATCTGTTAGATGTCGATTTTTAATAATGACGCCACTGATTAACGTCAAAGTGACATTTGTAAGATTATTAATATCAATCAAAGAACGAATGATTTACATAGCTAAAAGAAAGTGTACCAGTTTTTTTTTGAAATCAACTGTACCAGTTTCATATGACCGAATTAAAATGAGGCCTAAATCATGTTCGGCTACCATAATTGTCTGCACACTTTCAATTTTACTTCAATCGGACAATTTCTAGAGAAGTTCAACATGGCGAATTCAAGATGGCGACCAAACATCAAAATCTAATATGGTCTATAACCTTCTCGACAAAATACTCTTTCAAATAAAAAAAACTACATCAAAATCGGATCACCCGTTGAGGAGATATGAAGCCACAGACAGACAGACAAACAGACAGACAAACAAACATACAAACATACGCGTCAAACTTATAACACCTTTCTTTTGAGGTCGGGGCTTCAAAATTAAACTTATAAACTTTTAATGACATCAAACATCAAAATACAAACAAAGAGGAGTATCACTACAAATATGGTAATTTTACATTCAAGACTCTCCAAATTAGTTCGTTGGCTGAGGTCCGCAAGAGGTTAGAACACTGCAATCTACTTTGGGAAAATTATCAGACTAACGGATGACGTCATTGACATCACGCCAATAAGAAACCTTTTGCAGGCACATGGTTGTGTTAACAAAATTACGGAATAATATATGTTTATTTTACGGAAAATACATTTCATTTTGAATTTCTTTTGTTATAATCGTTTTCTGCGTAATGGAAATTAAGAGCAAATCACCTTTTCAAGTATTTTAAAATTGCATGCATCTTCACCTATATCTTATTGATAAGGAAAATACTTATTAATCTACACTACTACAGCAATTTAGCATATCATCACCTGCTGTTTTTAATGTACTCATAGTATCTTAACAGACGGTATGTTCTAATCCGGTGTAAGACTTATCATCAAAGATTACATGAAATAATTCTTCTTTGTAGCGATCAGTGGTTTAATCAAACGTGCTTGGCATGTACAATTAAAATAGCCTCCAATTTGAAATATAAAAGAAAAAGTAATGTTTGGAGAAATGCTCATTATCCTTTTCGCAATAACGAAAAGTACGTTGTGTTTGATCAGCATCAGCACCAAAAAATATCGCCCGTAGACAAAAAACTTTGAATCATTGTCCGTCTGTTCGTATGTCCGCCGCCTGTTCATCTATCGATCTGTCCGTCTGTCCATCTGTACGTCCGACACGTTCCTTGTAATCACGATAGCTTATGAAAGAAATTGTATTGAAACTTGGACAGTGCGTTACTGTTAGCTAAAGAAAGAACGCTGCTGCTTTTTAACAAAATCGATCTGTAAATAAAAAAGTTATTAATCATTTCAAATTTAAAATATTGTTTTCTTAATTTTCGTGGCTTGTAATTAAATAGAAATCTTTCGAAATGTTATTTCCTATCATTATTATTCTATTATCTAATCTTTGAAATATGATTTACGAATAATATACATATAATAATAATAATAGTCTATACATGTTCACAATAAAGTAAAATATATACACATATATATAGATATCATATAATATACCATCCAAGGTAAGCATTTCAGCTAATACTACCTAATACATGACAGAAAACTTATATATAATTGTTTCTAACTATTCTTTTGAAAGAAGCTATGTTCCGGGCTTGCTTAGCTTCCATGTTAAGGCTGTTATATTTATTTAAACCCCTGAAGAAAATTGATCTCTGTGCAGCAGTTGTGTTGACTCGTTGCAATACAAAATTTATTCTACCTCTAGTGTTATAGGTGTGGAAGTCCTCAAAGGTTTGTACATTTTCTTGCAAGTAGGAAGGTACTATATTCAATTTAATTTTATGTATGAAAATCAGTACATTAAATTCGACATACTTGTTCACATTCATCCATCCAAGTACTTCCAGCATGTCACTCACTCTGGTATAAATACTACACTTTAATATAATCCTCATAGCTCTATTCTGCAACTTCTGCAAACGATCTATATCACTTTGATTAGCGAGATACAGAATAGTACTACAATAATTAAAATGTGGTAATATAATAGTGTTGTATACCAATTTTCTAGTTTCGATAGACAAATACCAACTAACTCTTTTTAAAACACCAATTTTTTTAGCTATCTTTTTGCACACATAGCTCACATGATTGCTGAATTCTAGTTTGTCATCTATGATTACTCCTAGGTATTTAATTTCCTTGACAATTTCAATCACTTTACCACACGCTTGAAATTCTAGTCTTTGCTGTTCTATTTCATATTTATATTTCTGTTTTCCTATAATCATACCTTTTGTTTTAGACACATTCAACTTCAGTTTGTTTACTTCTAGCCATTCACTCACCTCTTCTATATCACAAAATTTAAAATGTCCAAAAACTAATACTATTTACAAGAGAATTGCGAAGCGTCTTCTGTAGAATGTGCAATAATTATATAAAAATTCAACAGACTGGTGAAGAGTATAATGTTTATTCTAGTTTTTATGCACTCTTTCAGGGATCAAGGGTAAGTTTATTTTTGAAGGGCAGGGGCGGCCCTTGCCAATTTTTCAGGTGGTGCGAGATCTCATTGTGGTGCCCTCCCCCCCAATATGTAATCGCTTATTCGAGATTAGGCCGTACATAGAGACCGAAGATAAGATACATTTTTTACATCAAAAAACATTTTTTCTTTAGTTCGAAAACAGCGGGGGGACCCGAGAATTTTTTTTTATTCAAAAAATTTGTTTGAAGACCGGGGGGGGGGGGGGTAAAATCCGAAAAAACATTTTTTTTTGTCCGAAAAAATTTTTGAAGGGGAGAAATCTCAAAAAGAAATAGGCATTAGTCAAATTTACATCGTAAATTAATTAAAAACTGAAACAAATGAATATAGATGTTGTCACGGAAATGGAAGTGTAAGGTTAAGTGATATTAAGGTGCTTAGGTTTTATTTTTACGCAAACGAACTATCATTGCATTTTCGGCGCCCCCCCCCCAAGAAGGCGCCCGGTGCGGCTGCACCGCTCGCACCGCCCTAGGGCCGCCCCTGTTGAAGGGTAGGGAGGGGCAAAAATGCCTTTTTGCAATTATCTCGAAAAATAAACATATTAGCGCAAAATGTCAAGGGTTTTTTCTAAGTTCATGAAATTTTCGTTAATTCGGAACCATGTCAGCCATTTTCGGAAAAAATAATAAAGATTTCACACCTGAAAAAATTAAATTTTACACTATTTTAAAAAATAATGCGTGCTATGTCAGAATTACTCGATATAAAGTTAACTGTTTATTTAATTCCCTTTAATTTAAGACTTGTATATCTGTAGATCTGTAAGATACAAATTAGTGAAGATATGGCCAAAAGTTTCCAAAAGTGCATGTTTATGAGAATTCATTTTTGTTAAAAAGTAACCAAATCAAGAAAACGAATGGGGCCTTCAAAAACTTCGTAGTATTTGCAGTTTTCAAAAAATATATATATATTTTTGACCAAGCAAAAACAATTCTGTACGCAAAATAGTGCTTCTTCACATTTATCATGAACAAATAAAATGTCTAGAATCTTCTCTGTGATTAACCTTTAATAAAAGTTATTTGAAATGCCGCCAACGGCATCCATTTATTTCAATTAGAGTTTTAGAAATGATCATTTGAGTATAAACGAAACTTGGAAGAAAAAGTCAAAATTTTAGAATTCTTGTACAAAAAATATTTTCAATGAGTTTTTTTCCTCAAAAATTCATATTACATTAACGTGGACTGCAATATTCAAATCCGAAAGGATTTTTTTCTATCTCATTTGTACTCTGAGAAATGCATATTTGAATAGGCTGTTTTTTACAATAAAACGTCAATTTTTTATATTATTGCGAATATTTCGTAAAATTAGAGAATATTATTTAGGTATTATGCAAATCACAACTTACACACTTTTTTATTTATTATGAAAATACCTACTTTCTGTATATTGTTGCCCTAATCTGGGCACGCTAATATACTAGTCAGGTAAATACTTTAAAACACTCATTATTGGAGAACCAATCAGAACAATTACTCTTCTAGCTAATACTGACGAAGTATTGAATTACATGATAGAATTCTTAGCATTTTAAAGAAACGAATATATAGTCATGCACACTTTTTTTATTTAATATGAAGTTATCTACTTTTTGTATATTGGTACCTTAATCCAATCATGTAATTCAATACTTCGTCAGTATTAGCTAGAAGAGTAGTTATTTTGATTGGTTTTCCAATAATGAGCGTTTTAAAGTGTTTTCCTAAGTAGTATATTAGCATGACCCAGTACAAGCCTTATGGAAAATTTTAGGAGTTCATCAGCAAGGGTTGCCCACTGCAGTGGAGATAGTACTCCTCCTTGTACTCACCTTTACCTCAATGGTAGCCTCGCCTAGATTGGATACTACTATCCTCTTTTCTAGGCTGGCTTTAATCCACTGGCGGAGTACTGTTTGCTGAGACTCCTCTATTTAACAAAGCATTCGTTGGGCATTGCGTTGTCGCGTTATTGAACGCTTCTTCTATAACTAGAAATGTTGCCACTGCCATTTCTTTACCATCGAATGACTTTGTCACTAATATTTTCCCTTAGTATTTCTAATGTACCTGTCCAGTAGTCTTTTCAATGTTTTAAGTAGGAAAGAGGATAGGCTTATGGGTCTATATGACTTGGGCGTTTGGTCTGATATCCTACCTATTTTTGGTAAGTAGTGGTCTCAAACTAAAGGAAACTGAAAAAGCTATCAATTTTATATAAAGTATTTTTGATGTAAAACGTATTTTTCTTAGTAAATTTCGAAAACAAAGCGCTAAATTTGAATTTCTTAAAGGAGTAAAAAAAGGTCACAACTTAAAAACGCTGTATCTCAATCAATTTTTACTGAAAATTGATGTGATAAATCTACCACTAACAGAAATTTAATGAACTTTCCCTTGTCATCTTTCGCTAAATCACCTATTTTTTGAAATATATGAAAAATAACGCATTAAACCGATCCTGAAGCAGATTCATTGGTTCCTCAAAGAGTAAATAAAAATCAATACCAAAGTTTCACTAATTCCCTAACTTGTTCCTTTATATTTCTTAAATTTATCGAACTATTTGTAATTTGGAAATTTTATTTTTTTTTAGATTGTAATTAAAATATAGCCAATATTATTGTATTTAATATAATAGGAATGACTTTGCGTTAGCACTTGTTTCTGTTAACAACAATTGGAGTTCCCTGCTCCACTAACTTGAAAAACAGAATTATTATTCAACTTGACCTTACTAATCTTACATAAAAAACTATAAAAGCGAGAGTTTCTGCCTAAAAAAGTTTTCATGGTAATTACCTCCCACCCGCATAATTTTTATGCGCGATTAGAAACTATTATTACAACTACGAATAAGTGAACTTTAATCAGGATATATTAAAAATATTACGAAAATATTCTAAGCGTAACTTAACGAGGTGGTAAAATTGATACAGCGGATTAGACATGGTTTAAACATGTAAAAATGGAACAACCGTAACACCTAATTGAAAAATGACCTCAACAAAGATTAGCTGATCAATTTTAGGAATGTTTTTAGGAATTATCAACTGAATTTGTTTCAATGCATTAGACCATATCAGTTTAGAAGGTAAGAGTGATTGTTTTTAAGTCAAAAAACGCATTGCCCTATCAGCGAAGATGCGTTTGACTCATACATTCATAAGTTCGTTTTCGACATTAAGAATTGAACCCTTTGGGTTGTTGACCGTCTGAAAGAGGTAAGTGCACGGAGTTTCAAAATGGTTATGGAATCGTTTTAACATTAGATAAATGTTAAATTATGTTTTGAAAGTGCATTTAGTACAGTCGAATTAAGTTAAACACTGAATTTAATAAAATTTAGAGACTGCAAACACACACGCAATATTCGAGTGTACTCTTAATTAATTCTCTCTTAATTTCTTTTTATTTTTAATTTTCACAGCGGGGTATCGGATGCGTGTCCTTAGGTGGTGATTAAGATATTTGTTGCTCGACCGAATATTGGACTTATAAGGGTTATTCTTACAATATGAGCAATTTGGGGTAACACAATTTAAAAGAAAAAAAAAGGTTTTGAAAAATTTTGGAAAAAGAATATTTGTTATGTGATGATGATTTGTAGAGCTCAACATTTTATTTTTAGTTTTTTCAAAAATTCACATCCACGCCAATGACCAAAATGACACGCTACTGATTAACTGACATGTATATTGTTTTAAGTGTTTATATTTATAGTACAAACATATATAAGTACTAATACAACATATCATTTCAATACTGTAAACACATTTTGTCAACTTCTTCAGAATTTGGCACTTGCTTGGGCATATAGAAAATGTATACTTCTAAAATAAATATTAAATATTGGAAAATATCATTGGCGTGGACGTGGACATTGGCGTTTATGTGGGCAAGAATCCATGCTACTGACGATAAGAATGTCCACGCTAATGACGAAATAACCTTCAAATTTTGTTTTGACATTAAATGGATTTATGTGGATAAATAAAACTATGCATAGCTTATGTACTCAGTACAGGTTACCAAAAAAGTCCAATATTATTTTTATATATTTTATAAAGAAAAAATTCTCACTAACACGCTAATGACGCTGAATAAAAATACGCGCACAAATCGCCTAATATATTTACACTTCAAACTTCACATATTAACTCACTACGCTAAAACTAATAACTTATTGAAAATAGTTTATTTAGACTATCCAATGCCAATATTACCGACTGCTAAATTTCAGGTATTCGGGAATATTTGAATATTTTATTTTAATCCACGCTACTGATTTTAAATCCAGGGACAAAATTGATAATTTTTTTTTAGTTTGGTTTGGCTCTTAATATGTCATAATAAGTGTTTTCTACAATTGACCATCAGTGGATTATCCAGATCAAGATCATAAGTTGCAAAATATGTCATGCATTAGGTGGAAACCTGTTGGGGGACATCCACGCTAATGACATTTTACATACAAAATGAGAAAAATTTATAACATAGGAAATTCTTTCATCATTCTATTATGTATGAATAAATAGTACCAAAATCCCTCTAAACACACAAATAAAAAGACGAATAAAAGCCACGTGGTTTGGCAGTGCAACTTGGGGACATGAAATTACTCCTATTGTGAGAATAACCCATATATTACTAGTAAAATGCAAGTCTTTCACTACTTTCCCGTTCTGGTAACTAAAGATAATGAATAACAACCTCCATAAACATCAAGTAATTTTTCCACTACGTTGCTTAGGTTAGCTTTTAACATACGCAATTGGCTAATGGATTATGTACAATGCCATTATAAAAAAAAAACAAAAAATAAATAAAAAAAAAACACAATTTTTATTAAACAAAATCCAAACTATTCAAATAATGATCCTCTACAAATTACCCAAGCTTGGAAGTTTGGAAGTTTCGAAAAAAGTTGACTCAACTTTATGCCACCGTATTTTATTAATTTTCTTGAAGATTTGAGTTTAGTCCCTTGACTTGCGAAATTTCGAGTCCTTAGCACATTTGAATATATCCAAAATACCCAGATATAGCCGTTAGAATGTTGCTTTTACCTAGGTTTTTCCCTACATTTATTTGTGAATTGTTCGAATACTTCTCGATGAGCTAAAAACTTGAAATTTGACACGAAGATAAGCATCTTCCGTAATCCCCAGAAAATTCCAAAACTTATAAAGTTCAAAATGGCGGTCCTAATATGGCGGCCAATCTATACATGCATATAATGTGTGATCTAAATGTTAATATGATAATTAACAGTTCTAATACTACTATAACATGTTACTTGTTTTTGATTGTAAGCAAATATTTAGTGATCCCGCCAGAATAACTGCTCAAAGCGAAACATTACTATATGTAATTCTAACTTACTCTGATCTGGAGGATAGGAACGTAGAAGTGTTAGATATATGTTTTTCTGACCATAACGTTACATCTTGTGATACTGAATTAAACGATTATGATTTCAAACCCAATATTGAGTCATTTAATTTGGATAATTCTGTAATCAATTGGAATACTATATATAATATTAATTCTCTAGAAGAGAAAGTTTTTTTAACGTTTAAATTTTTTTAATCACCATCATCACCTTTATATCAGTTGAAACAAATTAAAAGGAAAGCTTGGTTAAGATATAAAATACTAGAAGTGCTACCCATAAACAATATTTTTCTGAAATTAGTAATTATTATAATAATGCCATAATACAAGGAAGAACCACATTTTACTCTTAAAAAAAATTGCGTCTCAAAATTGATAAGCAAGCAAAATTTCTAAATAAGTATTTTGATTCAAATTTCCAGTCATAAAATAAGAACCGATTATTCATTTACATTTACTTTTTTAAACCTTTGACTGTTTGTGGTAATTTGGAAATTAGGATTTTCCTGGGCCCAGTACCTACAATTTTGAGAAGTAGATTCTTCGGTGAATAAAATGTTTCGATGAAATAGTCTATCTGCTAAAATTTTCTCACCCATAGTTAAACAAAAATCCAAACGACGAGCATCATCTCCAACTTGATGTTTGTGAATAAATTTAGGTTTAAATGCACACAATTTGTTGCTGACTAAAATCCTCTGAATATGAGCTTTGCTAATACCTAAATTTATTGATCTCTTCCTTAAAGAGCACTTTAGGTGTTCTTATACAGAGTCTAGTACTACCAGGGTAGTAGCAACGTCATCTTCATTTAATTGTTTTTTGGTTTCCTTGATATTTTTTACATCACCAGTAGAATCAAATTTATAAATTAAATTACGTAGGTACTGCTTTGTGAATCACTTTAACATCTGGATGCTTCTCATTAAAAACTTCTATTGCGTATTTATACATTTTACGAATAAATATCTATTACACTGACATTGACATTAATCCATGGTATTACTTGGTGTAATCTATGAAGAATTTAGAAAAAGATTAGGAAAACGTGTACTAGTAGGAGTTCTGTAATGGTTTTCAACTTAATTTAATAAAATGTTATTTCTTTGAATGATATTTCCTTATTTTGCAACTAAACTCCATATTTAAGTTTTTCTTCATAATTGAAAAAACTTTGTTAAACAAAATAAAATAAAAATGTAAAAAAGCCATTTTGCTTCGCTTTGCTTTAAGTCGATTTCATTTTTCCATTTTTTAGAATATCCTGTACAATATATCTTAGGTTTGACAACTCTTTATGACTTCCTAAGACAGCAAAACTTTTTATACAGAATAACTTTTTCTCAACAAATCAAAAATAAGAAAGATTACAAAAGAGCGATATCCCATCCGGGGACACACTGTATATGTTAAAGAAAATTGATGACAGAATACAGCCCTCTCTGACGCTTTTGCCAACTTTACATTCGTTGAAGTTAGTGTTTTCTACTTTCAAATAATGTTATTTTTTACATTCTAAATTTTGTGATATCAACTTTGTTGTGAAAAAAAAATTAAAAAAAAAAGCCTCCTCAGGAATTCGAACACGAGGCAAAAGCTGTAGCCTTTGGACCATCACACAGTACTACAAAAATTGTCTGTAATGTATATTATTAGAGAATTATATTTCAACGGATTAGATGTATTATTATGAAATATGTATACCGTGTGTGTAGTCGCGGGCTAGGCATGGGGAGTAAGAATTACAACATCGCGTGTGCCAGCTGGCTGAAATGAAATAACAGAGCTGGGATGCTCCACCGATGGACGAATTTACGGCTGCCGGTGTTGTCATATTTCTCGCGCTACGTGAATGTACATGCCTAATGGGAAATTACACGCACGGTATTAGTAAAATATATAAACAAAAAAAATTATAGGGAATAACATTTCGCAAGATTTTTATTTGAGTACAAGTGACAAAAATTAAGAAAACATTTTTTTTTTAATTAAATGATTAATAACTTTTTTATTTACTCAAAAACAATAGGGTTCTTCCTCTAGCTAACGCCAACTTACTTTCCAAATTTCAGTACAAACGGACTTTTCTTTCTTAAGTTATCGTGCTTACAAGAAACGTGGCGGACGGACGGACAGACGAACAGACGGACAGACGGACAGACGGACAGACAGACGGACAGACAGACGGACAGACAGACGGACAGACAGACGGACAGACAGACGGACAGACAGACGGACAGACAGACGGACAGACAGACGGACAGACAGACGGGCAGACAGACATTTTGAAAGTTGTTCAGAATTCGTTCATTAACAATTTGTTATAATTTTTTTTTTCTCTACGGCGATATTTACTGTTTTAGAAATGTGCCGATCAAATGCAATATTCTCTTCGTTTTTGCGAAGAGTATAATAATAGAGGTGAGATAATTGATAGTTAAACAGATTTTTCAGCAAGTTTGTATTCAGATTTCAATATTTTGATTTGTAGTGTACAAGGTAATATAGAAACACATTGTTCAGACCCCTGAAACTTAAATTTAAAAATGGTTGCCACAATTGCACGCAGATATATGTCTATACAAAGACGATTATCTCGAGAATTACAGAGAAGCTTTCAGAAAGTCTTATGTATATAATGGATTCTTAACCCTTTCCCTGGCAAAGTTAGAAGTATGTGTGTAGGCATGCGATTATGCTGAAGTTTTTGCATATATTATTGTATTACAAAATTTTCTTTAACCATCTAGAAGCTAAGTAAGAGTCCACTACAAAGGGTGAAAAGAATTCCTGCAAAAATTTAACCAGCCTCAAAAATAATAAAATAAAACTTCACTCTGACGCCCAGATGAGACCTTACTTAGTACAGGTATTGAAGCCCGTGTAAAAGTTTACTTCAATATCAATATTGGGTAACAAGCCACTGGGTGAAATTTTTTTTTTTCAAATTTTTAGTTACCTTTTTTTTTTTTAAAGATGATTCAGTTCTTTACAAAAAAACTTTGCAGTTTTATGCAGAATACTATACCCTTTCGTTTAGCATAGCACCAGAAAAATAGAAGATTTTGTAATGATGATGAAAGAAAAACTTCATCTTAGTTTACAAATATTACGCATGTTTATGAACACATTATTAAATATGAGACCTGGCATCCAATTTAACACTAAATAACTTCAAAAAGACTCATAATAAGTGGTACTTGTAGAAGGTAACGTCGTGCAAGAAGTTTGATCCACATTCGTATGTCGACCTGCTGCACAGTAACAAGATAATTGCAATTATCCTTTTAACAACCACAAATTGGTTTAGCGTGGGGTACTGGAATATAATAAATATGACAAATAACAATGCAGGTCTCCTTGTACTTTGTTTATTCTAATCACAATCTCTTCTTAACTGTATTGACGGGGATTGGAATTGAAAGTAAAGGAAAATTAGCGTTTGCAGAAACTCTAATGACATTATACATAAATTAAGTAAAACCTGCGTCAAGGTTTTCTTTAGTTCACTGTGTTATAATTATATATTCATGCGATATAGTTTTGAAAGTAGGTTTTCAATAATAAGAAATATATACGTATTTGCACTCCTACATCTTGGGATATAAGGTGAACATACAGTTACAAACCTCGTTTAATGCACATCATATGATATATTCTAAAAGGTGGGACAAATATAAAAACATAGGACTATTAAAAACGGTACATTAACTATGTGTGGGTACGCGCTATAAATTTTTGATCTAGCAGCATTTTTAATGATGTGTAATTACTTTTATATATAATTCACGAGGCCGTTATGATTTTCCTGTATTGGCTTGTAATTTAATATATAGTGTTAGCTTCTTTGGAATGATATCAGTTGAAGTGCCGAGTTTGTGGAAACTAATATTCGCATTGCAGCACAATATTACATCTTCAACGTGTTCAAGCGTGGAAAGCCTGCGCATCTCTATGGATGTGCGCTTTGGTCCTAAGTGGGGAGTAAATTCAAATATCACTCTAAAGTGCTGCCAACCATGTGATAATTTCCCAAAATTTTAATACCTTTGAGGAATTGTGGGGATTCAGAAAATTTG
Source organism: Rutpela maculata (assembly GCA_936432065.2). Lineage (NCBI taxonomy): Eukaryota > Metazoa > Arthropoda > Insecta > Coleoptera > Cerambycidae > Rutpela > Rutpela maculata. Next base: position 383,886,574 of record OW386285.2, on the reverse strand, counting down.
AATAAATTCTTCTTGAAATTTTATCTATAAAACTGAAATCGGTATCTTATATTCTCAATGATACATCAATTCGTGTGAAAGTTCCCCTTTGAACTAATCAATTAATTTTTTTAATTTAAAATATTATAATATTATAATAATTTAAAAAATTTAATATATACACCGAGTTTCTCTCTTTCTATAGCTGATTTGTAAGAACAGGAAATCACCTCACAAGTTCGCCTTATCAGTGTAAAAGAGTGATTTTTAAACAGTTATTTACCAACAATGATTTTGCTGTTATCAACACTGGAGTCTGTTATGTGAGAACCCCCTCTAATTTTAGAAATGCGCCGGAGAATATAACTGATAAAATACCTGTAACTGGTACAAATAATAACAGTAGTAAAATTTATTATCCCCAATCAATCTCATTCAATATTTCTTGAACCATTTGTATGTGAGGAAATGTTAACTTTATTAGAACAAAAAAAAAAAATAAACACTTTTCAGATCCTGATAAAGTTCCTATGTTTTTACTGAAATAAGTGATTGGCTTTATTATAGATCCTCTTATTTAGTTAATTTCTCTTTTATAACGGGATGTTTTCCGAAAATTTTAAAGGTAGGAAAGGTGGTTCCAATTTATAAAAAACGAAGTCCCCATTTAATGGAAAATTACATACCAGTGACTATTCCATCTGGATTCTCAAACATATTAGAATATTGTTATTTAAATCGCTCACTCAAATTTATCAAAAAACATAACATTTTTACAAAAAATCAACAGCTTTCGAGCTGATATGTCAACACAAACAGCTATTCACTCATTTCTTAACAAACTAACGGGATATATAGAAGCGAGTGAATGTCCTATCGGGATATTCTGTGATCTAAGTAGGGCATTCGACTGCACCAATCATGTAAAACTGTTATCTAAATTTTATTCGTATGGTATACATGAATGTGTAGCTTCTTTTTTGGATCACCGTACACAATATGTTAGCCTATTATATTTTGACAATAACAACAGAAACACAATTAAATCTGAATATCTAGACATAAAGGTGGGAGTCCCACAGGGCTCTGTACTGGGTCCGATATTATTTTTATTATATACGAACAAGCTTGCTACGTTATCTACTGTTGCATTCTTTGTTATATATGCTGATGACAAATCCCTTCTAATATCGGATAATGCAAATAAAATGTTGGGATCCAAATGTCACAGAGTATTACCAATTATGTCTAACACACTTTACCTTAACACTGAAAAAACCCAGGTAATAAGATTTCATAACAGACAGAAACAGTCTTCTCCGTTAATATTGGCATGTAGATATTTTGAGATATAATCAAGAAATTAAATTCTTAGGTGTTACGATCGATGAATCTCTCAACTGGAAGACGCAGTGCACACAGTTAATTTCGAAATTAAATTTACTGTTATTTACTTCGAAACTTAAAAACTGTGTTAACAGTTGAACAACTTATTATGGTGTACCAATTCAGAAAGTACAAACTGGAAATTAATTATATTTTTTGTTTATTGATGTAGGATTAATAATTTCGGAGATATTTAAGTTTATATCTGGTATCCAAGTGTTTCGAAATTACCTTTAAAGTTTAAAATGCATTTTTTTCTAAAGCAAGTGCTTTGAATGAGCAAAAAAATTTGAGCATCTAGGTAATGCTATATCTTAATGAAAAACTGTATTTGAGATAATTTTTTTAAATTACTGGCTAATTAGAGTAACAAAATGGCGACCTTTTTATATAAAAAAATATAAATACGCACATTTTTCCGTCATAACTTCTTTATTTCTTATGCTACAAGAACGAATAAAAAATAATTTGAAAGCGCCATTAATTGTCTTTAATTTAATTTCTTAGGATGCGTAACGTAGGTGTCACAATTTCTGAGATATTTAACATTTAAACTGCATTTTTCGTCTTATAAACGTTCAGACGCCATTTGTAAATTTTCATATCTCCGAAACTATTAAATCTATGTAAATAAGTAATCAAGCGAAATTCACTATCAGTTTATGAGCTTTATTTTTGGTCTCTACCCATTTTTCAATAAAACTAATATTTATTGAGATATTTGGAAAGGGAGAAAAAATTACGTTTTATCGAAAATACCTTTATAGTATTTTTTTCTAAAGCAAGTGCTGTATACAAACCAAAAAATTTGAACATCTACGTCATTCCATATATTAATGAGAAACAGTGTTTGAAATTCATTTTTTTTTACTCGATAATTACAGTAACAAAATGGCGACGTTGTTATTAAAAAAAATGTGTAGACGCGCATTGCTTCGGTCATAATTTCTTTGTTTTTTATGCTACAGGAACAAATAAAGAAACAGTTGAAAGCTTAATTAATAACCTATTATTCTACTTATTAGCATTCTTGACGTAGGTATCACAGTTTCTGAGATACTTAACTCTCACTCTAAATAATTATTTTATGAACACTTGGATGCCAAATGTAAAGATAAATATCTCTGAAATTATTAATCTCACATCAATAAACAAAAAATATAATTAATTCCCAGTTTGTACTTTCTGTAATTGGTCTGCAACATTTTTTCGATAAAGTAATACTTTTCGAGATACTTGACGAAAGCCGTTTGGAAATACCTTTTTTTTAAGCTAAAATCGCAATTTTGAAGTCGTTATAACTTAAAAACTATTAATTTATGTAAAAAATTGCATAGAACCTTTTCTTCTTAAAATTTGATTCTACTTCAGTTCCAATAAATATATATATTTTTTAAGTGCAACCCCTTGAGAGGGGGTGCCATCCACCCCCTATAAATTAGCAAGCCCCCTCACAATATAGAAAATTTTCTGTGAAGCATTTACTATTATACTGCCAAAAATGAACGAAATCCGTTCGATAAGACATTATTCGGAAGTTTTGCTTATTTTTTACCTCTAGGTACTGTACTAAAAGACAATTAAACAATTATCTTGTTGATAAGTGCTTTTATAGACTGGATGAGTTCTATGGAAGTAACAGTTAGTTTGTAAGTAAGCATATGACTATTCTTATACAAATGTGCCAATTTGTCTGAGAGGAACATAAAGTTTATTTATTATTTATTTATTTATGGTAAATCCCCTTAGTAGCCGCAATGGAGACCATTCTTGAACTCACTCCCTTGCATGTTGAATTGCAATTGGAAGCCGGAAAAGTAACAAATAGGCTGTTCCAGAATGTAACATGGAATGCGATGGACCAAGGTCTGGAGCATACTAAGGCTCTAGCTCTACCAACTCGTCACACAGTCAAAGGATAACCGGTCTTTAGGTTCACTGCTTCATATAGAGTCGGGTTCCCAGTTGAGTTGACTGGGAACGTGATAAAAGGCATATTCTGAACCCTGGAGGTCTGAAATAGAATACAGATGGATCGAAGACTTAAGAGGAAACCGGTGCTGACATGCACGGATGCAAACCAAGCGCTAGTATATCTGTGACCCTAGTGTATTTCAAGCAGGTATATTTCATCTTACTGTGTGCAAGCAAAAATCTCAGAAGAGGTATCGTTGATTAATATATTTATAAATGACGGAATAGCCAGGCGGCTTTGAGTGCTCTTGTATCAAACAACGTGATCTCTAAGTTGATGCTAAACTGTTGAAATATTTCGACTGAGCTGGGTAAACACAGCTCATATGGGCGCCCGCACACAGTGTTGTGGAAGGGTAATGAAGGAACATACCGTTTGGAGAGAGATGGAGCGAAACCTCTCCCTGAGGCAAAGTCAGCATTCAGTTTGACAAGAAATATGTATAGTTATAACTACTAGACTGAGCCATGTCACCATTTAAGGACTATTGGATTCAAGTCTTTGGAATGAGGTAGTCAAAGAGTCCTTCAATTGACTCCAGTGCAAAGTGGCCACTTGGGCTTGATAAAGAAAGAGGGACACGATGATAGGCATGATAACAGGATGCTGTCCTCTAAATAGGCACCTACATATAATGAGTTTGAAGGACGATCATACGGATGTATGGAGTGGAGGATGAAATCATCACCCATATTCTGTGAAACTATGCACCACCAGGAGCATCTAGCTATAGATATTCCCAAAGGAATTTTTTTCAGCCGGAAGAACTACGGGATCTATCCTGAAAGAGATTGCTGTTCTTCGTGGAAAGTACTTATCTTCTATAGGAGATCTGCTATGTACAGTATACAATGGGCCGACAGACTTGAGTGCTTCGGATCTTAGAATCTGTTCGCATTCCTAATAGTAACTGATCTACCTTAACATTTTAGGACAACATGTTATACCAAATTGTAGAGAGAGCTTTCCTTTTACGCGTGATAATGCACGTGCACGTGCAGCTCATATCATTAGAAAATATAGATGGGATTGGTATTGAACAATTAGACCATTCAATCCTAACATAATTTCTATTAGAACACTTATGGGGTAAACTAAGATTTCGTATTCAGTCATGAAATCCAGCCCCCGGCTCTATACCAAAGCTCAAAATCGCAAAAACGTAAACATGGGCCTTGCAATATTCTAAGATATCGGTAATTTTTTCTTGCTTCAAATTTCGTTTGATACGAAGCAGTACCTCTTTGATTTACTTAAGCCTACTATAAAATTGTAGCAAAAATTATTAAAATAAAATATTATAAAAAATGGTTTTGAGAAGCAAATAATTAGTCAGTTCACAAATGTATATAATAATAAATAATTTGGTAGTTTTTATAATCATATTATATACAAAGAGAATAAAGAAATGAATAATCATTTGCTAATCATGAATAGCAGGCAAAAAATATTTTTTATGATAAGACGGACGGTTGAACCCAAAATGATTATTTGCGTTGTTTGTTCTTGAAAACCTCATCTTATTTGTGTAGATTGAGACTAATTTGTTTATTTTAAAACGTATAATGTTTGTACCGTTTCTCTTGATTGTGGTTTATTATTTGGCAAATACTACGAGTGATCTTTACAAATCAATATTTAAGTCATGATCAGTACTATTTATTAACATCAAGTAACCAGAATTTGTAATGTCGGTCAGTAAGAATTTTCAATTAAGAATTTGAGACATTGCGGATACGTAATGACGATCCTTTTAAATACCAATGTTTCTTGAAGAGTGTCTTTTTAGGATTTGTTTTGCGTGAACAATTTTAAACTTTTTTTTTTTATATTACATAACTGTTTTTTTTATATTGTAACGTGCTTACACCCTTTTTGTAAACACCCTGTATCGTGGGTTCGGAAATTATAACAAGCAGGGTAACACTAAACACTAATTTATTAACTTACTTAATTACAACAATAATTACTTGGCTAATAACACACTGTGTACTACTTGATCACTTTACTCTCTTCTGATCTTACTACTCTTGCTATCTAAACTGAACTTCTTCACTGTGTTTACTCTCTGACCATTTCAACTGACAATTAGTACTCCACTAACTAACTTCCTCTTGGTTTACTCCATGCCTTATATACCTAAAGATGACAGATCTAGAAGCTTCTCTGATGACGTCATCATACTCTAGACAGTTCCAGAACAGATATGTCATCACTCTAGACCTTCTAGTCAGTTCTTTCCACATTCAGACATCCGAACTACTGAATTCTGTGCCTACTTTCAGTGCAACTAACATAACCTTAAATCTTAAGAGGTTGCAACATATTACAATATTACATAACTACATAAGTTAAGAGCCAGAATCGCTCCATTAACTAAACTTCGGTCATGGTATGTTACTTTCATGTAACATCTCAATCAATAAGAAAACATAATATGTGAAGACAAGGCTATCTGAAAGTACACATTATAAGTTTTAAAAGTTACTGTTACGCACCTTTTTAGTCTGCGACCAGTAAAATTGAATTTACAGAAAAATAGTGACATTTGGAGGCCCTTATTTTTAAAAATTTATTTTTCAGATTATTCTATAATATGAGATCAAATAAGAAAGAATTACTTGAATTATACTGTTTAAACAAGCGTCTTCACTGTACTGTATTCGATACTCCAGTGAAGCAACGTTCAGCACGGTTATTACTTGGATGGGTGAAATCCATCTCGGGAAACACAGCGACCTCGTCCCACCTTCTAGCGGCTTGTATATCAGCGTATACGCAGAAGCTATGTAATTTCAAGACGGGGATTACGCAGTGGATATTCAGGCGGTGCCTTGTCTATTAAATGTTAGGCAAGTAAAAGATCCCTACTCTTCTCAAGGGAAGAGATTCGGCACTTCCAATTTCCAGGTTGGGGGTAGCTCGTTTCCTGGCGTCGGTGATAGGCCCTGGTAGAGGAAATAGGCCGACGTCAAATAAATAGTTAAAAAATATATCTATAAATGTCTGCTTTAAGAAGTATTGTGCCTCTTTTAATTTGACAGTGTTCATCAAAAGTTAAAATTCCATCTGTACAACGCGCGAGAGCTCTTGGCGATAAAATGCTTAACTGACTTTCCGCTGAGCTCGTAATTGGAGATCAATTAAAACATTTTTACTCAGGCACTGAAATTATATAAAAAAAAATATGTACCATTATGTAAAATTATCTATTAAAAAAACAAATAAAAGAAAATCAACAAAGTAATCTGCAAAAAAAATATCCCAAGAGTAATAGTAACAACTTTTTAAGTACCATTTCTTCTTTAAGCGAACAAGTTGAAAACTCGTTGTAATGGAGTAAGTAGTATAAGAACTAAGAATTGATAATGCCGTTTCATCACAATGCAACAATCAATACCAATTAAATTATGTTTCTACTAATGTTTATTTATTTTTTTATCAAGAGAACTTGTTTGTAATTGTGAAATGACGTGGTACAGTTTCTTGATGCTTTAAATTTTTTTGTGCAGGACAGTGTAATCTTGGTTTTGTGGTCGTTGGCAATGATGCAAACATCGCGTCACACAAAGTAAAGTAGAACACTTGAAAAATTTGATATTAAAAGGAATAAAGTAACATTCTGCAAAAATGTTAAATCTGTTGTTTTACTAGTTAGTAGCCTTTTAGTCTTAAGGTTTATGGTTTTTATTCGATTTAAAAAAATACGCGAAAGCCACTTTGCCTACACCTTCAACTAGTTTTTCAGAGCTGCCACTCAAGTTTTAGCACTTCCAGATGCCTCTCTAGCTTCCAAATTCAGTTTGAAGTCTCCATGGAAAGTGAGACAATGAAAATATATACAAGATGTCCCATTAAAAAAATATGTTGACGTCATCTACCACACAACGATAAGTAAGATAAAGCAAAAGATATGCAATTAAAAATAAAATTCGCCATGTGTGAGGCTTTTCTCGAAGTATTTTTATTATCCAAGATAATAATTTATTTTATAGTTTATATACAGTTTGTAGTATAAATGTGGTTGTTTGGTATATTTAAAACACTTTTAAGAGTAAAGAATGCCGATCAAATAGTTTCACCTGTGAGGAAGTGGGGCAGAGAGAAGTACGGACGATGGGCGTGGCTTTATAGGCCTTCCTCATATATTTATAGAGTTTAAAAGGAATAAGCAAAGCAAACTACATACAATACACTGCTCGCCAATATCTGAGGTGTTACTTTATATTTATATTTTCTTAATAATTCATTGCTGCTTTGTTTTACAAATCTAACTGTTTATAAATATTTGTATATTACGTACAATATAATTCAAATAATTACCTTACAATAAAGGTTATAAGTGTATATTCAGCTTTGATTTACATGTAGGAAGTCATGTAAAAACTTCGAATGTAATCAAAGTACCTAAGTTTTTATGAGATTATTTTATACTTACCAGTATTGCGCGCCCGGTTTGATTTTTTTTTAATCGCTTCGTATATTATCAGAATAGAACCCGATATTGAATTTTATATAATTTTATTATAAATAATTATTCAACACCTTCACGAGTATTCGCGGACCATTTTTATCGTTTTCGGCGTTTGCTGGACAAATAGCAATTATTTTATCGTTTATCTCGCCCTAAGCTTAAAATGGAACAATACATCGATTTTAAATTTTTACCGAATTATCACAGATTTATTAACAAAGTGTGCTAATATGAGGGTCAAATATATGAAAAGGAATGAAGATAAGAGATGGACGTAACTATTTTGTTTGAATATTTTTTTCTAAAATGAACAGTTTTTGATTTTTTATACGTTCCTTCACCGTTTTACCCTGTCTTTAATCTCCACTGAATCTGCCATTCCTCCACTGTTGGTAAATTCTTTTGTAACAAAAAAATGAACCACTTTAAAAAATAATTAGGGTAATGATTATACTCTATGGCCGATTTATATTTTTACTTCTTATATAATTATTGCATCTTCTATAGGATACTATTCGAAGTTTTAGGCATTTTTAATTTTATGATGCCAACTTAGTTATTGAAACCATGATCTAATCCTATACATATTGGGAACGCGTCATTTTGAGGCAGCTTTCCTTTACGTCACACCTTTCGGTCCACTTTACTTTCGGTGTGAGGAGCATAGGGCGAATTGGAACTGGGAATTTTGGAACTAATGAATTTTAGAATAGTGCCAATTTTCTCTACAGTAACTAGAGGTTTTAACTTCAGAATAATGTCATATGACACGGATTTCGTTCATTTTTGGTAACTTAATATTTGGAGGCTTGCTATTTTATTTGCCCCTCTCAAGGGGCAAACATTGGGGTTGAAAAATACTAGAATTTTAAGAATAGGTTTTATGCAACTTTTCATACAAATTGATAGTCTTTGAGGGTAGCGGTGCTGTGCTTACAAAAATTATTTCGTAATTCGACGATTTCTCCTACATCCCTGAAACGATTGAAAAAATGTTTTGATAGACTTTTAGAGAAAATTTGATAGAATGATACCGGACTATTGAAGTCAACAAAAAAAAAAAATTTTTTTTTCATTTTCGCACATGAAACAAATTATTTTCTTTCTTTACTTTTCATTAGCCTAGTACCATTCTATACAGTTGTCTCTAAAAGCCTATCAAAAAATTTTTTGAATCGGTTCAGGGTTGTAGGAGAAAGTTATAATCACTAGAAAATTGTGATTTTTGCTTGAAAAAGAGGTATTTCAAATAGGTTTTCATCAAATAACTCGAATGGTATTAAATTTCGTTTCGTTTTTCTAATTTCTGTAGAGTTAATGGTTTCGGAGAGCTGGGGATATAATGGTGGCGTCCGAATGTTTATAAAACGAAGTATTTAAATGTTAAATATCTTAATTTTCCCAATATTTTTAGTCTGAAGCGTAAAAATGAGAGAAAATCTCGAAGTGCTTTTTAATTACTTCTACATCCAGTGGAAGTATAGTAACGACAAAAAATTTAAAAAAATTTTTATTGTTCAAATAGGCTTAGAATGTCATGCAACGTCGAGATTTTAAGTTTGAGCGAAAAAAAATTTCTGTCTGTCTGTCGGTCTGTAACTTTTTTTTGTGCGCACGTTTACTCTGGAACCGTTTAAGATATTGACTTGAAATTTGGTACACGTATGTATTTTAACATGATCTGGAACTAGATTATATTTTCATCTTGTTCCATTGAAGAGTTGGGGGTAAATTGGGGTAAATTTGGGGTAAATAGGTAAATTAAGCCAGAAAATTGGTATTTAGTATATTAAAGAGAAGCTAAGGTCTCAAAAAAATTTTTGGCATTAGCCACCCCCATTACCATCCCCACCCCATTATTAAAGGGGATGAAAAAAAATGTGATTTAGTGTGTGTGTACAAGAACCAGAAACCTCAAAATATTTTTTTACTTCATCCACCCCCCACTACCACCCCCTAGCACCACTCCCACCCCACTACCGATGTGGGATATCGTTTTATAGGTTTTTGAGGTAGAGGATTTCAAATATTATATTATTAAAGTTCCATAAGCAATTATTTCCACATACAAAATTTTTTCGTTGTGAGTGACTTGGATAGAAAATCTGGATGTGGAAGTAGTGATTCCTTGGGCAGCGGTTTTTTTACAATACTTCGAACTTGTCTTCAGTAAGCGAGGGGAGTAAAATATAAAGATGATAGACCATTTACATTTCAGTGTAATCGCTACTGGCTACATATAATCCCGAATCAAAACACTCTTTGTTAAAAAACCGCTGCCCAAGGAATCACTACTTCCACATCCAGATTTTCGATCCAAGTCACTCACAATGAAAAAAATATGTATGTGGAAATAATTGTTTATGAAACCTTAATAATATAATATTTGAAATTCTCTACCCCAAAAACACATAAAACGATACCCAACATCGGTAGTGGGGTGGGGGTGGTGATAGGGGGTGGTAGTGGGAGTGGAGTGAAGTAAAAAAATATTTTGAGGTTGCTGGTTCTTGTACACACACTAAATCACATTTTTTTTTCATCCCCTTTAACAATGGGGTGGGGGTGGTAATGGGGGTGGCTAGTATCAAATTTTTTTTTGAGACATTGAATTCTCTTGTATATACTAAATACCAATTTCATGAACTCTCACCCGCTTGATTTACCTATTTACCCCAAATTTACCCCAATTTACCGCCCAACCCTTCAACCAAACAAGATAAAAATATAATCTAGTTCTAGATCTTGTTAATGTACATATGTGTACCAAATTTCAAGTCAATATCTCAAACGGTTTCAGAGTAAACGTGCGCACAAAAAAGTTACAGACCGACAGGCAGAATTTTTTTTCGCTCAAATTTAAAATCTCGACGTTTCATGACATTCTAAGCCTATTTGAACAATAAAAATTTTTTGTCGTTACTATACTTCCACTGGATGTGGAAGTAAAAAATAAATAATTACCCAGATTTTTCATGGATTTTATTGCCTCAAAGATAGAATGTATAACATAATATTCTCTACACAGCTGCATTTTTAAATATAAAGCATCCCTAAAAAATGTTACTCAGAATACTGCCGTCTTAAGTAAAAGCATCCTATCTACAAAAATAGATAATTTTAGATTTTCACATTTTCTGTCCTATACGCATATATCCTACACTTTTTTAGTTAAAATGTGTGATATAGGTCTGGTAAGAAGAAGTTATTAGTTATGGATATTAAATATAATTTTGTTTGTTCGAAGTGCTCATAACAGTACATTTACAACTGAGTATCCTAGTTGGATTATGCTTGAATGTCAAATAGAGGACTCTTTTACTAAGTCGGGCAGTTTATGCTGGTCGAATTGCCAGCGATAACAAGTAGGTGTGGCTAGAGAGTTATTTATATATTTCGTTTTATAGGCTTTATTACTAAACGGGTTGCATAAAAAATACAGAAAACATATTTTATTATGTAGAAAAATATTGTGCTTGTCGTTACGAAGTTAGATATTTGATATATTTACTGTTGTGGTCTAAATTAAATAAACACTTGTAATCCATTCCCTGAGTCTAATTGTCAAGGTGTCGCCATCTATGAAACTATGAATGAACTTTTACATGTATTTTGTTTTCCTAGCTTTTTAGGCGAATGTGTGGTTTATTTAAAACAACAAAAATCTTATTTTGTGCAACGCATACTTCTAAATGTTTATTCCTTTTTAATTTTTTTTTTATGGGACAGGGAGCTTTGAAAAAAATCACAAATTTTCCCATGTAAAAGCATAGGCATTGCACACTCTTAATGATTACATTCCAACTGCTGGCTAAACTTAGCTTATGTAGTTTATGAATTTTTTAAAATAAATATGTTTATTATTACATTCCATTTATTATTATACCCCATTTACCAGTAAGTGTACGTAGTAAAATTTACCAATTAAAATTTTTACTATGTAATTGTTTTTAATAATTATACATCAAAGGATGTTTAAGACATCTAGTCTATTATTTTATACCTTTCTCATGAAGTGGGACAGAATACATGTTTTTTTATATTAATAAATAAAATTAATTATTTTCTAGTGGAAATAATTCCTGTAAACATGCAATCATACTATATTGTCTTGAATTTCTTTTTGGCCAATTTCGCTGTCAGAATATGACATAATTTATTATTATTTTTTAAATTAATGTCTTCTATAGAAATTTCAAATCTGAACCGGTAATATTTTTTAATGGACTCAACTGACCATAATAAATTGTGACAGACACAACAATTAAGAGACAGTAAATTTCTGTTAAAGAAGGTATAAAATTTATTTTGTACTTTAATTCGTTTATTACCTACAAAAATACTTTAAGTATCAGTTTGTGTATGTCCAACCTTTAGAAGATGTAATTCTTAACATTGAGTTTTTAAAAATTTCCTCATACCTTTTTGATAAGTAAAGTTTGTAAAAAATGAGGTAAGTGCACTAATTTTGTTACAGGTTCCGAATGTTTTCGACTGTGTGTGTCACCCATTACTGCGTGCAAAATTAAAAAGTTCTTAAATGTATAGTAATATCTTTCCCAACTCATCTGCGCATTAAGATATCAAATAATGCGTAATAAATTCTGAGCGAAGTTCATAAAATCTGGGATACCTCAAGGCCCTATGTTAGGGACACTCTATTTTCTATGCTAGGCGTCTAATATTTATATTAATCTTCAGCGTTGAAATATGCAAACTTATTCAGGTGATATCCAAGTGCTTTATAGTTGTCATGCTGACTATGATAGTGAAGTTAGATATACTGATTCGTAGCTTATATCAATTTATACACATTCATAGAGAAAATATCAATTTCAATGCATCCAACTCGGTCGTAATATAATTCTACTAAAAAATTATTATGCATACAGGGTGCTTCATAATTACAAGGCAATACTTTAAGAGCCGATGGCGATTTTATCGCTTCATAAAAAAATTCAACTCGCCAAATGAAGGAATTTACTGGAGCATAAGAAATACCTTTAACTCTATTAACAAAAAATATCAAATTCAACCTAAGGCGCCACACTTTTCTAACTCAGTTTTCGAGTTTTGGATTTCCCTACTGTATGGAGTCATTCCAAGTAGCACCTTAGATCAGAATTACGGAATGTAGACCTCGTTTTCGTCTCGTCTTCCCGTTTAACCTAAACTAATCGACTAAAAATTTGAAGTAAAATATAAGTAAATGGGAAATGAGGCGACGTCGGTAATGCGCTGCTCAGTTATAATGATCTATTAGTTATAGAACGTATTTTCCTGAACAGGTAATTCAAATGTAAACATTATGTTTAATTGTGATCGTTAATATGTAATATCTACAAAACCAGTTATCCTCTTCCAACTGCAGTCTTTCTTTCTCAGAAATAACTAATAAGATTTTATTTACAGCATGATTTACAGATGAGTTACTTATAAGTCATAAGGCATAAGCAGCAAAGACATAACTAGAAACCAGACATCTCTATTATACTGATGAAATATGAGTACATAATATAATGTTATACATAGTTGTGGAATAATGTGTCCACTCTTACAGCTAGTTGAAACATATATGGAGAACATAGTACGGCGCGGCTATTCTTTCCCAATATTTTAGAACTCTAACTTTTTCCTTCAGTCGAAGTCGTTAAAACTTATATTATTGATTTTAAAATTAAATGAGACCAATATAGGTTAAAATAATTTCGTAGTCTTCAAAATTGTAAAGTCTTTAAAGGTTCATTTAGAACTAAATTGGTCATATTTCCCAGTCCAAGAATGACATCAGGTTCAATGGGAACAGAACAATAATTATCTGTTTAGAAGAAATGAAATAGCTGACTAGCTGTTTCTTTTTATTTGTATTCTGCACTCGGTAACAGCTGTTATTAAAGTTTCCACATAGTTGTGATATGATCAAAACTTTCTGTTGACTCTATCAATACATTAATTCGAATATCATATTTATATCATATTTATACTTTTGTGATGATTTTTCTTCTTCATGTATGGAAATCATCGAATTTAATACCAAATTTTGATAATGCAAATAGTGATGACGTAACGCTTTAAAATCAAATAATCACAGTAACAGTTCACAGTGTAATTGAAAAATCACAATATCGTCTGTATAGTACTACTGACGAGTCAATTACTAGATGATGTTTTTACTAGACATGACTGCAAAGAATTGGCAGTTATAGCCTGATGCTTGTTACAGATTGTTTTGAATAGATTTTATTTTTCGATAATAGTCCGTTTTATATCGATAATCTTTAACTAATTTGGCTACTTTTCCTTTTTTACCCTCCATAACTGGGACATTGTCCCACCATTAAAGTAAAGAACTAACTATTGACAGTTGACAATGGGAGGCGCATCAACATAAAACAGTCATTAAAGTCCTTTGAAGTAATTTAGATAGTAAAAATGTAATTTCGCCTTCCAGGGAAGAGACCTAATTCTATTTTTAAGTAAAAATAACTTCCAGGACATTTTATGAAGTAATATTTACCGTTAGGTAAGTGGGAAAGTAAAATTAACGTAAATTTTACCTAAAATTGGAACTAGTTGTGACCATGAGGTGTTAAAGTTTTAACTTAAATCTGACTTAAAGGAAAAGACAAAACTCAGGTTATACTTACCAAGCAGGCAAATCAACTATTATATATGTGGGCACAAATAACACTAAGCTACATATTAAGATAAATTAAACAAGTTCTGTTGAAAGATAGAAGAAAGTGTACTTACGATAATAATTTTCTCAAAGTAATAACACGTTAATAGTTCGGGAAATCAGAACTATGCACTGTACAATACAAAATTAACGTAAATTTTACCTAAAATTGGAACTAGTTGTGACCATGAGGTGTTAAAGTTTTAACTTAAATCTGACTTAAAGGAAAAGACAAAACTCAGGTTATACTTACGTTAAAAAATTGGTAAAATTTCTCTGTTTCTATTCAGATAAAAGACAGAGACTCCAAAGCTAATAAAATAGTCCAAAATTACGTAATATTTTCTTACATAGACCTCAATATGCATTTTAACTTTATAGTTTTTTAAGGGATAATAACGTAAATATTTCTTGTAAATTTCACTAAAGTCAATGTGACTTTATCAGGCATTTCTTAAGAAAATATTACATAAATATTGCTTAATAAATTACTATACCGAAGTAATACCATGCCATAATATACAGGGTGATGGATAAGTACTGGTACAACACTTATCTGTGCATAGTCGGAGTCAAAATAGTAAGATTTAGTTAATCATACTTTAATGAAATATTGATAGGTAAAGAGATACAGGGTGTCAGGAAATCGACATGGGAAAACACTTATCAATGGACCATGTTCAAAACAAACTGAAGAACTACTCACAAGGAACAGGATTCAGCTGAGAATCATAACTGGTCTTCTGACGGGACACTTTCCAGTCAAGAAGTACCTGCATTTAATTGGAAAGTTTGCTGGCGACCTTAATTGCAGACTGTGCGGCAAGGTACCAGAAACTGTAGAACACATTATATATGACTGCGAGGCATTGGTCCGCAGAAGGTATAATATTTACGGGCAAACACAAACAGACCCGGAAACCATCAAGACTCGTCCATTTTCAGACCTGTATCACCTTGTCAGTGACACAGGAATATTAAAATGGACAAGTGTAAACTGAAAACTAAAAAACAGGGTAAGCACAATAAGCCCAGGAGGCTGCAGTGCATTCAGAGTATTCCATACAGACGAGCCCTAAGAGGAGGGGTTTTAGTCAGTTGGAGCCTGACACTCAGACCTATTCCTAGTTGGGATAGGCAGCCCGTGTGGGTTTCCCCCCTCGCCAAAAAAAAAAAAAATCATACTTGAATGAAATATTGATAGGTAAAGAGATACAGGGTGTCATCTTTTAATATTTATTTTTTCTCTTCCTTTGTATTTTAATGAATTTTTAAAATTTTGTTTTGGAAATTGGTGGGTGAGATTATTTGGAGTAGAAAATCATAGTCTTCAATTTTGGTCTAGCTCCTAGAGGGCGTTACGTGCGCTACGTTTATTGTGTTAAAAGGGCCGTAATTTTTTTCCGCACCTTTACGGCGGATTTCACATAAAAATGGTTTTCTTCTGTCATGTTTTAATAAAAAGGGTATACATGTTGCGAGTCTCTAAATACAGTCGTTTTTGAGAAAAGTGCAAATCAAAAATTCCATACAACTTTTTTAATAGCCTTTCGAAATAATAATTTGTATAAGTAGGCGTTATCACAGTAACCAAAGACACATATTCAACAAAAATGCCTAAAGACAAAAAGTACCTGTTAAACAATCAATATTTCAAAAATAATTAGTTGTTATAGAGAGTTTTATTTAATTAATGACGTTGCAGACTGCAAATACTTAATTGAAAAATAAATATTAAAAATACTTAATCGGGGTGGCGTAATTGAGCAGAATTTTCATCAAATAATTATTCACTGTCGGCCACGCCCGACTGCAACTTCTACTTTTTTTTTAACTATTAACGAACTAAATAAACAATGCTAGCTGACGCAGATTATCCGGCAATTAAAGACCCTGAATTAATAAAATATTTAATATTCCCAATACGTTTCGTACTGACGAAATAAGAACGACACTGAACACCTGACTGGATTGTAAACGTAACAATAGACATACTTTTTTCATAAGAAATATGGATAGATTTACGTATATGCAAATTTCGTTTTCATTCAGAACCTACATATTTAGTACACCAAAATGTCTGTGGGATCACTCTCTACTTAAAATAGTGGTTGCTAATTGAAGTTGTAAAATTTAAATGATAAAAGCTATCGTTTATACATCGTAAATTTTGACGTCAGGCAAATTTCTAAAGATTTCAAACGGCGCGCAGTGCAGGCTTTATATATTCACTCTCACTGCCAATCAAGAATTATATCTTTGGTTTATTGCGATTTTAACTACTTCAATAGAATATTTATATTCGATAACAATGTATCGATATATAAATTATGTGCAGGTGGTTGTCTAAAAAATCATTACTTGTATATTCTCATTGCATGAATTATTATATTTAAGGAAGAACCGATCTTTTTGAGGACTCAAATGGATTTAACATAACGGATTTTGGTCATCATGATTTTAGTTTTTTTTTCTTTTGAAAAAATTTAACTGATCTGAACTACTTGTAATATAACTGTGGCTTCCTGTATTCCTTAATAATTAGCGAGGTTTATATTTTCTGTAGTATGACGGGTCCTTCCTTGATTCTCGTTAGTCCTGAAGAAGAAATAAAGTCTGTTGAAACGTCGACTTAGGAGAATAGAGTTTAACTTCCTGTTTTCTGGAAGAGACGAATGGGATGGGATCAAAACCGACCTACAAAAAGCAGACATATGTTGGTTCACAGACGGTTCCAAAACCCCCGAGGGAGTTGGAGCTGGAGCATACAGTCGAAACCCAACGGTAAGAATTACTTCAAGCCTGGGCAATAATGCGACTATCTTTCAGGCAGAACTTCATGCCATTGAACTGTATACAAGGAAGCTTGAACAGATGCATTCTAGACACAGACCAATAAGAATCTTTTCAGACAGCCAAGCAGCTCTCAAAGCTCTTGGCTCACATCGCTGCAGAATTAGTTCATTCAAAGGAATTTATTACATACCCTCTGAAATCAAGAACTAAAAAACTATTCGAGTTAAATAGGTTGCACCTAAGAACTCTAATTGGCCTGTGCACTGCAGACTAAACACTTTTTGGCAAAGGGCAACTGCTGCCAGAAGACCTGGACAACCTCTCATCCAATAAGGTAGTCGGCTTTATTAAAAAGCTGAACCTATTGGGTGAAATACAATTACGAGTGAGCTAAAATAAACCAGATGGTCGCAGTGGAGGATCTGTTACTAGCCCAGTCACATTTCAACTCTAACCTAGGAGAATACAGTTTAGAGTACTTGCATGCAATTTTAATTTGTAAAAGCTCAAAATGCAATGTTAAAAACAAACATTCAGCAAAAAAATGTACATGGAATTTTTATAATCGAAGAACTGAATTTGCGGAATAAATTCACATATAACATTCGATTAAGAACATGTTGCAATTGGTGTGAGATTATTTATCATTAAGGCGTATATCTTCGTCATTTCAAGTGAGTGTTATGTTTACGCATTTCGTCGTCGTTTTCTTGTATTTTTAATAGTTTTTCTTTCATAATATTATGTACGTGATTAATACTGACGACGAAGGCTTTAGTAAACCACAATCTAATAAAATGCCATCCATCTGTTGATATCAAGCCCAAGAAGCACCTTATGTCAGAATTACGTGACGTCAGGAACACATGTTAAATAAAGATGCTTAGTTACAATGATCTCTTAGTTATAGAACATATTTCCACGAAAAGGTAGTTTAAACGTAAACTTTGCATTTCTTTGTGCTTGTTAATACGTAATATCTACCAAACCAATTATTCTCTTTGAAATGCAGTTCTTTTCCCCAAAAATAATTAATAAGTGCTGCTAAAGACTTTACCTACACACCTACAGCAACTATTTACTCATAAATTATAAGCCATAAACACGAAAGACAACTAGAGACCAAATTATGAGATGGAGTAGGAGTACATCATATAATATCGTAGTTTCTGTGGTATAATGGGTCAGTCATCCCCTCCGCGTGGTTTTTTATTACAATCAATTTTCGGTGTAAACATTCCGATTCTACCTCGGAATCATTCAAAGCGCTCAAGAATTTTACGTTTTTAAAGGAAAAATATATTTTTTACCTTGAATGTATTTTTAAAATGTTTGTAAATGACCTATAATATTATCTTGCGCAACTTTGCTGGAGCTTAACATGTAATAATATTGTACTTGATATGTGTTAAATATTCCTATATTACAAATTTTTTCAATTAATCAATCACTCGTCAAAATTTTATTATAAAATGACCTTTTGGAGTCGGTTAAAAAATATGGCGACCTCAGAGTATTCCTTTCCACTATTTTAGTCCTCGCTAACGTGTTTCCTTCACTCGAAGTCATTAAAATCTATATTGTTCACATTAAAGTTAAATGGGATCTATTTAAGTTAAGATAATTTCGTATTAAAAATTGCAAAGTCTATTCTGGCTTTAAAGTTTTTACTTCAAGGAAAACAGAATAATCTGATTGGGAAATATAGCTGACTGTTCCTTTTATCTGAACTCTCAAGACTGCAATCCTAGACACCAGCTGATACGTACGTGTTTTCCTTTCAAGTGCCTGGAGCCACACGTAGGTTTCAAAATTAAAATTGAGATTGGTGCGTTTTGACAGTTGTCAGTTTCCAGCCTATCCGGATTCTTGTTTTAAAAAACCAGGACACCATGCAGTTGAAAGGAAAATACGTTAGATCTCCCTGGCAACTATTGAAGTGTTATACCTTTGAAGCAATTTAGAGAACAAGAACGTCTTCCAGGGAAGAGACTTAACTCTAGTTTTAAGTAAAGATAACTTCCACGACATTTTGTGAAGAAATATTTACCTTTAGGTCAAACATACGCTGGGAAATTAGGGCAGGTAGACTAAGGTAAATTATACTCAAAATTGGAACTAGTTGTGATCATGATATAAAATTGTAATTTTAATCAACTATAAAGACAAGGCAAAACTCAGGTTATATTTACGTCAAAGATTGATAAAACTTTGCTGTTTCCATTCAGATGAAAGACAGCGACTGAAAAGTTAATAATTTAGTCTACAATTACGTAATATTTTCTTACAGATAGACTTCCACATGAGCTTTAACATTGTGGTTAAACTTTAAGGACACAAATTAAGAGTGACATCAGTGCATTTTTTAAGAAAGTATTACCTAAAAGAATATTGCCTAATGAATTACTTGTAAGTCCATGCGTTCAAAGTTGAAGATAATGGTTGCAATTACGTTATGCTAACTATATCAGATTATTCTGGCGTTAAACCGATAAAACTAACTAATTGTGCTGTTTGGCAAGTCTGACCTTGACGTCTGTGAAAATAGATTATAAGTCATAATTATCGATTTGAAAATTGTGTTATATAGACCAAGAGTATGTTAAGATTTCAAATGTGAAATAAGGCGTACTTTTAGTGATAGTTAAAATTCTTTTGAACTTATTCAGATATTATGTACCTAAAATTTTTTTAAAAGAAAGAAACACTCAAATCAATCTTATTTTCCAAAATAACTAAGCCTCCGAAGATGCAGCAGGTTCTAGATATCATTACTCCAGAACTCTTCAAGAAGAACATAAAGTAAGTATCAACAGCAGTAACTGAATTTAATTTTCATTTGCCAGATTCCATAAGAATCTAAGTGTGGCAAGGGAAGAATTTTAAAATAACTGACACACATCAAATATGTGAATGGACTCACTTCCTTTTCCGAAGAACTTTTAGCACCTTCTTAACTAAAAACTCCTCATACAATTCGGAGAAAATGCTGTAGAGTATTTATTGTTTTCGCGTGATAGAAACGAAAGTAAAAAGTGAAAATGTTATGCATTGACCCTATTGACCTTTTGACTCATAAAAAAGTATTGTTCACATGTATTCTTTTCCTCGACTTCTTTTTCGGACCCTATAATGTAAACAAGAAATTGTGCAAGGCTCCACTTTTTTATCGTAAACTTTATTATTCATACAACGCTTTCGCCGACGTCATTCTACAGTTTGCCAATTTGATTGCCGGGTATTTATGTAATAACATTGTGTTAAATCGGTCGCTGTAATAAACAATAACTGCAGAATATAAAATTATCAATAGGTGTATTCCTATGACATAAACAAGCATGAGGTCACAATTTTTCTAGTACTGTCTGTAGTAAATTAGTGAAAATACACCGTTTGACATCACAAGTCTTACATCAGTTGTAACAACTGCAATACCTGAATTTACGTATTTATATAACTTGTAAACGTAAATTTCTTACCAACAAAAACGTGACCATTACATACACAACTTAAAAGAGAGATATACATTAATAAAATTAAATTAAATATTCTGGACCAAAATCTAATCGACATATATTTTTTTTGTTCTGGAGCTCTACATAGTGTAGAAAATATTGTGCGATAATAATATGCAAAAGGTTTCGTCATAATCGCGATCGTGTACTTACATACATACTTCTAATCATGCCAAAGAAAGTTTGAGAATCCGTGACATATACACATACTTCAGTAAAATAGAATTAAATTTGGACCAAACCCGGAACAAATTTGTAACAAGCTAATTTCTTCGGGATTGTATCTATAGCAGGAGTCTCTGAATGAAAATTCCAAAAAATTTGCCTTGCAGAAATAAAGGAAAAATGCGCCGCCATGATGAAGTTGCAGGTACTTCTTTCCTTTAATCGGTAATAATCCACACGGATAACACTTGAGGAAAAAAGTAAAGAGGCGAAATTTTGAGAGAAAGTTAAGCTTCAACATGGTATAAATCAGTTAAATATTAACAAAGTTATGATTGTCAAAATGAATATGAATGAAAATAATAAAAAAGGGTATTTTTTGCATTTTACCATCGCACCGTAAGAATGCAACAAAAGTAAATAAAAACTTTTGTTGATAATACTAGTTAAACATGGTTTATTTTAGATAATAAATTTCTAAATGCCAAGTTGACAGGTAGAATGAAATATTGACATTTGTAATAAATTGACAGTACATTTACCTTCAATTCTGATTGATCGCGTTCTTTGCAACCAGTTTACCAAACATCCCCAGCAATAAGAGATTGATGTTATTAAATAAAACTTCATTTGGGAACTTAAAACTAAAAAGGAACGATAGAGTAAAATCAATCGCATTGACAAATAGGACAATTATTGTATAAAAAAAAGCATCAACAGTCGTTAATCCTACACAACTTTTCAATAGGATTACTTGTGTTGCTCGAAATCAAAATGATTTAAAGGAATGTTTTAAATATGAATTAAATCATATACCGGTTAGTTTATTTGACGATATTTCATTTCGGAAAACAACAAAATCATCTGTTTTCTCTTATTTTGATAAAAAATGTACACCAAGTCTAACTTTGCCTGAAGGTGCTAAACAATTTGTAATTTTTTCCTTAGAAAAGTTGTGTGGCAACGCCCGGCTCAGTATAAAGATATTGTTCATCAGTATGTTTCATTTGTTCGCTATCATTACGGTTTAAATTGTATTATTATTTTGGCAGAACATCAAAGAAGAGCTAAAAATGCATTTCAAAAAGAAATTAACATTGGCTCACAAAAAATAGTAGAGATGTCTCAAAACGAATTTTTAGCATCAGCGTCAAATAAGGATCAGTTAATTAAACTTCTGACATCGAAATTTTCACAAAATAATATCACGGTCAAATGTGCGGATGCAGATGCTGATTATTTCATTATAAAAGCTACTATTGATTGCTCAGCTGATATATGTAACCCTGTTATAGTTGTTGGTGAAGATACAGACTTAATAACGTTACTCATTGAGCACTGTAAAACAAAAAATGTAAACATGATGAGACCCGGTGATGGAGGTACATCTGATAAAATAACGAATATCTGTAAGTTACGTTTAGAACTAAGTGAAAATGTAGTAAAAAATATTCTATTTGCACATGCCATCTCCGGATGCGATACCACCTGCATCTAGAATGCAGACATTCTATAAAAAGGGCAAAAAAACAGTATTTACAATTTTAGAAAATAATACTGGACTAAGTAACAGCCTATTAATTTTCAAAAGTAAATTTGCTGAAACAAATCAGCTTGCAATAATTGGGGAAGAATTTATTTCAAGATGGTATGGAGTAAAAAAAACTAATAGTTTAAATGATTACAGGTTCGTTAGGTATAATCAGATTTCTGCTAGGCAAAATTTTTTCCAACACTTCGATCTAGCAGTTCTTCCGCCAACATCCGATGCCACTAAATATCATATTTATAGAGTGTATTGGCAAATTCAAGTCTGGTTAGGCGAGAATCTTAATCCAGAGGACTGGGGTTGTAAAAACAGCAGTTATCTAGAAGCAATAAAAACAGTACAAAAGTGTGCCTCTGATTTCATTTTAAATATTTTATTCTGTGGTTGCAAGAAAAATATAGTCTTGTACATGTAAAAAATATAACCTTAAGTGCAGTATCAGCTGTGTAAATTGCATTTTACAGGACTGGGACAATGCGTCAGAGGTGTTACTTTCTGAGAATGAGGCTAGTTTTTAGTTAAAGTTCGTATTTGAGGGTTTTTATGCTTATTTAATTTATTCATGTTTTTTAAAGAGTTTATAGTTTATTTTTTCACTGTTCATGAGTTCTGTTATTGTATTTGTTGTTACGTTTTTTTGTTTTTAGAACGAATTTTATTTTACGAATGTATCACATTAATCACATTAAAACTTAGCCATTTCTCTTTTGCCTATTTTGCATTTTGCCTCTTTACTTTTTTTCCTAAAGTGTCATCCATGCGGGTTATTACCGATTAAAGGAAAAAAATGCCTAGTTTCAACATGGCGGCGCATTTTTTTGTTATTTCTGCACGGCGGACGTTTTGGGATTTTCAGTCAGAGACTCCTGGATAGACACAGAATACAATCCCTAAGAAATCATCTTGCTACAAATTTGTTCCGGGTCAACTTTTAATTTTACTGTACTAACATAAAAGAATGACTTTTCTCAGCAAATCAAAAATAAGAAAGTTTACAAGAGTGCTGTACCCCAACCGGGGACACATTGTACATATCAGTTTATCGTTCTTTCGATGGTATACAATAAGTATATATTAGGAATAATTTCCTACAGTCATTTTGAAAATGTCACATTTTTCGTCCTTTTGCAGTTTCAACCACTGTGCAAAGGGTTCTTAGACTCTTCCTTCTTTTTCCATCTATATCTCCTTCCATTATTATTATTATTATTTTTTTTGAGCTCTATTACTTAACAAATCCGCCCCATCTAAGTATCCATGCTTTTATGAAGCTCACTATATTTAGATCCTTATAAATTATATTTAATACGTCTTATAGTCCATCCGTCAGGTAGTTTTAGGTGGAATTAACTCGGGAAGTTTTGATATTTGGTATAATTCTTGAGATAGATGTCTAGTACTAAGATTCACATTTTGCACAAAGCAAGCACTGCCGCTCGCGCCGTCATATTGGCAAAATGGCCTCCAAAAACGGTTTTTTTCAACTATCTCCGTTACCCTGCGCTCTACAGTCAAAATATCTATAACCAAAATTTAAGAGTAGGAAATTTTCTATAAAACATGTCATATGTATGTTTTCTCTAAAATCAACGGTTTAGGTACAGCAGTCGAGTGAAGTTGAAAATGTTCGTTTAGTTTCGTCTAAAGGCGTTTTTCTGTGACCGAGTTTTCGAAATGTATGTGTTTTAGAAGGCAGAGAGCTATTTTTGTAAAACCTTTGTCCAATTTCATCTTGGGTCAGTGGCGTAGCTTTCCATTTTTATGAACATTCAATTATAAAATATTAAATAGAGCTGAAGTTGTATCCCAGCCACTAAATGCAAGGAGGAAAAATATATTGTTTTTAAATCTTTCGTCGCCTTGTAAACTATGAGACGAATAAATACGTTGCACTGTCTTTCCTTTTCCAGGCTTCATAGGTATATATTTTCATATGAGTTGCCCAATGCTGTCAAAAGAACGAGAAGATCGATATCCTCTCCAACAATAATGCATATTCATATGAAGATGATATTTCGATGGCTGTATTTACTATTAATGTATCTGCATCTTCTGTAGCCTGGATAAGAGTGAACTACGCGTCTTCGAATTTTTTTTCAAGATGATTATAAAGCGGTGGGGGTCATAAATTCTGCTGTAATATTTTTTCGTGATCGTCGGAGTCGTTCTGCGTTTTTCGTGCTTTTTTCTGCTGCACTGATGAGCCGTCGAAAACAATTATTGCATTTGACTGATAGTGTATTTTTACATACTCTATATAACTGGTGCAAATCGAACCAAATGTTTCATTTCGGTTCCAAACAACAGCAGGTATCCACCGTCAATTATATAAACTTTATTGGTCCCAATGTCATAGTCTACAACTGGCAAAAAATATTTATACAATATAGACTTAGCAGTTTTTCGCATTCCCTCGTTCTTCAGAAAACAAGGACAAGGGATACGGAACCAATTCATACTGCAGATGTTGTTTTCCTCGTCTGTATATTTTGTAACGCAGTCTCTGGAAAATAAGTAATGGGTCAATTTGGCACTACAGTTTCATAAATCTTGAGGCTTAAATTCATTGCACCTAGAGGTAGTACTTTCTCTTTGCGTCTCAATATCACATCGCCAAAGTTTTTCTCAATCATATTATTTATCCTAACTTTACTAATTTCTTGCGCCTTAAAACAGTTTACTGTTTCATCTCCAATAACTCCTGAGGAAATAGACATTATTTCGTTTACGTCTGAGAAAGGAGGGTGTTGCGTAAGCCAAGCCAACCGCTTTTGCACATCATCATTGTCTCGAATAACATGTGAACGTCTCATATTCACATGTTGTTCTGTAGATACAAAATAAACGTTGCAAAATCTTTCAATCTCATCGCATATGTTGTGCAAATACACCATTCCCAATGTCCACATTGTTAACACGTGATTCCTCGTCCACGAAGTAAGCCCTCCAATAGCTTTAATCGTCCTCCTTAGCGTCCTCCTTAGTTGTTCAATGGGTATATCTGACCAAGTACCAGACCAAAGCTCATTGATGCGTCTGATTGTGAAAAAGCCGTCTGTTGTAAATTTATTGTACTCATCACGAGTAATTTTGTCTTTTAAGGGTATCATATCTTGCAAATATGAATGACACGATTTCAGGAAAAGTAAAATGAATATGTTTACCTTTAATCGACTGTTGTGTCTAAACTATTGATTTTATAAAGAACATATGTGTAACATAATTTGTAGGAAATTTGCTCCTCTTTCATTTTTGTAATAAGTCTTTTAACTCTAAAGCCCAAGGTAAAGGAGATATTTCAAAAAAAACTGTTTTTGGCGGCCATCTTGGCAATATGGCTACGCCGGAGGCAGATATTGCTTTGTGCAAAATGTGGATTTTAGTTGCAGATATCTAAATCTAGAACCCTGCCAAATTTCAAAACTTCCCGACTTAATTCCTGGTAAGGCCTTTTTATATGACCTGACGGGTAGACCGTTTGTGATGTATTTGGCGAATTTAAGCAGACTGTATGGAAATTATGAGATATTAAAATGACTTACCCTTCATCCGGCGATAGTTTCTGTCATTCAAATGTGTTTCACTCGATGGGAGAACGGGAATGGAAAAATATGGGGAATCAGGAGGAAGCGAAGACACGTTTAAATTATAAATAATAATATTTAACACTATTTGATAACTGATAAAATAAATATGCGTTGAACTGGTAAACTTACTACGACGAGGTTTTTATTCGATCTGTGCGCCGCGCTTTCTCTGCCTAGTAAAAAACATAAGGTTTTTTTTGGGAAACAAAAACTTTAGAGTTATGGATATATTTAACATACAGAGTGTTTTCAAATTAAAATATAATAAAATGTAATTTAATATAAACGGCCAAAACATCCTGCCCCCGGGAGATTGAATGTTAATTCAATGCGTAAAAAATAAATCTATACATTCTATAAGCTAAACTAAAACTATACAAACTTCACTTAGAATTTATCATTAACCGGATACCTAAGTAATAATCAAATTAACAATTTAGTAAAAAGACAAAACAACAAAAAGAGATAGCTACTAGATTTTACAAACATAATTCAACTATTATGATTGATTAGGGAGTGGACATAATTTTGCCACTGGTCTAGTGTAAGAACTGTTTTTTGTTCGTACCACTGCTACTCTAGAGACACCATCTTTACCAGCACACAATTTTTCAATTATGGCTAACGGCCAATGTAGTGGTGGAACATTATCTACCATAATAACCACTATCATACCTATTTGAGCAGGATTAGTTGGAGTATTCCATTTTTGTCTGGCTTGTAGAGTAGAAAGGTATTCTATATGCCAACGTTTCCAATAGTGTTGCACCATTGAGTCTAATAATTTATAACGATTTAAACGATTAGGAGACTCTGTTGACAAATCCTCTGCAGGGAATGAATTTAATGGGGATCCATATAAAAAATGTGACGGAGTTAAAGCTTCTGGATCCTTTGGATCAGAGCTTAAGGGACACAGAGGTCTAGAATTAAGTAACGCCTCGATTTGGGTAAGTACTGTATTAAATTCTTCGTAACTTAAAATTTGATTTCCAATTACTCTAAAGAGGTGAGCTTTAACAGACTTTATGTTTGCCTCCCAAATTCCGCCAAAGTGGGGGGCCGAAGGAGGATTAAATTTCCAATCAATTTTGTTATTAATAAGTTCTCGAGATAGGGCATCTTTATATTGTTGAGACTGAGTTAATTGGTAAATTTCATCAAGTCTAGCCTTTCCTCCTACAAAATTAGTTCCTTGATCAGAAAACAAGGTGGTACAATTTCCGCGACGAGATAAAAATCTTTTGAAAGCCGCTAAAAACGAATCTGTAGATAGATTACTGGCAAGTTCTAAGTGAACGGCCTTGGTAGCAAGACAAATAAATAGGCAAACATATGCCTTTTGGCTTTTAACTCCGCGTTTTCTGCCTAATGTTATATAAAATGCTCCTGTAAAATCCACGCCTGTGGATAAAAATGCCTTTGCTTGATTTACTCTTTCGGAAGGTAAATCTGACATTATGGGATAATTCGGTTTAGGATTTAATCTAAAACAATAATTGCATTTCCAAATACGTTGGCGAATAATACCACGAGCTGCTAAAATCCAATAATTTTGTTGTAATAATGATTGCAGCAAATGGGCACCGGTATGAGAATATTTTCTATGGTTATAATCAATCAACAAGTTAATAAAAGGATCTGATTTTGGTAAAAGAATCGGATGTTTATGATTAAAATCAATATTTGCATTCGATAATCTTCCACCTACTCTAATTATACGATCCTTGATAAAGGGATTTAATTTTCGTAGAACATGGGATCGTAAAGGTTTGTTTTCTGAAAGAAGTTTGTATTCTTCGGAAAAATGACGTTGTTGCACAGCTCGTATTAAGGTGTATTCAGCTTGGTTAAGGTCAGATTTACATATCGTGTGATTTCGAGGTAAAAGTTTGAGAAATCTCAATACATATACGGTAGAATGAAGAAGTTTAGTCCAAGAGGAAAAATATTCTATCAAAATATATAAGGGAGAAATTGTTGGTTTAACTACGAGGTAAACTAAATTTTCATCTTCCGGAATAGTGATTAAATTATCACTAAACGATTTAATAGGCCATTGGGAGGAATCTAAAAACAACCATTCGGGACCAGAAAACCAATAGGGATGCTTTATCAACGAATCAGGGGAAAGCCCTCGAGAAGCACAGTCAGAAGCATTCTGTTTACCGGTTACAAAATACCAATGAGAAGAAGGTAGACAGTTTTGAATTTTAGTGACTCTGTTTGAAATAAAATTTTTCCACTTTTCTGGAGAGGAATGGATCCAATTCAGTGTGATCATTGAATCGGACAGAGCGAATATTTGGTCAATAATTTTTCTAGGAGAATAAGTATCTCTAACATGCGATATAAGCTTGGATAGTAGTACAGCTGCACAAAGTTCTAGCCGAGGTAGGGTGACTTTGGACATTGGAGCAACCTTGGATTGTGCATATAGAAAGTTTACACTCACATGGCCAGTAATATCTGTGGATCGAATATAAATTACAGCAGCATATGCTCTTGAACTAGCATCTGCAAATCCAATGATATCTAACGAGGAATTTTCAAAAACTAACAAATGTCTAGGAATTTGTATATTATTCAATAGTTTAAGTTCTTCTTGGAATTTCATCCACAAATTAACCATATCTTTAGGGGCTTCTGTATCCCAGTCGAAATGTAATTCCCATAATTTTTTTATCAACAATTTTACAAAAAGGGTAATTGGTGCTAGGAAACCTAAAGGATCGAAGATGCGTGCTACTAAAGATAACATATTTCTTTTGTTGCAAGGCAACACAGAGATGGAGATTTTAAAACTAAAATTATCAGACGATGGATTCCACTCTAAACCCAAAACCTTTAAACTTTCTTTGTCAAAGGCCATAGGTTGATTTAATTGTAAGAAATCAGGAATTTGGGATAATAGTTCACTAGAATTTGACATCCATTTTACCATTTGAAATCCGCCATTTTCAAATAATTTTACCAATTGTGTGTGAATTACTATACTATTTTTTACATCGGGTAAACTACAAATTAAGTCGTCCATGTATAAGTCTCGATGAACATAGGACACGGCCTGGGGATATTGTGAAGATTCGTCTTCTGCCAACTGTTTTATGGTACGTAGACTTAAATATGGTGATGATTTCACACCAAAGGTGACAGTATTTAATTGATAAATCGAAATAGGTTTACTGGTATCAAATCTCCACAAAATTCTTTGGTACTGCCGATGGGCTTCGACAATATTAATCTGACGATACATTTGCTTGATGTCAGACACCATAGCTATAGGAAATAATCGAAAGTTTAACAATATTGTAGCTACATTGTTCTGCAGCTTCGGGCCTGTGTACAAAATATCATTTAAAGAAAAACCAGAATCGGTTTTCAGGCTAGCATCGAAGACTATTCTACAGGGTGTTGAAACACTTTGTTTGAAAATACAATGGTGGGGTATATAATAGCAAGAAGGCATATTAATTTTGTAATTTGGTACCAAGGACATGTGACCTTGATCTAAATAATCTTGGATAATAGAACAATAGGTGTTTCGAAGTTCCAGATTTTTTTCTAATCGTTTTTCTAAAGAAAACAACCGACTTTGAGATAAGGCAAATGAATCTCCTAGATGAATCGGATCCTCTTTAAAGGGGAGAGATACTGTATATCTTCCAACAGAATCTCGACTAACATTTTCAACGAAAAAATGTTCGCAAATGGAATCTTCAGATGTAGGAACAGGTGGGGTAAAGTTTTCTAATTCCCACATTTTTTCAACCAGGGATTCTAAATTTAAAAAAGAACAATATGTTTGTTCGGAAAAAGGTATTCGAAGAGGAGGGGCAGGACCTATAATTATGTATCCAAGGGTAGTTTGAATAGCAGCAGGTGTTCCAACAGCTCCTGTTACTTTATGCGATCCTAAAATTTGAGTGAATAACGAAGCTCCTAAAATTCCATCAATCGTCCCTGGAATATGGAAGGTAGGATCGGCTAACGGCAAGCAATTCAAATGTTTCAATGAACTTATGTTTATGGGTAATTCTGGTAAGGAATTAGTGACCTTTTCGACTAACAAAACTTCAAGTGGATATTTAATATTTGGATCAAGATTAGACTGAATTATAAGATTAGCTCGACCTTTGAGTGGTTTTATTATATCACCAATCCCTACAATATTGGAGGATATTTTATGGTAAGGCAAACCTAATTTTTTACAGCAGTCATATGTTAAAATATTAGACATAGAACCGCTGTCAATTAAAAATCTAAGATTTTGTTTATTATTCCATTTATCGGAAACTTTAACTATGGCAGTACTCAATAGTACAACTTGGGGTTTATTAAACTCATTATTGTTTATTTTGGTACACAAAGTATGAATGACGTCACTTTTACTGGTGGATGGGACACTATGTTCTAGATTGTTGAAGTTGCTCGGACTATCATTACTACTTGATTTGGTGTCAACATTACGGTTTTGATCATTTTTATGTAATAAAGTATGATGTTTAGCTTTACATTTAATGCAACTAAATTTGGAAGGACATAAAGAAACTTTATGTTTATTCGAAAAACAATTGATACATAAATTGTTCTCCTTTACTAATTTAAATTTTTGCTCCTGAGGAATATCTTTAAAATACCTACAATCTTTTAATAAATGTGCTTCTTTATGACAAGCAAGGCATTTTCGGCTACCATCGTGGGTTAGAAAAGCTTTGGTATTAGTATTTTTTAAGGTGTTACTATTATTTGGGTTATATTGAGCTGAACGAATTTTATCGTGTTTAACCATTACCTTACTCTGTTGGCGTATAAATTTAATTAACTCGTCATAACTAGGCAATTTTTCATTAGAACGTACTAGTTCAAAATTATTGACAGTTTCTTGGGGTAACTTTAACATAGCAATGTGGGTTAAAATATGATCATCTAAATTTTTTAACTGTAGTCGTTTTAGGGCCATAACATTTGTATCAAATTTTTCAAGAAAAGTTTGTAAATTACCAGGGTTATTGTTTAAACAACGAAAATTTAACAATCGGTTCAAATACAAATTTAATAAAAATTTTTCATCATGGTATGTGTCCTGCAGAAGTTTCCAAACAATCTCATAATTGTCTGGAATCGCTTCAATAGCATTACACGTTTTTAGAGCTTTACCTTCTAAACTCCCCAACAAAAAATGTAATTTTTCTGCTTTAGAATACTCGGGTTTAACATGAACTAGGTGCTTAAAATTTTCACTAAACAAAGGCCATAATGTTAAATCTTCACCATTAAATTTTACTAATTGAATATTAGGCATTTTTAGTTTGGATGTACTAGAACTATCATGGTTGAGATTACGTGGGGAAATTGGATTATTATATTTTTTAGCAAGATATTCAACATGACTACATAAATCGTCAAAAGCATCAAGCATACCATAATTAGGTGCTTCATCGGGTTTAAGTTCTTGCTTAACTTCAACAATTTGTTGAACAGTTTCTTGATAATCTAACATTGTTTTGGGTAAAGTTATATAACGAATATTAAACTCCTCTAATTTGGCAACATTTTGGCTATCATCTTTTAAAGACTGTCCAACATCAAAGCAACGCTGAACTCGTCTAAAAAGATTTTCACGTTTAGCAGTTAATCTCTCCAATTTCGATTCGGCAGATGGTTTTGGCATCTTGAAAATATTTTTTTTCAAATTGGGCAACAAAATAAAATTGAAATAATTGGATTAAACTAGCAAAATTAAATTCTAAAGGTCACTTTTAATAATAATATTAATTTAAACAATATTCTATATTGGAATACTCAATATGTATGTATGTGCGTAAAGATGGTGTAGCAGTTTATTTGAAAATTAATTTATCAAAACACGTAAAAATAATAATATTGGTTTTAGTAGCAAACAAATTAATTAAATCGTGTGAATTCTGTATAGTTTTCGATTATTATTTGCACTAAAAGCGTTGAAAATATTAAATTTATAAAAAGTGGTTGTAAATCTGGGTATATATATATTTTTTTTTTTATGAATAAGATTAGAATGCTAAATTTATATGAAATAAAATTTACGTCTCTAAATATGAATAGTTTCTTGTTCTATAATATATCAGGCAAAGTTTTTTACTAGGCAAAAAATCGAAAATTAGGCTTCAATTTTCTTAATTATAATGAAATAAAAGGCAAGTTTATAATACAATTTTAACAAATCAATTACGGAATTAATATTTAGATTCATAAAATCAAAAAATTATAGACAAATTTTGTACGAAATTCAACGCATAAATATGGTACTAGGCTATTATCAATTTTCCGACTGAACACTGACACGAAACAATAATCAGCTATTAAATAGGTGTATTACAACAAAAAAATTCCTGAAAAGGCCCAATGCGGCTCGTGAGGAACAATAAATGTGATGTATTTGGCGAATTTAAGCAGACTGTATGGAAATTATGAGATATTAAAATGACTTACCCTTCATCCGGCGATAGTTTCTGTCATTCAAATGTGTTTCACTCGATGGGAGAACGGGAATGGAAAAATATGGGGAATCAGGAGGAAGCGAAGACACGTTTAAATTATAAATAATAATATTTAACACTATTTGATAACTGATAAAATAAATATGCGTTGAACTGGTAAACTTACTACGACGAGGTTTTTATTCGATCTGTGCGCCGCGCTTTCTCTGCCTAGTAAAAAACATAAGGTTTTTTTTGGGAAACAAAAACTTTAGAGTTATGGATATATTTAACATACAGAGTGTTTTCAAATTAAAATATAATAAAATGTAATTTAATATAAACGGCCAAAACACCGTTACCTCATTTTCTCTTATAAGGCCATAGTCTCCATAAAATTTTGATTTTAAGAACAACCAACATTTCCTCTGCTTTCTCAATAAGATACAACGTTTCATTGTCATATGTAACTGACCTTATAAGTGCAAATTTGGCATCTTACTTTATAAGTCTCGATTTAAGCCATTTATGGCATGTATGAAAATTCGGTTACCTTTTATAATGGTGTCTTACCTCGTAGGTTATATCATTGACAACGTTTGACTACCTAAATACTTGAACTCCTTTACTACTTCTATGTTGTCCTCAGTTGTATTCAAATTTTGACCCAGTCTTCTTGAAATCCTCAATTCTATTGCTTCAGTTTTGTCTACATTAATTTCCATTAAATCAATCAATTAGGAAATTATTCTCAGTGATATAGTCTTCAGTAGAGCTAGTACAACACGGTACAGTCAATACAATCATTTCCAGAAAATGATTCTGAAGATTTTTATCTTTTCAGTTTTCTCAAAGACTGTGCTGGATATCTACCCTAATCAGATTTTTTTTTCAAAGGCAATGTAGGTTAACTGTAAATAACACACACCTACAAATTTTAACTTTTATTTTGTATCGTTAACCAAAACCACTTATTTGCATTGTTTTGGTCCCAGCTACGTCTAACATAGTCATAAAAAAAATTTGTTGGCTCTAAAAATTGTAATAACTGACCTAACTCACATATTATGGTATAATTTTAATTAAAAAAGCAATTAATTACATCATGCGAAAAAATATTTGCCATTTTGATATATATTTAAAATACATGTTATATACTATATATTTAATTAGAGACCGTCTCTTATAAGTTACTTCTGGAACATCTCTTATACATGTCCAACAGTAGTCTGCCAACATCGCAGAAGTCCATTTGCCCTGATATCTTTTTTTCATATTTTGAATATATTGGGGGAATCTCTCTCCATACTCATCACTTATTGCACCACCGTTTTCTGGGAGGTAATCTAGGTTTGAATGTAGAAAGTGGACTTTTAATGACATATTGCATCCTAATTTCTGGTAGCAAGAAAGAAGATTCCCAACAAAGTCTCTATAGTTTTCTGCTCTTTTGTTACCGAGTAAGTGTGTTGCTACCATTTTAAAGAAATTCCAAGCAGCTTTTTCATTACCTTCTAGAATGTTGTCAAATTCAGCATCTTTGAAAAGGTTCTTGATTTGAGGACCCACAAAAATTCCCTCTTTAATTTTCGCATTACTAAGTCTGGGAAATTGTTGTTTTAAATAACTGAAAGCACGTCCTTCTTTGTCCATAGCTTTAACCAAGTTTTTCATAAGCCCCAGTTTTATGTGGAGTGATGGCAGTATTACCTTTTGTGAATCAACTAACGGAATGTTAGCAACATTTTTTCTCCTGGTTCAAAACCCAGTCTTGGCGGCCAAATTTTTCTTTTGTAATGTTTTAATCACGCTCGACTGTCCCACTCACAAAGATACCCTTGCTGCATACCAAGTAAGATAGCTATCACTTTTAAGTCTGCACAAATCTGCCACTTATACTTTTTATATTCTATAGTTTGTAATGTAATTTTCCTTCATGTGGACAGCATGGCCGATTGGAATTGATGGCAATTTATTTCCATTGTGGAGTAACACAGCTTTTAGACTAAGTTTCGAGGCGTCAAGTCACTAGGATCATGGGGAATGTGTAAAGCACTCATTAAACCGTCAATGTCCTTGCAGGCAACCGAGGCAACCAAGTCATTTTCCATTTTGAAAAAAGGTATAAGATCTTTTTGACGACTTCGATACATGGAAACTTTAACATTTTCTTGTAGTAAATTCCATTGTTGTAATCGAGATGCCAAAAGCTCCGCTTTTGCCTTGGACAGATCAAGGTCTCTTATAAGATCACTCAATTCGCGTTGATTAATTTTGAGTGGTTCACCACCGGACACTTCGGCAGAGAAATCGGGATCTTGTGATGTTGATGACTGGACTAAGTCGTCATCTACATTATCATCCGATTCTTCGTCAAAACGAACGCTGTATTCTTGATCACTATGGAGAACCGGACGAATGGTAGATGGTAAATTGGGGTATGTATTGTATTACCATCCTTTTTTCTTGTTAATACCCTGTCTAATAGGAGGTATCACGCAAAAATAACAATCGGTAACATGATCTGTAGGTTCTCGCCAGATCATGGGCAAAGCAAAAGCCATTGAACGTCCTCTTCCACTTAGCCAACTGCAAAAATTGTTCACACAATTGCTGCAACATATATGAGGTGCCCATTTTTTGTCTTTATCTCCAATTGTACAAACAAAATGCAACTGGTTAATTTTGGGAGTAAAATTACGTTTTTGATGTGCAAAAGTCACTTCACGACAAATATATCAAAAGTTGTTAGCTGTATTTACACAATCTCGTGGCATATTTTCAAAATAGCACTATTTACTTTCGAAAATGAACGCTTATCATGTGCAAGGTACAAGTACGACTACCTAAGAATGAATATTAGTTTTAGTGACAAATAAAGAGGTAGGTAGTTAGTATGTCTATTTTTCGTAGAATTCTAATTCTACCTGTTATTTGTGATAGGACCGCCCATAAACTAGGGGGTTTACACACGATCCAGCGGCAGGGAGCCAGCCTCGTCGGCATGCTTTGAACTCATTCGTAAAAGTGAACTGGTCAGCTGGAATTCCAATTATCTTCAAAGCATACCGACAATGTCGGGTCCCAGTAACTGGATCGTCTGTAGACCCCTATACCTGCGTTACACTTTATTACCTGTATTGGGAAAACCAGAGCCAACTTGAACATTTGCTTTTTATATTGTTACTTAGCATGACGAAGTTACTAAGAATTTGCTATTTTTATTTCCAATACATGTAGGCTGTAAAATAGTGAATCCGTTTTTAAGCAGCGAGTGAAAAAGGCGCTTTTGTTTTATAATTAAATCCTTTCATATTTTCAAAAAGTCTCTACGATACAAAGTATTAAACTGCTACCTAGTTCAACACTACGTTGTACATTGCGAGTGTACTAAATTTACACACATCCGAGAAAAAGTGAATCGGTGACAGATGGCGTAACCCTAGTACCTAATCTTGAAAAAAAAAAGAAAACAAAAAATAGTGATAAACGTACTTATATGTTAATTTTTATTAATCAAAATTGAATAAAGCCTTGGCCCCTAATATATTAAAAATAAACACTGAATAGCATTGAATATTGTTTATTTGTTTACAATCATTATTCTCAAAATTTTTCCAAAAACGTCCTTTACAGTTACAGTCATTCGTATAATATGCGTAAACACTATTAGTGTGTAAAAATCATAAGCTACACAAATCTTACAATCAAAATAAAATACATCTTGAAGGTAAACCACAACATTTTAAGTTCATTGGCCAGTGGTCTTACATAATATATGCTTTATCCTACTGATACCACACATAAAATTTACACCTGAATCAAAAATTTAGTAACAGGTTGTTTACCTGACCGACTTTCATATTTAGAGGTTTCTAAACGCGTATCTTAAATGGAAATTATTAATTTGTTAGTCGTTATAATGTTTAAGTACACTGCAAATTTGCGAACTGTTGCGTAACTTTTTATGCAGTTCATGGGTAGATGATGGTGAGGAAATGCACCTGTCGCAATTTGACTGCAATACAGCCAATTAAAAAAATCCGTTTCCTAAATTATAGTATCCCAGAAGAACATCCAGATATTATTATTATACTCTGCGCATATATAAAAATCATCATTTCACACATTTCTAAAACTGTAAAAATCGCTTGTTAATACAGTCCGTAGACTAAGAAAACGATGATTAGTTGTGTACCAATTTTACCAATTAAAATATCTTTTATTTTATTTGAGTATGGTACATGTCAAAAAGGTATTGCATTTAATTTCTTAGTATTAACAATATATGAAAGAGCTATGAAACAATAACTCGAGAACAGCACGATGTCACGCAGCGACCAGGTGTTGTGGCAGAAATGCTTTCAGACATGATAAAAATAGAGACAATTAGCAAATTTCTATATAGATCTCTTGCATTTTATTTTAGATGTTGAACTATGAAAATGAGATGATTAAAGCTTTTGTTATTTTGTCATAGAAGAGATTGTATAGGGAAAATCAATAAAAACCCTATTAAAAAAAGTCAAGTATATAAAAACATGTTGTTGCAGAATGTGCCTAATTTCTATGTTAAGGAATTTCAGCTAGGGAGTATCAGGAAGGGAGTATCAGGAAATGGGAAGTGGATATGGAATTGTGTATGTTGGATTTACATGTTCACGAGAGGTGAGGGTTTTAGGGAGGGAAGTTACGTCAGTCATTTCTGGGTAAATAGTAGAGTGACAGTCGTTCATATAGAAGTTTGTGGACGTGTGAAATGTTGTCTATCTATCTTCTTGTATGTGTCAGGTCACGAGTTAAGTCAGAATTAAGAGGTTTGTATAATAGGAATTTTTGGGCAGCCTCGTCGATGTATTATCGTATTATTTGCACCCCCGTAAGCCTATGCAAATCTTTTATGGTAATATACCTTCTCGAATTTGTTAATAGACATATCACCTTATTTTGAGTACGCTGTAACCTAAGGCACTGTGTGCCTGAAATGAAATTCGGAGACACACAGGCGTAGGTCAGCATTGGCAGGAAGATTACCTTATTTAGGCATATTTTATTGTCTATTGATAGCCTGCTCAGTTTATTAACTAAAGGATGTAATGTAGGGGGATTATAACAATCATTAATTTTTGAAATATTGAAATTACGGCCAAAATAGGTTTTTCTCAGTTATCTCCTAGCTGAAATTCCTTAACATAGAAATTAGGCACATTGTGCAACAACATGTTTTATATACTTAACTTTTTTTAATAGGATTTTTATTGATTTTCCCTATACAATCTCTTCTATGACAAAATAACAAAAGCTCCAAGAGCTCCAATCTATATAGAAACTTGCTAGTTGCCTCTATTTTTATCATGTCTGAATGTTAAGCAATATTCTTCCACGGTCAATTGTTTAAATTTTTTTTATGAATTATCACGATCTTGTAAAACGTGTAGTCTAGCCAATCGTATCATGGCTATTACTTAAATACGTTTGTTTTTTGACGCATAGGATACTGCTTGTTTACTGCAATTTATTACAACTATTGGTGCCTCTGGCTTTGCACCAATATAGCAGAAGACAATGACACAACTTATTAAAAAAATAAAAATATCCCACCTCCATTCCTTCTTAAGTGGTCATTGCATTTCGGTAATGCACTTCCTGGCATGAATTAAAGAAAATGCAGTTTTAATTTCGATGAATTTGGCTGGTCGACTCTATTAAATCAATGACTATGTCAGTGGGCTTCCATAAGTGGGTCATGTCTTAGCCTAGCATCCCTAAAGTGTGAACGTCCGGTCCAGTTTTCGCAATAACTGCGGCGCGACAAAGAGCAAAATTATATGTGCAAAATCGTATGTCCTTCAAGATTTTCATGAATTATCATCAGCTTGCAAAATGTGTAGTCTAGCCAATCTATTATGGCTATTATTTAAATGCACATATAGAATGCTTCTTATTTACTGCAACAATTTATTGCTCACGATTTGTCATTAGAAGTACTTTATAGCTCGCCAGTATGGCCTTGCACCAATATAGCAGAAGACAATAACAAGTTATTAAAAAATAAAAATATCTGATCCGTCTCATTTTCTCCTTGCATTTCGGTAGTGCACTTCCTGGCAAGACCTAAAACAAATGCACTTTTAATTTCGATGCACTTGGCTAGCCCACTCGATTAAATCGATGACTAAGTCAGTGGGTTCCCATAAGTAGGTCATGTCTTCTCCTCCGTGCCGTGGAATGCTCATCAGCGACGACTCCGACGTGAATCCACCGTTATCGGAGGCAACCAAGCACAGTTTCCGAGATTTTTATCTAACTGCGCTTACCTGCAAGGTGCATTATATGCTATTATTAATTAATTATGTATTTATACTAAAAAGGCTATTAAAAAATAGTTAAAGCTATGAACGGCCATGGGTTTAGAGAGTTCATAACAATAATAATATATACATTTTGTGAGAGTCATGAAGGTATTTTAATCGAATGTGAGGTTATTAAACTCTGTTTTTTCCTGTTAATAACAAATCAACCTTCCATATTAGTCTATTAAATGTAGAACAAACAAAAAACAACATATTGGGCGATAGGACTGGTAGGAGGTGACTTTACTGAATGTAGGATGTGATTTATATGATAACTGATTATGAAAGAAACGATTCACAGAATTATTTTTCGGGTCAATACAAGAAGTTTGCAAGTTCTGACCTCGATCTGAAAATTAGATTTTCTGCATTGGCACTCCTTGAGTTACGAATGGAGCCAATCAATATTTTCAGATCAAGTGAATTCTGGAATAGGCTTTTAAGTAGAGATACCATATTTTTTTGTGAAACCCAGTATTGTTCGAAGAAAATTAATAATGAATTACTTAGTTAATAGTAAGCGTATGTGTATGCAAAAAAATATAGTAAAAGCAATAAGTCTGAAATCTGAATCAGTCACAACATGAACACAGACTTCAAAATCAGAAAACAAAATCTAGAAATCATGAATACACTGAAACTATCAATAAACAAATAAATCAAACTGTTAAATAATATTTTAATAAGTAATAACACAAAACAAACATAACTTTTATTTTACTCTGAAAAATGGAACAAAATATTCACATTCAACAAAAATAAATGGGGCCTTTACAATAATATTATCAACAGCCCATATCAAAAATAAAATATAATATAAAAATAAAAAACAAAAATACCGCTCTTTGTCGGTCTACTTGCAATTTGCAATAAATTAGGTACTCTTCTTGGAATTATAAAAATGATAAACCTTTTTAATTTGAATGTCTATTACCATTTGCCTTCATAAGTACCAAATTTTCAAATTAATGTCACTTAATGTGTTCCTTTGTGGCGCACTATAGTTTCCGCAAAGAAAAACAATCTTTCGACTGGAGTCGACAAAGGTAGGCAAATATTATAGCGATAGAAATAGTTTCTGATGGACGGTATTTATTCAAGACACTTATTTGGGTATCAGTATCATTTAAATATTGAAGTAATTCGAGTTCTATTCCTTTTAACTGCTTTTTATAGATTCAGTATATGGAATTCCTGCCGAAGAATCATCTAGTTCAAAACATTTTTCTTCAATTGATGTCTGCTTACAAGGTTCGTTGACGCCGCTCAGTATATCGTATTTATTATTAGATTCTGATTCTTCTTGGCAAACCATTTACATAATCATTTTTGGAATCGATTCGCTTAAATCGTCATTTGTGTAACTTTTGAAATTGCCTGTCCATCTGAGTTTGAACTGTGACAATGTGAAAGACGCAATAATAGATTTTTTAACTTCTGGACTAGTTAAATCAAAAAATACTTTAAATCTCTTGAGGAGTAGTCCAAGCATCTAATGTTTCATTCCCTTAGTTCAATTTTTCAGCTTCAAACTTTTCAAATTTTTTAAGAACTGAACCTAAACACGGCAATAAATACCCATAAAAGGTGTTATGTTCTCCTTGCAAATACTCGAACTCAAATTCTTTGAAACATTTATCTTCAATTCGCAGTTTTGTAAAAACTGTTGACAGTTCTTCTTTTATTATTTGGGAAACTGCATTATAGAATGAATTCCAGCGCGTAGCTTTAGCTAAGATGGCTAAGAGTATGTTTAAGACCTTTCTGTATAATTTCTGCTGATTTGGGTCGTCCTGACTTTTTCCAGAGTATGGAACATTTATTTATACATTTTGTATGTTTCTTTCGTAGGCTGATAATATCGATAATATTTTTCACATCAGCTTTAAGTTTAAAGTGTGACTAGCGCAACTGACTTGTTTTGGTAAATTAGGATGTCCCAAATTTTCTCCTGAGCAATCGTCGACATCCATGAACAAATTATATTCTTCATCTGAATACTCGTCGTTGTCGTCGTCGTAGGGAGTGTTTTCATGACTGATATTACTGTCTAAACCAAATCGTCGAAAAGCCTTTACGAAATTGGATATAATACTGTCAACTAATTTATCATTATTGAGTGAAATTAGAGTGAATATCTTCCATAATCTCTGCCATTTTATTGTAACTTTGCATTCCTCAGAATCGTCTAGAAGAAAGAGCTGCAGAAAGTCTGGTGTAAGTGATATCAATGCAATGGACTGTTAGGCCAAAAGAACTTCTTTGTTGTGAAGACCAAATATCTATCGTCATCCATACGTATTTTGAATCATTTATTCCCTGTTGAATGGATACCATCATTTCTTTAGACAGGCCGGTAATTGTTCTCATTGCATTACTACCATACCATATAGACAGAGATCCAGTAAACTAAATTCCGCTTATTTCTTCATTGCTATGCATCTTTTGGACATACTTCTAAAACTAGGTCTATGTTATGTAAAATTTTCTGCCGAATTAATTTCCAGATGGCGATTTGCGATACAAGCTTGCGTTCATCCCCTATATTAATTTTTCTCCCCTTTTCGGCGGTACGCGATATTTAACATTTTTCAGATATATCTCGTGTTATCTCGGAAACTATAACATCTACAAGGATCGAATTTTAGACAGAGATTAAATAATGTATGGCGATTACGATAGCTGTACTAAAATGATATTTTGATTATTGATCTTCTAAGAAAAAAATAAAAACTGCGGGGATGTTGAAATATTGTAGGGAAAATTGTAGCATCGAGGTACTTTTTCTATGTGTAGAAATATTATATCAGTTATGTGAGCAGTATTGTAGTAGAAACATCAAATTTAATTTTAGTGAAAAAATTTTTTCAATCGGATCAGTCTGAGGGAAGATATAAATTATTTAGTATCGGGAGCAATACCCTGCGCTTTGATCGCACATGCATAAAGTGTTGTAAACTGTGGTAGAACGCGCCCTTCGCATCATTCGTCATCGCAAGGCATTATTTGAATACGATTGAAATAGCAAATAGAAACGTGTGAATATAAAAATGCTCGTTTGCAAATATAATGTAAGGAAAGAATTGTGACATTGGGATAAGTCTGTCTGTGTACAAAGAGAAAATTAATTTTGAATCAAGAATATTTCGTCTCATATATAAGCGCCAATTAACAAACTCTTCATATAAACTCATATTTTAGTGGCAAGTTTTAAAAATTTGTTATAAATAAAACGATTTATTAAAACCCATTACTTTCTTGACAAAATTATTAAAAAAGAAACGATATACAATTTCATAATGAATAATGAATAGAGAATTGTAAAAAATTTGATTTGCTGAATACCTAAACAATATATTTTGTTTGATGATTAACAAAAATGTAAAGTAAATTAATCATTCATTTTAAATACAATTATTTATTCTGTGCGGGGAATATATTTATTTGCATATATACCAAACAGTTAAAATTTAATTCAACTCATTATTTAGTGTCGTACAGAATGAAGCTATCTATGTAAATAGATTAAAAATATTTTATTCAATAAATTCTCTAGTCAGATTTACAATTTCCCATGCATATGCAGCTTATTATGCAATCAACTCCTAGTTTTTTACAACACCTAATACTGCAGCTATTATTTTTACACTTGCAGGTTATCACATCCATTTGTTCCGGTTTCGGGTGTTTTGTGGTCATGATGAGAATGAAAATGTTGTACTCTTTTTTCCAACCATATTCATGAATATTCAGTAATTCAGGGGACGCATTACTAGCATTTTTCCATAAAAATATTGTATAGGCACTTCGTTTTGCATGCTGAATGAAGGCATCCTCAGTAAGTGGCAACGTCCTCAAATTTATTTTGCAGTTTTTAAATAAATGTGCTCGTAAATGATCTAAACTATCTTCAAAATTGGGACGACCTTACAAGCATTTGAAAAAGTAAGAAGCTGCTGACGTAAATTGAAAAACATCCGCTTTCTGAGGGTATTGCGCTAAAGGAACCATTTCGTTGGCGTTAATGTTTCGCAAGAGAGTCTTAAGTACTGTTTTTGTGCTCTTCTTGAACGGATAACTTGTACTATCACAACCGC
This sequence comes from Rutpela maculata, assembly GCA_936432065.2. Taxonomy (NCBI): domain Eukaryota; kingdom Metazoa; phylum Arthropoda; class Insecta; order Coleoptera; family Cerambycidae; genus Rutpela; species Rutpela maculata. Next base: position 383,843,558 of record OW386285.2, on the reverse strand, counting down.
TGAGTACATAAGCTGCTAAAAGCTGACTTGCAACATACGACAATGACTTTGCAGCATGTATTGATAATTCTTCAATGATTTTATTAGATACTATATAGCTATCTGTATCATTAGCAACCAACACTGCCCTATCATAAGCATATTTCATTAACTACCCATTCATTACTGATTTCCTCTCCGCATACAGCACACGTTCTTGTGTGAAGATCATTTCGCGTGCTAAGTTCTCCCATATTAAATAATTTATATCTTTCATTTATATCTTTCGCCAGACTGATCCGATTGTAAAAATTTTTTCACTAAAATTAAATTTGATGTTTCTACTACAATACTGCTCACATACTGATATAATATTTCTACACATAGAAAAAGTACCTCGATGCTACAATTTTCCCTACAATATTTCAGCATCCCCGCAGTTTTTATTTTTTTCTTAGATCAATAATCAAAATATCATTTTAGTGCAGCTATCGTAATCGCCATCATTTAATCTCTGTCTAAAATTTGATCCTTGTAGATTTTATAGTTTCCGAGATAACACGAGATATATCTGAAAAATGTTAAATATCGTGTATCGCAGAAAAGGGGTGAAAAATTAATATACGCCAGCTTGTATCACAAATCGCCCTCCGGAAATGGATTCGGCAGAAAATTTTACATAACATAGACTTAATTTTAAAAGTATGTCCAACAGATGCATAGGACTGAAAGTAAATGGGCTCTGGATCCCTGTCTAATACCATACTACCGAAGTTCAAAAAGTGAGTCGAACACATTAGAGGATTAGTTACATACCTTTAACCTTTTTTAATATTAATAAATAAGTAAAGAAAAAAGTAGGTCGATTAAAAATTAAGACCGATACGTTAGGTACTTATTAATAGTCATTCTAGTGCTTTAAGCAGTATTTGAAATAACATCTAGCACTTCAAATACCGGGACAGTACTTGAAATACCGGAGAATATTTGAAATACCAAGCAAAGAATTTCAAATACCAACTACCAAATACTGAGAATCGAAAGGATTTGAAGCAAAGTATTTGAAATACTTTTTCAGTTACTTTTATTTGAAATACTTACGTCAAATGGCTATAGTCGGTATTTTTGTTCCACCTCAAATGGAACTTCCAACGTTGTATAGTGCCGCTATCACACTTTGGTGTCGTCCAGACTATGTATCCAGCATTTTTAACAATAATCTCGAATTGGTAGACGGATTTTCTAATTTGTTTTACTTGAAGAAGTCAGATATGGAGTGGAATAACGAAAAAATTTTGTGTCATCAGTTGTCATGAAAGATATCCAGTCCTTTGGGATCTCAAACATCCCGACCATAGAAATCGTAATAAGTTAAATGATGGTTGGGTGTAGCCACAAAGTGAATTTAACCCTGACCCTGACGTACAAATTGCAGATGATAAATTTTAAATGACTGGCCAGAATTTATTCACAAACAATTGAACCAACGCTGGTTGCAATGTTGGACGCATTGTCTGTAGGCACAGTTTAGCAAACGTCCCAGACACAAATGTTTGGGGCAAATATTGGAGCCAACATTGGATCCAACGCTGGACGCTTAGTATGACTTAAAACTGCACTCGATCCAGGGACAGTATGCCGCGTAATAGATCCATGCATAGATCACCTTGAAAATAGATAACCAAATTGTGTTATTCAATTATTAATTACTATATGATATCATTAATTTCGAAGAATTTTATGAAAATTACTAAAGAAAAAATGATTGGCGATAATTTCGCTTTAATCATGTCCAAAATATTATCTCTCATTAATACGATAATACTCGATAATACGATAATACGATAATGTGATTATATTATTTGCAATTTAAAATTCATAATTGAAACATTCATTCATTAATTTTAATTTAAGATGAAATAAATTATTTCATATTTATCAACAATAATTTCATATCAATTAACAATCCACTGTAAAAATGTAATTTCTGTTCGATTTTTTTGTTGAATATACGCTTCTTTGACTGTTCTATTACATCTCAATATTTTCAAGACCATTTTATCCTGTAGTTAATTAATTTCAAATCTCTAACCTATAAAAACTGAATATACATAACCGCAAATGATAAAAAATAAACAATAATTAAAAAAATAACGTTTAATTGGACAAAGCAAGGACATTCAATGATCCTTCAACGAAAAGACAATGAAGTGGTATCGATATAAGATGATAATTTTCAATTAATTATTTACAACTCGTAATGATAATTTATTTAAAACCATTACTTACAACTAATTTGGTAGGCAGTTACGGGCGCACTCTTAATGTTATAATAAATAATATCAGTTTTATTGATGTAATAATTATTATTGATATTTTATAGCGAGCAGCGAACGTATTTGTTAGTATTATACATGCAGTTGAAAACTATTGACAACAGATATATACTTTCTAATAAAAATTCTAAGTAATTTTTTCTGACACTTTTTTTACAGTTAGACTACTTAATTTTATGCAAAATCAACGATCAACATTCTTTACTGTTTATGATAGACCGTCTAGACTTTCACCAAATAAATACACTATAGACCACAAAAGATAGGAGATATTGCTAAATTTATTATAATAATCATAAACATCTCATATACAATAAGAAAATGAAATAAAACGTATTTTTCGTTATTATTAGATGTGCAGATGTCAGATGTACATTATCACTGGGATAACGAGAAAGGACGTTGAAAGGCCACAAATCTTCAAAATTTTAAAAATACTGTATAAAAATCAATAGAATCAATATTTTATAGAATTTTTTTAATTTAATTTTTATGATAAAAATAAATGTGAATTATTCAGTTACCTAACTAATCGATTTATAATAATAATAATAATAATAATTCTTTATTCTCAATTAATTGTATAAAGAAAAAATAATACAAGTAATTGTAGAGAGCGTCAGGTTAAGAACAAACAATACATGCACAAAGTTATATAATATACATACAAATATTACATACACAACGATTATTGTATATAACGTCATTGGACAACATATATGTGTATAATACACATAAAACAAAACAAACACAGTTAAAGGCAACTTAAGTTTAACGTTAATTAAAGAAAAATTCTTCAAGAGTGTAACAGTTTTTATCAATAAGTAAGGTTTTGAGCTTTTTCTTGAAAATAATAATGTTTTGAGAATTTTTTATCTCAGTTGGCAAAGCATTGAATATTTTGCAACCGTTAAAGTAGATACTTTTTTGATACCGTGCTGTCGAATGTTGATCAGGTATAAGATTATTTTTAAATCTTGTGGAGTAACTGTGGCCAGTCAGATATTTTTGAAATGTTTGCAAATTTTTATAAACAAAGCAGCCCAGTTCATAAATATATGTACCAATTAGTGTTAAAATTTTTAAATCTTTGAATGCTGTTCTGCAAGATTCTCTTTTTGACACCTTAGTTAATATTCGCAGTGCATATTTTTGTAGGATAAAGACACGTTGAGAGTAACTACTTATTCCCCAATTAATGATACCATATCGCATCTGAGAGTGAAAGTTTGCATAATAAAGACTAATTACAATATTTTGACTACAGTGGTTTACTAGTGATCGCAACGCATAGCAACAAGTGCGTAGTTTATTACACAATTCATCAATGTGAATATCCCATTTTAAGCCAGAGTCAAAAGTGACTCCTAAAATTTTACCTGAGTTATGCATGTTGAACAGGTTAGAATTTTGGATATTTAAATTAGCTTGCGAAATTTGTTGCTTAAAAAGTATCGAGGTGGTTTTTTGCTTATTTAAATTGATTAGGTTTTTTTCAGACCAGAGAATGCATTTTTTATATATTTTTTCTGCCGAATTTATTGCTTCCGTGCCGTTGCTTTTCGTGATTAGAAAATTTGTATCGTCAGCATAACATACTATTTGTAAATTCTCAATTGGCTTTAAAAAATAAACTAGATCATTAGCAAAAATAATGTATAATAGAGGGCCCAGGATGGAGCCTTGTGGGACACCCTGGGTTACCTTCCTGGGTTCACTTTTGACATCATTGATTTGAACAACCTGATCTCGATTGCTTAGGTATGATTTTATAAATTTTAATGGAGGCCCTCTAATTCCATACCTGCATAATTTTTCTAAAAGCAATTGATGATCTACGCAATCGAAAGCCCGGGAAAAATCAATGAATAGACCAAGTGGGCACATTTTTTTGTCACACATTTATATGATTATAGATTTCATTAAAGTAATCTATACCTATAGTTAGATACAGGTCGACCTGATAAAAGCATGTTAAAAAGAAATTGTCAAATGATAAATAGTACAGTAAATAACTATAAAAAGAGCTATAATTGAAAGGGGTGGTAAGTAGGTGTAAAGTCGGCCAAAACTTCTTCCCTCGTGAATTTAGTGTTATTGGTCCCTAAAGAAGCCCCATACCAAATTTCAAAGCTTAGAATGAACCCCAAGTACACTTACGTATTTTTAAATTTAGCCGCACGCGCAAGTTTTTCAAGTAGTTACTTTGGCCAACCCTGTGACTACGCCGTGCCCAAAAAAATTTTCGTTTGTATGAGGGCCATAATAAAGCCATAATATGAGGGCCATAATAAAGAAAAATAACTTAAAAGTAAGCATATATATTATTTTTTTGTTTTTAAAGTTTTGACAAAAAAATGTTTAATTTTATTTTTTGCAAATGCGCCGTGACCAAAATTTCTTCCGCTGTGTCAGATGATAACTGATCACTTTTTACTACAGATTATCTAAGTGGGAGACATATATCACGCTAAAAATTTTTAAAAATATCTTGCCTAGTTCTTGGACACGCCCTGCCCAAATTCAAAAATATTTTATATTTGGCGTCTTTGAGGTATGTATGTACTTTTACCTCAGAAATCGGAAGACGTATAGCTTTCATCGCGTTTCAGAACCCGCGGCTCCCTAACATCATGGAACGACATGTTATTAGTTTTTTAGTTGACGGCAATTATTTATTTAAGTGGGAGACATATGTCACGCTAAAAATTTTTAAAAATATCTTGCCTAGTTCTTGGACACGCCCTGCCCAAATTCAAAAATATTTTATATTTGGCGTCTTTGAGGTATGTATGTACTTTTACCTCAGAAATCGGAAGACGTATAGCTTTCATCGCGTTTCAGAACCCGCGGCTCCCTAACATCATGGAACGACATGTTATTAGTTTTTTAGTTGACGGCAATTATTTATTTGGCTCTGTTTCTCATTGTTTATTTAATAACGACGAACATTTGAGTCGTGGAAAAAATTTAAAATGAATTAGAATATTATGAAGGTTTTATTGTTAGTGATTCATGTTACAGATTGTCCATTAATAATTCCATTAATAATTCTCCTGTATACGTACAAATATTTTGAATGATAATATATTGCCCAAAGGAGGCAAAAAAGCCAGTTTTGCTTAAATTATGAATTTTCTAAAAATACTTTTAAAAACGCCGGTGCCTCCTTCATAAAAGGAATCCTCTGCTGTCGGGACAAGCGTTTAAAAACAATGTTCATGTGTTTTTCATATTTCTTAGTTTAGCGTTGACCACCGCTTGCTAATCATACAGTGTTGACAACAGAGGCGTAGCTATGTACGGGCAATTCGGGTAGTTGCCGGGGACCCCAAACTTTCAACCTGTTTGCATTCGCAGTGGTGAGGTTTCTACTGTATATACCAACTCGGAACTTCCCGTTTTCCCCGAGTGAAAGCGAGCTTCTCTAATGCATCTCGGGACACAGTCGATACGGATCAATCTGAAAGAATTTTGCTTTCTGTCGTGTCACTTTTATCAGTGCGTCTACTTACGAATAGTGGTGTATTTTTCAGATTTGAAGATTTGGCAGAGTCGCCGTTAATTTCAATTAATTCACAAATATTGTGGTAACAACGTAACATTCACATGGTGCCCAACATAAAGAGAATAAACATAATGGTTTCCTTCCCTATGTAGAAGTTAAAAAAATAATTGTAGCTACCTACTAAAAAGATTTAAATATATTTTTTAATCGAGTCGCCTATCAAAAAATATTTCTAAAATGTAAGAACTATAATTTCACTCAGTTTTACTAATATCTCTCTACCTATTAAAGAAAAGTAGCTGTACCTTATTACCTAATATCAATTTGATTTGATTTGATTTGAATGTATTTTCAAAATTAAATATTTTTAGAAATTTTTTATATATATTTTTTTTGTGTGTATTGTCTATAGGGGCTTCAAAATGTATCAGGGCCCCATGTAGCCTAGCTATGCCTCTGGATGACAATGTGTTTGACTTCCCTAGTTTTAAAGTTAATTTATAGTGAAAATAATAAAACAGTGTAATGAACGAGGTGATGAATTAAGTGTTTATTGAAATTAAATTAACCGTTATTAATTTAATTACTACGGTGGTTAAAGATGTCTTTTTAATAAATAAATAATTGGTAATTTTTCAGTCTCATCGTTAAAACACATTTTTTACAGGCAGTAAATTACTGAGATCAGTGACATGTTTTCAATAAAGACACACGGAGCTTCAAAACACCGACCTGGACGTCGTACTTTTTCTAATAGTACAGTAACTAGAGGTTTTAACTTCGGAATAATGTCATATTGAACGGATTTCGTTCATTTTGGCAGTAAAATAGTAAATGCTTCACAGAAAAGTTTTTATATCGTGCGGGGGCTTGCTAATTTATAGGGGGTGGATGCCACCCCCTCCCAGGGGGGGGGGGCACTTAAAAAATATAAATATATGTGAAAAATTGCATAGAACCTTTTCTTCTTAAAATTTGATTCTACTTCAGCTCCAATAAATATATATTTTTTAAGTGCCACCCCTCGAGAGAGGGTGACATCCACCCCCTATAAATTAGCAAACCCCCGCACAATATAGAAACTTTTCTGTGAAGCATTTACTATAATACTGCCAAAAATGAACGAAATCCGTTCAATATGACATTATTCCGAAGTTTTGCATATTTTTTACCCCTAGGTAGTGTACTATAATAAATCCTATGAAATAATTGTGATTTGTGAAAAATTGCTAATATAGTATTGAGTAAATTAACATTAAATGTCATTTAGTGTTTTCATTTCAAAATTGATTAAACAAGGCAAAAGTAAAGCTGTTTTATTATTATTAAATGACAGTGTTGCAACGCTGTAAAACAAACCCATGTTATTGACACGACAAGTGAACGAAATATCCTTGTCTTTTCCGTCTTGTATTTATAGTAGTACTGCCTAAACTGAAAACGTTGCCTATTTCTAATTAATTTTAAATCAAAAAATAGGTATGAGTTAGAAAAAAAATGTATAAGGATTTTTTACTTCTTTTGAGCCAACATGTCATCCTGCAAAACATTTGTACGTATACAGCAGAAACCCTGTATAAAAATGTGTTGTCTTTGGATGGAGAATAGGTTGATCAAGAATTAAATTCCATTAGTCAATTATTTCCTAATTATTTATTTAGGGTATATGGAGACGATAACAATGAAAGTTTTTACTAGGATTCTGAATATAATATTTATAACTAATTATAATTTTGATTGATTTATCAGTGTGCGGTAGGCATTGCTGCCACTCCTAGGGTTATACAGCTGAGCCTGCTACGTCCACGCTGGGTTGGATTAAGGTCATGCCTGTTGCCAGCAACGAGAGCCACATGGCGCATGATAAAGGAATGTGGGACGGGAAGTGTAGGTATTTGTGAGACGCTTTACCCCATTGTGTCGTGAGGGAGCGTTTAAGCTTCCATTTTTGTATTTTTGAACTTCTGCCTCTTCTGAGTCTTTTTGCGAAATATGTTGCCGCGTTGTGTCGTAATATGGAGTGTTTATGCTCTTTTTGTGTTTCTGCTTCTGCTTTCTGCTTCTTCGAATCTTCTTTTTCTGAGTCTTCTGATTCGTCGGTTTTCGATTGTGGCGATATATCGTTGCGATTTTTTGTGGTGTTCATTTTTTTATCTTGATCCTCTCATTTGTTGTTCTCCGCTGTAGCATGGTCTTCCTATTTTTAGTTTGTTGAAATTCGGTCCCAGCGCTTTCTTCAGTAGATGTGTTGAGTCCCTTCCTTGCGTACATCTTCATTGCGTCCTTTTCTTAATTGTCTCTCCTCCTAGGGTTGATGTTTTATGTCGCTGTTTTCGTCTTGTCGTTTTTGAGTAGTTGGGCAATGTCCCTTTTTGCTCTTCTCAAAAACTTCTTCTGTTGGCTTTTGTTGTTGCCTCGTTTTTTGACTCCATATGTCATCGTTGGCTGTTTTCCGGCTAGGTACATACATTTGGTAAGGTCCCATGATAGTTTATTTTTCTCAGTGAACGGTATGATTGCCCTTGTGACTCTGTATGCCGTTTTGATTCTCTCCTTTATCGTTTCTCGCCGTTCCAGTTGGCTCGTCATGTCTGTTCCTAGGTACTTCAATTTGTTCGTTGGGAGTATTCATCTATTTTGTGTTCCTCGCCGATGGTCCAACTCTCTTTTGTTGACGGGTCTCGCTTCATTATTAGGCTTTTCTTGAAGTTTGTTTTCAGTCCAGATGTGTCCTGCGGCGATTAGGAGAACATCGGTGTATGTGTATGTTTTTATAGAAAACATCATTTGTCTGAAAGAAGCCTGCATCACGCATACCTCCGTTGAAGTGCTGGGAGGATTCAGTTTTGAGGTAGTATATCAACAGTGCCTCATTGATTGAAAATATGACCATGCTTTAGGAACAATACGTTATCGATTATTTCGGATATAATTTAAACTAAATTCATTTAAATATTTTTATAATGATTAGAATAATTTACTAGAGGCTTACACACTTCATGGCCACACTTCAATAATTCATTGCTGTCATAAATCTGTCGACAGAAGGGTTTGGACCTAAACACACACAATGGTTTTACTTAGAAATGAAAAGATACTTAGCTCATATTTATTATTTATTGCCTGGGTCGGGTCGTCTGTTTATGTAGGTATTCATTTCTTTAAGCTCGTTTTTTATGCACCACACTGATTGCCACTAAATAACTCTGTATTAGTTATTTTCAAATATTAATTATATTTAAACTTTGTTCTTTTGTTATAACACATCGATTAACGCGGAATTTTTTGAGCTACAATTCACCTGAGCTTTATCAAATTTAACGCAGCTTACCCGGTATTTCGAGTTTTTAAATGGGAGCCTTTCAGACGCACCTCCGTTCACTCCGACCTATCCCACTGAAGTTCAATATTTGTAACTAATTATAATCGAGAAAATCTCACTTTCCGAAATGTCCTCGTATCACCATGTTTCAAATTATGCAGATTACAAAAATTAAGGTTTTCCATTCCATCAGTCTGTCTGTATGTTTCTTGCGGGTCTGTCTTTTAAAAACCTAAAAAGCCTTTAAAAAACAAAACGAAACAACATCTGGAATGTGATTGACAAGATGAGAATCTCATATAATTTTGGTGAAAAGAAAAATACTAAGTGGTCACTGAAGAAAATACAATAATTAATAAATACAAGGTGTCAAATAGAGAGAGGAAATTTTTGCAAATAATTTTACAAATTCTTGATATCCCTCGCTTGCTTGACGAAAAAAATCTAGTTTTCATTGCCAGTCTATTAAAGAGCAGATTTGAAACAGAAATAAAGCAAGAATTCGAGTATTTGAGATAGTAGTTGAGATAGGTGGATGATATATTCGCAGTATACGATACTAAGTTTGCAGATGTAGACAACTTTTTTTTCAAAATTAAGTAGTCTTAGAGACGACAGTCGTTCCTTCATCGGAAAATGCATTACAACAAATTCCAAGAATAAAATTGCTATTCCAAGACGCCTTGTTTATGTATAATTTAGACGTCAATATTACATAACTTATTTTTACTTTTCATGCTTGATATGTCGTGTCTATAAATTTCAATACGCCATAACAACGAGCGTTGGTACTGGTTGTTGACTTTAATCCATTCTCACATTCAAAAAAATTGTCATCGTTTTTATCTTATTACCTGCTTATAAAATTGTGGCTACGCTATGTAGTTAAAAGTCACAGTTTAGTTTATTAAATTATATTTTCCTGTATAAAACATAGACTAGACTGTAGAATTGATTTGTGGCTTATTGTTCTGTGAGTAAAAATACAGATTGATACAAAACAAAATTACAAATTTTAATTAAACAGAAGATTTTCACTATAGCATCTAATTGGTATATTAATCGTTTAGTTTATATGACTCACTGCGGACTTTATTATCCTTTATTATACAGGGGGTTTCACGAGAAAACGGACATGCTTTAATGCCAGATAGAGGACACTGAGGTTAATCAGAATCATCCTTAGAAAAAATTAGTTGGGCCCTCGTCGCCTGAAATATAGGTTTTAATAAGTGCTTTTTCCATGATTTCTTTTGGTTATTACTTTGTAAAGAAATGGAAGAATAAGTTCATATTTGGCACATACAATACATAAGTGCTTCTGAATAACTAAGTACATGTATTTTTTTATCGCCTTATTTATATTAATGTTCTGGCGGAGTTTAGCCGTAGGCTATTCTACCGCTCAACCAGGACGGACACACACACATAGACAACATCGCAACACCCATTCCCTGCGACATTGCCATCTGACGCAGCTGAGACTCGAACTCAGGAGAGGAGACCGACTAGACCGTGTTGTCTCTCACACCAAGATTGGTATTTTGGATAAGGACCTGCAGCTGGTGTGATTTCACACCAGCTGCTCATTGGCTGATTACATATTTTAGAGGGGATCGTGAGTTATTAGGCCACCTTAGCCTAATAACTCACAATCCACACTAAAAAATGTCATTAGCCAATGAGCAGCTGGTGTGAAATTACACTAGATGCAGGGCCTTATTCAAAATATTGTAAGAATTCGTGTAATGTTAATTAAACAAAGAACTCGTAACTGGAACGAGCTCGCAATGATCCGCTTTTGAGGTCGGGGGTAATTAATCCTCTCAATTTGAGTCACTGTTCTGCATGCTGGTAATGAGGATAAGTTGTAGAATGTAACACTACAAATCAGACCATATTTCCGGCCAGTACAGACGGTTCTTCTAGAGTGGGATAACTGCGCTGCTACTGCGCGTTCGGAGAACAAGGATAGTCTGACTTTTCATCCCCGCACTGACTTCTCGCCTAAAAGCTCTATATTAAAGAACCTCATACTCTACAAATCTTGCTCTCACACAACCGCAGTCTAGCCCACTGCTACCGTCTCGGCAACATGTGAAAAAAACGTCACTACACATCCATAACCTAGCCAGGATTCGAACCCAGGACCCCGTGGTCGCAAGCCTAACACCTTAAGCACTGCACCACCAAGCCGGTTGTTATGACACCCAAAAGAAGTCCAGGTCCGGACTTGAGAAAAAAAATATATTATTTGTTCTTGAAGAAATCGATACCCTGTATATATTTTTTCTATAATTTCAATATTAAATTCGGAAAATACATAAAGCCTGAACAAAGTGGCTTCATAAATTTTTTTGGCACACTTTTACCGCCTTCGAAATATATTCCACTAAATAATGCAATATGATTCTTGAAAAAATATCGATGAATGATACACACAAGAAATGCTTACAAAATTAAATTAGTCATTTACTTTTTTTTCAGTAATAATTATTAGTTTTTAATTATCAATTTTTATAGAGGCGGTAAAATAAATAAAAAAATAAATATTAGAGGGCACCGAATCTAGAATCTCAATTCAATTCAATTCAAAAATGTTTTATTACAGTTAATAATACAAAAGTGCGCCTGATTCAAGTCCCGATTCAGAGCCGACCACACCACCACGGCGTGCAACGTCGTGGTAGATGGGTGGTCGGGTGAAACGGGTTTAACTCCGGCTTAAACAATAAATGAAGGATTATAAGGTTAGAACTCCTGTTCTTTGGAACAAAAAACTTAAATCTAACAATTTGGCGAACTATAACTAGAATGAGTTTTAAAAACACTTAAAAATTACACTAATGTTTTAGTTTGCACAGCACACGCGCACAGTTTTAAAAATTGGATTATTGATACGGGAAAAGACTTAATGAAAAAACCCGTTCGAGCCAATGACAGTATTCTTCCGATGGTCTGCCTGCCTTCGGAAAGATAGGGTGGAGAGGAAGTTGTGATTTAAATAAAAAGTTTGATTTACAAGAAGTTATTGGTCGAGAGGGGATTTTGAAACAGAACAAAAAGGGACAAAAGAACAGAAATTAACAAAATTAACAAAAAGGTGACTAATAGAGGGAACAGAGAAAGGGTTTGAGAATAAAAGGTGGTGAAAGCTAAAAGTTGGTTAAATGGAAATTTTGGTATAGGAAAGATTTTGCTAGGGAGGTTGCCGAAAGATAGGCAACGCCTGGTATGGTAATGGGTGTTTCAGGTTGAAAAGTATGGCATTATGCTGTCTGATTCGTGTAATGTCTCGGGTTAGCGGACTGTCGCCCAGTTTGAATTGATAGAATTTTTGCGATGTTTCTTGGACGAAATCCGCTAGTGGAGTTATGTCGTGGCAACGTGCATAGAGATCTCTGAGGGAGGTGTACCTATCAGAGGCTGAAATGAGGCGCATAAATTTGTGTTCTAGTACTTTTAGTTTTCGCATTGTCGTGGCCGGGATGCTGCACCACACCGGCGCCGCGTATGTGATAGCCGGCCTGATCACCATCGTATATAGCAATTTCTTATTGGTCCTGTTTAGTCCGCTACCCCGCGCCAGGAGCGGATACAGACTCCTGGACATGGAGTAGACTTTTCGTATCGTCTCGTTTACGTGCGTATTGAATGTCAGTCTCCTGTCCAAGTTCACCCCCAAATACTTCACGCACCGCTTTATTGGAATTTGGCGGCCCCCTATCGAAAGTGGTGTAATAATACGATTTTCGGTGAAGCGGCGCGTGAAGAGAATTGATTCCGACTTCTCGGCGTTGATCCGAATCTTCCACTTGTCGTAATACGCCGTGGCACGGGCCATGTGCGCCTTCAGCAGCATGTTCGCTGCTTGTGCGTTGTGCGAATGCGCGTATATGGCCGTGTCGTCGGCGTACTTGGCAAGGTTCGTATTCGGAAACTCCGGGAAGTCGGAGACGTATAAGTTGTATAACTTTGGTGACAGGCACGACCCCTGGGGGACGCCCGCGCGAATGTCCCGCCGAGTTGAAAGTTTGTTATTCACCCTAACCTGCAGTGATCTGCCCGTCAGGAAAGAGTGAATAAGTTTCGTGATATGCGTTGAGAAGTTAAGCGAATTCAGTTTGTAGAGTAAGCCCGGGATCCACACTGTATCGAAAGCCTTCTCGATATCAAGCAGCACCATGACGGTGCTTTTCCCGCGGTTGCACTGTACTTTGACGTCATTCACGATCCTGACGACCTGGCGTACAGTGCCCCTGCCTTTCCTGAAGCCGCACTGACATTCGTCGTCGATGTGGAGTTCATCCTGGGCAGCGTCTAGTCTGACCAGGATGACCTTCTCCACCAACTTGGAAATCGCCGACAGCAACGATATCGGTCGATAGCTGCCGGCGAGTTTGGCGTCCTTGTTCGGTTTCAGGATCGGCACGACTACGGCACACTTCCACTGGCTGGGCCAGTGTTGTAGTCGCAGGATCGCGTTGACAATGTACGTCAATTGTACAATGCCTTTCCGCGGGAGATATTTGAGAAGCCTGTATTCGATACAGTCCACTCCCGGGGCCTTGTCATTTGGTAGTGTCCGAACAACGCCCGCAACTTCCGAGGGCTTGGCCATGACTTTTAGAAATTCGCGTCTCATCAATTGGATGTCATGACCAATCAGTTAGTTAACGTCGTTTTCGATGCGGTCGTGTCCCGGATCGTTTGGTGTTTGTGCGTTGTGAATGTCTGTAAAATGGTTAGCTAGGTCTTCCGCTTTCTGGGCGTCTGTCATAGCCGTCCGTCCGTTGGCGTTAGTCAGCGCGGGTATGGCCTAGAATCTGCTTCATTTTTCTCATCTATTAAAAAACTAATAAAACAGAAACATAACATACATATTAATAACAATAATAACGGTAGCAACAAAGTTGCATATCAATAATACACATAGCAACAAAATATAAACAGAATAATTGTACTAAAAAAAATGCAGCAAATTAGGATCCTTATTATTTATTCTGCCCCTCCATAAAAATTGGTAATTAGAACATAATCATTATTGCTGAAAAAAGTATATGCCTGATTTAATTTTGGAAGTATTTTTAGTGTCTATCATTCATCGATTTTTTTTTAAGTTTAAAATTGCAGTGGAATTTATTTCGAAGACGGTAAAAGTGTGACAAAAAAATGAATGAAGCCGTTTTGTTCGCTTTTTTATGTACTTTTCGAATTAATATTGAAATTATAAAAAATATATACAGGGTATTGTTATCTTGAAGAACAAAAAAAATTAATTTTTGTCCAGTCCAGCCAAGGACTTTTATTCAGGATCACTGGTGTATTATGTGTGCCACACATGAACTTATTATTCCATCCCTTTGCAAAGGAATAATCAAAAGAAATTTTGGCAAAAATACATAAAACACCTTGTATTTCAGTAACGAGGGCCCAACTAGCCTTTTCTATGAATAATTTTGATTACCCTTGGTGTTTACCGTTGTTCGTTTTCTCGTGAAACACCCTGTATAAATTTACTACTTAAGGACTAGCCACTTCCGTAAAATTTTTATTTCTGAACCGATTTTCATGTTCTTTTTAATATATAAATCTCGCAAAAAGGCATTGGAAACATTCAGGACCACCTATATACCTATTGCACCAATTTTTGTCGTGATAGTAATACAGGGTGGCTCAAAACATTGAAAATAAGTTTTTAAAATAACGAAATTTAAAGTAAATTTATTTTGTATTATTTAAATTATGTATTGATAAAATTATTATTATTTACATTTTTATTTATTTCAAAACTTCATAAACAACTACCATAAACCTCTAAAAAAATTTAGATTTTTAGATTTGTAATAACCTGAGCGGTTTGTGTTATTAAAACTTAGCAGGCATGGAAAACAAAAAATGTTAGTTGAAAAATGGCTGTCACTGACACTGTTTAACTAGCATCTTAGTTCTTTGATAAACGACTAAAACAACTTAGTTATTATAATAATGGCTCATTATTCTTTACAAGAAAAGTGGAAATTGTGCGATTAATTAATTAATTAATTAATTAAAAGTGCTAAGTTTTAATAACATAAACCGTTCGAGTTCTTACAAATCTAAACATTTAATAGTATATTAAGTAATGAGTTGTGTAAGAAGCATATTACGCACGAAAGGAAAAGTTACGCACGATGCCGCGTAGCGGCGAGTGCGTATTTCCATGAGTGCGTAATTGCCTTACAACTCGAATTATGTACTATACTTTACCTACGATCATATTTATTTAGTTATTTAGTAAAATCTGGATTTTAAACTTACTTGTCAACGATCTTATTCAACAAATATTATGTCAGTTTTGACAGCGTTTGAAAATTAAGTAGGCGCATTTGTTTTTTTAAACCCCGCATCAGCGATATAAGCCACCTATAATTGCGTGTCCCGTGCGTTTTGTTTAGCGTGCGATTTGTTT
The DNA here is from genome assembly GCA_936432065.2 of Rutpela maculata. NCBI lineage: Eukaryota > Metazoa > Arthropoda > Insecta > Coleoptera > Cerambycidae > Rutpela > Rutpela maculata. The sequence goes on along the minus strand of OW386285.2, from coordinate 383,827,962 downwards.
ACAGTGCGTTTTGTTTACAATAAGTAAAATTCAACTTACATAGATAGCAGGTAGTGTGCTTTTTACTATTTACAGTAGTGATCGTAGGTAAACTCTTTTACAGGTTTATGGTAATTTTTTATAAAGTTTCGAAATAAATAAAAATTTAAATAACTATAATAATAATAATAACTTTATCATTAAATAATATAAATAATACAAAAGTAATGTGTTCCTTTACTTTAAATTTCGTTATTTTAAAAACTTATTCTTAATGTTTTGGACCACCCTGTATTACCATCACGACAAAAATTGGTACAATAGGTATATAGGTGGTCCTGAATAAGAATCTGTTCCAATATTCTAAAAAAAAAAAAAAATTCCTAATAGTACTTCTCAACATTTCGCAGTGTTAAATGGTCGTAGTTGGTCGTGGTCGTGAGTTACGGAATTAACAGAACATGTTTCTAATGCCTTTTTGCAAGATCTACATATTGAATAAAAACATAAAAATCGGTTCATCAATAAAAATTTTACGGGGATGGCTGGTTCTTAAGTGGGACACACTGTATGTATAAAATATAAGTCTCATGTATTACACATCTATGTGTTATACGTTTTATTTAGTATATATTTTATGTTCCACCTTTTATATTTTATAAATTTTATAATTATTAGTAGGTACTAGAAATGAATTTCCCACACATAAACAAATTTTGTTCTTTTGTTCAATAATAAGTTCTAAGGAAATTCCTCAATTTTCGGTTAACCAATCAAAGCGAAGTAGTAGATACAACGATGCTATTCTAATAAATAAGTATTTCAGTATTACATTTTAAACTGTTTGTGCCGTTACTTTTTTAAATATCTGGCGAAGGTGCTAATGTCACGTATGTAGACAATGCCACAATATATTATGATTGTTGTAGAAACTATACATCAAATTGCTGTATTATAATAACAAAAACTTAAAGAAAGTTTCATGGTTAATGGTTTTTGAAAGCTGAGGGAATATACAAACAAATTTACATACAGGTCAAGTAGATAACTAAATTTTATCTCAGTCTGTTAAAAATCATAACCTGTGTTGCACTTAAGCCACAACAAAATGCTAATTAAAAATATTGAAAAACAGCTAAGTTTAGCTCAAAAGTAAAATCATATATCTATCTATATTCATATCCTAAACAATAATTATTAACATAAATTTATCTACTGAAATAAAAATAGCCGAACAAATATTTACAAAAGCTGTAATTCAGATTTTTATATCGATATATTTTTCAATTTTCAGATGGTGGGCTTGAAAATCGTGGACGACTGCCTGAACAGGTCCTTTTACAAATTGGGCTTAGTAGTAGGAAACCATCCAGGATATTTCTTAATCATTCCCGTTCTCATAACGCTACTAGGTATGACAGGATATCAAAGAATGCACAATAACATAGACCCAGAATATTTATTCAGCCCGATAAATGGACAAGGCAAATACGAACGCGCGGTAGTCGAGAGTTTCTTCAAAGTTAACTATTCCAGTAGTTTCGACGTCGCAAGGATTACAAGAGCAGGTGAGTCGATAATTTTGAAATTTTGCATAGGAAACCTTTCCAGGCATATATTTATTGGTGCTTTTAATCCAGTCAAAATAGACAAAAAAATTCCCAAACCTCGGAAAAATTCCGATAAAGTTGAAAATTTATATAGACCTTTAAACCATCATGTTAAATGAAATATCAAAAGTCCCCATTGATCTGTCTAGTGCTAAAAATTTTATTTAAGGACAAAAGAGCAAAAAATAAAAATAGTTAATATAAAATTTATAGAGCATGCGATTGATTGATTGATTGATTGATTTACCAGCGTGCGGTAGGCACTGTTGCCACTCCCAGGGTTATACAACTGGGCCTGTTTCATCCACGCTGGGTTGGATTAGGGTCATGCTTGTTGCCAGTAGCGAGAGCCACATGACGCATTGTAAAGGAATGTGGCATGGGAGGTGTAGGTATTTGTGAGATGCGTTACCAAATTGTGTCGTGATATGGAGTGTTTATGCTCCTCTTTTTGTGTTTCTACTTCTTCAAATCTTCTTTTTCTGAGTATTCTGATTCCTCTATTTCCGATTCTGGGTTGGATTTGGGTCATGTTTGTCGTCAGCAGCGAGAGCCACATGACGCATGGTACAGAATTGGGGGATGGGCAGTGTAGGTATTTGTGGAATGCGTTGTCGCATTGTGTTCCTGATATTTCATGTTTATGCTCCTCTTTTTTGGGTTTCTGCTGTCTGTGCCCCTATTTTTGTATTTCTGCTTCTGCAAATCTTCTTCTTCTTCTGAGCAGGGACCGAAATCCGCACTGTAATTATGAATTTAAAGTTCAAAAAATATGGTTGAAATCAAAGATTAAAATCTTTAAACCATGATGTAAAAATAGCAAATTGTAATGTGAAAACCATATCTAGGTCGATTCGTCCATTTTAAAGATTATATAAGGTAAAAGGCAAGTAAAAAGCCAGGGACCGAAACCGTAACCGAAAACCGCACCGTAATTACTAATTTTTTCTAACAGAAACCGAATTGCCGCGGATCTGTAAACCGAAACCATAATCGAGAACCGAATTGTCGCTGCTATGAAAACTGAAAATGGTATACGTTATTTAACCCTGACCGAAATTAATTTTGGTTTCGGTCTGTGCTTCTGAGTCGTCTGATTCCTCCGTTTCTGATTCTGGTAGAGTATATATCGCTGCGATCTCTTTATGGAATTCATTTTTCTCCTCGCTTTTCTCTCCTAGTATGTTTGCTCCTTTCCCAGTTTATTCATGATCGTCTCGATTGTTGTTTTCTACGTGTAACATGATCTCCCTACTTTTAGTTTGCTGCTATTCAGTGTTAGCGCTTTCTTCAGTAGATGTCGGGTTCCTTCTTTGGATATGTTCCCAGTACTTCATTGTGTACATTTCTATCAGTTTTGTGATTGTCTAGTAGTGTTGATGTTTTATGTCGCTGTTTTCATTCTGTTGTTTTTGTGAGTAGTTGGATGATATCTCTTTCAGCTCTTCTCAAACTCCTTCTGTTGGCTTTTGTTGTTGCCACGTTTTTAATTCCATATGTCATCGTTGGCGGTATGACGGCTATGTACAGCCGTTTGGTCAGGCCCTACGATAGTTTGTCTTTCTCGATGAACGGTATAATTGCCCTTGTAACTCTGCATACTGTTTTTATTCTCTCCTTTTCAGTTGATTTGTCAGATACGTTCCTAGGTATTTCAGTTTGTTCGTTATTTAAGAACAACCTAAGGGGAGTAGCCACCTATTTTGTATTCTTCTCCAGCGGCCCGACTCTCTCTTGTTGACAGGTCTCGCTCCATTATTAGACTTTTCTTGAAGTTTATTTTCAGCCCAGATGTATCCAGATGTGGTTTCATGTTTTCTAGGAAGTTGAAAATTTGTTGCTTTTCTTCTGCGACTATTAGGAGGTCATCGGCGTATGCCAGTACGATTGAGGTTCTCAGTGTTTCCGTGTCTTCATTGAAATTTGATGTTTCCCTTATTGTGTTTTATATTACTTGGTCTAGGGCCGTGGTGAATAGTCCGGGGGATAGGGGGCATCCTTGTTTGACTCCTCTGTTCTTTTGTCTGGTTTTCGGCATTTGCCCAAATCGTATGGCAGTGGTTTCATGAATCATGAATCATGAATCATTAGATTGTTATACAGGGTGCTGACTATGGCCTCGTGACTGATGGTATCAAATGCCTTTTGGAGATCTATGGCGACTATGTGCAGTATTGTTCCTTCTCTCCATTTTACTTCCAGTATTCTTTTGGTGGTCCGTTGATCTGCCTTTGATGTATGCTTTCTGGTAGTCTGGCGGACTTCCAATGTACTTCTCTAGTTGCTCGAGAAAGAATTGTGCGTAGTATTTGTATCCTATGCAGAGTATTATTCTTCTGTAAGTTATCTATACTCTGTGGCTAGTTGGTTTTTGGAAAGGGGATTTTTAAGGTCGTGCTCCATTCCGTAGGCAGAGGTGTGGTTTCTGTCCATACTCTGGTGATGATTTCTAGGGTTTGCTCCTTTAGCCTTTCCGTACCGTAGTGTTCTAACTCATTGTTTATTTTGTCTACTCCAGGTGGGGTGTTTCTTCTAGCTCTAGCTATTATTTTTAGCAGTTGGTCTTTTGATGGTGGCTTGTTCAAGGGCCAGTGGTCTGTTTCTTTTATTAGTTTTGTTCGATATTTAGTTGCATTATCTTCTTCCTCCAGGTTCTTAATCCAATGTTGCATTGGTATGTATCTTCTCTTGTAGGTACTGTTGTTTCTTCTATATTCTTTCAGATATCTGAAGGTTTGATAGTCGTTGTCCTGCTGGGAGTGTTTCTATGTTTTCGAAGAATGCTTTACATTTTTATTAGTCATGGTTTCTCTCCGCCTCTCTTTTTTCCTTCAGTGCTTCTTTTAGCTTTTCGTTTAAGTTCCTCGTCGGGTGTTGTTGGCCTGTCGCCTTCATCTTTTTTAGCTGTTTGTACTTGTCCCTTTTTAACGTTTTTCTTGCTGCAATTTTTATTTTTCAGCCTATTGATGTTCAGTCTAATTCGTCTCCTGTCAGTTTGGGGAGGTATTGTTTCTTGGAAAAATTATTATTTCTATATCGTGTGTAATTCTATAGATTGGCTGAAAGAAATTCCGTTTTGCCTATTGATTATTATTTGTACTGTTGACCTAATAGTACGCCTCTGGTTATATTATTAGTTTATTTTGTATATTTTTGCTGGAAGAAAGTTATTTATTATAATGTTTGTAATTTATTACCGACCCTTTATTTATTAGTATCCGCCAGAGTCTATTTCTCTAGGAACTATAGATAAGGTTTAGTTAAGTGGTAATGATGGAATATAAAATTTTAAATGCCTGATGCCCGTCTATGATTTATTGTTTCCTGGATGGTCTGCTTGTCTCGGGAATTCCATTTTCACTTGTGCATTGATAGATTTTAATCACACGCGTTAAGTAGATATTAGCTATATAATTTAACTACTGTAATGGTAATCCATATCACTTTACGAGCAATTTTTCACTTAACACATCAGCGTAATTTCTATTGTGTCGACTTTTGGTCTTTCTAGCAGCGCCTTTAAGAGCTTCTGTTCTGTTTGAAACCACTAGACGAATTCCTAAAAAAAATTAAAGAGCATGCGATTCTCTACAAAAAATATTCCTATGATTGTTCGTGAGTTATTGCGATTTAAAAAATTTCAAGTATTAATGTGCATTCATACGCGGCATGTGTGCCTCGACTTTGAATATAAGAAAAAATATCGAAGTTGAAAAACTCCGTGAGTGGTTTTCATTGCATGATCCCTTTCCTGAGATTGATAAAATAATGTCTATAGCAAATGAAGTCGTTGGTGATGACAAAATAAATTGCTATAATGCTTGTAAAGTTGGAATTGCATCTATGACTAAAATTACTGGTCAGACGTTTAATATTATTAAATTGGGGCATGCTGATAAAGTTCTTGTTTCAACTGCTGTAAAAATTCATGATAAGACAGTGCCTATAAATCATAAATTATTATATCAACGAATGAGTATTACTTAAACCTTTGAAAATAAACTTGAGAAATTCTTCGAATGTGAATTAGCTCCTTACCCATTATCACTTTTCGATGCAGCAGGAATGTGTGAACTACAAAAACCTGTCATTTACAATTGCTTTCAATGTGTAAATGTTTGATAATACGAATTCTACTTACATAATTGATGGAGGATATTTTTTACATCGTGTTGTGTGGGATCCAGGAAAAATTTCGGTCTGTCGTTTTGTCTGTAACTTTATTTATGTGAAGGTTTTCCCTGGAAAGGTTTATGATATTGGCTTGAAGGTTAGTACACCTATATATTTTAACCAAATTTGGAACTAGATTATATTTTGATCTTATTCCGTTGAAGGGGGATAAATGGGGGCCAATAGGTAATGCAGGTAAGTAAGAGTTTATAAAATTGAGATTTAGTGTATATACGAGAGGCCAAGAATTTTTTTTGCAAACAGTGTGCTCATTTTCTTACAAAGCCCTTATGTTACATTATCAATAATTCCAAATAGAAGCATATTACTTTTAAAATCAAATAATATCTCCATATTTCATTTTCCTTTCTTTTTGTATTTTATGACACAAGATCGGTAACATCTCAAAAATAGATTAATAATAAGTATGTTTTGAGAATAAAAAACAGTAGTAATATTGCAGAAAAATAAAGAAAAACAGAAACATTCTTAATGTCTTACTGTAACAAATAAATATATTCGTTTTTAAATTAAAATATTGATTCTCTATAGACAAAGAGAACGTCCATCCTTACTGTTTCATTTTCTTTAAAGTCGATTTTTTTATCACATTCCTGTTTTTTCTAACAGCAAGTATCGTAGACTCTCTTATTGATGCTCCACTATCAAGAGCAAATCCATTCAACTATCATTGTTGCTCTGTCGGTGCTTTTTAGAACTGTTTTTGTCTGTTGAACGCGACGTGATAACCGTTATTTTCACTGGATACAGACTGAATCATTATATTGTGCAAGTCCCGATATTTGTCTTTTTGCTGTTTACATAAGAATGCTTATATCCTACCTGTAGAGCACACATTTTAAGGAAAGAAAAACAATTTAATTTTTGAAATATTCCTATCAGCATTATAGCATTATTACACAATAGGGCAAATAGCAAAGCTGAACAAAAACAGGAAATAAAATATTTTCTAAAAAAACCTGGTATATTAAGTAAATCTTCTTCTGTTTCTTCTTCTTATTCTCGCCTTGTCAGACATTTTTGTGATCCATGCATTATTCTAGTCGGCCGCCACTTACTGTATAGCACGTCTGACGGTATCATGCCATCTGTCGCGGTTGCTTGTTAGGCGTACAACCTCACCAAAATTCTTTGCCGTCAGCTCTTGGAATATTGAGACGACAATTTGGTTTTTATAAAGTTATTGGTGGGAGATATATAGCATTCACAATTGGTACCTAAGGGGGATTTAGAAGTGTCTGAGTATATCACCAAAGGATTACTCCACTTTCCAGAATTGTATTTAAGAAATTCATAATAGTATTTGGGTGATCGCTGTACAGGTGAATCACACGTGACGTCACAATTTGAGCTTGGAGGTAAAACAAATATAACCTTGCTATTTGTTGTTTATGTTTACTTATGAATAGATTGACTTTGTATCTTATATTTTGACTAAATTCGTGGTAGTGCTGAATTCTAAAATAACCATATTATTTGTTTAACACGAATTTAACATATTAATACGTTTATTACCGAAAAAAATATACTTCTACATCTCGTGCTATATTTTGCAACCACAGTTTACAACACAAAATACAGCATATTATCACTTATTCGACCAACAATATAAACCTGTTCACTAGTTTTAAAAAATAAATAGTAGCACTTTAATATTTCACTTTAAATACAGTTTGTCAGATAAGAAGACTGTCAGCAATAAGTTGTTTTTCCTCCAGGGTGCGCGCCGTCTATTGTGGTGTGATTAAGGACACATTCGAACAGAGATAAGAGTATACAAAATCAGAGATGCAATTATATGGGTTGTCCAATAGAGGAAGGATAACGTTGAAATCTCGAAAAGCTACACAGAAAGCGGAGAATTTTTATTTCTCCAGAATTCATTTGTTAAATCAGATGCATTAAAGACAGAAATGTTATGTAAACTAGGTAGATTGTTTATATAAACAAATTTTTCAGTAAAGTACTGTCGCCAGAGTGGAAGATGTATTATTTTCTTAAAAATACAAAAATAATTGTTGTGGTATATATTTACTTCTCCCAAATTCATCTTGATAAATTCTTTGTTAGTTTGTCAGCACCGAAAGCTCTTGTCATAGTTTACACAAATGAAAAGGTCCTGTCTGATTGACTTTACCGACAAGTAAGCTTAATTTTACCCAGCCTAGGTGATAGACTAGCTGTGAACATACTCTCGCATGTTTAGTGGAATTTTTACATAATCTTTGACATTTAGTACGGTACTCTTCTCAGTTTTCTTGAAAATACGGTTTTTAGGTGACTTTGAATCATCTCCCGATAATACTTACTTGAATGACAAAATTTTTGTAAACTATGCTTCTTGGTTTTGTAGAATTTTATCAAGAATCATGACGGACGGACGAACAGACACACTGACATACACATGAAGAACATTTTTGAAATTGCTATAGAATTCAATGACTAACACAAAGATATAAAAGATAGATTCTTTATAAGCTATATTTACGGTTTTAGAAAAGTTCCTCGCAAATGCAACATATTCTTCGTTCGTTTCTCCGAAGAGTATAATAGTACAGTACCTAGAGGTAAAAAATATGCGAAACTTCAGAATAATGTCATATTGAACGGATTTCGTTCATTTTTGGCAGTATAATAGAAAATGCTTCACAGAAAAGTTTCTATATTGTGCGGGGGCTTGCTAATTTATAGGGGGTGGATGCCACCTCATCTCAGGGGGTGGCACTTAAAAAATGTATATATTTATTGGAGCTGAAATAGAATCAAATTTTAAGAAGAAAAGGTTCTATGCAATTTTTCACATACATTGATAGTTTTTAAGTTACAACGACTTCAAAGTTGCGATTTTAGCTTAAAAAAAAAGGTATTTCCAAACGATTTTCGTCAAGTATCTCGAAAAGTATTACTTTATCGAAAAAATGTTATACACCAATTACAGAAAGTACAAACTGGGAATTAAATATATTTCTTGTTTATTGATGTAGGATTAATAATTTCGGAGATATTTAAGTTTCCATTTGGCATCCAAGTGTTCATAAGATAATTATTTAGAGTGAGAGTTAAATATCTCAGAAACTGTGACACCTACGTCAAGGATCCTAATAATAATAGGTTATTAATTAAGCTTTCAACTACTTTTTTATTTGTTTCTGTAGCATAAAAAACAAAGAAGTTATGACCGAAGCAATGTGCGTCTACACATTTTTTTAATAACAACGTCGCCATTTTGTTACTGTAATTAGCCAGTAATTAAAAAAAGGAAATTTAAAACACTGTTTCTCATTAATATATAGCATGACGTAGATGCTCAAATTTTTTGGTTTGTATACAGCACTTGCTTTAGAAAAAAATACAATTTAAATTATAAAGGCATTTTCGATAAAACGTAATTTTTTTTCCTTTTCCAAATATCTCAATAAATATTAGTTTTATTGAATAATGGGTCGAAACCAAAAATAAAGCTCACAAACTAATAATGAATTTCGCTTGTTTATTTATTTACATAGATTTAATAGTTTCGGAAATATAAAAGTTTACAAACGGCGTCCGAACGTTTATAAGACGAAAAATGCAGTTTAAATGTTAAATATCTCAGAAATTGTGACACCTATGTCACGCATGGTAAGAAATGAAATGAAAGACAATTAATTGCGCTTTCAAATTATTTTTTACTTGTTCCTGTAGCATAAGAAATAAAGAAGTTATGACGGAAAAATTTGCGTATTTTTTTTATATAAAAAGGTCGCCATTTTGTTACTCTAATTAGCCAGTAATTTAAAAAAATTATCTCAAATACAGTTTTCATTAAGATGTAGCATTACCTAGATGCTCAAATTTTTTTGCTCATTTAAAGCACTTGCTTTAGAAAAAAATGCATTTTTAACTTAAAAGATAATTTCGAAACACTTGGATACCAAATATAGACTTAAATATCTCCGAAATTATTAATCCTACATCAATAAACAAAAAATATAATTAATTCCCAGTTTGTACTTTCTGTAATTGGTCCGTAACATTTTTTCGACAGAGCAATACTTTTCGAGATACTTGACGAAAGCCGTTTGGAAATACCTCTTTTTTAAGCTAAAATTGCAATTTTGAAGTCGTTATAACTTAAAAACAATCAATTTATGTGAAGAATTGCATAGAACCTTTTTTTCTTAAAATTTGATTCTATTTCAGCTCCAATAAATATATATATTTTCTAAGTGCCACCCCCTGTATACAGGAGGTGAGCCGGATGGGGAGGGAGACACAGAGAAAGTCCCACTTTTGGTTTTTTCGCTTATATCTCGAAAACGGTGCGAAAAATTATCTTATACCAAATGAAAGCTCATGAAATTCTCTACAACTTTCGTTTTATATATTTTTTTCGAATTCGCAACCGTTTTCGAGCTACACGCTCCGGAAAAGTGAAAATTTTCGAAAAACAGATTTTTACCTGAAAAATAGAAAATTGTAGTTTGAAGGTGATGAAAAAAGTAGGACCTCTGGTGCTTGTAATTGCCACCAGGGTGTCTTCTACATGTTTCCACCCCCACTCTTGAGGGGGCAGCTCATTCCAGATCCTCTGCTGCACTTAGTGGTAGGTGTGCCGGAAATGCTGTTTAGCTGCACTCTCAGTTGGTGGGAGGGAGCTGATGTCATGAACAACTGAAAGCAGTACTGGTTGAGGGAGGTCTGTCTTGCTGGTGCTCCATACCATTTGAGGAAGCAAATCTTCCCAGCCTCTTCAACCTGCCACTTCCTTGATGATTTCTGACTTGAGTACAATTTTGAGAAGCCCGCCTTTCTTTTCCTTAAAGTGTAGCTCGAAAATTTTTGCCTACGATGCACCATAGATATAGGCGAAAAATCCAAAAGTGGGACTTTCTTTGTGCCCCCCACCTCCGGCTCACCTCCTAAACGTCAGGACTTTCAGTATGTTTACTCCCTAAACACCCTGAACAACTTTCTAAAGTTAGGTCCCTGCTCACGCACTCTACACCCAGGTCATTCGTTGACTGGACTAATACGATTTACATTTATTAATTTTAGAAGACAGGTCACTAGCACATTTCAATTTTGTACGGTTAGCAGCAAATTTACCATAATTATTACCATTAAACATTTTAATTGTGATGCGCGTATGTAAATTAAAATATATTATATACTTGGCTGCCGACAGTAATGGCACTATTTGAAAGCTTTCTATGATTTCTATGTAACAGTGTGATGCAACTTAGTGCATTTGCAATATTTCAGTATTATAATATTGTAATGTTGTCAGTTACGAAATCACAATTGCCGTGTTAATATTGTAAATTAATTCAGGTTTTTGTAAATAAGAAATTATAGGGGAATTTTTGTTTATAATAATTAATTGTTTGAACTTCCGGACTAATACACGCTAACAAGACTAAACCTATTAATCCAGTAAAATAAGCCAAAAATCTTCCTATATCCGACAAAATTCATAAAGTTTTGAAACTTGGCAGACATATTAGAAAAGGTACCAGAAGCACAGTAAAGAAAAGTTCCCATGTCTACCGTGGTTGAATCATCCCTTAAAATTGTAAAAACCACCCCCATATAGCTCATTTATCTGCTAAACCTTTCGTTTTTTGGCTAAAATAATTCTAAACAATAATTTGCTCACATTTCTTTTGTTTCGCGATAGGCATGATACTATGAAATATAGAAGATACGCTCGGTACGAGTACCAGCTTTTGACCTGCTGTTCGCATAGCGCCACTTACTAGTCAAGATCAAATCGAGCCCGCGACAGTCGCGTGTCGGATGTCCGTCTAAAAATACATCGAAAACCATGAGGCCTAGAAAGCTGAAATTTGCAGGCAGATCATTTACTTTTTAATATCGTAAAATTCAAATAAAATTAAAACACTAAAATTTCAGTTATGTTAGTTATATTTGGGGGTGAAACGTCCTTTTTTTTGCAAAAAAACACCCCCAACGGGGACTTAACGCTGGTTTTTCACTTTTATCTTGTAAACCGTTCATCGAAAGAGAAAAAAGTATAGGAAATAAAAAATTTATCGTTAAATGCTGCATAAAAAATGTCCTATTAACCTTGTAGCTTATCCTCACCTATTTCGCGCTAACAGCGTCCGAACAGAAGGGTAGTTTGGGGCGCAGAGGTAAAAATCTATCCTATTCCAAGTTTCATAGCGAATATCTTAAAACTGGTTACTTTAACGAGAAAAATGCTCAGGAATTTTCTCTATAAGATGCATATATAGCGGGTTTTGACGCAAGTGATTTTTATGTATTTTCCCCTTTTTTTTCCACAAAGCTGTGTTTTTCGAATCCACGCAATTATATCAGAGGATAATCTGTGCTGTTCACTCAAACGAAGATTTGGAGGCATGTTTCAACTTTGAGCTTGCTTCAATTCGTCTTTCTCTCTTCGATGAGAAAGGGTTAATGAGAAAAACTAAGAAATCGTCTCTGTATGATATTTTCAATGCTGTACGAGAGGCCAATAGATTTTCCGTTTGCCAGTTCATTTCTATGGCAGCAATTTGATTTGTCGTGTAGTATGGCCGAACCAGGGTACCTTTGACGACGTTTATACAGCCTACGGTCATTTTATTCGTAATCATTACGGCCAAAAAGTGACTGTAGTGTTTGACGGATATGCTGACAATGCCTGCAGTACGAAGAGCATCGAAAGACAGCAGACTTTTGAATTTCACCGGAAATTATTTTCAATGAGAACACGCCACTGACTGAAACGCAAAATAAAATGATAAACAATCTCACAAACAAGGAATGGTTTATTTCGCAATTGGTGGAGAGATTTAAAAACGAGGGAATCAAAACAATTACTGCTGTAGACGTCGCAGACGTACTCATAGTTCAAATCGCCTTAAATGAATCTCATGAAAACGATACAGCGGTCATCGTCGGACAAGATATTGATCTTCTCGCATTGATTATCGCTCTCGTACCTGAAGATAAAGATATCCGTTTCTTAAGAGAGACTCAGGGAAAAATAAAAAATGAAGCTTACAGTTCTCGTGACTTGTAGTCCTCGGAAGTTTTAAAAAGCTATAAGGAGACAGTTTTGTTTGTCCACGCGTTCAGTGGATGCGATACCATTTCAGCTTTCTTTGGTAAAGGAAAAGTGCAAACGGTGGAATGCGTCAATAAAAGAAAAGATCTGGAAGAGGTTGTCCGTATATTCAACAACCGTAGCTCAACGAAAAAAGAAATTACAAGTGCTGGAGAGCAATTCGCGCTAGCAGTATACAAAGCCCCTCAAAAAATCAAAGATTTATTATCTCCAATAAGCTAGTCGGTCAATCTAGTACTGCCGGAATTCTACCAATACTGCCATCAACATCTGAGCCATTACGTCAACATTCTTACAGAGTATTTCTCCAAATTTATGCATGGCGAGGAGAAAACTTGGAACCAACGGAATGGGGTTGGAAAAAAGTAGGCAACATTTTAGCACCCATTTATACCACCGAGTTACCAGCACCAATTTCCACCCTAAAGCTAATATCCTGCAGTTGCAAAAAGGGTTGCGGAAAACGATGCAATTCTGTTAAGGTTGGATTGCGCTGTTCAACAATGTGCCCTAATTGCCATGGGCAAGGATGTTTAAATTCTGAATTCGAAGAAGAGTTCGTCGATGAGGAACCCCTTAATGAGTAAAATTGGAAAGAATTTTAGTAAAACAGGCCTACAGGGGAAACTACCTTAAAAAAAATACACCGAGAGCTCTCAAATTGAACAACACAGCATTGTGGAAAAAAAGGGGAAAATACGTAAAAATCACTTGCGTCAAAATCCGCTATATATGCATCTTACAGAGAAAATTCCGCTCTAAAAATTCATTCCTAAGAATCTTTTTCGTTAAAGTAACCGGTTTTAAGATATTCGCTGTGAAACTTGGAATAGGATCGATTTTTACCTCTGCGCCCCAAACTACCCGCTGTCAGCGCAAAATAGGTGAGGATAAGCTACAAGGTTAATACGACATTTTTTATGCAGAATTTAATGACAAATTTTTTATTTCCTATACTTTTTTCTCTTCCGACGAACGGTTTACAAGATAAAAGTGAAAAACCAGCGTTAAGTCCTCGTTGGAGGTGGTTTTTTGCAAAATTGGGGTGGAAATTTTCGGGTATCTATTTCTAACTCTATCTAGGATACGCATCCCAAATATTATTACTTTATAAATTATTTCTTCTGAAATATCTAATTTATGTGGACTTTCTTGACCTTATCTGACTCACCAACTGAACTGAACTGTACTGTCCTGTGCGACTACTTGCTCTCTATTTATATTCCTAGGTAATTGATTCTGGAACTCTCTATCGCATTCTATAATGTTCTAGATAGATGCCAGTAGCTTCTAGATGGTTTATAGTTTAATATTTAAGGTAATAGATGCCGACGCCATCTCTGGGACTATTGCCAAACTAACTAACTAACTTAGTTTTCTGTTACTTATACATGGAACTTAGAGGAAATTCTTATAGATATCTATAGGGTATAAAACTGTAATAATATATAATCAATGAACCAACCCTTAGTATTTATTAGCTTGAAAATGACCTTGAAAATTCCGGCTGTGAGGTCAGTCGAGTAAAGTCTCATAAGTGGAAATAATTAATACAGTAAAAATATGTGTAATAACAATAACGGAACTATTTCCAGTCTACATAATCGAGACAAGTTTCAGAAATTAATCAGAAAGCTATCAACATCTGTATTGGAACGATTGCAGATTTAATGCAACTGCAATATCGAATTAATAATTACTCAAGGTCTGTTACTTTTATTGCAATTACTTTGCACAGTATCCTGAATATAGAAATTAGGTTGATTGGAATAATCTCATTTATGCAAATATAATGACTCAAACATATGTTTATCAGATTTCAAATAATACCCTGACATATTTTTGTTCAGATAATAAACATAAATTAAACATTTACTGTTTTAAATTTATTTTCATTCTTAATGTTTATAGCATTTTTAGCTTGTAGCCATATACCCGAATCAAGCGATCATTTAAAAATCAGAATTGGTGATTAATAAAATAGACTGCTAATTGTAGGTTAGATTTCCAAACTACAAAAATAGTCTTACTTTGTTAGGACCAAGTATTTAAAATATACATATTACAATATAAGTAATTTATGATATCATTTTACAAATGTTTTTTTTATTAAATATGATTATTTGTATCTAATAAAACACAACGCAAAACAAACCAAATTTTTAAAAAGTGAGGTTAGAAGATAAAATAGCAGTTCTGTCTATCACAGCGGAGCCACGTGGGCGTGGCTGTTTTTAACCGTTAGATAAAACCGTTATCTGAAGGTCTAGCCAGCTAGGTTATCCTAGGGATAAGGCATATTTATCTGGTGGATCACTATTTGTAGGTGACAAAACAGATTTTTTGCTTATCTCCAGGATAAACCTCTGTAGATTAAATGTCATTATCTATAGATGTAAGTATAGGGCCTTATTATTTATCCATGTACGTCATACAGAGTGATCCCCAGAGGCATGTAAAATGTCTTAATTTAGCACAAAAAGTACGAGAATGTGTAGAACTACAGAACTGTATCATACAATGTGTCTCTTACAGTTGAACTAAACTTTACGTTATTTAGGTGATATATTAATTTTACTTTACAATGTATAAATTTGCTGTATCTAATAAGCCTTTTACGAAAGGATGACATTTGCAGTCAGACGTTGCCGAATTCTAATACCTATTTCAAAAGAAATAAAATATATATAGACTGTACTTAATAGCCCAGTCGACGAAGGTATTTAATTTTAATTAGGTATTTATTTTTAATATATTTTTAGAAAGATTATCGCGCTCTCTGGAAATGCTTTTAAATACGAATAAAAAAATTATTGTAACTGGGGATTTTAACATTCATTTTAATACGAATGAAAAAAATACCACTTTAGTTTTAAATACTTTTATATCTTTCGGACTATATCCCATAAACAAAGAAAATACTAGGAATCATTATTGCCTAGATAATATTTTCGTTAATTTTAATTGTGATCATTTCAACTGTAGGATAGTTGACTCTAAGTTATCAGATCACTTAGGAATATTATTGGGTGTTATTGACCATAAACCTAAAACTTCATGTAGGAGAATAAAATACAGACCAATAACAGATGAAGGATTATATTGTTTAAACAATGACTTACGCGATACAGACTGGACATTCATTGATAATAACGACTTAAATGTTGAAAATAATTTCCAAAAATTTGTCAATTACATATCCACGGCCCTCGAAAAAGCATTTCCAGAAAAATCCAAACTTATAATAGAAGGTGACACAGTTAAAATTAACTGGTTTAATAACAGCTTACGTCATAAAAGGGATACACTGCATTTTTTGGAGGATGTATATAAAAGAGATCCCACAGAAAATTTAAAAAATTTGATAAAAACGCACAAAATTCAATATAAGTCAGAACTGTGTAAAGCAAAAAAAGCAGCAAATGATAAATATATTACAGATTCAAATAATACACAAAAGGCTATGTGGCAAATCATCAACAGCAGAAAAAAACAGCAAAAGGAGGTATCTGATGTTTCAGCAGACGAATTTAATTTACATTTTGCAAATGTTGCTAAAAATGTAATAAAAAATTTACCTGTCACTAATAAAACCCACAAACATTTCTTAGACAAAAAATCACAAATTCTCCAATCTCAGTTTTGCTTCAGAGAGGTTTCTTATAACGAAGTAAATGATGTTATAACCAATTTAAAAAAGACTAAGTCTACTGATGCTTATTACCTAAACATAAAAACGTTATACGCAATTAGATACTTTATATTAATTCCACTAACTAACTTAATAAATAGTTGTATACGCACAGGTGTATATCCTGATATTCTTAAAATTTCAAAAGTCATTCCATTACATAAAAAGGACTCATTAAACGATGTTGGAAACTTCAGACCCATTTCAATTTTACCTCTGTTTTCAAAAATTTTAGAAACTTTGTTAAAAATGCAATTAACTTGCTACTTTGAATCCAATAACCTGTTCAGTTCTAGTCAGTTTGGTTTTAGAGCTAAATCCTCTACAACATTAGCCATAAATAAGTTGACTGACATAATAAGTAAGGGCTTTGAAGCTGGTGAACATGTGTATGCACAGTTTCTAGACCTTTCTAAAGCTTTTGACTGTGTTTCACATCATATTTTAATTGATAAACTAGCATATTATAATTTTAATAGTAGTAGTATCAACTTAATTCAGTCATATCTGACGAATAGATCCCAGTTTGTCACATATCAAAATGCAAATTCTGATTTATTACCTATGGAACATGGAGTGCCACAAGGTTCCGTTTTGGGACCGATACTATTTTTAATTTATATCAATGATTTGACAGACATAACTTCATCACAATTCGTCCTATTTGCAGATGATACCACCATAATTCACTCACATCAAAATATTGATACTTTACGTACAAATGTGAGGGAGACATTGTCAGAAGCTCAGGAATGGTTTACAGCAAACCAACTTAGCTTAAATAAGTCTAAAACTGAGACCATGGTTTTTAGTCTGAGAAATGTAACTGGAGAAAACCACACAAACAGCGTTAAGTTTCTCGGGGTACACCTAGATAAGAAATTGTCGTGGGAACAACATGTACACTTTGTCTGTAATAAAATTTCAATTAACATTTACCTATTACGAAACCTTGTAAATGAAGTTTCTCAAGAAACATTGATTACTGCTTATCATGGTCTTATTCATTCTCAATTATCATATGCTACCCTAATTTGGGGACATTCTACTCATAGCGCCAATGTTTTTGGCTTACAAAGAAAAGCAGTACGGATTTTGTGCGGCCTAAAATACAGAGACGACTGTAGACAAGCTTTCAAAAACTTAAAAATATTAACGTTGCCTAGCGTGTACATTTTGCATTGTTTATTGTACATTAAGGTACACAAATCAAACTATACTTCTCATAACGAAGTGCACAGGTATTCCACGAGAAACAATAATAACCTATATTCTAACTTTTTAAGACTTTTTAAATCTCGTAACGGAACAAATTATTATGCCATACTGTTTTTTAATCATTTGCCTTCAAAGATCAAAGAACTTGAGTACAATTTATTTAAGAGTACTGTAAAAGCTTTTTTAATAACCAATGCTTTTTACAACTTTGAGGAGTATTTTTCTTCAAATTTTAATACTATGTGTGAATGATCGCTTTTATCTATATATTGTATTGTTGTATATAGTATCTGTTTCCTGTTTTTAATTTTATATACAAACACTATTGCGTTACGTAATATGTCCGTCTTTTTTTTTTATATACTTAAATATGTTTTATATTTCTGTTTTAACTTATATGTATTGTTTTTCTGACTTGTGTAAATACTTTTGTATATTAGCACCAATAAAATTATTATTATTATTATTATTATTTACCCACAAAAAGTTGCAAACTGTGTAAACTTTTTTTAGTGAGTTCGTGAAAGTGTGTAGAATAATATCCTGAAAAGTTTTCATTTCGCTCGGGTGCAGAACATAAAAAAAAAATTTTTTAATCCATTTTTTCAAAATTTTGAAATTAAATCAAGCTAGAAAAAAATAAAAAATACAGATGGGTAGATCACGTATTTATGAACAAAAAATGTCCTAAAAATTTATTTCCCGAAGTTTTCCCGAAAAAAAAAAATAGTCAAATGTAACGTTATAACTCGGAGCGAGATCCATGCGTGCACGCGCTTGAATACGCATGACTGTGACACCCACGCACTGAATTACATGTCACTAAATCAGAATTTCTTCAATCTATATGAGTTTTGGTTCATTTAAAAGATGGAAATTGTAGCTTTCTGATGCTTTTTTGTTTCAAACAATACAAGCAAAGGATGGATGGGAAAAATATGCTTATATATATATTATTACGTCCGAACTCAATCGTCGCAATAAAAAATATAGAGAAAAATAAAAGCTCTTCAAAGAAATTCTTTCTTCATTGAGAACTGTTAATAAGTATGTATACTTCATGATTATTATGGTTTATTAAGTTGTAGTAACGTGGATTCAGAAAAAAGTACATCTCAAATTATTTTAATTTAATTGCTTAATAATTTTCTTGATAAATATACCGGGTGATTCAGTTTGGTATTCGCCCCCCCCCCCCGTATCTTTTTTATTTTAACAGAAAACTACAATAAACCATATATATTTGTAAATAGTTTGCCAAGCTCTATCGAATGACGCCCTTAAATCATATCTTTGATCACATATGCCAAAATAACGATAGTCAACTTTTTTTTTTCAAATAGTATGCTATACATTTTTTTGCCGATTGTTGTAGAGCTTCTCTTTCTGCATTCAACCATGTGAAAAAAGTATACACTTCCATAAGGAAAATTTCGAGAAAATTAATAAAATACGAAAAAACTTCATTTAAAGGTTTTGTTTCTGATTCAACATAGTTAGCCATGGAAACAATTGAATTTTGTCATTGTTAGTAATGTCAAATTGAAAATACTGTTATTTGTGACTGTGTTATTCGTTTCTGTTTTATGTTATACTTCTAAATAGATTTACACAATGGTATCTTACACTAATGAAGAAAAATTGGACATGATATTAATTTATGGAGAATGCGGAAAAAACAGTAAAGCAGCCAAACGTTTATATCAAGATCGCTTTCGAAATAGGCCGGTACCATCAGACAAAATGTTTGCAAAATTGGCAAGAAATATAAGTGAAAGTGGAAGTTTTGAGAAAAAAAGATACGTTTTTAAGCCCAGAACCGCATGAGATGAGGAATATACAGTTGCAGTTTTAGTCCGTGTTTTCGTAGACCCGCATATTTCTATTCGTCAGTTAGCGATAGAAACTGATATTTCATATTCTTCAATTCAAAGAATTCTGAGAGACAATAAACTGCGACCATATAAAACACATTTACATCAGGGCTTGCTTCCAGGAGATTACGAGAGACGTCTAAATTTTGTAGCGTGGTTGGCAGTTGCTCAAGTAATGACTATGTTAGATCGCATCATGTGGTCAGATGAATTCCGTTTCCATAATAATGGAATTGTCAATAGACATAACTGCCATTATTGGTCGCAGGATAATCCTCACTGGCTTCGGGAAACTAATTTCCAAAATATCTGGGGAATTAACCTATGGTGTGGAATTCTCAACGGACAAATTATAGGACCAAAGTTTTATGAAAGCACGCTTACTGGAGAAAGATATCTACAGTTTTTAAGAGACAAGTTGTTAAATTTCATAGAAGACGTCCCATTACATATTAGGCATAACATGATATTACAACAAGATGGGGCACCGCCACATAATGCTATAATTGTAACGAATTACTTAAATGCAGCTTATCCAGGTAGATGGATCGGAAATCGTAGTGAGGAAGTCAAGTGGCCTGCCAGATCACCGCATCTCACACCGTTAGATTTTTTCCTTTGGCCATATCTAAAAGAAAGAGTGTACTTTACACCTCTAAATGATGTCGAAGATCTTAAAAATAGATTACAAACTGAATGCCGCAGATTAAATGTTGAAATTCTTCAACGTGTATGTACCCAAGGCGTGATAAACAGAGGACGATTATGTTTAGAAGCGAACGGAGGACTCTTCGAACATATGAAGCAATAAATAATGTTTTTATTTTCTTAATTATTGTTAGTTAGTTTTCAAGTATTGGTAGTTTTTTTTATTGGTAATTGTTATTTATTATTAGTTGTTATTTTAATATTATTGTTGAGTGTTATTATCATTAAGTAACTAAAGATACGACATTAAATGTTTGTTTATATAAAAATGAATTACATAATTATTTAAAAACAGAACTTTGTTTGGTCAAAACATTAAACTTTGTTTCGAGATTTTTACGCCTCATCAGTACCGTACACAATCCTCGTACAAATCCCTCTCTTTCGAATCTGATTTGCCTAGTTGGTACTAGTTACATTACTTACAATGTCAAAATTCAATTGCTTCCTTGGCTAACTATGCTGATTCAGAAAGAACCTTTGAATAACGTTTTATCATATTTTATTAATTTTTTCGAAATTTTCCTTATGTTGAAGAATGAATTTTAACATTTAATCTGCAGCATTCAATTCGTTTTCTAGTTTTAAGATCTTCCACGTCATTTAGAGGTATAAAGTAAACTTTTTCTTTTAGATAGAACCAAAGGAAGAAATCTAACGGTGTTTAAAAACGTTTCTTTTTTTCTCAAAACTTCCACTTTGGCTTATATTTCTTGCCAATTTTACAAACATTTTGATTGATGGTACCGGCCTATTTCGAAAGTGATCTTGATATAAACGTTTGGCTACTTTATGTTTTTTCCGCACTCTCCATAAATTAATATCATGTCCAATTTTTTTTCATTATTGTTTAAGATACCTTGTGTAAATCTATTTAGAAGTATAACATAAAACAAAAACGAATAACACAGTCAGAAATAACAGTATTTTCAATTTGACATTACTAACAATGACAAAATTCAATTGTTTCCATGGCTAACTATGTTGAATCAGAAACAAAACCTTTAAATGAAGTTTTTTCGTATTTTATTAATTTTCTCGAAATTTTACTCATGGAAGTGTATACTTTTTTCACATGGTTGAATGCAGAAAGAGAAGCTCTACAACAATCGTCAAAAAATGTATAGCATACCATTTGAAAAAAAGAAGTTGACTATCGTTATTTTGGCATATGTGATCAAAAAGATGATTTAAGGACGTCATTCGATAGAGCTTGACAAACGATTTGCAAATATATATGGTTTATTGTAGTTTTCTGTTAAAATAAAAAAGATAAAGGGGGGCGAATACCAAACTGAATCACCCGGTATATATTGGAGGCTGTCACTTGACAATTGACCCATTGGAAAAAATAAAACATCAGTATTTCGGAAAAATGTATACTTATATTCAAACACAAATTCGTTTACTTTTATGCATTTTTTCGAAAATATGGTTAATCATATCATGATAAATAATTGCGATTGTCACGATTTTATCCTTATAACTATGAAAATATCTTTGATTGTTTTCAATATAAATTCTGGAACTTTTCCAATACACTAACAAATGTATAAGGATATAGCTTAAATGTGTAATAAATACAATACAGTAAAGGCACGTAAAAATTCATGCGAGCGATTCAGCGGCTATGTGTGTATTGTCTGTGTATGCTTTCATAATTATATATTTTCCCAGACTCACTATTTATCCTCTTAGTCACTAAGAAAAATGTTAAAAATGTATAATCAGAAAGAGAAAAAAAGCTTTATTTTACTTGTTAGAACTGCTAAGAATTTTTAGAGGTTCCGTAGTATGCATTTAACCGTGTGCTTGGCCGAGCAGAGTGACAAAGTTACTTCACTATTTTTTTCCGGGAAAACCGTGGTTTTAGCGATAAATTTTATTAGGATATTTTTTGTTCAGAAACACGTGGTCTACCCACCTGTATTTTTTTATTTTTTTCTAGCCTGACTTAATTTAAAAATTTTGAAAAAATTGATAAAAAAATTATTTTTTTCACTTTTTTTTTATGTTCTGCATCCGAGCGAAATGTGAACTTTTCAGGATATCATTCTGTACACTTTCAAGAACTCATTAAAAAGAAATTATTCGGTTTGCACCTTTTTGTGGGTTTCACTATAAAATGATCTCTGTCGTCTGGGCTATTAATCGCAATGACACATTTTAAAAGTGAATTGTGCCGTAATCGTATAAAATATATATCAAATGGGTATTCGCAGTCGGCCACGCTCGACTGCAACTTTGCCTCGTTTATATCAACATCACTGATGATGTAATAACATAAATTGATAACAAGCACTGTGGAATTCTAATACTACTTGATTATAGTAAAGCCTTCGATATGATTGGCCACGAAATCCTGCTCTCGATTCTGCACTTTATTGGACTGAGTCATCCAGCAATAGATTTAATTAAACATTATTTAGCAGATCGATCTCAGAGAGTGATATTGGAGGGAGTAATGTCAAATAGCTGTAGGATTTCTAGAGGTGTTCCACAAGGGTCCATTTTGGGACCACTCATTTATACAATTTATACACTAAACTTCCCCTCTGTATTGAACACATGTAAGGTTCACATGTACGCTGATGACACCCAAATATATCACTTTTTTGATAAAGGTAACTGTAGAGCAGCTCTTGCTGATATAAATAGGGACATCCATGAGTTGGTTAACCTGTCGAAGAAACATGATCTATGTATAAATTCCTCTAAGTCATCTGTTCTGCTATTTGGTAGTATCCAACCAAACACAGTCGAGATTAAACTGGGGGAGGACAGGCTCAATATTGCAAAAGTAAAGAATTTGGGTGTAATTATTGATAAAGATCTTAGATTTTCTGACCACGTCTCCCATATGCTGAAAAAGGCATATGGTAACCTAAAAATGTTATATTCCCATAGACACATATTGAGCGTTAAATTGAAAACTTTATTATGTAACAGCCTGGTCCTCTCCCATTTTAATTATTGTGACTTTGTGTACGGACCCTGCCTCACTGTTAGAGATAGTAAACGAATACAAAAAGTGCAAAACTCGTGCTTGCGTCTTATTTATGGTATCCGTTAATATGATAGAATATCCCACACATTATCAATGGCGAGGTGGTTAAATATGGAAAATCGAAGGAAACTTCACGCAAATGTTCTGTACCACAAAATATTAATAAAAAAGACGCCTCC
Source organism: Rutpela maculata (assembly GCA_936432065.2). NCBI lineage: Eukaryota > Metazoa > Arthropoda > Insecta > Coleoptera > Cerambycidae > Rutpela > Rutpela maculata. The sequence continues at coordinate 383,804,427 of OW386285.2, read as the reverse complement.
TTACCTAAATAATAAGATTAAGTACAGAACGGACATCCATAATGTAAACATAAGAAGGAAGGAACAACTTACAATTCCGCAACATAGAACGGCCATGTTTCAACGATCCTTTACATTCAATATTGCAAAGAATATAAATGCTCTCTCGATTGATATTAGGTCAATGACGCTCCGGAAATTTTATAAATATGTGCAAGATTTATTAATGGCAGAACAAGAAAGAAGGCAGTAATCTTTCAGTTATATCCTTCTCTCTGGATAGGGGTATTTTGTATATGTATATATGTACTTATTCTGTCAATTCTTAATTATGTAGCTCTCTACTCATCGTAATCAGCATATATTATTACAAATGTTATACACCAATTTAAATTTTAGTTTACTAGTCAAAGTTAATTCCAAACAATTATAATTTCCCTAAGGTTCAAGAAGAATAGCAGACATTTTAGTCTGAATCTTGCGCCTTTTAATTTAGTATATAACATGTTTGTTGTACTGTTTGGTGTCAAACGCGATTTTAAAATTTGTTTATACATTGTTATATATTTAAATTAATAAAGACATTTATTATTATTATTATTATTATTATTATTATTATTATATTATCGTCCTGGCAGAGTTTGCCTTATCTTAGCTATTCCACGACTCAACCAGAAATTAATTAAAATAAAAAGAAAAATAATCAACTGTTAATTATTTTTTAAAGCCATCATTTGATTTTGCCAATACATTCATTACTCTGTATTTGTTACAGGACGTTGGGGAAGAGTAATCCTTACAGCAAAAGATGGTGACAAGAATATGTTAAGGGCATCAGTTTGGAAGGAGCTTAAACTTTTAGATGGACTAATTCAGAATATGACCGTTTTTTATGACGATGAATATTTTACATATCAAGATATTTGTGCCAGGTGGCTGAACGAGTGCTTTCAGAACGATATACTCAATTTGGAATATATTATCGAAGAGGTAAGTGAAAATAATTTATTTATTATTAATACTTCGCGTAAAGGATAACAAAGATGCTCTTATTGGAAAATAGAAAATATTTTATAATTGGAAGAATAATACATGTACGTTTTTCAGTTGCCTTTTGATTTAAAACACTTAATTGTTTTTGTTTTTGGGGCTATTCTTAAAAAATTAGTAGTATTTTCTTCCAACGTTTCGGTTTATTATACCATCATCATTACTGCAATGCTTTAATGCAAATGAGTTAAATGTAGATACAATATTATTAATTACATTTGTTAAACTATGTATTGTTTTACCTGCAATCATTTTAGATGAGTAAGTCATTGTATTTTAATACATAACATGGGAGTGTCTGGATCCCAATGAATATTTTTAGGTTTTTAAGATATGTATAGTAGGGTGAAACGAAAAACATGGAAATTTGAATTTGCAAATGGTATAGTTTACAATTTGTTGCTATGCATCTAAAACTAGTACTGCTAAATTTTTAGCCAAATCGGTTAATATTTAGGGGCTCCTCCATGGCCTTGAAAATGACGGAAAAGGCCAATTTTTTGTTTTTATCATTTTTTTCAAATTGACGTTTGAATTTCTTTATGACACTTTATTAATGTCTAAATGTGCGTGGCAAGAGTTTTCCGAATAAAATATTTTTCACTTCCATGAAAATTAGAAATTTGTCACTAAAAAGTGGAATTTGACGAAAATAAAATATTTTATTGGGAAAACTTTTGCCACACACGTTTAGACATTAATAAAGAGTCATGAAAAAAATTCAAACGTCAATTTGAAAAATGTTAAAAATCAAAAAATTGGCCTTTTCCTTCATTTTCAAGGCCATGGGGGAGCTCCTAAATATTAATCGATTTGGCTAAAAATTTAGCAATACATGTTTAAAATAAGCTAAAAACGTACTCTTCGCCAATTTACTGAGCTTTTTATATAATTGTTAAACATTCTATAGGATACTCTTCGCAGTTTTCTTGTAAATAATGTTAGTTTTTGGACATCCTAAACTTTGTTGTGAAAAAAAAAATGAAAAAAAAATTGAAGAAAAAAACATCCAACCTGTGTGAGATTCGAACACACGATCTGGATTGCAAGGCAAAACTTTAGCCACTGGATCATCATATATATTGCTACCAAAATTCAATGTCCGTGATATATATCTTTCGAGAATCATATTTCAACTCATTAGATATATTATTATGAAATATATATTAGTAAAATGCATAAACAAAAAAATATACAGACTGTCTATTTTACGAGGGCCACACCAAATATCTCGCTTAATATCTATTGTAGAAGAATGAAGTTTTAGAAACAGTTATCCCAGTAAAAAGAAATTTGAAATCCATAGCCTACTTTATGAGATATATTACAAAAACCTGAAAAATAGGAAAACCACAAAAGGTTATAGCTTCCTTATTTGAGGAGATACGAAAAAAGTTAAAGAAATGAAAGTTGACGGCAAAGACAATAAGAATAATAACGTGTAACAGAAAAATCGAAAAATGCAGTTGGCTTTGACATACGCTCTTGTGCAAAAATGAAAAATACAAATCTCAAAGTAGGCCATGACGCCATTAATTCCGTTATTTTTTTCTTTTTCCAACGATATAAAACATGTCACAGAAATTTTAACCGATAGTGTCAATATTTAATATTTTACGAATACCACAATTCATATAATTGAATCGTAACAATCAGCTGTGCCATAATTAGTGAAAAACGATGTATACAGTTATTAACAAATTTGACAGATTGTCACTGTTGTATGTTGTATGTTGCGTTGTCGAGTTCTAAGACAAATTTTATAACAGTAATTATGGTGTACACCAATAATAACAAATTCGATATGATTAGCATTTATTGTCAGTGCAATTTTGACGCTGAGATGGCACTCACGGTTTACGGAGATAGATTTCCAGATGCTCCGCAGCCAAATCGAACTATGTTTAGGAAGTTAGTTCAAAATCTAAAAACGCACGGTTCATTTTCAAAAAAAGTAGTAAGGCGAGCGCATGTTGCGGATAATGTAAGAAAAGTGAATAGAGTATTGAATTATGTTAACCAAAATGAGAAAACCTCTTTGAGACAAATTCAGAGAAACTGTCGCATAAAAAAAGACAGTGCAAGAAAAATATTGAAAAAAAACGGATTTCGATGCTACAAAATGAGGAAAGTTCAACATTTAAATGAGGGAGATAAGCCAAGGAGAGTAAGATTTTGTAGATGGTTATTAAATAAAAAAAGGAATGACGCGCTGATATGTAGCAAAATTCTTTGGTCGGACGAATCAAATTTTTCTAATAATGGATTTTTCAATAGAAATATGCATTATAAGTGGACACGAGAAAATACACATTGGTGCAGAGAGACTGCTTTCCAAGAAAGATTTTCTACGAATGTTTGGTTGGGTCTTTTAGGGACTAAAGTAATTGGACCTTATTTTTATGATGGCAAATTAACCGCTCGTAGATACCTTAATTTCCTGCAAAACGAATTTCAAGATTTTCTTTATGAATTAACATTGGCAGAAAGATTAAATTATTCATATTTTCAACAAGATGGGGCTCCACCTCACACTGCTGTAATATGTACAAATTATTTAAATCAAGTTATGCCAGATAGCTGGATAGGCACCTATGGACCCATTCTATGGCCGGCTCGATCACCAGATATTACTCCCTTGGATTTTTTCGTCTGGGGTTACATTAAAGACAAGGTATTTCAAACTGCCCCTGAAAATATTGAGGACATCAAAACCAGAATTCGAAACGCATGTGAGGCAATTACTTCTGAAATGCTCCAAAATGTAATGCGTGACGTGTCTCGTAGAGCACGTTTATGTGTCAGAATGCATGGTACACAATTTGAGCATTTGTAGTTAGAAAAATAAATACACACAATTTCTTTTCAATATAGTAGTAGGTAGTACTGTTATACATAGTTTTTCGTTTTTTTCTTTGGATGTTCGTTTTGTACTTGTATTTTTATTTATGAGATATTTGTTGGTTTGTATTAAATTGTAATAAATAATTACGGAATTATAATTATTATAAAGTGAATTTTTACTATTATGGCACAGCTGATTGTTACGATTCAATTATATGAATTGTGGTATTCGCAAAATATTAAATATTGACACTATCGGTTAAAATTTCTGTGACATGTTTTATATCGTTGGAAAGAGAAAAAAATAACGGAATTAATGGCGTCATGGCCTACTTTGAGATTTGTATTTTTCATTTTTGCACAAGAGCGTATGTCAAAGCCAACTGCATTTTTCGATTTTTCTGTTACACGTTATTATTCTTATTGTCTTTGCCGTCAACTTTCATTCCTTTAACTTTTTTCGTATCTCCTCAAATAAGGAAGCTATAACCGTTTGTGGTTTTCCTATTTTTCAGGTTTTTGTAATATATCTCATAAAGTAGGCTATGGATTTCAAATTTCTTTTTACTGAAATATAGCTCACAAAAAATGGGATAACTGTTTCTAAAACTTTATTCTTCTACAATAGATATTAAGCGAGATATTTGGTGTGGCCCTCGTAAAATAGACAGTCTGTATATTATAGAGATAACATTTCGCGAGATTTCTATTTAAGTACAAGCGACAAAATTTAAGAAAACATTTTTTTTTAAATTAAATGATTAATAACTTTCTTATTTATTGATTGATTTTCGTCAAAAACAATGGGGTTCTTCCTTTAGCTAACACTAACTAACTTTCCAAATTTCAGTACAATTGGTCTTCTCTTTCTTAAGTTATCTTACTTACAAGAAACGTAACGGATGGACGGACAGACGGACATTTTGAAAGTTATTCAGAATTCGTTCGCTAACACAATGATATAAAAAAAGTCTTTACCGATGTGCCGATCAAATACAATATACTCTTCGTTTTTGCGAAGAGTATAATAATAAATAGCTGCTTTCTGAAGGATATTAAAAAAAATATGTATTGAAAGGACATTAAAATTTAATTGCTATTCACCTTACTACAACTGTAAACTGAACCCCATCGTGTTACGATGATGAAGATTATACCTACTTATGAAAGGATCGACGTTCTTCTTTTCTAAACTGCTTTCTGCAAACGGCACAGCACTTCACCATTTTGCACTAAATATATTGTCACTAAACAGTGTAAATATGACTTCTTCACCATTTTTTGATTGGAGAACACGAAAAACATTTATTAACATTAATGTAATAACAAACTGAGATTATGATAATCGAACTGAACCTATCCTGTCCGAAACGGCCGCGAATAGACCGACTAGCGAATCAGGAACTTATGGGATGTTTGCAACTGAAGTGCCTTAGACTGTGACTATCTCAGCAACGAACAAACCGATACACATTATGCATCTAGATATAAGTTCTTTAATCGGAGGGCTAAAGAGAATACAACGAAACCTACGACAGTTGTCGTGACGATCATATAAACTTTTGTGACTGCAATTGTAATTATATTACTACAGGGGCTCTTCCCCGAGCGGTATGTGATTTTAAATGTGGGATGCCCAACTTTCAGTAAGAAACAAGATATCTACCTCATTTTTATGCAAAAAATATTCCACTTCACTTATTTTGTTACTTATGCTTTGAATATTTAAGTAAATAGCGTTTAGTTTATAAATACCTTTTTTTGGCTTCTTACCCAACTTATCATCTGTCGTTTGAGTTTCATAAGTCTTTTGATTATTTACAGAAATCACATTTCTGTCAGCCGCGGGTATAAAAAATTAGGAGAAGACGTTTGGTTAACAACGCTATTGTTTGAAGTCACCACTAAACCAGTATCACTATCAACACTATCATTTAAAGTTATTATAGTAGGCACTAGGTTCCCAGTGGTAAGGGTTGCTGTAGAGATGTGGGAATTTTCACTTACGTCACTGGAATGAATGAATGTCAACGTTTTGGATGACCGTTTGGTGGCAGATAAGGCGTCAACTATATTGCAGGCCACTATGCGATTATCAAACTTTCTTGAGCGTTGACTGTTTATTTCAACATAATTAAAATATCCCTCACTGCATGAATTGAATTTTTCTAGGAACTCATAAAGTCTAGTATTAAACTTATAAATATGCTTATTTTTCGAAGAATATTTGTTAATATAGGGAACAGATGCAAACGTAACATTAGTATGTGAACATAATTTTAGTTTATTACAAATATGGCGAAAAGAAGGTGTTTTGTTCATCTCAATATCGTTGGTTCCTCCTATTATAATTATATTATCCAGAAGGGAGAAATTTTCTGCTAGTGTTTCGATATTTTCTATAACTTGATACAAAAGAGCACCAGGTTTTCTAATTGTTGTAAGCTCATATATATTTAAGTCCAAACATCTCCTAAGTTGTAAAGATATATTAATATCATCCGCTAATAGCAGAATTTGTCGTTTGCGAGTTTTATTATTATTTTTTAATGGAGCACATTTAATTCCATTTTTATTATTGTTGCCACCCTGTACAGCTAAAGAATTGCTGCGATATATGACTTTTTGTTTGTTTACAACTTCACCATAGGTTTTCATTTCTTTCCTATCACATAAGTTTTTACCTGTTGAACAGGTCTTATCAGTCAAAGTGGAGGCACCTTTGTTTGTCTGAGTGTACTCAGAAGTAATCAGATTATTATATTCTGATTTAATGAGGTATTTTTTTTTTAATATGTAAATAACTATACAGTAGTTACAGTAGCTTGCAGCCTTCTCAGGGGTGGTGAAGGAATGGCGAGGAGGGTTGATTTGGATGTTTTTTTTTTACTCCTTTTTCTACTTAGTTATCAAAACTTAGTATTTAGACTAATATCAATTCCAATGTCACCCCCAAATAAGGGTTGTTTTTAATGTGTTCCCGTGATTTTTCGCCAGAACGGATGACAGATTCGTATTTAGCACCCCAAAATTAGTAAAAAAAAAGATGGTTTCCACACTTTACCATAAGCTCTTTTTTGTAAATAACTATATAGTAGTTATAGTAGCTTCTATAGTACTTTTATAGGGATGGTGAGGGAATGGCGAGGAGGGTTGAAGGAGTGAATTTGAGCGAAAAAAAAATTTCTGTCTGTCTGTCGGTCTGTCGGTCTGTCTGTCGGCCTGTCTGTCGGTATGTCTGTAACTTTTTTTGTGCGCACATTTACTCTGGAACCGTTTAAGGTATTGACTTGAAATTTGGTACACATATGTACTTTAACGAGGTCTGGAACTAGATTATATTTTCATCTTGTTCCGTCGAAGAGTTGGGGGGTGAGTTGGGGTAAATTTGGGGTAAATGGGTAAATCAAGCAGATAAGAGTCTATACAATTGGTATTTAGTATATACAAGAGAAGCTAAAGTCTCATAAAAATTTTTGGCATTAGCCACCACCATTACCACCCCCACCCCATTATTAAAGGGGATGAAAAAAATTTGTGATTTAGTGTATGTACAAGAACCAGAAACCTCAAAATATTTTTTTACTTCAAGTAAAACTTTACTTTTACTTCTATTTTAATTTATATCACTGGCGCATCCACCAAATTAGCGAATATGCTGGTAATATAACTTATTTCCAGTTCTTGTTCATCTTACACTAGATGTTGATAGGTTGTTGAAACTACAGTGTGCCATAATATATTATGACTGGCACAGATAAATTACCAACATTATATAAAGCAGTTAATAGTTAAATATAATATTTCGGACCTCCCAATGTAATTTATTAAGATCAATTAGAGAGAAATTTGTCTGAGCGGATCGAAGGTTATACTTTCGTTCCCTTTTACTCTTCTAATTACAATTTTAAGAGAAAATTAGACGGTTAAGTTCAAGGGTCGAGTACGCAACCACATAAAAATATAAAACATGCATTAAGCGAGAAATGACTCCTACTCTACGGCAAGTGTATCCATTCAGAAAGAAGGTCAGTAAGAAGAAGATCCACATCACGATCTCTGCGACTACCGGCGCTTTCACGCTCTGTAAGGTCATAGCTCTTTAAAAATTCTATCGTCAGATTGAGTTGGAAATAAGTATTTTGTTAATAAAAATTTTAATTTATATGACCCCATTATTTATTTAAAGTACCAAAATTGAATAATTGTGTCTGAGTTTTTTAGAGCTCTTACTTCACGCGCAATCAATTTTAATGAACTGATATAAATTAAAATTGGGTACAGCGTGATTTAACTTTCTTGGCAATATTGACGAAATTTGCATCAGATAAAAAAATTTATGCTTTTAAAAATAGAGTTAGTACAGGTATTTTAATACTACGGGAGCCCACCCTAACAATACGTGCACCACCCTCTCCCCGATCCTTGGGGACAAAGTTTTTCATAAAGATTAAAGCCTAAGAAACAATTTTAGACATGTTCCCCAAAAAAACTGGCGTACTTTCAAAATGGCGTTCATGTTTATAAAAAAAATTTGCAAATGTTTTTGTCATTTAACACAGAAACTGAAAAAGATGGAGAAAAACTTTCTGCACAAAAAACAAAGTGTAGACAATTTTCTACAATTTTGTTCATATACAATATTTGGATAGGAATTACCATTTTCGAGAAAAATGATTCAGCTTTCTAAATAAAATATAAAATTCAATATAAAACGTAAGTAACACCTCATTCGCTTTCAGATTCATTATCGCTGTCTCCCGATACATCGAATATTTCGTCCAAGTCTTCTTCCTCTATTGCTTCATTTATGATATCGTTATCATCCTTACTTTCGTCTATTATGATTTGATTTGGAATCATCTCCTGAAAAATTTCAGTAAGTGATTGAGGCAGTATTTTATCTGCTAAACACCAAAGAGGTTCTCCATTTTGTTGCCGTCCATAATCATTTCACGGTTTTTGAATAGTGTGAATACCTTCATCGGTTATTCGCCAAGTACGCGTTTGGTGAACACTCCATTTAATATGCTCGATAAGACAAGCTCTTGATGGTGAAATCGAAGGAAAACCAACTTTGATGTCAACTGATAAAGATAGATCTTTGTCACCACATTTCTGTCTAATGGCAATTAGGCGAAGCTCGTCCACACCAGCGCATTTCTTTGATCTATATATGGCACATGTAAACTCCTCTAATGATGCGACTAATTTATTATCAATATTTCAGCTGCTCCACAAATATTGAAATGTTCGGATATATTTGGAAGAAAGTAACATATGCGGGGGTTTTATCTTTCCTTTTCCCTTAAAGACGCTAGGATGGGCTCCCCGAGTATAAGGGTTTAATAACAAATTAGATAGTAAGGATAAGGAGTAGTTTGCTGATTAACGTACCAAACATCTTTATCAATCTGAGCTTCATAGGTGCTGCTATATTGAGAATAACTGGCGAAGACAGCACACATAACTACCTTATACAAGAATGATGTTTCAAAAATTAATGTCCATCATCTATGACGATTTATTAAGTAAAAGCAAATCCAAATTTTAAGGTTATTATTTTGATCATTAAATAATGAAAGCTCCTTTTTGACATCATTACACCGATCAAAAGTGCTTATTTGTGGTAAACTAACCTAGTTCGACTTTTGACAGTACCAACCACTGAACTCTACTATATAAATGGAAGGTCAATATCCATACCAATTTTTACGTGAAATTGAACCTCGCGCAAGTATGGCGACCCTAAAGCGGAGCGCAATCGCACTACAAAATACGCCAGAGCCGGTCTTATTGTTACTGCAACTGTTTAAAACCCGGGACTTTGCAACGATTCTTGCAACACAGTACCATACAAGATTGCACCATATTGTCTCAATTAACTGTTTATAACAGTCACAAATTATATTTCACAAAATAATCAATTTATAATAACTTTACATAAATGACAGAAATAAACAAAGAATAAAATGAGTGACACCGACTCTGGAAATTTCATCTAATCCAAGATTTACGCTACGAAATCTATGGGAAACGAATAAAACACAGAATCGCGTCAGCGCATAACTTCCGTAGAGAGCCGTTTGGTTCAAGCATAGACATCAATTTCTCTACTGCGTCGACGCGTGGCTTTATATTTTGAGTTTTATTCTGTGGCGTAATTGCCGTATTTTGTTCACGCGCATGTACCTATATTGGCCTTCCATTTATAATAGTAGAGTTCAGTGGTACCAACATGCAAAATTATTGTTATAATTTTGTCTGTCAATAGAATTAATGGTGTAATTCGCATTTTACCTACTTTGACATGTCATGTTTTGTTTCGTGAAATATTCGCTACAAATAACACTGGCGATTTTAAATTTTATATATAAATTTTGCATCGAGGAAGTTGCCAATATAGTAATACAGTCTGTGTAAATTGTACAGATTTTTAACAAAGACTAAATCCCTCATGGATTTAGTTTGATAATAATATGTCAATTTAAGCTCTTTGTACAGTGATATTGTTGTAGAACCTCCCAGAATTGACCTAGGTCGAAGCCAAAATAAAAATTCGACTTTTTTAACTTTTTTATTCCTCCACCAAAGACACTGACCATGAAGCTACAATCAGTATATATACTGTTCGAAAAAATAACTATAAAATTTTAACTATGTAACATATCAAAAGGGGTAAAATCGACAAATATGGCGAAGGCGCGTAGCGTCTATAGGCAAATATTGGCAAAAAATCAGTGAATATGCACAAGGCCGGTTTCTCGCATAAAACAAATTTGGATTCACCCAGCGACTCATAATTTGGACTAGTGCGTTGGATGGTCAATACAAAGCGATGCTAGGATAGCCAAATGCAGGGCTTTCCAAATAATAAAGTTATAGAGAAAACCGCCTTGTGCACAAATGACTCAAAAGTCCATTTTGCCAAAAAGTCGCTCGGAGGCGAATCGGTGTCAATTTTCCTATATTGAACCTTCATGGTAGTAGGTCGTAAGACTGACCGAACGTTAGCAAAGTCATGTATTACTCGAATTCCGTTCTGTGAATGATAAAATCACGTTAAATAGAACCTTTAAGCTAATCATAAGCGAACCAAAATTTTTTAGTAAAATATTTTTATATTATTTTCAGCCATAATTACCAAAATTACAAAATTTTTAAATTCTTTTTAAAAGGCTTGCATTAAATTCTGAGGAAGTTGAAATGAATCTTTTCTACCAAATCGATTATTAGCGCACGCTCTCATTTGTACGGTTAAGGATAGAATTTTGCAGAGTGAGAGGAAAATATGCGTTTATTTTCGATTTATTATAAATATTTAAAAAAATATACATAGTATAATCTTAAAACTGTTTTAGATACTTGCTATTGTTCTAATACAACTATATATGTTTTTTATTGTAAATTCTGTAGCATTTGAATGTCGTAATTTGTCAATGAAAATAGTTCCTAATTTGGATTTTTTTCGGTGGTTTCAATTATTTAAAAAATGATCTGTACAAAATTTCAACTTGATCGGATAGCGCTAACCCGTGCCCCAAGGCCATTAAGTCACTAAAATACGCAATTTTCATCGATATTTTTTTCTTGGAATTTTTTCGGCCTAACCCCCTAAAGTGGTTCCAATTATTTAAAAAATGAAGTATACAAAATTTTAACTCGATCGGATAACGCTAATCCGTGCCCCAAGGCAATTAAAATTCACCATCAGACGCAATTTTCATCTATTTTCAATAGTATCTCGTGAACTGTTGATTACATCGAAATGTTACACATACATAATTGGAAGAAAATTTATTTTTATAAAACGTCATTTCTTGCCATTTTTCTCATACATTTAATAGTTGAATAGGAATAATGAAGCATTGGTTGACAAACAGGCACCAGAACATTTATGTTCTCGTTGAAATAACAGGATACACGTTTCGTGTCCCATGAATTAATCGAATTAGCTTCCCTTTATTGTAAGGGATGTCTTATAGCAACACGGTATCTGTCGCGGATGTCTGCTAGGTGTACGACCTCAACAAACTCTTTTTCATTGGTCGTTTTTTAACAACAACGATTCCCTGCGATATTGTCATTTGCTGCAGCTGAGGCTCGAACTCAGTAGACTAACCACTTTCTTTCACTCAATCGCGGCCTAGGCCATCGTTATAGTTTCGTTAACTTGCAAAAAATTGCACTAAACATCCATACTCTAGCCAGAAATCCTCGAACCAGGAAACCCGTGGTCTCAATGCTAACACATAAGCACTGAACCACTGAGTCGGTTAATGGTTCACGGAAAATCAGATGACAAATGGTGAAAGAAACTTAACCGACTCAGTGGTTCAGTGCTTATGTGTTAGCATTGAGACCAAGGGTTTCCTGGTTCGAGGGTTTCTGGCTAGAGTATGGATGTTCCGAAAGAACTGAGTTAATCGGAATCTCATGATTCCGCAAGTCTGATACTCAGTGTTCTGGTTGCCTTACGGGAGCTTGATAGGAATTTTTTTATGCGATTTTTCCAGAAATCATTAGGTGTAGAGTCCATTATTAATAACCCAAACAGCACGTCCAATTGTAATTACGTCTCTACAAGATATACACATGAGAAACAAAATATGTTAAGGTGGATCTAATTGTTAAACTAGTACTGAAGTACACATATGAGATACACTTATGTTTATATTGACAAAATTATGTGATACAAAGTTTAATAATTGTATACCGTATGCACTCAAGATTCTAAACATTTTTATATAACGTAAAGAAGGATCATTAGAATGTTGAAATTTGACGTCCGTAGAAGACGCCTATAAGGTTTAAGTCATATGTATGTGTGATGCTTTATATAATACTTGTGCCTACTGCATACACCACATAAAAGTGCGATATATACACATGATACAAATAACTATATATACAATTTTTAGTTGTGCCTTGTCGTGTTCGACTATTCGAGCATGGAACAGTGTGCGCGCGCAAAACGTCAGCGTGGGCATACCGGCCTTGTGTATCTCATGTGTCCTCTTTCCTCTATAAGAGTGGTCATAGCCACACATATAGCAGGCATTTTTGTTTTTTAACAATATCCAAAATAATGTATATTCGAAAGAGTTTGCAAAGATTCGGTAGGTTTAAAGATATCGAGTTCTTTTAATAATAAAATTAGATTAAAATGCATTAAAAAGCAAAATCTAGCCGTTGCGTGTTCTTTCCGAATTCAAATCTTGCCAAGTACGCCGACGACACGGCCATGTATGTGCACTCGCACAATGCGCAGGCAGCCAATATGCTGCCGAAGGCGCACGTGGCTCATGCCACGGCGTATTACGACAAGTGGAAGATTCGGATAAACACCGAGAAGTCAGAATCGATCCTATTCACGCGCCGCTTCACTGAAAACCGTATTTTAACGCCACTTTCGATCGGGGGTAGAGAAATTCCAATTAAGCGGTGCGTGAAATATCTGGGGGTGAACCTAGACAAACGACTGACATTCAACATTCACATTAACGAGACGATTCGCAAGGTCTCCTTCATGTCCAGGAGTCTGTATCCGCTCCTGGCGCGGGGTAGTGGACTGAACAGGACCAATAAAAAGTTGTTGTATACGATGGTAATCAGGCCGGCTATCACATACGCGGCGCCGGTGTGGTGCAGCATCCCGGCCACGACAATGCGAAAATTAAAAGTACTAGAACACAAATTTATGCGCCTCATTTCAGCCTCTGATAGGTACACCTCCCTCAGAGATCTCCCACTAGCAGACTACGTCCAAGAAACGTCTCAAAAATTCTATCAGTTCAAACTGGACGGTAGCCCGCTTACCCGCAACATCACTCGAATCAGACAGCATAATGCCATACTTTTCAATATAAAACACCCCCTACCATACCACGCGTTGCCTATCTTCCGGCAACTCCCTTAGCCACACTCTCTCCTACGATAACCTACCTTTCTCCTATCTTTATCTTTCAACCCCTGTCTCTCTCCCTTTCATGTTTTTGCAATTTTGTTCTTTTATACTTTTTGTTGTTTTTTGTAATTTTTTGTCTCTAAATCCCCTTCAGGCCTAAATTTATCTAAATCCTAATTTTTTAAATCACAGCTTTTATCTTTCCATCTTACCTTCCTTGTCGGCGATCAGACCGCAAGGCCGTCATTTGTTCGAACGGGTTTTTTCGTTCAGTTTTCCCGTGTCAATAACCAAAATTGTGTAGTGCGCGTTCGCCAATGTTTTCAGTGTTGTGTTTATTTTTAATTTACTTTTAGGTCCATGTGGACAATAAAATATTTTAACCTAGTTTTTAAGTCCACCTGCGGTGGACAGGAGCTTCTAGCCCCCCACTCGAACTATCTCTAAGCTGAATCGGGCCCACCCCGTCCAGCCCCACACCCACCTTGACGTCACCTGTCCTGGTCGTGTGGCTGGCCTCGGGTTGAGCCTCGAGGAGGCACATATTGTACTATAGATACTGAATAAATACTACTGATTGATTGATTAAGCGGCGAGTCAAGAGGTCCGCGGTTCGATCCGTGCTCACTCTGCCTTTTTTTTTTTGTTAAAATAATTGCGAAAAAACTCTTAGTTGTTTTTTTCAAGGTAATAATTGCTTATAAAACCGATGTACGAATATACTTCTTTTCAATTCCAGGCCTGTTTTAGACCATTAAAAAATATTCTATTTATGTTGTAGATGATATATTATACCTGACTTTTCTCCAACACGTGTCCCAGGTTTGTATAAGTATTTCAACTTAAAACTAAAATTCTTAAAATAGTTGACTCCTGACTTTCCTCCCACCCCTCATCAAATTTGAGATGAGGAAAATTTTTTTTCGGATTTCTCCCTCTCTGCTCTTCAATTTCGAGATCTGGGCAAAACATTTTTTTTAACGAACCGCTACTGAATTAATGTAATAATTACGTTGTTCAACAATACTCGTACTTCTCAGGTGACACTGGTGACGGTTTAATTAAATTAAATAAGTTTTTCTTAATAATTATAATTTAATAAAAATACTAGTAACTCGAAAAATTCGAAAAAATAGAAAAAAAAGAGAACCTGAAAGATTTTCATATATTTTAAATAAGGCTAAAAATTCAATTTCACATAATAAAGACTTCATACACATCACCATAAATACTGCTTTTAGCATCGGAAATAACAGTCACTAAGATAGCTCAGTTGGTAGAAGCGTCAGTACTGTAATACGGACAACGGAGACATGTAGGTTCGACCTCTATTCACCGCAATTGGCAAAGGTAAGTCAAAATGAATTTAATAATTTAATAAACATTATAATTTGCAGATAACCCTTGTTAGAAAAAATTGGAGTGATGGTAAACAATATTAGATATGTAAATGTAAATAAAATATACGGATGGCTAACAAACAAATTCATAGGACAAAACGTATTTATGCATTAATTACTTTATTTTTATCAAGTAGACTTACTAACTAGTATGTAGTTTTATATGTTCCTATTACTAAAAATCTGTGGGGATTACCAAATATAACCTGAAAAAGACGTCAAATTAACGTCATTCGTTTGAGACATTAGGAAGTCAATCACTGTGCATCCGATAACACACTGTGGATCAAATGATTTGTGTATATGTAAATGGTATACTATGGCTACATTGTGAGGCGGACGTTTAACCTTTGTGCATACGTGTGTGCTTACAATGTGTAAACGTAGCACATTTACATCATAGAATTGTGTAACCTTGTGTCTGCATCTAGATACATCGTCACAATGTGAACACATCGTAATCGTTATTTGGTGTGCTATATGGGAAGTAAACAGATACCATACGTCAAATTTTAACCCCGTCGGAGAGAAATCTTCTCTCTTATTGTCAGTGAATAAATGAAACCACGTCCTAAGAGAGCGTCGTTAATGATTACTTGTCTATCGAGCTATATCTTATTTCGAACCCGCTTGAAAGTGGAAGAACGGGGCATAATGCGGCTGGCGCCCTTCTAATAAATACATCGATGTCGCGTTACCTACACGCACGGTAGTGAGTTCTTCTCCATTATAATGTGTGATCTGTTGAACACACTGAGCACGTAATAGTATATTATTCAACGACAGTATAATGATGTCTATTACTCGCTAGTTTCTTCTACGTCTACTTATCGCTTGAAATCATTTTTCATAACAAACTTGTACAAATTTGTAAAAAAAAACCTGATAGTAATATTAAAATTTAAAGAAATCTAGATGTCCAACTTTAAATCCTTTTTTGTGATTCCTCCACTACTCTAGAATAATGAAAATGAACTCTTGTGATTAGTTCTAACCCACTGAGTAATGCATTATTACCCACGGCTTTGAGTAATGAGCTCCATTAGTTGTTCAAAAACGTATCTATAATAAATGAATTATTCAATAGTCATAGAAAAATTTATTTATTCACGACTCGTGACAATTGATGAATAATTCCAACCTAGCGTACAATGAACATAATCTTATTATAACACATAATTGACCAATCAGAAACTAGCAATTTTCATAACCGACGAGCGAGTCCATTATTTCCAAACGTCAAAACAAAGTTTTATTGTAAACTAACCTTATTTCTTCAACTTTAAACGATTTAAGCAATTAAGTCGAGGATAAAGTATAGTATTCTGTTCGCGTACAATGGCTATTACACGCTCGCTGAATATATACTATACTGTCGTCCTTTATCGTCTTAGGTGTAGTTATATTGTACGTTATTTCACTCATTCCAATATTTTAATTAATTACATGCTAAGAATTGTATTCAATGATGATTTCATATGTGTGTTGCGTGAGTAGATGAAAATTACTGTATCTTTACATATACTAATTTTATATTTTACTTATATTCGTATTTATATATTAATTTCTATAGTTTATATAAACTTTTGTATCCATCTACAATAATGAAGAGTCATATGTAAAATTTTTGTACCTTAAAAACTGGCGAATAAATCAATAGATCAGTCAATCAGTCAATTAATTAACATGGTAGCCAATGAAATGCCATTTTTTGAAATCATTATACCAAACAAAAGACGCCATTGATTGAAAAAAGGTTGATATTTGACACTAGGACATTAGCTAAATGATTTTTCTTATATTCGTGATAAATGTATTTCGACAACGCCCACCTGCATCATTTACTGTTTAATAAACACAACCTGTTTTATTCTTTTGACTCGACTATATTTCTTGGTAGGTTCTAAACAAGAGGATACATCAACTTCGTTCCGTATATTACTTAATACAAAAAATGCGTCTTTATATAATCATTTTCCGCAAGATTTAGAAAAGTTGAATACCCGGATATTCACTATATGTACCGTTTAATAGTAACAAAATAACTTTGTTACAAACTCGTTTAGATTGATTTTCACTGATTTATAATTAGTTATGTACTAAAATGTCCTATTTTTGTAATTTGCGTTAAAAACTGTGCAAAGTTATCAGTTTATAAGAAGTTAGGGGATAAGGGATTAAGAAATCATTTTGTATTTGTTGAGAATAAGAGAAATAGAGAAAATAATATATAAAAAGTTTATATTATATAGATATATTCTCGATAAGGTTAGGAATAATTTCCTGAAGAGAAACAAATCACCCTTACCACGCTCTTTATCGAATGTTCACCCTTCTATTAAGTAAGTGTACGGAGATGAAAACATTACTGCAAATTAAATTTTCTACAATTGTCCTTCATGAAAAGAGCAAACATAGCACATTTCAAACTATCCTTCGTCTCACGATTTTACGAAAAGTATTAAGAAGTTCATGATAACTTTTCACAATTTTTTTTATTGACATTTCAATTTCCAATATTTTTTTCTCTGTATAATTTTATCGTAGGATAAGTCATTTGGAATATAATGGCGAAAAACCATCGCCAGATTCCTGCTGGGGTGAATTTGAATGTGATGCCAATTATGCTAATAGGGCAATATCCCCCACCCCCTCTGAATAACCTTTGTCAACGATAATATACATGGCTTTATTTATTTTCTCTCCTTGCTTCATTTTTACTTTATATTTTTTTATTATCTCTTCCCAATCATAAAATTTATTATATTGTTAGATGTATATACCCCCAGAGCATCTGTGCAGATTTGCTCTAAGTTCTAATTATAATAATAATAATAAGGTTTATTTATCTCTTTGCCATATAAACTACATGGATAAGATAAGTCACACATGCCCTTGCATCGGCTTACAATGATAACATATATATCTAGTAAAAAGATATAAATAAAATAAAATAAAATTTAAAATATGTATATGTAGGTATACACATTTTTAAGTTTAGTCAAAAAATAATTTTAAAATTACATAAATCAGACAAAAAGATGTTAAGAACATTAAAAAGTTCGAATATAATCACAAAATTCGTTAATTGTATAGAAAGTCTGACACAGTAAGTTTCTTAAGTTTATTTTTAAAAATAACTTGAGAGTTACTATTACTTCCACATCCAGTGGAAGTATAATAACGACAAAAAAATTTTAAAAAATGTTTATTGTTCAAATAGGCTTAAAATGTCATGAAACGTCGAGATTTTAAGTTTGAGCGAAAAAAAAAATTCGGCCTGTCGGTCTGTCTGTCTGTCTGTAACTTTTTTGTGCGCACGTTTACTCTGGAACCGTTTAAGTTATTGACTTGAAATTTGGTACACATATGTACTTTAACGAGATCTAGAACTAGATTATATTTTCATCTTGTTCCGTCGAAGGGTTGGGGTGTAAATTTGGGGTAAATGGGTAAATCAAGCAGGTAAGAGTCCACGAAATTGGTATTTAGTATATACAAGAGAAGCTAAGGTCTCAAAAAAAAAATTGGCATTAGCCACCCCCATTACCACCCCCACCCCCTTATTAAAGGGGATGAAAAGAAATTGTGATTTAGTGTATGTACAGGAACCAGAAACCTCAAAATATTTTTTTACTTCGTCCACCCCCCACTACCACCCCCCCTATCACCACCCCCACCCCATTACCGATGTGGGGCATCGTTTTATGGGTTTTTGGGGTAGAAGATTTCAAATATTATATTATTAAAGTTCCATGAACAATTATTTTCACATACAAAGTTTTTTCGTTGTGAGTGACTTGGATAGAGAATCTGGATGTGGAAGTAGTGATTCCTTGGGCAGCGGTTTTTTTTATTTCATCTGGTACAAGATTAAAAATACGACACCCAGCATTCACAGGTGACTTCTTAAAGAATTCATGTTTGTGTTGACAGAGAGATATGTTGTCTCTTCCTCTCGTAAAGTAATTATGAAAATCTCTGTTTTTTATATATTTATTTTTGCTGTTATAAATATAAGTCAAAAGTTTTAGCAGATATATAGACACCACTGTCAATATTTTGTATTTTTTAAAAGTGTCACGACAAGATTCCCTGTAATCGAAATTAAAGATAAGTCATCCTTTTTTGATGAATAAATATTCTAGAGACCTCACTCTCTTGCCCCCAAACAACAATGTTGTATCCAATAGCGGAATGTACAAAAGCATAATAAACGCTTAAAAGAGCCTCCTTATTTAAACTATTTTTTAATGAGCTGATAACATAAAAACTTTTATTTAGTTTAGATGAAGTTTTGTCTACGTGTTGTTCCCAGAGATTACTGTCTAGTGTTATTCCCAAGAAGGAAGCTGTAGTTTCTGTTTTAATTTCGTGACCGTTGAATATAAATTTTTGGTTAATGCTTATTTTATGCTTATTTTTAAATTCAATGCAGCTGGTTTTAACATAATTGATGATGAGACGGTTTTGATGACACCAATTATTAAACTCAGCAAGTATTATTTTTGCCTTATCTAGAACGATGTCAGGTTTAGAATCGGATACGACAATGGTCGTATCGTCCGCATACATAAAAACTTTACCTTCTGTAATATAATTCTACAAATCATTTATAAATAATAGGAATAACAAAGGACCTAGTACACTCCCCTCGGGGGTTCCAATATTCATATCGAAAGTGTCTGATTCAGCTTCATTAATTTTTGTTTTTATTTGTCTATCAGACAGGAAGGACTTTACCCACTCATTTATTGGCCCACGCAGTCCTAAATTATAAAGTTTCGCGGACAGAAAATCTTTGTCGATGATATCAAATGCCCTCGTAAGATCACATAAAAAGGCGGTCACATATTTGTTCTCATCTTATTCCGAATACATGTGCTGAATGAAGTCAATAGTGCCTGATTCAGTGGAGTGGCCATGTCTGAATCCATGTTGACAATCTGTTAGGATATTATTTTGGTTCAAGAAATGGAGAATACGATTGTATATGACCTTTTCAATAATTTTTGAAAATGCACTCAATAAGGATATAGGTCGATAATTTTCAACACGATGTGGGCTATAAGGGCAACAGAAAGCTAAGCTGGTTTGATTGTTTTAGCAGTCGGCCCAAAGATGGCGCGTGATGTCAGAGTCTGGAAGTAGTAAAGAGCCTTCTGGGGTCCTACTCTTCAGCTTAGGAGAAGTGAATCAGGGTATTTTTTTTCTTTTATTTCATTATGTTTCCTATTTCTTTCTCTATCCTTTCTCCCGAAATGACCATTCTTTCGACTGGAGAATAGGGGTCCTGGAAATATCTAGAGTGATAACATCATGACAAATCATTCTAGATCCATCATCTTTGGGTATATAAAGGCATGGATAAGCTGAGAGTGACAGTTTAGTTTTGATAGCAAGTTCAGTAAGACCAGAAAGATAGTAAAGTGATCAAGTGAATTATAGTACTTAGTGGAATATTAGTAAAGTTAGTAACTGTTATAATTGTAGTAATTAATATTATTATTAGTAAGTTAATAAATTAGTGTTTAGTGTTAATCTAGTGTTATAATTTCCGGATATACGATACAGGATGTTTACAAAAGAGTTGCAAACACGTCACAATATCATAACCTTAAAAAAACACATTTTATATCACAAATTAGGCGACTTGACATTGACTCTGCCCAGTGTCAATCCCGTGGAGCAGTTTAGAACATTTAACAAACCTCACGTATAATGCTGTGATTTAAAGAAAGCTTTTGACACAGTTTGTCACAAGAAACTCTTACTGAAGGTGGAGTCTATTGGAATCAGGGGTATACCACAAAAACTTTTTCAGAGCTACCTAGAAGATAGAAACAGCTTGTTAAAATAGGATATGAATCAAGCAGACCCGAAAAAGTAACATGCGATGTTCCTCGGGAAATTGTTAGGGCCTATTCTGTTCATAATACATATGAATGACATACTTACCATGAACACAGTAGGAAAAATCTTCCCTTTTGCTAGCGATACTGCACTTTTTTACGAAAGCGATTCAGGGAAAAACTTAAAAAGATTAGTAGAAAAGCATTTACTAATAAAAAGATTATTTGACAATAAAAAATTGACTTTTAACTACAAAAATGCATTTTTCTTACCATTAACGTCATACAGCCCAAACTTGCCAAATTTTGATAAACTAGATATAAAGGATGAAAACGACGTTATACACATTGATGTGACCTAAGAATTAAATACCTAGGAATTACAATTAGAGCGGGCCCTAGAAGGAAGTGAGTATGCAAAATGTGAGGACCGCCTTTTTTCAATGGATATTAGCTGAGAATAGTTCAAAGATTAATAATCCGGATCTTGCCGTTCCATTTTTTGGTGCAATTTTTTTTATCACTCCTCCTCTTATCTACCCAGGATGGGCCATTAATAATAGGCCATAGTTCAAAGGTAGATTTTTTGAATCAAAATATGCTTTAGTAAATTGTTGCTGTAGAAAAAGATACAGGGTGCCAAAATTGCAATTTTTTTTCTTTTCTTTTGCAATATCTCAATTACCTCTTGACCGATCTCCTCCCAATTTGGGAAGGAAACATTTTTTAAGCTAAGAAACAATAATTTATATATCACATCACGCTAGCCCATGGAGGACGCCTGATGAGCTATGCTTGATGATGAATATTTTCTTGAAAACAAACTCAATTTGTACTGTTTCTATTTTAATTGTTCAGCATTTAAGTCAAGGTTTCCCAAAGATACAAGGGTTGTTTGCACAAAATCCTCCGTTGCAGCTTTCAAACATTCTATTTTACTGTCTAATCTACTGGCAGTATCGCAACCACTTACGGAATGTAATGCTGGCAAAATATTACATATGCTTTCAACAAGGGATTCAGCAGCTAAATGGTATCTGGCATCTGGCATCCATATGGCATCCTAGAAGATGTTTCTTTGTCAAACCATAGATCTAGACAACCAATATTTGCTAGTTCTTTCCAGTAATAAATCGCCAAGATGAATACATTTGTATCAGCACTGAGGATAATAACATGTTTAGAGTGAATTCTTACTGCGTGAAATATGTGACAAAATATCCTTGAAACAGTTTCTAAGTGGTTTGATTTTAATTCAAGTACCTCACAAAATGAAGATCCTTGTAGCTTGAAACATTTTGTTGTATCATCGAATCCTCCACAAATGTACATCTCGCAGTCTTCTTTTACTTGTGCATATTTTGGAGCAGTAGTGCAAAGATATCGAACAAGTTTTAATTTATTTTGAGTGTTTGAAAAGAAAGCTTTACAATCAGTAGGAATTTTTGTTGAATGATTTAAAATATATTACGTATACACGACAGCGCAACATTTTTGAGTCGATTGACGCAGAAACACTCTGATCGGCTAGACGCGCTATGCTTACCGCAGGGCGCGGGGAGGACATGGCAAGGGACTAGAAGAGACCGTCGCAGCAGCCGGCAAGATGGGTTTTTCCATTATTTAGGGTCTTAGATATAAGAATCTGAACATACTTGCCGGTCCTCATATTTTGCATACTCAACTACTTCCAGCTAGTGATGGGCATAACCGATTAATTTCAATAACCGAATATTAGGTATTCAAGTGATTTCAATAACCGGATAATCATTCGAGTGATGGTCACTTGTATGCTATGCATAACTTACAAGACTATTTAACAATTTTTGTTCAAATTCCGATTCATAAAAATTTTTTCAATATTTTCATGGGAAAATCAATCAATTTTTGGGAAAAGTTTGTACAAGATAAAATGATTCTTTATAAAATTGCACATACCTAGTTTGATTATTCTTGACATAAGTAATAAATATAAATATAAATGAAATAATTATACGATAAATACCTAATAATAATGATTTACTATACTACATCAATCATTCGAATTCATATACCTAATATTTATTTTAGAAACGTAGGTTATAGTAATGAGGTTCACTTGTTTTATTATACGATATATGAGTTAACATTTAATTTATTTGTGAGAGTGATGAGTGATATGACTACTTCAATAACTGTTTAACATTCGGTTATTTTTCACTCGAGTACTCGTTGACAATAACCGAGTAATGCAGGTTATTTCAATAACCGGATAACCGGTTATTTTTCACTCGAGTGATCCCATCACTACTTCCGCGCCTGCTTTGTACAATATTTTAATTGCATCAGTATAAAGGTATGGAATAATCGACTGGGGTGGTGTTGGATCTACATATCTTATACCTCTGGAAAATCATAGAAATTATTTTAAATGAGGATTATCGGTATCCTATAGAGCTCTTATTCCAAGATTAAAAATTGCTAACGATTATGCAAATATGCTACTATAGTGTCTTATTAAATAAATACAAAAATAAAAATGTGCAAGCAACAGATCAATATAAAACAAAAAGCAAACAACAAGGACTTTTTAGATCAAATAAAATGACGAAAACGTGTAGGCAAAAATATTTTGGATATATCGGAATAAAATTGTACAACATGCTAGATAAAAATATCAGGGAATTAACAAATTTCAATAGTTTCAAAAACAAGTGAAAATATAAGGACGCGGGGTATAACAGTTTCCTCAACATTACTTGACTAAAACAAATTTAAATTCTATAAACATTATATTATATCCGTTATTCAAACACACTAAATTTTAAATTTAGCAATTATGTTATTTTGTAATTGTGATTAATTATTATTATTTAGTACAAATACCTAGTATTTTAAAATATTTTTTATACAGTATCGGAAAGTTTTGCTTTTGGTATTGCATAGTTTCAACGTTAACCGACCGCCCACAATAAGTATCAGTACCCTATCAGAGGCAAAGTGTGACACGCCCCTTAATGTACGTCATTGCTTACTTCGCTCTTGCTTGCTCTTATTGCCGGACCAAATCAAACTCTTTCCGATACTGTACGTTTTGTTATAATTAGAATACTATTAATATTACTTTTATTATTTATAGTATTTAGCTGCATTTGCAGTCAGTAGCTGCTTCGTACACTGCTTAATGGCAGTGACAAAAAAGTGTTCCTTTTTTTCTTGTGTTATGTTATGTGAAAATATTAGATGTGAAATTGCAAAGTGATTAAAGCAATCAAGTTTTATCCAAATTTACGCGTGGTAACCTGTTGTTTACGTCCAATATGTTCAGTTACATTTTTGTATAAAGTATGCTATGTTTTTATATGTATCTTGAATGTAAATAAAATTATTATTATTTTTATTATTTATTTAGTTCCCTTTTCTTTGTCAGCAAACTAAATTTTTCCTCAGTGTATGCCACCTTATAATGACATATAACTTTTATTATCCCTTTAAATATTCAGACGTCACAATCTTCTTTATCATCGGATGAAAGGAGTCTTGGTATTATCCACCTAATTACCGGCTCCGTCCTGGCCATCTTTTCAACTGCCACACACTGCGCTGAGCATCTTGAATGTCTGCCTGGCGCTGGGATGAAAATACATTATAATTAACTCAAATATCCATTAATTAATCTGTGTTGAATTAAATTATATTAATTCGCAATGTCATAAAAGCGTTTCTTTTACTTTTCTTAGAAACGATTTTCTTGAAAAATTATTTGCCCAACAGCAAATATCTTGATTATATTTTGAAAAATTGAAGTTTCCTCGCTAAGCCAAGTGAAAGGTGGAAAGCAATTCGTTACAATTAAATAAGTTATTGCCATTTTTTTTTTAAATTTATTGTCTACGAAATATAATATAACTTACGGTGTAAAAAATAAATTATAGAAAGCCATTCACTCTAAGAATATAAGCTTTGAATTCGTCATTTGCAGAACTCAAAATTTGATTCATGACGAGAACCAATTTACTGCAATTTCATTGTTGATATTTATTCGTTCTTTCTCTTTAAATACAGAGAATAAGTTAAACGGAAATAGCGAATGTTATTATTAGAAATAAGTGTTTTTACAACTTCCTCACTGTTTTATAACATTTTGTCCTGACAAAGTAAAATTCCACCTACGTAATTTCCAGTAACGTAAGATAATGACAAACAAATGAGCGAGAATGCCACTTGAGCTGTGGCCATTATAGTGAAAGTAAAGTAGAATAGATTCTACAAATTGGTAAAACACTGTTATCAAACTATTCCTTAGAAACTAGCAGTCGTAAACAATAACAATCATTAGGCTGTAATTTATGCTGCTGAATATGTTACCGGAAAAGTGTGAATTATATTAAATTAGTTAATTTTATGCAACTAATTTGAATTAATTAGTTATTAATTAAAAATGGGTAAACTTTTTAGTTTATGGCATTAGAAATCCAACAAAAAAAATAATTCAAATCATTCACTATAGCTGGGTTCCGAGATATAAACCTAATTGCATTGGACTATAGTATTTATGGACTTTAATTCGATTGGCGGGGCATTGTACTTAAAAGCGTTATAATATGGACCTTTTTCATAAAAACTGTGGTGATGAATTGGTATTCTGAGATCAGGTCCATGCCTTGTTGTCATTACTCGATATATATCGTTATTTCTTCTAAACTCAGTTGGATTTTGTTTAACGAACAAGACTAATTTGTATACATGCAGGGAGGGGATGGTAAGTATTTTCAATTCTTTAATAAAAAAGGTTTACAAGAATTTCTATAAGAGATATTCATCATGCATCTAATTATGCGTTTTTGGTTAATAAATACTTTCTGCCAATAGGGAAGAACCCCAGAATGTTATCGCATATTCTAAAATAATTTGCACTCATGAAAAATAAAATATTCTTAGGCCGTCTACTGAAAGCTGGTTTATCATAAAATGTATTAGACAACAGGACGAATTTAATCTTTATATTAATGCATTAGTATAAGATTCCCAGTTTAACGTACTGTGATGTATTGCAACCCCTAGAATGTAGGCAACACAGAATTCAATTAGTTCGGATGTCTGAATGTAGAGATTTGCACCTACTAGAGAAAGAACCTACTAGAAGATCTAGAATGATGACATCTGGAACTATCTAGAGAATGGTGACGTCATACAGAAAATTCGGGCCTCATCTTTAGGTATATAAGGCATGTAGACCAGGCAAATCTCAGTGTAAAATGGGTTTGGCGTGAACTGTTTGGGGACAGTTATTTGATTATCGCAATGGACAGCTCTATTAATGTAGGATAAGTACATAAAGTCGCAAAAAATCTCGACGTGAGCTAAAGCCGCCATTTAGAAAAAATGACCGCCAGAGCCAAAATCATATATCTCAGTAACCGTTGCTCCGATTTTTCTTTTTTTTGTTCCATTCCTCACTTCACATTTTACAGAAAGTATGATTACATATTTTACGATAAATTAAACGATAAACTTAGGAAATTAAAAAATAATTTAAATATTACGGAAGTTTAAACTTTTGTAAACTCGAGACGTTTGTACTGAAATTTCTAGTCAATTTTTGAAAAAATAATTTTAATAAAAGTTCTAGAGCACACAATTAGCTTTCATTTGTTTTTTAGCCGATGTTACTAACTCAAATATTAACGGAGTAATAGTTATTTATATATAAAATTGTAATCATTTTTAATAATGTACATTAAGGTATAAAGGGTGCCCAGTCAGTGTTCTCTCGGAAGATTGTGCAAAACGGCTAACTTTATAAAACACTTTCTTAACAAAACTTTCAATGTTTCGTCTCTATTACAACTTAAAATTATTTTCAATATACAAGGTGTCACAAAAACGAGTCACACAAGTATAATTTTTTTTTAAATAGAATAGCCTGTATTTCCTTAACCCCAGTTAAGCCTCCAATATTACACCCTAAAATATTTTGCCAAGTTATTTTTTTCTGTTTTTTTTTGGGCAGTTTACAAACATTTTTAACTGGCATATCTCCGCGATTTATTAATTATTTCCAAAAATGTGGGATGTTGTTTGATAATGATGTATTTACTGAAAAACATTTTTGAAATAAATCTTTAGTATATCGGGTGTCCAAAATATTTGCGTACATTTCATGATATTTAATTATTATTTTTCTTATTTTTTTATATGGAATGCCTAGGTATACTCTTTTTACATGAATGAATAAAACATACAGTTCCTCACATTTTAATATCTCTTTATTTCTATTTCAAACGTTTTTTGAGATATGATTATATCAAATAATTTTTGCATAAATTAAGGTGCTCTTTATTTTAGCATTAAAATCTATATTTTGTTTTACATTTTTTTCAATTTTTTTAAATGGAATGCCTATAATTTTTTTAAATGGATGAGTAAAGCTTACGATTTCTCACATTTTGATATCGTACACTTTCTTTTATGAACGGTTCTTGAGCAATAATTTTTTTTCACAATATTGAAACTAACCTAACAACTCCTTAAAATGTCCAGCATTTTGATTCAGGTAACACTGAGATCTCTTGATAAATGAGCGCCTTACACAATGTAACATATCAACATTTGTACGATTGAAACACCGACGAATCCTTTCCATCATATCTTCTCGGGTCGTTGGTTCTACTTTATAAACGTCTGACTTCACAAATCACCAAAGAAAAAACCCACTAAAGTCAGGTCGGGTGACTTAGGCGGCCATGTAATGAGACCTAACATAATTTAATAAAACAATAAATTAGATATTATTTAACAGTTTATTAAAATATTGGACCTCCTCTTCCTATCCACCTTTCAGGAAACTGATTACTAATGGCCTGACGAACATTTCTACTAAAATGTGGTGGTGCACCTTCAAGTTGTAATCACATATTATTTGTAATGTAATCAGGAATATGCTCGATTATTTGTGGAAACGTATTTTGCGTAAAATCTAAGAAGACTGCTCCATTCACATTTCCCTCAAAAAAGCGAGGATGAATAACATAATCATGCACAATTCCTTCCCTTACATTTAATCTCTTGTTCTGATTTTTCTGTGCAACATGAGAGTTTTCTCTGGCATAATAATGGAAATTGTGCCTATTCACAAATCCGTTACGATGAAACGTTGATTCATCCGTGAACAATGCAAATTTGAAAAATTCTTCATTTTCTTCAATTTAGTTTTGAGCCCACTGGCAAAAATTTAATCTACGATTTAAATCCACTTCCCAAAGCTCTTGATGCATCTGAGCTCGATAGGGGTGAAACTTATTTTTACGAAGACACAGGGAAACACTAGATTCGCTGACTTCTAAATCCCTACTTAACTCCCGAACACTTGCCATAGGATTTTCGATTACCGCTATAGCCAGCTCATTTTCTTCATTACAATACCTTTCGTCATCTCGCCTTCTTTTCATATGCAAAATTTCCAGTACGTTCAAAACGTTCTTTCAAATTTTCTAGAGACCTCACATCAGGACATCTTCTATAGGGATATTTTTGACCATACATTCTTGATGCCAATAAACAATTTCCATCACATTCACCAATAACGTAACATTTACCATAGATATTAAATCTGATTGACAATAATTATAATTCGTATTTTTAAATATTAACAATATTAATTTAACTTAATCACGATAATCTTAAACACATTAGAGAAATATCATAGAGTGAAAAACAAACGCAAAACAAAAGACCAAAGCCATACTAGATTTTAAAGCTAAAATAAAAAGCACCTCAATTTACGCAAACTTTATTTGAAATAATCATATCTCAAAAACGGTTTGAAATAAAAATTAAGTGTGTAATATTAGAATGTGGGGAATTTTATGCTTTATTCATCCATGCAAAAAAATATAGGCATTCCATTTAAAGAATTTGAGAAAAATAATAATTAAATAACAAGAAATGTAAAAAATATTTTGGACACCCGGTATAATAATAATTTATTTCAAAAATGTTTTTCAGAAGATGCATCATTTTCGAATAACACCCTACATTTTTAGAAAAAACAATTAATAAATCGCGGAGATATGGCAGTCAAAAAATGTTTGTAATTTGCCAAAAAAACAGGAAAAAAATTATAACTTGGCAACGCTGCATCCGATTGGCAAAAAATTTTAGAGTATAATTCAGGACCCTTAGAGGTTTATTTGACGCTAAAAAATTAGAGGGTAATTAAAAAAATTATACATTATTGTGTAACTCCTTTTTGTGACACCTTGTATAATTGAAAATAATTTCACGTTGTAGTAGAGATGAAACAATGAAAGTTTTGTTAAAAAAGTTTTTTTATAAAGTTGCCCGTTTTTGCACAATCTTCCGAGGAAGCACTAACTGGACATATTTCCAAGAACTCAAGTCTTATTTTCTTCAGTTATCTTCTATTTTATGCCCAAAGATGTAATAACACTTTCGATTGCACATAAAAAGGGGAAGAGAACAAAAAAAACATCTAAAATCGGAGCAATGGTTCCTAAGATATGTCCTTCTAAAGGAAACGGTTCTGGCGGCCATTTTTTCTAAATGGTGGCTTTAGCTCACATTGGGATTTTTCGGGACTTTTATATCCTCATTCTACATGAATAAAGCTATCCATTTCGATAAAGAAATAGCTGTCCCCAGATAGTTCATACTCAAAACTGGATTTGCCTGCACTAATGGAGTAAACCAGAGTGGGGAAGTTAGTACAGTTCTAATGGTCAGAAAGTAAGGAGTAAACACAGTGATAAAGTGACTGAATAATTGAATTGTAATACACGGTACACAGTGTATTATTAGTCAAGTAATTAATTGTTGTTGTAATTAGTGAATTAATAAATTAGTGTTAGTGTTACCCTGGTGTTATAATTTCCGAACCCACGATACAGGGTGCTTACAAAAAGGGTGTAAGCACGTAACACTACTATCTAGCGTTATGCCAAGAAATTTCACATTGTCTGTTTGTTTAATTGAAGAACCATTTTATTAGACGTACAGCGAATAGTCAAGGTCAGTAGATGGAGACACATAACAAGAGCAGTTTTACTTCCATTTAGGTTCTAGCCATTCGAGCCACAATACTTAGTCATACTTGAAGATATTATAGTATGTTTATTTGCACAAGCCACTAGGGATTCTTCAGCTGTCATACAGGAATTATCATCAGCATATTGATATAAAGTATCTATGTTGCTATGATATTTTAAATCATTAGTATACAGAATAAACAATAGAGGCCTAAGTATAGATCCTTGAGGCACTCCTTGTAATACATGGACTTTGTCTGAAAAAAATATTTGAAGTGTTCATTCTTAAAAGTTGTTACAGCAGTGACTTGAAATCTATCAGTAAGATATGACTGAAGTAGTTTTTTACATGTGCCCCGTATACCATAACAGTCTAACTTGTCTAACAAAATTGCATAATTAATGGTATCGAAAGCTCTTGACATATCAAAGTAGAGGCAAGCTATTTTTAAAATTAAACCAAGTGCTGTAATAGTTTTCGATACCGATGCCGATAATAATATACCCGTGTCCGATTCTCAGTTATGATGAAAAATTCTTGTTATTGCCTATTTGATTTAATCAAATAGGTATATTATAACCGAACACAAGTTTTTTTGTACGAGCGTGGCACATTTTTTTGGGATGTACTGCTCACGTATGGGGTTACATATGTTTTTTGAAACAAAGATACCGATGTGCAGCTGTTTGATTGAGAATCGCCCTCTAAAAGGGCGGAAAAGCGTTCCTTTGTTCCAAAAAAAAAATGATGAAATTGCTCAGTTGAGTAGAAAACGTTAAAAGAAGAAAACACTCTTCAGAATTTTCAAAGTTTTCTGCTCAACTGAGCAGTTTCATAATTTTTTGGAACAATAATACCGCTGTGCGGCAATTTTCACCTAACGGAAGGGGTGGCAAAGGGTGGAAGGGTGTCTAAATGTAAGTCAGATCCCTAGACTGAGATCATGAAAGATACAAATATATTTTTATAGAAATGTAGTTGTTAAATGTATATGAGCGTTTTTTTGGTACTCGTATCCATTGAAACTCTTTATCTACTGGATCAGCAGAACAAAATAAAAAATTGGAGAAATTTAATACATACCGGATTTTCATTTGTGGCGTGTGGGGTCCTTTGATGACAAGGTTCCACCTTTAAAGGTCTGTAGCTTCGTAAGGAAGCATTCTTGAATACGGTGATTTACGTCAAATCGACATAGAATCATGTCTAGAATTTGCAGTTTTCGTTTCTCAGGAGAGTTTCTAGACACCCTGTATAATGGTATATATGATCATACAGGTTCGAATTATCTATTACCCTCTTAAAACTTTCTAGCGCTGTACCAAACAACCTGTATATTAAAACGTGAAATTTTCGAGAGTTTTCTTTAACACTCCTATACATTAAAACCTTAGTATTGTATCGTCATGTTTGTGTGGCGCTTTATAGTTCTTCTAAATATGAATATATGGTAGAATACCTCCTATTGAACCTAGGCCTTATGCGCCATACAGGCTGATCGCCAGAGGCGTGTAAAGTGCTATATTTTAAATAGACTATGTTTAATTTTTATTTTAGAGCAAAATGTTACCAAGGTATTTAATTAGGCTGACAAAAATGCTAAGTTATACAAGATATCGAAACCTATATACAGTATGTCCCTCAGTTTCGTTCGAACTTTACGTAGGTTAGGTGATATATCAATTTTACTTTAAAATGTTTTCAAGATGTTTCTGATATGTCTATAACGAAAAGAGTCAAAAGTGTAGTCGGTCATTGCGGATTGCAAATACTTTTTTGAATAATAACACTAAAAAAGTTATTGGCTGCATACTCATTCTCAGGAGTATCACTTCAAAATAAATTGTGCCAAAATGTTAAACAAATAAGTATTCGTAGTCAGCCATGCTCGACTACAACTTCTACTCATTAAAAGTTTCTTAACTACTTACATTTACCTATAAATAACTAAACTAGAAAATAAATCTAAATGACAAATTGCAATTAAAATAATTGTTTAAAGTGATTGCCTTCAATTCTTATACAAGCCTCACCCTTACAGGCAATAAAAACACGTTTACAGGATCACTCAGTATATTTTGATCACCTCTTTATTTTTGTTATTACCTGAAATACAAAAAAAAAATTGTGTAAAAGTTACCGGTGTTTTATTTTTTTAATATATATTTTACTTTGACATTATGTAAGGTGCTCTCAAATTGCCTAAACTGATATACCTACTTATATTATAACTTTTCGTAGTAATTCTACGATTTTATTTTTTAGGTTGAACAAAAAGTCATTAATCTAACATTCCCTGGTATGATCAATCCAGTTACATGGGATATACATGCATTTCCGGTGTTTTTTGGAGGAACGGAAAGAAGCGAAGATGGGTTGATCACAAGCGTGCCATCAGTTCAACTCATATACTTTGGAAATGCCGACAGTAAAAAGCTGGACAAAATGTAAGTGATGTTTCCACCGATTCAATAAGAAAGTCGAGTAAATAACAAATAGTTATCTCTACTTCATTAAACAAAAATTAATTTAAAATACGTTGAATAAAAAATTGGCGATGTTATACATAATTCTCAACAAAATGGAAATTAAAAAAGAAATCTAAACTCTTAAAATGAAGTTTCTTTTCATACAGCAAATGTAAACGGTACCAATTAATGAAAATTTACCCAAATTTTTTAACGAATGTTTTATAGATAACTTTGATGATTTGTCATCTACATTCAAAACAGATCAAAATACTATTTTTTTATTTTTCATTAGTGAAAAAAGAACTTTCTTCACCCAAAATACACTTCTATTCACTATTTTCAAAAATATAAACAAAACAATTTTCAAATTAACAGCGTCTTATATATTATAAATATTAATATACCTAGTACAGTACCTAGAGGTGAAAAATATGCAAAACTTCGGAATAATGTCATATTGAACGGATTTCGTTTATTTTTGGCAGTATAATAGTAAATGCTTCACAGAAAAGTTTGTATATTATGCGGGGGCTTGCTAATTTATAGGGGGTGGATGCCACCCCTTCTCAGGGCACTTAAAAAATATATATATATATATATTTGAGCTGAAAAAGAATCAAATTTTAAGAAGAAAAGGTTATATGCAATCTTTCACATACATTGATAGTTTTTAAGTTATAGCGACTTCAAAATTGCGATTTCAGCTTTAAAAAAAAGGTATTTCCAAACGGCTTTCGTCAAGTATCTCGAAAAGTGTTTCTTTATCGAAAAAATGTTACAGACCAATTGCAGAAAGTAAAAACTGGAAATTAATTATATTTTTTATTTATTGATGTAGGATTAATAATTTCAGAGATATTTAAGTTTATATTTAGCATCCAAGTGTTCATAAGATAATTATTTAGAGTGAGAGTTAAATATCTCAGAAACTGTGACACCTACATCAAGAATGCTAATAGGTAGAATAATGAGTTATTAATTAAGCTTTCGACTGATTTTTAATTTGTTTCTGTAGCATAAAAAACAAGGAAGTTATGATCGAAGTAATCCCAAGTAACAATTTAAATGCCAACAAGTATTTATCGGTAGAAGGTAAATACTGGGTTTTATTATTTCTTTTGAGCATACCAATTTATCGGCAGATAATATGTACTTAAAAAAAGGTCTCCAAGTTATCTTTAAAGCAATTTGTTAAACCTCTTTGCTCTTTAAGACCTACTGGTTTAATAGCCACTTAATTGCTGCATTATTCAAAACCACAATAAATTCATTAAGTTTTATAGTGGATTTTAAATATTTTAAGTTTTGTGGTAGACATCTATAAATCTTTAGGTTTAATGGGAGTTTTAAAATATGGTCTTTAAGTACCCCTTATGATCAAGCAATAAACTAATAACTCTTAAGCAGTCTTACTCTTAATATATGTTATCATAAATACTATTTGCTTTTAACAATAATTGGTAAAGGTGTCTTAAAAGTCAATAGTTTTTTGGTAGTTATATTAAGCTACGTTAAACCTTTTTGATTTTTATAAAGCACTTATAGTGGTTCCCCCACTTACGCCTTTACACTTTGAGAGAGGGGGCATATAACGCATAGTAAACGCCATTTTGTGATTGCTGATTCTAGTTTAAACAGTGCAATGCGTCGAAACTGTTTAAAATTTACTTACCTGTAGTTTTCACTTTTTCTTGCTCAATTAACGCTATAATGACAGAAATAACGAGAAATTAATGATCGCACACTCAAAAACACACGAAATAAATAATATTTTTTTTAAGTTATGTTATCTAAGCTAAGTACATTTGGATTAGAGATTGTCAGAGACAAATCTTAAGGCTTTTAAAGAAGAGTGGTAAGGCTGGGTAAAGTGTTACAGGCTTTAAAGTAGTAATGAAGTGGAGGAATTGGAATTTAACAAAACCTTTTTGTTTATAAAAATATTTCCTAAAGCAGCAAACTCTTAATAGGGTATTCTATTAAAATAAGCGGTTTTATTAATTTTTCAGCCGTGGTTTTTTCTGTTAACTATGGCAGACATGTTTGAACAAAGTTGGGGCAACAGAGTTTAGTTATATTTTTCTTATTCCTATTATTTCATTTAGCCTGCAACTATCTAAAATGTGTTAATATGTCATATAAACACCTAAAAAGCTCAAAATCATACCGAGTAAGCTAAAACTAGCGTTACTATTTTTTTTATTAATTGTAAATAATAATTAATAAGTTGACAAATGAAAGGCGCGTGATTTTTTTAAAGTTTTTTGATATACTTTATCAATAAAGTGGTCTGCGTTGACAATTTTTTGATACTAGGTTGTTTATTAATATCAAATTTTAAAACGTTAGCACATGCAGATATTTCAATCGAGGCAGACATATTTTATTACTTGGCGACATTTTCTGATTTAGACAGTTTAAGTGCAACGAGTTTTCGACAAAGAATTAATAAAGACACAATTATTTATGATGTTCTCAAAGCAGGCTTAAAATTTGATTGCAAGTACTAAACAGTTTTAAAAGATTTTATGGTAGACTTGAAAACATCTTGCAGATTTGGGTTCTAAAGTACTGTTGGTTTTATTGATAGTTTTAAGGAAGATGTTTATAACCTTTTTTGGTTTTATGCCGGGTTTATTGTAGCTTTTAACAGGTTATCTAGTATAAACAGTTTTATGATCAGTTTTATTATATAGACTTAATAACCTCTTGTAGAGTGTGATAAAACTTAAATTGTTCCTTGGGATGTGCGTCTTCACATTTGTATAATAACAAAGTCGCTATTTTGTTACTGTAATTAGCCAGTAAATAAAAAAAAATGAATTTCAAACACTGTTTCTCATTAATATATAGCATGACGTAAATGCTCAAATTTTTTCGTTTGTATACGGCACTTGCTTTAGAAAAAATTACAGTTTAAACTATAAAGGTATTTTCGATAAAACGTAATTTTTTTTCCTTTTCCAAATATCTCAATAAATATTAGTTTTATTGAAAAATGGGTAGAGACCAAAAATAAAGCTCAAAAACTGATAATGAATTTCTGTTTTTTATTTATTTACATAGATTTAATAGTTTCGGAGATATGAAAATTTACAAATCGCGTCCGAACGTTTATGAGACGAAAATTGCAGTTTAAATGTTAAATATCTTAAAAATTGTGACACCTATATCACGCACGCTAAGAAATTAAATTAAAGACAATTAATTGCGCTTTCAAATTATTTTTTATTCGTTTCTGAAGCATAAGAGATAAGAAGTTATGACGGAAAATGTGCGTATTTATATTTTTTTATATAAAAAGGTCGCCACTTTGTTACTGTAATTAGCTAGTAATTTAAAAAAAATCTCAAATACAATGTTTCGTTAAAATGTAGCATTACCTAGATACTTAAATTGTTTTGCTCATTTAAAGCATTTGCTTTAAAAAAAATGCATTGTAAACTTTAAATGTAATTTTGAAACAGTTGGACGCAAAATATAAACTTAATATCTCCGAAATTATTAATGTTACATCAATAAACAAAAAATATAATTAATTCCCAGTTTGTACTTTCTGTAACAGGTCTGTAACATTTTTTTCGATAAAGTAATATTTTTCGAGATACTCGAAGAAAGCCGTTTGAAAATACCTTTTTTTTTAAGCTAAAATCGCAATTTTGAAGTCGTTATAACTTAAAAACAATCAATTTACGTAAAAAATTGCATAGAACCTTTTCTTCTTAAAAATTGATTCTTTTTTAGCTCCAATAAATATATACATTTTGTAAGTGCCACCCCCTGAGAAGGGGTGGCATCTATCCCCTTTAAATTAGCAAGCCCCCGTACAATATAGAAACTTTTCTCTGAAGCATTTTCTATGATACTGCCCAAACTTAACGAAATCCGTTCAATATGACATTATTCCGAAGTTAAAACCTCTAGTTACTGTACTAATAGCGCAATTTGCAACTTTGTTGATGAGTATTGGATTTCAAACACTAAAAACAGATATACGCCATTAAACAATGATTACATCTAAAGAAATGTAATAACTTCAAAATGTCAGAATTTAATATTTAATTTTCTGATTTTAATACCGAATTGCAAAAAATCTTGTAGCAATACGCTGCAAAAATGTATTTTGTCAACTCATTGTATAAATAACTGTTTTAGATAGTAGATAGATAATTTATTAACCACAAGACAATACAATTGTTACAAATTTTATGTTACTAAAATGGAATAAACAAAAGAAAAAAGAGACAATAATAATAATAATAATAATAATATCTGCATATTCAAACAAGGTATAAACTTCATTAGTTCCTGTACAGAAGTTCCTGTAAATCCCTATTTTCAAAGAGAAAATTCTTTATTTCCTTTATTAATTTATGACAATTTTTTATACTGCGAATTTCGTTTGGTAAAACATTGTAACAAATTATGTAATCATGATAAAAACATTTGTTACTAGCTCTGTGTTACCTGAAGTTTCGAACGTTCATTTGAACGAATTTCTTACGAAAATTTGCAATTAATCGACAGGCGTACAATTTTTCTGGTAATATTTGCGATAGTATCGTGTTGCCAGCAAATATTACCAGAAAAATGGTGCGTCTAAGCCGATTTGTAGTTTAATGTTTATTAATTTTCACATAAAATTCGTTCAAGTGAACGTTCGAAACTTCAGTTACATAACTCTGCAAGTGTATCTGTAAATATAAACACATCACATAGTAGAATATGCCTATGTTCTAATTATTTTTTCTAAATGTTTTTTAGGGGTGCTGCATGGGAAGATGCGTTTTTAAATTTAATCGAAGAAGTACAAGATAAGAAAAACGTATTTAAGCATATAAGAATCGCCAGATTTGCTTCGAGGACCTTAGATCACGAACTGGAAAAGAATACCCAATCAGTAGTTCCTTATTTTTCCTCCACTTTTGCAATAATGGCAATATTTTCAGTTGGTAGGTTGGCTTAACGCTCATTTTGAAAGAGTCTAATCAACTTATTTTTTTAGTTACATGTATGATGTTTGATTGGGTCCGGTCTAAACCGTGGCTAGGTCTTTTGGGGAATTTGAGCGCAGCGATGGCTACTTTAGGTGCTTTTGGATTTTGTATGTACGCCGGAGTAGACTTCATTGGAATTAACTTAGCTGCACCATTTCTCATGATTGGTAAGTATCATTAATTACACTTATTTATTTATTTAAATTAGACTTTTCTAAAGATGAAATACCCAATTATAAAACAGGAGGGTATGACAAGTATAATATAATATTTAAAGTACTAAGAGAAAGTAATAAAACAGTAATTGAGACAAATATATATATAAATCATAATAATAGAGCCAATTAAAGAAAGAAAAACAAAATCATTTATTTCAAGTATATGGCTCTTAAATTTACTAAGGCTGCAGGGAAATATATCTAACCGACTTCCTAGTAGATTGCAATGGGGAATTTCGGCATTTTTTTTTTAATTAAAAAATGAGTTCTTTAGATTAAAAGACGAGACCCGTATTTTTTTTAAAGCAATAAACGTGAAAAAAAAAGTTTAACTATATGTTTTCCCCTAAAAATTTATGACGTATGTAAACGTAGTTAGAAAATTTTAGGCTTACTATAAAAAGGATACCTACCCTGGCCAAGAAGTTGAGAAGAGGAAAATTCTTAATTGTCATCTGAATTTCAATTGCTGTCAGTCTCGTCCCGGTCAATGTTGTTTCTATTATCTTATGCACTCATAAAGTCTAAATTGTTCATAAAAAACACAGTTAACGTAAACGGATTGACATCCAGTAAATTTTCCGAACATGCTATGGCAATAACAAGCCATAATGCTATATTTATCTTGTACATGTGTGGGTAAGTGCTCTATTGTACTACCTCCTGCAGTACTAGATCATCCTATCAACGTATTAATGTATCAATTATTTACTATTTTGACAATTAATTTATGATTAGCGAAAGACGATATATGAAAAATATTTGTTATCTTTATGATTTCCATTGTTTTTAAGTATTATATGAATATAAGTTCATTATTATGAATTGGTAAAATATTCTTTAATAGAATCTATATGGATAAATTCCATGAATTGCCAAAAATATTCTTTAATAAAATCTATATGGATTAATTCCATGAATTGGCAAAAATATTCTTAAATAGAATCTATATGGATTAATTCCATGAATTTGAAATATTTAATGGATTAATTATTTGATTTAGAAAACAAAATATTACCTTGGAATGTACTATGATTTAAATATATTAAGTATATGTTTCTTGGAGGATTGACGGTATATTACCTCATTTTTATATATAGAACATCTCTATTTGGTCAACTGTCAGTCAAATCTGACTTTTCTTTTGTAAATGTCATCTTTAATATTGATACTTTGGTAGGTTGATCTCTCTTTTACGGGGGGAAGTATATGTGGTGTACTCGTCTACATATTAGGATTATTATATATAACTATGGTTATAAAAATAACAAGCAATTATTTATTATAAAAAACCCCTTTTGAAATCAAAATTAAATCTTTTAGAAATCCATTTAATTATTTATTTAATGGCTTATTATTGCCGTACATGCTTCCTCAAATCAACTTTCCGTTCCTTTTTGCATAATTAAGAAGTTCAAAAACAACAAGAATTTACAATTAATTCACTAAGGTTATTTATAAGCTTTTTGACAGCGAGTGTCAGTCTATGGCAGAAAATAACATGGAAGTAGATACGATTACGCAGTATTTGCAACCGTCACCGGTCAATCAAAGAAATTTTCTGCTACATTTGTCTACGTCACAAAACGTTTGGTGACTTTTTGAGACCAAAACTTATGGGGCTTTAAAAAATACAACGAACTGAAAATAATTGTTTAAAATATTACTGGCAAGTTCTGAATATATTATATTTTCATATTATTACTTGTTTTTAAATATTTAAACTGAACTGAAATTCCCCATTATAGCAGCATATTGTATATATAGACGAATATTGAAGTATGTTTGTACGCGCTGTGGGCAGGTAGAAGGTTAAGTTGTCACGGGAGGATATGCTGGGAACATAAAGTTTAAATAAAATACGATGTCTTGGCAATCAACTTTATTACGAATAATTTTAGTTAAAAATGTTTGTGAGCGATACTCACACCATTGTAAGAGACTTGCCATTGAATGTTTCTCAAGTAGTTCATTTCGCGATAGTGGGTGGGCACCCACTATCCAATTTTAAAGACAGCAGTTTAAAATGTTTACGCTGAATACTTTCTAGAAGTTTAGATCTCACAAAATAATTATATAGTCCCTGCTGTTTTGTGCTATGAACCTATAGGATTCGTATACCTCACACACTATCGTCTCAATGTGCATACTAAAAAACAGTTTTTTATCAAAAGTGACACCAAGTGGTAATTTATTTAATAAGCACCATATAGAAAGTTCTTTTCACAGTTCTCAACATTCCTAACCACAAAAATATTTTTAAATCGTTCTCATAGAGAAGGTAGTTCAGATCTAAGTTGAAAAGCAGGGGACCAAGGAAAGATCCTTGGGGTACTCCTGAAGTTGCAGGGTATTCAACAGACCTAAAACCACTAAATACTACGCATGTTTCCTGTGAGAAAGATATGATAAAAAGAGCATTATAAGCGAGGAAAGTCCGAATATATGCAAGGAATACGGATTTGTTGTCGTTTAGAAAAAAAATAGCATAATAATTAGCATAATGAATTAGTCATCAAGGTCGCAACGTTAATTGTAATTTTCTTATTGGTATATTTATGTGTTTTCATTTTTTTATGTTTTGCACAGGAACTAACTTTAACTAAATGAAAGGAAAATGTGTTATTATTTTTGGGAAAAGAATGCATATGTTAAAAATAAATACTAAAAAATGCACATAAAATTGTTTTAAATAACTTAACACCACTGAACAGTGTGTAAAAATCTACATTCTAAAAAAATTTTGTTCTACGATTTAATTTTCGAAATTAATATCGTTTTTTAGAAAGTTTTATAAATATTTCGACTTGAAATTTTGTCTCTACTAAAAGAGCATTTGACTAAAACTCCGTTAATATACCGGATGCTCCAGAATTACATTAACAAGCGATATATTCACTATTTGAAACGATAAAAATATAAATAAAGAAAACCTGCAAAAGGCATGAAAGACTCCGTTTGATAACACCCCTGGAACCTATTGTAAGAAGTATGATATCACCCCCATCTTCTTTTTTTTCAAATGGTACTCTGTATACTATAGCCTGAAATCCCCACGTCATTCTGAGTACAGCAATATACCATATTTGGTATGTTAACAGTTACCTCGATAATTGCAAATAAGACGTGTTGCAAAATGGCCACAAAAAATAAATATGTACCACATCAATAAATTAAAAGATTATGCTATTTGAACAAATTTTCGAATTGGGCACCTCCGACCTCCATGCAAACTTGCAAGGGTCGCAGCAACTCTCGTGTGTAAGTTGTTCTAAGCATAGCTGGTGCCACTCTGTAGCAAGCGTCGATCCGATTCATAAGATCCTCCAAACATATCAAGCTTGGTATATCACTGTGCTGAGAACGACGTAGGTTGCAATTTCAGATTCTAGCCATACAACGTACCATTTGAAAACAAGAAGTTGGGGATGGTTTCTTAGGAGTTGCAAGAGGTAAGACGGTTCAGGAATGTTACCAGAAGGAGTTTTTCATGCCTTTTGCATGTTTTTTTATTTATATTTTTATATCTTCAAAAATCGGAGATAATGTAATTCTGGGACACCCGGTATATATATATATATATATATATATATATATATATATATATATATATATATATATATATATATATATATATATATATATATATATATATATATATATATATATATATATATATATATATATATATATATATATATATATATATATATATATATATATATATATATATGTTTTTAATAAAATACCTTCTAGAACTCGGATATGTTCTAAAATGTTTTGATGCAATTCTTCTAATGTTTAATTTACAAAAGAAGGGGCGAGCGTAGAGGCGACTTCAATGTGAATATCAGTCGATATTCCGTTGAAGCAACGTCGAGCGCGGTTAGTACTTGGATGGGTGACCCATCTTGGGAAATACAGCGTTCTCGTCCCACCTTCTAGCGGCTTGTATGTCAGTGTATACGCCGAAGTTACGTAATTTCAGACGAGGATTACGTAGTGGATATACCATCCTTCGGAGGGGATGTAAAGCAGGCGGTCCCTTGTCTATTAAATGTTAGGCAAGTAAAAGATCCCTACTCTTCTTAAGGGAAGAGGTTCGGCAAAATTTCCAGGTTGGGGTTGAGCTCGTCTCCTGGCGTCGGTGATAGGCCCTGGTAGCGGAAATAGGCTGACGTTGAATAAATAGATAAAAAAAAATTTACAAAAGAGTTCAGCGAAAAAATTGCTATTGCTGAGCCCAATTTTAGTATGACTTCACTAAAAATATTATTTACTTAAATAAATACAGTTTTTTTATGCAAAATTAATGCCATTTTCATAAATTATGATAAACAATTATGTTTAAACATGTCCGAATTCTTCATGCCTACTAAATTTTAATAAATTATCTTTCAAATGCCAACTACAAATTATTATTAAGTAGTAAATTTTCTTTAAAGATGACATAGTTCATTTTCTCCTCATTTGTTTATAAATTAATATCTTAGTGACTAAAGTCAAGCAATTTTTAAGTATAAAAAATGTAAAAACTTATTTCAGCTTTGAAA
Organism: Rutpela maculata; assembly: GCA_936432065.2. NCBI lineage: Eukaryota > Metazoa > Arthropoda > Insecta > Coleoptera > Cerambycidae > Rutpela > Rutpela maculata. The sequence continues at coordinate 383,762,129 of OW386285.2, read as the reverse complement.
ATTTCCCATCACATCTATCGTACACACAAAAAAACAAATATCAGCTTTGATTATAAGTATATTCGCAATAAAGTAAACATTTGTTATGGTTTCCTGAAAATTGTGAAAAATCGATTAATTTCAAATACGCCTTTCTCTGAGCACAAATGAGTTGGGAAAAAAATCTTTAGAGTTCGTATAGCTGAAATATTGTAGTTCAAGTCTGTATGGTGCATTTTTACAAAAAATAAACTAATATAAACAATTTATTTGGTGAAAATTCTAAAATGTTGAGGTTCGTTTAAGTTTAATCGTATTTTAAAACTATAAATGCTATAAATGTGATAAAATGGATGCATGCCATAGGCGCCACTTGAAACAATACACTATTAAACTTTAATGGGCAAAGAAGAATGTGACATTTTGTGACGCTCTCTTATATAAAAGCTAGTGGAATTTTTTAAGAAAACATACCAGAATATTTCGTATAACATGTTTATCACATGGGCTTCATAGAATTGCTGAAGCCATTCGGAAGTGCTACTCTAATGCTGATAAATATGCATTACTATTAGAGACTTACCATCTACGGGAAGTGCATTTCGTTGTCATATTGTGAAACCATATTTACTATGTAATGTGCCACTCGTTTACAAAGAAGCCCTCATTTTAACCGTCAATATATCAAAAACGGAAGACTTGATAAAATTTAAAAAATCATGTGTTTAATATGTGTCTATTGCAAACCAGCCGCTGGAATTTGAATAGTTTTGAAAATCTGCTAAGTTGTATGAAATATATGCTACTTTTTAGGATTCGTAATAGAATTACTCCAACGTAGCGAGGCTAAGAGACGTTCCCAAGGTAGAGGCTAGTAACATGACGTCACCTCCTTGCAGGCACGCTGGCCTGTGTATGTAATGCAGGCCCGTTGTTTTACTTCCACATCCAGTGGAAGTATAGTAACGACAAAAAAAAAATTTTTTAAATTTTTATTGTTCAAATAGGCTTAAAATGTCATGAAACGTCGAGATTTTAAGTTTGAGCGAAAAAAAATGTCTGTCTGTCTGTCTGTCTGTCTGTCTGTCTGTCTGTCTGTCTGTCTGTCTGTCGGTCTGTCTGTAACTTTTTTTTGTGCGCACGTTTACTCTGGAACCGTTTGAGATATTGACTTGAAATTTGCTACACATGTGTACTTTAACGAGATCTAGAACTAGATTATATTTTCATCTTGTTCCGTCGAAGAGTTGGGGGGTAAATTGGGATAAATTTGGGGTAAATGGGTAAATCAAGCAGGTAAGAGTCCATAAAATTGGTATTTAGTATATACAAGAAAAGCTAAGGTCTCAAAAAAATTTTTGGCATTAGCCACCCCCACCCCCTTATTAAAGGGGATGAAAAAAAATTATGATTTAGTGTATGTACAAGAACCAGAAACCTTAAAATATTTTTTTACTTCATCCACCCCCACTACCACCCCCTATCAAAACCCCCACCCCACTACCGATGTGGGGTATCGTTTTATGGGTTTTTGGGGTAGAGGATTTCAAATACTATATTATTAAAGTTTCATAAACAATTATTTCCACATACAAAGTTTTTTCGTTGTGAGTGACTTGGATAGACAATTGGATGTGGAAGTAGTGATTCCTTGGGCAGCGGTTTTTTATTAAAAGGCTAATGCAATATTATTATTCATCAGCATGCTTTAGAACTCCTATATACTAAAAATTTAAAAACATTTTGATTTATTGTTTTCGAATTACGACCCCTAAAATTATATTTTTCATAACTTTTAAAAGAATTGTATTTTGAAGAAGAAAAAAGTAATTCTTCATTTTCATCTTCACTTTTTCTACAACTATACTTTTAAATTTCATAGCACAAAAATTTTCATTGAAAAATTAGCAAAAATATTATTTCGAAAAAAGTAATTCCTCATTTTCTATTTAAAATTGCTTTTTGTATCACTCACTGCTTATATCTGTATCTGAAAAAGTGAATTTAAAATAGAAAATAAAAAAATGACTTTTTTTCGAAATATAAGTCGTTTAAAAGTAATTATTTAATATTTGAAAAACACAATTTTACAGTAATTCGAAAATCATAAATTAACATTTCTCTAAATTTTGGATATATGATAATGTTGATCAATAATATTACATTAGTGTTTCAATAAAAAACAACGGTGCCTGCAAGGAGGTGACGCCATGTGTTACTAGCCTCTACCTTGGGAACGTCTCTTAGCCTCGCTACGTTGGAGTAATTCTATTACGAATAACTGACAAAATAGAAATATATGTTTAGAGAATATTATTTATGTATTATCCAAATCACAACTTACACACTTTTTTATTTATTATGAAAATACCTACTTTCTGTATATTGTTGCCCTAATCTGGGCACGCTAATATACTAGTTAGGTAAATACTTTAAAACACTCATTATTGGAGAACCAATCAAAACAACTACTCTTCTAGCTAATACTGACGAAGTATTGAATTACATGATAGGATTCTTAGCATTTTAAAGAAAAAAATATATTGAAAATACTTAAATCATTTATTTACATTTAGTCATTCACACTTTTTTATTTAATATAAAATTTTTCTGTGTATTGGTACCTTAATCGGATCACACTAATATACTACTTAGAAAAACACTTTAAAATACTCATTATTGGAAAACCAATCGAAACAACTACTACTCTTCTAGCTAATACTGACGAAGTATTGAATTACATGATAGGATTCCTGGCATTTTAAGGCAAAAAAAAAATATATTGAAGATACTTAAATTATTTATTGAAATTCAGTCATTCACAAGAATTATTGAATCTTACATTCTATTTCAACTCTAGAAAAGTTGTACAAGTTTTTTCGAACTCGTTAGTTCTCATCAGTAGAGTATAGAAACATTCATTCATTATTTACAAACCTATTCTTGATTTATTTTTTACAATTAATTACCTTTTATTTATTTGCTTTTATCATGATTAGAGAATATTATTTAGGTATTATGCAAATCACAACTTACACACTTTTTTATTTATTATGAAAATACCTACTTTCTGTATATTGTTGCCCTAATCTGGGCACGCTAATATACTAGTTAGGTAAATACTTTAAAACACTCATTATTGGAGAACCAATCAAAACAACTACTCTTCTAGCTAATACTGATGAAGTATTGAATTACATGATAGGATTCTTAGCATTTTAAAGAAAAAAATATACTGAAAATACTTAAATCATTTATTTACATTTAGTCATTCACACTTTTTTATTTAATATAAAATTATCTACTTTCTGTGTATTGGTACCTTAATCGGATCACACTAATACACTATTTAGAAAAACACTTTAAAATACTCATTATTGGAAAACTAATCGAAACAACTACTCTTCTAGCTAATACTGACGAAGTGTTGAATTACATGATAGGATTTCTGGCATTTTAAGGCAAAAAAAATATATTGAAGATACTTAAATTATTTATTGAAATTCAGTCATTCACAAGAATTATTGAACCTTACAGTCTATTTCAACTCTAGAAAAGTTTTTTCGAACTCGTTAGTTCTCATCAGTAGAGTATAGAAACATTCATTCATTATCTACAAACCTATTCTTGATTTATTTTTTACAATTAATTATCTTTTATTTATTTTCTTTTATCCTGATTAGAGAATATTATTTAGGTATTATGCAAATCACAACTTACACACTTTTTTATTTATTATGAAAATACCTACTTTCTGTATATTGTTGCCCTAATCTGGGCACGCTAATATACTAGTTAGGTAAATACTTTAAAATACTCATTATTGAAGAACCAATCAAAACAACTAAAATGCCAGGAATCCTATCATGTAATTCAATACTTCGTCAGTATTAGCTAGAAGAGTAGTTGTTTCGATTGGTTTTCCAATAATGAGTATTTTAAAGTGTTTTTCTAAGTAGTATATTAGTGTGATCCGATTAAGGTACCAATACACAAAAAGTAGATAATTTTATATTAAATAAAAAAGTGTGAATGACTAAATGTAAATAAATGATTTAAGTATTTTCAATATATTTTTTTCTTTAAAATGCTAAGAATCCTATCATGTAATTCAATACTTCGTCAGTATTAGCTAGAAGAGTAGTTGTTTTGATTAGTTCTCTAATAATGAGTGTTTTAAAGTATTTACCTAACTAGTATATTAGCGTGCCCAGATTAGGGCAACAAAGTAGGTATTTTCATAATAAATAAAAAAGTGTGTAAGTTGTGATTTGCATAATACATAAATAATATTCTCTAATCATGATAAAAGCAAATAAATAAAAGATAATTAATTGTAAGAAATATATGTATTTTTTTATTGTTACATTAGTTTATAATACCGATAAATGTATCATTTCCAAAATTTTGTGGACATGCTCATTGTTTTTATTTTAAACAGTGAGTTACAATAGTCCGACAGACGACAGCATACAGAACTTCCAGCATATCTGTTACCATCTTATTTTTTAGGTATTGGCATAGATGACACTTTCGTAATGTTAGCTGCCTGGAGGCGGACATCCATTAAAACACCAGTTCCTGAGAGGATGGCGCAAATGTTGAGTGAAGCCGCCGTTTCTATAACGATTACTTCCGTGACTGACTTCTTCAGTTTTTGGATTGGCATTTTCAGCCCGTTTCCTTCCGTTACAATTTTCTGCATATACTCAGGTATACATTTTCACAATTATCCTTTTTACAAACCTAAAATATGAAAATATAAACCACAATAGTATAAAGACTGATAGGATTATTATTTGCTTTAATTTTTGGACTGTATAATGATTTAAAAACAAGTATCAGTACGCCACGTTGAAGCTACTATTTTATATTTGAAAATTATAATATCGGGCAAAGAATCGTTTTTCTCCAGATTATGTAAATAATTTTTTAAAGTTTCAGTTCGACATATTGAATCCACCATCTTGTTTTTGCAAATTTTAATATCAGATTCATAATCAGCGAGTTCAAAAAACTTACAGATGATAATTTTAATGTGCGGACTGAATATTATGAGCTTTGACCTGCTATATGGATAAATTCCCTAGTGCGCGTCCTCGGGGTGTAAAGTTAGCCTCTTTCTATTATCAGAGTAGAGTCCTATTGAAATTCATTATTATCGGCATGTCGTAAGTAATTATTTAACAAAACTCAAAATAAACTCACTAATTCCTAGTTAAGTAAACGAGGAAAACTAGTTTCTTCTAATATATTTCGAACAATGGATTTATTATGATAATGGATTGACTTAAATCATAAATAAAGTCTACTGTTGCTGCATATTATACATTCAAATAGTTTCATAACAATAATTATAGAATAGAAAACAGAAAACAAAGAGAATAATTTTTTTTATTTCTTTATTTTTTATATCCATTTGTTTTTCTTATTCCGGTTAACAAATTGAAATTTAAGTGTTATTTGTGGGAAACTGGGACATTGCGGATCAAATTACCGTCGCGATTCTCCTCTTTCTCAGATAATAACAATAATTACATCCTTATTTCAGGTGCAGCAACTTGCCTTCTTTTCGTTTGGCACTTGACGTTTTTCGCTGCCTGTGTAGCGATTTCCGGATACTGCGAACAGAAAAACCTCCACTCAATATTTTGTTTCAAAGTTCAACCGCTCTCTAAATCACGTAAGTATCTGTAATTTTTATTATTTTTGTAAATGAGACTGTACGGAAGGTCTACTTCATGTCCAGGAGTCTGCACCCGCTCCTGGCCAAGGGAAGCAGACTAAACAGACACAATAAAAAACTGTTGTACTAGTACGTCGGATGGCAGGCTCTAGCGTTCACTAACCCAATACCGAGGTATAACCAAACAAAACCTATTTCATTTTATTCAGCAGGTTTTTTTACATAGGAAATCACTTTTGACGACACTCTCCATTGGTCGAGACTGAAGTTACAAGAAAAAAACAAATAAAAATGAAAATAACAAAATTCAAATTCAACCACGAATAACTTTCAAACGAAAAAAGATAGAATTATATATTTTTTTTAGTTTTATAGTATAAACGATTCTCTTTAATTTGATGTATAATTTATTACAAAAATAATAACCTTAACACTAGAAAATTGACGTTCATTTAGATGTTACACAAATTGTCAATTTTTTTAAAAGCTTTAACTCGTTGTAACTCACTTATGTATTGAGCTATTCGAATGTTTTTTTCACCAAAAACTGCCAAATTTCATAGACTTCATTTTGTCTCAATTAATGCTGGGTCTAGCTCTGTAAATAAAAGAGGTACAGCCTTTTAAACACAACGAAGCGCACTTCGGCGACGGAGTCCCAAGGCTTCCCCTCTCGTTCCCGGTACATCCCGCGTTCGCCATAAACCACGCAAGGCTATAATCAGCGGCCGTAACAAAAGCTTTACAATAATCTTCCTTTATTGTAAGATGATAAAATTAATAAATCAAATTGAATAATATGATATTAATTGGATATTAAATGGAAAATAATAGGTATCAGACAGAGATAACTGATTTTCAGATTTTCATTGTTAAACTCATGCCAGCTAGTAAAGTTTCTACTTTGCTTCGTAAATTTTAATATTTTCCATAAAGTGTCAGAGGTAACCACATAATCAAAACAGTTATTTGGCATGCTTTCACTAACTCGTAGAGGATGTGAACGATTAGTTGGATTTTTGTACATCTATATTTTTGTTTTCATGTAAACTGGAAGGGTTAAAATCAGTTAAAATTTATTGGATAGATTTTCTTGTGTAAATAGGCCCATCTTTTTTTAAATAATACCATTCCAAGCAGTAATAGAATAGAATAGAATAGAATAGAATTTTATTCATGCTGTACATATATATATATATATATATATATATATATATATATATTGTTTGCATATGTCAGAGATAAAAAACTAACGACTTAATTTAAAAACAAGTATAAAAAAACAGAGTCACGATAACACAATATAAAATAAGTAGTAGTCATAAAAACTAGTACCTCAAGTAGAGGAAAAAACGTAAAATGTAACATTGTCAAAAACACAGAAAAAACAATTAATACAAAAATGCTAAAATATAACGTTAAATATAATGAATCTAATTAGACAGACGATAAATTGGGCAAGGAGCCGAAATATTCAAAATATTCGTCATATGAGTAGAAGGCATTCTGTAAAAGGATATTTTTTATTTTTAGCTTAAACGTGTTTACACTCATATCAAGATTTTGTAAATCTTTAGGTAACAAATTAAAAAATTTGATTGATAGGTAGGAATTCTGAGATTTACTTAGTCTATATTTGGGCAATCTTAGATTTGTTTTTGTCCTAGTGTCATGGTTATGTAATGGGAGTGGTATTTTTACCATCTAGCCTGTCTTAGTTTTGATCAAAATTGTCGATGTCGATGAATGTAATTGTTTTCTTCAGAACTTACTGGAGGAACTCCAGGTGGAATAAAAATGTCGTAGTTTTTACTAATACGTGACTAGCTAAAGATGTTAAATATCCGTATTTCATCGTAGGAATAACCATAGCCAAAAGAATAAAGCATGTCAATAAGTTTTTTTCTTCTGACGGCACGATACACATGTAATTATATGTAAAGGATTAAAAAAATGGTCTATGCTGGTTGCTTTTTTTTTTCATGTTTATTAATATAAATTGCATTATTATAGAAATAACGTTTAAATCAAATTTGTCTGTGCCGACATATTTAGTATCCACGACATAAATGTTTATAACAAATCTGAAGCTTCTTGTTTACATTAATGATTATTCTGAATAGTAGTCGTGTTTTTTACAGTTTTAAAATGTCCACCTATAGCTTCATTTAAGATACTGGCAGCACTTGTGTCAACAGTATAACAACAAAAATTCATTAGTCTTTTTAGCTTTATTATCACTTGAATGAACTGTTGTATTTCCTTTGTGTTTCCATAAACAATTTGTTTGTTTAAATGCTTTCTAGTCTCTTTCTTACATTTCCGCTGCTATAATAATCTAATTCTTTTTCCGTGATTTTTTCAAATATATCAAGGAGTGTTTTTAGAAATGTTAATGTTAAGGATTCCTTTTTGCAAAACAGCAAGTTCAACCTCCCTAAATAAAATGTTTAACGCTACCTTAAATTCATTTTTTCTTTCAGTGGTTTAGTTTGTACACATTTAATTTTTTTTTGCTAATATATTTTGCATAACAAATTTTATGATAATTTCCGTCATCCCCAAATAAATCTGAATAAAAGTAAAACCTGCCTTTTATTTCTATATTACAATGCGTCACTGCAGCTTTAATATATTTTTTTTCTAGTTTCCGCGCCCGTTCCTGTACAAATCGCTTCTTAAAAATGTTTTTAATTTATTCTTATTTTTTCTGGATTTTCCACAGATCAGACAATGCTATATTATTTTAATCTGATTTTTATCTTCATTATAACCACATGAAGGCTCCCTTACATTTTTAATCACTTTACTAATATCAGAGGCAATATATCTTGTCTCTATTAATATCATTCTTACTACAAAAAGATGTCCGACAAGAATAATGAAATCAGTACCGAAGAGTGTGCAAATAAGTGCCACCACTTTATTTTATAATAATTTTTTCTTTCATTTGCACAATGTATAATAGACCTGATGCCAGTAACAGTTGGTTTTTTACCATTAGATTTTCTCTGCTTTCAGCAGTTTCGCAAAAGTAACACGCAGTTTTTTTCATTGATAATGTATCTACAATATACATAAACTGTAATAGCCTAAATGTAAATAAAATAATATATACTTATATTAATACTTATCCACACAATAATGAGGCCAGCAGCCGATACGTTTCTTGATGGGCCGAGAGCGTAGCGGGGGCGAGAGAGGAAGCCTCGTGTCTTCGTCGTCGTAGTGTGCTTCGTTGTGTTTCAAGAGCTGTAGCGCTTTTAGTTAAAAAATTAGATCTGGCATGAATCGAGACAAAATGAAGCCTATTAAATTTGTCAGTTTTTGGTGAAAGAAAAAATTGAATAGCTCGTTATATAAGCGAGTTATGGCGAGTTAAGAAATTGAAAAATGTTGCTGATTTGTGTATCTTTTTGAATTTTGCCAGTTTTTTTAAGTTAATTTTTTAATTATTGCAATAAATTATACTTCAAATTAAACAGCAATGTTTACTTGTCAAAACAGACAAAAATTTTATTTTTATCTGTTTTAGTTCTAAAGTTATATTTGATTAAATATTAAATTTCTAAATTTCTTTTTTTTTAGTTTTTTTCTTATATCTTCGGTCTCGACCAATGGAGAGTGTCGTCAATTTTGATTTCCTATGTAAAATAACATGCTTTCATAAGTAGTGAAGGTCCCGTCTGGTTATACTTCAGTGTTGGGTAGGTCAAGAAAGAGAAGGCTTTTCGCGCTCTGCCCGACGGGCTATACACGATGGTGATCAAGCCAGCAATCACACACGAGGCGCCGCGCCGCCGCCGGTGTGATGCAGCATCCCGGCCACGACAATGAGATAACTTCGAGTACTCGAACACAAATATATGCGCCTCATCTCTGGTTCGGACAGATACATCTCCCTCAGAGATTTATACGCACGATGTCACGACACAGCCCCACTAACGGACTACGTCCAAGAAATTTCCCAAAAATTACATGAAAAAAAAAGACAAATCTAGATCTTCTAGACTTAAGAGGGTCACTGAAATGACATGGAAGGCGGTTAAAACACATTTTTAATTCAAGCTGGGCGATAGTCGGCTAACCCGCAACATAACCCGAACTAGATAGCATAGTGCAATACTGTTCGATAAGACAACACTCTACCATACCAGGCGTGGCCTATTTTCCGGCAACCTCTTCCTTAGCCACAACCTCTTATTTCTGATCTTTCTCTTAACTTTATAATCTAACTTTTTCTATTCCCTTTATATGTTCCATTTGTTCTTGTTTTTTATCCTTTTTATTCTTTTTCTCCTCTCTTTGTTTCTAAATTCCTTTTCGACCGAAAATTCCCTCAAAAATTAAAATATTTTATACGCCATGTTTCATTCTACCACATTTTCCTGGTGGCAGGAATACCACCAGGGCGATAGTTGCTTCGAACGGGTTTTTTCATTGAGTTCTTTTTCCCGTGCCAGCAACCAAAATTTTTCTTGTTAAACCAAACCGAACCTGTCCTGTCCAGCCCTACATTTACCACGGCGCTACGCGCCATGTTTGTCTGGTTGACAATGGACCAACATCCGGCATGGCAAATTCTGTGTATTAAAATGCTTAATAAATTTGTTTACTACTACTACTTGAATTTTATCAACGATTTGTGAAATTAGTAAGGAAAATGAGGTGATTATTTGACGTATGCAGAAGTTGAAAAACAAGACTTTAACCGATTTTTGTAACGGATAAGGGAATAATCAAATCACTGATATTTCATATTTTTTACGTCTCACTGAAAACTCTTTCAGAAGTAAATGATTCGTAAATGAGTCCGTAATTCTTCAAATTCCAGTCATTTAATGTCCTTTCAGAGAGAATTTTATCACAAGTTATTTAATTACAATCATTTGGATTTAATATTTTACCTCGCATTTTATCCATAATTATTACAATAATCACATAATTAGCGTTTATTAACATGGCCTAGATAGTAAACATTCTTCTTTATAGAATTGGATATAAATGTAGGAAGTTATATAAGTACGAATTCTTTCTCTTGCAAATCAAAAATTGGAACACCATGTTGAAAGAAGTGGCACAGAATTATTATATAACATTTTATGTGCTATAAAAGCAGATCATCGACAACGTAACCTGAGGATATCTCGGAAGTGTATCACTTTCTTGTTTCTCATGTTTGGGACCAGATAGTACGAAGAGTTATTCTGCAATTGTAGTGCTCTCTCCGATTTTCTGATATTAACGTATGTTGGTGTTGTTTCATTATGCTTACGTAAATCAAAGTGTAGGAAGATTAGGTTTAAATTTTATATGAATATATTTTTATACAGGGTGTTTTTGAAATACATCCATGTATTTTTAATCTGTGACTACTTGTGTAATGTGAAAACCACTTTTTAAATTTAAAAATTCAAAACAAAAGTATTAGCACAAACACAACATAAGTTGTTCACTTGTATTCCAGCTTTGCCAAGGCTGCACAAAATGATCAAATTATAAATAGAACCGAGAATAGAAGTGAAAACAAACATGTACAAAGTTGTTATTTTATATAGATAAAGTAAGTGCTAGCCCTCGATTGAAAATGTCCACAATCCTTTAAATGCTATACAGCTGGCACAAGAATCGTTCGTCAAGAACACATTATTAGGAACCATCACTGGTAAAGTATCTGTACGAGCCTGATGCATTTTCTCCTACCACAATTGTGCTAGCTCTATAAAAATAAAGGGCTTCGAAGATACTTTAAAATTAAGAAAACTATTGATTTTGAAAATATGTCCACATTCATATTTAACACTACGCAGTTCCAAAACTATGGTAAAAAGGCGATCCGAAACAGTTTTAAAAATTAACAAAAACTACAATGAAACTTTAATACAGCTGGATTTTGTAAAGTTAGTAGTGGATTGTGTGAGTCGGACGAAAACCCGACTATTGCCGGATGCAACCAGATTAGTTCTTCTCCCGTTTTCGAGGATGCTGAACACCGTGGTGGTGGCAGAATTTCTCGTTGAGGTGACCCACCCCCGCAAATGGCCAATAACCACTCCTAAACGGGGTCAAATCGTATTACAATTGTTTGTGACTTATTTGGTGATCCCGTTCACGAGGATGCTAAACATCTTGGTGATGGTGAAATTCCTCCTCGGGGTGATCCACCCAAGGGAGGGTGGGTGACCCCGTAAATGGTCAATACATGGCCAACAACAACCCTCCAAAGGGGAGAGAGTGCGTTCTCAACATACCCCCGGGCAATGCTACACAGGAAAGAAACTCATCAACAAAGTCATCTTCATTTACCGTGGAGCTGAAAAATGTATATTTTTTGTACATGTTTTTTTGGAAAAATAGGTTTATATAATAATTGAAACATCTGATTTATTTAATTATAATATAAGATTATATAAAATATTTTTATTGCAGGGATATTTTTTTGCCATTGAGGGGGGTGAACGGGTGTCAAGCACTCGATTCGTGGTAATATGCGTATTCCGCATACTCAAAAATGGGAGGGAAACCTTTATGTCCAGTGGTATGTTGAGAGCGCTCTCTCACCTCTTTGGAGGGTGGTTATTGGCCGTTGATGGGGTGGGCGGGTGTCAGGCACGTGTCCCAGGGTCCTCCCCATAATTGGCATGTTTAAAAATGGGGGATCAATAAGTTAGATTCTGTGAAACATTATCAATACACTTTTGACATCATTTGGGGATGGTTTTTTTCCGTTTTCGAGAGTGGGTCACCCTAACGAGAAATTCTGCCACCACCACAATGTTCAGCATCATCGGAAACTGAGGAGAGAACTACTTTGGTTACATCAGACAATAGTCGGGTTTTTCCGACTCACACAATCCTCTAATATGTATAAGTGTTCTTAAACTTGACATGAAATCCATCTACAACTAGCAATTTGTAAAGATATAGCATAGTTGCAAGGCGGTTAATAAAACAGCGCTACAGTTCGAAAGTTTTATTAGGGCTGTAAGATATTATCGAGAATTTAAATTTTCTGTAATAAATATTCTGTGATGTGCGTAGGGTTTAGGAACATGTTTCTTATAATTCTCAAAACATTTATTTATTAAACATTCATTAACACAACATAAAAAAATGCCTCATAAAAGTTTTTAGATGTTACATTTGACATGTATGGATGGTATCAATTTTAATACAACTATTTAAAATTGCCACAAAATAACCTTTTTGGACGGAGAAAAAACCATTATAAAACTCCAAATAAAACTACAAAAGAATATATTTATTATGCCATTCATAAATGTTTAGGAACACTAAAATTACATTGTACTTCACAAACGTCTTGCACAACTACAATTCAGTATAACTTTAATAAAACTTCAAGCCACAACTATAAAACGAGTCGCCTATTATACAACGTTACATTAACTTTAACGAAACTCGATTAAAAACTGTTTAGAAAATTTTGGACAGTTGTAACTTTTTAACCGACTTCATGAAATTTAAAAAGGAAGATGTTCTCAATCCGACCCGTATGTGTGTGTTTTTTTTTTACATTTGTTCAATGATTACTCTGGTGTAGCTTAAGCGATTTCTGTCAAACCTATTGCAAACTGTAGGCGGCGATCCCACACTAAATTTATAAAGCTACATCTAGTGTAAGGTGAACAAAAATTGGAAAAAATATTTTACATTACGAGGTATTCTAAGATTTGGCGGAGACGCCGGTGATTTCAATGAAAAGGTTTGTTCTAGATTTATAATAATGAAAATTTTTCACGAACAACGGCATGTCATATACCATTTTGCAACGAACAAGAGCCTTGCATGGAGGCGAATCAGCTGAAGAATGTTTTCTACGGCAACAGTATGAACTTAGACTTTTATAGAGAAACGTGCTCGTTGAACAATTTACTTTTATAAAGAAATTAAACAGCAAGCTTTCGCCCTGGGCGTTGTTTTTTAATGCCCTTACTGATGACAAAGAAGGAAACTACATTACAGACCTGACCGATATTTACTCCGGCGAACAAATATTTCATTGTATGATGATTTTTGAGATGTAATAATACCAGCAATTTTTTGCAGATTTACATGAAACCTGGTACGTGGGGATTTCAGTATTCGGCGATAGCTAGTACGACGGCGAATTCAATATAGCAGACATAATTGAAAAGTCTTAGTAATCTTTGCATTTCTGCAAGGACTCACACAGTTTATTTGTGACCCTGCTGGATTCTAAATCCGACAGAGCCAAGCCACATAAATTTTTAACTCAGCTCGGCTACATAGATTCGTTCTTTTGCGAAAATCTTTTGTCCCAAATCAATTACGGCTTTATCTAACGTGGTGCCTTGCAACTAGAGCTTGGAGCTAGATTATATTTTGATCTTATTCCGTTGAAGGTTGGTAAATTGGGGTAAACAGTTAAAGCAAACAAGTAAGAGACCATAAAATTGGAATTTAGTATATATACGAAAAGCCAAGGTCTCATTTTTTTTGGCATCAGCCACTCCCACCCCATTATTAAAGAGGGCGAAAAAAAGAAAAGTGTGATTTAGTGAGTGTACAAAAAAGAAAGGCCTCAACTTTTGTTTTGACATCAGTCTCTCCCACTACCACGCCATTATCACTCCCACATCATTATTAAAAAATAAAATTGATAATTAGTGCGTGTACAAGAACCAAATGCCCCACTACCACCTCCACCGGAAATTTGGATGTGAAAGTAGTGATTCCTTAGGCAGCGGTTTTCCACATTTCACACCAAGATGAATGTACAGATTTTCTCACAATTGTTTCCTTCATTATGTAGAATTTAAGTAAATGAAAGAAGCTACTAAAAAGGTTTAAAAAATTTAAAAAAAAATCGAACCGCCTTCTAAAAATATGTCTAAACAGTAAGAAATACAATTTCACCCAGTTTTAAAAATACCTGTCTACCTCTTAGTGGAAAGTAGCAAGGAACTCTACCTTATTACCTGATATCAATTTGAAGTCAGTGCAAACATATCTAATTTCAAAAATACGTTTTGCAACGATTTCAAATTGTTATTAGGTAATAAGGTACAGTTCCTTGCTACTTTCCACTAACAAGTAGACAGGTATTTGTAAAACTGACTGAAATTTGATTTCTTACTTTTTAGAGATATTTTTTGAAGGCGGTTCTCGATTTTTTTTTAAATTTTTGTTATGATGATTTTGAGATGTAATAATACCAGCAATTTTTAGCTTTATAATTTTAAATAAAATGTTGTACAAACGTTTATCATAATTATAAAAACTTTCCTAATAGTGGAGTCAAATTAGGACTAAAGAATTCGCAATTGTCTGGTTAGGGCAGTTTTTTGTTTTAACGCGTTCAGGGAATCAATTTAAGTTCACAGTTCAGTTTTGCAGTTTCTGCGAGGTCGGCGTATTGTTTATTGAATGCTACAATTTGAGCCATCGTACATATTTCTTGGTTTTTTTTTTTTTTTTTGATGGCAGGACTTCACAAGGGTGCAAAATTTTAGCAACAATTGTATATTTGAGCCGTTTTATAATAATAATAATAATAATAATAATAATAATAATAATAATAATAATAATAATAATAATAATAATAATAATAATAATAATAATAATAATAATAATAATAATAATAATAATAATAATAATAATAATAATAATAATAATAATAATAATAATAATAATAATAATAATAATAATAATAGGGGTAGGGGGTGCTTAAGTAAGTTCAATGAACCTGCGGGCAATGCCGGCTGGAGCTTTTAGCTCCTGGTAGGGCCACCCATGCCGGTAAGGCCGCGGGGGAGAAACGAAAAACAGCACCTCGGTAAGTGTTATGCGCGCAGTCTATAGCCTCTGCACTTACAAGACCATCATGCGTGGTGAAGAGCCACATCCGACTAGAGGTTACCCTGTTCTAACAGAACATGATGGATCTAGAGGAGTAAACCTCGATAAAATAATCCGAAATCTAAGGTGTTTGCCGTGCTGAGGGATGCATGGTTCTGCGTTAGTGAACCGTAAACGGCTACCTCCGGATACCAGGCGGCCTCCGGTTGGAAAACAGCCTTGCTGTAGTAAGGGAGCACTGCTACAGTCGACCACTTCCTCTTCCCTACTCGTGGGACCATATATGAGTCAAAAAAACAAAAACCAAAACCAAGAGATGTCCACCTCTATAAATATGGATGTGGCTGGAGGTCCACCCCAAAATACCGCCAACAATAACGCGAGCCAAGAGACGTCGGTTCCCCCTCGGTTCTTGGTCGTGAAAAGAGACGAAGGCGACTTCTCAAGAGTGAGTCCCTTCGTAATACAGAGGTCGTTGTATAGCTTGATTGGTACACCAAAGAATGTAAGAAAAATTAATGATGGACTGTTAGTGGAAACAATATCTGCAGCTCAATCAAAACGTCTACTGGAAGTAAAGAAGCTAGGAGAATTTATTGTTGAGGTTATCCCACATCGAAACCTTAACACCTCAAAAGGTGTCATATACTGCAGAGATCTTTTAAATTGCACAATAGAGGATATCTTAGATGGTCTAAAGAATCAAGGAGTTTTAGAAGTGAGGCGGATCAGAACAAATAAAGACGGAACACTAGTTGACACGCCTAATCACGTTTTGACATTTAACACGCCTCTTCTCCCAAAACGCATAAACGTAGCATTCTATTCACTGGAAGTCAGGATGTATATTCCATCACCAATGCGATGTTTTAGATGCCAAAAGTTCGGACATACATCTCTTCGATGCAGTCAACCACAAGTATGTGTATGTGGTAAACCTTTACATGAAGGTGAACCATGTAAAGATCCAATTACCTGCGTTAATTGTGGAGGCTCTCACTCCGCAAGATCTCGAAAATGCCCAACATTCAAACAAGAATCGGCCATCCAAGAAATCAAGGTTAAAGAAAATATTTCATACATAGAGGCAAAAAGAAAAGTAAATATATCTCTACCTTCCCCAGGAGTGAGCTACGCAGCAGCAGTATCCACTCCAGCCAAAATTGATTTTTCAGACCTTGTTAAACAATTAGTTCCAAAAATTGTAGATGCCTTATCTTTCTTACAACCCCCACAACCTCCAGCCCAAGAAAAACGAAAGAGAACTGACTCCCCAGAACAGCAAACCCTATCATCAGGAGATGAAACATCATTAAGTACCCAAGTTGCTGAAATAAGAAAGAAAAAGAAAAAAGCGGGCTGGCCAAAAGGCAAGCCGCGCAAACAAACATCTGATCACTCGTTACCGTGATATTTATCTGTGATATTTTATTTTATTTATATTTATTAATTTTATTTATACATATATTTATTTGCTTTTATTTATACATATTTAAAAAAAAAAAAAAAAAAAAATGGATACAATTATCCAATGGAATTGTAATGGATGTAAAATCCATTTTCCAGAATTGAAAAGCATAATAGCAGAAAAACAACCTTTTTGCCTATGCTTACAGGAGACTCATCTAAAACCCCAGGAACAACTCTCGGTAAAAGGCTTCAATTTATTTAGGCAAGATGTCATCCCTCATCTGCGAGCCCGGGGTGGTGTTGCCTTTCTAATTAAAGAAAACATAAAAACTCACAGAATATTAATTCAGACTCAACTGCAAGCGATAGCTGTGAAAATTGAGTTCCCTATAAACCTAACAATATGTAACATATACTTACCTGATGCTAATTGGAGGTTGGAAGACCTAACTAATATCGTCCGACAGTTACCTTCACCGTTTCTAATTACAGGAGACTTTAACTCCCATAATCCTATATGGGGCTCTCGCCACTTAGACGCAAGCGGCAGAGCAATTGAAGAATTACTGGAAAATTTTGACTTAGTAGTATTAAATACAGGAGATGGTACTTACTTTAATTCTAGATCAAATAATTTTACAGCTATTGATCTGTCAATTTGCTCACCTGAAATAGCACATCTCTTGTCATGGAACGTCCTTAAAGACCATCTTTTCACCGATCACCATCCAATATCCATAGAACTACCAACACGAAACATACAAAACACTTCCTTTCGAAGATGGCGACTAGAACGTGCTGACTGGGACCAATTTGCAGAACTACTTAGTCAAATTGAAATGAAAGATACTATTACAGAAACGGTCGATGCTATTACTACAGCTATAGTACATGCTGCCGAATTAAGTATTCCCATGACAAGAGATACTCAATCAAAACTAACTGTGCCATGGTGGAATGAAGAAATAAAAAAAGCAGTAAAAGAAAAGAAAAGAGCTCTTAACATTTTTAAAAGATCCCCTACACGAGAAAATATGATTAATTTTAAACGTCTTCGAGCAAAATCTCGCCGCCTAATCTTAGCGAGTAAAAAATCTTCGTGGGAACAATACGTAAATTCTATTACTCCGGATACAGCTGTAACAGAAGTCTGGAAAAAGGTAAGAGCAATAGCTGGACGAAAATTTCCTAATCCCTCGCCAGTACTTCGGGTTAATAATGAATTAATATCAAACACAGAGGATATTGTAAACTTGTTGGGAAGCAACTTTCAAACAACGAGCGGATCAGCTAATTATGATCCAATTTTCCTACAGCAGAAACCAACACTAGAAATAGACTTAGATTTCTCCGAAAACAATATCTCACAATACAACGATTCTTTTACCATGAATGAATTAGAAACTGCACTTCAAGATGTAAGTAACTCCTCTCCAGGACCAGACCGCATTCCATACGAAATGATCCGCCAACTTCCAAGACATGTAAAAATGTTACTGCTTACCTTATTCAACAGAATATGGTCAGAAGGAAGCTACCCAGATCAGTGGAGAGAAGCTACTATTATACCACTACTCAAGCAAAATAAAGATCCCGAGGATCCAGCTAGTTACCGTCCTATATCTTTGACCTGCTGTCTTAGCAAGCTCCTTGAAAAAATGGTAAATATGCGTATAATGTGGTATCTAGAGAGAAATCATCTTCTATCAGACTTCCAGATGGGTTTCCGAAAATTCCGCTCCACCTCTGATCAATTGACATACCTCGATAATGCTATTCAAACTAGCTTTGCAAACAGAAATCATCTTGTAGCAGTATTTTTCGATTTAGAAAAAGCATATGACATGACATGGAGGTATGGAGTTATCCAAACCATCTATAACTGGGGGCTCAAAGGAAATTTAGCTCGTTTTATCTGCAGTTTTCTAGCAAATAGGAATTTCAGAGTTCGAATTGGCAACACTCTATCTGATGCTTACACCTTAGAAAATGGAATTCCTCAAGGCTCAACACTCAGTGTCACTCTGTTTGCCATAGCTGTCAACAATTTACTTGAGGATATTGACCCAAGAGTCGGAAGATCACTCTATGTCGACGATCTTGCCATTTTTTACGATGACAAAAGTATGGAAGAAGTTGAACAGACGATGCAACGTACCATAAATAAAATTGTCGATAAAGCTGAAAGTCGAGGCTTTAGGTTTTCAATAACAAAAACCCACTGTATTCACTTCTGCAGGTTAAGAACACCACATAATGATCCAAACTTAACAATGAAAGGACGCCCGTTAGAATTCAAAGAAACCACGACATTTTTAGGGCTAACTTTGGATAGAAAACTCTCTTGGAAACCACATATCGACAATTTGGCAATAAAATGTAAAAAATCTTTAAATTTGATCAAATGTTTATCTAGCATCAATTGGGGTGCGGACAGAGAAGTTTTACTTAAATTGTATGAATCCCTGATTTTATCAAAAATGGACTATGGGTGTACGATTTACTCTGCTGCACGTAAATCTCATTTGATAGTACTAGATCGTATTCAAAATACAGCGCTAAGGTTAGCTACAGGTGCTTTTCGTACAAGTCCGGCAGCATCTTTATGTTGCGAGTCTGGAATACCTCCATTAAAATACAGAAGACAACGATTTCTACTAAATTATGGAATAGGAATAAGAGCACAACCAAACCATCCCTGCTATGATATTCTTTATAATGCTCAGTTCGATATCTTCCAGTCACGACCCACAATAACAAGACCGGTGGGTATACGCATCCAGGAGCTGTTAAATAATTTAGATGAAGAATTCCCAACAACGTATGAACTAACATACTGCGAAATCCCACCCTGGAAAATTGCACCTCCAACTATACACTTTGAATGTGCTGCATTTAAAAAAGGAGAAACCTGTAACACCATATATCTATCGACATTTAATGAAATAAGAAATAACTACCCAGACTGTCAAATCATATATACAGACGGATCAAAGACAGACCAAGGAGTTGGAAGTGCGTTCGCAGTTCGAGATAAAACATACTCCTGGAGTTTAAATCCTAAAACGAGCATCTACACTGCCGAGCTCTATGCAATTTGGCAGGCACTGCGGTATATAGAATTTGATAAAGATAATAATACATTTCTCATATGTTGTGACTCTCTCAGTGCATTACAGTCTATTTCTAATAATTTTAGCTATAGTCCATTGGTTCAACATATTCTATCCCTAATTCAATGGCTTAAAGACCAAAATAAGTTCGTATATTTCACTTGGATCCCAGGACATATAGGAATACCAGGGAATGAACTTGCAGACTCAGCAGCACGTCAAGCAGCTGAGAACGAAAACGAACCCTGGGAAAATATACCACTTCTTCCAGACGACATAAAAACAGCATTAAAACTGAAAATTAACAACATCTGGCAAAATGAATGGACAGCAACAGAAACAAAACTAAAAATAACTAAACCTCTAGTAGGGAAGGAGAAAAGGCACAAAGGATTCACGCGAAGAGAACAAGTAGCTTTGACCCGCCTAAGGATAGGGCATACTAACCTAACATCGATCCACATGCTACGAGGAAGCAGACAACCTACATGTTTGACATGCCAAAGTCCATTGACGATTAACCATATCCTTACGGAATGTACAGACTATACAAATGTGCGTCTTCAACTACAATTGCCCGATAATCTGGCAGAATGTCTGTCACACAGTAGAGAATCAATGCTAAAACTAACTCAGTTCTTGAAGAGTACTGGACTATTAATGAAATTATAATTTCTAGATGAAAATGATTAATCGATTGTTACTACCAATGTGATATGAGTACATTAAGATGCGGCTAATGACCAAAGTAGTCGATGCCGCTACAGCACAAAAAAAAAAAAAAAAAAAAAAAAAAAAAAAAAATAATAATAATAATAATAATAATAATAATAATAATAATAATAATAATAATAATAATAATAATAATAATAATAATAATAATAATAATAATAATAATAATAATAATAATAATAATAATAATAATAATAATAATAATAATAATATTTCCGCATCTTGCCAGAGCGTTTAACAAAATCTTAGAGGACCCAACAAGATTTCCTCAATTCTTGGGTCGAGGAATAACTTACCTTCTGCCCAAAAAAGGAGATTTGAGAGATCCGAAAAACTACAGGCCAATTACCTGCTTATCTGCAATTTACAAACTCCTCACATCATTGATACATAAACATATCAATGAGTACTGTGACATAAATAACATAATAGGCCCAGAACAGCGAGGCTGCGTAAAGAGATCATTGGGGTGCAAGGAACAACTAACTATAGATGCGATAACTATTAAGCAAGCCGAAATAAAACGCCGAAACATCAGTATGGCCTACATAGACTATAAAAAGGCGTTCGACTCTGTACCCCATGACTGGCTAATAAAAGTGCTTGAAGTCTACAAAGTTAGTCCCACTATCATCCGGCTGCTAACGCATGTAATGACGACTTGGGAAACTCAGACGAGAATTGGAGGAAGCGCTGTCTCGAACATCAAGATTAGAAGAGGAATATACCAAGGGGATTCACTAAGTCCACTGTGGTTTTGCCTGGCATTAAATCCGCTCTCAGCAATATTAAATAGCACCACCTACGGCTTCCGATTAGACCCCAAACAACCAGACTCGAAAATTAGCCATTTGCTATTTATGGACGACATCAAGCTATACGCTGAGAGCCCGGGACAACTCAAATCACTCGTAACCAACGTCAAAACATTCAGTGACGACATACAAATGGAATTTGGACTTGACAAATGTGCCGAAGTACACGTCACAAAGGGAAAGTTAGCAGAGCAACCACTGAATACACGCGATTTTGAACAAATACCCCCAGAGGAAACATACAAGTACCTAGGAATCTTGCAGAACAGACGGATAGACCACACTCAGCTAAAGAAGGAGTTCAGAACAAAATACAAACAACGTTTAAATAAGCTCCTCAACACAAAGCTCAATGCTAGGAATATGATTACAGCGATTAATACATACGCTATCCCTACTCTGGCATATTCATTCGGAATACTGAAATATTCAGATACAGACCTGGAAGAATTGGATAGAATGACGCGCACTACGCTTACAAAATTTAGGATGCACCACCCAAAAAGTGCAGTTGAACGGTTATATATGGCACGCACGCAAGGAGGAAGGGGTCTAATCAATATCCAGAAGACGTGTAAAACCCAGGAGAAGAACATGCGATCGTTTTTCTATAATTCTGACAGGCCTTTCATTAGGAAAATTGTGGAATGCGACAAGAGATATTCACCACTAAACCTCAAAGATCGACAGCACGCTGTGGTGATCCGTGCAAATGAAGATATCCAGGCATCGTAGCAAGATAAGGTACTTCACGGGAAGTATCCCAAGGCTTTAAACAGTCCAGAGGTTGACAAAGAGTCCTCACTAATATGGCTGAAGGAAGGAAGGCTACACCCGGAGACAGAGGGATTTATAACAGCTATCCAGGACAGGATTATCCGTACCAGAAACTATGAAAAACATATCCTGAAAGTCCCCGAAATAAACGATATGTGCAGGAAGTGCAATGCACCGGGCGAAACCATCGAATATATTATTGGAGGCTGCCCAACTTTGGCCACAGGAATGTATTTGGGTAGACACAACGAGGTGGCAAAAATCATACACAGAGAGTTAGCGCTGAAACTCGGGCTCCTTATCAACCCGCCGCCCTTCTATAAATACACACCGCAAGCTGTTCTTGAAAATGAAGAAACAGTACTATACTGGGACAGGCCAGTTCAGTCTGACAGAACTCTAGACCACAACCGCCCTGACATCCTGGTGATCAAAAAGAAAGAAAAGAAGGCCATCATTATAGACATTGGATGCCCCCTAACAAACAATCTGCAGAAGACGGAGATGGAAAAGATAAATAAATATCAAAATTTGGTTATCGAACTACGACACGTATGGAGAATAGAGGAGGTGCGAACCATCCCGGTCATAATATCGGCTACAGGTGTTGTGACAAAGAGGTTCTTAAAATATGTGGAGCAGCTTAACTTACCCAGCACCCTCGTAAAGATTATTCAGAGGACGGTGATTCTTCAGACATGCCACATCACGAGAAAGTTTTTGAACGATGAAGGATAGACATCTGAACCATCCATCGGACTAATGGGATATGATGAATTTCATCCCCATTAACCGAGCCGAATCCCAACGGCGCGCGCGAGGGATCGGTCAATTTTTTCCAGCTTCGGCTGAGAAAGTGTGTCGCTTAAATCGATAATAATAATAATAATAATAATAATAATAATAATAATAATAATAATAATAATAATAATAATAATAATAATAATAATAATAATAATAATAATAATAATAATAATAATAATAATAATAATAATAATAATAATAATAATAATAATAATAATAATAATAATAATAATAATAATAATAATAATAATAATAATAATAATAATAATAATAATAATAATAATAATAATAATAATAATAATAATAATAATAATAATAACAACAATAATAATAATAATAATAATAATAATAATAATAATAATAATAATAATAATAATAATACCACCACCAAGAACTTCGCTGCTCCGGGGCCAGACGGCATAAATAACTGGTGGTGGAAAAAATTTCCTTCCACACACCGTCGTTTGGCCCGAGTTTTCAACAAGTGGTTGAACGAGGGGCAGCAGATTCCGGACTGGTTTGTCGAGGGACGTACTGTGCTCATCCCTAAAAAGGGTGATCTGTCTGACCCAAGGAATTATAGACCAATCACCTGTCTGAACTCCTGCTACAAGCTATTTACTCGTATCTTGTATGCTCGGACACTACGGCAGGTTGATCCGGTCTTCCAGCAGATATACGAGCAGCGTGGCGGCAAGAAGGGCATGGCAGGTTGTAAGGACAGCCTGCTGGTAGACCGCTGTATTACACAGGACTCTGTGCAGTACAAGCGGAATCTATCGATGGCCTGGATTGACTATCGTAAGGCATTTGACACAAGATCACATGAACTTTTGTTACATTTGCTCAAATGTCTTGCGGTAGCAGAGCCACTAGTGAGATGCATAGAACAACTGCTGCCACTCTGGAGGACCCGCTTCACCATAACATCAGGTGCACAGCGGGTTACGACAGAGCAGGTGGCATTCAGAAGAGGAGTATTCCAGGGAGATTCTCTGAGTCCCCTCCTCTTTTGCATCTCACTGCTGCCGTTATCTGTTGAACTCCGCCAAACTCGCGGGTACCACTGTGGACCACCCAGCAACCGGAGGCATAAAGTCACCCATTTATTCTATATGGATGACCTGAAACTGTATGCCTCCGGAGAGCGTGAACTTCAAAATGCTCTAAGGGTGGTCGAGGAGTACACGCGGGCCATTGGTATGGAGTTCGGGTTGGACAAGTGCGCGGTCGTCCACCTCAAGAGAGGGCGATGCGGGGAATTTTCTGAGGACGCGCAGCTCGCAGACGGAAGCATCCTAAGACATCTGGATGCCGGAGAGACCTACACATACCTGGGTGTGCAACAACATCACATCCAGGATGTGCAACAAATCAAGGAATCTCTCCGCGGCAAGTACAGACGCCTACTCCGAAAGATTTGGTCGTCCGAACTTTCGGGGAAGAATAAGGCGTCTGCTACTAACATGCTTGCCGTTCCTGTTCTGCTCTACTCCTTTGGAGTAGTAAAATGGACGGTAGATGAGCTGCGCCAACTAGACAGAGACACCCGCAAGATGATGAACATCCATAGGAGTATTCATCCTAGATCGTCCGTTCCTCGTGTTTACCTCCCACGTCATCGGGGGGGGGGGCGAGGACTCTTGGGTCTGGAGTGTATGCATGGCAGAGTAGTACTGAGTATGGCATGTAACATCCTCAGGAGCTCGGATCCGCTCCTGCTATTAGTGAGAGATCACGAAATCGCAGGGGTGGGCGCAGGATTGTTTAAGGCAGCAAAAAGAGCCGCAGATGAACTCGGTCTCGTATTCGACGCCAGACGAGGCGGCCGGCGCGGTGCTGACCCAGAGTCAGTCACTGAGCTTCAGCCGACTCGTCTGAAAGCCCAAATAAAAGCTGCCGAACAGGAGAGCCTGTTTAGGCAGCATGTCGATAAACCCATGCACGGTGTATACTACAAAAACATGGAAACACTGGGTTTATCGACTAGGCTGACATTCGCCTTTTTAAGGTCAGCTGGGCTTAAGTCGGAGACCGAGGGATTCATTGTGGCCTGTCAGGATGGTGTAATAAACACCTTGGTCTACCGGAGCCGCGTAATGGGTGTAGAGGTCCCTGATACCAACTGCAGGACCTGCCGTCAGGCGCCGGAATCGCTGATGCATTTGCTTTCAGCATGCCCGGTATACGCGATTTCGGCCTACATCCACCGCCATAACGCGGCTTTACGAGTGCTATACTACCACCTACGGCACTCGTATGGGGTAGACCAAACACCAGTGCTGCCTTACATCCCCGGAGATATTGAGTCCGTTGTCGAGAACGAGAGGTGCCGAATTTATTGGAACTACTCGTTCCCGACCGTCAGGCTAATTCAAGCCAACAAGCCTGACATAGTCCTCCTCGACCATCAGAACAAAGTGATGTTTGTCATCGAATTCTCAGCACCTGCTGAGACAAATATCGCTTTGAAGGAGGGGGAAAAACGGACCAAATATCGTGATCTCCGGTATGAGCTCCAAGTGCTGTACCCAGGCTACTCTGTCAAGATGGTCGTCCTAATAATCGGCGTACTCGGAGGGATGAAGCCTTCGCTGCTCTCAGAATTGAAGATCATACCGGCCTGTCAGAATTCGGCAGAATGGTTGGCAGGCCAGATGCAGAAGGCGGTTATCTTGGGGTCCCTTCGTCTACTTAGGGCACACGATTTAGGTATTTGCAGTCACTAACTCCACAGGTCGTGGAGAGTGGCTGCAAGGAATTCGCCGGCGCGGCTACCGTGAGGTGTCGGAGGCCACGGAAGTCCTGTCCGGCAGCGGGCAAACCGAAAAAAAAATAATAATAATAATAATAATAATAACTGTGGGAGTTGGCGCATTTTTATTTAAGGCAGCACGCAAGGCCGCAGATGATCTCGGTCTCATATTCGACTTCAGGCGAGGAGGCCGGCGAGGTGCTGATCCAGAATCAGTAACTGAGCTGGCGCCAAATCGTCTGAAAGCCCAAATTAAAGCTGCCGAGCAGAGAAATCTGTTCAGGCAGCACGTCGATAAGCCCATGCACGGTGTATTCTATAACAACATAGAGACACTGGGTTTATCGACGAAGCTGACCTTTGGTTTTTTACGGTCAGCAGGGCTAAAGTCGGAGACCGAGGGATTCATTGTGGCCTGCCAAGATGGTGTTATTAATACCTTGGTCTACCGCAGTCGCATTATGGGTGTGGAGGTCCCTGACGTTAATTGTAGGACCTGCCGTCAGGCGCCGGAGTCGCTCATGCACTTACTATCTGCATGCCCGATTTACGCGACTTCGGCCTACATCCATAGGCACAACGCGGCTTTACGAGTGCTATACTACTACCTACGGCACTCGTACCAAGTAGACCAAACACCAGTGCTGCCTTACGTCCCCGGAGAGATCGAGTCTGTTGTCGAGAACGAGAAGTGCAGAATATATTGGAATTACTCGTTCCCTACGGTCAGGCAGATTCAAGCAAACAAGCCTGACATAGTCCTCCTCGACCACCAAACCAAGATGATGTATGTCATCGAGTTCTCGGCACCTGCCGAGACAAACATCATCTTGAAGGAGGGGGAAAAACGGACTAAATACAGAGATCTCCGGTATGAGCTCCGAGTGCTATACCCAGACTACTCGGTCAAGATGATCGTCCTGATAATCGGTGTACTTGGTGGAATGAGGCCTACGCTGCTCTCCGAATTAAAGGCCATACCAGCCTGCCAAAAGTCAGCCGAGTGGTTGGCAGGCCAAATGCAGAAGGCAGTTATCCTGGGGTCCCTCCGTCTTCTTAGGGCACACGAATCTGGCATTTACAGTCACTAACCCTGCGGGATGCGGGGAGTGGCTGTGGATAATTCGCTGGTGCTTCTCCCGTGAGAATGTCGGAGACACGGGAGAACTGTCCAGCATCGCGCACGCGAAAAAAAAAAAAAAAAAAAAATCTTTATTGTCCAGTAAGCCATGTACATGGATTGGAGTCGTCAAAGGTATAATACATTAATTAGTATAAAACATTAGTTGTGGTATAGTATAAAGTTACAATTAATAAATAGTGTAAAACAAGTAGAATTACAGACACAAAATATAGTATTACAATAAAACAATACAAATGGTGCTAAGTTAAGGTTCTCTATTTAAGTACTCTTGTATACTATAGAAGCAATTTTGCTGCAGGAAGCTCTTTAATTTCGACTTAAAGCTACTGAAGTTATCGATATCTATAATTTGCTTGGGAAGTTTGTTATATAAAGTGATACCGGCGTAAGTCGGTGAACTTTCCAGAAGTGTGGTATTATGAAGGCTGTTTCGGAGTAGATGTCCATGTCTAGTGGGATTAGTGTGATATTCTGAAGTTGCTGGGATGCTAGCTATGTTTAGTTTTATGGATAAAATTGTCTTAAAGATATAAATACAGGGTACCGACATTAATTTACGCTTGATAAAATATGGACGGCAGGATTCCCTACGTGCCACATGGAACATTAGCCTTATGATCCTTTTTTGCAAGATTAATACACGATTTGCATTGGGAGCTTTTCCCCATAATACTATGTTATAGGAAATATGTGGGTAACAAAGGCTGTAGTAAGTATTGATGACTGTTTGCTCATCAAAACAATCTTTTAAATTTAAGATGGCAAAATAAGACGATCTGAGTTTGCCACATAGGTTGTCAATGCAGGTGGTCCAAGACAGGTTTGAATCAATTGTTGTGCCCAAGTACTTAACGCTGTCAGAGAGGGGAATGGTAATATTACCAGTAGTGATGTTAATAGCAGTTAGAGGGCGCCTATTATGAAAGTTGATACCTACAGTTTTTTGGGTGTTTAATAAAAGCTTTTTACATTGGCACCACATAATAAAATCGTTCATGGCTGTGTTGAGTTGGTGCTGCAGGTGAGTAGGGTTCGGTGCAGATATCAATATTGCTGTGTCGTCGGCAAACATTATAATTTTACCCCAAGTAATATTTTTGGGAAGGCTATTAACGAATAACAGGAACAAGAGTGGGCCTATAACTGATCCCTGCACAACTCCGAAATCGGTGTTGTATTTACTATAATTTTCCTATTAGTAACATAGGATAAGATCAGGCGTGAAATATTTCCTCTTATACCAGCTTCCTTAATAGGTCGGAGAAGCAGAGTGGGGTCTACACTATCGAATGCAATACTTAAGTCGAAAAATAGACCTACAACAAAATTGCCCCGGTCAATTTCCTTGTAAATAAAATCTAGACTATCAATGCAAGCAGATTCGGTTGATTTCTTTGACCTAAAGCCATATTGCGCAGATGTTACAATATTATATTTGTCAGTGAATATTAGTATACGTTTACTAATAATTTTTTTAAAAATTTTAGAAAATACGCTCAATATGGCTATGGGTCGGTAGTTTTCAATATTTTCCGAGTCGTTGCGTTTATAGATAGGAATAATGTTAGCAATTTTTAATAAGTCAGGAAATATGCCTTTTTCGATGGATAGGTTAAACAGGTAGACTAGCGGAACCAGGAGAGCGTCGTAAATATGTTTAATGATGCGCGCAGACATGCCATCACATCCGGTCGAATTGGTATTTTTTAATTCGAGAATAGCACTTTTAACTTCATCCATTTCTATAGGATCCATGATGATGGAATTAGGAATTGAGTTCGATTTAAGGTTCGCCGAGTTAAAGTTGGTGTTATCGTATACTGCAGATATTTGTCTAGAGGCATTCGTGGAGAAAAATTTTCCGAATTCATTAGCAACAGTTTCGGGGTCACTGGTGTACGGCCCAGTCTTCGTTTTAATACGTATTGCATTAGCTGTGTTTTTATGTCGGCCTAGTTTATCGTTCACCAATTCCCAGATCTTTTTCTGTTTATTTGATGATTCATTTACTACGTTCTTTAGGTATTCTTTTTTTGTAGATGCGAGTAATTTTGTGTATTCAGCTTTTTTGACTTTATATTCATTTTTTAGCTTTTCGGAATAGACATTTTGCAGTAACCAATTCATGTTTTTTAATTCCTTATTTTTATCTTTAATATTCTGATTAATCCATTTTTTGTAAGTGTTTGTTTTCTGCCTGCTGGTAGTTATAGTTGGGCAGGAATTATCAATATGGGTAGTGATTATATCGAGAAAATAAGAGAAGGCTTCATTTACGTCTGTATAATTTGTTAAATTACTCCAGTCAATTTGGTATAAGTTTTGTAAAAGTTGATCCAAGTTATCCTCATTAACGATTTTTATCGATCTTTTTGCGCTCGCTGTTTTTGCTTGAGGTAGTGTTTCTTTAATACTTAGAAACATTGCGGCGTGGTCGGAAAGACCAGGATCATAGACGTTGCACTCAATAATATTTGACGGGAAATTGGTAGCTATATAGTCAATCGCAGTCGCTGATGATTTGCCGTGAATATTTGTAAAAATTCTTGTTGGTGCAGTACTCTCGCATGTGATTTCGTATGATTTGAATACGTCATCTAAAATCTTTTGTCGGGTGCCATTTTCCATTCTATCGATATTCAGGTCGCCACAAACTATTATATATTGATGGGATTTGAATAATTTGTTAAGCACCAGTGTTAGGGTTGTAATAAATAAATCAAAGTTACCATCAGGGGATCGATATAGATTCAGAAGTGCTACGTTATCATTGTTAAGTTTGAAACGTATAGCACATGATTCAAAGTGCTTTTCTAGGTTATAGTTATTTAAATATTTGATTTCATCTACCTGTATGTTCTGCTTGCAGTATATGATTGTTCCGCCATGTTGATGAACTTCCCGACAGAATGTGGATGTAATTTTAAACCCAGGGATGTTAAAGTAATGTTCAAGGTTATTTATTTTATTTTTTAGACTTTGAATGTTTAAACTTGCTATTTTAATTTTGGTTTTAGTTTGACCTGCGGTAGGTGATTCGGTTATTTTTTCTGTTTCGAAAAAAATCGAAGCGTTTAACAAGTATATTTTTTGGCCAGAACGCCTCTGAGTAGAGGGTTGTCATTAAGTCGAAGTCGGCACTAACTTTGAATCCAGCACTCGTGTCACATTTAACTAGTTCGACTGTGAAGTCCCTGTTAGGAATTTTTTTGTTTAAATATTGCTTTATTGTTTCTGGCTTAATGGTTGGTTTAATGCGACCCATATATAGCCATATTTTTTTGGGGGCAGCTACAAACTCTTCGTTGTCATTCGAGTTATCGGGACCACTCCCAATAATTGCTTTACTTTTTGTGTTTTTCTTGCTAGGGTTCCTGTTTGGAGGTCGTTTATTTTTTGGGTTGACAGTCGTCCAAGGGACTACTGTGTCAGCTGAGGAATTTGAGCTAAATGAGGAATCAAGTCCATCTGCACCTATAGATATATTTTTCACTACGCTACTGTGGCTAGGTTTAGCGAGGTCATGAACAGAAGTGTTTTTTGTTAGCAACTTAACCATATCGATATTGCTTTGCTTAAGATTGGTTATCTCTATCTGTAGCTGTTCAATTTTATCAAGGAGAGGTTTTGTGTGAGCGGTGATTATTTCAGTTAATAATGTTGATAAATCTTCTTGGGAGAGATTCGTCTGCATAGTTTTGCTATGTTTATTCTCTAGTTCAGGATCAGCACCTTTGCGGGTAGAAACCATTTTACTGGATTTTACAATTTCGCACACACTAGAAACACTACAAGAAACAGTTGACACGTCTACACTCTACGCACTGTCTACGCACTATAGTTAGTAATCATTTTGATTTGAAACTTTAAGTGGTGATTGTACTTTATTTGATTAAAAACGCATAATTTTGCAATGTTCAATTTTTTTTAAATAATAGTAACAATTGGAATGAATTATAGTTTATGTGCTCTTATTGTACAGCTCAAAACGAACATTTTCCTTCTTTTTATTGTTTCCCATAGGACTTATAGATTTCGAGATATTCAAAGAAAAGCGATGGAGAACACGGTCTAAAAAATTAAATTGTTTAAATAAACAATACGCCGACCTCACAGAAACCGCAAAACTGAGTTGTGAACTTATATTAAGTTGATTCCCTGAACACGTTAAAAGTGAAAGAGGTTTTCATGGCATTTCAAACCAAATACACAAATACATTCAGCACACTAAACTCGATACTGATTCACTGCAGCAACATAACATTATCTTTACAAGAAAACAATTCATAAGTCTAACTAAAATTGTTTGTATCATTCTTATCTATTATGTTCGACAAATTTTATCTCTAAAATATTCCTCACTATATGATTTTATAGAATTAATAACTTGACACTGGCGCATTCACCAGAAATTAAAATAACATACTTTTATTTTTTTAAATATTAGTTCGTCTATAAGATTATCATTCCATGACACAACACTTACTAGATTAGATGTACATTTCCTTGTATAGTATTTCATGAATTCGGTGGAATTTGCCACAGAGAGAAAGCGAACTATCTAGTTGAGAATTAACATTTACTTGAATACTTACTAGGCGCTTGCTTTACATAATCGACCGTTTCATTGATTGGTGTGCTACAAAATTCTTGTATTATGCAAGCGTTATGACAAAACGAGTTTGTTTATATTATACGACTATATATACGGGGCGTGTTGGTTTATTTTTAATACATATGATTATCAATTTAGACGGAATGGGAAATTACCAAATTCGTTTCGGTTTCACAGCAGTACATGTGTCTACATTCGGTCTAACTGACAAGTGAAAATATGTATTATATTATTTATTGTGTAATTTTGGGAGCGAGTTTGCAGCAGACAATGTGTAATGTTACTTTTACCAAAATGATTTTAGAAAATGTATACACCCAAGTAGCACAAATATGCTATTCAGCTGAGATTACCAAAACGCAGCCACTACGTTTCAACAGCTATTGTTTAGTTATATTTTGGTCATCTTATTTTAGTCGTAGTTTAGTGTAAAATTTAAAAACGAAATAGTCATGATGATCTCTTTTTAGCTATATACTGGTCATATATGAGCAAGTAATTAAAAAGCAGCAATGTTAAATCCTAATACTGCCATTCTAGCTATAAAAATGGCTAGAATATGTTGACGTGGTTTTACTTCCAGTGGAAGTGTAGTAGCGACAAAAAATTTTTTAAAAATGTTTATTGTTCAAATAGGCTTAGAATGTCATGAAACGTCGAGATTTTAAGTTTCAGCGAAAAAAAAAATTGTCTGTCGGTCTGTCTGTAACTTTTTTGTGCTCACGTTTACTCTGGAACCCTTTGAGATATTGAAATTTGGTACACATATGTACTTTAACTAGATCTAGAACTAGATTATATTTTCATCTTGTTCCGTCGAAGAGTTGGTGGTAAATTGGGGTAAATAGGTAAATCAAGCAGGTAAGAGTCCATAAAATTGGTATTTAGTATATACAAGAGAAGCAAAGATCTCAAGAAAAATTGTTGCATTACCACCCCCATCCCATTATTAAAGGGGATGAAAAAAATGTGATTAGTATGTGTACAAGAACCAGAAACCTCAAAATATTTTTTTACTTCATCCATCCTCACTACCAGCCCCTATCGCCACCCCCACCCCACTACCGATGTGGTGTATCGTTTTATGAGTTTTTGGGTTAGAAGATTTCAAATATTATATTATTAAAGTTCCATAAACAATTATTTCCATATACAAATTTTTTTCGTTGTGAATGACTTGGATAGAAAATCTGGATGTGGAAGTAGTGATTCCTTGGGCAGCGTTTTTTTACTTTACGCATAACCCCGTTGTATGTATAATAATTTTTGGTCGCCATCTTAGATTTCGCCACTTTGGCGGAAAATTTCAAAGTTTATATTCTGACACTCAACTGATTCAAAATCAGCAGTTTAAAAACATGTAAAGCATATAAGAAAAATATGTTTTAAAATATATTAATGTGCTCTAGCTTAAGACTATTACCATTTATATCTACAAATATTATCATGCATGTCCTTGTTTTAGAGGACAGGTGTTTCCTCTACAGGTGGTTCTGCAGTGGTGGAGTAGATCCGGATGATATGGATAATCCACAAGATAATCAGGAACATGGAATGATGGTGTTCTTTAGGGATTATTTCGCATCTGTCATAAACAATAGTTGCGTAAAATTACTGGTAGTCCTCGTTTTTGGAGCATACTTAGTGGGAGCTGGCTATGGTATCACTCAAATAGAAGAGGGGTTGGAGAGGAGGAAAGTGGCAAAAAGCGACTCATATGCTATTGAATTCTTTGACAGAGAAGATGATTATTATAAGGAATTCCCCTACAGGTAAATGCTTACTACTATTTGTATTTTATTATCCCAGTTTGATTCTTATTAATATATTTTTTGTATACTCTTGCCTCTATCAAAATCTATTTAGGAATGCTTAAAGGTAGGAGACTCTCAGAGTTTCTAGATGACAATAAGAACATCATATTTTCAAATTTATACTCTATTTAATAAAGACACAGAGTATTAAAAGCTCATTATAGATGCACATCTCTAAAAACGTGATTAGGGTGCTATAATAGATTTTAAATGTCCCTTTATAATTTATATGGATAATCTGTGTTTTTAAAAGAAGAATTTACCGAAATACCCATACTATGACAGCTTCTGGGCAAATTACTACCTGTTAGTGTTTGAAATATTCGATACGGGGAGTGCCGTCTTTGTTTTTGCCACTCTGAACTATATTCTTGATCCCTCCCGTATATCTGGCTAAAAAGTATTGTTATGTGTTTCAACCCTCCAGACACATGTAAAAAAATCTAGAAGATTACAGACATCCTCTGGAAAATTGTAGAATGTGCTGGAATGTAGTGGAAAGATCCAGAACACATAACCTAAGGTATATAAAGGAATGAACAGTTCAGTTTAGTAGACAGTTGAGTTAGTACAGTTCTAATGGTCAGTTGAATAAGCAGTTCAGTACAGACAGTCAAGTTTGAGTTTAGTTGATGGTCAGAGAGTGAGACCAAATGATAAAGGGACTGAAGTAGTGAATTGTAGTACACAGTGTAAAACTAGTAAAGTACTTAATTAGTTGTTGTAATTAGTAAGTTAATAATTAGTGTTTAGTGTTACCCTGGTGTTATAATTTCCGAACCCACGATACAGGGTGTTTACAAAAAGGGTGTAAGCACGTCACACTATTCACAAACATCATAACCGCCTTGTAACAAGGACGAGACTAGAAACTGGAAATAATTGAATAATCCAAACCACAGACTCTCATACAAAATAGATTTATTTAGATTTTTCGATATAATTTCTATGAATGTCAAGAGAAAAAGTAATATTGCCATGGTCGGTTTTTCCTTGACTAATTTATTAATTTCTGTCTTTACCAAATAGATTATAAGTACGTAACATTCTATAACATGTTTAACCAATCTTATTTCTTTTCTGTTTCAGGATTCAGGTGGTTATTTCAGGTCAGTACGACTATGCTAATCCTGTAGTCCAGAGGCAGATAGAAAATCTGACAGAAACATTCGAGAACACGTCGTACATATCTTCAAACAGACTCTATACAAAATCTTGGTTACGTGATTTTGTACAGTACGTCGATAGAAACAGGGACTATCTCAATATTTCCATAGATACCAATGAACGGTTCGTCAATGCTTTGAAAGAGGTTAGTTAACGAACACAATATACACACTACTGGAATAAGAATGTAGATAGTCATTCTCGGGGGTATCACTAGGGTTTTTTTTGGGGGGAGAGGTTAAATTTTTCCCGAATTCTCCCAACTTGAAGCTTAAATTTCCCAACTCGAACCACAATAAAAAAAATTTCCTTCGAAAATAAAAATTGATGAGCGGGGGGGGCTGAAATTTCTCCCGAATTCTCCCAATTTGAAGCTTGAATTTCCCAACTCGACCACGGACCCCCCCATAGCGGCACCTCTGATCACTCTACGGAAGCAATCGCTATAGTCAGAGAGTTAATGAACGTTTTCCTTATGCCATTTTTAAATGAAAATAACTATTTTTTTTTATGAAATAATGGAAAGACATAAGCATGAAAAGCACCAGCTGTTCTGGCTGCCAGATGGTAGAACGGCGCAGGGCGTGTTCAAAAAATGGAAAAAAAGTTAACTCACCTACATCACTTTTAAATGGCTGATTTTTAGTGGTGATTGTATCCATAATAACAAATAAAAACAAAATATTACCACATGATTTTCTCGGAAATTAAGAGGTACCAGATGTGCCTGAAATTGCATTTTTACAAGGATTATTTACGTCGTAGTTAAATGGTTGTTTTTTTTAACTTTAAATTAAAACCCTCTATGACAACATTTATTAGTGTTTGACATTTCGTATTATTATTTGATCAAAATGGGTTACACAGAAGCAGAAGAGTTTGATATATTTTGCATCCATGTTAATAATAATAAAAATAAAATATAAAAAAATTAAAATATAAAAATATATTTAAAAGAATATAAATAAATTAAAAAAAGTATAAAATAAAAGAATATAAAATATTGTTCAACTCAGAATTTTATTTTTATTCTTATAATATATAAAATTTGTCTGCTTCTGTGTATTTTGATAAAATAATAATACGAAATGTCAAACAGTAACAATGTTGTCATAGTATCATCAGTCACAGCCTACTGCATAAGAGTAATTACTGCGCTTCCTTCAACAACCATAAAAAACCTAGAATACATGTTTGGAGCATGTTTAATGTCCGATATGTCAAGAAATATTACAGATGGACCTTTCAACCCGTATATATTTGAAATCAAGGAGACAAGATCTAAAAGAATATGTAAAAACATACAGGATTTTCCATTTAAAAAGCAACCTTCATTATTATATCACGTGACCTATGCAAGCAATTGTTTTGTTAAATGCATTTCAATTACATATATATGAAGTGTTGGTATATTTCCGGGTTTTTCCCGTGTAGTTGATAGACTTCTGCTAGAGCCACGGTTATCTGAACGACGTTTCGGTAGACTCCCATCTGCCATCTTCAGGTTCTCGCTGAAAGCTGTCTACTGCTGCTCCTCGTTGCTCGAACTGAACTAACTAAGCAGTTAGTTTTAAAACAGTGAAAATCGAAATTTCGTCTTACACGTATCTGATAGAAAATATTTCTGCCAAATTTCACGCATCTAGATCTAACCGTTTCCGAAATACCCAAAAATTTCAACCCCCTTTTTCACCCTCTTAGGGATCGAATTTCGAAAAATCCCTTCCTAGTGGTTGCCTACGTCATTCGAGGAACCTCTATGCCAAATTTGAAGTTTCTAGACCCAGCAGCGGTTTGAGCTGTGCGTTGATAGATCAGTCAGTCAGTCAATCAGGGTATTCTTTTATATATACAGGGTGGACCATTAATAATAGGCCATACTTCAAAGGTATATAAATTGCAATTTTGACACTCTGTGTCTTTTTCGACAGCAACAATTTACTAAAGCATGTATGGTATATCTTCATATTTTGGTCCAAAGAATCTACCTTTGAAGTATGGCCTATTATTAATAGTATAGATGTTTCCTTATTCGCACAAAAACTATTAAAGTTACAAGTAAACAACACAAGCCAAAGCTTAAAATAATCACGGTATTAAAGCGATAAAAGGTCAGAATACGTGCCCAACGTCTTTGCTTATTCAAATTCAGGTATATCAATATATCTCTTTCTGAGTTAGCAGGCAACGTGTCCCTTTAGTTATTGGTCTGTAACCGATACATTCAGATTTCGTCTAGAATTTGGTTAATGATACCAAAATTTATATTAAATTCGTTTGAGTATTTTTAACAATTATGAAAAAATAATTTACTTGGGGGTTTACACAAGGCTTATGGCCATATTTCAATAATTTTCCGCTCTGTCATAAATCTGTCGACTTTTCAAGAGTTTGGAACTAAACACTTCAATGAGTACTTTGCTCTTATATTCGTTATTTATTGCTTGGGTCCCTGGTCATTTATTTATATACTCGTTTCTTTAAGCTCGTTTATTTATACTCCACACTGATTGGCCCCTAAATAATTCTGTATTAGTTCTTGTCAAATATTAATTATATTTCAACTTTGTTCTTTTGTTATTACACATCGATTTATGCAAAATTTTTTGAGCTACAATTCACCAAAGCTTTATCAAATTTAACGCAGTTATTCCAACCCGGTATTTATGCGATTTAAGTGGGAGCGTTTCAGATACACAACCATGCACCCCGACCTATCCCACTGAACTCTGATAAGGATGATATCAAATTATAGTCAAAATAAAAATTTGGACTAGTTAAAGAATTCATGGAGCATTAAAGACTAACAAAATACATTTTCTTTTCAGCTCTACCTGGGGCCAACGAGCGCGAATTCACTGGACGTAAAATTTGACGAGACAAACGAGCACATAATAGCTATGAGGTTTTTCATTCAGGCAGTAAACATTTCTGGGACTGAGCACGAGAAGGAAATGGTGCGAGCTCTAAGGAAAATCTGCCACGAATCTCCGCTGAACGCCACTGTCTTTCATCCGTATTTTGTGTTTTTCGATCAGGTAAGATACATTTCATTACATATTATTTCGCATCGTAGTATTTTGTTATATTTACATGGCCGGTTTTAAGCGGTTTTTAAGGGGGGGTGGGGGGGGGATTGTTATGATGCCGAATGACTTCTCCTTTGCTCCTTTATTTTCTTTACATATGATTAGCCAAGTCAAGATAGATATTGTCTGAGAAGTTTTCTGGCAAAGGATTAATCGGCCTAATTTTTTGCAAATGATTTATTGGAATCTAAGGAACATTGGTAAAAAGAAAAAACAAGCCGCTGGGACTTTTTCATTTTTTTATTAATAAGCAATTTTAAGCACTAAACAAATTAATAAAATTTGTTAATTTGCTATCTCGGAAACTATTTGACCGACTGAAAATGTATACACGGAGAATTTTGAGATCGCTGATTACAATTTTGAAAATGGGAAAATTTAAGATGACTGACCCAAAATGGTGGCTATGAAATATAAAAATGAGATTTTCTGGCTTAAGTTTACAGTTTTGAAAAAAATTACAAGAATAAAAAAATGTTTAGAATGCCACTTTGCACCTAAATATATGACCCCAATTGGGCGTTAATCTTAGTTTATTTAAATAAAGTAACCATTCTTTAAAATATTCGGGTAAATCACTCAAAATTTTTGTAGTAAAAATATTTTAAATGGATATAATTCAATTATCCGTTACCGAATTAGCTTTACTGTTAATTAGTTCAAAGGGCATACAAATTTTAAATACAGCGCGCTTTCTTGATCCAGGAATTTACATACGGTAAAGACGTCCTCCTTAGTTCCTGCTTAATATTAGTACGAAACTTTTCAATGGGAAGAGATGGGATTTATCTTACTTTCCTGGCCTAGGCCGGGAAAGTAACATTCCCGTACGGTTTTTATGTGTATTTTAGACAGTAAATAAATACACGCAGACAAGCCAACTCACATTAAAATTGCATTTATTAGTAAGCAGTTAGATTGTAATGAAGAAATGTTTTGCATTAATATAAATTCCTTAATTTACAATAATATTGATTGTGATTTCAGAAAAAATTGTATGTGTACTTCGATGTGAAAGCACATTCCCGGACTTCGATGCTTGTTGACAATTTGCATCGTCGTCCGGGAATGTATTGTATAGCGACTATAGCGACTCACTCACTGGAAATCGAGAAGTTCCAAAAGCGAGAAGTTTCCATGGAGTCGCTAAGAAACAAAAAGGAAAACTCGATCCATAATGGAGAAGTTTCCATGGAGTCGCTAGGAAAAATAAAAACATTCGATATAAAAATATAATATCAATATACTAAAAAATACTAATATCACATAAAATATGAACATGTATTAATAACAAATATACGTATATTAACTTCCATTTTAATTTTATTTATAGCGATAACGCTATAAATTTGGTGACCCCGACGTGATCATTTGATGTCCAACGTGATAAATATATACAAGAAGAGATTCGATATATCAACTACCGTTATAAATTGACCATTTTATGAAGAGAAGAATTTTCCCGATGAATTTTGAATAGAGGTTCCAAAGTTGAATAGATGTTCCTATAATTTATGGTAATTTCCTAATTCAATCAACTGAAGTTGTATATTACAAGTACTGTCATCTGTTGGTGAGTGAGTTAAAGTACATTCCTTTTTTATCTGAGAGAGTAGTCAATCAATCAAACAATCACAATCGATTAGTTATGCAAAGACAACCTTCAGACGAGGATTTTCCTCAAACTCATTATGTCACCAAATTTATAGCGTTATCGCTATAAATAAAATTAAAATGGAAGTTAATATACGTATATTTGTTATTAATACATGTTCATATTTTATGTGATATTAGTATTTTTTAGTATATTGATATTATATTTTTATATCGAATGTTTTTATTTTTCCTAGCGACTCCATGGAAACTTCTCCATTATGGATCGAGTTTTCCTTTTTGTTTCTTAGCGACTCCATGGAAACTTCTCGCTTTTGGAACTTCTCGATTTCCAGTGAGTGAGTCGCTATAGTCGCTATATATTGCTTTCACAACACCTAAATACACGATATACTATTTTATATATTTTTTAAGTAAACAATTTTTGTAGAAATAAATAATGAAAAAAAATTGTACTTGTAATGTTTTAACAATTCTTTCCTTACAATATTAAAACACGTCTTACTTCTGTTGTTTCCACGTAAAATGCACTTAAACAAAGTTTAAATTGTATACTAAATATTTACTATTTTGAGACCATTATTTTCAATTTTAAAAATTACATATTAAATTAAAACAATAATAATTGCCTTAAAATATTAAATCATATATCAAAAAATATATCGCGTTTTTATACTTTATAGCTGCCAATCTTGAATCTTCCAATTTTCACTTCAAAATCGTGATCAGCGACCTCGAAAACCCCCGAGTATACATTTTCAGTTGGTTTTCTCAAATACTTTCCGAGATTAAATTAACAAATTTACTTAATTTGTTTAGTGCTTGAAATTGCTAGTTTATTAATAGAAAAATCCCAGCGGCCTGTTTTTTCTTTTTACCAATGTTCCTTAGACCTCAATAAACAATTTGCAAAAAAAATTATATCGGTTGGTCCTTTGCCAGAAAACATCTCAGTTTTTAACTTTTCTATATTGACGCGACTAGATGATTATTTAATTTTTGTGATACAAAAAAAAATGTAAATCTGATTGATGAATCTGTTTACCTATTTACGTTTCCAGCAATTATGACAGGGCGCTGTAGATATACATATTTACATATAGTATAGGTACATACAGCGCTCAGGGCTAGAGACTAGAATAAGATCTGGCCATGCTGCTGCGAGCCAGGATGATTTACAAGACGGGGGTTGCTCGAAAAGTAATAATTATTTATGGTATTGAGTTTTCATTGTTTTGAGTTTTTTTATGATTTTATTATATAATTGCCAAATGCCGAAAGTGCCGAATGGTGACCCATTTGCCGAAACCCCCTCTATATCCGGCCCTGTATATTTAGTCAGTTGAACTGACTCATAGAACTGACCAAGTTATACTCCATGTTAGTGGAATTTTTACTGGTGCTATTTGCGCAACAATTTAGGAAAAATGAATTTCTTCCGTATTAGGCGTAGGATTTTGTTTTAAGGCGACATGCGATAGCCGAGATAGAAAGTACTCCGTATATGGAAGGAACACTTTGCCTACGTATTGTACACGTGGTTTTTTCTACTAGAGTTTGGAAAGATTATTGAACAAATATTTTTGATTTTTATATTTGTCATCCAAATGGCTAAATTATTTTTTCATTACATACAGACCTTAACAATAAAGCTATGTTGGTTTTTCAAAAATTCAAAACAGAATCACCAGCAACAAAATTAAAATTCAGTTTAAACCCAATTTTAGCCTCATCATCTTTTAATATTGTGATTCCTTAGGTCATTTTATGAAGAAAAGTTCATATGAACATATGTCCGCAACAGCTTAAATTATTCGCTACAAGGTGTTTATTAGAAATTAGAAAAGTATAGTATTCTACTCGCGTGTAATAGCTCTTACTCACTCGGATGAATTGATGAATTGCGACTCTCGCCTTCGGCTCGTGCCGTAAACATCATCCTTTTGAGTAATAACTATCGATACACGCTCGTTGAAAATAATAATATACTATATTCATATAATCAGAAAATGAAGAAATCAAGACAATATTGTTAACAATAATAATATTTTTTGTTTCAGTTCGAACTGGTCCGCTCGCTGTCTATTCAAAACATGATTATAGGAGCAGGAATAATGATGATAGTATCATTTATTTTCATCCCAAACATACTGTGTGCTTTCTGGGTAGCCTTTAGCATAATCTCTATAGAAGCAGGCGTCGTCGGATACATGGCATTATGGGGCGTTAACCTAGACTCCATTTCCATGATAAACCTTATAATGTGCATAGGATTCAGCGTGGATTTCACCGCTCACATTTGCTACGCTTATATGTCCTCCACGGCCAAAAAACCCGACGACAGAGTAAGGGAATCCCTGTACGCCCTAGGACTACCCATATTCCAAGGATCGGTGAGCACGATCCTTGGAATGATTGCCCTACTGCTGGCAAACAATTATATATTCTCGGTGTTCTTCAAAATGGTTTTCCTAGTGGTATTTTGTGGGGCCATGCATGGCTTGTTTTTGCTACCAGTTCTTTTATCACTGTTTGGTCCTGGCTCGTGTTACAGACCAGAGGAAGAAGAAGAATTGAAGCTGTCGAGTATAGAAAAGTCCCTGCCTCATCCATATTGCATTCCGCATCCTCAGTTTACTTTAAATGGTAGTAATTTGGGGGCAATAAAAGACTCCACCTTGCCTAGCATCGAAAGATACACTAAAAAATCGTTCAAGAACTTTGGAGACATGGATAAAGACCTAGGTCTAGGCACTTCGGAAGAAAACTCTAGTGAATCATCTATTCAGTCTCAAAAGAAAGCCGCCCTAGAAGATTCAGCTTTGGAGCGTAGATATCGTGACGCTTGGAGAAGAAATTCCGACGTAACTTTGAACCAGTTCCAAACCTCACAGGTCCTAGATATCTTTGGGCACGATTCTGAAGCGGAATATTACAGACCTAGAGGTAGGCCGGAAGACAACAACACGAGAACATATAATACGCACAGGCCTGAAGCGAAATCGAAATATAACGCTCAAAGAAGGAAATACTCGCCTCCCGATTCGAGGTATTACCCCAATCCAAGCAACGCCTTAGCTAGATCTAATTCTTACCACAATATCGTGCATCCTCGATTTTTAAAGGAATCGAGATTTCCGTAAGATTAGGCTTTCATTTAGATTATAATTTAGAGGTGTTTCAACTGTTACACTATTTTTTGTTTTATTTATTGCTAAGTGTAATCAAAATGTACCAAATCGAATACAAGTTCTTTTTTGTGTGATAGTCGATTGAAATACCTCAATGTGCCTTCAAGACATGGTATGCAAGCGTGTGCCTTGGGTGTAAGGACGTTTATCTAGATTTAGACCAGCGATATTGAGAGTTTACGTTTTTTTAAGTTAATAGTTCTGGAAATGCTAAATATAGAAGAGACAGATTAATTAGTGAATTTAAAGAGAAACACTGCCCGTTCAAATAAAGGCATTATTAAAATTAACAGTTAAAACAAGCGAGAACTTAGCAAGCCATAGATTTACGATTATCTGCATCTACAATGGCAACAATATTGCTGTGATAAAGTGAATTGAACAAAGTACCAGTTTGACTGATAAAATAGCAATATTAATTGTAAGAATGCATGTAATTTATAGGTATTTTGCAGAAGTCAAAGGTGACTCGAACTTGTTACAAATAAATGTAACGTGATTGACATTTTATACAAAACGTGTTCCTTCTCGACGAGTAGTCAATGACTTTCTGTAAGCAAACATATTGCTCAAACAATAGGTATTTATATTCGTTATATAAGATTGTACAGTAAATGAATTTAGTTTTGTAAATTACTTTTGCATTGGTAAAAATAAAAACTGTTTTATACATTTCATGATTCTTTTCTTATTTCCTTTTACTAGTGTGTAGCAGTGGCGTATATATAGGGGGACGGACTTCCCCTCCCCGACATCATATAGTATATTGTTAGGATACTGAATGTCCTTTCACTGAAAGTATTAATAGTATTAACTATTTCATCAATTCAAAATCCCAATCCCATTGTAACTAATACTATGCTGAATCAGTAAAAAGATGATAGTAATAATTAATGGACGTGATCATCGTTGGAGGTTTAATTCAAAATAATTTTTATCAAATCAATGTCCCTCTGTGCTGTACATGTGCCATTTGAAACTCTTGACATTTCAGTTGGGGGCCGTTCAAAAATTACGTAACGCTATGAAAGCGTGACAACTTGTGTCGTAGGGGGGGTGTGTGTGCGCATCAAGTGTTACGTAACGTAATGCTATTCTTTTTTCCACAAAAATTCTGATCTAAAGAAAACAGTTATTTTTGTATAGACTGTACAAGGTTTGTCTTTAGTCACAAGATAAACCAAGTTTACACGGGACTTTAATATAAATGACATTTTTAAAAAAATCTTATTCTGATGGTGGGGGTGAAATTTGTGACTAAGGTATCTTCAAACGTGATTACATGTGAGAAAGAGGAGGGAGGGGGTCAAAATTGATCAAAATTTGCGTTACGTAATTTTTGAACGGCCCTTTGCTCAGGGCCGACCTTAATTCCATCACAACATCTATTTCCTGCGACATTTGTCGTCTGTCGCAGCTGAGACTTGAACTAAGGAGAGGAAAGCGACAGGCCGTGTTGTCT
Source organism: Rutpela maculata (assembly GCA_936432065.2). Taxonomy (NCBI): domain Eukaryota; kingdom Metazoa; phylum Arthropoda; class Insecta; order Coleoptera; family Cerambycidae; genus Rutpela; species Rutpela maculata. Next base: position 383,718,122 of record OW386285.2, on the reverse strand, counting down.
CCCAGACAACCACGCTCTAGCCCGCTATTACCGTCTCGGCAACACGAGTAAAGCATCACTAAACATTCATACCCTGGCCAGGATTCCAACCTGGGACTCCGTGGTCGTAAACCTAACAATTTTTTTTCTGAATTTATATATCTTTTATTTTGTTTAACTGTTTTACATGTCATTTGTATATGGGTATTTATTTCATTTTGTTTACAACATATGAAAAGAAAGCTAGGTGACAACATACGCGAGAACTGGGCGATGTCACGCGGCGGCCAGGTGTTCCGGCGAAATACCCTCAGATATGATGAATAAAATCGTTTTGAGCAAACTTCAGTGACATCATTTGTATCTATTTAATTAATGTTAAAAACTTAAATGAATTGCTCCTTAATTTAGATTATGTATTATCATATACGTTGTTTTTCACAGAGAAAATAAAAACTGCTTCAAAAAAAGTCATTAAATAAAAACATCCCAAGTAGCACAAGTAGTTATATTTTGGTCATCATCATGTTACAGTAGCTAAAAAGGATGGCTATTTAGTTATAGTGGCGATTATTAAAACTGAATTATTACGTTCTGAAGACGTACTGGTGATGAAAATGGGGAATCACATCTTGGTCTCTCAGAAACCTTTGTTTCGTAGGGCCAAGAGTAGCGTCAAAGTAGTACACGATATTAGGTGAACATCGTATATGAGATCGATTTCAGTTAATTACCGATTAATTACGATGACAAAATGGAGAAATTTTACCGAAAAAAAAAAAAAAGTCCCAAATCCCGCTCCTCTAATTCCTTCATTTTTGTCGGAATTCAAAAAATAAAAAAAGGAGTTTTAGCAAATTTAGTCCTATTTGAATTAACTAGAGTAGTCTTTTGGCGTAGGAGCTAAGATTAAAAAGTGGTTAACTATAGAAGCTCAAAATTTGCGATTTTTTGCCGAACATCCCTGTCAAAAAAATCTCATCAATCCGTATTGAAAATTATCAAAAATTAATAAGTATCTATGAGAACCTATATGGTCAATAAGTTTCTATAAGAGTTAGGTAAAGTTGCTGTTGAAATTGTTATCAGTTTATATCAGAATTGACCAGCAAAACGAGTCAAGCCATATACATTTGTAAATCCAAACATTTACTTATACCACATCAATGGGAATTTATGAGCACAGTATCTAATGTAATTCGTGCGGTTTTCCATGATTAAAAGACAAGTGTTTCTTTAAGAAACGAGCTGCATTAGGTTAGAACAGTTTTGATTTGCAATGGAAGATTACAAATTACAATGTTTGAATAGGGATTTATGAGATCAGTTTCTATGAGTATTAATGTTTTTTTTTCAGTAATATATTAAATGTGTTTTCATTTGTTTGAATGGGTAAAAAGAAAGGTCAGTTTTCAACTGCAATTACAAATACAAGTTTAATCGCTTCGAATGGGGTTATATGCGATCAATTTCTAAAAGTATTTATGCTGTTTTCCGAATATAATTGTGATGAGGTTTAATCAGTAACAAATTGTTCACTATTTGTTATGATATGGTCGGAAATTCCAAGTACACATTTAGTATTCCTTCAAGAGGATTGATGAGAGCAGTTTCTACGAGTATCTATTTGTTGTTCCTATAGTAAATTATATAAGTCTTTATCGGTACAGATTCGGATCTAATTTAAATATGAAAATTATATCAGAATAAAGCAACCAAATATTTTAAACAGTATCTATTTGTAAATCCAAACATTTACTTATACTATCTCAATGAGAATTTATGAGAACAGTATCTAATGTAGAACGTGCGGCTTTCCGTGGTTAAATGGCAAGAGTTTCTATAAGAAACGAGTTGCATTAGGTTAGAACAGTTTTGATTTGTAATTGAAGATTCAAAATTATAATGTTTGAATACGGATTTATGAGATCAGTTTCTATGAGTATTAATGTGTTTTCTTCAGTAATATATTAAATGTGTTTTCATTTGTTTGAATGGGTAAAAAGAAAGGTCAGTTTTCAACTGCAATTACAAATACAAGTTTAATCATTTCGAATGGGGTTATATGCGATCAATTTCTAAAAGTATTTATGCTGTTTTCCGGATATAATGGACCCGTTTAGTAGTGACGTCAAATATTATGCAACCAACAATACAAGTGGAATAACGAAATTTACAGTTAATATTTTCGCTCTTATGCACCTTGCTATTAAGGATGACAAAAATTGCTGTTAACAATTTTGTGTTATTACTCAATTATATGGCATATCTAAGACAATTCAATTCATAGGCCATATTCTTAAAATACGTTAGATTCGTTATACATATAATTTACTCAATTAAATTAATATGTGTTTTAACCAAATAAAATTAGAGGCCCTGATCAACAGCCATATTTTTAACCCTTAAATGTATCGTACATAAGGCTCAAAATCTTTAGCAACACACACTTGTATTGTTGGTTGCCTAGAATCTGACGTCACACTAAACGGGTCCATTGTGATGAGGTTTAATCAGTAACAAATTGTTCACTATTTGTTATGATATGGTCGGAAATTCCAAGTACACATTTAGTATTCCTTCAAGAGGATTGATGAGAGCAGTTTCTACGAGTATCTATTTGTTGTTCCTATAGTAAATTATATAAGTCTTTATCGGTACAGATTCGGATCTAATTTAAATATGAAAATTATATCAGAATAAAGCAACCAAATATTTTAAACAGTATCTATTTGTAAATCCAAACATTTACTTATACTATCTCAATGAGAATTTATGAGAACAGTATCTAATGTAAAACGTGCGGCTTTCCGTGGTTAAATGGCAAGAGTTTCTATAAGAAACGAGTTGCATTAGGTTAGAACAGTTTTGATTTGTAATTGAAGATTCAAAATTATAATGTTTGAATAGGGATTTATGAGATTAGTTTCTATGAGTATTAATGTGTTTTCTTCAGTAATATATTAAATGTGTTTTCATTTGTTTGAATGGGTAAAAAGAAAGGTCAGTTTTCAACTGCAATTACAAATACAAGTCTGACCATATCGCATATAACCCGAATGGGGTTATATGCGATCAATTTCTAAAAGTATTTATGCTGTTTTCCGGATATAATTGTGATGAGGTTTAATCAGTAACAAATTGTTCACTACATGTTATGATATGGTCGGAAATTGCAAGTACACATTTGGTATTCCTTCAAGAGGATTGATGAGAGCAGTTTCTACGAGTATCTATTTGTTGTTCCTCTAGTAAATTATATAAGTCTTTATCAGTAAAGATTCGGATCTAATTTAAATATGAAAATTATATCAGAATAAAACAACCAAATATTTTAAACAGTATCTATTTGTAAATCCAGACATTTACTTATACTATCTCAATGAGAATTTATGAGAACAGTATCTAATGTAAAAGTGCGGCTTTTCGTGGTTAAATGGCAAGTGTTTCTATAAGAAACGAGCTGCATTAAGTTAGAACAGTTTTGATTTGCAATTGAAGATTACAAATTATAATGTTTAAATAGGGATTTATGAGATCAGTTTCTATGAGTATTAATGTTTTTTTTTCAGTAATATATTAAATGTGTTTTCATTTGTTTGAATGGGTAAAAAGGAAGGTCAGTTTTCAACTGCAATTACAAATACAAGTTTAATCACTTCGAATGGGGTACCCCATTCGAAGTGATTAAACTTGTATTTGTAATTGCAGTTGAAAACTGACCTTCCTTTTTACCCATTCAAACAAATGAAAACACATTTAATATATTACTGAAAAAAAAACATTAATACTCATAGAAACTGATCTCATAAATCCCTATTTAAACATTATAATTTGTAATCTTCAATTGCAAATCAAAACTGTTCTAACTTAATGCAGCTCGTTTCTTATAGAAACACTTGCCATTTAACCACGAAAAGCCGCACGTTTTACATTAGATACTGTTCTCATAAATTCTCATTGAGATAGTATAAGTAAATGTCTGGATTTACACATAGATACTGTTTAAAATATTTGGTTGCTTTATTCTGATATAATTTTCATATTTAAATTAGATCCGAATGGATACTGATAAAGACTTATATAATTTACTATTGGCACAACAAATACATACTCGTAGAAACTGCTATCATCAATCCTTTCGAAGTAATACGAAATATGTACCTGGAATTTCCACACGTAACATGTAGTGAACAATTTGTTACTGATCAAACATCATCACAATTATATTCGGAAATCAGCATAAATACTGTTAGAAATTGATCGCATATAATCCCATTCGAAGTGGTTAAACTTGTATTTGTAATTGCAGTTGAAAACTGACCTTTCTTTTTACCCATTCAAACAAATGAAAACACATTTAATATATTACTCAAAAAAAAAACATTAATACTCATAGAAACTGATCTCATAAATCCCTATTCAAACATTATAATTTGTAATCTTCAATTGCAAATCAAAACTGTTCTAACCTAATGCAGCTCGTTTCTTATAGAAACTCTTGCCATTTAACCACGCAAAGCCGCACGTTTTACATTAGATACTGTCCTCATAAATTCTCATTGAGATAGTATAAGTAAATGTCTGGATTTACAAATAGATACTGTTTAAAATATTTGGTTGCTTTATTCTGATATAATTTTCATATTTAAATTAGATCCGAATGCATACTGATAAAGACTTATATAATTTACTATTGGCACAACAAATACATACTCATAGAAACTGCTATCATCAATCCTTTCGAAGTAATACTAAATATGTACCTGGAATTTCTGACCATATCGTAACATGTAGTGAACAATTTGTTACTGATCAAACCTCATCACAATTATATTCGGAAAACAGCATAAATACTGTTAGAAATTGATCGCGTATAACTCCATTCGAAGTGATTAAATTTGTATTTGTAATTTCAGTTGAAAACTGACCTTTCTTTTTACCCATTCAAACATATGAAAACACATTTAATATATTACTGAAAAAAAAACATTAATACTCATAGAAATTGATCTCATAAATCCCTATTCAAACACTATAATTTGTAATCTTCAATTGCAAATCAAAACTGTTCTAACCTAATGCAGCTCGTTTCTTATAGAAACACTTGCCATTTAATCACGGAAAGCCGTACGTTTTACATTAGATACTGTTCTCATAAATTCTCATTGAGATAGTATAAGTAAATGTAAAGACTTATATAATTTACTAGAGGAACAACAAATAGATACTCGTAGAAACTGCTCTCATCAATCCTTTTGAAGGAATACTAAATGTGTACTTGGAATTTCCGACCATATCATAACAAGTAGTGAACAATTTGTTACTGATTAAACCTCATCACAATTATATTCGGAAAACAGCATAAATACTTTTAGAAATTAATCGCATATAACCCCATTCAAAGTGATTAAACTTGTATTTGTAAAAGCAGTTGAAAACTGACCTTTCTTTTTACCCATTCAAACAAATGAAAACACATTTAATATATTACTGAAAAAAAACATTAATACTCATAGAAACTGAACTCATAAATCCCTATTCAAACGTTATAATTAGTAATCTTCAATTGCAAGTCAAAACTGTCCTAACCTAATGCAGCTCGTTTCTTATAGAAACACTTGCCATTTAACCACGGAAAGCCGCACGTTTTACCTTAGATACTGTTTCTCATAAATTCTCATTGATGTGGTATAAGTAAATGTTTGCTGCTCCGTTCTGGTAGAAACTGATAGAAATTTCAGCAGCAGCTTTACTCCAGGCTCCAGTAGAGGGAGCTGTATACGTGTCGCTAATTCATATCTACTCTAATGTGACCTAAGGAACTGACGTGTGTTTGTCAAATTAAAAGTAAAGCAGTCTCTTTCACTGCCAACTCATTCATTGTTTCTAGGCTAGAATAGAACAAGAACACTCGAGGAAATAAGGACTTTGCAGTATTTTGTGTTTACCACAATATTAGTATTTCTATTTGAAATATGCAATTTAAACTGTATATTTGTCGGCATGCATATCCAAATTAATACTAATAAAAAAGCAAAATGGAAGTTTACAATAAAAATACATCTGTAAAATATACAATTGAAACTGTACTTTTGTTGACATGTATATCCACATTAATACTAATAAAAAGACAATGTTGAAATTTACAATAAAAACATGTTGATAAATGGTGTGTTATATACGATAGATACTGGAGAAAGGACGGACTGGACTCTTATGATATTACTTATAGAAAAGTTTAGAATCTCTTTAAAGTTGTATCTGTAATTCCATATGTTTACAGATATAAGGGCAAGGGTGCATTTGCAGACACTAAACTGTAGATTTGTTGATGTATATTTCATATAAGTACTCATGAAAGGGCAACATGATAATTCCAAATAGCTCATTCGGAATTACTGTTTCATAACCGATTTAAAACTTAATAAAACAGATAAAATCCTGTCTGTATAATAATAATATAACTTATAGGAACGATAAAACCGCATCACTTTTTTTTTATAAGTTTCTATGTGGAATTTTTGGCAGGGATGGCCAACATTTCAGTAGTTATCTCCGAAATGAAAAAAAAATCAAAATTTTGATGGTAGCAAAAGATTTGTGGTAGAAAATACTCGTTGGACCTTGTTTTTACTTCGAGCTAACTCCCACCGTTTCGGAGATATCTGCGAAAAATAACAAGCCGAAAAAATTGCAAAAGCATGCAATCTTGACACGTTCATATTTTTCGAAAAACACCATTGGTACGGCCGTACGATGTCGCAACGTAAAGAGAGGAAGTCTTCCAGATAAACCTGATCGTAAATTGCACGGCGAAATTAGAAAATTCTGCTCGGTACGAACGAATCAAAAGTATAGCATTTTGTGACATTTCAGAAAATCGATCTCTTTTTGTAACATGTTTAATTTCTTACTCATTTTTGCAACACAAGTTTTGGTAGACATGCATACTTTCATCATTGATACTGTCTAAGCTATCATGGGAAAAGAATCCAGCTTTATAAATATTAACGCGAAAAATCTGTTGCTACCTTCCTGGCTATAACCTGCTGACGCATGTGTAAAGAAACTACGGGGGATTTAATCTGGCATCTTTCTGTCTCTCTCAAGAAATGAGCTTTTCTTTTCGAGTGTTGGGTCTTTATAACATTATATTATTTTATCTACTCTTATTAGGTTATGTACTAATTAATGAACTGCTTTTGATCAATTAATAGTATCCATAAACAAACAGCGTGAGTTATAATGCGTGAGTTATTATAACTCACTAGGTACAGAGCCAATCTTCATGCCTAGCCTGTCCAATCGACGTAACGCGCAACACACGAACGTGGAGCCAGGGAGGTAGTGAGAGATTATTCGCGTTAATATCATAAAGATTTTCTGAAATGTCACAAAATGCTACTTTTGATTCGTTCGTGCCGAGCCGAATTTTCGAATTTCGCCATGCAATTTACGATCAGGTTTATCTGGAAGACTTCCTCTTTACGTCGCGACATCGTACGGCCGTCCCAATGGTGTTTTACGAAAAATATGAACGTGTCAAGATTGCATGTTTTTTGCAATTTTTTCGACTCCGAAATGTAAGGTGTTTTTTGTTATTTTTCGCAGATATCTCCGAAACGGTGAGAGTTAGTACGAAATAAAAAACAAGGTCAAACGAGTATTTTGCATTACGAATCTTCTGCTACTATTAGAATTTTGATTTTTTTTTCGTTTCGGAGATAACTACTGAAGTGTTGGCCATGTACGGCAAAAAATCGCAAATTTTGAGCTTCTACAGTTGACAACTTTTTAATCTTGGCTCCTACGCCAAAAGACTACTCTAGTTAACTTAAATAGAATTAAATTGGCTAAAACTTTTTTTTTATTTTTTGAATTCCGACAAAAATTAAGGAATTAGAGGGGGCGGGATTTTTTCAGTAAAATTTCTCCATTTTGTCACCGTAATTAATCGGTAATTAACTGAAATCGATCTCATACACGATGTTCACTTAATATCATGTACTACTTTGACGCTCCGTTAATCTTGGCCCTTCATCGAAACAAGGGTTTCTGAGAAAAATTATTTTTTTAAGATTTACATACTCTCTATATGAAAGCGTGTATTTTCTTACATTTCCTCGAATATCTCGATATATAATTATCATTTTTTTCGAAAAATTTGAAGACAGCTTATGTAAAGAGAATTGATTGAGCTTTCCGATGCTTTTTAAATTTTTTCTCTAACATAAAAAACAAGACTTTTGACCGAATATGCGCTCCGGGCTACTGCAGTTCGCGGAGAAGTTTTGCATTTTCCGCCTCGTAATATTAATCTACAAAGGTGATTTTTTGTCTAGAAGCAGTTTATGCACTATTTCGTTTAAAAATCACATTTTACCTCTGCTTAAAGATGGCTAAATCTTTGAAGACAACAAATATAAAAGAGTGAACAAAAATTAAATTTTACAGTTAATTTTATTAACAAACAGACTGAGTAATTTAAACAAAATTCTCAATTTAATATTTATTGTTATAATCGTAGATAAAGTATAGTCTTTGCTTTAACTTATTCTTATAGAATTTGCCAATAGTTTAAAAATGGGGCTGTTCGTAAATTATGTCACGCTATTTTATTGAAGGAGTACTTAAAAGCGTGAGAATTTGTGACATAGGAAGGAGAGGGGTGGTTGCATCAAGTGTAATGTTATTCCTTTTTCTATAAAAATTCTGATCTTTTTAAAAATTTTTGTCGATTTGGAATAACATACCACACCTAAAGCCATATGAAGTTGGCTCCCATTTTCTATATTGAAACATTTTTGAACGCGAATCATTTACTCATGATTACTCGTCAGTTTTTTTTGTTTGCTTGCTGCTTAAAAAATTCACCCACTTTTGAACATCGTTATATAAACCACAGAAGATAGGAACTATAGTTCTGTGATATAAACACTGATTGAGCAAATAGATGAAAAAACACAAGCAAATTGTTCGGTAATTTTTTTTAAATCGATAGAAGAGGGCCATCAATTTCAAATCTCTTTGTAAACGATAAAGCAAACGAAAAGAACTCTCAAGTAATTATGAGCAAGGTATTTACATTAAAAAATGTTTCAATATCGAAAATATCTTGAAATTTATGGAGGTAACATCGCCAGCACCATCTCTTGGTGAGATATATAATAAAATTATCCAAATAGAATGGATCCATCAAAAAAACAAGATGTGTACAAAGAAGAGTGGTTGGTCATCGCGCCATCTGTACGGTAATAGATTAGAACGTAACATTTACGAATGCATTTACGTTTTCATATGAAACTACTGCAATGATGTCAGATATCTTCTGGTAACTATCAAAAGTAAAGACGTGGCCACAAAATAAGGAACTACCTTTTAGGTCTATTCCTTTGCACTAAAAGTGTGCCAGTGAGCTGCACTAGTGCAATTTTGTCACTCTTTAACTTATGATGTCTATATTGAAACCATCTCTGTCACTCAAAATTAGTGTTACACTTCTTGTGCAAAGGAATGGACCTTTTCTGTGACGTGACTTGAAGCGGGCACGTAAACAAAAGCTTTTATTTGTAACTTTATCAGTTCATTTTGAAACAAAATATTTAAATCACACAATTGAATTGTTTTATTTGACAATCCGATCTAAATATTAAGTGAGAAGGTCCAGTACCCCCTTGCCGATGCTGCAAAATTCGTAAAATTCGTCAACCTAAGTTAGGATCTCGGATGAATAACACATTTTAGCCATTTTTGTTGTTATTTACGGGTGAATTAATCAATAATAAAGTGATAAATATAGCAAAGGCCAAAGATAAATTTGTGGGCTCACAGATAACTCCTATTTTCTGCATTCTGCCTGTATGCCTATGTATACTAGGGTGACCAGATTTTTGTGCTGGAGACTTCTGCTAGGAAAAAAATTGATGTGCGGGGGGAGCAGAAATCCGAAAAATCATTTCTTGATCCCAACATTTTTTGATGACCGAGAGGAAAAATTTTTTTGATCACATAGATTATTTCTCTCCTCAATTCCATCTCTCTATCTCTCTGATGCATGCAAATTGAGCTTTCTTTATATTTTCTAACGCGGTATTCTGCATATTATGTTGATTTTTATAATTTGAGGGGCTTGGATGATACAAATTGTGTACTTTTTGGACTCAACTTGTCAATATTAATTCGATTGCGTTTACCGCGTCGACTTCTCTGTAGATATCTTAAAAGAAGTAGAGCTTGTTTTAAATAATTATCTTTTATAATTTTTTAGTTTTGCTGAATGTAATCATGATGTACGTAACTATGATATATATTTTTTAATTATTTCTGTTGAATTTATTCTAAAATTGCTTAGAAGTGAGGGCGCAGCGCTAGCCCTTTATTTTCTGATAAATAGATTTCCTAAACATGGCAACGTCGGAACATACGTTATTTAATTTTTTGACAGTTGATATTTGCCCAGTTTTGTTCCCGCGTTAATATTTATTTCCTAAACATTAAAATGGCATTTGTGTGCGATGTGTAATGTGTTATTAAATTCTGGATTTTATATTTCTGTCAAGATTATCGGTAATACTAATCATCACTTGTAAGAATAACATCTAAAATTAGTAGTAAACGAATTAGGTTAACTATGTCGCTGTTTATTTTTAGTTAAAAAACAATGGGTGAAAATGAGAGAAGTAAAATGTACAAAGAAACACAATCCTCCATTATAAAACTATTGGAGAAGGGTCGTAGCATCGATAGAACTATATACATGAACCAGTTAGTTTTGATCAAAAGTGACATAACTTCCAAAGACGAAAGTGTGAGAAAATCAGCTTTGGATATGCTGGACTTCTTACTAAGACTAAATGTTGAGGACGTACAAACCGAAGTTGTTAAAATTTTACATGATGGTACTGTGAATAAGTTTATACAGAATTGTGTTTTAAAGTCAATTAAAAAGAAAATCATATACACTATATCGGAAGATAAGTTTGATTTTGTAGAAATCCTAGCTCCCTGGAAGAATCAAAACGTAAACAAAGTAAGGTTACTTCGCTTAATAATTTCTACTTTTTTAAATTAGTGTTTTTGCAGCTAACTAATATTATAGAAGAGGTGTGTCTTAATGACTTATCAAAAAATAAGTGCAAGAATTTTTTTATTAACCATGTTGTGCCAACTATGATGTCGATGACTACCAACAACGAGATTCGTAATACATTAACGGATATGGCTTTTATGTTGTCAACAATTGTGCCTATATCAGATTTAACAAAAGAGGAACTGAATATGTTCTTAAAAGACATAAATACCAAGTAAGTGAATTCATAATTTTGTCCAAGAACATCAAATTTTAAAGGTATATAAGACTTATATTTATTTGCATATTGAGTTGTTCTCTCTAGTTGGTTGGCGCCACATATTGAAACTTAAAATAGCGCCATTTTTTCTTGAAATAATACGATGTAGGTATAAATACCAAAGAATCAGTAGTCTGATCACATTAGGCACTTCCCTTTTGCACAAAACTGAGTGTGAATACGTGAATAATGTGAATACGTTACTGCTGTTGTACAAAAAAAAAACGATCTTTATCAATAAAACGTATCTGCGCCTATAAACCTAACCTAATATATTTGTGATTATTTTCTTTGCATCATAAGTTTTTGTGATTTTTATGAACTGTGCATGAAATTAAAAATAATTACTAATAATCACTGACATGCAGAAACATTTGTAAATAGTTGAGGATAATCGTGGATAAACAAACGAACAATAACCTCAACCTTCAACTGAGTATAAAGTGATTTTAGTCCCGAGCTAGAACAGTTGGGCTAGATGTGGGGGTAGAAAATCTCACTTTGGACTCACTTGCAGAAATTAAAAGAAACGTACCAACAATTAAGTAATGGCGTCAATATGAGAATAAACTGAGATTTCCTGTAAAAGGGAAGCGCCTATTATCTTATCATAAAATCTGTGATTGTATTTAACGAGGATCAGCCACGTCAAAATTTGTAACGAGGCTATTGAATAGAATTGTGATTTCGAAAGCAGTAGCTGGGGTTCATCTGATCCATTAGTTCAGACAATTAAGGGTTATATGCCAGTTAAGAAAGACCGGTTTGGATAAAACCAACGGCATTCGATTTGTAATCGCAAATACTTAGAAGTTTACATGGTGGGAAAGTGTGCAAATTGTTTATAAATTGTTATAAAAAACATATTAACAAAATACGAGTAATGGATTAAAAATGTTTTAATTTGAATGAAAAAAGAGTTTCAATGTGGAAATAATTGTTTATGGAACTTTAATAACATAATATTTGAAATCCTGTACCCCAAAAACCCATAAAACGATACCCCTCGGTAGTGAGGGGGGGTGGTAGTGGGGGTGGATGAGGTAAAAAAAAATATTTTGAGGTTTCTGATTCTTGTGCACCCACTAAATCACATTTTTTTTCATCCCCTTTAATAATGAGGTGGGGCTGGTAATGGGGGTGGCTAATGCCAAAAATTTTTTGGAGACCTTAGCTTCTCTTGTATGTACTAAATACCAATTTTATGGACTCTTACCTGCTTGATTTACCTATTTACCCCAAATTTACCCCAATTTACCCCCCAACCCTTCGAAGGAACAAGATGAAAATACAATCTAGTTCCAGATCTCGTTAAAGTACATATGTGTACCAAATTTCAAGTCAAAATCTTAATGGTTCCAGAGTAAACGTGCGCACAAAACAAGTTAGACAGACCGACAGACAGACGGACAGACAGAAATTTTTTTTCGCTCAAACTTAAAATCTCGACGTTTCATGACATTCTAAGCCCATCGAACAATAAAAATTTTTAAAAATTTTTATTGTCTGTACCTACCACTGGATGTGGAAGTAATTGACAATATAAGTTAAAAAATTAGCAATAAATGAACAAATTATTAACAGTTTAAAAACAATTTAAAAACTTTAAGAATTGTAAAAAATAATGGATAATAATCTAATAATGGGGGTGGCGGGTGGCTAATGTCAAAAATTTTTTTGACAGATTTTTTTCTCTTGTGTATACTAAATATCAATTTCATGAACTCTTACTTCCTTGATTTATCTATTGACCATTTACCCCCCCAACTCTTTGACAGAATAAGATGAAAATATAATCTAGTTCCAGATCATGTTAAAATACATACGTGTACCAAATTTCAAGTCAATATCTTAAACGGTTCCAGAGTAATCATGCACACAAAAAAAGTTACAGACAGACAGATTTATATTTTATCAAACTTAAAATCTCAACGTTTCATGACATTCTAGCCTATTTGAACAATAAAAATTTTCAAAAATTTTTTTTATCGTTGCTATACCTACTTCCACTGGATGTGGAAGTAAAAACGTTTGATTTAATTTTTTTGATTTTTAATTTTTGTTAAATTTTATATGTATACAGCGTGATCTACCATGATATGCGGAAAATAAAATGGTGTACTAGTCTTCAATGTGAGCCCCCGCAAAATTTTAGTGTTCTGAGGTAATTTAGTATATTAAATTATTAGTAAATTTTCGAAGATGTACTACATACTGTTATTGACTAGGTCAGGAATAGGTCGACGAACTTACTTGTGAAAGAACGTATTGGAGTTGTTTACATTTCCTTAATTGGCATAAAAAGTGAAGCCGGCTAGTGCGATGCCACGTTTGTTGCTTTCAGTCGAACAAACAGGACACTGGCGTGTTATTGACGGAGTTTAACTAAATATCTCGTATATCTAGGTACTTGTTTCAGAGTTCACCAGCATAGGGTCAATGTCTTTTCGATTTATTTCGCTATTTCTGTGGTGTAGTTGATTAAAACCAAAAAGTCTCTCCAGCTTTGCTGTCAATAGCGTCATTCCCAAGTCTGATAAAGTGATATGGTTGTACCGCGTTACGTCAGAATAGTTAGTCATTGACGGCGCATTTCTACAAAAAAATAAGGTCATTTTTTTTTTAATTTTTCATTTTTTAACTCCTTTTGGTGGGGACAACCTACCGTTAAATTTTCCGCATGTCATGGTAGATCATGCTCATTGTTTTATTTTTATTTTTGTGATATTTCTTTAATTTACTAATACTTGCTTTTAAACATTACATTGATAATTCCTGACCTCAAAAACTCCCTTAACACTTTTTTCCCCGAAATAAAATTTTTTCATTTTTTTGATAATTTGTATTTTATTAATAGTTTGTTTATAATAATTTATAAGCAATTTGCCCATTTTCGGACCTGTAAACTTTGAATTACTTGCTATTACGAATCAAATGCCGTAGGTTTCATTCAAATCGTTCTTTCTTAACTGGCGTATGTGATTTGACCCTTTTTTGGTAATCATGGCCTGGACTTGTCACCTTGTATTCCTCTGCGAAATGTATTCTAATTCTGTCACCCGTTTGCCTTTCAATCAGACTGATAATCTTTGGAAAAATTGACACGACATCACTCTGCAAAAAATAAATTAGTCGATCTGAGGTCATTCGTCCTTGAAGATTGCAAAATACTTATCATCCAGTCACTGACTGCAGAATTTTTCTGCATAAATCAGTGTGTATAACCTCTCCGCCCAGCAAACACTCATAATTGGCACATAAACGGTCACGTGCACCACCGCCAGCATTATCATTATTGGTACTTTTATGGATAGCCATAAACTGAATGTGTTCAATCACTCAGGATTTAGGAAATTTGCTTTCTGTGCACCATTGTACTTGCAGAGAAGCATATTATAAGCGTTTGCACACATGCTAGTCATGATTGCCGTAGCTGATAACAAGATTGCCGTGACTGCTGATACGATTGGCTGTGACTTCGGATTTAATTGCGTTGACTGCCGACTAGACTGCCAAAAATTTGTACAGGGACTGCTGAAAAGAGACACAGGCAGTCATTGAGACAGGAATATTCTTTGGTGGCAGAGAAAGTGACATTTGGTAGTAGTATTTTCTGATTATGATTGCTAATTTTTCTCTATTCTTATTGGGATGCTCTGCCACATGTATTCTTCTAAACAATGTCTGAAATCTACAAAATAATACAATTAACCAGTATTTTACTGGAAAATAATTTTTACGCCTGTGATTTTTACGTCAAAGGATCAGTTAGAGGGTGGTTTTGACAAATAAGAATAAGAACAAAAATATAAAAATGACGTATTTTGCTGACGTTTCGGTAGTGGAAATAAGCTATAATTTAAAAAATGCCAATGTTTATGTTTAACAAAATAACTAAGACGTGCCAACAGACCAGAGCTGGGTCGGATACAATTAGAATGTATTCGAATACCGGATACGGATACATCAAATGTATTCGAATACCAGAGACAAGATACGGATACTTTTTGCTTTAAAAAGTATCCGAATACCTTGTATTCGAATACTTTTTTCGGATACGGATACCGGATACTTTTCTTTCGTTTGTGAAAAAAATCTTTTATGAAATTCAGTTTTTTTTAAAGCTGTCCAAGACGCAATCTGTTTCTTTTAAATAAATATATATAATGCCTTTGAGTATTTTATTTGTTTTTTTTTTTGTAACAAAACAAAGTCCACCAACAAAAAATTAATTTTTTCCGAAATCGGTCAAGAATGTATTTTAATGTATACTTTCTCGGCGCAATTTTAGACAAAATACGCCATTCTGGTATTTTAGTCTGTTGCTAAGCAACTGTCAGAAAACAGTCTGGAAAGTTACTTTTTCCCGGCCTAAGCTGGGAAAGTAATTTACCTGGACTGTTTTCTATATATAAAAGTTACTTTTTCTGAAATCGATCGGTAATGTCTGCATTTTCGGAGCGATTTCAGATCGAAAAATGCACAATTCCAGTATTTTAGTCCATTGCTAAGAAACTATCAGAAAACAGACCGGAAAAGATCCGTTGCCAAGCAACGATCAACAAAACCGTACGGGAATGTTACTTTCCCGGCTTAGGCCGTATATTTTAGAAAGTAAATGAATACACGCAGACAAACCAACTCACATTAAAATTGCATTTATTAGTAAGCAGTTAGACTGTAGTGAAGAAATGTTATGCATTAATACAAATTCCTTAATTTATAATAATGTTGATTGTGATTTCAGAAAAAATAGTATGTGTACTTCGGTGTGAAAGCACATTCCCGGACTTCGATGCTTATTTGCATCGTCGTCCGGGAATGTATTGCTTTCACACCTAAATACATAATATACTATTCCCTGCCTAGGCCGGGTAAGTTACTTTCCCAGACTGTTTTTTTTATATATATTTTAGACAGTAAATAATAAGCACTGAATCTCTGACTTTTTCAAAACAATAAAAATTCCTTAATTTATAAAATATTGATTGAGATTTCAGAAAAAATAGTATGTGTACTTCGTAGTAAAAGCACATTCCCGGACTTCAATGCCTGTTGGCCTCGGCTTAAAGCCTCGGCCAACAATTTATATCATCGTCCGGGAACGTATTGCTTTTACTACTAGATACACAATGTACTATTAAGTGCAAAAAATCATCTAGAAAAAAAAATTATTCAACATTTTAAGAAAAACTAAAACATACTCGCCGAATACTCGCCGTCATTCTTTATAGAAAGTTTTGCTTATACTGAAAAATACTTAACTATTTTAACTATAGTTGGAATGTTGATATAACGTACAAGGTGGTTAAAAAATAATAAAACTTGAAATTTTTGCGAGAATGAAATACCACTTGTTGAAATTGAAGCAAAAGTTTAAAATCTTATGGGAAAAATTGTTCCTAATGTCGATAAAAGTTCAGATATGAGATTTGATTTAAATTACCTAGTTTTTTTTGGCACCAAGATTAAATTAATTTTGCAAAAGTAACTAAAGAAAGTGTACGATTTATTAAATTGTTTAATAAAATAATCACAAAACAATCACTTTTGAACTGTTCATGTTATCAAATAAATTAGCCACTTTGCTACTTTGGTTAACTTTGCAAAATTACTTCAATCTTAAAGATGCCAAAAAAAATTGAGATAAGCTTTCAAATTTCATATCTGAACTTCTATCTCAACATTAGGAACAATTTTTCCTATATTTTCAACTTTTACTTGAAGAACTGGTACTTTACTTTTGTAACAATTTCAACTTTTCGTATTTTTTGACCACTCTGTACATTATATTGACATTCCAACTATAGCTAAAAGGACTTTTCAGAATATATATAAACCTTTTCATAAAGAATGACTAGAAAATAATATTTAATATATATATATATGTATTTTTTGTGGTATTCGGATATTTTCAGTATTCGAATACTTTTATTGTATTCGGATACTTTTAGTGTATTCAGATACTTTCGGTGTATTCGGATACTTTCGATGTATTCGGATACTTTTATTTGTATTCGAATACTTTTATCAGTATTCGAATACTCGCCTAATGTATTCGAATAACGGATACTTTATTAATTTGTGTCGGATACGGATAACGGATACAATTTTAAGAAAGTATTCGAATACAGTTTTCGGATACAGAAAAAGTATTCGAATACAGATGTATTCGAATACTACCCAGCTCTGCAACAGACACACTAAAGCACGCAGGGTGCACTTTGTTGTGGAACTGATGTTACTTGATTATAATAAAAGGCACATGCGTTACAGCATATTTGCTTAGTGATACGTAGACATCAAAAAGCACGAATGGTTGGACATTACTACTTCTAATACCCAACACTGTGACAAAGAGTGTATCTTGAAATCCATACGATTGTATGGGTTAATCTACGCCAGGCAAGAATTTCTAAGATATATCGACACTTCTAAAAGATAGATGAGCTTGTCTTAAGAGAGCAGTTAGCCCCGAGAGCCTTTGAGCTGCAGGAGCAGGTATATACTGTTCATTACAGATATTTCTTATCTCTCACTAATATAAGGAGGCAGAAACCTCCTGGACTGTGGTGTAATCTTACAGGAGAAAATCAGGAAAATCTTCTGCATTCCATTACTCTCAAAAAATATGTTTGTACCCAAATGACCATTTATTGTCTATCAAGGACTATCTGTGTAGTACACTGGGAATGTTTATTTACCTTTTCTATCATATTTTTCTTAGGAGAGAAAGAAGGTATGGCCTCTATAAACTCAGGTGGTTTGGAATTCTCTATTGATTCAGTAATTGCTCTACATTTCAACTTCCCGAGTCCCGCCCTCTTAAAGACCATCATAGCTTCTCTTCTTGACCATGTATAAAGAGTTGGCAAGGCCAGCGGAACTTATTAGTGTGAAAAGTTTTTTTCAGTTTCAATAATTTTTTAAAATTTTGATGGTACTTAAGTGTTTTTGGTATTTTAGATACGTTAAAAGTATAGGAGAATTACGAGACCAGAACTACTCAAACTGGCATAACTTGTGGATATTTTTGGTTAGATTCTGTGATAAAAACATACACAACTCAATGGACCTCACTAACAGACTGTTGAGGGTGGTGGAGTATGCATTCAGGAATTCTTCAGTCCAACAGAGACTTAAAGGATACGATTGTTGGAAGGTAAATGCAAGTATTTAAAAAATATATATTTTTCAGTTTCCAGCATAAACTTTTTTATTCCAATTATTGCAACATTATCGATTGATAAAAATGTATTTCAAGATAAAGAAAGAGTAGCAAAGCGATTAGATCAGTGGGGAGTGGGGAGCAATGCAAATAATGATCATATTTTGGTTAAAAATTTTCTTGACAATCCTGTAGTAGTCAGTATTTACTAGAAAATATATTTTAATATATTTTCACTTTAATAACATCGGCCAATTTGCCAAACACAGCTTATTACTAATCACTATAATATAAAGCTCTTTTAGTAGATGGAGCTACCGTCTCTATGGACTTTAATCGTACTAGCTTTATATGTAAACAAAAACATGGTAAAATCTTTAGAAATTTGAATAAGCGCTTCGCAATCAATTATTGTATTCGCGCTGCTCTCATATTACCTATCTACATGCGACGTATCGTGTCCCAATGTGACGTAACCTTTTGGATGTGTATCGCAGTGCCAAGAAAGTACAGACAATAAACTGGACTTATAACTACTGTAGTCACTAGTGCCGTATATAAATGGAATTTAGGACTGATCACCTTGCTCATTTTAGAGCTCTATAAAATACCTTTATATTATTTAAGATGCATTCTCGACTGAATACATGACGTTTCAATATACTTAGATTGCAGTGGCAGCTTGTCCCATGAGGCAGGTGAGGCAGTGCCTCAGTGCCTCACCAGTAAATTTGCAGTAAATCAGTCCCTAATTCGTAATTTTATAAACGTAAAAAACAGTTTAGAAAAGTAATAGTAGAAATTTATTCAGCTGATGAAGAAAATAATTCCCTAACAAACCTAACTAGGTGCCTATACTTATCTGAGTATCTAGAGCTCTGCCTCATCAGTTTCTCATGTCACGAACCGCCACTGTTAAATTAATAGGAATTTCTAAGCTATAGCTCATATTATTTTACGTGTTTAAATGTACCCGGTTTTGGACACTGTTGCTGAAAAATATAAGAATTTTTACATTTTTTAGGAACTTATTGACAATGCCAGTTTGGACATGAACCACATGTGTAGTCCCAAACAAATAAAGTTGCTAGTAACACCCCTAAAAGCAAAATTTTCAAAACAAGAAGTCGTCATATGCAAGCGGTTTGATGTTTTTGTCTATCTGCTAGAGAAACTGCAACACAAAGCTGTTCTCTGCCTCACAGAATTCTTAGAATTTTGCTTTGGACCCATCGGGGATAGCAAAGATATAAGCAAGACGGGCCAGGGGAAGAGTGTACCTGAAATTTGGAGAAAGAGTACACAAGTTTTGGTAGAATTAATAGGTGAGTTAATTAAATGTAAGAAATATTCGGTGATTAATATTTTGTGAACATAATTAAAGTAATTTAAAAGAATTTTGTTGAATTCGATGTTTTCACAAATTTTAAAATCTCATTAACTGTGAAGGTAATACTTAATTGTAACTAAAAACATTTGAATTTCCACAACCAGTTGAGCAATATCCAAGAAAAAGTATTTTTAAATTTGAATTAAAATTTTACCTCCCAAAACACTAAGCTATATTGTTGACGTCATCGGTCATAAACACTTAACCTCAAAAAGATATTTAAAACTTTATGAAACATTACGTTGAACAAGATTTTAGTTGAAAATACGAGAACCAAGCGGAAATTTTCATAATAGTGACATATTACTCGGAAATTTTTAAAAGATATGTACTTTTAAAAATTTCCGAGTAATATGTCACTATTATGAAAATTTCCGCTTGGTTCTCGTATTTTCAACTAAAATCTTGTTCAACGTAATGTTTCATAAAGTTTTAAATATCTTCTCCCAATAAAATAAGGCGATTTTTGTAGGTTGGAAATCCAACGTATAATTAGCAGTCCATTTTTAGTAATCAATAATATTGAGACATGACATGCGTCAATTTTTAAATGTTTGCTTGTTTGGAGCCATACTGGTTTCAAATGAGAAGTGCGGATATAATCATTAAAAATGGCAATAAACTTAAAAAACCTAAAAGTTGAGGTTATGTTAATGCAACCGATGACGTCACAGTCCGTTTTGTATAATACCTGTTCAGTTATTCATTTGTTGAAATTTTAAATTGATAGATGAAAGAATGGTATTTAAATATTGGTAAGTGCTTTAATGTATGGAGTACTTCATTTTAATATCAAAAAAGCAAATTTGCATACAGTGAAAATACCTAATTAAGGAAATGTAAACATCTCCAATACGTTCTTTCGCAAGTAAGTTCATCGCCCTATTATATTGACTTAGTCAATAACAGTAGTGCATCTTTGCAAATTGACTAATAATTTAATATACTAAATAACCTCAGAATCCTCTAAAATTTTGCAGGGGCTTTCCCACATTGAAGACTAGTACACCATTTTATTTTATATTGCTAATAAAAAAAGTTTTATCTATCTAAAAATTACTCATTAACACAACACACAGCACTTACTCTCTATGCTCAGTACAATAGTCCTAATATGTGGTAAAAATATAGTTTGATTATTGGATATTATGTCACAGAATGTTAGGTTAAAATAAAAAACGTATTGACCGAAATACCAACAAAAAGATGGTGTCAATAGAATTTTGGCGGGAAGCTTAAATGTTGCTTCTGATAGTTCTCTTTTCTGTGACATGGCCATTTTATCTAGTCAACTGTATTTTGGCTGTGAATTGCAATGTAGGCTTAATTCTTAATTGATTTTTTAGGACATAGTCATGGTAAATCGATCTCCTGTTTATCTACAGAGGATGTAATCAAATTAGAGAAGCCTGTAATAAACTATTCAAATATATCTACCCACCACAAAGTAATAATAAATTCATTAGGAGAATGTTGTAGTCTGCTAAAGGAGATTGACATAGAATCGAAGAGAGAAACGGTAAGTTAATGGTTGTCGTTTGTTTCGTATATGTTTTTCACATATTTTCCGTAGGTTATAAAATGTATGTGGAAATCAGTATTTAATCTAGTTATACCTACTCCTGATGAAAACCGAACAAAATATTTTCAAGTAATTTCTAAAGTTCTTGAACATTATATTCAGGTAAGGTTTTATAATTAACATTTCTTTGTGGATGGCATATGTATTTTGATTTTTTCTGCAGTTATATTTAGTTTATATTCTAATCGCCGAACAAATATAGTACTCACGTTCATATCACACAGCCGGAGATGTCCTTATAAAATCCAAGATTCCTCGCTCAAAACTGATTTACACCACATAATGGTGGATTTGTATAAGAGTACAAAGTGCAACTCTTGCTAGTCAGTGGTGTCAAACTAGAGGGTTTATCTTGGAGCTTGTTTATGTTAATCTTCTCTGTGCAGATATGCTGACGATAACATTCTTAAAATATTTCTAAAAAAAAGAGAAAAAACGTATGGATAATAGTTCATAGATCATAAGTTAATGATACAATCAAAAGAATATCAGTAGGTTTGTTCAAAATCTCCCTGCGAAACATACGCTAGTGTAGTATAGTGTAATTTACGTTGCCACTGGTGTAGTGCAATAGAGATGGTCATAATTTGATGCACTACATTTTTACAATAGCTATCAACCAAGAGTAAAAATATAATATGCAATTTTTCGTATTTCTCTTGGTTACCTAATTCTACGATTAAGGTGTGCGTTCTGAGTGATATTACCATCATTTCTAGAAACGCAGTGTGTTTGCAACAGATGCTGGTGAAGGGACAAGAGTACATCTTTCTCTTAAAAATTAACACTAAAACAGGGTGTAGCATCAACAAAAAGTAAAAGTTTTTTTTATGAGAATTTCATAACAGAGGAACTATAAACAAACTTCTAATTTTTCTCTCAATCATATCTAATATTTTGTAATTTTTAGCAAAGCAGAGAGAATCCTTACTTTGAAGAACTTCTCATCCAGATTTTTACAGTGTTAATGTCATATAGTGAAGAATATGTTTATGAAGCCGCTCAACACATTTTAAAGCAGTTACTAATAATTCTTTTCACAGTCGACAACTTGTAAGTGACCCAGTATAGAGAAGTGATAAAAATTTGATCAAGTTTTATAATTTTAGTCCAGCTTCAGTTGCTGATAAATTCAAACTAGTTGTTACACATGCGTTTTCCAAGATATTGATGGTGGAAAAGAAACTAAGAGCCGTAAAGGAAGTAATGATGTCGTTTATGAGGCTACAGCCTAATGAAGAAAATGTTACACATATAAGCAAAATCTGGCTCTGCGTTGCCGATGAATTAATATCGGATTTAACAGCTAAACAAATTGAAGATTTTGTAGAGTTCAATGACTTTTTTATGTGGCCAGCTTTTCATTTGCATCATTTGGACGAACCTACGAAGAAAGTAAGTATAGTCCTCTTAAACATTAAGAAATGTCTCTGTATTTACAGTGGCAAATACAGGGACATTTTGGAATAAAATGTCATTGCCAGTAACATTCGACTGTCACGTGTGGTGACAGACAACTCTAAACATGTATAAATGGGAGGGGTCTCGTGACATACTTTTTATTATCTAGCATTTGGTTGGCAGTATAGTAGTACTCAACAACCAAAGAAGCCACTGTGTAGCGAAACAATTGTCATGTTGACAAAATAACAGAGATGTGCCGAGGAAACTTTCCATATTTGATAAAAGTCTGTAAAAGTCAAGTAAATAATATAATTGTAAGCACTTATTTGGTATCAAAATGAAGCTTGCTTCATCACGAATCAGACTTCACCATAAAATAGCCTATCAATATACCCAATGGAAAGTTAGAAGGAAAATTTCCTGGAAACTTTCCGTTTTGAAAACTCCGAAAGTTTACAGGAAGTTTTCCTTCTAACTTTCCATTGGGTATATTGATAGCCTATTTTATGGTGAAATCTGATTCGTGATGATGCAAGCTTCATTTCGATACCAAATAAGTGTATACAATTATATTTACATCACTTTTACAGACTTTTATCAAATATGGAAAGTTTCCTCAGCACATCTCTGCAAAAAAAAAAAAGGGAAAGTGTTCTGATTATCAATCTCTTCTGCTGTGGATGGTGGTGGAATGTAGCATGCAGGTAACAATCGGTATGTGTTCGCTTTCTGTAGACTCCATGGGACCACCTATTGTTGCTTAAATGTTTCACTGATACATCTGAAAAAGACAAAACTCCCTCTTACTCGATCTCCATCGTAAACTTCATATTTGGGTGTGGGGCACTATTACCCAATGATAATTAGAGAATCACTAGAAATTAGGAAAAACAGTGACAACTTCAATAGTGAAGATTGGCTTTGCCAAGCACCAGTGGTTTAAAGAGTCACAGTCAACGAAGCACAACGAATGAGCAGTGAAATGAAGCAGTGCGATAACGAGGAGCAGAACACAACAACTTCAGCCTTTAAAATCCTTCTGCAGAAGGTGAGACAGCATGGTCACCGAAATGCCAAATCAAATTCGATAACCACGGCGGCACCCGGAAGAAACTACTTCAATGTATTACCAAATTTGGAATTTTTCCGCATATTATGTCTTTTTCATGTCACATCAAATGTTTGTCGGATAAAATCCGTAATTCCTGTTCATTAATTTTTTTTCTGAGGTTATCAAAATTTATATCATTTTATAGCAAATAGAATCATAGATAAGGACAAGGTAGTGCGAAATTCACTGAACAACAGATAGAACAAAATAAAATTTAGTACCAATTCTGGAGCAAGATTAAATCATAAAATTAACTTTAAAACTAGTATATTATCACTTTTATTTTTAGCAAACAGTATTGCACTGGATGAAGTTATACAGAAAAATGACTTTGGATTCGGAGAATAAGAAACAGACTGTGATGAAAGATTTGGAAAAGATATTTAAAAATAATCCTCTACTAAGCTCTGATGTAGTTTCGCTACTGAACGTTATGTCTCAGTTTGAAACCAAATTTACCAAGGAATTTGGTAAGTATATCAATATGCTTATGTATTTTGTTTTATTTTGGCGATTTGTAAAAAATAGATCCACTGATGTTTTGCCATTTGCCTTAACACATTCGCTGCTGTTTAAAAACATACGTCCGGCCCCGGAAGCCATCATACATTTTTTATTTAATTTTCAAAAATAGAACTGGCCATGTAAGTAGTCGGTGGCATAGGTGCAGAGACCTGGTCGTCCACATAGGTGGCCGGAGGCAGCTAACATGTTAACCAGGACTTGAATTTAATGCATGATAGAAAAGGATTAGTCCCGGTGCAGCATACTAAATAACTTTAACTACTCTGGCCTGTGAAATATTTAGGTTTTTAAAATGTTTTTATGACAGTTAGTTTGATTTATGTTATTTATTAAAATTACAATTCTACCATTTATATACATTTAATTTGGTATGTTCCTTTTCAGTTATAAAACTTATGGAGGTGTCATCCCTAATTTTACTTCTACCCAATTTGAAAACCGATGACGAGCAAAAAATAACAGCAATCGTGATGCAGTATTTTGAACCTTCACTTCAATGTTACAAATGTGAAGGAAACGATGAAGTGATAAAAAACATATGCAATTGCATCAAACATATATTATGCATTCACAAGGGCTACAAGTTGCTGGATACCCTGGCAAATTTTATAAGGAACTCTCCAGAGCACTTGAAATCCAAATTTTCTCAGAACCTTTCTGGTTTACTTCTGGACCTTTTCAATAAAGAAAGTGATATTAAAAGTTATAATGCTAAGGAATTACAGAAGGCACTTCAGGTATTTAAAGTGCATAATGACAGTAAGCCAAACACGCCAACTACCTTTATTCCACCAGGGGGGAGATCTGCACGTATAGCAAAACTGGCAAAAAATTCTCCAAAATCTCCGCAGGCTAAGTCAAAGAAGATAGAGTCTCCCATTACATCTCTACGTCTCTTCGGCAAAGACGTTGAAACATTGTCTCCATTATGTGTAAAAGGTAGCCAGTTAAACAATATTACCCCTGGTAAGTCGAGAAAAGTTGTGAACTCTGTGAAGAGAAAAATGATTAATTCACCATCTATCAATGATGAGAAGTCCACCGATTTTGTACCCATCGACACTGAGGTCAAATTTCAACCAGAAAAGTTAAGCAGTCACCAAAGAGAAGTATTAAGAAAACGCCGCGAGGACATACCGGCTCTCTATCAAGATTTATCTCAAAGCTTGAGTCAGGATATGTTCAATTCAAATTCATCAGCATCCAAGGGACAAGAAAAAGACAAAGAAAACTCGTCAGATAATAGGAAAGTGATAGTCGAGGTAATTGGTCATCAGTTTAAAGATGTATTTGGCAAGGAACAGAAAGAGGATGTGCCATTTGATGTGGGTTATGAAGTAATTGTAGAGGAGTCACCGCAACCTGTTGAAGATGTAAAAGTACCAGAGAATATAGTAAGATCTGAGTCAGATATGTTTTCAGAAGCTTGTGTTGATTCTGAAAACGT
Organism: Rutpela maculata; assembly: GCA_936432065.2. NCBI lineage: Eukaryota > Metazoa > Arthropoda > Insecta > Coleoptera > Cerambycidae > Rutpela > Rutpela maculata. Next base: position 383,692,165 of record OW386285.2, on the reverse strand, counting down.
TAGGCAAGAAATAAGTGGAGAAAATAACACGAAAGAAAGCAAAGAAAACAATGAGGTTGTTGACAGTTCCGACATTCAGAAAGAAAGCTCAAATGAAAAGCTTGCAGAAGTTGAAAAGAAAATACACGATCGTGTGCACACCCTAGTTGATGCCAAAACCGGAGAAAATAACGTAGATGAAAACAGAAAAAATAATGAAGTCGTTTCAAATTTGGATATCCAAAGAAAAAGCTCAGATGAAAAATCCATTCAAGATACGGGAATACTTGAGCAGCAAACCCCACTTGCCAAAAAAGATGATGACAAGAAAACAAAAAAATGGAAGGGTGAGATTCAGAAGAGGGAGCTGCAGAAGTTGAGAATGGATATTGTGGGTGCTGATAGTTTTCTATCTGCTTCCCCAAGGAGGACAAGAACCAGAGAGAAAAACAAAATAGTAGAAGAAATTATTGGCAAGAAATCAAAAGCTTTGTCCAAAGAAACTTCTGTTCCACCATTGCAAACCTCAAGAAAATCACTGAGTCTAGAAACACCTGTGACTAAAGTAGAAAAGATCCGCAGAAAAACTATTGGAGCGATTAATGATATAAATAATGAAAAACAAGATACTGCAAATAATGTTACTATTGAAGGAGAAAAGTCGATATCTTTACTTGAAATTCCTGTGGAGTCTAACAAAAAACAGAACACTGAACTTGAAACTCCTAAATCTTCTAGAAGGAAATCATCAAAGCCCAAGGTAGAAGATATTAAAGTAGCATCTCAGACCCCTGATCAAATACGGCCAGAAAAAAAGGAGCAGCCACGGTCAGTTAGGAAAACTAAAAACCAGGCGGGCAAGTTGGACAATGAAGAAATCAACGTGAAAGAAAATATAGGAGAAGAAATAACACGGAAAAGAAAACATAGTAGTAGTGATTTGGATTCGGAAGATATAATTGAGAGCTCACAAGAATCTCATGCTGATGTTACTCCAGTTTTCAACTGCTCCAAAAGAAAAAACGTCACTGGTATAAGCATTGAAGAAGAGATAGATAAATCTAAGGAAAAGACAGTGGTTGATTTTGCCAAGGAAGAGAACAATGCTGAAATCAGTGTTGAAGGAAAGCTTGATACATCCGAAGAACATGACTTGGCGCAACAACAAATAACGACAAATGGAGATTTCGTCCCAAATACAGAAGGCAAACTAGAAGGAATAAAAGAAAATTGTGTTGCTTTTATCGAAGAAGAAATAAAAAATTGTGCTGTTGAGGAAACAGTGGTCAGTGAAAGAATCGAAGAAATCCCAATTCATATTGAAGAAGTAGCTGCAGAAGTTGAAATAACTGACGCCGTTACAGCTGTTGAAGTAGCTGACCCTATTACAGAAAATGTAGATGTTAATATGATCGAAGGAAAAATAGACGGCACAGAAAAAATACAAGGTGAATTAAGTACATCACAGGACTCGACACTAACACATGTCTCAATGCAGGATTTAACACAAGACTTAACGCCAGATATATCACATGATGCTGTACTAACAGAGGATTTAACAGGAACTGGAGAACAAGATATGCATGCCCAAGATACGGAAACACAGCGTACTACGCAAGATACCCAAACACAAGAGACACCAACACAGTCTGAGGCTGGTACATCAAGTGAATACACTCACCCACCTGTTTTGTACTTCGATTTGCCTAAAAAACCTGAGCTAACTGAATCTGAGAGGATGATGTGCCGAATGGATACAATGTCGATTTGTTCAGATCCTAATAATATAACTCTGAAAAATCCGACGGAGGACCATGAAAGTGTAGAAGAGTTGGAATTTAGAGCAGGGTCTCCATGTGTGGTTTCAGATGAGAAGTTAGTAGTGGAAGATATTTTGGGTAAGAGTCGGACATTTCTTTTTTTATATGTATAAAATCCAATAAGATTGAAAGATGATTCGGTAGGAAACAACAATATTTGGAGAACGTCTTCAGGGTGTTAAAAGAAAAACAAAAAACTTCTTATAAATATAAATTTTCAACCTTTTGAATTATAACCGGTTACATGAGATATTGTTGCATTTTCCTTTATTTGTCTCAGTTGAATTCAATTTCTCTTCATACTTATCTTACAGTTATTACAGTTATGGTGGTTATCTACATATGTTTGCAATGTCTGCGAAAAATATGGATGTTAAACATGCTGATATGATTTATTGTTCATTAGTCCATTGATATTAGGAAAAATAGGGGAAGTAAATAGTAATGTTTTACCATTTGCAAATTATACAAGATGGTCAGTTTTCAGAAGCAAAAGTTCCTAAGGTGTAAGTGGCCCCTTCACCTTTAAAAACCACCCTTAACATGTTTCACTTTGCTTTTTCGTATTTTTCTGCGAAATAGTTGGTCTCCCAGTACAAGTAAATTAAGTTAAAGTAATGCCATTACTTAAATTTCTGCATGGATGCTTCTTATTTCGACAGTAGATTTGGTACATTATCGCTCTGCAAAATTTTTTCCACACATTTTTCCTTAAAAAACTAAACCAAATAATGTTAACTGAGTGTGGAATGTTAAAATTAATATAGAAGTCACAGCTCAAACTGAAGAAGTAAATAATGATTACACATATATGGTAAACGTCAACAAATAAAACGTTATGCTGAGATTTGTCAGTTGTCATTCGCTCTGGGTCAGTAATTGGAAGCTCGAAAATAATTTCAATTAACAAATACATAAATATAGCTTATGCTGATGTTAAAGTTTTATTGAAATTCAACTTTTTATAGGATTAGTGACCTCTTATAATCAATTTTACTTAAAAATCTCACAAATGCTTATACCTACGTAATATAATAAGGTAATAATTTGTATTCATATTTCTCAGCAACACCAGTATCACAAAGTTCACAGAGTACCAATAGCATCCCATCTTCCCCAGTAACTGTCGAAACGCCAACCAGAACTACAGAGCTGTTAAACAATACACTTGATATTTCTCCGATTTATTCCAAAAATAACAGCTTTGATGGAGAGATCCCTGAAGGCACTTCAGTACCTATTTCGCTGAACTTCAAAGCCAAAATGGAGGAATTGGATAGAATTGAAAAGGAAGTAATTCCAGAAACAGAACCAGAAAATAATACAGAGGAAAGCAGTAGTAAGAATGAAGAAAGTGAAAACCAAGCAAAGAATGCCAAAGATTTGATTGAAAAGGATTATATTCCAAATCTACTGGGAGATCTTTTAAAGCCATTTGAAGCAGTAACAAACCATGCTGAGGAATTTATATGCGACGTAGAAGAGGTTCCACATCAAGCGCAAGATATCTTATTTGATGGGAAGGAGATATCACATCAAATGGAAGACATTCCGCATCAAGAGGAAGAGATTCCACATCAAACGGAAGAGGTTCCGCTTCGAGAAGAAGAGATGCCACTTCAAGTAGAAGAGATGCCACAGGAGATTGAGAGTGCCTTACATCAAACTGATGATATTCCTAATCATGCCGAAGGTATTAAGCCTGCTAAAGAAAATAATGGTATCCATGAGAGGGCTTCCAAACTGCTTAATATGGTAAATGTAAACTCCCCAACGGTTCCAAAAATGTTCCTTAAGAAACGGGTTGGTGGTATAACGATGTCGCCTTCGACGGCCAGAATAAAACGTTTAATGTCGAATTTCAATCAGAAACAAAGCACTGAAGATTTCGGTGTGGAACTGAAAGAGGAAGATATTTTGACGTTTACGAGAGAAGTTCCCAGTCCACTGGCAGTTCCAAGGAGTAGTATTTTAAAGAGGAAATTCTCTGATACCTCTGACCTGGAGGGTATTTCACCTTGTCCTAAGGTTAGTATTTCTTATTTTGCATTTTTCTCTCTGTTTATATGTACGGTGTAACAGAATTAGAGAGATGGGTAGTGACAAGTTCATGTTTCTGAACAAGAAAATGATATATGTGACCGTAGCTTTGATGTATGGAAAGAAGTGAAGATGGGCCATCGACTCTTTAGGACATAAATTTGGATTTTCAAAAACTTATGATTCTTCTTATTCACGTCTTTATCCATTCCAGTTGGTGTCCCTTTCTCTTTATAGGACATCTGACAGAACCACGAAATGTGTCATTCCAATTGTATAGTTACAACTCTGTGAATTGCACAAAAAGTACTACTGTAAAAAATAAAAACAATTTAAGCCTAAAGAAGTAAGCAGCAATAAGAAAAATTAATTATTTGAATTATACAAATGGTTCAGTAAAATAACAATTAATATTTTAATATATTGTATAAAATTCATAAAAATTGGTAGAAATGTTGAGGATAGCATAGGAATTAGTAAACCGAAAAGTTTCCACCCCTAAATAGTGTGCTTCATCCCCTAGGAGGTCGTTTCCACCTCCATTTTCAAGTTTTCTAGATTATCTCGGGAACGGTGCACTTTTTGATAAAATACCTATATACAAAATTATTCCTTATAAAATCCTCTATAATTTTTTTCCCTAAAATTAATAGTACCGTGAGAAATAAGACGCACACATGAGGGTTGGTTCCAGTTAACACAATAAATTCTTTGCTATAATCTACTTTAAAGTTCAATGCTGAACGCTAAAGCAGTAGCTACTAAACTCCACTTAAAAATATAATAAATATAGGAAATAATAATAATAATAATAGTAACAAATAACAAGGCAATTTTATACCAGATTATTAATACTGTTCCAGAACGAGACCATATTTTCGAAAAAAGTGAGTATGTGATTGGTGGAAGATACTTGCTTCGCCGCGTAATATGGCCAAAGAAAGGAGAATTTAATAACGTTTACAACACTTATGTTAGTTACATAAGAAAACATTACGATAATAGAGTAACTGTCGTGATCGATGGTTATTTGGAGAATGCAAACAGCATGAAGTGCCTAGAACGAAGGCAGTTACTTCAAAGAACTTGTCTTGAAATTATATTTGATGAAAACACTCTTTTTTCTGAAACTCAGCAGAAGTTCCTTAGTCATTTGTTTAAAAAAGAACGTTTGATTGCAGAACTAGTGAAAAAATTTAGGAAAGAAGAAATCGAGGTGTTCGTTGTTGCAGATGACGCCGATTTATTAATAGTACAAACTACTATCGAAAAATGTTATAAGTACGACACAGCTGTTGTCGTAGGCAAGATATTGACCTGCTATTCCTTCTTATTGCTCTTTTTCCCTCCAACAAAGACATTAATTTTTTATTAAATAAAAACAAGGTAATGCCAGCAAAAGGATTTACGGTTCCTGAGATTTACGATTCTCAACTTTAAAAAAAAATGTAAAGAAATGATATTATTTGCACACGCCATTAGCGGTTGCGACACAACCTCAGCATTTTTTTTCCAAAGGAAAGGTTAATGCAATCAATGTGCTTAATAAAAGACATGACTTACAAGACATCGTGCAAACTTTTAATAATGAAAAAGCTAGTCATGAAGAAATTGCAGACGTAGGAGAGCGATTTGTTCTAGCTTTATACTACTCCTCCTCTGCAAAAGAAAGTCTAAATGTATAGAGATTCATGTCTTTTAACAAACTTGTTAGTAAAGCGAACAATACTGTAATGTTATAAAACTACCACCAACTTCTGCTGCTGTTTGGCAACACTCATATAGCATTTTTTACCAAATTCAAACCTGGAAAAACGTTATGCTAGAAGCTACTGATTGGGGATGGAAGAAAGTCGGCGGTATATCACTATGACAACAAAAGAACGGGCTCCCAAATCTGTTTTAACATTAATTTTTGGTTCATGCAAGTTAGGATGTGAAAACAGGTGCAGTTGCAGAAGAGCAGGCTTACGTTGCTCCACAGTGTGTTACCATTGCCCCGGACAAACATGCATGAATGTTGAATCTATGATAGACGACGAAGATTAATTAACGCTGGTAACCTTCTAATAAGTAGTGAATACAGGGGACATCACGTAAAAAAAATGCACAAATTACTTTATCTCTGGAGTGGCGTGGCAACAAGTACAGTATACAATATCTGGCTTCTTTAAAAATTGCGATATTTTTTATGGGTGAGAGGGTGGAAGCGCTACGTTTATTATATTTTTAAGTGGAGTTTAATAGCTACTGCTTTAGCATTAAGCATTGAACTTTAAAGTAGATTATAGTAAAGATTACAATTTATTATGTTAACTGGAACCAACCCTTAATGCGCCTTATTTCCCACCGTACTATTATTAATTTAAGGAAAAAATATGTAGAGATGTTTTTGATAGAGAATTTTATAAGAAACAATTTTGTATATAGGTATTTTCAGAGATGGCAATGGGTTTTTTCCAGAGATGGGTCAAGGAAACTTTCCATTGGAAAGTTTCCAGGAAAATTTCGGAAGTTTCCGGAACGGAGTTTTGATAAAAATGAAAGTTTCGTTTAAAATATTTGAATATTCCGAAAGTTTCCAAAATTCCGGGGAAGTTTCCAAAACTCCGGAAAAGTTTCCAAATTTTTCACGAATATTTACAGTTATTATTTACACATATTTACTCATAAATTTGAAATTGCCGTCACGATGATCTAACATAACCTCAAATCCCAGAAATCCAGTTTTAGTTTGTTGATATTTTTTCGAAATTATCAAAAATTAATCGGATGTTTGATGACGTAGGGTTTCATATGGTCACCGCTCGGATTATTAATATTGGCATTGGCACAGAATTTCTCTAATTTCGTGCTATTGGCTATGATCAAGGATGAGTTGACAGACATATGATAAGTTACGTTTATTTGTATACCCGCACTATCGCTTCCCGATGAATAATATCTAGCATTTTTTTGTTACATTAAAAACGAAAATGATTAAAAAGAAATATACTTTTATTTTTTTACAAATTATAAGATATTATTTAATTTAATACATTAGTGTTATTTTAATTAAATAATATGCAATTTAGATGTTATTTCTGTCTTGCCTTCTATATTTCCGTTTCTGCACAAAATAGGAGTTACGACTTACATATGATATTATTTACATACATTTTTAATTTTATAATCCACATATTTATCACATTCTATAAATTATTTTATTTATATTTAATTATTTGATAATTCAAACAAAACAAATTACTGGGTAACCACCCAATTGCTCCATATTCTTCATATAACACAGGGCACATATAGCGGATGTCATATAATATCAGTTATTTGGTAAAAATCTGTAAAAGTAATGTAAATAATATATTTATATGCACTTATTTGGTATCAAAATGAAGCTTAGATCATTACGAATCAGATTTCACCATAAAATAGACTCTGAATATTCCCAATGGAAAGTTTCCAGGAAAGCTTCCTGGAAACTTTCGGAGTAATCAAAACTCCGGGAGTTTACCCATCTCTGGTTTTTTCCCTCATCAGAAATTTTCCTAAAAATGGGTTTTTTCCTGGGAAGGTTAAAATGAAAAAAAAAACGATTCTTTCCCATTTTTGAATTTACCACCAATTTTAATCTAACTTTTAGTCTAAAAGTTAGGTTAGGTTAGAAATTCTCCCAAAAATGGGTTTTTTCCTAGGAGGGTTAAAATAAAAAAAAATTGTTTTCTTCCCATTTTTGAATTTGCCGCCAATTTTAACCTAACTTTTAGACTTAAAGTTAGGTTAGGTTAGTAATTTTCCCAAAAATGTGTTTTTTTTTTTTCAGGGAGGGTTAAAATGAACAATAGTATATTGTGTATTTAGGTGTGAAAGCAATACATTCCCGGCCAACAAGCATCGAAGTCCGGGAATGTGCTTTCACACCGAAGTACACATACTGTTTTTTCTGAAATCACAATCAATATTATTATAAATTAAGGAATTTGTATTAATGCATAACATTTCTTCATTACAATCTAACTGCTTACTAATAAATGCAATTTTAATGTGAGTTGGTTTGTCTGCGTGTATTTATTTACTGTCTAAAATATACATAAAAAACCGTACGGGAATCTTACTTTCCCGGCCTAGGCCGGGAAAGTAACATTCCCGTACGGTTTTGTTAATCGTTGCTTGGCAACGGATCTTTTCCGGTCTGTTTTCTGATAGCTTCTTAGTAACAGACTAAAATACCGAAATTGTGCATTTTTCGATCTGAAATCGCGCCGAAAATGTAGACATTGCCGATCGATTTCAGAAAAAAATCGTTTTTTCCCATTTTTGAAAAAGTTAGGTTAGAACTAAATCAAAGAAAAATAGCATTAAACGAATACAATCAAATATACTTAACATATTTGGTGTCAAAATGATGGTCTTTTAATGACCAATTCATTTTGATAAAAAAAATATCTTTCTGGTAAATAAAACGATTTTTTTCACGGGTAAAAACCCCAAAAAATAAAAACCCGGTTTTTATCCATCTCTGGGTATTTTTATCAAGAAGTGCATCGTTCCCGAGATAATCTAGAAAACCTCAAAATGGGAGTGGAAGCGACCTCCTAGGGGATTAAGCACACTATTTGGGGTGGGAACTTTTCGGTTTAATAATTATGCTATCCTTAACATTTCTACCAATTTTCAAAACTGTATGAATTTTGTTCGATATAAATCATTATATTACTGAACTAAAAATATAGTGGAGTCAAATTTACCGTCAGAATAGGTAAATAAGGAATTCTCTGTCTGCAGCAATTTTATTGTTTTAATTTGTCATAGGTATAATAACAAGTGCTAGGAGGAGTTTTGAGTTAAATCGGTCCAGTGCTTTTTGTAAAATTATATCATTTTATATTGTATTAAACAGTTCTTGTTCTAACATTGAAATTTTCCTTATCTCCTGCCTTAGTATTCGTATTGCAAAAATAAAAATACCGAATTGTTCTCTTGCTCTTTGTACATTTAATTTAAGCCACATTCAAAACACAGAGGCTCAATAGGAAAGTTTATTGCTTGGTTGTAACTTTTTTTTTATTACTACATTTTATTATATTGTACTTCTCATTTGAGCAATATATTGTTTCAGAGGAAAAGGGTCAATTTTAGTGATCCTTGCCTAACCTCCAAGAAACTATTCATAAGAGATGACTATCACCAAGAACGCCCAGAAGTAGAAGCAAAGTGCCTTTTCCATGTATCACCGGAATCGAAGGTCAAAGAGGAGCACCTCAGGGAACTTTTCGATTCTCCTGCTGATTCCACCAGTTCTGAGAGATTAACAGAGACAGAAAATGTGGAAACAGAACCTAGTTTAGAGATAGTAAATTCACTTATACTGAGAAAAGATAAACCGATATATCCAAAGCTCATGGATTGTAAAGAAGATGTCATGTTAATACTGAAAAGAGTAACCAGTCCCATGTTTATAGCCACATTGATGAATAAGTTGAGACATAAGGACATTAAGACTATAGGAGATTTAGCAAAACAAAGCGAGACAGAGATAAATCGCTTTCCATTTAAAGTACCAGTGGTTGCAAATGTTTACAAGGCCTTGGATACCTACTACAAGAAGAACGTTGACAGAAATGGAAAAGGGTTGGAGAATGTCAATCCAGTTAAAGTGAATGGTGTGGAAGAAGGGGAGAGTAAGAAGAGTGGCACGCAAAGGAGGATAGTGCCTACAAAAGTTTATGACCTAAAGACAGAATTTAAGGTGATACTAGAGAGATCAAAGAAAGAGGTATGGAATGTTATATTACTGTTGTTTACAAATTTTTCTAAAATTAAAGCGAAATAATACTTGAGATAAACAATGTAATAATTTTAACCTTATATTTAAATAAAAGATTGGAAATTGATCAATTTTCGCAGCTTCCCATTTCTCAGTTTTACAGTAAAGGAGAATTAAAGAAAACAGGGTGTGAGTTAAACATTGATCTCCGTTTAGGTTTGTTAGTACAGTAAGCGAAGCAGTAAAAATGGTAAAATTCCCGGCCCGAAAACGATGAAAGGAACTTCCTTAATTTTTTTTGCAATATGCTTTATGAACTACGTACATTAAAATCTATATTGTTGCATTACCTGCTTTTTATTTTTAAGAGTGGAAACCACCCCTAAAACAATAAAAACTGAAAAATTAATAACTCTTCTAATTTTACGAATAATATCACGAAAATCCATATACTGATGTTTTTGAGGATGCTGAATATGATTATGAGGTCAAAACAGAGGAAAGGCGAAAATATTGAGGGTTGAAACCACCTTAAATACCGAAAAATTAAGTTACAAATAAATTCATGAAAATCCATATAGTCTAGGTGCCCGCGTACATAAATGCAATTTATACATATCCTCGTATAACTTCTTGTATGGCATAATTGCGCCTAGTCTCACTTTCTTCCTCTGCGAAAATTTTCGTAAATGCAGCGTTCCTCCTCGGCATGAAAAAGATAATTTCCACAAGCCGGACTGGAAAATCGGCAAATATATTTTGTCCAGTGACATCTGACATTAAGTAGCTAAATAAATTAAAACATTGAAAGAATATATGCAACACTACATGCAGCATTGCACGTGTCGCCATAGCTAACCTCAAAAATATATATATTTCTTAAGATTTACAAGTATTACGTAGCTATTATTAAAATTTCTGCCTGGTTCCTGTACTTTCAACCAAAATCAAGTTCAACGTAATGTGTATGAAGTTTTAAATAGTTTGTCACAATAAAATAAGACACTTTTTGCAGGTTAGGAATCTAACCTATAATTAGCAGTCTATTTTTATCAATCAACAAAACAAAAATTATTTGCGTGAATTTTTAAATATTTGCTTGGAGCCAGTATGGCTTCAAGCTAAAAATGCCTATACAAACATTAAAAATGAGAATAAACGAAAAAACGTTAAAATTTGAGGTTATGTTAGTTATACAATGCACATGCCCAGGTAATTGTAGGACCTTATTGCTCGCGCCATCTACTAAAGTAAATAGAAACCATATGAAGCCATTATTATAACAGGAAAGTGCCGTACGTCGGACCACCTATTTAATACACTGTGTGTGTGGGTTAGGAAACCCTTGCATAGCCTTAGGTTAGTAACACTTTCTACAGAGTTGCCAGCTCTAAGTTGATTCTGATTGGCCGAAAAACGAGTGATTTTCTGTTTGTTAGTTTTTTAAGTTTTTGTTACTAAGTTAAAACTATCTGCTTGTATTTGTCGAAAAATCACCTGACAGTGACAGCAACAAGCAACAACAATTTTCTAGTCGATATTTAATATTTTTATTTTAAGAAAATGAGTGAAACTCCAACAAAATTAGGCAGAGGCCCCAATTTTTCATCAGCAAACCGGTTGCTATTAACTCAAGTAGCAAATAAACTTAAACATGTCGTAGAATAAAAAAAATATATGTAGTATCTTGGAGGGACAAAGAAGGTTTTTGGCGCAAAATTAAGATTTACTGGCATTTATGCAATCTCCAGCAGTTAATAAAAAATTACCACTTGCATAATATCTCAATATTAAAAGCAATCGCTTTATTGGTGAAACAGCATGATTTCTACAATACAATAAAATAGATTTCAATGTATCGTGGGTGTGTACTGAGCTATTTCTCTAATTTCTAATTAATAGATGTTCATGCTTTTAAGATCAACAGCAGTATGTATAATGATGGAAGAGTGTGAATCCTAACATTTTTTAAATAGATCTCTGCAATGTGTCCGAGGATGTACTCCGACCATACAGCACACAATTTTTTTGCATTATAATACCTTCTCAAAATAGGCTGAGGAGCTCAAAAATATGAGCCCATATGATAAAATTGATTGTACAAGGCCAAAATATGCCAATCTCAATATTTCTGTTGTAACAGTATTACATAGCTGTCTTAGCAGAAAACAAGTTGAACCTAATTTATAAATTAAGGAATTAATGTGATTTTCTCAGGTAATTTTTTTATCTAAAACCATCCCTAAGAATTTTGTACAATCTGCTCAAATAGATTTATGATTCATTTTTATAAGGGCACTATAATTGTGATTTTTGGTTTTTGGTTAAAATGACATACGTTTTTACATTTATTCCATTGCCTTCACAGAATCTATGAGATTCATCAGCACTAGTAAAGTAGTATTACTATGAGAAGATGCCAACAAAAAATATGCGCAGAAACGAGTTTGTGCGCTCCATCATTCTAAGCCAATGAGAAAGAATTACGTGACATTCAATGTCAACACCAGTGGCGGCGGTGCCCTGCAGTAGAGCGGCGGCGACGGTAATAATAATAATAAAACAACTTTATTAGGCAAAGTTTAGTAGAACTTACTATTCTTACACTTCTCCTGAACAAAGGTTACTCGTAACAGTAGGCAAGTTTTAATCTACTCCATTTTCACAGTTCCTTGACCGCGAAACTTTTATTGCAATTACACATCCCTATACCCCAGATAAAGCTATGCCACTGGTAAAAATATTCGCGCATTTTGGCTCCGCCCTGGCATCTTCTCATAGTAATACTAGTCTATTTGCCTTTTTAAGAGCTACATCAGCAGTTTCAAATATACCAAAGTTACTGTCATCTGCGTATAAAACTTTCAAATTCGGACTGATGCATGAATGAAATACATCATTCATAAATATTATGAAAAAGAGAGGACCTAGGACGGAACTTCGTGGTACACCCATCATTACCTCTTTTGGATGCGATTTAACATTGTTAGTGATTATAAATTGCTTTCTCTGACTTAGATAATTTGACACTCATACATTTGCAATACGGCCACCCCGATAGATAACTTTTCTAAAAGCAGTTTATTATCAATCGTATCGAATGCATGACTTGAGATGATGCAATCCTTCTAGGATTTAATCCTAATCCCTGCCTATAAAGCTATTCATTTTTACAAAAAAAAATGTAGATGTTGCTAATCCAAACTTATATTTCAGGGCTCAATTGATGATCTGGCAAAAATCCTGTTGTCTTCCTTGGAAAAACCGAAATTAATATCACTAGCTAAAGCCCAGTATAAAATGGATGCAAAGGACTTCATCGAAGAGAAGGATTTCAAGGATGTCATAAACCACATAAGTCAACATATGGGTCTTCCTGATATTTTCAAAATTTTAACAGAAAGTATCGAAAGCTCTGAGGACGAATCTGTTTATTTCGATTGTATGATAAAACATTCAATAGACAAGAAGCCTTTGGTTAATCTGTTGGAGAATCGATCGCTAGACGATATCAAGAGGGGGCTTGAGGAAAGTATAAATAAAAACATGTTTACTAAACAAGATATTTTAGACACTTGTCTTCTTCCACTAATTGAAAATCCTAGTGATATTTCTAGTTATATAAATTCAATATCTGTAGTTCAGTTGGGTGATATTGTGATTAAAAGGTTAGGAACTACAGATTTGAAGCAGTTTTTCAGCCAAATAGAAGAAGCATACGCCAGTGGTAAAGACATCGCGAACCCATTAAATAACAAAACATTTAAAAATCTTAATGACACTAGTGATATTGTAAACAACTTCAAGAGATTTGTCGAAGCTCAAATTGAAGAACAACAAAATGATGTGGTCGTGGAAATGTTTAAATTCATTAGTGGAAAACTTAAACTGAGCACTCTCTTGGAGCTACACATTGATTTTCTGAAAAGAGTTCCAAACATAGTTGAAAAATAAGTGGAAAAATAAAATTTTATATTATGTTAGTGTATTTTAGTTTTATTTATAGAATGTTTAATGTTGTATATGAAGACTGCTTTTGTATATATTTTATTAATAATTATATCCTACCATTATGTAATAAAATAAGCAAAAAATAGACATAGTTGTTTTTTAGATACAACCTAACATTAATAAAGAATTTTTCTTGAATGTGCAATTTTTAACTTGTGTGAAAGATATGATATAGGCCGTTGGATTTAATAAAAAAAAAGGTGATTTTCAAGAAGTTTTATCTCCAAAAGATTTTATTGCATAGAATGCATCTTTTAGGTATAAAAACTTGAAAAATCATAGTCCGTACGCACAGAATGTCAGGGAAAGTACCTAAAAATGCATAATTATGTAAAAAAGTGCAATTTTTGCTGTTTTTGTGAATTTTTCAAGGGTTTTTCAAAGATATTCATTTAAGATTCATAAAAATTTGAGTAAAATGGTTTGTTTTAGTATTATACAGGCCTTAAGTAACGTATTGGGTCATTTAAGACCCTTTATGGGCCGATTGTAGCCATTAAACGCATCCTAAAGTGCATAATTTGCATCCGTTTAAAAAATTTTTTAATAATTGCTCTAAAATTAATAAAATATCGTCCAAATTTTATACTCTGGGGTTTTCGAGGTCACTAATTACGAATTTGAAGAGGAAACCGGAAAATTCAAAATGGCTGACTGATAATGGCGCGAAATTCAATTTTAAAAGTACATTTTTTTCATTTTTCACATAAAATGTATACAAACCAAATAAAAAAATTAATTTACGTCTTTTTAACTAAAATTTCAATTTTTATTTTTTTTTTGCATTTCTCCCTCCCCCTCCTATATCTTATTTTTAACGCGTTGGCATTGAATATGAAAATTGATAAAAAGAAAAGTGCATAAAAAAATTTGTATGCACTTTTCTATATCTTATTTTTTAACGCGTTGGCATTGAATATGAAAATTGATAAAAAGAAAAGTAAAAACTTTTTTATCAATTTTCATATTCAATGCCAACGCGTTAAAAAATAAGATATAAGAGGGGGAGGGGAAAATGCAAAAAAATAAAAATTGAAAATTTAGTTAAAAAAAGACGTAAATTCATTTTTTTATTTGCTTTGTATACATTTTATGTGAAAAAAAGAAAAAAAATGAAAAAAATTTTTATGCACTTTTCTTTTTATCAATTTTCATATTCAATGCCAACGCGTTAAAAAATAAGATATAGGAGGGGTGGAGGGGAAAATGCAAAAAAAAATAAAAATTGAAAATTTGGTTAAAAAAAGACAAATTCATTTTTCTATTTGCTTTGTATATATTTTATGTGAAAAAAAAAAGAAAAAAATGTACTTTTAAAATTGAATTTCGCGCCATTATCAGTCAGCCATTTTGAATTTTCCGATTTTCTCGTCAAATTCGTAATTAGTGACCTCGAAAACCCCCGAGTATAAAATTTGGACGATATTTTATTAATTTTAGAGCAATTATTAAATTTTTTTTTAAACAGATGCAAATTATGTACTTTAGGATGAGTTTAATGGCTACAATCGGCCCATAAAGCGTCTTAAATGACCCAATATGTTACTTAAGGCTTGTATAATACTAAAACAAACCATTTTTTTCAAATTTTTATGAATCTTAAATGAATATCTTTGAAAAATGCACAAAAACAGCAAAACTGCACTTTTTTTGCATAATTATGCATTTTTAGGTACTTTTGGAGATAAAACTTCTTGAAAATCACCTTTTTTTTTATTAATTCCAACGGCCTAATAGTTTTTTCCAGAGTTGGATAAAAACCGGTTTTTCCCCGGAAAAAATATATTTTTTTTATCAAAATGAATTGGTCATTAAAAGACCATCATTTTGATACCAAATATGTTAGGTATATTTGATTGTATTCATAACATAAAGGCTCTAATTCTATTTTTCTTTGATTTCGTTCTAATGTAACTTTTAGTCTAAAAGTTAGGTTAAAATTGGCGGCAAATTCAAAAATGGGAAAAAAATCTTTTTTTTTTTCATTTTAACCGTCCCAGGAAAAAACCCAATTTTGGGAAAACTCCCGATGAGGGGAAAAACCGATTGCCATCTCTGTTTCTTCACATAGGTTGTGTTGTAGAATACCATCTTTACTGAAGCTTGAACTTCTTGCACCCTTACCTTTATATTCTCATTCTGTTAGACAGCTTTAGATGTCTTTTCCAGTGTCTTACATAGTCCCCAGAAGCAGGTCCGTTTCTAGAGGTTTGGCTGCTGGTGTGGAAAATCTCAAATGCCGCCTCCTACTTCAGCAAGCATCTGATTTGCGTCCCCAAAAAAATTTGTTCCCCTCGAAAATAAAAATTGATGAGCGGGGAGACAAAATCGGAAAAATTAGTTACGCTCCTTCATATTTAAATTTTGCATCCCCCAAAAAATTTTTTCCTTGAAAATAAAAGTTGATGGGAGGAAAATCGAAAAAATTACGCCCTGTTGCCCTGCCCTAGATACGATGCTGAAAATTGCTCTGAACTAATCATATTAAGAAACACATGGTCTGTTTATCCGGCCGCACATTGGGGCTTTTCGTAGTTAGTAGTCCCAAAAACACCTGGTGTCTATCAAAGTTGACCAATACAAAAGTTTTTTGATAAAAATTTCTCTGCATTAATAAATCAAAATAAAGCTATAAAAATTATTTTAAAAAATGTCAATGAATTTTTTTATAGCTTTATTTGATTTCTTATTGCTTATAATATTGATTTCACTGAGGTTTAAGAAAAAAGCAATTTCTTACATCAATAATCAAAATGTAAACCAACATCTATTAATGCAGATGTAATTTCTATAAGAAAAAACTCGTGAGGAATCGTTTAGAAATTTTCTAAGGAACATTTTAAAAATATATATATTTGTATTGGTGATTATTGATGTAAGAAATTGCTTTTTTTCTTAAACCTCAGTGAAATCAATATTATAAGTAATAAGAAATCAAAATAAAGCTATAAAAATTATTTAAAAAAAAATGTCAATGAATTTTTTATAGCTTTATTTTGATTTCTTATTGCTTAAAATATTGATTTCACGGAGGTTTAAGAAAAAGCAATTTCTTACATCAATAATCAAAATATAAACCAACTTCTATTAATGCAGAGTAATTTCTATAAAAAAAAACTCGTGAGGAATTGTTTAGAAATTTTATTAAGGAACATTTTAAAAATATATATATTTATATTTGTGATTATTGATGTAAGAAATTGCTTTTTTTCTTAAACCTCAGTGAAATCAATATTATGAGTAATAAGAAATCAAAATAAAGCTATAAAAAAATGTCAATTAATTTTTTACAGCTTTATTTTGATTTCTTATTGCTTATAATATTGATTTCACTGAGGTTTAAGAAAAAAGCAATTTCTTACATCAATAACACAGGCACACAAAAAAAAAAGGTCGTGTACTCGGGGACCGACCTATATACTGGTATGATTTTCGCCCCCTGAACCCGAATCCCGGGTCAGAATTGGCCCATCGGGTCAAAATTGGCCGGAAATTCGCCAAAATTCGGGTAAAAAATATATTGAAGGGATTGACGTGACAACCCATACCGGTATGTATTTTCGCTTGCTGAATCCGGGGTCAGAATTGGCCCATCGGGTCAAAATTGGCCGGAAATTCGCTAAAATTCGGGTCAAAAAACATTGAAGGGATTGATGTGACTTAATTCCATATACCGGTATGTATTTTCACCCGCTGAACCCGAATCTGGGCTCAGAATTGGTCCATCGGGTCAAAAAATAAAAAAATGGCCGGAAATTCGCCAAAATCTGGGGTCAAAAATCATTAAATGATTTTGAAGTGACTACCCTTATATCGGTGTGCATTTTTTCCCGCTGGATCTAAATCTGGAGTCACAGCCTAACCGGTCAAATGGCTCAAAATTGCCCAAAATTTGGGGCAAAGAATATTGAATGACGTTCAGGTGACTCGACTATTGTGTTAGTATGTATTTTTGTCCACTGAATCTGAATCCGTTGGTCAATAACGTCAAAAGATCGAAGCAAAGCGAATTTCCCGGCATTTTTTTGGGTCGCCCCACTCCTCCATTTTTTCCAAACCATATTGCCCCCGAAACAAGCAAGTCCCTGTTGAGCATCCACAAAAAATCTGCCTGAGGGTTTTTCCTTTATTCATCTTTGTTGGTGTATGTAGTGTGCATCCGGCTGCATCCCAGTTTTCATTAGAAGCAAGGAAAACCTTGTACGAAGTACAGCTCATTAACTGGAATCAGCCCGCATAAGCAGCATGTTCTTCTTATCTCCCGGTCACCGTGGGCGTCCTAAAACTCATGCCGGTACGTTTTTAACAAACTGTTACCCATGCAGTTACTGCTCGTTTCGGTAAAACATACACCGCTTTAAATCCTGCTATCGCAATAGATGTTGGGAGAAATGACAACTGCCCTGAAAGGGGATGTGTAGAATGATTCACTTTCCGTCTATTGTGGTAATGAAACCAGCGAAGGCACGCTGTCCTGCAGGGGAGCGTCGGGGTGTGAGGATGAAGCCCTAGTGTCTGACGACGAGATGTAACATTCCTCGTCAAGGTCAGAAAGCCCTCATACTTAGGCCTGGGGAGGTATAAGGAACAGGAAAACTTGCTTGAACATGTTGAAGGCTATTTGGCAGTCAATTTTTCCGGACAATTTTGACACCATGGGCCAATTCTGACCCCAGATTCGGTTTCAGTGGGCAAAAATTTCGGTTTCAGCGGGCCAAAATACACACCGATATAAGGGTAAACTCACTTCAATATCATTTAATGTTTTTTGGTCCCAGATTTTGGCTAATTTCCTGCCATTTTTTTATTTTTCCGGACAATTTTGACCGGATGGGCCAATTCTGACCCAGATTCGGGTTCAGCGGGCGAAAATACATACCAGTATTTGGGTTAAGTCATGTCAATCCCTTCAATAACAATGATAATAATAATAATAATGCTTTATTGGTGTTAAGTATACAAATAGTATTTCCACACGTCAAATAATTAAAAATTACAAATAAGATTTAGTGTTGTAGAGAGACAAATACAGGGCTGAGGACAGGGGGGGGCAGGCGGGGCTGCAGGCCTGGGGCCCGGACCCGAAGGGGCCCGGCACCATCACTGTCAAATGCATTTTTGTATTGATTCTATTTCAAATGAAATATTACGTGAATTGAAAATTAGTATTTTTTATGGGTCCCAGACGAGGGGGCCCCGCCAATTTGATTTACCCCTGGGCCCGTACCGGCTCTCCACGGGCCTGGACAAATATAAAAAACATTTAGAAAAAGAAAAAAATACATACTGACATTAATATGAATAAAGAACAAACTAGTACGATAAAATGTGCATATACGTTATAAATTATGTTAAAAAATGTTATGTTGGGTATAGACCAAAAGAGGTGTACGTTGGCTGGCAGACGAAATGTTCTAGGTTCCCACACATACAAACTACATGTCGGAGAAATCGTTTGCAATGTTTTTTTACCCAAATTTTGGTGAATTTGCGGCCAATTTTTTATTTTTCCGGCCAATTTTGACCCGATGGGCCAATTCTGACCCCAGATTCGGGTTCAGCGGGCGAAAATACATACCGGTATATGAGTCAGATCAATCACTTCAATGTTTTTTTACCCGAATTTTGGCAAGTTCTCGGCCATTTTTTGATTTTTCCTGCCAATTTTGATCCGATGGGTCAATTCTGACCCCGGATTCGTGTTCAGTGGGCCTTTTTTTTTGTGTGCCTGTGTAATCAAATGTAAACTATTAATGCAGAGTAATTTTTATCAAAAATAAACTCATGAGGAATCGTTTAGAAATTTTCCAAGGAACATTTTAAAAATATATATATTTGTATTGGTGATTATTGATGTAAGAAATTGCTTTTTTTCTTAAACCTCAGTGAATATAAGTAATAAGAAATCAAAATAAAGCTATAAAAATTATTAAAAAAAAAAATGTCAATGAATTTTTTATAGCTTTATTTTGATTTCTTATTGCTTAATATTAATTTCACTGAAGTTTAAGAAAAAGCAATTTCTTACATCAATAATCAAAATGTAAACCAACTTCTATTAATGCAGAGTAATTTTTATCAAAAAAAAAAAAACTCGTGAGGGATCGTTTAGAAATTTTTTAAGGAACATTTAAAAAAAAATTATTTGTATTGGTCAACTTTGATAGGCCCTAGGCGTTTTTGGGACTACTAACTACAAAAAGCCTCAATGTGCGCCGCCCCTAAAAATAGACGGAGATGTGTGGTGTACACCTCGCACACCCGCTCTACACAGATCTGCCCAGAAGTGTACAAACCTTCTAGTCACATTAGGTCTGTGTCTGGTTGATCTCCGAATTCCTGGTCTAGTACTAAACAAAAACACACCATATACAGTAGGGTGTCCCTTATATGAGGGCAATTTTAAATTTTGGTGGGATCCCTCGAGAACACTTTTTAATCGATTCCTATCTAAAAATGAAGTCTCTGTGCAAAATTTGAGCTCGATCAAACAATTTTGTACCTTGCTACAAGACCTTTGAAATTTGTAAAAAAATACGAATTTTGTCGCTATTTAATAAAAATTTATTAAATATAATTTGGAATAAAGACAATGTCCCTACAGCATTTTTGATACAAAAGAATGCTTCTACAACATTTTGGAACAAAAAAATTCCACATTTTAACCACAGACTAAAACAAATCAGACATTTCACTTAATAGTATTCCCTATGTAACCAGTTTCATTTTTTGTCGTGTGACGTATACCTGCCAGGATTCTGCACAGAAGACATAAACAGAGTAACCTTGCGGTTGACATGGAAGTTAAGATCAGCGAGTATAATATCACAGGAGGTAGTTTTTAGTACTGAAATCTCAGACGGAAGTCGTCATCAGTTACACCGGTGATATTAATTATTTTGGAATGTGGTGTATTGTATTGAAGGTTAGAGTTGAAATTGTTATACATTTTAGTGGTTTTTTGAGTATTTATTAGGTGACTTTTAATTATTGTTACGTATCATAAGCTCCCTCCTGTGACTCTATACTCGCTGGTTAAGACTAATTGGACAATGCGCAGATCACCGCACAAATTGGTACCTGCCTGGAGTTGATTTATTATCTAAACCACAACAGCCTCGCCACGCGGTGTCCCTTGATGGCCCATAACCCCGTCAAGTCCACACCGCTAGTGACGTTGCTTCATTTCGCACCCCTGCATCACTTTAGTGAGGACCGCTGTAGTCTCCTTATTGTGATGCAGTTTTGTCTGGAATGGACCTATTTTCCCCTTCAACCTAGCAAACCCTCTTACTCTGAGCAACGTGTTAAGTTGAGGGCGTCCCGTGAAAATCACGATAATCAAGACCTAAATCATTTCGTTGAGTGGTTTTCTTTACACAATCCTTTTGAAAGAGAAAATGAGCTGTTAGTGTCATTGTCCTCGGTTATGGTAGCTCCCAAGAGCATTAATTATGACCGTGCACAGGAAATTGGAGAAACGGTTATTGCAAAAATAGTCCATGTAAAACGCGAGGATTGACGCTCGGAATGCCCCCCCTCATCGGGACCACTTGTATTTTATGTTTTTTAAGTCGCTGATTACGAAACTCGGGGTCCCGCGGCTCTAAAAATAGTACGTCACCCCTAAAAATACCAAAAACCACCCCTTTTGGGCGGTATTGTGAACAATACTGTAAAATAATGTTATGAAAGTGCTAAAAAAATACAAAAATTATTAGGTCCAACGAAAGAAAATATATTATTCCCACATGCAATGACGGGGTGTGACACCACTTCATGTCTTTTTAAACAAGGGAAACTAAAAGCAATGAAAATATTGAGAAAAGACTGTTACCTTCAAAACTTAGTGTTTATAAGAACAAACAGGCTAAAGTGGACGATCTTTTTAAAGCCGGAGAGGAATTGTTGATACACATTTATGGTAAAACAAAAGTATCAAAAACTTTAAATGATTTACGATTTACAAAATTTAATAATTTAACGTCACACCAAACTCTAAACAGATTCTGCTAAATTTCATTGTTTAAGAGCATACTTACAGGTTCAAGAATGGCTTGGGAACATTCTTAACCCAGAGGAATGGGGATGGAAAAAAAAGGTGGCGTGCTTGTGCCTGAGACCACAGTGATACCAGTGGCACCAGAATTTATTTTAAAGTTAATTTTCTGCAATTGTAAGAGTGACTGTAGGAAATTATGCAGTTGTAGAAAAGCCAATATCTTCTGTTCAAATCTCTTCTTAGTAATGTTTTTGCTCTTTTTTTTAATTAATATTGTAAAGCACAAAATGTTCCATTAAAATAAAATTTTTACTCTATTTTAGCTTAAAACTTTAAAATCAGTAATATGTAATCGGCCTCAACTTTTTACTAAATAAAGATAGGTATGTACACCAACTTTTAATGCAGTTTTCCATGTACTTTAATTTTTGTTTCTTGTCTTTTTTTTTTAATTTGTAATAGTTTTCGAGATATAAGCAATTTTTTTAATAAGTCCCAAAATTGAAGATGGCGGACTGAATTTAAGGCGGGTCTTATGCAAAACGGAGGCATGGGGACTTTTAGTATGTTAATTATTACCTATAAAGCTAACAATCTGGCTTGGTTTCATTTGAATGTTAATTTGTTCCAGGTAGGACACTAATTGTATCGGACTATAAATTGTCTTGCACAAACGAATATTTATCGGTCGTCAGTTCTCATTTGTGTTCATTTTAAAATATTTGGAGTTTTACAAAATTAATTTTAACAAAGCGGAACTTGTAGACATGACTGGTTTTGGACGAGTCGGACAGAAATTGTTTGCTTGCCACTAGAATTTATAAGCAACGGTATCCTGAGGAAGGGTCCTGATGTTAGCAGCTTCCAAAACTTTCTCGATAGATTTGTGGAAACTAGGAATGTAGAATATAATAAAAGTGAAAGAATAAAACGTGAACAAAGAAAATGAGTTTTATGTGGTGCTGGCAACGGTTGAGAATTCCCATATTAGTCAGAGTGACCTCATTAGTAGGAATAAGTAGACGTTCTGTTAGTCACTTCTTAAAAAAAATAAGTTTCATGCATATCACATTCAAATGCACCAGGAACTAAGTGATTTTCAAAGGCGTCTACAGTTTTGTTATTGGGCCAAAGGTAAAATGCAAGATGTCACCTACTTTAATAATGTTTTATTCACTGATGAGGAAACTTTTCATAAAAATGGATTTGTTAATAGGCATGCACAATTTCCATTATTATGCTTCGGAAACCCTCACTTTTTCAGGCAAGTTGATAACCAGCACGGATGGTCTATAAGGGTTTGGAGAGGAATTATTGGAGAACATCTAATAGGGCCACATATCTTTGATGGTACATTGGAGCTATTTATCTTCATTTTTTTGAGAATTATCTGCCACAATTATTGGTGATTCTTCCTGAAAGAATTCGAAATAAGATGTGGTTTCAGCAAGATGCCATTATTTAAATGCAGTAACCGTACCAGACTGTATATAACCAGACTGTATATAACCTGTATCGGTTCTATATTAAAATGTTTACTCGATAAAGAAGCCTGCATTTTTTGGGAACAGCAACGATACGGGTTTGAATACATTATGGATTTAGGTAGAATAAAGTTGGTATTTATCGATTCGTTATCGCCACGATATATTTAGAATAAAGTTCAATTTATCGGATCGCTATCGTAACAATACAGGTCAACTATACTTATATTCGCTACTATAGGCTGTTGCAAATAAAATAATTACAAAACAATTTTATTTGTTCTAGACGTATTTCTTTCACAACTTTATGGGATACATTATTTATATTATTTTTACTGTCCTAATTAATTTTATGAAACCTTCTGATTACCTACCTTACATTGTTGATTGCGGCCGGGAGTCGAACCTAAGCAGATCTAGACTTGACAACGGTTGCTGTGCGGCTTAACACTTCCGGCTACTAGACCCTGTGGTGTTGAACGGATCTCGCTTATATTATATATGTTTACATAGGTATACTGCTGATTATTCTATAGACAATGAAATTCCCAAAAAAAATGCAAAACCTTTATCTCCTAGGGGTGGCAGAAGGAAACTGACACGATGGAAATTTATGTCCAAAATTAACTTCAGCACATCAAAATACTTGCACGATAATTTAAGAAATAAAAGTCTGATTGTATTGAAATTTGGAAAGTAAGTAAGCGTTAACTATAGAGAAAGAACCCCGTTGTTTTTGAAAAAATCAATCAGTAAATAAAAAAGTTATTAATCATTCAAATTAAAAAACATATTTTCTTAGTTTTTGTCACTTGTACTATTATTGATCCAAATTGTTAATTTTAAGCTTTATTCTTAGGCAGAGTTTTAACCTTTTACATTCAGCTTTAGCCAAACCGGACCTGCCTCGCCCAGCCCGACACCTACCACAGCGTTGCGCGTCGTGGTTGTCTGGCTGGCCCCGGGCCAGATTCCGAGGAGGCACATACATTACCTCTAATTTTAATAAACTTGTGATTGCTTGCTTCATTGTCTGGCAATCCAAAGGTCTCGAATCCCTGAGAGAGCGTTTTTTTTTTCATTTTTTTTTTCATATATTTTTCACAACAGATTGGTAAGTATCACAAAATTTAGAATGTCCAAAAACTAACATTATTTACAAGAAAACTGCGAAGAGTATCCTATAGAATGTGTAACAATTATATAAGCTCAGTAAATCAGCGAAGAGTATAATGCTTCCACTAGTTACTGTTGTGCAAAATGTTATATCACAGGCGAACCAGTATTATCTTCTGGAAATAAAACTAAAATAGTCTGATCTTCAATCTGAACAATTAATAAAGTAGTAATACATGCCCGAAAACAGGAAATGTATTTATCGGAGATCTTTACAGGATCTATATATATGAGTTGCCTATAATATAACGATACTTTATATGTGCTATATATGTAAATCATATATTCTATATAGGAAAGTATATAAAGATAATACTTTATAATTGCTGTACAGATCAAATACAGAATATATCTATATAGGAAATATTTAGTTTACTATAAATATTCTATACGCAGTTGAAATCTTTATCGACAGATCTTTATGGAATATTTATCAAATTTATATAGTCACGGAAACCTGTATCGCTTGGTTATATGGGAAGGGACCACCTAAATATTTGCCCACTTGAATGGATTGGAAGAAATGGTCTCACTAAATGGCCTGCTAGATCTGCAGATCTTACTAAAATGGATTTCTATTTATGGGGATACGTGAAGGAAATTGTTTATAAAGACACACCAACAACAATCTAATAGATGAGGGAAAGGATAATAACTGCTTTTAGATCTATCCCACTGGCAATATTAGGAACAGTAGAAAACTCATTTCAAAAGTACATATAGGTGTGTGTCAATCAATCAAGCCAACAAAAAATTGTCAATATTTTTTGATGAGCTGATAATAGCAAGTACAGAACTAGTAATGCAAAAGGAAAATTTTTTTTGATTGGCGATCTGCAATTGAATTAATCCCGCTACTTGCATGACAGACTCGCCATTCACCAGTTAAGGGGCCTACAGCTTTATAAAATGAGCCAACCAAAATTGTCGCGTTAGCTCTCGGTCTATAAGCCTGCTGAGCATCGCCAGTGGCGCACTGGCCCACCATTCTCATAAAATTCTGCTGCTCTTTTATGTGAATTAGACGGCGTATTAGCACAGCAGGTATTAGCGACATAAAGAAGATTAAAGACTAGAAAAGTGGGCGTCTTTACTGACTAATAACAATCTGAATCTGCCGACTACTTCTCTTTTAGCGCACCATGTTATGATAACGCATTTCTAATTGCCGATGTTTTTGTGTGAATAATACACTATTTCGTTTTAATTTTATTTGTTTATCTCAACTTTGAGAAAAAGGAGAGATCCCGTTTCTTTGTAAAAAGAATACAGGTGCAATCCTAACCTAGATTATTTTATACGTACTTAGCAAATAAGAAACATGGATGTCACTTATCTTTACAACTTAAATGAAATTTGCTAATAATTTAAAAATGTATATAGAACAGAAGAGCATTTACTTCATTTTAATCTAATTTAATTTATTAGTATTTATATACAATATTTTTCGAGATCATGGGGTTCAAATAAGTTACCCGAACACTGTTTATTCTTTCTGTTGCGGAAAATATTTTTATTTTTCTACCAATTATTGGGCTATTTATGAACATTTCTACGTTCTTATTTCCATATTTATTCGTTGTACGATGCTTTCGTAAAGTGAAATAAAATTTAAACTTAAATTTTAAACATATATTTGATGTGGCGGGACTCGAGGGACGCAATCGCAATGATCTGATATCTGATCTATGATCTAAAAATTTAGATCATGATCTGAACAGTTGGCAGTACTGGAAACTGAAACAGTAACTTGAAATTTTAAGAGGGATAAGGATCAGCTGATCGAACCTATCAAAGCCACCAATACTCCCCGCGCGTCGCAGATTTCCCATAGTTACATTTACGTTATCACAGAAATACGTAATTAGAGTCCGTTGCTCTCAGAGTTCAGCCAGAGAATGTGATGCAACTAATAGGGAATGTCGAGTATTAATCGTACCTTTATTCCGTCAAAATATAGCTGGCAACATTGCCTTCTGCAATGAGTGGTTATTTTATCATCGTCAAATGTGAATATTTTGAATTGTTTTAGTTTATAATGATTTTTGGATTATAAATAAACTGATTATTTAATGAAAAATTTTATGTTAAAGTTTTTATCTTATATTTTTCAGGCCAAGTGAAATGAACGATATTACGTTATTTTTCATCTTCGAGGACGATCAAAACATAACCTATAAGGTGGCAAGAATTTTGTTTTGAGTCATATTTGCAGTATTTTCCTACCTACGTTTTTTAAAATTTGTAAGTGTTGTTAAAGACCTAATGCTGTGTTTAGTGTTTGCGACTCTCATTTGTTATTTGGATCATTTTTAAAATAGTACATGAGAAATATTTTTTATAATTAAGGAAAGCGTATAGTGATTCATTTAATAAAGTATTACCAGTGTAGCATTAAATTAAATAATTTCGCAAAAGTAATGTACCCAGAAGAGGTAGATTACTTTAATCGTTGAATATTTTGTTTGTCTACTGGTTCTTTACGTGTATAAAAATATAGTTAAAGAGGATTATAAACTAATTTAAAATGTTTTTTAGTCGAGGACAAACGACGAACAGTACAAGAGATCTGTTGAAAATGTGTTACGTTCGCCATTTGTCCTCGTCTCAAAAACATTTTAAAGTAGCTTTT
The DNA here is from genome assembly GCA_936432065.2 of Rutpela maculata. Taxonomy (NCBI): domain Eukaryota; kingdom Metazoa; phylum Arthropoda; class Insecta; order Coleoptera; family Cerambycidae; genus Rutpela; species Rutpela maculata. Next base: position 383,665,260 of record OW386285.2, on the reverse strand, counting down.
CAACAACTGTCTTCGAAAATGACAAATAACGCACAATAACCGAAATGACTCGAAACTGTTTCTTTTCACACGTGTGCAATAATCCAAAAAAAAAATAACATGTTTTTCACACCGTTCTGTCGAAAACAGAACAGCCACCTTTTATTTGTATTTTTTGATGTAGGCTAGCCTATTCAAATTCATAGCAACTGACTTGTTTATCTACTCCAGTTTTACATTAAAGAACATAGCACAATTTTAAGGTATTTTGGCCCTCAGTAGAAAATTTTGAAATTTTAACATATAGTTTATATCAAAGGAAGTAATTTTATCATTGAAAGAAAGTCCTAAGTGTACAGGGTGTATCTGAAAAGTTAAATTAAAAATAGTGATTTTAAGATATCGCATATTTATTACTGGCGTCAGAAATAAAAACGAATAACTATTTCAATTATTTATTTTCATTATACAACGTGTAGTACAGTTTAAAACATATATAGTTGCTAAACCATACAGTGTTCCAAAATTATTATCATCATAGGTTTTTAGTTTTCTTATAACAGAAAAATTAAATATATTTTAATTAATATTTAATTAGTGGTATTTAGTTGTATTTGGGTCCTATGTATTTATGTGGTGTATTTTATGTTATTTTATGTTTAGACAAAAATCATACAGTGTTCCAAAAATATAATGATTACCTAATAAGCACGTTTAGAAAAATATATTTTTATCCGAGGAACAATTCAACAATGCAAAATAGTCCAAAAAAGTAATTGTTATTAAGTATTTATTAATGGCCGTTTTTGGCTGAAAAAAAAAACAATCTTGTCATTAACGGTGGCGGTCCCAAGCGCAAAAATGCGTAAAAACAAGGCATTATACTTCGATAATTTCTCTCTTATCCCTGATCCGATTTAAAGACTGTTTCAACAGTTTTATAGAAAAAACTTCATAGAATGGTACCTGCCTAGCCTATTAAAAAATCCAACAAAAAATAAAAAATGAACAATAATTTTTATTTTTTGTAAAGTTTTTAATAGGCAGGTACCATTCTATGAAGTTTTTTCTATAAAACTTTCGAAACAGTTTTATAGAAAAGAAGTTTCCTCGATCAGGTATAAGGGAGAAATTATCGAGCTATGATCCTTGTTTTTACGCATTTTTGCGCTCGGGACCGCCACCGTTAATGACAATGATGAGAATTTTATTGCAACTTTCAAGATTGTTTTTTTTTTATTTTTCAGCCAAACGGCCATTAGTAAATACTTAATAATAATTACTTTTTTGGACTATTTAATGTCCTGTATAATTTTTGTCTAAACATAACATAAAACACACCACCACATAAATAGATAGGACTCAAATCCAACTAAATACCACTAATTAAATAGTAATTAAAATATATTTCCTTTTTATCTATTATAAGAATACTAAAAACCTGATGATAATAATTTTGGAACACTCTGTATGGTATAGCAACTATACATGTCTTAATCTGTACTGCACGTTGTATAATGAAAAGAAATAATTGAAATGACGCCAGTAATAAATATGCGATAGCTTAAAATCACTATTTTTTACTTAACTTTTCAGATACACCCTGTACACTTAGGACTTTCTTTCAATAATAAATTTCTTTCAATAATGAAATTACTTCTTATAATATAAACTATAATCTGTTAAAATTTCAAAATTTTCTACTGAGGGTCAAAATACCTTAAAATTGTGCCATATATGTCCTTTAAATTTTTAGTGTTTTGTTAAATAAATAATACCTGTTTACTTATGGAATTGTTTGTTTTTCTTGCAGTCGTAGAAAAAATATTGTGAACAACACATTTGAAAACATCTTTTCACACTCATTGGACTTGTGGAACTTGCCTTCGGCTCTTTCCACCAAACTGTCACTCGTGTGAAAAGATTGGTTTTCGGAACTTGTTTAAAATACTGTTATAGTACTTTATTAAGTATATCTTACATAAGTAGACTACAAATTTCCAATTATACTATGTTGTACAATGTTTTTCTTGACAAACCTTGTCAATTTTATTGAAAAATTCTTCTTGCCCGAGCATGTAAAGCAAAATTTTGTTCACGAAACCAATAGCAAAATAAAGAATTTAACTGTGAGTAAAGTCTTTTGGTTTTCTTTCATAATGATTTTTTTTCTGAAGTAAAATAAGTAACCATCAACAAAATGATATTTCTTTATTTTCTATGTACATAATTTATTCAATTATTCATCGATTTAAAGAATATTATAAAAACACAAGTTTGGGAATTAAACTCACTAAAGAGAAGTTTTTAAGCAACCAGAATATAGATGAATAATGTTTTGTTGGCTTGAAACTTAAAGCTATATTTTAGTAAGGGCTTCCTGTAGAAACGGGGTTGCCAGTCGTGAACTGAGCTCTTAAGCGCACCTCATTCGATATTTTTGAAGAAAACAAAGTTTCAAAGCAAAAACCTTATAAAATAAGTGAATAATAAACAAATACATAAACTTAAAAAAAATAATAGAAGAAAAATAAATATGATTTTCCTAAACTAAAATAAATAAAATGAAAATATTTCTACACGTCCATAAGTAAATAAAATAAATATTATTTTAAATGAAGACATTTCCAAAATAAATTAATAAATAACTCAAGATAATAATTATTAACTATTTACTTAATTAATGGGATAATAAGAAAGTTTAGGTTCTCATATGCCTTCTATCGGGGTTTCTAATCGAGTAGCCTCTATTTATGCATATTCAATATGAGTAAAATAGGTACACGTACCAAAATGACTGTTTTTGTTGAGGAAAAACTGATCATTTGTTTTCCTTGTTTTCATTTCGCTTCTTTTTCAAAGACTTATTAAACAAAAGTAATATATATATTTTACATTGACGACTATTTTGTTAAATGTTTTCATATAAATCCCTCATCCCCTTAATTGCATCTGCACCCATGCAATGGAAAAAAAATAATAAAAGGTAGGTACGGCAATACAAAAATTCGCGCTCACTCCAAACTTCTCTTCATTTATTTTTTCTTAACTATACATGCGATGTAATATATGTTAAACTCTGTTACTTAGTATAATTTACCTCAAAATGGAAAGTTTTCGATTTTTTCTTATTGCGTACCTATAACGCTTTTGTTCAAAATTTTAAATTTTGTTGCTTTTCTTCTATAACCCATATATTGTACAATATTTTGTTCAAAATCTACATACCTCTATAACTAAAAATAAAAATTTAATTTGCGATTTTTTCTTAAAGGTAATATTAAATAACATGCTGGATTATATCTAAAAAGTATTATCTATAGGCATTAAACCTGCCTTTCTTCCTTTAAAATTTAACAAACGCAAAGTCGAGTGTCCTATCACAAAAATTTATAACAAGTACACCACAATAAATATATAAATTAAAAATGTTTTTCCACATTACACCAAGTTATAATACACTTGCTAGAAACATGAGTTTAAACTAAACAACCTCTTGAATAAACTGAAATATAACGGGCACTCAAAAAGTCAGAACTATAAAATAATTTAAAATTTTGACCGTCTATTCTGTTTTAAGGAATATTTCGCTCCATCTTTCTCAGCTAAGAGCTCCTGTCTTTGTCTTTCGAGCGCTTGCTTCCGAGATTTTAACAATTTACTTACATTTTTATTTATTAGGCTTATTAGGTCATCAACAATGTTGCCAAACTGTTTTAGTTAAGAAATCGGGCCGCAGATGCCGCTACATACCAGAGTAGAAATTCCAAAACATCGGGGTATAGATTTGGGCTTTTAATATTGATTATTTTTAAATGCTGTATTTAGAAAAAGTTTTGGTATTCAACCAAAGAATTTCGCTAACTCCGTATTTTTCTCGGTAAATCAAATTATGATTTTTTTTTTCTTCATTAACGGTTTTACAACAATTTCACTGAGTTTCCGGAATACAAAACATTATTATAGACAGATCCCCATTCATACTTTTTTAATTAATGCCTTCTAAGGAACGTAATTCTATACCCAGTATTTCGGCAATATGGCGGACCTCCTTAGCCCTCTTAAGAAACAAAACAATAACGACAATAACAATCTTGGACAATAACCAGGGTGTATTAAATAGGTGGTGCGACAAGGACCCGTTGAGTGGCTTCATAAGTGCTTACTTTGTACATAATGTAATAGATGGCAGGAGCAATAGTGTCCGTCATTATTTACGCATAGAAAGATAATTTTGCAGATTCTGTACATACGTGCATACAGTGTTGCATACATTCCCGGGCTTTCGTTTTTAGTGAAAAATCTTGTAGTCAAACAAAATATCAGTGACATTTGACATCAAATACCTGGAAGAAATACATTCAATACGCTAGTGCTAAATATAAAAAAGTCAGCTATATTTTCATAAGACAGTTAGAAAATATGGAGTGCCTATTTGTGTACTTATGCTTATGACTATAAAGACCAAAAATTATCACTTTTCTTAGTGCCAAAAAATACTGAAGAGATAGAAATGTGATAGTTTACAAAGTACCTACTTGAAATAAAAAGCCACATATTTGTGAAAAACATTTTTGCTCCAGCAGTATAAAAAGTAATTTTACTTCACAGTCTGAAAAGTTGTTATATACACTGTAAGTTTTAAATTTACATAAATATTTGTAACATAACCTATAGATATAAAAACGTCTTTAAAAATAGTTTAAAAAAAAAAGGTTGAAGAAAGGTGCACTTCCAAGCAAATTAGATGCTTGTTCTTCAGAAAATGTTGTCGCTAAGAAAATTAAGAAGTTATTAAATGAGTGATGTTCACGATAGTATAATTTATCCTCATTTCTGAGAGTTTGTATTTACACTTATTAGAAAAAATTTTGTCTGAAGAATGTGTCGTCAAATTACCAAATAAGAATTGAGGTATTCATAAATGTATTGAAAGTAGAAGCTTAGTGTTTACATAAGGCAGAACAGTATGATAAATTAATTACAACATATGTTTTAAGATGGTAAGTGCTTTTTAGATAGTATTTGTTTCCAAATGATAATTTAGTTTTTCAAGTAATTATTTGTATAATTTCTATTTTCAGGTTGGGTTTGGTCTCATGTTTGGTCCTACAATAGAGGTTATTTTTTGCATAAGGATATTAAGTTAACATCAATCAGTAAACCGATCACTGTAGAAGAATTGCAGCATATTTTTCTGAAAATTTAATCTACAACGCTTGCTTAGGTGGACCAAGTACAAATATTATTATCAGTGTTCATTCTGATGTGCAATTAAAGTCAACTTATGTTGGGAGCATAGAGAATGCTCAGTAATTTTGGAGAAAGGAACTATTTGTAAACATATTATGTAAATCTTGTTCTTATAATATTGCAGCCCATTACGCCCAGTACTGTTGTAAATAAATTTCTATATTTTACATAAATTTTATTTTCTTACCATACCCAAATAAATTTGAAACTGGTGAATATTTGTTCCTTTACGTAACTGAAATTTGCTGTTCAGTTGTGAATATATGCAACACTATATGCAGCAAAGCAAATTCATGTACCTATATACAGGTTTTTGTTGGACGCTAAAGCTCGCGCCATCTACTAAATTAAATAGGAAGCATGCACTTATGAAGCCATTATTATCATAGGAAAGTGCCTTAGTCGGACCACCTATTTAATACACCCTGACAATAACTACCAGTACCCAAAATGCAAAAATGAACTATTGCAAAGCAAGTCGTAAGTCGTGTGTGTGTGTGTTCGTTTGACTTTGATTTTCCAGTTGTTTCGTGTCGTATAGTTTGATATATATAACAATAATCTGAGCGTTGAGTTGAAGCAACATATAATTTATTTTCTTTCATTTACAGCCAGTTTCACAATCGTTGGTTATCTTTTCGGTTGACTAACCTGATAGTTATAATTATTAGTAAACACAACATAACCAGACATTCTTACCTTCATGTAATACATCACTAGTCAAGTCCTAACTATTAATTAACCAACGGCTGTTAATGTCACAGATTTTTATAATAACTTATCGGTCAAATCCTAACCATTAGTTAACCAACGATTATTAAACTAGCGGTTAAACGGTAGAAACATTTAGTCTACCGAATAATAAACAAATCCGCCGCGCCGTGGCGATTTCGTGGCCGACGAGAATGTGGGGGCGTGGGGCGGTATTTCGCAATGTTAAAGTTTCGGTTAAAGTGAAAATGCCTAAAGTACCTATTCAAATAGTCGGTAGTGATTATAGTGATAAAAAAGGGAACCTAAAAATTCGTGAAAAAAGCACTTCGATAATGCGAAAAATTGTTCGGGTTACAATGTCTTTGAGTATTGGTTGGCTATGATTTGAATTCAAGTTACTCGATCGTGTTCTACCTGGTCTAGAGACGAAAATGGTAAGCTTTAATAAAAGAACATTGTTCCCTTATTTTCAGGACTTTTCTCGTGAAACTACAGAAAATAATTATAATAATATAAATTCAATAAAACATCTCATTTAACCATTAAACCATTTCTCAACAAGTTGCTGTGTATTACTTATACCAGTTATACCTAAGTACTGGGTGATGAAAATTATGGAAGATCAAGAGTGGCATATTCTGAAATTATTTTAAAATTTGAAGGGTGTCGAGCAGGGTGTTTTACAGAGTAGTGGGAAGCGAATACTAGGATTTTTTTGAGGATTTTTAAAAGGATGTACAGGTTAGATATTTTTTAACTCAGAATGGAATGGAATGTTGTTAAAGTAAAGTTTTTAAAGTTTTAAATGTGTCTAAGACCCTGCAAAATATCCGATTTTTCTTCTACATAATTGAAGAGAAAACTAGCTCGGAATTTTCAATCATTTTAACATGCATTCTTATGGGAAATCATAATATGCCATTTCGTTTTATATATTTAAAGAACCAGAATGTTTTTATGTTTCATACACATGCACCTAGGTGTACTCTATCGAAGTACTTACTCATCGCAAAACCCGAGCTCGATTGTAAATTCAATTTCTAAGTTACAATCAACTTAAAGTCGTAGAGCATGGTTATGACCGCCTTTCATGAGATTTGAAGGCGAGAAAATGGCAACACTAATTCGAAATCACCAAATCACCAATGAATATTGGTAATGTAATGACACATACCGACTATTCGTGTGGATAATTTATTTAAAAACAACCAAATAATTCTTGCAAATTTTTGCTTCTAACAGTTGCAAACTTGGTATAGTCAGTGCCAAAAGGCTGTAAAATTGACAACGTTTTTGTTATAATAACCACGAGTTACAACAAAACCTTTACGAATTATTGTTAATTACTTAATGCCCAAGTAACAGTTTAAATGCCAACAAGTATTTATCGGGTTTTATCACAGATTTAACAAGATAAATAAACCGAACTGGGTTTTATTATTTCTTTTGTGCATACCAATTTATCTGCAGATAATATGTACTTAAAAAAAGGCCTTCAAATTATCTTAAAAGCAATTTGTTAAACTTCTTTGCTCTTTAAGACCTATTGGTTTTATAGCCACTTAATTGCTGTATTATTCAAAGCCACAATAAATTCATTAACTTTTATAGTGGATTTTAAGTATTTTAAGTTTTGTGATAGACATCTATAAAAATTGTTCATTTGAATAATTCCGACATGACAGCTTTTATTTACAAAGATATTTTTGTAGAAAAATGGCGATTTTTGATTAAAACCTGTTGGTTGCCGGCAATACCACAATAAGAGTATTTAATCCTATGACTATACATAGTGCTCTCGTACAAGAGCATTTGCTACTAATTACAACCAATTTAAGTCTTCTTACATTTATGTAAATCCATTTAGTATTGTCTAATACCAATTGATCTTGTCTAACACAATTTGACCTATATTAAGATTTGTTGGATTTATTCACAACCATCATAAAACCTATTGCCCAAAGATATTTGACCGAGGGGGGCAATCACTTGAAATTATGTGTCCCACAGTTGCAATATTGCACACATATTGCATACATATTGCACACATATTGCACATATACCTGTCCCACATATTGTATAAGTGATTACCCCCTCGTATTTGACTTTTTGGGCGTTTATCTACATATAACCTCACACTTGTTAATTACTTTTTCCTTACCTTAGCTGTGCTGTGATTGCTCTGAAAGGATCGGCTATATGCCCTTATACCCAGATGCAGTGAACTGCACTGGAATGTGAATAAAAGAGCAAAAAGATATAAATAAGAAGAACAAGATAAGCTCTCACATTTATTTGATTATTTTGATTAGTCAAATGTGTGGTGCGGCTCTAATTGTTTAAAGTAACCACTTTTTTTTATTTTCATCCACGTTTGTGCAAAATGCGTCTCCATATTTAATTGCTTGAGGTACTAAACACAAAAGTAATTAAAAATTAACCTGAAATAAGTAAAATCTTCTTATCCACCTGTCAAACTTCAACTTTTTCGGTTTTATGAATCAATTTGTCCAGACTAAATGGTTCTTATGTTACATTTGGCATTATACAAGTCAATACAGCTTTATAGCAGTTATGATTAGTATATTAAGGTGCCCCATTAAAACTCTTGGGCATATTGGTTTTATGAACGTTGTCTCTTAGGTAAATTGGTTTCCTAGGCCAAATGATTTTATCATGGTAGTGCTGACCACCACCATAAAACCTTTTCAAGTGCCAATATAGACTCGATTTAAAACAAATGCTAAATGGTATTGAAACTCAGCCTCCAAGAGATTGTTACAACTCTTAATAAACATGAAAAATAGGCGCAAGCTACATTGCGCTACATTATACCATAAAATAATACTGTCTCATAGTCCTAGCTACTTATTCAGAAAAAATGTATTTCAGACTGATGTACACAACATTAATATTAGACACGAGGGTACTCTAACACCGCCGGTTCATAAAACCGCGATATTTGAAAGGTCGTTTTCTCAAAATATTTCCACCATATATAACTCCAACCCCTCTGCAGTTAAGTCTCTCTCTGTTTCTTCTTTTCCTAAAAATTTCAAACGGATTTGCCTATCATAAAGTGTGCCAACTTAGGAAAGGAAAAAAGAAAAGAAAATTGCGTGTGTATTTTTGTTATTTAGTTAAGTCTGTATAAATATATATGTGTATATATATATATATATATGTGTGTATATATTTTTTATATATACATAAATTGTATTATATTGCTGTGTATATTTCTATTTTTAAAATTTTGTTGCCTCTTTTTTGAGTTAAGTGGAAGAACAGCTTTTACAGCGTCTGTGCTGTACTAAGCTGAACTTCGCCCTTTCATGTTAACTACTGAATAAAGAGTATTATTATTATAATAAAACTACTTAGGCTAAAAGAGTTGTTGCTATACTACCGCTATAAAGACATTTAACAAACTTACATCCTCAGTAAAGCTATTATTACAAAACTTATTCAAGTCAAACATAGCATTTAAATTGTTACTTGGGATTTTTTTTATATATTATGTATTCCAAATTTCGTAGAAATTGCAGTCAAATTGATAGTTACGTATTTTCAGAGTAAATGATACCGAATCTGAAGGCGGCTACAGACGTAACTGCATAGTTGAACGGTATGCATGCGCAAGTTTATTGTACAAGTATACTGAAATTTGCGTCGCCGCCACACGCAAAAGTATACTTGAACAGTTGTGCAGTGACAGGTAACCGCGAATAAAGAATAAAAATGTCATCAACGGATGAAGACGACACGCTTGTTTTAACTGCGTTTGTTTTAATTCTCAAAAAAACAACGGAAAAAAACGTAGTATGTGGTGTAAGTGGTTAAAAAAAAATTAAGGAGTATTCGCACATTAATCTCTTAAAATGGTAGTACCACAAGGTGGATTCATAAACATCTTCTGTACCCGCCCCTGACCACCGAGTTTTTTCAACTTTTTTCTTCTCCTTCCTGTAATTTGTTCTTTACCACTTTCTCCCGATCGGCATTTGGCTCTATTTCTTTTAGTTTATCTGCCAATTTACTGTATACCGCTTCTCTTTTCATCTTATCATGGTAATCTTTCGATTTTATAAGCCAAAGATATGGCTTACTTTCATATATCATTATAAATTCTTCTAAAATCTTCCGATGCCCTTTTCTCAAATCGCTCGTTATCGCACAGGTTCACCAAGTCTTTTTTTTTTTTTGCGGGGGGGGAGAAGGGGAAATCCATCATGGACACCCAGCGCCTTGGATCTATCACGCTGGGTAGTGCTGGACTCTAACCAGCTAAAACCCCTCCGGAGCCCCCTCCCTGTCTTCAGTGTTTCCTCATATCCTGGAACCGCTCTCGCTTACCGTCAGAATATCAGGTCAATCTTAGTGTTAGGTGTTCGAAATAATCTGCCCCTGCAGAGATGTCCTCTTATTACTACATCCTTGAAACAATTAGAGGTTCAAGTTTCTTTCGTCTACTTCCTTGATTTTCATAACTGATGTTATCATGTCCTCCAAGAGTTGCCAGTTTTCCTCTGATTCTAGCATCCTCAGCACTATGTCATCGGGTGTAACTGGGCCGCCTAGCCTGTTTATGACTCGTAGCCTTTCTTCTCTCCACCTGCTACACCAGAACACGGTATGCTCCGCGTCGTCTATCTCCCCGCAGTACATGCATTCTCGGTCTTCAATCTTCCCGATGTCGTAGACGTACTCTGCAAAACATCCGTGTCCTGTTAGGGCCTGAGTAAGGTAGAACCCAACCTCCCCGTGTCCTCTCTCCACCCATCTTTTAATATCCGGAATGAGTCTCCTCGTCCATCTTCCCTTACTCGAGATATTCCATCTTTCCTGCCACCTCTGATAGAGTCTATCATTGGCCTCCTTCCTGCCACTTCCCTCGTATATCTCCCACCTTTCTTTTGCCAGAAGGTCAATGGGAGGGATCCCTGCCACTATCAGCACTGCCTCGTAGGAGACCGTTCTGTAGGCACTGCAGACTCTCAGTGCTGCACATCGCTGTACTCTGGCCAGTCTTCTTCGCTTTCTTTCCACTGCCATCGCACTTACCCATACCGGGGCCGCGTACAGGAGAATGGAGTGCACCACGCTACACAGCACTCTCCTCTTGCTGGCCTTCGGTCCACTGGTGTTATGCATTAGCCTGCCTATGGCTGTTGCCACCCGCCCAGCTTTTTCTTCCAATTTCGTCACATGCACCCCGTATGTCAATTTCGAATCGAGCCATATGCCCAGGTACTTTATCGCCTGGCTCGGGCCAATTTCCAGCTCCCCTACCCTTATTATCATGATAGGGAGATTCCTCTTTCTGGTTATGATTACCAGCTCGGTTTTTCCAGGAGCAAGTTCGAGCTTCTTGCCCCTTACCCATCTCTCTATTTTTGCAATGGCCGTGTTCGCCGCCTCCTCGATTTCCCTCACCGTTCTGGCCGTGACTGTTACTGCCAGATCGTCGGCATATCCGATCACCTTAACGTTCTCCGGTTGGGGTAAGCGTAACGCATCATCGAACATTATATTCCACAAGGTTGGGCCCAGAACCGATCCCTGCGGAACACCACAAGTCATTTTTCTCCACTGGGTAGTGCCCTCAACCTCCAGTCCTGTCCACCTGTTCTCGAGGTAGCTCTTTACTATCCTGAGCAGGTACGGGGCTATTCTTAATTTTCGCAACTTCTCAACTATCTCGCCCCAATCCCCCGTGTTGAAAGCATTCCGAACATCCAGCGTTACTATCGCACAGATCTTCTTGGCCCTCATAGCCTCCCCGGCTATCTCGGTTATGCGCCTTATCGCTCCTACCGTGGATCTACCTTTCCTAAAACCGAACTGGGTCTCCGATAACCCTCCCTTCTCTTCAATGTCTACCTCTAACCTCCCCCGAAGCAGATATTCCATTAACTTACCCATCGTATCGAGTAGACATACCGGCCTATATGAGGACGGTTCATCTGGTGGCTTGTCCCCTTTCTTTATCAACACCAGTCTTGCCTTCTTCCATCTCTCGGGGAAGTTTCCCCTTTCCAGGGCGCGGTTCATAACCCATAGGATTACCCTAGGTTGTTCTTCCGCCACCAGCTTTACTATTTCCGGGGGGATTTCATCTGGTCCAGAAGCCTTTCCGCTCTTGAGCCTACCACACGCCTCCGACATTTCCTCCTCGGTAAAACGGGGAACTTCTCCCACCTCCGTTGGTCTCCATATTATTTCGTCCCTTTCTGGGAATAGGGCATTCACGATCTCCACCATCTTTTCGGCTGGTATAGTCGGAGGAGGGGCTTTCATGCGTCTCGTCGCAATCTTGAACCCATCCCCCCACACGTCTCTATCTATGTCTTGGCACAACTCTTTCCATTTGTCATTTTTTGACTTCTTGATTGCGTCTCTTAGTCTCTTCTTTGTCTCCCGGTAGTGTTGTAAGGCTGCGTTCTCCTCTTGTACTCCTTGTCTCCTGTTTCCCCTAACGTATCTTCTTCTGGCCACAACACACTCCTCTCTGAGATCGGAGATTTCTTCGGTCCACCAATATACCAAGCCGTTTGGTCTTATAACTCTCCTCCTCGGCATTGCTTGATCGCAGGCTCTAGTAACTGCCCTGATTAGGTCTTCCTCTGTTGCAGCATTACCACCTGTCACCTGTTCTTTAAGAGCTCTCTTGAAGATACCTCTGTCCAACCGGCCTAACTTCCAGCCTCTTCCCCGTATCACCGGTGTTTCGGTCCGTTGACCCACTTCGTATTCTATATATCGGTGGTCGCTCAATGTTTCCTCCAAGAGAACCCTCCAGTTGCTAATCCTCCTCACTGCGCCTGTTGAGGCCAGCGTTATGTCTGGGATAGAGCCACTATTACCTCTCACGAATGTGAACGTCGCTCCCTCGTTTATGACCTGTAGGTTGATCTGGGCTGACCACTCTACTATTAAATTTCCTCGGCGATCTGTGGACTCCATTCCCCATTCAGGAGCTCTGCCATTAAAATCACCCGCTACGATTACGTCTTTCCTGGTCCTCCTAGTTAGCTCCCTAATCCTATGCCCCATTTCTTCTAGGGCCCCTTCTAGGTCTTCCAGCATGGCGTTGGGTGAGAAGTAGCAGCTGAATATAATCACTTCATTCAGCTCCGCCCAGACGAATCCGTGCCCACTCCCACTCCTGTGCACACAGATTTCCCGGCTTAGGATCCCAATGGCAGCGTCTCGGTTGCCTTCGACGTACCATCCGGGCCTGTTTTTGCCAACCATCCTTTTGTTAGGTTCGCTAACTATGAGAACCCCAATTCCCTTCTGCTTTGCAGACGCCCAAAGAAGATCTTGGGCGGCCCGGCACCTATTTAGGTTTATTTGCTTCACAGTGAATGTGTAGCATTTTTCCCCTCCCCTTCTTGCTCAGTCCTCCCCGGAGCTTTCCGGAATAGGGGGCACGCTCTTGAATCCGCCCTATGCCCCCCTTTGTTGCAGATGGGACAGAAAATAAGCCCAGTGCAATCTCTAGCCTGGTGGTTTTCTTTCCCACATTTGAAACAGGCTTTCGAGCGGTCAGTGCCATTACAATTGTCCTTAGTGTGGCCGTACCCCCAGCATCTATAACACTTCATATCTGTCCCAGTGTCTCTTATCCTCTCTGCTATTCTGCACTTGAGCCACCCTATTCTCACCCTTTTTTTTTCCACTAACTCCATCGCCTCCTTTTCGGGTAGCCTTACCGTGGCGGTCTGGTTTTCCCCGAAAGATGGCCTTAGCCTCTCCACGACCACTTCCTCCTCCTTGATCTTCATTTCTTCAGCTAGACTTTTGCGTACTTCTTCGCTTGTAATAGCTGCATCGAGATCCTTAATGATAACCACCTTATCATCTCCTCTAGTCCTTATAGAGACTCCGAGCTTATCAATCTCCTTCCTTAACGGGGATGCAGCGTCTTTCCCCCCTTTGATCTCAATGAGCATCTCACCCTTTTTAGTCTTCCTTAATGCTGTGATCTCTGTTCCCAAGGCTTTTATATCAACCTTCTTAATTTTGGTAAGAAGCTCCTTATATTCCACCCCCTCCTTGCTCAGGAACAGTACCTGCCTTTCCTTATTCCGCCTAATATGCTCTCTTCCTGTCACCTTCTCGGTCACAGTAGCTTCCTTGTGCAGAGTATCTCCATCTTGCTTCTCCCCCCTTTTCCCTGGTGGAGAGTATCCAATTACTTTGATGTCCGTGTCGGACATTATAAATTCCATCATCTTCTTTACCCTACTCCAGTTACATTCCGTACGAGGTAAAGCTACCCTTGTCCGGCCGTTGTCCACCAGCCATTCTTTCCATTTTAATATATTGCCGTAGGTGTTTTCCTCACTGCTGTCCATCATTATCCTATATAGGAAGCGTTCCTTAACCTCCCTCTTCTTGGTGGCCACTGTTGAACTGGTTTCATACTTAATATGCATAACCCCTTCTTTCTCCGGCGAGTCATTGTCCAACTCAGCTAACTCTGGAAATCTCATCTTAAATTGCTTCCCTATTCCCTTATTCAGCTCTTCATTTCCTTGAATGCAGAGCGCCAGATCGCTTTCCTTCGGCTCCCATAACGGGTTCCCTTCTGCCTCCTCAACTCTTTCGAATACCTGGGGAGGCCAGATCTTTTCCACCAACTCCTTGTAGTCATCAAAGCTCTTCCCTTCTTTGATAGCCTTACGTACTTCCTCGGCTAGTTTAGCACTTCTTACCCTCGGTATGGGGATATCTGTCTGCATAGGATCAGTCTGTGTCCCTATTTCTTTCATCTCTGGTGTTACATCTACCACCATGTCCGATTTAGAATCTCCGCAGTCTTCGGTCTGAGTATCTATGTCGAAAATTTGTTTTTCGACCGCCTCCCACTTATTATCCTCCAACCATTGTGTGATGGAATCTCTATTGACGATATCAATGCTTTTTTTCAGCTTGATCGCGAGCTCTTTTATTTCCCGTTTTGTGTTCGGGTTCTCGTCTATCACTTTTTCCAGCCGCTTTACCTGTCCGGTTATAGCATTTAAAGCTTCTCTCAATGTAAATGACAGTGCATTCTCCTTCCTCTTGTACGGCTCGATGTCGTATTTGCCGATTGAGGTATCATGCACCTTACGCTTTCTGCTCTCCTCACCGACTGAGTTACTCCTCGTGAGTGTGCTGACCGGGTTGGCTGGGGACCTTGTTGGGGACCTGGCAATGCTGTCCCGCCTCCTGAAGGGATCTCTCTCCTTGTCTCCTGAGCTTGTTTTCACCGTTGTCAAGGTTACCATAATAGGTCTGTTTATGCTAGTGGTCTTTCTTGCATGTTCTCCTGTTTCAGGTGTGCCCTTGGTCGTGGCAGCTTTCTTCTCCTCCATTCTCCTCTCACCTTTTTGGTTCTCATCTGTTTTATTTAATTTCTCCATAGTTCATCCCACGAGTCGGGTCGATATTCGGTCGACCCCCGGGTGACGCCCATCCCGGAGGCAAGGCTATATACTGCGGAGGTCGCCCGGTGTCCGCAGGTTTTTTCGACTTTGCTGTCGGTTCCTTTATAGAGGTTTTCTCCTCGCGGGTCGGCCAGTTAAGGCAAGCCCCCCGGTCACAGTTACCACCCGACATACCCCTGTGGTGCCATTTTTTTTTTCTCGCAGAGGTCGTTGAAGCGTGGGCTGTAATTACGGTGTTAATCGGACGAGTGGCACCACTCGCCCGTAGCTCGGATTACCCCCGGTTGCGCCAGATCCCGTAGCCACCCTTTACGGTGTGGATCCTGAGGTTGAGCTGTCCTTAGTTTTCGCCGCTTACCCTCGACCTTGCCGGCATGGATGACCCTACCAGGAGACTATTTCTCCCGCCGACATTGCTCTCGGGATCATCGCAGTTACTTAAGCCTCTCCACCAACGACAAGGTCTCACAGCTCCTTGGAGAAGAGGTTCACCAAGTCTACTATTACCTGTTTACACAAGTCTGCCGACCTGCCGTACACACGCTCAAGTATACTTGCGCAAACCCAACATGTACAATTGTACAAGTATATAATATAGAATTTCATCAAGTCTCATGTCACTTGTACAATCACAATACTTGTACAAGTGTTATAATATACACGTTCCAGTATACTTGTACAATAAACTTGCGCATGCATACCGTTCAAGTATGCAGTTACGTCTGTAGCCGCCTTGATGTCAAAAGGTAAAAATTCAAAATGGCGAATCCAATATGGCTGCCATAATTGAAAAATTTTAGTAGATTTACGTGAAATTTGGTACATTGTGATTTCAGAGTTGACTGAAAACGAGAAATATTTTCCTTTTATTAGGTGTAAGCTAAACTGGAGGCCATTAAAAGAGGTAAATTATTTTTTGAAAAAATTGAACCTCCTTCAAAAAAAAGTCATTAAATATTATGAAATAAAATTTCACCCTCGCCCAGTTAATTGAACCTTATTATCTAATACTAATGCTGTTATTGAGATCGGTATAGAAATAAACAAAACATAATTAGGGATTAAACGACTTACCTTAAGGAAGTTCAATCCAAATTATATGAGATGGCCACATCCGAATAGATCACCCTGTAGTACTACTTCTTATCACTAAATAACGCGCAAATTGAAAGAATTTGTTTTTAGTCCCCCTTCCTTCTGCTCCGGCTGCCCTGAGTTCTCATATACTTCTGAAGCATGTTGATCGCCTCAGGGTGGGCAAAAAGAGTTTTATTTCTCAGAGAGCTTATGAGGGTGGAAGTGTGGGAGTTCTCTATTCGGATGTGACCATCTCATATAATTTGGATTGAACTTCCTTAAGGTAAGTCGTTTAATCCCTAATTATATTTCGATTGGTCACATCCGAATAGATCACCCTGTAGATGTTTAAAGAACGAGGAGGCGATCTTTTGAGAAGAACATTAAGTTTTTGTGATCAATATACTGTAATATATAATATTAGCAAAACCCTGCCCCATGTGTACTGTATGACTTACTGAACGTTTTGGAGTTTGGGATTTGCTTGACCAACTCCCTGCCACCTGTACCTTAATACCTGTATAGTGTATTCCACAAATATTTCGTCGATGCAAAAAAGCTCGCAAAAAAGCATAAAGGATGCCGACCGCTTCCAGTTAGTGTACCGCCCGCCGGTCCAATTTAACAACGCTGGTCCACGTTGACCACCACCTATCATAATTCCGGTAGAGAAAATTTAAACCAATTATATTTCATCGATGCAAAAAAGCATAAAGGATGCCGACCGCTTCTAGTTAGTGTACCGCCCGCCGGTCCAATTTGACAACGCTGGTCCACGTTGACCACCAACCTATCATAATTCCGGTAGAGAAAATTTAAACCAATTATATTCACTGGGAGTGGCCTACATTTTTGTTCGGAAATATGTGACCATTTTTTTGTGATGATAATAAAGAAGCCGAACACTTTTATGGCCTTTTATGTAAATAGACTGAAATTGATACAGGTCGGTACCCTTTACGTTTTTTGCGAACTTTTTTATATCGCTGGATTATCGTTGGTACAAACTATACCAGTCGTGTACCACGGCTTTTAAATAAATTGATGTTGATTCCGCTGTTTTTTAATACAATTTTGATCCAGCGGTTCAGTGTTTGCGCTGTGGCAGCATGATATGAGGTCATCGTTACCCGGTTTTCTGAGAGTTTAGTGCGTTCTATATAATGTATGATTGCATAGGCAACACATAAACTGAATGTTGATTAAAAAAATGAAAAATTAGATTTGGCCCTGGTCTTTTAGGTGTTGATGTTTTTATTTATACTGTGTTTTATTTTCAGATATTGGAAACTTTGATTTTGCTGCACTCACCATTGAGAAAATTCTAATATTTTTTTCTGTTGTTGGTTTAAATATTTTTTCTGGTTGTCCTTTATAAAATTTCCACCACTTAATGTAAGTAGTGTTGTATTGTCGGAGCGTATTGCTGCTAAATAATTCGATGATTGTATCTATCGGTGTGTCTGGGATGTTCCTTGGAGCAAAGGTTGCCTGACAAAATTGTGGCACACAGGGATAAGTTGCTTAGGATACCAGACCTGTGATTTTCAGAGGGGGAAACTACTAAGCATATGGCTCTTCACTTTCTATTTTTGAGAGAATCTTATATATCCCCTTAGGTTTTATACATATATATCCCCTTAGGTTTTTCCATGACAGGATAAAAGCATCTATAAGTATGCTGTGAGGATCAGGATGCCAGAATATATATATATATATATATATATATATATATTTTTTAACTATTTAACGTCGGCCTATTTCCGCTACCAAGGCCTATCACCGACGCCAGGAGACGAGCTACCCCCAACCTGGAAATTTTGCCGAACCTCTTCCCTTAAGAATAGTAGGGATCTTTTACTTGCCTAACATTTAATAGACAAGGGACCGCCTGCTTTACATCCCCTCCGAAGGATGGTATATCCACTACGTAATCCTCGTCTGAAATTACGTAACTTCCGAGTATACACTGATATACAAGCCTCTAGAAGGTGGGACGAGAACGCCAGAATATATATTTTTCGCATTTTGTATTAGTGAATGAAGCGAATAGGTCTATTTCTGGCTGTCCGAACCTTTGAATAATTTCCCTGGAAGCGTTTATGTTAAGCTATACTCGGTTTCAACATTTTGTGATCGTGACTGTTTGTCCGATTTTAATTCTCTTTTGAATTTATATACGAGACTGCAATTATAATTTTCTGTCTTTCACAGCATTGCCAAATTTCTTGAGTCATATAGTTTAGATGCGAATATTGACTCCACACATGCGATTTATATAAGACACTGCAGTAGTGTTGTCAATCCTCAGTCAGATGCGACAATTTAGTAACTCTTTTGCGAAACTTTTTAACCCCTAAATGCGGCTAGCAATTCAAGGGAATTAATGTGATGGTGTTTTTCTGCAATCGTCCAAAACCCCCTTGTACATTTGTCGCCACAAGAGGCCTATTGCTGAACTGTTAGTAAAGATTTTCAGTTTGTAAACAGCAGCTGATATGTTGTTTTCTGCCCTATCGATATTGCCTAACCACCGTTTTAATTCATTTTTCAACTAACTGGGGATTTTCATGTATTTATCGTAATTTGCATTTGTACTTTGTAATGCACGGTATTTCATTGCTTTTGTTGTAAGAATGAAATCTAAGAACTTTATTTCTTGGACTGACGTCAGACTGCTATTTTCCCTGAGAATAATAAACCCTAGGGAGTCGAGAATTCCACATGCTACTTAAATGTAAAAGTAGTAGAATAAAAAGTCTTCGCAACGGACAAAATCTTGTATTTCTCAGATAAGTAAGTATTGGTTTCATAAGCTTTGTGAAAACAAGAGATGATATACATAACTCAAAAGGCTGGCATTGATTTTTTTTTTGTCCAATTTAAATCTTAGATACTTATATACTTTATTTTTAATGAATTGAGATCATGAAATAAGCGCCTTTTAAATATATCAGTGCCATTTAGCTGTTTTTTAAACTAAACTTTCTGCTGTTCTAATATCCTCAAGGTTGAAGTGAGGCTGTAATAAATTTATTGAACATTTTTAAAATGAAAATAAACCTATAATCGCCACTGAGGTTTTCCTCAAAAATAATGAGATAGATTGTCCCTTGCATTCTTTAACCTTTTTTATTGCACCGATTTTTTGCAAGCTAAAAATATATTCATTGTTTATTATTTTCCCCCATTGTTCGGAGAAGGCCTTTGCATTACCAGCCCATGTTCTGTTGTACGTTCTGGTTTTATTCCCCTTTTGTTTCTCTGGTTTCCATCTGTTCTTTGAAATTGGCCGCTTTTCGTTTTTTGATCTTTATATTTCTTTTTTCTCGTGTCTTTTCCCATTTTACACTTGTCACTATGTTAACTAGAACTTACACGTTCAAGCGCAAAGAAGTATATGAGAACTCAGGGCAGCCGGAGCAGAAAGGAAGGGGGACTAAAAACAAATTCTTTCAACTTGCGCGTTATTTAGTGATAAGAAGTAGTACTACAGGGTGATCTATTCGGATGTGACAAATCAAAATATAATTAAATAACATATCGTCTTCGGCCAGCTTGTTGGCAAACGCTGATGCAAATTTTACTACAATGAAGAAACATGGGTGATTTGAAGTTTAGTTCGGTAGTGTTAGAAAATAAGTATTTCATGCCAAATTCTTTCCACAGCTACCCTGACTAGAACTGCTCACGGAATTGCTATTTCTACTTGTTCGAGTTGGTCAATAATCATATAGTACTACTTAAATTTAAAACTTTGAAAAAATTATTTCTTACTTCAAAAAAGGTGGCTAAAAAATTTCCGAAAGTTGCGACGTGGGAAACTGACGACCCCGTATATCCGAATTATTTTTGCGTAAATAAGTAATAATTTTCAGCAATTAAATTGGTAATTTGTCAATCTGTAGTGGCTTAAATGTGCGTGAAATCGGTTTATTCAGTTTTTATTATTAATTATTTTTATTACTACTTTACACATTCCCCCACTAAGCATTTTTTAGCAGGTCTTATTCTATGACCGAGTGAATTCCAATATACAGTAAACCGAGCTGTGGGGTGTCAGCAATTCTCGAAGGCGATACTGCGTAACACATTCCCGTGGGGGTGAAGGGTTAAGTAGAATAGACACTTAGTAATTGCATTCCTTAATGCTAATACAGCCAGTCCGCTGAAAGGGGATAATTGCCTTGAATTCCGCATCAGCATATCCTTGAAGGAATTCGAAAGCTGCTTTTGCAACGCACTATCAATGCGACGCCCCGCCAAAAACAATAAATCCACTATCGTCAACGTGGCTCATTTCAAAGATTGCAAGCGATTACCGTCAGCTATTAAGAAAGGGATCAATGTGACGGAGCAGGAGGAGGTTCGTCTTAAAAGAATTTTCTACCCCAACGACTCTTATACTAGTGTAGAATCTCTACTAAAACTGCTCATTATGTTTATTTTATAAAATTTTGGTAATTTTATCATTATCGATGCAGCAAATTTGTTTTGTTATGGTCTGTTTTTTATCTAAGTTATCTGTTAAGGTGACCAAGAGAGAAAGAAGTTCGATAAGGAATACAGGATGTTCCGTGTCTAACTGCGCATAATGTATGTATCCCCCTAGAGCTAGTCGAGTCAATGAAGCCAATAAATCGTCAAAACCTACTAAAACACAATCAATTTCAATGAAACTTTTTAAAACATTTGTTATACTACATTATCTGAAATCAGAAAGTTTCTGGTGGGCGGATTAAATTTTTTGAATCCTAATTTTGAAAATATTGGTATTTAAAAAAAAATTATAATTTAGAGATTTTATATATTGAGTCGCATTTTCGACGAGAAAATATTAACTAGGAGTCGCTGATTACGAATCAGATTAAAAAAAATTAAAAATGGCGACTTCAATATGGCAGATGGAAATTCTTTCTAAAGCAAGTGTTTTAAACCACAAAAAAATTGAGCATTTAGGTGATGCTATTAACCATATTACCTACTAAATTAACGAAAACCAATATTTTTGAGAATATATATTTTTTTATCACTGGACAACTGCAGTAACAAAATAGCGATATTTTGTTAAACAAATGTGAAGACTCACATTGTTTCGGTCATAATTCCTTTATTTTTTATTTGACCAAATCACAAACCACGTTTTGGGCAAGTCAAAAATAGGAAATACAAAAAAATAAAAAATGTACACACATCACTACATATACAAATACTTCACACAATATAAAAGGACAGAAAAAAAGAAAGAAGAGGAAAGCTCCCACGAAATGGCCAGAGCATACCAAACAAGCAGATGGTTAAACTGAAAGATATCAACAACTTTGTGTGTTTACAAATTCATCAATTGAATAGAAACAATATTTTAAAATGTGTTTTTTTTATTAAGTTCTTGAAACTATTAAAATTAAGAAATTATACGTCATTAAGAATGTGATTGTATAATTGAAGGTTTAGAGAGTTTTTCTGTGATTTTGTTAATCTAAGACGAGGCTGCCTAAGTTGATTGGCAGACCTAGTGCCGTACGAATGAAAATCTGAGTTAATACAAAAATAATTTACGTTTTTGAATTTCAAGTAAAGTAACATGAATGTGAGGAGAAGGAACCGGCATTATATCAAGACTTTTAAATATTGGTAAACAGTGATCCCTCCAACCAGCATTAACAATTAACCTGACTGCCTTCTTCTGCAGACGAAAGATTATAGCTGCCCGAGATAATCCACCCCATAGGATAGCATAATGAATATGAGCATGAAATAATGAAAAATAGCATGTTCTTGAGGGTTTAGAACAGAGTTGATTTTTTAGCCTTCGCATGAATATCGAGCTTGATAATTTGTGTGACAGTTGCTCCGCATGATTGGACCAGTTAAAAGTGTTATATAAAACAACGCCAAGAATTTTAACATTGATTAGTGAATTATTTGTTGAGAAAACGATTTGTTGGGGTTTCTCTTCGTTTAATTTAAGATTATTCGAAGAGAACCAAGCACCCGCTTGTTTGATAGAACATAGAACTAACTATCCTCACATAGATCACATAATATTCAAATTAAAATCAATAATAGATGTATCATCAGCACAAGCGATGCATTTTTTTGGTGACAAAGTGAAAAAATTATTGATGTATAATATAAAGAGTAGGGGCCCCAAAACAGAGCCTTGAGGATCCCATGTTTAACCGGAAGAAGTTCTGAGTTTGAATTATATATAGAAATACACTGAAGTCTGTTGTTAAGATAGGAATAGAAAAGATTCAATGGCAAACCTCGAATACCATGAAAACTCATTTTTGCCAGAAGTATTTCATGTGAGTCACAGTCAAAGGCCTTGGGGAGGTCGCACAAGCTAATAGCTACATGTTCGCCTTCTGGGTGAAGAGATCTTGTGAAGGTCATTAGTTAAGTAACAAAAAGGAAAATCACCATGAAGGATGTGGGATGTTTATCGTAGTGTGATGTATGCCTAAGAGGTAAAATGACAGCTCTATCGTTTCCTACGAAGGAACGTCAAAGTAACGAAGTTCTGCAGATAGTCCATTCAGATGTTGTGGACCCATTCAGAACACAAGCTGCAAACGGAGCTAAATATTTTGTCATGTTTATTGATGATTGTTCCAGATGGTGTGAAATATATTTCTTAAAACATAAAAGTGGAGTATTGGAGGCGTTCAAATTGTATGAGGAACACGTTGAAAGGCAGACTGGGAAGAAGATCAAGTGTATTTAATCCGGCAACGGGAAAAAATACTGTAATAATGAACTTAGGCCTAGACAGTCAAGGTATTGAACGTCGATTGACAGTTGTGAAGACACCACAACAAAATGGTGTCGCTGAGCGTATGAACAGAATACTGTTAGACATGGCGCAGTCTCTGTTAATCCAATTAAAATTTTGGGCTGAAGCAATTGCAACGGCAAGTCATATTAGAAATAGATATCCGTCTAGTAGCCTGAATGGAGGTATACCATACCAAAAGTAAAAGTGGATAGGTAGGAAGAAGATATGAAACTATTTGAGGACATTTGGATCAACTGTGTATGTCCAGAGATCATTCGAAAAGAAAGCTCGCTGGGCGATCTATTATAGCAGTTTGTTGGATACCCACGTGAGACAAAAAGCTATAGGGTATGGTTACCAGAAACCAGAAAATTTATTGTCGCAAGGGATGTCAAATTCCAAGAGGAAAACACTGACGGATCTCAAGACATCCAAGAGGAAATAGTGTTGATAGACGATGACATTGAGAGACCTGAAAATAATATTCAATATAATGACCTAATGTGAGTAGTACACCTTTAAGAGACACAGACTGCACCAGAGTCGCATCATGAATTCATACAGGAGAATCGAAGGACGAGGAAGACCAAAGATACTGGATCTAGAGGTCGTCCTAGGAAATTGTTTTCTTTAGTTCGAGGAAGCGATCGAGAAGAAAAAGAAGAAAATTCAACGATTCAAGTTAACAATGACGACAACGATGATATGTTTGCTGAAGTTGTAGAAGTAGACAAAAAGAATGCAATATGTCTCCTGAAAGTGATGAATGGAAAGGAGCTATTCAGTCAGCAGTTGAGAGTCTGATAAAAAATAATACTTGGGAAATTGTTGAAAAGCCGCAAGAACAAAATGGGTTGGTAGTCGGATTGTATTGACCAACAAGTATAAACCCGATGGAACTATAGAAAGAAGAGCTCGAATAGTCGCAAAAGAATACAGTCAGCAATATGGGGTTGACTATAACCAAACTTTCGCTCCAGTAGCAAGATTGGAATCAATACGACTCATGTTGGCTGTTGCAGTAGAAATTGTCATGATTATTCGACAGTTTGACATGGTAACGGTATATCTAAATGAATATCTTGAAGAAAAAGGAGGATAGCCAAAGACAAACGAGCAGTTCAAGAAGTGAAGAAACTCACTGCAGAAATGTTGAAAAGGTTAGAGCAAAGAGCAAATGCTTGTTGATTTCAAAAAGCCCTTTATGGATTACGCCAAGCAGGTTGCTCGTCTTTCAGAGAAATTAACCAGTATATTGGATTAGTGCTAACGAAAGGAGAACCTTACTTGTATTATGCAGAACGCAATGGAATCATGTTGTTACTAATTATTTATGCAGGTGACATATTGGTGGCAACGACGGACCTTGAATGGATAGATGAAATCAAATCGAAATTATTAGAGGAATTTGAAATCCAGGACCTAGGCCGAGCAAAATACTGTTTTTGGTTTGAGATTACCAAGAAGAGGACATCATCATGATAAAACAAACACGATATATCGTAGATACTAGAGAAGTATGGGATGAGTCAGTGTAATCCAGTGGCGACGCCGACTGAGCTTCAAACTAAGATGACTGGTAAAACCACAGAGGAAACCAAACATGATGATTGGCCTTATCGGGAGATAATAGGAGCTCTAATGTGCCTTTCTATAGGAACCAAGCCAGATATTGCAAATACCGTATCAAGGCTAGCTCAATTTACTAATGAACCTAGTAATCAACAATGGGCAGCAGGAAAAAGAGTTTTAAGGTATTTGGCTTGAACCAAAGACATAGGACCAATGTATACTAGAACCACTGAGCCTTTGTTCGGATATGCTGGT
Organism: Rutpela maculata; assembly: GCA_936432065.2. Taxonomy (NCBI): domain Eukaryota; kingdom Metazoa; phylum Arthropoda; class Insecta; order Coleoptera; family Cerambycidae; genus Rutpela; species Rutpela maculata. The sequence goes on along the minus strand of OW386285.2, from coordinate 383,640,195 downwards.
GCTGACTGGGGAGGCTGCATGATTGACCAACGTTCTTTTACTGGTGATGCTTTTATTTTAGGAGGTGCAGTAATAACCTAGAAGTCGCAGAAGCAACGAACGGTTGCATTATCCTCGACAGAGGCTGAATATATCAGCATGTCTGAAGCCATGAAGGAACCGTTGCATCTTCGCAGTCTGTTGTGTGAGGTAGGACTTGAAGGTATGTCTGACGTAAAATAGCACCTTGACAATCGTGGAGCGCAACACTTGGCATTAAATTCGATGAACCATACAAGAACGAACCGCATCGATATTCGTCATCATTTTGTTCGAGAATAGAAAGCACGAAAAGCATTGGCAAAAGCACCACATTGGAGATGCGTGCATGATATTGAACTTGCTACCTTGGAGGATTCTCCACAGCGTGCCTCTTGAAGAGGCGTGTTAGCGATGTTTGAATTCCTCGCGGTTCAAGACACATGCAATTTTAGTAGTTGAGTGTATTATGTATAGATAGTATGTATGACTACTACCTAGTGTGAAAATAATAAATTAGACAATTCTGATTGATGTAATCTGTCACTAATTTTCCATATAGTCCAGGAGGCAGTGACGATTTTCGGTACTTATTTTCCCAGTCAGCAAACATGGATAGAATTGTTCGGTTAGTAATTCTAAGCAAAATTCATATATATTTAGGGGGGGGGTTTCCGATGGGTTGAGGCGGAAAATGCGTCAGAACATACGAATACACTGCCCTTTTTTCCCAGTGATAAAAATAGTTCTAGTAGAAAGAGGTATACTGAAGTTAAGTAAAAAAAATAGTCTGGCTAATCTGTGAGTATGGATAATATGTCTGGCAGGTGAAAAACTGAAAAGTTTTCATCAAAAATATTTCCCTCATTTTTACAGTCATGAAAATTTATCAGATGATGGCCTATATTATAATAACATCTTAAAATACAATCTGGCTAATGTGGAACACCCCTAAAGCCTTGCCAGACTCGTCTAATGATCGTCAGGCGCGCTGAATTCGGCACGTTCAATTATACAGGTGATTAGTATCAATTTATGTGCTAAATTTCAAGCCTAGCAAAATAAGGGTTACGGATCCGCAAAATTCGTCAAATTTTGAAATCCACAAATTTTCAGCCAGACTCACTTTCCGCTATCTGAGATAAGCCAGACTGCTATTTTCATAAACTTTATGTTCCACTTTAGTAAATGTAAAATATTTATGACTGGGAAAATAAGTGGACTTGCATTGTGTTTTTATTTTTTGAATCCATCCAAAAATTTTAGCCAGACTCAAAAATTCTTGTTTTTTGTCACTAAGAGAACAGATTAATTCATATACACCGACTGGGAAAATAAGTACGAAAAAATTTCACTGCCTCCTGGACTAATAGTTGTACTTTGGATTATAAAATTAACACCCAGATAATTATAAACATCGTGTATTCCAGTTAATTCTAACAATTCCGAAGTTAAACATTTATAGTTACTGTACTAATATTATTATATCATATTTTTGTGTCCAAATGTCAGGTGAAAATTTGGTGTTAGAACGATATTTCAAAAGGCCAACATTCTAAGATCTATTTTGATAAATCAGAACCGCTAAACCATGAGCAAAATAAAAAAAACTGCATTTACAGTATTCCGCGTGAGTGTGACAAACGTAATGTGGATGAGTCATTGAGACCATTCAGTGTAACATTGGGTGAACACAAGAATTACATTAGGAAGTATGAAATCAAAGATTGAAGATTTCTGAACACACTTGAGAGAACGAGCATAGAATAAACTGGAACTCGGCAAAAATTTTAACAAAAAAGGCGGATAGCAAAAAAAGAAAAATGAAAGAATCAGCAATAATATCGTTGAGTAAAGTAAGTGCGTGTCGAATTGAAATTTTTAATGAGTCCAAAGGAGGAGGGCCTATAAGGCCTTTTTCGGCCCTTTTTATTTTTGGTAAAAAAAATTTCGAAAAAATTTTTTTTATCATATATTATATATTCAATATCTAATTCATTCCACCCCAAACGGAACTTCCCCAACCCTCCCTCCTCCATGTATTCCCCTTAAATTATTAAAGAACCAGGTTTCATTAGTACACATGTTTAGATGTTTTTGAACTTGAAAATCATATTTCCTTTGAAAAAACTGCACCCTAGGCTCCCCCAAGGGCGGATCCGGGGGGGGGGAGCAGTAGGGGCAATTGCCCTCCCCCCGAGAAAAGTATTTGTTACGTTTTCAAGGCGATAAATTTTTTTCCGCATGAGGTGGGGGGAAAAAATTTTTGATGAGCCGAAATTTTCGGAAAAAATTTTTTTTGGAGTTTCATTTGCACCCTCCCACCCATGAGGCGATAAATTTTTTTTAGATTTCGGGGCGAGCGAAAATTTTTTTTTCACATTTTTAATAGCATTTTCTGTATGAGGTGAAAATTTTTTGTAGATGTTAGTGCCCCCCCCCCCAGTAACCTTTCTGGATCCGCCCTTGGGCTCCCTGTATTACTTTACAATACCCCAACCTCTAATGACAAGCACCCTCTCCTCCAAAAACATAAACCTTTATGCTGCTACCAGATATAAAATAGTTTTAAAAGGACTTATTATTTATATTATTAATAAAATGCCAATTTCCCCCAACACCCTCTCTCCCGAACCATTCTGTTGTGTAGAGAGGTTTGGGTTAAAATTTTTTTTCTCTGTTGATTTAGAGCTTTTAGTACCTATACGTACTTTTGTCTGATTTTTTCAGAACTTAGAGCTTAACTATCTTTGTTCGTATTTTTGTTGCTTAGGACATAGGGAGAGGGAGTAAAACGGGCGGAGGTTATATCTTCCTGCTGATAAAAAAAAGTATAAGAAAAGTCTTCGTTATACCATTTTCAAGCTTGTAGCCGTATGATGATCGTGGGAATGGTTCAGGAGAGTGGGTGTTGGTATAAGAGGAATTGACATTTTATTAATAATGTAAATAAAAAATCATTTTAAAACTATTTTATACCTGATAGGAGCATAAAGTTTTATGTTAGTGGGGTGGAGGGAATGGGGGGGGGGGTGTTGTATAGTAGTAGGGGAAGCTTAGGGTGCAGTTTGTTCAAAGGAAATATGAGTTTCAAGTTCAAAAACATCTAAACATGTGTTCTAATGTAAACTGGTTCTTTAAAAATTTAAGGGGATACATGGAGGGGGGGACGGTGAGGGAAGTTTCGTTTGAGGTGGAATGGATTAGATATTAAATATATATGATACAAAGGCCCTCTTCCTTTGTAGTGGTTTGATGGGTTAAATTTATAATAATGAAAAGTGGTAAGGCAAAGTTGCAGGAACAGTTTCTTAACAGGTGTACTATTTGGTCCTGATGTAAGTTTATTTTTGATTTTATTAGTGCTTTTAGAACGTCGTCTTCGGAAATGGTTTAAATGTTAAGTTGAGGAACACTACATACACCCTCCTCTTCGCTCATTTCATATGTAGATGACGTAATAAAAGATGATTGAAAGAATTGGACAATTGCATTGATGCGATACTCTGAGGAACTTTGAAATTAAAGTTGTGAAATATAGAAGATACTGCAACCGCTGCTGGGAAATATTGAAAAAATGACCGACCTCCATCTATCATCTTTTCATATTTTGGGCAAATTACCTACAAATAATACAAAAACCATTTGTATTGATAATATTCAATATTTCCCATTACCAAGAATTCTTACAACTAGTGGCAAATTGTTTGTATGTTCTTTATGAACAAAAATTTTATAATTTATAAGGTAAAATTCTAAAATCACTAAAACACACGCAGAAGGATGGAAGTACATGAAGCTGGCCTTTCCATTTAAATCAAATAAAGCGACCCTCAAATGTAACAGTTGAAGCGTTGATACTGATGTAAGCTCTAATAGTGACTCTTCCACACCAACGCACATAAAAAATAACAAAGGAATGGAGGAAATATGGTAGAAGTATATAGAGGTTAGATGTAGGAAGAGAAACACGTTGTCAACAGGCTGCCAAAGAAGTAATTAACAAAAAAGAACTAGTTGACAAAGTTATAGCCAAGACAAAGAAACGGTTTCAAATAGAGATGACGCAGTCGAAAGTTAGGAATTGGTAAGAGAAGTGGGATAGGGATGAAACAGGAAGGAAGACGTAATACCAAAAGTAGAAACAAAGAGGATGGAAAAAAACTCAACTTATCACCGAGGATATGGCTATATTAAGGACTTTAAGGACTATTGCAGATGTTTTAGATTGAGAACGCTGGATGGGAAATGCGAAATGGGACATAATACTGTACAATGGAAAGAAGAGTAATAGCCAGGGAAAGAATAATAAATTTTGACAGCAAAGGAAAGACATATCCCCGCTGCTCATAGTAGATGATTGGACAGACAAAATGATATTGGAACTAAGCAACTGAGGAGATTTCGGAAGATGATGAGATATGAGAGAGCAATTGGCGGGAATATTGCTAGATTGCTATAAGGTCAGTACTGAATGGGGGGAGGCCGTCCTCCAAAAATAGGAAAAAAGATCACCACTCACCCCAGTACAAGTCTTCTGTATTTATCATGTCATATTCGTACTTGTTAAACACCTGCTGGGTTTTATGTTGTCAAATTTTTCGTCTATCATGGCAAAATTGAACTTTGTGGTTCGCATAGAGGTCATTTTTTATTAGATTTATTAGCGTCTGCGCCTGTCCAAGTTAAGCTGCCGATCGGATGGTCTGTCGTTATAAAACAATGTTTGATAGTTTTTCTCTATCAAACTGTAGTTCGTTTTCTTGTACTGTGTAATTCTGATTGGGGATCATGTTAAATCGGTTTTCTGCGTCGCCTCCACAATAACGCTGCCACTTAGTTTCGGTAGACGGGTGGTTTAAGTATCCTTACACGGTGTGCTACAATTAAATTTAAATCAAAGTTGATGCCACTCTAGACAGCCACACACAAAAAAGTGGTCTGGCCTGCGGACCAGATCAGTGTATCCTTATGTATTTGGAAACCGAATGCGAAGTCAGAATTGTCAGATTTGCTCGTTTTTCACCCCCAACCCCAAAAAATGATCTGTTCGGCGGACCATACAAGTATATCCTTATCCGTATGTATTTTAACCTGAATCTGAAGTCGGAATTGTCAGATTCGCTCGGTTTTCACCTTTAAACACCCCAAAACAAAAAAAAAATGGTCTGGCCTGGGGACCAGACCAATGTATTTGGATCCGCTAAAACCTAATCCGAAGTCAGAACTGTCAGATTGGCTCGTTTTTCACCCCTAACCCCCAAAAAAACACCCCCCAAAAAATTTTTTTGTACGGCAGACCATACCAGTGTTATCCTTATGTATTTGGTAAGGATACACTGGTCTGAAAAACTGAAAAACGAGCCAATCTGGCAATTCTGACTTTGGATTCGGTTTCAGCGAGTATAAATACATGAGTATACACTGGTCTGGTCTGTAGGCCAGACCACTTTTCTTTTGTTTTGGGGGTGTTTTTGGGGTTGGGGGTGAAAAACGAGCGAATCTGACAATTCTGACTGCGGATTGTGTTTCAGAGGGTCCAAATCCAAAGTATGGTCCAAAGTATGGTCCGCCGGACAGACCATTTTTTGGGGAGGGTGTTTTTTGGGGTTGGGGGTGAAAAACGAGCTAATTTGACAATTCTGACTTCAGATTCGATTTCAGCGGGTCCAAATACATAAGGATACACTGGTCTGGTCCGCAGGCCAGATCACTTTTCTTTGTGCGGGTGTGCCATTAAAGAAAAAAGTAAAATACTTGTAAAAAAAGATTTCTGCAATGAATAATTTTAAATATCGTGGAAATTGATTCTATATACTTACATCCAAGAATGTGTAAAAAAAAATCCAAGTGACATCAACTTTGATTTAAATTTGATTGTAGCACACCGTGCTTATAATAATAATAATAATAATAATAATAATAATAATTTTATTCACCACTGAGATACAGAAATGTACATATGGCAAGTCAGTTTTGTAGGATATTATAAAATAAACAATTAAATAGATAATACTACAATATAAAATTAAAATTAAACAAAAACAAAAAACTATGTAATGACTAGTCAGATTGTATAAGATAACATAAAACATGTAAGTAAAGAACATAGCACAAATTATATCATACACAAACAATTATATTATATATATAGATTTTCTTGAATATAGTCAAGCCTAATTACGAGTTCGCTAACTTTCGGCCTACAAGATCCACAACTTGCCAGTAATATGAATATTACAAAACGACGCCATAATTTTCTTCATCTTTCTTTATTCCTCTGAGACATGGAATAAGAAGAATATAACAAAACCAATTTTTGTCGCTTATTAGTTTTTGTGCAGAAGGGGCTAATGTTCTAATACAATGCACGCACACCGAATATTGTTGCAGACATGGTGCGGTATACATTTCTTCTTAAAAAAAAAAAAAACTCAACGCTTCGACCGGGAATAGAACTGTGAATCTTATAGTGAGAATCATTACCATTTACCATATATGGTCAAGATGGCCGCACGTGAGTAGGTACTGTCGAAGAGCTCCAATAAATGTGGTGAATTTAGTGGTGTTTTACAAAATATCTTTTAAAGAAATTGTTTAGTTCATTGAACAGAATTGTGAACCAGTCTTTTAAATTAAAATTATAAATATATAAACTCTGAATTTGCTAAATTATTGCAAGGTATCTCTGTCTGGTAACGTGAGATTACTCCTCTAGTCCTACTGTGTCGATAAATAGTTGACAATGGGAAAAACCGATACGAGAAGTGCCTCAGTTGAAAAGCTAAATAATGAGGCTATTGAGCAACTAATTACTAAGGTATGTGCGAAATTTGCAGATCGATTAGAAGCTAAGTTTACAAAAAAATTTGATATGTTAAATGAGAAACTTGAAGAAGTTAGTCAAACGTTAAAAACACTCGATCAAAAGGTCAATTCTAATAAGACTCTCATCCAGCTTGTTAGTAAAAAGTGTGACGATATGGAACAATATATAAAAAGTAATAGCCTACGCTTTATTGGCCTTCCTGAAGTTGAGAATGAAAATCTATTGGAAACTATTGTAAATTTTCTTAAGAATAAGTTAAGAGTTACTTGTTTAAATAATGATATTGATAGAGTATTTCGTGTGGGAAAGTCGAATGATCCTGATAAACCTAGAGCAATAATAGTTAATTTTGTGACTAACATCAAACGGAATGAAGTTTATTACTCAAGGAAATTACTAAAAGAAACTGGATTTATTATCTTCGAAGATCTTACCAAATACCGTTATAATCTTCTTACTACTGCAAAAGCTAAATATGGCAAACGTGATGTTTGGTCTATAAATGGAAGAATTTATGTTCTGCACAACAATGAAAAGCGCTTAATTAACTCGGGCGAAGATCTGTGATTTATTAAAGTGGTGCGACTATATATTTTTCGTTTCTGGTTGATGTTGATAAGAAGGTTCTGTACATTTATATTGTCTTATCTTTGTATTATATATAAAAAAAGTGTCTTTTTATCTTTCTTTTTACATTAACGCTACTTTGAGTGAATCAGTAAAATGATGTTTCTATATAATATTATTTATTGTTGTTCATCGTAATATATAATTAACCAAATTGTCAAGAAAATAATTTGCTATTCTGGTTACCTTTGTACTATCCTTTGCATTATATGTCCACATTCTACATTTTTAAGTATAATTCCCACTTTTACTCTTTTACATCAGCGATTGTAATTTATCTTACTGCTAAAAAAAAAGTTTATAGAATTACTGTTTTCTTTTATCATTTATACTTAAGCCTGGCATGTGCTGCTTGTTAGTTTTGGCCGCACGGATGGGATTGTAAATTATGGTCCAACGCGTAATTACAATTACAGAGTTAAACTGTCGGTTTTTCTGATCGTACACTACAGTCTTGCGGGCACGGCTTTGGCAGCGTACTTGTTGTTATCAGGTGGCATTACAGTGTATGCCGGGCTTTATGGTAGCTTTATGGTAGCAACGAATTTAGTTACTTAACCAATTTTTTATTCTTTTTTTTTTAGTTTGATTTTATTTTGATAATAAATAATTGCATAGTGTGTAAATACAAACCATTTTTTTTTGGAGTTCTAAACAGGACTAACACATTTATTTGAACCTAATAGGTTATACCTATTTTGCGTGCGAAATTTTGCTTTTAGAGACTTAACTTTTTAAATACATACAATTTATAATTTTTATTTAGTTGTTAGTTTATTATACCTTGTTGCAGCTAGGTATTATATATTATTTATTTAGATTATTATATTATGAAAATTGCTCACCTTAACGTGCGTTCTTTAATCTCAGGGTTTAATGACTTTATGCATTTGGTACATGAGAATGATTTTGATATTGTGGCTGTATCTGAGACTTGGTTGTCTAATGCTATAGATTCTGATGTTATTAAATTACAAGGTTATAATTTATTTCGTAAAGACAGGACAGGTAGGGGAGGAGGAATAGCTATTTACATAAAAACATGTTATAATAACTGCGAGGTGGTATCACTTGATTTTTTAGCTAAAAGCAATTCATTTGAGCATTTGTGGATAAAATTTAGGGCGAATCATAGAGCTTTTTTAATCTCGTCGATATACAGACCTCCGCATAATAATTTAACAGAATGTTTAAGTGATTTAAAAGATATTTTGTCCTTCGTTACTCCTACTTTTGATGTGGTTCTTTGCTTGGGGGATCTGAATGTAGACTTATTTAATGCAAGCAATCCTGTTAGTAACTGTTTTAATTCTTATAATTATGAGCAGCTAATCAATGAGCCAACGAGAATTACAAGAAACTCCAGCACACTAATTGATCCTATTTTTATCAGTAATAATGAATTGGTTGTTCAGGCAGGTACACTGTTAGCTGACATAGTGTCAGATCACAGGATGGTTTATTGTAGCTTGGACATTAAGTCAGCTAAATTTAAGCAGAAATTTGTTACTTATCGAGACTTCTCTAACTTCAACCTTGATACATTTCAGTGGATTGCCTTTAGTTGACATAATCTATGAACCTGATATCAATAAAAAAGTTGATTTGCTTAATAATTTTATTACCTCAGCCTTTGATATTTTTGCTCCTCTCAAAACAGTTAGAGTATCAAAACCTAAAGCTCCCTGGTTAACTGACAACATAAAATTGATCATAAAAGAAAAACAAAGGGCACTTAATGTATATAAATCAACAAAGCAGCAAAATGACTGGGAATATTATAAATAAATCAGAAATTTTTCGCTTGCAGCTTGTAGAGCAGAAAAAAGGGCTTATATAAATAATATATGTCGACAAAATAATTTTAAAAAGACCTGGGCAACCTTACGTAAATTTAATATTAATAATAAATATAAAGACAATAATATTCCCGACCATTTATCAAATCCTAATCTTATGAATGATTTTTTTCTATCTGTTATGAAACCTAATGATACTCTTTGTAATGATAGTATTAATCGCTACGAAAATAGTAAGTTTAATGACACTTTAGATTTTCACTTTAATATGGTAACTGAGCAACAGGTGCATGATATCTTATTTAGCTTAAAATCAAATGCTTGTGGAACAGATAATATATCGGCAACAATGTTACAATATTCTAGTCCTTTTATTGATATCTATTTGACCCACATCATTAATTATGCTATAGAAATCAGTTCATTTCCTGAACTATGGAAAGTTGCGATAGGTTGTCCTTTACCAAAAAAAAAATAATCCATTGGACATGTCAGATATTAGAATAATCAGCATACTCCCATGCATATCTAAAATTTTAGAAAAAGTCATGTTCATCCAAATGTATGAGTTTTTAAATTCAAATGATATTTTACCGGCCTTTCAAACAGGTTTTAGAAAATTCTATAGTACTAGTATGGCATTGGCTCAAGTTACTGATGATTTGTTATTTGCTACGGATAGAAACAAAGTTAGTGTGTTGGTGTTACTTGATTTCTCGAAAGCTTTTGACACTATTAATCATAAGCTTATTTGTGCCAAATTGAAATATTATGGTTTTGATTATGAATCAGTGGCTTTTTTAAAATCATATTTAACAAACAGGCAACAACAAATTAGAATTAACAATAAAACTTCAGATCTGGCCAACATAGAAGCTGGAGTTCCACAGGGATCAGTTATTGGTCCTCTACTCTTTATCTTATATACTGCAGATATTTTAAAGTCTATAAGATTTTCCAGAGTTCAAGCATATGCTGATGATTCTCAAATTTATATTAGTTTTTTAACTGAGAATATGGTCGCAGCAGAGGCTAGCATCAACAGCGATTTAGAGATGTTATACAAGAAGTGTGAAAAGCACAATCTAAAAATGAATGCTAAAAAATCACATGTTATGATATTTGGTGCTAAGTAACAAGTCAACATTGTTAAGAATTCTATTTCAATCAGAATTAATAATTACCCTTTGCCCGTTGTATCAAGTTCTAAAAATTTAGGCTTAATTATAGATGATGATTTCAGATTCGAATCTCACGTAGATAATCTGTTAAAAAAATCTTATTGCTCCATGAAACTTTTATACTCTAACAGGTTTATATTGAATGGTGATTTAAAAAAGGTTCCATGTGAGTCCCTTGTTTTATCTGCGTTTAACTATTGTGATTTTATTTATGGTCCCTGTCTTACTCTGATTTATAAAAAACGTATTCAAAAGGTTCAAAATTTCTGTGTTCGCTATATTTTTGGATTACGTAAATTTGATCACATATCACACAAAATTAATGAACTTAAATGGCTAACCATGGAGAACAGAAGATTACTTCACTTAAACACATTTGTTCAAAAATTATTAAACGTAAATATTGATTGCTCGTTGAAGTCAAAGCTAATTATGAGATCTCATGTTCATAATGTTAATATTAGACAAACCAATATGTTTACTCTCCCTCATCATTCTACAGCTATATTTCAAAGAAGTTTCACATATAATGCTCTTAAGTCATTTAATAAACTTCCCTCTTCTATAAAAACTCTAAAAACTCCTAATTTTAAATATCAGTTGAAACAGAATATACTATTGACGCAATGAGTGTGGGGAGCGCTTGTGCTGGGGTCCGCTTCTTTTGGAGATGTTGTCTAGTCTGATTTTGGACTTGAAATGTGTTTTGAGTTCATGATCGGCGCGGGCAGCGTTTTTTCTCGGAGGGAGCGGGCCTCTGCCCAGCTGCTTCTCACTTGCAGAGTTATAGTTTAACATTTATATTTATATTTAAGATAATATATGTTATATAGTTCGCTGCAAGGTACCTTTATATCTTTAATTGTATGTATTTAAATAAATAATTATTTTCTGCTAGCATGCTACCTGCAGCATGTTAAGTGTAAGAATAGCCATAAGCTAAACTTCGCATGTAGCAGGTAGTCATACCCCGATAAATTGTATTATATAATGCGAGCATATGTGTTTGTTTGTTTTTTTTATTTACTTCTGTATCTTTTGCTTTAGAATATTATTTGTTAGTGTTATTTATTGGGGAAAAAATAAAGACGATTTATTATTATTATTATTATATTATTATTATTTAAGACTTTTTATTGATCTTTTAATTATAGTGAGAATCAAATGCGTTTGTTTCGTTTCTCGGCCAAGCAGTCATATTGAATAAAGCTGCTTGAAGGTTTTGCTTACTTTTAACTAAGCTGTAGTCATTTGACCAATTTTATGGGCCGCCTAATATGTAAAACTTTATTTTCAGCACGTGCCGTTATTTTCCAAATATGTACATTGTTTACCTGACATCACCTGCTAATATTTCTGCAGTTTATGTACTATAGGCAATAAAAATATTATACTATAAAGACGCATAAAAAACGTTGTCGACATAATATGCTTAAATTAGTTGACACAATAATACAGATATAAATACATGGATGCTACTAATTCAAGCTAAGAGCGCAGTCGCGAAACTTTTACTTCCTCAAATATTTCGCAAACTTCCATAACAAACTTTTCATCAAATTGAATGCAGTTTTACGGACCCACTCAACAAGTAAGCAGGATTTTTACCTTGCACAGAAGAAAATAAGAACAAAACAACCTCGTGTAGGCAATAACAACTTCCAACTAAAAATAAATATGGACCGCGCGCGATTCTAAAAACTATTTAAAATAAACTGACGAGCACAATTGGAGAATCACCTATTTATGTACTTATCGCGGTGATTTTTCTCATTCTATGCAAGAAACTAAGTTGAAAATTCCGCTGTATCCGTCGGGCAAATAATCTAAAAGTAAGTGTATGAATAAGAAATATAATAAGTAAGCCGGCCGTTGTATTATTGATTTTCAAAACGCGCTGCGCATTGAGTCTTTATATACCCAAACTTCACCATATTGGATCATGCTCGTAAGAGACCGATTCCTAAAAGTTTTTTATACGCGAAATTACTATCCCTTCTCTACCTTAACTTTCGACAACTTATCAAACTATTAAAAAATGTAATGGCAGTGTGTTTTATACAGTTTCGGTGATTCGGGAGCGTTGACAGTGACGTAAAACGAAGGTTAGTAATAGTTTGAAACTTTTCCCATGCATGCGTAGTGAACAGTGTCTTGTTTACCAAGTTGTTAGGTTAGGTTATGTTTTGCCGACGTGGAGGAAAATTCAAATAATGGAGCTAAATCGGCAAATGTATTTATAATACTGTTTTTCGCATTTTATAGCCATTCCTTCTCTCTTTTTCACTTACTTTTTGATGCTATTGATGTGTTAAATACTGCTTTTTTTATCGTGATGAAGGTTTTTATTGTATTGCTGTATTATAATACCTATTAGGTGTATTAGTATTACACAACAAAAGTTTACAAAAAGTTTTTTTTGTAAAAAAGTACTTAGTTAATAGTAGCTTAACGAAACAATAATAAATAAGCAGATATGAAATTAGGATTTCATAAGGCTCTATAAAAGCGTAATAAGAAAGTGGCGTCTGTCTTTTTCCAGACACCTGTTATGTGCGGGGGTCGTGAGAGAGAAGAACGTAATGAATCGTATTTTCTTTTTATTGTTGTGAAAGTTGCTACAGTTTTACGACTCCCCGTTCTCTCGGAACTCGTGAAAAGTTTCCTAACTTTTTTCAGGAAAAAGTCGATGTTGACGCAGGGTGGAGGGTTGGAAAGTAAGTTCGGTTTTTACCAGCCACGTGTTCGATAAGGGTGGATAATTCAGGATTGTGAAAGGGTATACATATGACGATAAAGTCCTACTATGTAGGTAGTTGATATAGGCACAGTGTACGGGGTGGGTATTATATCAAATACCTTTTAATTTATTTTTGATTTACATTAAACTTTTTATTTCATTTGATGTGGATGATTCCAGCAAACACAAAAATTGCGGCCCTTAAATAGGCGATTGTAGCAATCAATGGCTTTCTTATGGCATAGGCGAGCCTTTTGTGGTCCATAATAAATTATATGTAGACGTACCATAGCTTCATGTTGTTATGAAATGTCACATATTAACCAGAAATGGTCAATTATTGTACAACTGTAAAGAATGCTGCTTCAGTTTATACGTTGATGGTACTTTTATTTAATATGCTGGCTAATTTTAAAGTATAGTTGAAATATTTTTAATAGTGCGAGGGATTATGAGGGGCGAGACGAATGAATAGGTGGCAAATAGATCTCCCGTCTTTACTCCACTTACCACAGTTTTTACATTAAGTGAGTGAGAAGATACCGGTTTTCTGACGTGGCGTGTAGAAAGGCGTACACCAAGAAAATTTTTTCACCATCATAGCGAAAAAATAAGCTGTAGTAGCAGAAAACTCTAATAACATAGGCGCCAGTGTAGTACTGTGCTGTAGCAGAAAATTTTGATTTGCTGGCAATACTTTACAACCACATTTCATAAAAAATAACTTTTCTGATCCAGGAAGATAACATTGCTACTATTGTTAAGGAGCAATTGCTGTTGTTGGCAAAATATATTTCTATCAGTATAAGTTAACTTGCAAGGAATATAAATTGACTTCACTACCACAAAAAAGAGACTTGAAGTCACTGTAGATTGATTTGGCTATAGTCGTAAAGTAGTTTACTGTTACTATAAAGTAACTTTGCTGGCATTCTAAAATAGTTTTGCTACCCTTGTAAGATTTTTATTGCCATTATACAGGATGTTTCAGGATTAACCGGTCAAATTGTAAATTTGGAATAAGGATTTCTAAATATGAAAAATATTTCCTATGGAGGTGTAATAGGTATCCGAAAATGCCTCATGAAGGAGTTATATCATTTCAAAATTTGTAGCTGCCATTTTTGTGGTATAATTCTTCAACATTGCATTTCTGAACATACCTTCATACATAATGGATTTTTTTTCATATTTTGAGGTGTCCCAACCATTCAAATTTAGAATTTGATGGTTAATCCTGAAAAGCCTGTACAAGGTCTTCTAAATTAAATAGACAAAATTAGCTAGGTGCATGATTCATTCTCTTTCAGGACAAGGAAAAAGTGGTTTTATAAACACATAAACGTTTTTTAATGTTCGGGTCGTTTATTTAAAAATGCTTTGCTGTATATAATGCAAAAAAAGAAATAAAACCAGTTTAACATTTATTAACCTATAGGCACCTACTGAAAATGCAACTCTGTCAGTGATTTCCACAACAAAAGAAAAGAAATGCTTTTTGAAACACCATTTTGATAAATAAATAATATGTAATTGAGGAGTTTCCGGTAGAAGGGGGCTAAGTGCCGAAAGTAAAATTTCCAAGTTATTGCAATCAAAAATTTCTACATACCACCTGCTAATATGCAGAAAGCGGTTAGTTGCCAATAAAAGAAGCTGTTTAAATTTTACTTTTGGCACTTAGTCTCTTTCTACTAGAAGCTCCTCAATTATACTAAAAATTTTTCCAAAGGACGAATAAACATTGCCAGATGAAAATTAAAAATTCTTGACAGAAAATAAATAAATGAAATCAGTTTCACGTTTCTTAACGTAATCATACTGATGCATAATTATTTGCATTTCGTGTAATTATAACGTACGTATCATAAATTTTCAAATCTCGAAAGAAAATGCAACTCTCTATGTCAGTGATTTCCACAAGAAAGGAAAATAAATGCTCATTAAAACTTTTTGAAACAACATTTTGATAAATAAATATGTCATTTTCATACTAGAAATTTTGCCAAAGCACGGATAACGATAACTACAACTCGAAAATAATTGAAATCGAAAGGCTTTGCACCACTAATCAGTAATCACTAATCACAAAATATATCTTCACCACTAATTAATACATAATTTGTGTACACGGCACACGGCAAGTACCCAAAGATTGGCTCGTATACCGTACCACACCACGTGGCACGTACTATAGGTATTCTACTCTGGCCCCAATACAAATATGATTGTATTGTGAGGAATCAGAAAATAATGCAATAATGAGATTCTTTTTCCAGCCCGCGCAGCATAACCAACGAAAACAATAAGAAGACTAAATTAGAATTTCACTCTTATGAAGAGAACAGAGTCTACTTTCGCAAAGCGCACGCGTTAGCTCAATTTTTTAAAGAATTCTTTTTTGCACCAGCTAAGTTTTTTTTAGGAACAATAATAAAGTTTTCAACTGCAGTTAAAATATTTATACAAAATTTGACTTTCTGAATATATATTTTAAAGTACATTCCAATGGTAGTTAGAAATTATTTAGTGATTGTAAATTAAAGTTTTATAAAATATTTTATTGTGTTACAGTATGGACTATTTATTATTCCAGCAAAAAATGTTTCTGTTACTGTGAAGTGCCGCAGCATACCGATTTTTTTAACTGCAACATAGTGTTTACTGTTATAAAAAAAAATGTATGTTCTAATAGCAAAAAAAGTGGTAGCAAAGATTTTCTTTAGGCTAATTTTCTCGGCGTAGACTCTGCGTTCTGTAGCCAATGTGTCTCAACGGCAACGCCTAGATAGGCGGTACGTCGATCACTATTGCGAATGCTTGCACTATACCACATCTAATTTTCTACTCAAGGGCCAGTGAAGGCAATTCGAAAATTAAATAATTACGCATGCGCATTGTGTAATATGAAAAATATCTCAAATTCGTTACGCACCATCCACCATTTACTTTTTCCTTGTAGGCTTGGCCTATACGTTCTTTTTATTTTTATCTATTTATTTAACGTAGGCCTATTTTCCGCTACTAGGGCCTATCACCGACGCCAGGAGACGAGCTAGATACCTCCAACCTGTAAATTTTGCCGAACCTCTTCTCGTAAGAAGAGTAGGGATCTTTTACTTGCCTAACATTTAATAGACAGGGGATCGCCTGCTTTACATCCCCTCCGAAGGATGGTATATCCACTAGGTAATCTTCGTTTTGAAATTACATAGCTTCTGCGTATACACTGATATACAAGCCGCTAGAAGGTGAGACGAGATCGCTGTGTTTCCCAAGATGGATTTCACCCATCCAAGTACTAACCGCGCTGCACGTTGCTTCACTGGAGTATCGCGGATACATTCACTATGCGTTAAATTTTGTGTAAGCTAACTTTGTGGTTTGGTTAGTTTGTTATGTACCTATTTTGTGTAACAAAGTGATGTGATATTATAATTATAGTGCGATTATGGAAAAGCAGTAAATTAGCTATATATAAAGTTCTTCATCGGTCAGTTCTCATCATGACACTTACAAATATAAAATAAAAGTTATAAAAGTTTCTACAAAATCCTGCATCTCAACGTCAAGGTTAATATTAAGGAAATATTTTAGTTTTTTTGAGAATTTTATATTTTAGTTCTGTCATATATTTTAGTTTTAACTTTTTTCAAATAATATTTCCTTGTCAGATTAAATTACGGAAAGGAAATATATTATTTTATATTGTCATCCTGCGTTTTATATAAAAGTTTGTACAAATTGTTGCATTACTTAATACTGGAGACTGCGAATATGAGATTCGGCGAAAAATACAGATGGCAAGATAGACAACATGCCAATTTAGTAAAATTGGCGGAAAGAGATATCACGAAACGCGAAGAGATCAGACTTGCTGACGCCCTATTATTCTCAATCTTTCTTTGCGCCTCTGAGGCATGGATCGTTAGGAAAACAGACAGACGCTCGTATTGATGCTTTCGAAATGTGGGTCTGGAGACGATTGATACAAATTGCTTAGACAGCCCACCGTACTAATAGCTCGATTCTCCAAGAAATACGTTCCTAAAATCATCGTATTCTCCCGAATCCCCTCATTTTTTGGCCACATAAACTGGAGAGAATTCTCCCATATTTCAATTAGAGTAGCTCCCGCTTCTTCTGTGTTTTAGACAGAAGGAATTCTTGACCTAAGTCGTCTGCCTAGCATATCCCATACATGTTCAATTGTACAATTTTGGTTTCTTAAATATATACAAGGGTGCTATAAATAAAACTATTTATAAAATGCCTTGAAAAATCTATTTTGCTGTAACAATATCCTTAATACCATCATAAAGCGACTTGTAGACTAAAAGGGCCCACCCTTATGAAGGTTGTTAAGGTCTTTTTAAATTCCATCATAAAACTCCTTAGTGAGGCATAGTGCCGCTCTTAAAAACCTTGTTAGGGCCGTTTTAAAACCTTTCTTAAAACCTATTTTAAAGCTGTCGGTTACTAGCTATCTGCATTTCTAGAAAATACCTAGAAGGCTACCTCAAAACTCTTATGAGTCCATATTAGAACTTAGAAGCTATAAGAATGTCCACGAAGAAATCCAAATAATTTTATTATTGCATTTATTTTTTCTAAACTGATTTAAGCAAACACACCATCAGACTTATTGAAGATAAAATGGAATTTGAAATTTATAAAGCGTAGAGTGGCACTATAACCTCTCTAAGGCCGATTTAAAAAGTATTAAAAAGACATCAGGTATGACAAAAACATTAAAACCAACGGCAGTTTATTGTTAAAACTACAAAAGAAAGGCCCAAAAAACAAGGGCGCCTCAGAAATCATAATGATTTTAATATCCATACAAAATTTGCATAGACGCGTAATCAGCAAATTTAAAAAAGTAGGCTGCTTCTCGGTTCCCACGGTAATTTTCAGTCGTTTTTTGTAATTGTACCTTAATGTGCTAAAGAAAAAGTGATAATTATTAATAATTATAATTGTGAGATTGGTCTTGAATATTTTTATATAACAAGAAAAACATGTCCAGCCAACTAAAAACCTAATTGTCATTTTACAGTCCTATCATTAAACTATATATTCTAATAATGGTAATGACCTAGAACATTTACTCTAAAAGAAGTCCTTTTAGTCTTTTGTATACTACTACAAATAATCCCTTCCTTACATAAATGCAAATGCACTTGGCGAAGATCGCATGGACTTGATAAAAGCTGTAATAAAACGTTTGGAATTTAAAAGAACCGCCTCCAAGACGAACCTTGTTGACATTTGATACAAAAAACTTAAAACTTAACCTCGAAAAAATTTGACAGTGTGACGCGCGCGTATGTGTTCTAAATATACGTGTATTTCATTTGATTTTAATTCGCAAAATATTATTTTTATAATAAACTTTTTTTGAGGTTTTAGAAAATGTTTTCTGGAATTAAAATTTGCCTTTTAGATTTATGGAGGCCTTTTTTTTCTTCATAACGGTTTCATCACTACATTTGTCAAGGATGTTTTAAGAGTCTAGTTTTGTAATGGCCTTTAATAAGTACTAATAGGCATTGAAAATATCTAGTTTTAAAAAGGATTTAAAATGCATTTATTGCAAATATGTTAAAACCATAAAGAATAATTTAAAGCCTCTTTAAATCTAAATGGAATTTAAGACGTTAATAAAACTAATTAGCTTTATGGAGAGTTTTATGTAGGTATGATAAACCCATTACAAATACATATTATCCTAGAAGCAAATTAGCTTTATAATTAGGTCTTACAGAATGCTTTAAAACTTACCATGTAAGAGCAAGTATACTTGAAGCCTAAAAGGCTTTAACTACAACATCAATAAAGCACAAGACTATTTCATAACCCTGACAAACCTTTCTTAAAACCTCCTCAAGTCCAAATGACTTTTAAATTGTTCCTTGGGCAATTTAGGGAACACGCAGGCCACATCATTGTCGGTATTTCAATCTGTTTAAAAAGTCAGTTATACAGTGAGCGGTGTGCGGGCGAGCATTGCACAGTGGGCCAGAATCCGAAAAAGCTGGCCAAAAGTCGAAAAATGGAGTAATGGTTTTGAAAATTTTCACTTGGGGGTTTTTGAGGTCGCTGATTACAAATTTGATAATAGTTTTTTCAAGAACAAAATGGCGGCTCCAATATGGCGACAAACGTTTGAGAAAAGTAAGGCATTTTAATTGGAAATTGGTATTCGGGAGTTTTCGAGGCCGCTGAATACGAATTTGGTAATAGTTTTTTCAAAAGCAAAATGGCGGCTCCAATATGGCGACATTTGAGAAAAGTCAATCATTTTAATTGAAAATTGGTATTCGGGGGTTTTCGAGGTTGCTGATTACGAATTTCAATTCAAATTTAAAAAATTAAATTAGCTAATTAATTTAAATTCAAATTTACATACTTTTTATAAATTCCAACCAAAAAATAAATAATTTTTCAATAATTATTTTTGACATAACAAAATGCTTTAATTTTTTCAAAAATTGTTTATAACACATAAATATTATAAATTGTTACGTTTAAATGGAATTTTTATTCTAAAAAAACACTATAAACCAAAGTTAACGCGTCGCTGTATTTTGCACCGTGTCAGAAAAACGATCACAAAAACAATAGTGGCTCCTAGAGGCAGCCAATTTTTACATTTTTTTAGATTTTAAAATTAAAATAGTAATTCGAAGCAGTTACCGAGCGAGGGCCCGTCGTCGTGTCGTACGTATATTTTCAATTTAAGACCTTGTACTTGACCAAATTATTACTCATTACTTCCAAACCGGGATGAACCGGGTTCTAAATTTTGTACAATAATTTGAAAAAACTATAAGAAATCGACCAGTAAAAGAATCATGCTTGGAACACGTTGCGCTTTTTTTGTAGCTCAAACAAAAGGTACTCATTAATTTTTATATCTTTATCTTTGTAGAACCCCGTTTAACACAATTTTCTGACCGAATGTATCACATTTCACAAGCAATAAATGTATGCAAAATAAAATACTTACTTTATAGATTATTTTCCTAAAATTTTAGTATGTTTTTGTTGAAATTACACAAATTACAGGAATATCGAATAGTACGTTCGAATGTGGCAAGCAACTATTCACAACTGTACGCTAACAGAACGTTGTGTTTCTTAGGGTGTTTCAGGAAAAAATAGGCAACAATATGGTTGGAATGTGCGGTACGTAATGAACCGAACATTTCTGACTACAAAAATATTACTTTGAATACAATTAAACCTCTTTCGAATTTTGGACTTTTGGCCAGCTTTTTCGGATTCTGGCCCACTGTGCATTGGCTTGAATTAAGAGGGGATTTCCGATATGTGGGACGAAAGATACCACATGATCTTGCAAAACATCCCTTATGTACCTACCTGCAGTTAAACTGCCGCCATTAATCACCACTAACTCTGTTCGTGTCCCTAAACATATGCCAACCAGCACCATACTCGAGCTTCCACCGAACGAGACAGTAGGGGTAAAATTGCATTCTTCATTTTGTTCTCATGTTCGTCGATACAATCTTTCCCTACCATCAATCGAATTTACGCAGGAATGTCTTTCATCCGTAAACCAAACTTGTCCCCACTGATTACCCAGGCACACAAAATAAAAAAAAAGTGGTCTTTTTCTGATACTTCATTGGAATTTAAGACGTTATATGTATTTCGACGTGCTGAACACGAATCAGTTCTGTAGCTCCTTTGGCCACCATTTTTTTGTAAATCGCGAAAATAACCTAAAAAAACCTCGCGATTTACTAAAAATTGGAAGGTCACGGAGTTAACCGGATACCTGACTCGTATTCAGCATGTCGAAATACCCAGTGAAGTCCTAGAAACAGATCACTTTTCACTTTTTTTTGTGTCAGTGTAATATTTTATTTTTATTTATTTATTTATTTTATGAATACAGCTGCCCAGACAGATGTGCATCCAATTACAGGGCAGGAAATATACAAAAAGAAAAAAATATGTACATATATTTTACAGCGATTTTACAATTCTTATAAATTTAAAAATGGAAAATACTAAGTAATGTGAGCAGATAATTTACACTAGACAAATGATGTAGTAGGAACTAAAGGTTAATTTAAGAGTGACGATTTAAAATACATTGCTTTATATTATTATTGCTACAATTAAAAATATCAAGGTTCGACTGATACCTTAAATAGTTGGAGCACATATTGTGTATAGGAGAAGATTTTAATACATTTGTTCTTGGCGTAGCTAAGTAGAATAGGGCGTATGAGCGAGTCTGAAAAGATGGAACATTGAAATGTATGGAACTAAGAATATCCGGGCAGTCTATCTGACTTGTTAATAGTTTGTATAGGAACAAAACAGAAAAATAGACCCTACGTGTCACTAAGTCGTTTAGATTAAATCTAGCTAATAAGTCAGATTGTGGCGTACCTCTGGGAGGATAAGTTCCGTCAGCTTTGAGGGAGAGATATTTAACGTGCCTTCTCTGAACCCGTTCCAAATTAAGGATATGAATATTATATTGTGGATTCCAGACAATACTACCGTATTCCAGTTTTGGCCGTACAAGAGCATTAAATAGGAGAGAAAGTGTGGAAATATCTTTAAAATGCTTTGAGTTTCGCATAATAAAGCCTAAATGTCTGTAGGCATTAGCAATTATGTGATCTATGTGGGCAGTAAAGGTCAATTTTGAGTCAAAGATGACTCCAAGATCCTTGAATTGAGTGCATTTAGTTACCATATCATTGCCTATTTTGTAGGAAAAGTTTATAGAGTTATTTCTTCTCGTAAAGGTCATCGCATTACATTTTGATATATTAGGGGTAGCCTATTATTTTCACACCATGAGTTTATCTTTGTGAGGTCGTGCTGTAATCGATGGCAGTCTTCTTCGGAGTTAATGGATGCAAACAGTTTAAGATCATCGGCGTATACGAGGACATTACTTTGGATATCATGGCAGATGTCATTGATAAATATTATAAGTAACAGTGGGCCCAAAACAGAACCCTGTGGAACTCCTGACGTTGCTAACACTTCAATAGATGAAAACCCATGATACTTCACGTTTAACGTTCTGTTACCAAGATACGACTCAAAGAAACTTAGAAAGTCCAGACTCAAACCAAAATCAGATAACTTGTGCAGTAGGAGCCCATGATCCAGCCTGTCAAATGCTTTAGACAGGTCTGTATAAATTATATCTGTTTGCCCACCAAAATCCAGTGTGTTTGAGATGAAATGTGTAACACTTACCAAGTTGGTAATTGTAGATCTACCTGCTAAAAACCCATGTTGACTATAGGAGAGTTGAGATTTAACATGAAAAGAGATTATATCATATAGGACAATTTCAATGAGTTTGCCAAAATTACACAGGATAACTATAGGTCTGTAATTTTCAATATTAGTCTTATCACCTTTTTTTTTAAAAACAGGACAGATTTTTGATTGAGTCCATATTTGGGGAAATGTAGTGATTTGCAGTGCTAGATTAAAAATGATAGAAAGTGGAGGCACAGTCTCTTAATAAGAAAGCTGGTATACATACCATCGGGACCTGTCGTGAGTTTATTTTTGAATTTTTTTAGTGCTTTTAAAACATCATTTTCGGTAATGGTTGGAATATTAAGTTGGGGAACATTACCTGCAGTTTCATGTTCGATTATGTTATACGTGGATGATGTGATAAAGGATGATTGAAAAAATTGGGCAAATGCATCTACAATGCTCTGAGTATCATTTAAGGAATTATTGTTGTAATACATCGAATTCGGTATGCTAGTTGTATTTCTCATAGTATTTAGAAAAGACCAGAAGTTGCTTGGGTTAGTTTTAATATGTGTTTCTGTGTAATATACTTGCATATGCGATTTTCTAGAAAATGGCGGAGGATCCGGTGATACTCCTATATTACACATACACACACAAAAAAAGTCTATTTCTGGGACTCCATTAGGCAACCTTTATGTATTTCGACATGCTGAATACGAATCGGGTATCCGTTTAGCTCCGTTACCCACCAATTTTTAGTAAATCGCAAAAATAACCTAAATTATGGGTTTTTTTAAGGTTATGAACTGTTTTGCAGTCAAGGTGACGATAGTAAACAAGAATAAATAGTTATTTATCTTCTAACGTGTCAAAATGACTTAATTATAGACATCATTTTCTGTGTCAAAATGATATACTTTATCGGACTGAGTACTATAATTACTACGGGAGCCCACCCTAACTCTCCGTGCATCCCCCCCCCCCGATCCTTTAGGACAATGTTTTTCATAAAGATTAAAGCCTAAGGAATAATTTAAGACATGTCTTAAAAAAACTGGCTGTACTTTCAAAATGGCGTCCGTTTAACAAAAAATTTGCAAATATGGTTTTTGTCATTTAACACAAAGACTAAAAAAGATGGAGAAAAACTTTCTGCATGAAAAACAAAGTGCATAAAATTTTCTCCAATTTTGTTCCTATACAATATTTAGGTAGGAGTTACCATTTTCCAGATAAATGATTCAGATCTTAAAATAAAATATAAAATTCAATGTAAAACGTAAGTAATTCCTCATTCGCTTTCAGATTCACTATCGCTGTCTCCGGATACATCGAATACTGCTTTATTTATGATATCGTTATCATCCTCATTTTCGTCTATTATGATTTGATTCGGAATCATCTCCTGAAGAATTTCAGGAAGCGATTGAGGCAGTATTTTATCTGCTGATCACCAAAGGTTCTCCATTTTCTTGCCATCCATAATCATTCCAAAGCTTTGGAGTATTGTGAATACTGATAATCGCCAAATACGCGTTTGGTAAACACTCCTTTTAATATGCTCGATCTCGATGCTGGAATTGAAGAAAAATCAACTTTAGTATCAATTGATAAAGACAAATCTTTGTCACCACATTTCTGTCTAATGACAATTAGTAAATGAATGAAGGCCCAATAATGCCGAACATTTTGAGGTCCATACTCTTCTGTTAATGCGGATATGTTAATAAGCCTTATTTTATTGCCAAATCCGGTATCAAAGAGTAATTTACATTTAATTTTATTGGAATGAGCCAGTAGAATCCAAAATATGTCACTGTCAACACTTTTAACCCTCTAATCTGTTCATAACCCATTGTTATCGTTTTCGAGATAAATGTTTGCAAATTATAATATTATTATTATTATTAATTTTTTTCAGTTTATTTTATTACTTCCACGTCCAATGGAAGTATAGTAACGACAAAAAAATTTTTAAAAATTTTTATTATCCAAATAGGCTTAAAACGTCGAGATTTTAAGTTTGAGCGAAAAAAAATTTCTGTCTGTCTGTCGGTCTGTCTGTCGGTCTGTCGGTCTGTCTGTCTGTAACTTTTTTTTGCGCGCACGTTTACTCTGGAACCGTTTAAGATATTGACTTGAAATTTGGTACATATATGTACTTTAACGAGATCTAGAACTAGATTATATTTTCATCTTGTTCCGTCGAAGGGTTGGGGGGTAAATTGGGGTAAATTTGGGGTAAATAGGTCAATCAAGCAGGTAAGAGTCCATAAAATTGGTATTTAGTATGTACAAGAGAAGCTACGGTCTCAAAAAAATTTTTGGCATTAGCCACCCCCATTACCACCCCCACCCCCTTATTAAAGGGGATGAAAAAAATTGTGATTTAGTGTATGTACAGGAACCAGAAACCTCAAAATATTTTTTTACTTCATCCACCCCCCACTATCACCCCCCTATCACCACCCCCCACCCCACTACCGATATGGGGTATCGTTTATGGGTCTTTGGGGTAAAGGATTTCAAATATTATATTATTAACGTTCCATAAACAATTATTTTCACATACAAAGTTTTTTCGTTGTGAGTGACTTGGATAGAGAATCTGGATGTGGAAGTAGTGATTCCTTGGGCAGCGGTTTTTTTTGTTATATTAATAATATAAAGTTATATTATACGCCTTACAATAATTGTCAAAGTTATTTCCTCTATATGATTTACCGATATACGAATTTCCATGTTTTCTTAATTTTGGACTCATTTTTCTGGAAAATGGTAACTCCTATCAAAATATTGTATAGGAAACAAAATTGTAGAAAATTTTATGCACGTTGTTTTTTGTGAAAAAAGTTTTTGTCCATCTTTTTTAGTTTTTGTGTTAAATGACAAAAATAACATTTTTTTTTAACATATGGCCGCCATTTTGAAAGTACAGCCAGTTTTTTTTTTAGGACATGTCTTAAATTGTTCCTTAGTCTTTAATCTTTATGCAAAACATTGTCCCCAAGGATCGTGGGCATGTACAGCTTGGGAGAGCTCCCTGACTAAATGATTGCATTATAATAGTACTCAGTACTATAATGATAAAAAAAATAAAATTAGGCAAAAAGTATTAAATATTTATTTGAAAATAGTAACTGAAAATTTAATGATTAAAATTTATAACAAAATTTTATAACACAAATATTACGCTTAGATATACTGATATTGCTCCTCGGTGTCGAATTGGTTGCGTTGGTTTGATGATTTCTTTGAACATTTTCAGTTTCTTACATATGAATATAAACAACCTTTAAACAGTTACTTAGTAACTTGGACATATCCTAGACAGTAGCATGACAGTAGCATACTTGAATGTCAATCTGAAATAATTACTGCCCAAAGCTTCAAAATACAATAGAGATACATATTACTTTTTATTTTAATTTACTTAGGTCAGAAGATACAATTTTGTATGTTTGGATCATAAACAATCATTATGGTACACACCATGTTATCAGGCTCGGCTAGCGTCTCGCCTGATAATATTCACGGCTAGTACCATAATGATTGTCATTGTGATCCTTATAACATAAATAACTATTATGTACCAAGGCTTGTAAGTGTATTTAGATCTCGAACATTGCAAACCTCAGCCCTACGGGCTTCGATTTGCGCTGTATTCCCGACCTCCAAATACACGATACAAGCCGAGGTGTATACGACGTTTTTCGTACTACTGGCAATATTACAATTTTTAGGAAAATTCATTCAAAATTATTATATTTCAAGATTTGTCGACATTTATTAGTTGGCTTAGACTCTAATTGGAGTGTGTTTGCTTTCTGCTATGGTTACTGTCAATAAGTTGTCAAATTGGTAACTTCATGATAATTTCCGCCATTTAAGTTATTTACGTGAGTTTTTGGAATAAAAATATGGATTATGATGAACGTATCGACATTCAGGAGGCAGCCAAAAATGCATGTGCTTCGTTGGTGCCAGAATTCCATTATTATTTAAGTTCCTTATTACTTTACTTTCTTGCCGTAGGGCATAAAAGTAAATTTACTTTTTTGGCTTAAGGCATAAAAGTAAATTTTGTGTTTTATGTCTATGGGCTGTAAGTGACACTTTCGTAACACTGACAGACGTCAAAAAATGATATTTACAGAGCTAATAGTACGAAAACAAATTTAAAAAATTACTTATGAAGACATAACTTTAATGTAGAGAAAATGCGTGTTTCATGTAGATGCAGCAACTAACGAATCTTTACAGGTTGACATCGAGTTTGACATTAACTAACTTGATAAAAATGTGCAGAATAAACAAAAATTGTAATAAAAAATTCATGACTGTTTAGACATTCAAATTGTTACGAGATAAAAAATTATGTAGAAAAATATGCCTTTTCTGTTCGTTCCTTTATTAAATTTGCGTAGAAGAAGAGAAGAAGAAACCGCAGATGGAAATTAGCCCGGACGCATTAAAAAAAAATCAAAAAAGGTTTTCTTACCTATCAAGCTTGCAGCTATAACTACCAATCCAAATGTTATGAGATTTAATATATTCAATATTTTCTGTGCTTTTACAACAAAGAAATAGAAACCAAAAAGTTTTTTGTTTCAATAAAATAATTGGAATTTAATTACAGCGTTGCGAGCAGGCATTAAAACGTCCCACTTAAAAAACACCTTTTAGATTGCAGTGTTACACGGTTTCCGCTATTTTCCATTTAATATACGAGCTAGGAGTTTAGCCGTCTTGGTGGCTCCGATGCGAACTTTTTGTTCTTGTTCCTCCTCGCCACCGTAGCCATGTTTACCTTGGTTTCTGAACGGATGAGGTAATTCTATTTACTTTTTAGACTCATCAGTTCGCAAAGTCTTAAGTTATTTACCTTATTGTGTCGTTAAACAAATTTTAATTGCTTCGAGATTTGCACCCTATTTGTTTTACTACTTATTTACAATTAATTATGCTGAAGCGGAAGAAGGTATTAATAATAATAATTTATTTATTCCAAGAGGCCATTTATATTGATATAGTAAAAGTCGAATATTATGTGGCTCCTATAGAGTATCGCTTATCTAATATTAAAGGTAAAATACTAGAAGTTTATGTAAAACACAATCTTTAACAAAATGTCTTAAAACGCTTCGTTAAAGAGATACAGGATGTTAAACGTTACCCGGATATATCAATTTGTTTATTTATTTCTTTATTTTATCCAATGCAGCGGGTGAAACCCAGTTACAGGATCAATAACAATATAGTTAAAAAAAAATACCAAAAAAAAAAGAAACAACAGAATAACAAAGAAATAGATTAACAAAACCTAGATACTTATATAAAAGTAAACATTCAGGACAATGAACGTGTAAATGACATACATATATACTATATACAATAAAGTATATGCACATAATATTCATATCCAAACTGAAATAAATTAGAAAAGAGAAAATTATTAAACAGGAGTTGAATAATAATTTCTTATATCAGCAATTTTACATTTAAAAATATCCAACTTTTGCTTTATGTTATTTAGGGGAGAAAATAGAGATTTTCACTTCGGAAAAATTCCGGGAAGTGGTAACTTTTGAGAATACATTTCTGAACATGTCGGGAACAATATACCAAACTCCCCAAACCTTAAGCAGAACATGCTTTAACTTCGTCGAATAAAAAAAGTTGTTAATAAAAACTTCTTATTGAGACATTTTAAGGCGTAATAGACTCTTCCCAATTTCTCAAAAAGTCAACAGTTATCGAGAAAACACCATTTAAATTGCGTTTTTGCTGTCTCATGACGAAGTAAAAACGTTCACGTTACCTTGTTGAATCGTATATAGTTGCATCTAGAAGCAGGGTTGGCATGTTTAAAACAAAATGTTTTAAACCAAGTGTTTAAAACATGTTTAAATCATCGCACTGTGTTTTAAACAAATGTTTAAAACATATTTAATAGACAATGCGATTAAACACGGTTTAAAACACAGTGCGATGTTTTCAATAAATGTATTATTTTGGAGTTTGTGGAAAAGCAGGAAAAGTGCCGATGATGGTCCATTCCGTGAAATAATTCCGATATAGTGGCCATGTGTACTAAACTGAGCATTTTATTTGTAGAGTGCTGTAAAATCCGTTTAAGAGCGCCATCTGACATCAAGTAGTAGTAGCAGACATAGTGTGCCTGGCATCATTTAATTTTAGTTGAATATAGTTTTAAACGTTTTAAACCTGTTTTAAACATACCATTTGAAACTTAAAAAAAACCTGTTTTAAACAAAAAAAACTGTTTAAAACAAAAAAAA
Organism: Rutpela maculata; assembly: GCA_936432065.2. Classification (NCBI taxonomy): domain Eukaryota; kingdom Metazoa; phylum Arthropoda; class Insecta; order Coleoptera; family Cerambycidae; genus Rutpela; species Rutpela maculata. The sequence continues at coordinate 383,611,423 of OW386285.2, read as the reverse complement.
CTGTTTTTTTTTGTTTAAATGAAAAAAAAACTGTTTTTTTTTTCAACCCTGTCTAGAAGTTTCCTGTCACGGCCTTTTGAGAATAAATGACATGTAGGAAATCTGTGTGTATGTGTCTCAGATTTGTTGACTACGGCTACAAAGACCTTTCGCCAAGTTTCCTAATGTTATATAATTTTACTTCTTTATTATTTGCTATCAGATTAACCCTTTGGTACAAGTATATTACAATGTATTTATTTATCTTTTAACTATACATATTTATACTATATACATATACAGTAAATGAAAACATATTCCCTTTTTATTTAATTTCCTTGCTTTTTTTTATTTTTTCCATATACTTAATTGGGAATTGACAATGAAACATGCACGTTTATGGATCCGTACAGACTGATAGCTGGAGAGCCGGCCGTCGAATATCCTATAAATAAGATACATGAAAAACTTTTTGTGAGTGATTAGTACTACCACAGACCTAAATGGAGCCACCTTTTATACGAGCTAATTTTGCCCGCGTCATGGATTTTTGACCTCACTTCCGGTTACGATTTTTACCTAATGTTTTCTTAAGTCATCACTAGTCCCTTGGGGTAAAGCTTTTACCCCACCGGACTGCAAGACATGTACCCCCGTTTTCGAGGACGCGGAACACGATGGTGACTATATTTTCCGACCTAGCGCCCAACCTAAATCGAAAAAACCACCCCTTTTCCCAATTTTCCGGTGCTACGCTTGCGAGGCCTTGCCAGGATTGGTTTTTCTTGGTCATATTGAATAAAATAAGTAAATATTGACCACAGGTGACCTAACCCACCCCCGTGGGGGGTGAAACTACCCCCACCCCCAATATTCAAATATTTTTTTTTCTTTAAAAAGTAATTACGCGATTCGAAAGTGCGAGATTTTTCACATAAAAAATGTATATGAAGTTTCTTTGTACGATCAAAAATGTAGGCTCCAGATTTTTTTGTTTAACGCACGAAAATGGAACGCGGAGACACTGAACTAATTAATGAAACTGACCTCACAAAAGCTTAAATGAAAGAAAAAACATGTAGCTATTGGATTATTATATTTTCAAATATAAAGATGAATGTATGTAGGAATAGTACATTAATGAAGTCGGAACATAAAGATATTTGCGATGAAATAAGTAAAAGCTCTACCATTTCTAAAAATTTAAAAATATAAACTTGGGTCTTTCACATTTTACTCTTGAAGTAATGTATAAAAAGATCCGATGAGTAAAAAAACTCAAAAATTTATTTTTGAAGATGTTCACTTTAGTCCTGTCAATGAATGGTTTCTAGAGGGAAATGCCGAGATCACAATTTTTGTCTTGAGGGCTGTGTTTGGACTATTTAGGAGGTAAACATACCAAAAGTCCCTGAACGTAGGAAGTGGGGGGGATGCAGGGGGGTACGAAGAACGTCCCGGTTTTTGGTCATATCTCGAAAACGGTTAGCCCTAATCAAAAAGTGGCTATATGCAAAATTAAAGCTGACTAAATTTTCTACAATAATGTCTTTATTATTTTTTTTCGTACATGTTATGGTTGAGTAATGAATTGTATATCTTTTGATTGTATTCTAACTTTATTATAAAATTATAAATTGAAAAAAAAAATAATAATCATACTAGAAAAAAAAATTCTTGTACAGATATCCGTTTCACAGCAGACTGAATTCAAATATCGAATAAAAAATGTCTTTGCGTCTGTAAGTGTGTGCGTGCGTGTTTATGTATTTGTGGGTGTATACCGTTTCTTGTAAACACGGTAACTTCTGTTAGACTTAAAATATTTAATTACAATTTGGAACGTATGTAAAATAGCATATTACAATAATCCCTATTGAAATTGGGCCATATCTGTAATACATGGTGATAATCAGAGGCCTAAAAACTCTCACTTCATACCTAATAATCTTATTAAAAATACCATGTTCCATATTTTAGGATAACATTGATATATCATCTAATTTAAATAAAGTTGGTCTGCCTAACATACACCCGGTATATTGCGGTTTATAAATCTTATATATCTTCTTATTTTTGTATGCTTAACTCTCACTTCATACCTAATAATCTTATTAAAATTACCATGTTCCATATTTTAGGATAACATTGATATATCATCTAATTTAAATAAAGTTGGTCTGCCTAACATACACCCGGTATATTGCGGTTTATAAATCTTATATATCTCTTATTTTTATATGCTTAATCAAAAATCTTAGTAATATTTTGATCTGAAATTAAAATAAAACCTATTTTAAATATTGAAAAATAATCAAGTTTTTTCGGTAAATCTACTCAGTGTTGATTATTTCTACAATTTTTATCCTGTTTAAAATATCGAAAACATATTAAAAAACCCGCTGCCCAAGGAATCACTACTTCCACATCCACATTTTTTATCCAAGTCACTCACAACGAAAAAATTTTGTATGTGGAAATAATTGTTTATGGAACTTTAATAATATAATATTTGAAATCCTCTACCCCAAAAACCCATAAAACGATACCCCACATCGGTAGCGGGGTGGGGGTGGCGATAGGGGGTGGTGGTGGATGAAGTAAAAAAACGTTTGAGGTGTCTGGTTCTTGTACACACACTAAATCACATTTTTTTTCATCCCTTTTAATAATGGGGTGGGAGTGGTAATGGGAGGTGGCTAATGCCAAAATTTTTTTTGAAACCTTAGCTTCTCTTGTATATACTAAATACCAATTTTATGGACTCTTACCTGCTTGATTTACCTATTTTCCCCAAATTTACCCCAATTTACCCCAATTTACCCCCCAACCCTTCGACGGAACAAGATGAACTTATAATCTAGTTCTAGATCTCGTTAAAGTACATATGTGTACCAAAGTTCAAGTTAATATCTCAAACGGTTCCAGAGTAAACGTGCGCACAAAAAAAGTTACAGACAGACCGACAGACAGACATTTTTTTTCGCTCAAACTTAAAATCTCGACGTTTCGTGACATTCTAAGCCTATTTGAACAACAAAAATTTTTAAAAATTTTTTTGTCGTTACTATACTTCCACTGAATGTGGAAGTAATATTCACGTGGTACAGGGCTATGAGTCAAATTATAATGCTTGAATAATAGAAAGAAATTGAAAGTAAAACAACATCTTCGCGGCAAGCAGTACACATCACCTACCCCGCACGCTGTGCTGTGTGTGTGTCCGCAGAGCATTGTAAAAGTAGTTTGGGCACTTTTTCACAGATCATCTTGTAATGCTATGTACAATATCACGTTTTCTCAGTTTCTTTTTAAGTTTTTGTGTGAATATTTAAATTGTGTTTTTAATTGAATAGTGTTTTGAATTATTTTATTGCTTGTTGGATCAGCCATTTTGAATTACCTTTTTTCTATATCATAATCTGTTTCAGAGACCTCGAAACCCCCTTTATATGTCAATTTGAATTAAATTGCTTTAAAATTTTTCAAAAAAAGTGTCTTGTTGTTTATATAATTAAAAACAATTTCCTCACGATTATATGTTTATAACTTTTTATTTTAAGCTATGTAAAAGTGATATCAAAGGGTTTTAGGAAAATCGAAGCTTCCCGTAATTATTCCGAAATAATGCATATTTTCAGCCTGTATTGACTCCACTACCTAATTATAATTTTAACACATTTGATGCAATAGAGATGAACCTGAGATTCGAGGCATAAGTATCATCAATATGTCGCCTATTCTAGCAGCCAGTATAATAGTTATACGGAATTTAATGCGCGAGGTAATAGAAGACAGTTGATCTTATTATTAATAATTTTATATAAAAATGTTGTATACATTACCCTTCTCCTAAGTAGACTACACATGTCAAATTTATTAAAAAATATCTCCAGAGGTGGGGAAATGTCCCTCCAAACTCAAACGCTCAGCAAAAGTGGGAATACCTTAAGAATAGCCTAATACAGACATCGGAAGCAGTGCTTGGCAAGAAGCCAAGAACAAAAACGGAATGGATAAGCAACAACACCTGGGATTTAATTGGCAGAAGAAAACAACAAAAGAAAATAATAAACGGGGCAAAATCCCCTAATGAGAAGCGGCTCCTAACAAGGGTATACACAGAACTAAATAAGGAAGTTAAAAAGAGTGCGAGAAGAGATAAAAGGAATTGGGCATTAGAACTAGCTAGCAGGGCACAAGCAGCAGTAGAGGCACATAATATGAAAACTGTATCAAATCACTCAAAAACTCTCCAACAAAGACAAACGGCACATCCCACCGGTCAAGAACAAGGCTGGAGCACCACTTACATCAATGCAAGAACAGCTAAGTCGCTGGTATGAGCACTCCAAAGAATCCAATGAAGACGAAGAAGCAGGTCAAGACCAAGATCAAATCGCCGAAATTGTTCCCGAAATTAACGTGAGAAATGATATAAACACCAATACCCCAAGTAAATCAGAAATCAGACAAGCGATAAAGATACTGAAAAATCTCCAGGACCAGATGACATACCTGCAGAAGTCATAAAATTAGATACGACTTTATTAACTGACTTGCTAAATCCAATATTAGCAGATGTCTGGAACACAGAGCAACTCATAAATGGATGGAGTGATGGGATGGTAGTAAAGGTACCACAGAAAAGAGACTTAAGTCAGTGCCAAAACTGGAGAGGAATAACACTGCTAAATACTATCCACAAAATCCTGGCTCATATAAAACATATGAGACTGACTTACACATTAGAACCTCTACTAAGACCTGAGCAAGCGGGTTTTCGGCCCCACAGATCATGTATTGATCAAATAAACACAGTCCGTATTATTATAGAACAGTCAGTTGAGTGGCGATGCCCATTATTCCTAGTGCTCATAGACTTCGAACGTGCTTTTGATAGCATACAACACAAAGAACTTTGGAACGCATTACAGAATAAAGGAATTCCAGCAAAGATAGTAAACCTCATAAAAGAACTGTACAAAAATGTGCAAAATAGAGTACCTCATCGAGGACTACAAAGCCAACCCACAACAATTAAAAAGGGAGTACGGCAAGGGTGTATATTATCCCCCCTCCTATTCAACATATTGCTAGACAGGGTCATGAGAAGAGCCACCACAGGACAACATGGCATATGGTAGACGCCATTTACAAGACTGGAGGACCTTGATTATGCGGATGACATTTGCCTGCTCGCACATAACCATGCCGATATGACAGTTAAGCTAAACAACCTCGTAAGAGAAGCTGAAGCTGTAGGTCTTAAAATTAATATTAGAAAAACCAAATCAATGAGAATGGGTACAGAAAACCGAACACCTCTTACGATAAATAATCACCCAATTGATGAAGTCAATGAATTCACATACCTAGGAAGCATAGTTACAAAAACAGGCGGTACTGAAGATGATGTAAATAACCGTATCAAAAAAACCAGACAAGCATTTGGAATGCTAAACAATGTGTGGAAATGCAGAGAATACTCCAATTCAACAAAAATGAAAATTTTCAACTCCAACATCAAAGCCGTACTACTATACGATGCAGAAACATGGAAAATTAGTCGACAAACCATATCCAAATTACAAGTCTTCATAAATCATAGTTTACGCAGAATTATGCGTATTTTTTGGCCGGTCCAAATGCGTAATGAAGAGCTATGGAATGCAACAAATCAACAACGAATTGAAACTGAAGTTAAAATAAAAAAGTGGAAATGGATAGGACACATACTGCGTAGAGAAGACCACAATATTAGCAAGAGAGTCCTGGAATGGAACCAATAGGGTAGCAGAAGAACAGGAAGACCAAAGACGACATGGCAGAGAACTGTCAGGGGAGAATTTGAGCAAATTGGAAAAACATGGCAGCAGACCAAACAAATAGCCCAGAACAGAACCAGATGGAAGGCATTTGTTGAGGCCCTATGCTCCTGAGAGGAGTTAAGGACATATATAAGTCTAAGTATTGTTACGAAGAATAAAACCTAGGGATTTGTAAGCTCCTGCTATACATTCCACAATATTTCTAGAGAAAATTAATTTGGAATCAAAGATAACTCCTCAACGAACTCGGATCTATTCAAGTCGCAATTATCCAAATCATAATTAAAAATAATACGACTTAACTCAGCTAAGAAAGACATTACATTACATTTGGTAGCGTTTAAGGGGAGATGGTCAGAAATGCACCAGTCGATAAGCAAATCTAAATTATGCTGGAGTCTCAAACAGGAAGCAGTAGTGTTCTGAGTTAATGCAAAGATATAATTTGAGATCGTCAGAGTAAAGTAAACAGCATACGTCAAGGTTGTCAATAAAATTATTAATAAAAAGTTCAAAAGTAGCGGTCCAAGTATGGAACCTTGCTGCACTTCTGATGTTTGTTTAAGTAGTACAGGTTGGACTCCACGATACTGAACAAACTGAGTCATCGGACTCTGTTTGTTCAGTATCGAAGATAGATAGGAAGTATTCTCGTCATGTTTCAACTATCAGCGTGTTAATACACTTTTATAGTTAAGTACCTAGATATTTTATTAATCTCTTAATAACACATAACAGATATCAGTAACAAAGTGTTGGCATGTTCAGAGGAATTTTTCTTATGTTGTGGACACTTATCCTTTACAACCGAATTTTATGCGTCATGCAGATTCGTAAAAAAACGCTTAAAAACGTGATCTTCTACCATCTATTTCACTGTGGATTTAAAATTCCCTTGCATTTAGAAAGTTGGAAACAAGTTGTTTTAAGGTTGTAAAAAGTATATATCTTTTTCTTTAAATAAAACGTTTGAATCACCGTATTAAATATATGTAATAAAAAACATTAAACTTTTTCATTTCACAAACTTTACGTTTAGCTAGCCGTTAAAACTCATTACATTATAAACCTGTTTTATACGTTATTACATATTTGTAAAAAAAACGTGCTTACTAAAACGTTTTATTACAGTATTTTCTTCTACTACTGCGTGTTAGTGACGTATTTTAAACGTCTTATTTAAACGTTGAAATTTTCAACCAAATGCAACGTTGAAAATTTCAACGTAAAACGTTAAATCAACGACAACGATGTTTTAAAAACGTTTTTTAAACGTACGTGTGCCCATTTGGACAGTAGTACACCAACAATGAAAATTTGCACAAAAATTACTCCATAACTGTTGCTTCACTGGGCTATAAAAGCGCTTTATTGTTACATAGAGGAGTATACGGAACTTCTATTCGACTCCAGGGTCGACCTCCAGAAAAAAAAATTTTTCATCATAAATTGTACTCGAAAAAAAAGTACATTAAGCTCGTGGCGTCCCCTGGCGCCCTAGGACAGAGCCTTGCATCGAGAATATTACTAAGGGGTGCTAAATAGTTGTATGATTATTGTTTTTTGCTGCTTTTAAACGATAAAGAGGCTTTATAAACCTGCGCCTATTCTGGGCATGTAGCGGTTGTATAGATATTGAGAGAACGTTCTAGACTTTAAATATAGATGTTCTTATAGCTATTATAAAATAATTAATGTTAGTTGTAAACATTTTCAAGCATTTTAGTTATAATTAGTATTATATTCCGCCACAAATAAGTAATATTATTTTACTAATTTCAATTTGTATTTCCACTCTCCCTTAAAAAATATAGCAAGACAATAAAAACCCATATATTGGTTCCCTCTAATCAGTATTCAGTTGTTTACCGCGATATCAAACTCCCATTGTTTATAAAAGTTTCCAAACTACTTCGAAAGTTCCGTAATAAGGTATCGATTTTGTACTTTGTAGAAAGTTCTATCTGACGCTGACTTGAAGGCAGATATTTTATTGTTCTTACAGTGAAAATATGGCGGGCAGACAGAAGCAGAGCCACTCCATTGAAAATCTTCTAGAGATTAGGCCGTCCACATCTAAAGAAAAACCCAGCCCCTCTACTAGAAAAAGCCGCACTCCTTATAAGGTAAGTTCTAAATAATTGATAATATGTTTCATAAAGCAGAATAATTGAAGTTACATATTCAATCGGGCTTTTTAATTGAGAATGAGTCCATGTGACTAATACAATGTAGAAACACTTCTGTTTTTCACTAGAAAGTAAAAATGTCATTATACAGGATGTGTCTAAATTGCTGTCACGAAGTTCGCCAGCCAATTTTATATAACAAAATAAGAAAATATTTTTAAATATATTAGTAGGATGTGAAGTGGCATTCAGCTGGATTGGCGTGCCGAATTTGATTTTTTTTTTTTCAGGAAAGTAAAACTATTGGGGAAAATAAACAGCCCCACAAAAATAAAAAAAATCAGACCAGCGAACCAGACCCTTGTATCTCTATGTATTTTAATAATAATAATAATAATAAAACGTCTTTATTAAGGCGAAGTCTAGCCATCGGCTACTCTCACACTTAACCTTAGTATTTTCGGTCGCTGAATCCGAATCGGAGGTCAAAAAATCGTACACCGACAAAATCATTAGCTAGGGCCAAAAAACACCCCTGGAATGGGGTAAAAAGAAGAGTTGTTACATCTTAATCAATCGAATTATACAAATTAATGTTAAACAGCAGCGTACTTACAATAGATATGACACACACCTCCAGGGAGGGGCGAGAACTACTCCCCATATATAAAAAAATCGATCCAAAACAGCAATGACTGCTGAAAAAACTCGAAATGTCTAAGTTTTGTTAAAGTGATAAGAAACTGCATCAGGTCCGACGTAATATTCATAAACTACCCCTATAAGGTTGAGAACAACCACTCCTCCTAAGTTTAAAGGACACGAGAAAAAGAAGAAAAAACGTAAAATCCAACAGGATTTCTATTTTCATGAATGTTATGATTGGCTGAAATTGCGTAATACTCTAAAATAGAACTAGAAACTTACGTACCAACATCCTACAGTGTCATCCCTAAGAGGGTGTGAAAACTACCCCCCATGTAAGATTTAACTATAAAAAGTTACAGTGACTTCTATAAAAATTCGGAACACCTGCGTTGTGTGGAACTGAGTTCTTTCTTGCACAGGGGGAGTGGAATTGAATACCAACAGTGGTATGTGACTTTAAGTCTAACTCTGAGTACTACGCAATTTTAACTAATCATAGCATCCATAAAAATGGAAATAAGTACTTTTAGATCAATGTTTTTTCTTGTTTTTTCTGTGTCATTTAAGATAAAGGGTGGTTTTTGGCAGCGCCGTTGGGGTAGTTTTCAATAATTGAGCCAAAACTACTGCAGATTCTTCTCACCTTTACAAACTGCCAGAGCTTCGAGCTTTATCGAGGGTCACTGCAGCTTTTTTACGTTGAATCTTGAATGAGGGTAGTTGTCACACCCTCTGAGGTAGTTGTCACACCCTCTGTAGGACGTTGATGGTACGTAAGTTTCTAGTTCTATTTTAGAGTACTACGCAATTTCGGCCTATCATAGCATCCGTGAAAATAGAAATCCTGTTGAATTTAACGTTTTTATTGCTTTCCTCGTGTCCTTTAAACTTAAGCGTGGTGGTTCTCAACCCTATAAGGACAGTTTATGAAGACTATGTCGGACCTGATGCAGTTTCTTATCACTTTAACAAAACTTAGACATTTCGAGCTTTTTCAGCAGTCATTGCTGTTTTGGATCGATTTTTTTATATATGGGGGGTAGTTTTCGCTCCTCCCTGGGGGCGTGTTTCATATATATTGTATGTACGCTGCTGTTTAACCTTAATTTGTATAATTCGATTGATGTATCAACTATTCTCATAGCTTAACCTTCTTTTTACCCCATTCCAGGGGTGTTTTTTGGCTCTAGCTAATGATTTTGGAGGTGTACGATTTTTTTTGTGGGGCTATGTAATTATAAAATCTTATGTGCCATTTTTTATTCCTGCATTTTTGGGTTGATTTTCAAAATGGTGCCATGAATGGACTTCTTTTTTTCATCAATATAATTGACCAATAATTAATTTATGGTTTCTTGAGTAAAGGAACATGAATATACAGTGTGTTTCACTTCTCGTCAAGACACCCCTATATCTTTTTTATGTGTGGCCGAATTCATTTCAAATTTTTATCATTTTTAAATGAAAGTTGTGAACAAAAATCAGCATTCAATAAAACGCTAAAAGGGACACTTTTTATTATTACACATCAACTTAAATGTAATATAGTTTTCTTTTTTTCAATGGTTTTATAATACTTGGAAATCTGTATGTATGTATATATTATGTATGAATGAATCAAATTTATCTACCTCCCATTATCCATTCGAGCTGAAATTTTGCATACACATGTAATTAAATAATAAATAATTTCAATAATAATTGTGTATGACTTTCATTTGCTGTAAAAAGTTGTCTTTATGTGTTAGATAGAATCGTCTCATGGAGTTCTATAGCTGATGAAAATTAGAAATGAATTCGGCCACAAATAAAAAAGATACAGGGGTGTTTTCACGAGAAGTGAAACAATTTTTTTTTTTTTTTGAAAATGTTCCGATTTTCACAAAATTTGACAGGGGGGCATATCAATTGATTCCGAACAACTTTTATTAACAAAATTTTTGTCTATCTCTAGCCTACTATGATTTCTCAAAAATTGCGATTTTCTTTTTATCGCAGTAGGCCGGCGTTTTAGTCTAGGCGGCATTGATGTGTTGTATGCCTGATAAAAATTTGAAATGAATTGGGTCACAAATAAAAAAGATACATACAGGGGTGTCTTCACGAGAAGTGAAACACACTGTAGATTCAAGACGGACATGCAGTGAGTACTTTTATTGTTTTTTGTCGAATGTAAAAAGGACATAGCCTTATCTAAAATGTATTCATTTGCATTTATATAGAGTTATAGCAGGATGTAAGCGTAATTTTTTAGTTTATTATGAAATCAACATTGATAGAACAGTAACAATATCAATACAATACGCGAAAATGGAAAAATGGCATTAATAAACGTAGTAGTAAATGTTACATTATTATCTTCAGACTTATAGTCTTTTCTGTTAACACTGTAATCACTGCATTTGCAGAAACATGAGCAAAGTTCACTTACACATACCTCTCTGCAGCCACATTAGTCTGATCATGCTGGTAGGTGCTGACGACTCGATACACATTACTCTAAAAATTGGTTATTATCCACGTCCCTCTATTTCCAACTAGAAGAGGTATAGTGGGTCGTGAAATTTTCTAAACTTTACTAACAGTTCAACAATTGCGTTAGTTTGGTCTTAGAAGGTGAGATTTCAAAGCTCCTACAGTTGGTAGTGATTTCTCCCCTTTAAAGTTTTTTTGTTCTAAATAGAGACTATCTGGCTTCAGGAACTGTAATAAATGGAGAATATTTTTACATATAATAGCAATGAATTTTTCAAACGCAGTTCTATTTGACACTGGGTCTCTTCATTACCAACATGTGGAAAGGTAACTATAACGCCACTGTCACTCGAAACATTGAGATACACAGCAATCCAATTTTCCTTGGAAATGCCAAAAATCTTTCACCTCCAATCTCCTCTAGTAAAAGCATGTAGCCTCATAAGACCTTAGGCTTTGGGATTACCAATCGCAGAACATCCGCATACATCCTTTTACTATTATTTATGACACAATTTGAAACCAACTAGATGAAAGTGTCAGTATTTGGACTAAATATATTAGTGACTTTAATATGTCTGTCATTCTTCCTGTTCCACCTTAAAAGTTTGTTGGTGCTATATCTAAGATGAATGTTAGACAAATCAAGGAAAGGACAAGTAATATCTGAATATTTGATAAAACCAATCATAAAAAGCTAAATCTTCATTTACGAACGACCGAGGTGGAAACAAAAATGTATAAGCTTAGTTAAAATTGGAGTGGATACGTGGTTTCAACTGCTGCGGTCATGTGAAAAGAAACACTAAAATAATTTAAATTATATGTAAATTTAACAATAGACGATATAGGTGGTAGTAGGTCCATAAAAAAAATCAAACTTGGCACTTTAATCCAGTTACAGACAGCTACTGCTACATCAGAAACCTCTTATGTTTGAAAATAGCTAGATCCTCCGAAAATGAGGGAAAAAGTGGTTTTTATTTATTATACCACGAGAAAATAAGGCCTTTTTCATAGCTTAGTCCCCAGAGAAAAAAAAACTAGGGGAAGCATTATACTTTTCGCCGATTTACTGAGCTTTTTATATTATTGTTACACATTCTGTAGGATACTCTTCGCAGTTTTTTGTAAATAATATTAGTTTTTAGACATTCTAAATTTTGTGATACCAACTTTGTTGTGAAAAAAGTAATATGAAAAAAAAAAACACCCTGTCAGGGGTTCGAACACAAGACCTTTGGATTGCTTTAGCCATTGGACCATCACAGATCATTGTAATAATTGTATGTCTGTACTATATATCATTCGAGTATTATATTTCAACGAATTAGATATATTATTATGAAATATATATATTAATAAAATGTATACACAAAAAAAAAATTATAGAGAATAAAATTTCGCAAGATTTCTATTTAAGTACAAATGACAAAAATTAAGAAAACATATATATTTTTAATTTACATGATTAATAACTTTTTTATTTATTGATTGATTTTTTTTCAAAAACAATAAGGTTCTTCCTCTAGCTAACGTTAACTTACTTTCCAAATTTCAATACAATCGGACTTTCCTTTCTTAAGTTATCGTGCTTACAAGAAACGTGACGGATGGACGGACGGACGGACAGACATTTTGAAAGTTGTTCAGAATTCGTTCACTAACATAATTATATGAAAATTTTTTCTCTACGAGCGACATTATTATTATACTCTTCGTTTTTGCGAAGAGTATAATAACGTCAGAAGCTGTGATTAAATAATCCTAATAGGTTTTTGGTAATGAAAAGTATTAAAAAAATTCTCAAGGTTACCGTGGTTGCAGCATAAGCAGCATAAGTCAAAATGGCATCAAGCTCCTGTGATAAATTACAAAGAGTCCCATTATAATAGAATCATTCATGTTCTAGTAGTACATTATGAAAAAACTTTGACAATAAACAAACATGTTGAAATAAATGTAGACCGCGTAATTGGTAGGCCCCTGGAGGGGTAGAGGTTGTCTAAACGACGTCTCGACGGAATCACCACCTGCCATCTTCAGGTTTCTGCTGATAGCTGTCTAGTGCTGCTTATTATTGCTCGAACTAGAAACAGCAGTAGGCAGCTATCAGCGAGAATCTAAAATGTCAGATGTGGCTCTATCGAAACGTCGTTTATACAACCTTGGTCCCTCTAGAGCCTATAGATTTTGATATTATCTGAAAGGTTACTACTACGTGACCTATACCGCTGAGCTTTCAAGGTGATATTTACTCTTGAAAATGGCGGGTAGTTACCTGGTGATTAAGCACTTATTTTTATTGTTCAAGACAAATAAGCAAATTTCAAAGATACATAAAGTTTATCCCTATAACGCCAGCCATACATCGCAAAATTCGTTTTTGATCAAGAAGTAAAACATCTTTTTAATATTAATAGTTTATTTAACACTAATTGCTTATACTAATACGTAATATGTAGATGTCTATTTTGATATAGAACTGTATTTTTAGTATATTTGTAAGTATATTGAAGCACGCTATAGAAGAAAAGAGTTACTAAAAGTTTTAAAAGTAAAGGATTTTGAAAAAGTACGCGATTGACCACATAGCCGAAAAATTTAGACATGTGATTTTAAGGTTACATCCTTATTATTGCTTATTTAGCCCAATAGGGCTGATTTGGTGTCTACTAAAAAAAATAAGCTTGTTATTAAAATATAATGATTATTAGAAATTGTGTCGTTTTCACAAGGACAATAACAAATTATAAGTTTGTTATAGTCCTTGTAAAAACGACATAATTTAAACAGTGGTACAGCGATGAACTCGGCGATAAAGGCGAATTTTCCTATTTTATTCACGAAAATACCTTTCAATTTTCGTCCCTAACTGGCAGGCGTTTGTTTAATAAGAATAACTAATGGTAATTGCAACGTATAAAAATAATAATGCATTTACCACAGGCCTGTAGCTAGGGGGAGGGGCAGGACGAGCGGCGCCCGTCCTGGAATAATTTTCGCCCGACCTACGGTGATATCACAAGGGGGGCAATTTTAATTATCGTAGCCCCTTCCGCCCAACAAAATTTTTTTTTTTTGGATTTGTCCCTCCCGCTCATCAAGAAATTTTTCGGACCAAAAAAAAATTTTTTTTGGATTTCTCCCCTCCCCGCTTATCAAAAATTTTTGCCCCACGGGCCCCCCCTGAAAAATTATTTGCCCGCCCTTAAAGCACTTTCTAGCTACAGGCCTGATTTACCAATATATTAAAATGCGAAATTAAAGAATGTACCTTAATACTGCCCTGCCCTACTCATTAAAATTTGTAGTTATCGTATTGGCACGTCTTTGTGATGCATTACATTTATTTGCAATTTTTATTGAATCAAATATCGTTAAGTGTACTATATATAATAATATAGTACAAAACGCATATCTGTTTACTTCACTGTCTGTTTTGTGTACAAGCTAAATTTCTATACTAGGCTGTAAATTGTATAAATTCATCATTTTCTGTAATTGAGCGGTGGACGAAAGATGTAGAACTATGTAGCAACAGGATCCTTATAAGTACGATGTCTACTTCTGGTTGCAGCCTGCTTTGGTTACCGAATGCTAGAGGGCGAGACATATATTGATTTGAACTTCTAGTTTTGGGTTGTTCTTTACATATACTTTTATGTGTTATAGTATGATTTTTATCTATCTAACTACGATATAAACTTTAAAAAATACATATTTTCAATTTTATTTTGAATTTTGTCTTAACCTAGGTGTTAATAATATTTTTCTAACCATGATTATTAAGCTAACAAGATACAATTTTAAATAAACAAAAACTCGTATGCACAAAAGGAAATTTCAACTAAAAAGAACTAAACATTATCGCTAACATAATAAAAATAATAATTTTCTTAAAAACCTACATCTGCCATTTTGTTTTTAAAAATTTTCTTATACCCCAAAATAAAGGTTATTATAATTTCTTAATATGATCCAGCTGTTAGGCCAAAAATTGAATTTTATTGCATTAAAAAAATAAAAAACGCTGTAACTGTTAAGTAAAAGCTAAGTATTTTATATAACAAGTGGCTAAAATGGTGTTTTTTTTTTATTTTTTAAGTGGGGCGTTTATAGTACGAGCCGAAGGCGAAAGCTATAAACCACACAAGTAAAAAAACACGTTTTAGCCTCGAGTTATATACAAAATTTTTTGTATCGCCGTTCGAAATTAGAAAACAATATAATTTTGTAAAAATATTCTAAATTATATTGCTGTTTCCATAGAAACCGATGAGTTTTATTTCACACTTTTTTCTTCATTTTACACTTGTCAATAATGACATTGTTTTGATTCATTGAAACTGTCAAATAAATGTCATTTTAGGATATGGCATTACAAAATAGTATTTTATGTAACAAGTTGCTAAAATGGTGTTTTTTTACAAGTGAGGCGAGTGCTATAAACCACACGAGTAAAAAAAACACATTTTAGTTTCGAGTTATATACAAAATTTTTTTGTATCGCTATTCGAAATTAGAAAACAATATAATTTTGTAAAAATAGACTAAATTGTATTGCTGTTTCCACAGAAACCAATAAGTTTTATTTCACACGCAAAAATCCAAGAAAAAACAGTACTGTCATGTTTGTCACACAGTCCTGTCGAGAACAGAACTGACACCTTTTTGTATTTTTTGAAGTAGGCTAGCTTATTCAGGTTCATACTGTCGTGAGCAAAATAAAAAATAGGACAACTATTTTTTTCTAATGTAAATCTGTCTCTATTTGCACACTTGCAATGAATTTTGACGAATAACTGACAATATCACAAAAATTAAAGTTAGATGTACACAACTAGATTTTATCAAAAATACGTTATAAGACTTGTCCCATTTTTTTGCGCACGACAGTACAACCGATTTATTTAACAACTAGACATCAGTTTTGAAGTCTTTGAACACTTCAAAACATTTAAAGAAGTTTATTAAAATTGGTTGATCTGTTTTCTTATGAAATTGTTTGTTTTCCTTGCAGTCGTTGAAGAAATATTTCAAACAACACGTTTGGAAACATCTTTTCACACTCATTCGACTCGTGGGACTCGCCTTCGGCTCGTTCCACCAAACTATCTCACTCGTGTGAAAAGACTCGTTTTCGAAACTTGTTGTTTAGTAGTATTTTAAATAACAAGTTTCACAAACGAATCTTTTCACACTAGTGAGACAGTTTGATGAAACAAGCCGAAGGCGAGTTTCACAAGCGAATGAGTGTATAAAGATGAGAAAAAAGAAAGAATTTCAATGTGAGGAATTGAAAGCAGAAACAGGTTTAGCATAAAATATATTTATTTTATTTCCACATCCAGTGGAAGTATAGTAACGCAAAAAATTTTTTAAACATTTTTATTGTTCAAATAGGCTTAGAATGTCATGAAACGTCGAGATTTTAAGCAAAAAAATTTCTGTCTGTCGTTCTGTCGGTCTGTCTGTCTGTAACTTTTTTTTGGGCGCACGATTACTCTGGAATCATTTAAGATATTGACTTGAAATTTGATACACATATGTATTTTAACGAGATCTGGAACTAGATTATATTTTGATCTTATTCCGTTGACGGGTTGGGGGATAAATGGAGGTAAATGGGGAGTAAAGTAAGTAAGGGTCGATAAAATTGATATTTGGTATATATAAGAGAAGTTCAGATCTTAAAACATTTTTTGGCATTAGCCAAATGTGAAAAAAATAAAATTGTGATTTAGTGTATATACAAGAACCAAAGGCCTCAAAATATATTTTTTTACTTCATCCACCTCCGCTACCACCACTACCGATGTGGCATATAGTTTTATGGGTTTTTGAGGTACACTGTAAAAAGTCAGGGTAAATTCACAATGCATGTACATTAAATATTGATGTTAATTTGATGGACATTTTTACATAAAATCTGTACCTACAGGGGCGGCTTAAGGGACGGGCAACCCGGGCGGTTGCCCGGGGCGCCAAACTGAGTGCAAAAATTGTTAATTTGTTTTTTAATATATCTTTTTAATTTAATAAGAGTTTTCGTTGGAAAATAATATCAAATAAAATCAGAATCTATATCAGTTATGATTGTAATAATGCAGAACAGTCGAATAACATTTAAACCATCTAAATAATTAAAAAATGTAACGCAAATATGTTTGTTTAGCTATGAGACAACTTACTACTCATACCTCAAGCTTCCTGCCCTATTATTAACTGACACGGAGTCGATCATTAAAGATTTTGCATAGATGAAGGCAGGCAACGTGTATTTTTTATTCAGAAAAATTCAGAATATTCAGAAAATTGTTATACGAACAATAGCTGTATGTATTTCATATCTTACATTTAATTTTCTATTTATAAATAAATAAATTGCAATTTGTTTTGTACGAAATATTAAAACAATAAAGAAGAACCTTCCTTTAAGTAAAGTGTCGGGGATCCTCTGATTATAATAGCGTTCAGATGGTTTAGGCAAAAAATTGATATTTATATTACAAATTAATTATTATTGATATGTTCTAAATGCACATTGATGGGTAAACATAAATTACTTGAGCAGGGCCGTGGGGAGAAAATACGGGTCCGGTGGGAAAAAGATTTTTTGATGAGCGAGGGGAAAATATGAAAAAGAAAATTTAATGAACGGAGAGGAAAAATGTGAGAAAAAAATTTCATCATTTCAAAACCGGGCCCTGCAAACAAACCCGGGTACGAGGGAATCACCCCCCTCTCGACAGGTCTGTTCTTGAGAATGATTTCGAAATGCAACAGGAACATCTTTTTATTTCTAATGATATGAAAATAATTTTGTTATAAGAATTTTTATAAATACGTAGAAATAAGAAATTTAGGGGGAAAATAGTGGGAGCCACCCCCTAAAACTACGTCTTAATCAGAAGAGGGGTATTATGTAAATTAATGCCCATATCTAAATTTAAAATATTAATTATATATCTTAAAGCGGTCGGAAGATATTGTAGAAAAACTGATATTTATAATCCCCCTTTAAAGGGGTATAATTTCCTTATCATTTAATTAGAGTACCTTTATTTTTGGATGTATTATTATCCACATAAATATATCCAGAGACAATTTTGGACAACCATGTATACACGGTTACGTTACTACATGTGAAGTTAAAAAGTAGGGTGATCACGGGGCCCAAAAGGATATCATTTCGAGGATTTTAGTATGTAATACGTCCGTGAAATTTCCGTGATTAGCTCAGGGAGGGGCGCCAAAAAGTGCTCCCGCCCGGGTGGAAAATTTACCTTAAGCCGCCCCTGTGTACCTAAATATAATAATGTTGGAAAACATAGTGTAAAAACGTTGGAATATGTATTTTTAAATACGTATTACAGAAATAAATGTGATTATATTTATTTATACGTATAAAATTCAGATAATTCCTTAAATTGACAGCTAATTTTACATTAAATAATTATACTATTTTACCGTACTTCTCCATTTCACTTGAAACTTTACAACCTACATTGCTGGCAACAAGTAACCTATTTTAACTACCGGAATTTTGTAGTATTTCTTTTTACAGTGTAGGCTATTTCAAATATTATATTATTAAAGTTCCATAAACAATTATTTCCACATACAAAATTTTTTTCGTTGTGAGAGACATGGCTAGAAAATCTGGATGTGGAAGTAGTGAATCCTTACTACTGTTTCTAAATAAAAATCAATATTTTATCAACATCGATTATCAACGTTTCGTTTATTGTCTGATAACATCTTCAGAATGAATTAACTTTGATTTTGACAAAAATTGTGTTCTTCGCGGTTTATACCACACCTATTAAAATCTTGTGTGGAAAAAACTTGGCACGTGATGTTCGATCCGATTTTTTTCCTAACGGCTCATATAAATAACAAAAATGGTAATAATCTTCATTACAGATAATGTTGTGATGACCATTTTCTATTCAAAACATTTTTTTTAAATCGTGACCTGAGCTTTGTCATTTTTGAAATAAGGTCAAGAAATCGTTTTCAGATACTTTATTATATAATTTTCAGTGACTTTTTTAAGACTTCGTAAAAAATATCAACTGTCTTATAATACTCAATTTGACAGCGCTGTACTCCTGTGTTTGAATAGTAAGAGAGCTGATGCTTGGGCCAGTGATGATGCGCTTCTTTCTTGCCTTACATTTAATTACAAATGCTGCAACACTATCCGGAAGTCAAGTAGCCATTGTCGCGATGGCACAAAGCCGCTATTTGTCGCAATCTAGGGCCAGTTCAATGAAGAGGGATGACGGATGAGGTTTTCGCACCCTTTCAGGTCCATCTTTGTCTTTACGTACCACTCACACTACCCTCCTGACATAATTGCTGTTTGCTGTTGATGTGTTATGAAAAAAAGATTATTTACTGTTTTGATATAACTTATATTTGTTAAATTATTCGGAATTTACGGCATATTATTTAATATTTGTCACATAGTTGGGCAGTTAGGCATAGTCTACTTGCATTTCTATTTTTAGGCGACATTACGATGTAGCGTGGTGTATTCAAAATTGCAGTTTACATTCGTAATTCGGAAATATCAATTGTGATTTATTGAAAAATGAAATTTGGTTTATAGTACAGAACTAGGGGTTTTAAGGGTGGCGGTGCCGTGCTTAAGAAAATGATTTCGTAATTCAACAACCCTGAACAGAGTGAAAACATTCTTTGATAGGCTTTTAGGGAAAACTTGATAGAATGATACCAGTCTATTGAAATCAACAAATACATTTTTTTTTATTTTCGCACGAGAAAAAAAATGTTTCATTTAGTTTTCAATAGCCTAATATCATTCTATACAGTTATCTCTAAATGCGCATCAAAAATTTTTTGAATCGTTTTCAGGGATATAGGAGAAATTGTCGAATTACGTTCACCGGCACCTGCCCACCTTAACTTCGGAACCTTATATGAAACGGATTTCGTTCATTTTTGGCAACTTAATTGCAAATGCATCAAAGAAAAGTTTCTAAATTATGTGGCGGCTTGCAGAGCTGGGCAAATACTTTGAAAAAATATTAAATACTAAATACTTTCAGAAAATTGAAAGTATTTAAATATTAAGTATTTTCAAAAGTTAAAAGTATTTAAATAATAAATAACAAAAGTAATTAAATATTTTAAACTTAGTATTTAAATACTTTCTGAATATTTAAATACTTTGATAACACTGAAATATTTTGAAGCATAGTTAAGTGTAAAAATAGCCTTTAATGGCTAAACTTCTCCAAATTGGGTTTTCTATTTTTGTAGAAATCAATGAAGACTTAATATCATTATCATTATTATTATATTAAATACTATTTGACTATTTGAGGTGTCAAAATTTTAGGTTTCATGACTTTCATGAACTTCTACAACACTATTTTAATACCTCTATACTTAATCAGTTCTAGTTGGGTATTGGACTTTTACTTATCCGTAGAGCTAGACCTTTGTGTCTTCTGCAAATACCCAAATAAAGCACAGAGACTATGGCACTAGTTCAACTGTTCTCTGTCACAACCACAAAACATATACATGCAAAGTGAGAGGGAAATATTCGTTTATTTTCGGTTTATTATAAATATTTAAAAAATCATAAATGGTATAATCCTTAAAATAGTTTCAAATACTCCCCATTGCTCTAAGGAATACAACCATATACAGTTTTTATCATAAACTTTGTATATAGTTAAATGCCATACTTTAATAATGAAATTAGGAACTATTTTCATTGACAAACTACGATATTCAAGTACAACAGAAATTTACAATAAAAAAAAATAGTTGTATTCGTTAGAACAATAGCAATTATTTAAAACAGTTTTAAAGATTATAGTATATTTGGTTATTTAATTATTTAAAATAAACCGAAAATAAACGGATATTTCCCTCTCATTCTGCAAAAGCCTAACCTTAACAGTTAACACTTACTGTCTATGTCTGCTCTCAACCAACTTTCTGGGAATTAAGACGTGAATGACTGAAGACTGAATGATGCAATGTGTTTATTAACTACATAGTATAAGTACATGTCTTGATTCTTGACGAGCATCTGCCTGTCTCCTTGGTGTATTATAGTGGATTATATTTGTTGTATTTATTTAAATACTTTTCAGATTCAAATACTTCTGAAAGTATTTAAATACTGTCAGAAAAGGATTCAAATACTTTTTTAGAAGTATTTAAATACTTCTCAGTTATTTAAATAGTTTAAGTATTTATAAATACTTTAGGATCATTTTCACAAATACTAAGTAGTAAATATTTCAGATAAAGTATTTGCAAGTATAAATACAAATACTTGTTGCAAGAAGTATTTAAATCCTTATGAGGTATTTGTAAGTACATATTTGCCCAGCTCTGGCGGCTTGCTAATTTATAGGGGGTGGATGCCACCTTTTTTTAAGGGTTGGTAACTAAAAAAAAAAAAAACATTGGAGCCGAAAGGCAATCAAATTTTAGGAGTAATTGCGGAGTAATCGTGCGCACAAAAAAAGTTACAGACAGACCGACAGACAGTATTTTTTTTTGCTTAAACTTAAAATCTCGACGTTTTATGACATTCTAAGCCCATTTGGACAATAAAAATTTTGTCGATACTATACTTACACTGGATGTGGAAGTAAAATGTGTAACGATATTCTTTCCCTTATTACCACTTGCAGGTATTATATTGTAGAACGTATGGCCATTGTGCGAATTGTGCGTGGATTATCTGCTAACAAAATATTTAAGATAAAAAAGCAATCTAAGTTTCATTGTAAAATGGAGTTGATTTTATGTGGCGTAGTAATAGAGGAGAACGATAAACTTGTGCACAAGCCATGGAAACGTTTCTATAATTAGAGCTGCGGAAATTAAAAGAGACTTAATTTAGGATATTTTTTTCTTTTTTGTTACCTAATTTAGGCGAAAATAACACGTTTACTCAATTATTGTGTGGATCTAGGGTAAAAATGTAATGCATGGGAGTTTCGGATAGGGACTCTGACATAGGAAATGTCGGATTGCCACGTTCAAAAAAAAGTGCTTTAAGAAACTGTCTTTTCTATTTAGCTCCAATAATAACGCAAAAAAAGGAAAACTCGATAGTTTACTTTTTATCAAAACACTCCAAAATTATTACTTTTCCTAAACTTCTGTTTATGGAATTTTATTAGCCCCCTAGTTGCGCAACTTTTTTTTCCATTTACTATATTATTTTTTACCGTTTCTGAGATCCCAATGCAATGCATTTTTATCCCAGATACTCTATTTAAGATTTTTAATTCACTGGAAAAAATAAGTTATCCCTTCAGATCCTAAAACGTGATAAAACAGACCTAAACATAAGAAAATAATAATGAAAAGTTCCGTTACACACAATACATAATCATTATTATTCTTAAGTGCCGCGCGCGAGCGCTTCGACAATTCCTCCATACTAAAAAATTCGTAACTAGCAAACTATTGCTAATAATGAAAATATTTTTTTTCTAAAAACTTTTTTAGTCTATTGACTTAATTTTCTTCATAGCATGTTACACAATATTTTCAAAAACAAAAAAGTTCCTCGTTTAGTGAAAATTTGATGGCGTATTCTCTAAACTTTCAGGGTCATCTACGTTTTTCGCATGTTCACATTTTTTTTTATTAGTAATCCTGTGTATAGAAAGAAGCGCTTAAGTGTGTGTTTTATAACAAAAAAAAGTTCACATCGATAGCTCAATTCATTTTTGAGATACGGCGATAGATGTACAAAAAACATGATTTTAAAAAAAATTAAATTTTACACTTTTTTTAAATAAGAATATCTGTGACCACTAAAAAATGTCGCATTTCGTGTTTTTATGTGTAAAATGATGTGGTAATACCCACTGTGTCTGATCTTGTGATCTTGTTCTAAGCTGATAAAAAAAACGACACAATTTTACCTCCTTTTCGCTGCTCTACTACAATTAAATAGTACAACGACTTTGTTTTTTGTTCACCAACTAATTTTTAGGTTGATCTACACTTTATTGTATGATGAAGTTTTTTTTGGTTAGCCAAAATCTCAGTATTGAGACATCAGACCACCCAAACCAAAGATTAGAGATCGTTTATAAGATCCATCCAAATATATCGATGATCCCTGAGAGAATTTGAACATTGCAATCATGTTATTAATTTTCTATAAATTCATAAGAGTATAAGATAATGCATGATTGATTATTGTCAGTTATTTGTATGTGGCGTCATCTAGGAATAATTTCTGTAATAGACTACGTGGTAAGCAAGTAAATTTTATGGTAATTCCCTTTTAGAACTTCTAGAAGGCAACAATAATATTGGTTTGTCTACAAAGTACAATAATACAGCGAACTAATACTAGGTTAGAATTACAATTCGATAATACTTAAAAATAAAGTCTACTATTTATCTAGTTTCATTTGACAAAATTCAACAAATTATTAGTGAGATGAATAAATTATAGTTTTATGCACCTATTTTTTAAGTTAATGTTTATTTTGTTGTGTGACAATCACCTTTTGTTTAAAAATACTATTAAATATACTTCAATTTAACAAAATGAACAATATATATACTATTTTTTTGATTGATTTAACTCATACTATTTGCAAACAAAAGCGCTGATGCGACGTCTTAATTCATCAAAGTGGATGGCAGAACGATGTTATGTTTATGTAAACAGAAGTGCGGGTTAACTCTACAATAATATTGGTTTATCTATCAACTATAATAGTAGAGCAAACTCCTACTGGGTTTACAATTACAATTCGACAATAGTTAAAAATAAAATATACTATTATCTAGTTTAATTTGACAGAATTCAACAAAAAATTGTAATTTTTTTTTAAATTTACGGATTTTCGAAATTACGGTAATTTTCAATTGGTAAACTTTTTTGTTTATGGCATTAGAATTCCAATTTAAAAAAATCATTTTAATCCATTCACTATAAATATAGGATTCCGTCATTTCGCATTTATTATGACTAATTGCACTGCACTAATTCCTTGTGTCAAGAAAATTAAAATTTTTATTCTATTTAATATTCAGGAAGTATAAATTCATGTTAAAAATTTATATTTGTCACAGAAATCTGCAAAGACACCATTGCTTTGTCTTCCTATTACATTCAGAAGGCAAAGTCCGTTACGCTCTCAGCCTCCTAGATCTGGCATGCCTTCCTCTCTAGGCTAGCGATCGCGTTATTGAATCATAGTACCTATAAAGTTTTGAAGTTGGCGGTGATAATAGAAGGAATGTACGCGTTCGGGCGGAAACCAACTAAGGCAGAGCTCCACCGGATTACAAATTCAAGATATTTATGTGAGTCTAGGTGGCCCGGGTTCTTCACCTCTATTGTTTACATCCTGTTGGGGACATCTTAAGATTTATACCTTCGCGTAAGCTATTCGAATCCCACTGCTGATTAATGTACCTCGGTCGGACCTACTTATTATTGTATTAGCTACTTTAATTTATTATTTACCTGGGGTGGGGGAAGTCTGAAAGGAACAAGTTTGGTTTTCTGTCATGGGGACATGCAGAAAAGAACTAACACTACATAAATTATTAATATAATATTAATACCGCTTGTTGTTGATATCGTTTATGCTTTGTTCAGTAAAATACTCGTATATAAATGAACTTGACACAAAATAGTAACACCACCCTTTTTACTAACGTACAGGGTGGTCTTCAGAATCTCCTTTCCCCACTTCTAAATCGCGTAAATGAGAGAGCTCAATAAAATTCCAGTGGGTGCCATAAGAAGTTATTTTTATTTTTTCTGGCACACGGCAATTCCTGGACCTCATGCTTGACGGACTACTGATCAAATTAAACAAAGCGAGCCTCTATACACGAGCATATACAGACAATGTGGCTATCATGAGAAGAGGCCATTTTTAAGGGAGTTAGGTCAGTTCTGATTTCTGATGCAAAAGTCTCTCAATATAGTTCAGTTTGACAGATACTGGCTGTTTGTCTACGCTTTAGCTTTCTTCTCTTAGAGAACTGTACAAATTCTGTATCTCCTGTACTATGAGGTATCTAGAGATAACTCTAGATTACAAACTGTCGTGGAAGGACTATATGGAAGCACAAACGAAGATAGCCTGCGCATCTGTATGGATGTGCAAACGCATCTTTGATCCCAGGTTGAGAGTAAAACCGAAGACCACTCTTTGGATGTATACTGCTATTGAGAAATGTTAGAAAAACTCAGGCAATTATGAGTCCATAAATTGGTATTTAGTAAAACGGAGACGGTAGATCAGTGGTTTAGCGCGTCTTGCTTGCATACTGGCGTACCTAGCGAAGCAGGTTCAATCCCTGCTCATCGCGAAATAATTTTAATTATAAAATTATCCCCAAGAAGTGGTTCGGACCCCACTATAAACTGTAGGGCCTCGTTTCTCTTTACCTTACACAAATTCATTCTGGATTTTCAAGGAGTTACTTCGGTGACTTGAGGAGCGGTTAAGAAAACATATACAGTGTGTCCCAGGATAGATGTAACAAGAGGTGTAATGGACCAAAAATTTTGGAATTTTGGAATGGTATTTGGGGATTGAGTCCTGCTTGTTGTAAAACTAAAGTATACCAAAAATGACTTGATTTGGTGTTCTACAGGGTGTTTTATAAGCAAAGTTGTAAAAATCACCACTAATAAAGTACCTTTATTTTTCAAAATATGAAAAAATTCCACTAAGAAAAGTTATTTAGAATGCAATTTTATACCTCTATACCAAATTTCAGAAATATAAAATAATTTTTTTGAAACTTCCCATTTTTTGCGAATTAAGAAGTTGAATTCATATTTAAAGTTATGTAGGAGCAAATGTTAATCATCTCAAAAAGTAGGCTATTGGTAAATAAAAAATTGAATATACGAGATGTAAGAAGGTATAATGTTAATCGAACTAATTGTAAAACAAGAAACAATTACTAACAGAAGATTAATGATTTTTAAAAATTATAACAAGTAATAAATGTCAAAAACATAACAGATTCACAAAAAAATTAATTATCGACCAATACAAAACAATGTTTACAATTTTTATATTATTCGACGTAGCTACCACCCCCATCCACACACATTTCGATCCTTCGCCTGAAGTCCTTAAAACTGTTTCGAATATGATCTAACGGTATGGAGTTTACGGCATTTGTAATTCTCTGCTTCAATACTGCTACATCGTTAGGAAGTTGTTCAGCGTAAACCAACTGCTTGAGGCGACCCCAATATTGATAGGTCTGGGGATCTCGCCGGCCACTTGATCGGTCCATTCCTGGCAATCCAATTTTCTCCAAAATTTAAATTCAACCACCGATTAACCATTTATGTGGAGTGGCCAGGGCAACCATCATGTTGAAAATGAACTAAAGGCATATCTCTTAAAATATTTAAATGTTCTTCAGAAAATCTTTCAAGAAGCTGTAAATAAGTGTGCTGGTTTAACCTTCCCTCAATGAAATAAGGTCCAATAACTCCAACGTGATAAGAAACGGCACACCACACATTCACTTTTTTATAATATTGTCTTCTACAATGAATTCTAAAATTTGGATTTTCAGAAGCCCAAAACCGACAATTCTGAGATGAAACAACATCATTGGTTGTGAATGTGGATACATCTGAGAAAATTATGAAATGATGAAAAAATCTCTCTTCCATGATTTTTTCTCCAATGGTCAAACAAAAATCCAGCCTAAGGCCGTCATCTTCCTCTTCAAGCGTATGTTTATAATTTGCTTTATATGCCCTAATTTTCTTTGCCTTGTAAATTCTTTGGAGTTCAGACTTGCTAATATTAATAAGAGCTGATCTCTCTCTTAGTGGCATCCTAGGATTTTCTATAACAGAGGCATGAGCTATAGTAGCCCCAACATTGTCCTCATCATATGCTTTTATTTTTCTTTTCATGCTAAGAACACTACCAGTAGCCAGAAACTTTTTAATTATTCTCATAGCCTGAGTACGTGACAAAGCAGTGTTTGGAAATTTCAAATTAAATTGGCTTACCACTTCTCTTAGCGAGTTTTCACCGCCAATTCCGTAGCATTGCACAATATAAATTTTTTCACGCACTGTGAGTACCATTTTCACTTAATTTTTTATGCTTGGTTCATTAATTAGAAACAGAAATTAAGGACTACGTTTGACAGATATGTCAATAATAAATGATAAATGTGTATCCACTGCTTTCCTCATAGCCTACTTTTAGCTTCTACATAACTTTAAATATTAATTCACAAAAAATAATTTCTATGCAGTTTTAATTGAATGGTTCAAAATAAAATACTAATTTATTGAAAAAATGGGAAGTTTCAAAAAAATAATTTTATATTTCTGAAATTTGGTGCAGAGGTATAAAATTGCATTCTAGATAACTTTTCTTAGTTATCATATTTATCATATTTTGAAAAATAAAGGTATTTATTAGTGTTGATTTTTACAACTTTTCTTATAAAACACCCTGTAGAACACCAAATCAAGTCATTTTTGGTATACTTTAGTTTTACAACAAGCAGGACTCAATCCCCAAATACCATTCCAAAATTCCAAAATTTTTGGTCCATTACACCTATTGTTACATCTATCCTGCGACACACTGTATAAGGTCTCAAAAATTTTTTTTGGCATTAGCCACCCCCATTACCACCACCACCCCATTATTAAAAAGAAATTAAATTGTGATTTAGTGTGTGTACAAGAAACAAAGGCCTCAACATTTTTTTTTACTTCCCACCCCCACCCTCACCACCGATGTGCCATATCGTTTTATGGGTTTTTGGGGTCGACGATTTCAAATATTATATTAAAATTCCATAAACAATTATTTCCACATAGTGAAGTGCAAATTTTGTTCATTGTGCTAGACTTGAACAAAAATTCTTGATGTTGAAGTAGTGATTCCTTGGGCAGCGGTTTTATTTGCTTGCTTTATCTATTTACCCCAATTTATCTCTATTTACCCCTCAACCTTGGAATAAGTTTAAAATATAATAATAATAATAATAATAATATAATAATAATAATAAATCTTTATTTTCATTGCACTTACAAAGTAAGTATAGAATATAGTCAAATAATAAAATGACAAATACTGCTGATAGGACACAAATCGAAAGTACAATTATTAAAACAATCACAAAACAATTTTGAACATAGACAATAGTACATGTATTGTATATGTATAATCTAGTTCCAGATCACCTTATAATACATAAGTGTACCAAATTACAAATCAATATCATATAAACAGTTACAGAGTAATAGTGCGCAGAAAAAAGTTAGACAGAATGACAGACTGACAGAAAATTTACTTTACTCAAATTTAAAATCTCTACGTTTCATGATATTGTAAGCCTATTTGAACAAAAAAAATTTTCAAAAGTTTTTTAACCGTTACTATACTTCCACACCACTGCTTGGATGTGGAAATGAAAGTAGCACGTCTATTATTAAAACCGCTGCCCAAGGAATCAGTACTTTCACATCCAGATTTTCTATCCAAGTCTCTCGCAACGAAAAAAATTTTGTAAGTATGTGGAAATAATTGTTTATGGAACTTTAAAAAATATAACATTTGAAATCGCCTACCCAAAAACCCATAAATCGATATGCCACCATTGGTACTGGGGGTAGTAGTGGAGGTGGATGAAGTAAAAAAAAATTGAGACCTTTGGCTGGTTCTTGTACACACACTAAATCACAATTTAATTTTTTTACCCCCTTTAATAGTGAGACGCTTCTCTTATATATACTAAGTACCAATTTTATGGACTCCTACTTGCTTGATTTACCCATTTACCGCCATTTACGTCAGTTTACCCCAACCCTTCAACGAAATAAGATCAAAATATAATCTAGTTCCCACTCTTGTTAAAATACATACGTGTACCAGATTTCAAGTCAATAATATCTTAAACGGTTCCAGAGTAATCGTGCGCACTACAGAAGACCGACAAACAGACCACGCCAGACAGAATTTTTTTTTTGTTCAAACTTAAAATCTCGACATTTCATGACATTCTAAGCTTATTTGAACAATAAAAATTTTCAAAATTTTTTTGCGTTACCACACTTCCACTGGATGTGGAAGTAAAAATATCTTGGAGTTAAAATTTATACTTAAAAGTTCATCTAAAGCAATACACTATGTACCCCTCTGCTCTATTACATCGTCTAGTTCTGATAGTGGTGCAAGATGTAGAAACTTTAGTTTGATTTGGTTAGTTGGTTTGATTGTCGTAAATCTCGATGTATAATTGTCATATCTGGTTCAGCCTATTTTATATCAAGATTTTTTTCAAATCATTGGCAAAAATTAAACACCAAGTTTAATAAAAAAATCTATTATTATCAAACAAAGAATAATTTACAATTTATAGTGATAAATGGTTATAAAAATACTGTATATTTATTTACTTATAGACAGTGCTCCTTTTAGAACCATTTTAAAGATAATTAATCGTTTGAGGAATATTTATTAGGTATTTAATTTAAATATCATTAAAAAAGTTATACACAATTGATCAGAAAGACATACATTTTTAATGAATCCATTTTCTGGCATCATTTTATATGAATGTTGACAGAGAAAGCCTATTCCTTGAATGAGTTCCAGGCAAAATTGTAGTTAAAAGATTCTTTAGTATTTTTGTTTGATTTATTTTGAATACAACTGATATACAAATATTGAAGTAGGTTTCTAATGTGATACACGTCATGGTTTACAAATTTTGCAAAAATTGTCAAAGATTCACATTTATTTTTGTTCTCAATGGTTATTGAACAATAAATATGTTTCCAGTTTTATAGATGGTTGTAAAATCATAAAGAAAATTCGTAATTGTTGGTTACAAGTTTTAGTTGGTTGCCGAATTTTCCTTATTTGGTCATACATCCAAGTATAAATAAATAAAATAAGGCATGCTAGGTTTCACAGCCATCATAAATTATTAAGTTAAAATAAATTAAGTTTTATTAATACTAAATCTTACTTATACAAAAATCACAGACCTGTATAATTTCTTTCTTTATAGTTTTACATTAAGTTGTACTGAACTCAGTTGTACTGTACTGAAGTTGTACTGAACTCAGTGATATTAGTTTTTGTCTATCACACACTGTTTAGAATACTATTTCAATTAATTTGATCAGAAAACCGTTTTTGTATTTCTACTCGGTGAAAAAACCTTGTGTAATAAAACAAAAACAAAGTCATTCTTGAAATCAGCATAAAAGACTTGTACAGAATTACATTAAAACATGCAAACACCATCTTAAGTTTTTTTGCAGGCCCTTAAATCACTGATTTGCTGGTCTAAATATTTATAAACTTTAATTAGAAACTTAATAGATAACAAACATTGAGTTACATATTGTTTGTTTTGCTTCTTTGAAGTATATTAAAAAAGTTGCATATAGTATTTTTGAACTTGTCTGCAAACAGAGCTTGATTATTGTGTGTGCCTTTTCAGTTACCTGAATATTATCAACAATTTCATTATTTTTTGTTATAGATCGGTGTCATATTAAAATGTTTTTGGAAAAAATTGCAATCTGTCAAATATAATAAAAAAAGCAAAGAATAATTCTTTAATATGATTATCGCATGTTTGGGTGCACAAATAAAAGAGACTTGCCCGCATAAAAAGAAAATTTTGAATTATTTTTATTTTCAGTGGCTGTTAGCTCTTACGGCCTTTGAACCGCAAGTGTATTCATCACAATTACAGAAGCTACTTCCTAGCATAGTTTTCAGTTTTTTAAATATATTTGAAAAATTAAATGTTTCTGGAAAAACAAACAAAATTTTTACAATGTAATTGACGTATTTTTGACTGCACAGATACATAGAAGTTGTCGAATTGCCGCCAAAATCAAAAAAACCTAATTTTCATTTTCAGCGGCTCTTACTCATGTAGTTTTTTGAACCCCAAAGACATTAATCGTAAATTCCTACAGTTTTTTTAATATTTAAAAAAATCATACAAGTTAATCACACTCTGCTTGGCAAATTACATATATTGCGAAACATTTTTCTCTGAGTTAAAAACGAGAGCAGCAACTACTGAAGACACAATTGGGGAAGTTTACACCCTTATAAATATTTCTGAGGACGTAAAATATATACGTCAAGTGTTTTAAAATACTTAATAATTAGCAGCCAGCTAATACTGAGTATTCCTTTCAATATGTTCTAGCCAACATGTTGCTTAACAAATCAATAAATTAAAATATTTGGCACAATTTCCAACCTATAACTTAACATGTATATGAGATCCTTCTTCGGCCATACTCATTGGGTCTTTTCGATCTTGTGGAGTTTCTTTTTGATTAGGCCTAGGAGGTATTAGTGTTACCTGAAACATAATAATGTTAGTAGTTTCGATTAGGGCTGGGAAAAAAAGGAAAACGAAAAGTGGTAGAATAGCCATCGGCGAAACTCCGCCAGGACATTAAAATAAAATAAGGCGATTAAAAAAAAAATGTATCTATCTATTATTCGTATGTCAATTTTTCATCTAGTACAGAACATATAGCTTCAACTTTGCATTATAAAGGAAAGAAAGATGATCGATAATGCTTCGCTTAGATCTTCATTTGTACTTATTCGTTCGAGAACCTATGGGCTATTTCTTTTTTTCCCATCCATTTGTACGCTGAGCAATGTATATTTGATATTAACCATTTCGGAATTTTAATTCATTGCAAATGCCATGTAGAATACTAATTTTAGAGAAAAATGTGAAGAAAACAAATTAAAACCGATAAAATTACCTATAAATTTGTTTTTCATTTATTTATGCCATTTATTATACTAAAATTTTACATTTTTATACTCAAAATGTTAGTTAACTTTAAACAACAAAAAAAATTATTTATAAGCAAATGGGAACAAAATGAACATAAAATTGAAAAAACGCATTAAAAGGTATTTGGTATTTTCTCATCAAATTTTAAAGGCAAACTTCGACATTGCTTTTGCAAAGACTTGACTGATTTTGTATAATTTGTTGAGCGAAAATTCAATGACAAAAAAACTCAATTGCCAATAAATTATTTTTGTGTTTAAACTTAAGTAATTTTTTTAAAGTAAAATGTTGCTACAACTTTGCAGTCTCTAATTTCCATCACATCCGTCATTAAAAAAAAAAATCGTAATTTCATCAGCTTTAATTTATCTCCTTTCGCATTTTTCTCGAAAACCAACTAGATATTTATAAAGTAAAAATTTGTCGTTTGTTTTTTAATTTCACGTACGCATTTCTCAGCGTACAATTGAGTTAGAAAAAAGAAATTTCTTTCAGGTTTGCATAGCTGAAGTATTGTTGTAGTCCAAGTTAATATATTGCATTAAAAAAATATCGGCAGCTACTGGAAGCGGCTGGAACCTCCCCACCCGGTGAATCTTTGAAGTCGAAAAGAGCACTAAACAATATGAACGATCTCATTTAATTATATTTATTAAGTTGAAATATTTTTTTCGTATTAAATCAGAAAAAAAGTCTTGCGTTCGGTGGGATTTTGACCTAAGAACTTGAGTGTTAAATTTATAGTCTGCACAACATGAATATTTTATTCAATGTTTTTAATACAAATATATGCTTCATCGGATCGTAGCCCGGGGCCAGCCAGACAACCACGGTGAACACCGCCGTGGCGAGTGTGAGGCTGGACGGGGTAGGTCCGGTTTGGCTTGGAGAAAAATAGAAAAGTAGCTCCTATCTTCTGTAGGCAGGCTTAAAGACTAGGTTAAAATTATAATGTGTCCACATGGACCTAAAATTAATATAAAAATAAACACAATTCTATAAAAACGTTCGTAGGCAAGAGCACTTAATAATTTTGATTATTGATACGGGAAACAACTAAACGAAAA
This sequence comes from Rutpela maculata, assembly GCA_936432065.2. NCBI lineage: Eukaryota > Metazoa > Arthropoda > Insecta > Coleoptera > Cerambycidae > Rutpela > Rutpela maculata. Next base: position 383,578,450 of record OW386285.2, on the reverse strand, counting down.
AACCTCTTCGTTGGTAATGGGATGGATGGCAGGGATGGCCATCTTTGGAAAAAACCATATAACTCTTGGTGGACAGTTTCCCTGCCAGATGTAGCCAGGGTAGTGTTCATGGTGGCTCGTTTAAGTTTGAGCTGGTATATTGGCCTCGACCAATTTTTCACTAAATCGGTCGGGGAAGTGATAGCTGTCAAATTTTTAGTTCCAATGTTTCTCTGGGGAATTTGGTTTTTGAAAAATGTTTAGGTTGGTACCAATGTCTTAAATTGTTTTTAGGTTATGTAGTACTATTTTTAGGTTATGTTACCGGAAGAATTTCCGGCGGGATGCCGGAAGTAGCGGAAATAGTTTTTAAAATTTAATGTCACTGTCACTTTTAAAGTTTTATTGGAAAAAACTCACCGAAAGCGTTCCGGTGGGGTTGCTTACACTTGTAGGGCTTGTAAGCGGTTCAGGATGGCCTCTCACACCATCCGTGGGCTTTATAAACGTCGAAAAAATTGTAATCTCTCGATGCACTTGACACGTCAAAAATACTCAGAATACAGTCTGCACGCTTTAACACACTAGCAGAGAACTTATACCACAAATGGACCCGTAGTATTTTTTGGGAATTTTCCTTTGAGTCCATTTAATAAAATTTGACATTTTTCTGAAAAGTTATATTTTTCCGAAAATTTGACATTTTTCTGAAGTGACATTTTTTCGAAAATTTGACAATTTTCAAACATTTGACATTTTTCTGAAAGGTGACATTTCTTCGAAAATTGACGTTTTTTCGAAAATTTGACATTTTTCTGAAAAGTGACATTTTTCCGAAAATTTGACATTTTTCCGAAAATTTGACATTTTCCCGAAAATTTGACATTTTCCTGAATTTTTGACATTTTTCTGAAAAGTGACATTTCTCTGAAAATTTGACATTTTTCTGAAGTGACTACTCCAAAAATTTGACAATTTTCAAACATTTGGCATTTTTCTGAAAGATGACATTTCTTCGAAAATTTGACGTTTTTTCGAAAATTTGACATTTTTCTGAAAAGTGACATTTTTCTGAAAATTTGACATTTCTGAAAGTGACATTTCCCTGAAAATTTAACATTTTTTCGAAAATTTGACGTTTTTCTGAAAGGTGACATTTTTCTGAAAGGTGACATTTCTTCGAAAATTTGACATTTTCCTGAATTTTTGACATTTTTCTGAAAAGTGACATTTCCCTGAAAATTTTATATTTTTTCGAAAATTTGACATTTTTCTGAAAAGTGACATTTCTCCGAAAATTTGACGTTTTCCTGAAAATTTGACATTTTCTTAAAAAATCTGACATTTTTCTGAAAAGTGACATTTCTCCGAAAATTTTATATTCCTTGGAAATTAAAAAAAAAAAAAAATTTCGTGACTCGTCTTGTAGAAATATTTTTTTGATATCAGTTCGCCTGTTATAAGAATTTTATGCTTTTACGACGTCATCAGAACGTAGGTGTATTTTTAATTCACTCGTATTCCATCCATCTACAATATTTCCAGCTACGTTTCAAACTTTAATTGGATGTTTCCAGTTAAGTCGATATCTGCACCAGTTTCTAAGAATTTTTCTTATTTGTGACGTCATGTGACGTAGGTGTATTATTAATTCACTCGTAATCCGTCCATCTACAATATTTATACCTACGTTTCAAATTACAGTTCGATATCTTCAACCGTTCCCGAGTTATCAGCCGAAATCACTGAACACCTCTGTCATTATTAGAATATCACCCTGTACATTGCACTGCTTTGAGAACAAAACAAGTGAAATTTTTGTTTTTTAATTTTTTTCACGGAAACCAAATCGAAAAAGTGCAAGTGTGATATATCGTTGAAATCGGAATTTTTACTGCTTTTCAATGGTTCAATTACAAATTGCAAGTAATCATAAAATAAACAACTTGTTGTGCCAAAACGGCACTAAACGTAATCCGATCTCAACCAAAACCTTTTCAGATCTTCTGGAGCACTAAAGAAACCCTCATGCAAAGTTTCATCCAAATCCGTTTAGTAGCTTCGCCGCTATCGTGCTAACATACATACACACACACACACACACACACACACACACACACACACACACATACATACACACAGACATTTTTCAAAAACAATTTTTTGGGTTCCTGGGACCTCAAAACGTAAAGATTTGATGTTATCTCAATTTTCGATTTTGGACTAATTGTAGTAACCTCCCACAATTTTATTGTGGGGAGGTTAAAAAAGTATATTGTTTTTAATGAAAATTGAAAATTGTAAAATATTGACTTCTTTGTAATTGGGATAAATGAATGCAAAATCCTATCCTTAAGAAGTTAAATTCCTGACTATATGCTTACCTGTGACTGGAAGAAGTAGCTATCGTTGTTTGAAACGGTTTCATCCCAGATGGAGTTTCTGTCATTTGGGGAGTTTTTCCTTCTAGATTTCATACACTTGTGAAAAATGTATGAAAGTCCTGCTAAGAATGTACACGCGGTGAAAATCCAAAATAATGGATGGTAAAATATTCTTTCGTAAAACTTCTTTTCCATACTTGTAATGGTTTTTGGAGTGATATAACTGAAATTGAAACAATGGTATTAAAACATGTGGTTATGATAGTACAGTTGAATTGATTTAATTCAGTTTTCTTCGGTGACAACATTCCACTAGACATTTTATTATTGATTATTTATTATGACCTCCTGATTAAGAAAAAAAATATTTGCGCCCAAAAATTCCTGGTGCGTCAAAAGTTATATGCACTCTTTGACGCGCTTTCACTGATTTTCTACTTATCTGCTTAATATACCGTACAAGTAATCGAATGAGAATTTTAAAAATATTGGCTTATTTGAAATAAAATTCTTAAAAAATATGGGATACGTATAGGCCAATCCGCCATCTTGGAAAAAAAATAGAAAACATCAAAAATGGTTGAAAACATCAAACTCGAATAGTCTTGTTTAGATTCTAAATAGAATAAGAAATTAAATCACCAGAGAATACTAGTAATTGAAGACCTAAGTGGATAAAGGTGTTATGTCACACTTTTAAAGTTTTGAGTAAATTAAATAAAACGGTTTTGAGTTGGAACTTGTTTATTTTGTCTTCGATTCAAATAAATAATACCTCATAAAATAGATAATTTTGGGTTATGTTCTTTTGTTTACACTAATATTAAAGAACAATATCAAGCTGTTATGAAACTAGATTTTTCTGTCCAAAACTGTGTACATGCACTAAAATTACTGGTTGTATGTATGACATGGCGCCTTTATAATTAAAAAGTTTCTATAAAATATTACAAATTTAGAATTCACCATTTATTGGGTGTTAAATCTATATCAGGGGTGTTCAAAAATTGCATAAAGTAATTTTTTTTTTAAAATGCGACATAACACCTTTATCCACTTAGGTCTTCAATTATTATAACTTTTACGAAAACCTTAACACAGATAAGTATAAACTTATATCCTTCTATTAAACGAAATACAATATGCACGTTATGTGTAGTATAACTGTTACAATATTGTTATTTTTTAATTTAAACTATTTTGTTCAATGGAACCAAAAATAAATAAAACGAAAGCACTTATCAAAATAGCAGTTAGAACAAACTTTAAAACATTCACATACAAGTGTTTAGGCATCTATGCTTCGTCAGTGTGACTTCTTTTAAAGCTTAGAGTAAACTGAAAAATATCCTAGCAAATACATCTACAATATTTATCAATAATTTGCCTGAACAGAATAATAAAAATTGAATTAGGAGGATTTCCTATAAAGGGATAATTATAATAAGAATTAAATGCAAATGCAAATTCCTTTCGCCGTAAAAGTTCCATAAAATAGATTAAGAAATTAAATTACCAGAAAATACTAGTAATTATTATAACTTTTATTTCACATATATTAAGAGAACAATAATATGCACATTATGTACAGTACAACTGTCACAGTATAGTACAGTCGAAATGATTTAATTTAATTTTTTTCGGCGACAACATTCCACCTGAAATTTTATTGTTGTATTTTTTTCTAAACGACGAATGCGCTCGTTATTCTTAGTGCTATTCTGTTCATCGTGGTGTTTTTGGGGTTGGGGGAGAAAAACGAGCCAATCTGACAATTCTGACTACGGATTCGGTTTCAGCAGGTCCAAATACATAAGAATATACTGGTTTGGTCCGCCGCACAGAGCATTTTTTTGGGGGGTGTTTTTCGGGGTTGGGGGTGAAAAACGACCTGATCTGACAATTCCGACTTCGGATTCGGTTTCAGCGGGTCCAAATACATATATTGGTCTGGTCCGCCGAACAGACCACTTTTTTTTTGTGGGGCTGTGTTATTTATCATATTATTCATATATTATTTTACCATGCGTATGCTTAATAAATTTCCTTTTCATATTAATGAATACATAAGGCCGGGAGACTACCCGAAACACTATCCGGCGACTAAAAATTTTTCCCTATTTTAGTGGCCGATACGTAGCAGGGACGTGGCAGTCTATGGTAGCGGTTCACTTTATCGTGGCTTTTATAGTCGCCGATACGTTCCCGCGACTTTATGTGTTACTTGGGATGGTATAGGAGTGTGGGATGGGCAGTGTAGATATTTGTGAAACGCGTTGCCGCGTTGGGTCCTGATATGGAGTATTTATGCTCCTCTTTTTTGTGTTTCTGCTTCTACAAATTTTCTTCTTCTGATTCCTCCGTTTCTGATTCTGGTAGAGCATATATCGTTGCGATTTCTTTGTAGTATTCATTTTTTCCCACGCTTTACTTTCCCAGTGTGCTTGGTATTTTCCTAGTTTGTTCATGATCCACGTGATACTTTACAATACTGAAAATATGTTCTTACTGCAACACGAAGACATCCAGAATAACTACCAGAATTGCACCCAATAAAGTACGGGTACATGTTCAAAGAAAGCACCCGACACATCTACTGAAAAAAGCGCTAATACTGAACAGCAACCAACTAAAAATATAGAGAGATCATGCTACACGTGGATCATGAATAAACTAGGAAAATATCAAGCACACTGTTAAAGTAAAGCGTGGGAAGAAATTAATACCACAAAGAAATCGCAAAATACCACAAAAATCGTGAAAAATCGAGAAAATTGAATTTTTCAATAGACTCCAGACATTCTGCGATAATTCATGAAATAGTGTTTTATAATTGTAAAAAAATGGCTAATTAAAATTAGGTGTACGTAATAATTAATTACACTAAAATAACATTTTTGTATTTTCTACATGCTTCTAAAACCCACAACTCTCTCTAATCCTTAAATGACCTTGAAAATTTTCCTGAATGAATTTTCTAATAGCCCACCTTCATGGAAAATTTCAGATTATTCGCTCGAGTCTGTCGTTGGAAAAAAAAATAAATAAAAACAAAAAACACCGTGGAAACCCTAGTCTTGAGGTCAAAGTTACACTTTTACCCATTTATTTAAAAATCCAAGCTTAGGATATTTCACCTATCTTAACCGGGGATAGCCTTTCGACAGATCTGAAAATATGTCATTCTCTACAGAAAAGCATATAGAATGTGGTTATTAAAAAATGAGTCAATTAGAGTCAACTTTTGTTTTTTTTTTAATACTTCCTTGCAACGAGACTGAAATAGTGAGTGACTGCCGCTTTGACAGATAAAAATTTATTTTTTAGAATCAGACGCGTCCGTTTCTAGGATGAAAAAAGAGGGTCGTTTTTCAAAAAAAAGTATTAGCAATTTTTTTAGAAAAATACTAGTAAGATATTCTTAATCGGCACCTCTAGAAACCCCTTTGTACAAGATTACACCGTAGTGGGTTCAAAGGTATTTGAGATAGGGGCCGTCAAAAAACAATTTTTTCAACTAAAAATAAGTTTTTTTCTGTCAAAGCGGCTTCTTTGCAAGTATTTAAAAAAGTTGACTCTATTTTTGACCGTTTAGCCGCTCTGTGTGTCGGCTCGAATCGCTGCACTAATGGGGCGAACAGGACTTTCGCATCTTAAAAACAATCTGTTGATATAGGCATGTTTTTGGTACATATTTTATTTTTTTAAGCGTAATAACGTTATTTTTTTGAATTGTTGTTTTGTTTTAACCATGTTAAAATCTTTAAAAGATACAAATGAATAAATAAAAAAAATTAAATGCAAAAAATGGTTGAAATAAAGAAATACCAATAAAGATCAATCAAAAGTATCTCTAAAAAACCTATAGTTTATTGGCCGTTTAAACAAATATTTTGACTTGAAATTTTCTATGGTTAATATCTATAGAGTATATTTTCCAAAATTTTCACTTGAAACTGAGAGACACTGTTGCGGTTTCGATATCCTGCACATCTTAATATTTTTGTATGCTAAATCAGAAACCTAGTACCATTTTGCTCTGTGATTAGAATAAAACATGCCAGTTCACATGCTTCTGGCGATCACCCTATGTTGCAGATATCGCTCAATTTCAATTGAAAATAATCTACCATGCTATTTACATACTTTCCAAATTTGATATACAAATTTTAAGTCCAACAAATTAGAGTATTTATTAAATATTCGAAGTTGAGAGCGCCCTATTGCAAATTTAATTCAGTTCGTCAGCCTTATTAAAAATGCCTTAAGAACATTTTAAAGTAAAATTGATATGCCACCTGATCTACGGAAAATTCGTTCTAACCAAAGAGACACACTGTGTATTTCAATATCTTGTACACCTTCATATTTTTGTCTGCTTTATCAAAAACCTTAGCAATATTTTGCTCGAAAGTTATAACGGAACAGTCTATTTAAAACATGATAGTATACACGCCTTTGGTGATCACCCTGTATGGCGGATGTGTTAAATAGGAAGTATTCTGCTTCTACCATGCTAATTTACATATGTTTCTATTCGAAGTAAAAATGTTAAATTTAACAGAAGTTCTGTTATTTACAAGAAAGAGTCTATACACTTTTTTATCTAATATTTGAATTCAGTAGGTTATGAAAAACCGCTGCCCAAGGAATCACTACTTCCACACCCAGATTTTCTATCGAAGTCTCTCACAAAAAAAATTGTATATGTAAAGCTAAAAACGTACTCTTCGCCGGTTTACTAAACTTTTTATATAATTGTTACACATTCTATAGGATACTCTTCGCAGTTTTTTGCAAATAATGTCAGTTTTAGACATTTTTAATTTTATAGTACGAACTTGGTGAAAGACTCAGTGTAAAATAAAGTAAAAATTAAAAAAAGTATACCATACCACATGTGGGTTTCGAACCTGGGACTCTTGGATTCCGAGTCATAAGCGTAAGAACTACCTAACACGTAAAAAAATGTAAAAAATGTAAATTTTTACAAAAACATAAAAATAAAAAAAAAATCTCAAATTTAAATAATTAATAACATTTTTATTTACTGATCGATTTTGTTCAAAAACAATAGGGTTCTTCCTCTAGCTAACACTAACTTACTGTTCAATTTTGAGTACAATCGGATTTTTCTTTCTTGAGTTATCGTGCTTACAAGAAACGTGACGGACGGACAGGCGGACGGACGGACAGACGGACATTTTGAAAGTTGTTTAGAATTCGTTCACTAACACAATGATATGAAAATTTTTTTCTCTACGAGCGATATTTACGATTTTAGAAATGTGCCGATCAAATACAATATACTCTTCGTTTTTGCGAAGAGTATAATAACACAGCCACAAAAAAAATTGGCCTGGATACTATGCGGGTATATTTAATTGGCTCATATATTCAAGATAACCTCAAAAAATAGATGAAAACGGTCCCAGAGTAATAATGAGCACCAAAAAGTGACAAGACCAACAGACACAATGACGCGACAGACAGAATTTTTTCTGCTTATATTTAAAATTTTGACGTTTCATGACATTCTAAGCCTATTTGAACAATGAAAATTTTCAAATTTTCCAACCCTTCATTCTAGCTTTCAATTAAAAAACTAATGATTATGCTACCTTTGCACATTTTTTGCGTTAATGTACCTCCACTGGATGGAGAAGTAATACGCAGAAAATCGCATGAAAAAGATATAAAAAATCATTGCGTGCCGTGGACTAAACGATAGAACTAAAACTTCTACTTCAAGCATTTTCTTCGAGAAAACCTACTATGCATCCATACTACTCAAGGTAACCCACTGTGCATCCAAATTACTCGAGGAAAGCCACTGCGCATTCATAATTCTCGAGAAAACCCACTGCGCATTCATACTACTTAAAGTAATCCACTGGGCATCCATTTCACTCGAGGAAACCCACTGCGCATCCATCCTACTTAAGATAACCTACTGCGCATCCAGTTTACTCAATGAAACCCACTGCGGATCCATACTACTTGAGGTAACCTACTGCGCATACATAGTACTCGAGAAAAGCTACTGCGCATCTAAAATATTCGAGGTAATCTACTGTGCACCAATGGTACTCGAGGAAAGCCATACTACTCGAGGTAACCCACTTATTATACAATCAAGAAAATAATACAAGATCAATAAACCGTACATCTATAAACCGTACAAGTTGCATGGTATTCTAATTTGAAATCGTAGAAGCTAGACACTGACGCTATCTCCTCATCTATCCTTTAAACATTGGTGCCAATTTAGCAACCTGCTAAAAGACAGGCACGCCGATGTTCGTTTGTTCATAGGACTCGAATTACAATGCAACCTGTAGGGTGTTTATAAATCTTAAAATTCCACACCTAGATTTTCTATCCAAGTCTCTCATAACGAAAAAAGTTTTGATACTAACTATATTTGCACTTCACTATGTGGGAATTATTGTTTATGGAACATATTTGAAATCGTCTACTACAAAAACCTATAAAACGATATGCCACATCGGTAGTGGGGGTGGATAAATTAAAAAAAAAATTTGAGGCCTTGGGTTCTTGTATTCACGCTAATTTACAATTTTATTTGGTTCACCCCCTTTATTAATGGGGTAATTTGCATAGAGAATCTGGATGTGGAAGTAGTGATTCCTTGGGCAACGGTTTTTTTCATTCCGCAGGGAAGTATCCTGGGACCTTCATTATTATACGTATTTAATTAAATCAAATACAATCAAAACACAAGTATTTATTATGCATAGGAGAAAAAAATGTTCTCCGAAATCTATTATAGTAACGCAAAAAAAAAATTTAATGTTCAAATAGGCTTAGAATGTCATGAAATGTTGATTTTAAGTTTGAGCAAAAAAAAATTATGTCTGTCGATCTGTCTGTAACTTCTTTTGTGCGCACGTTTACTCTGAAACCATTTAAGATATTAACTTGAAATTTGGTACACGTATGTATTTTAACGAGATCTGGAACTAGATTATATTTTGATCTTATTTCGTTGAAGGGTTGGGAGATAAATTGGGGTAAATGGGGGTAAATAGGTCCGTAAAATTGGTATTTAGTATATATAAAAGAAGCTAAGGTCTTAAAAAATTCTTTGGCTTAGCCACCCCCATTACTACCCCCACCCCATTAATAAAGAGGGTTAACCAAATAAAATTGTAAATTAGCGTGAATATAAGAACCTAAGGCCTCAAAATTTTTTTTTACTTTATCCACCCCCACTACCGATGTGGTATATCGTTTTATAGGTTTTTGGGGTAGAGGATTTCAAATATGTTATTAAAATTCCATAAACAATAATTCCCACATAGTGAAGTGCAAATATAGTTAGTATCAAAACTTTTCTCACAACGAAAAAACTTTGCATGTGGAAATAATCGTTTATGGAACTTTAATAATATAATATTTGAAATCCTCTACCCCAAAAACCCATAAAACGATACCCCACATCGATAGTGGAGTGGGGGTGGTGATAGGGGAGTGGTAGTGGGGGTGGATGAAGTAAAACAATATTTTGAGGTTTCTGGTTCTTGTACATAAATCTCAATATTTTTTCATCCCCTTTAATAAGGGGGTGGGGGTGGTAATGGGGGTGGCTAATGCCAAAAATTTTTTTGAGACCCTAGCTTTTCTTGTATATACTAAATACCAATTTTATCGACTCTTACCTGCTTGATTTACCCATTTACCCCAAATTTACCCCCCAACCCTTCGTCGGAACAACATGAAAATATAATCTAGTTCCAGATCTCGTTAAAGTACATATGTGTACCAAATTTCAAGTCAATATCTTAAACGGTTTCAGAGTAAACGTGCGCACAAAAAAAAGTTACAGACAGGCAGGCAGACAGACAGAAATTTTTTTCGCTCAAACTTAAAATCTCGACGTTTCATGACATTTTAAGCCTATTTGAATAATACAATTTTTTTTAAATTTTTTTGTCGTTACTATACTTCCACTGGATGTGGAAGTAATTGAGGATAACTTTTGCCAACCTATTACTTATTTTTGCAATTTAAGAAAATGAGAAATTTCATCTAACGATTATTAGCATTTAAAACTGATGTTCACACAACATATGTACAAAAAGTAATATCATTAAATTTAATCTTACAGATAACGCTCCAGATTATCTTTTTATAAGAAATTAAAATATACCAAGCATCGCAACATTTTAGTTTACCTTTCGTTTGATAACAATTACCCTAGGATAGGAATAAATTTGTTTATAAACTGTTTTCTTCCTTTTTCTTATTTTTGTAGGTGCACTATTGCATCAGCATCACGTCCGCACTCCACGGCAGACAATCAACAGTCAACAACCTACCAACAGTACCAACCAAGCTCGACTTGTTATGACAAGCTGGGGCAGCCAGATTACGTTCACTAAGTGTAGTATCCCTACCTATTTCTATTTTAAACCTTGCTATTGGTTGATTGAATCAAGTGATGGTGACGCAAATATTGTCGCTTTTGCTGGCCAAGGAAGTGTGATTTTGATTACTGATATAACTAGATAATTAATTAATTAAATAAAAGAAATTAATGAAACTATGAAAGACAGCTTTAGCGCACTTTGGAATTTGTGGTCTCTGAATATATTTGTTGAGACTTATGGTCGGTATTTATGTGAACGTAATAAATGAACCCAAGTGAAAGTATTCAAAAATTATAAAAAAATATTGAATTAAATGACTTACAGTATAACCGGACAAAATTGTTTAAAATAATCACCGTAGAAAAATTTTTTTGTGTAGAAATTCGTTTCATAACAGTGAATTGAAATATCGAATGAAAATGTCTGTGTGTCTGTATGTGTGTGTATGTATGTAGACCGTTTCTTGTAAACATGATAACTTCTGTTTTTAATTCAAATGGTGAGTGCATGCAAAACAGCCTAATAGAATACTCCCTATTGAAATTGGGTCATATCCGTCATACAGGGTGATCACTAGAGGCATGCAAACTGTTATTTTTATGTAAAGCAGTTTTATTTTAATTTTAGAGCATAATGTTAGGTTTTTAATTAAGCACACAATAATATAAAGATGTGCAAGATTTATAGGTACATAGCAATATACAGGGTGTTTCTTAGGTTCGAACCAGCTTCATGTAGATTTGGTGATATATCAATTTTATCCTAAAATATTATTATGGTATTCTTAATAAGACTATTATAAAATCCATAAAAGTTGCAGTTGAGCATTGCCGTTGGATTAAATATTTTTCTTTAGAATTTGGAACATAATATAACATAGTATGGTAGAATACTTTTTTTAGAAATTGAATCATATCCGTCATACAGGACGATCGTTAGAGACGTGTAAACTCTTATCTTTTATATAAACCATCTTTTATTATAATTTTAGAGAAAAATGTTATTGAGGTTTTTGATTAAGCACACAAAAATATGAAAATGTACGACGATATGATGTACCCGGTATCAAGCTAGCATCAATGCTCTATCAATCAATCCACGTTACTTACTTATTTACTAAGATAGTGAATTCTAATAAAGCTACTTATATATATGATGTATTAAATTGCTGTGCATTCGAAAAACGTGATTTGACGTCACTTCCGGCAAAACCGGAAGTTCAGTCACCGGCACGGTAGCTCAATCGGTTAATGCGTATTGAGTGGCGAATACGCTGATCGACTCGCTACCGCGCTCTGGGTTCGACCCCCAGCCCCGGTATTGACAACACCGGTGGGTGTGGATGTATGTCTGCGTTTTTCCGAATGTGTAATCCCCTTCCGGACAGCCTTGGCGTTGGATTTGGGGGTTGTCTACTATCTGTGGTGTGTTTATGTTTATGTGTTTATCAGTCTAAGACCAAATAATGGTAAATAGTCTGTTTGTTCGTTTTCATCAGTTATAATTTCAATACCTGCAGTCTTTGGAGCCATCTATCGGAGAAATTGTTCATCATTTGAAGTTTTGCCAGAGAAATTTAGTGTTCAAAATCAGTTGGACTACAACATATCTAAAGTTTATCAAATTTGACAGGTCACCAATTTACCTATAAAACGTCCTTTCTGGACTACTGCAAAAGTTTTGAAAATAACAAAATGAGCAAATTTTGATTAAATTCGGCATTTGGGGGTATTTTTTGATTCTGAACCATTTTTCTTAATACATTTTTGCTGTAGTATCTCTAACGCTAAGCAAAATATAGAAAAATCTAATTCTTGATTGGACACAGAGTGTGTGTTGGTGTGATTATAATTGGAAATATATTGAAAATATCATGAAATGATGCGCCTTGAAGAGTTTCATAGCTGAGAAAAATTTGAAATGGATCTGTCGAAAAATAATCGATTTTTTTTTTTTAATTTTATCAGGTCCTTCGTTTTTGAGATATTTGCGGAGAAAGCGAGGGCCCAAAACATTTGAATCGTGTAATTAAACTAGTGGAAGCATGATTTACTGAGCTTTTTATATAATTGTTACACATTCTATAGGATACTCTTCGCATTATTCTTGTAAATAATGTTAGTTTTTGGACATTCTAAATTTTGTGATACCAACTTTCTTGCGAAAAAAAAATATGAAAAAGAAAAAAATCACCATGTGAGAGATCGAACACGACTTTAGATTGCAAAGCAAATGCTTTAGCCATTGCGCTATCTCACCTTACCAGAAAACTTGAATGAATATCATTCAAGAATTATATTTCAAAGGATTACATACATTATTATGAAATATATACATTGGTAAAATGTAAAAACAAAAAAGAATTATAGAGAATAACATTTCGAAAGATTTCTATTTAAGTACAAACGACAGAAATTTTGAAAAAAATTTTTTGTTTATTTAAGTGATTAATAGATAACTTTTTTATTTATTGATTGATTTTTTTCAAAAACAGTAGGGTTCTTCCTCTACCTAACGCTAACTTACTTTCCAAATTTCAATGCAATCGGACTTTTCTTTCTTAAGTTATCGTGCTTACAAGAAACGTGACAGACTGACAGACAGACGGACAGACAGACAGTCAGACGGACGGACAGACAGACGGACATTTTGAAAGTTGTTCAGAATTCGTTCACTAACAATGATATGAAAATTTTTTCTGTACGAGCGATATTTCCGGTTTTAGAAATGTGCTGATTAAATGCAATATACTCTTCGTTTTTGCGAAAAGTATAATAAAATTCTGGACAAGCACACAAATATATTTTTATGATTCGATATATACAGTTGTCTTCACATAAGTAGCTTATGAAAAAAAAATTTTGGCACTTAGATTGAGTCCAATCAGCCAGAACCGGGATAAAAAATATACCGTTAAAACTTTGATATTAACTAATGATTAAATATAATTGTACAACAATTCTGAGATCTCGCCAACAATAACAACATTACTACGGCCTGATGACATGATATATTTGATTTTGCACAAAAACATACTGTGTTGTAAATAGTATTTGCATTTGCAAAATTGTGTATATTTACAAAGCCTGGCTGCGCATATCTACAGTCATCAAGATTGCCACTATGTTATGGTCTTTCCTGTTCCATCCAAATTCAATAAGCTTTGTAACATCCAGTGGAAGTTAGTATCGACAAAAATTTTTTCAATTTTTTATTGTTCAAATAGGCGTAGAATGTTATGAAACGTCGTTATTTTAAGTTTGAGAAAAAAAAATTCTGTCTGTCTGCCGGTCTGTCTGTCTAACTTTTTTGTGCGCACGATTACTCTAGAACCGTTTAAGATATTGACTTGAAATTTGGTACACTTATGTATTTTAACGAGATCTGGAACTAGATTATATTTTCATCTTATTCCGTCGAAGGGTTGGGGGGTAAAATGGGATAAATAGAGGGTAAATAGGTAAATCAAGCAGGTAAGAGTCCATAAAATTGGTATTTAGTATATACAAGAGAAGCTAATGCCTGAAAAAAATTTTTGCGAGGTACGCCGGTGTAGCATATGTTTTTGGGGACGCAGAAACTGAATCTGAAATTGTATTGCCCCATGACGTCAGGATTTTTTTTAAATTAAGGGGAACCTTAAATCTGTAGATGAAAACCGCAGCCAGACCAAAGGCCTGTTTTCAACCGGACAAGCCATGAATTGACCTCTAAAAGCCTTAACCCCTTTATCGAGTGAGGTGAAGCCACCTTCATAAAACTCAATAACTCGACATCTTTGAACCACAGACCTACCACAGACTTGCCAAATGTCTGTTCGCAACCGGTACAGCCATGAATTAACCCCCGAAACCCCAAATAACCTGACACCGCAGACAAGCCAATGGTCTGTTTTTATCGAACAGCACTCCTGCATACAGCATACAGTCCGCTTCAATCCGAAACAAAATATGTCCAGGAGCCTCAACTAGAGCTTTCGCTGTCTGCTGTATTGACCTCTGAGTTATTTGGTTATTGGGGTCCTGCCTATCTGATGTTCCTGTATAATGTCAGTTTCGTAACTAAAAATTCTAATAAAGGTGAAAGGCCTATTACTTCCACATCCAGTGGAAGTATAGTAACGACAAAAAAAATTTTATGTTTCAAATAGGCTTAGAATATCATGAAACGTCGAGATTTCAAGTTTGAGCGAAAAAAAAAATTCTGTCTGTCGGTCTGTAACTTTTTTTGTGCGCACGTTTACTCTGGAACCGTTTGAGATATTGACTTGAAATTTGGTACACATATGTACTTTAACGAGATCTAGAACTAGATTATATTTTCATCTTGTTCCGTCGAAGGGTTGGGGAGTAAATTGGGGGGAAATTTGGGGGAAATAGGTAAATCAAGCAGTTAAGAGTTCATAAAATTGATATTTAGTATAGACAAGAGAAGCTAAGGTCTCAAAAAAAATTTTGGCATTAGCCACCCCCTTAACACCCCCACCCCATTATTAAAGGGGATGAAAAAAAATGATTTAGTGTGTGTACAAGAACCAGAAACCACAAAATATTTTTTTTTACTTTATCCACCCCCTGTCACCACCCCCACCCCACTACCGATGTGGGGTATCGTTTTATGGGTTTTTGGGGTAGACGATTTCAAATATTATATTATTAAAGTTCCATAAACAATTATTTCCAGATGCAAAATTTTTTCGTTGTGTGACTTGGATAGAAAATCCGGATGTGGAAGTAGTGATTCCTTGGGCAGCGGTTTTTTTTTTTGGTATCTATGAACTATTAACAATTTTTGAAATTAGAGATTTTTGCACCATTTCAAATTGATATTAGGTAATAAGGTACAGTTCCTTGCTACTTTCCGCTAATAGGTAGACAGATATTTATAAAACTGAGTGAAATATTATTTCTTACCTTTTAGAGATATTTTTAAAAAACTATATTTTTTCAACATTTTTAGTAGCTCTTTTATTTATTTAACTTCTACATACTGAATGAAACTATTGTGAAATCCTCTTTATGTTGGGCACCATATGAATGTTATTACAAAAATAATACCCTGTTTGTGAATTAATTTATATTACCGCCAAATCTTCGAATATTCTCGCAATATGAAGTCGGTTAAAAAAAATTGCATTTAATTTTTTTTTAATCCTGAGGCGATGGGGTAAAATAAGTTTTAGATTCGGTTTCAGCGACCCCAAAAACACTGGGTCTGGTCCGGCGCACCTCGCAAAAATATTTTGTGGTTCTGTGTGATTATTAAAAAATGTTGTCCGGTTATAATATACTTGTTTGATTAAATCAAATAGTTATAATGATGCATAAAATATTATTTTTATTTTTTGTTTAGTATATCTTTTATTTATCTTACCTGCTATAGAGGCGAACTTAAAAATAAACAAACTTCCTTATTAAATATTTTGTGTAATTACCTCAATAACTAGTGAGTGATGTTAAATGCTATTTATGAATTACTACGTATAAACACGATAGATAACGGATCAAATAATATGACTAAGTTGTCATTAAAATGTATGAAATGATCTTTATAACAATGTTTTATTTTATGTTTGATATAAGATACTTAATTGTATAGTTCTGAGTCTGACAATACTTCTTGGGTGCCCTAACTTTATGTTCTGGGATAGTTGGGAGGTCATCTTACAACAATTTTTTACACAGTTACTTACCCGCTAAGTTGTGCGTTTTTGCGCAGTGGCGTCATCAAGTATGGCAGCCGTCTCTTCCTAAGTCTACTTATATTACTATGATTTTACTTCCACATCCAGTGGAAGTATAGTAACGACAAAAAAAATTTAAAAATTTTTATTGTTCAAATAGGCTTAAAATGTCATGAAACGTCGAGATTTCAAGTTTGAGCGAAAAAAAAATTTCTGTCTGTCGGTCTGTCGGTCTGTAACTTTTTTTGTGCGCACGTTTACTCTGGAACCGTTTGAGATATTGACTTGAAATTTGGTACACATATGTACTTTAACGTGATCTAGAAATAGATTATATTTTCATCTTGTTCCGTCGAAGGGTTGGGGGGTAAATTGGGATAAATTTGGAGTAAATTGGTGAATCAAGCAGGTAAGAGTTCATAAAATTGCTATTTAATATAGACAAGAGAAGCTAAGGTCTCAAAAAAAATTTTGGCATTAGCCACCCCCATTACCACCCCCACCCCATTATTAAAGAGGATGAAAAAAAAAATGTGATTTAGTGGGTGTACAAGAACCAGAAACCTCAAAATATTTTTTACTCTACCCACCACCCACTCCCACCCCCTGTCATCACCCCCACCCCACTACCGATGTGGGGTATCGTTTTATGGGTTTTTGGGGTAGAGGATTTCAAATATTATATTATTAAAGTTCCATAAACAATTATTTCCAGATACAAAATTTTTTCGTTGTGTGACTTGGATAGAAAATCCGGATGTGGAAGTAGTGATTCCTTGGGCAGCGGTTTTTAAGTGGTTTTACTTAAGAAAAGTAAATAAATAAGGTAAATGGACACTTTTGGATTAAATGATATTGTTACATATTACATAGATTGCCAGTATAATCTAGCATAATAAAAATATTATCAATGCTATTCTAGTTTATCAAAAAACGCACAATTAACAGTAAATATTTAATAATTATTTGGAATATAGGTTTGAAATTAAATAATAAAAAAATTTTGCTGGACCATCAGTAGGGTGGGTCGAAAAAATTAAATATTATTTTTCCGGAACGCTTTAGGGCGGAAAAGTTGCCTATTGTAATAAAAAGAAAAACGGCATAAAAAAAATTAAAATCGAAGATGTTATCTTCCGTTCCCGCGTCTTACTTAAAGTTTATGAGAAATTGCAAAAATCACGATATTTTTGTAATGTTTTTCTGTTAGTTAAAACTTTTAAAATAAACACGCTTTAGTTTTTTATGCTTGTTTTATGGTTTAAGTAACCTATATAAATTAAATTCTGATCAATAATCTAATTTTTTTCGTTCACGTAACGTTTTAGAAAAAACAGTTTACCAATTTTTCGCAATTTTCACTCTGCAATTCTTCGCTCTTGTTGCTAGAACAAAACGTCCCAGAACTCATTACGTGGAGGTGGTTGCACGTCGAGTTCCACCCACACGCTACCCAACCAACCATCCAATTGTTGGTATTTACATTAAATTTACAACTATTTACAATAGTTTTTTAGGTAACAGTAAGCCAAAGATATGAGTACTATGAATAGGATTTTTGGCGTACTGTGTTTTTTACTTTTACTTTTTTATATCTACTACACATTTAAAGTCTGATTTTTTGGAGAAATGAGGCATAAGCGATCTAGACTTCAGTGTTGCTCGGATATAGCCATCTTTAGCTTCATGTCCACATACTTTATTCGAGGCCTCTGTCACAAGTTTGACGCACCTCTCCACAGCTTTGGTGTGACCGGGAAACTTTTGTATTTCTCTGATGGGCTTAGTGTCAGAATTGATGAGTGATTTCATCATCTTCACTTAGGCCCCGCAACATTGGTCGAGGATACAACCAGAGCTGGGCAGTACTCGAGTAAATTGTACTCCTAATTATACTGAGAACCCAAAGTACTCAGTAACAAATACTCGCGAGTACTTTTATTTA
Source organism: Rutpela maculata (assembly GCA_936432065.2). Classification (NCBI taxonomy): domain Eukaryota; kingdom Metazoa; phylum Arthropoda; class Insecta; order Coleoptera; family Cerambycidae; genus Rutpela; species Rutpela maculata. The sequence goes on along the minus strand of OW386285.2, from coordinate 383,560,066 downwards.
GATGGTACTCTGTATTCGAAATTTTCAAGTACTTTGCATTATTAGGTACTCAAGTACTTTTGGTGGCCACAACTTACGAGTAACGAGTACGAGTACTTTTTTCTTAAAATTTATATTTTTGGTTGTGTTCGTTTTTGAATACATTTTTAATAAATAATGTAACTGTTGTTGTTGATGTCAATCTGCTTTTATTTATTGATAATAGTGTATAGTACAGTAACTAGAGGTTTTAACTTCGGAATAATGTCATATGAAAAGGATTTCGTTCATTTTTGGCAACATAATAGTAAATGCATGAAAGAAAAGTTTCTATATTATGCGGCGGCTTGCTAATTTATAGGGGGTGGATGGCACTAAACTACTGGCAACTGAAAAAAAAAAAAAAATCATTGGCGCTGAAGGAGAATCGTTCTATGCAACTTTTCACATAAATTGATAGTCTTTAAGCTATAACGACTTGAAAATTGGGATTATTGCTTGAAAAAAGAGGTATTTCAAATAGGTTTTCATCAAGTAACTCAAAAGGTATTACATTGAGCGAATACATGCTAGAGGCAAATAAGAAATCCACTAAATTGAGGATGAATTTCGTTTTTTTATAGTTTCTGTGGAGTTAATAATTTTGGAGATTTGGAAGTATAAATGTGGTGTACAAATGTTCATAAGACGAACTATTTAGTTTAAATGTTAAATATCTCAGAAACTATGGCACTTACATCAAAAGAGCAAGGACCAAAATTAAAGAATGTTAATTAGGCTTTCAAATGATTTTTTGCCTATTTCTATAGCACAACAAACAAAGAAGTTATGACAAAAACAATGTACTTTTCATTTCTTTTTAATAAAAACGTCGCCATATTGTTAACGTAAGTAGTCAGTAATTAAAAAAATATATCCCCATATACTGTTTTTCATTGATATATAGCATGACCTAGATGCTCAGTTTTTTCGTCCGCTTGCAACGCTTGCTTTAGAAAAAAAAGTGCATTTTAAACTGTTAAGGAATTTTAGAAAAAAGTAATATTCTTGTTTCTCTGTAAATATCTGAATAAATATAAGTTTTAGAGAAAATATAGTGGATATCAAAAATGAAGCTTATAAGCTGAGAATGAATTTGTTTTTTTTTATATACTTGTGTAGGGTTGATAGTTTTGAAGATATTTAATTTTATAGATGACATTCGACCTTTTTTAGGTTGAACTATTTAGTTTAAAATGTTGAATATCTCAGAAACTGTGACACTTTCATCAAAAATTGTAAGGACAAATTTAAAGATAATTAATTAACCTTTAAAATGATTTTTTGTCTGTTTCTACATCACAAAAAATAAAGAAGTTATGACCGATTCAATGTGCGTTTTCACATTTTTTTTAACAAAATGTCGCCATTTTGTTGTAATTGCTCCTCAGTAATTATTTTTTTTTCAAAGATGCTGTTTTTTGTTCATATATAGCACCACCTAGATGTTCAATTTCTTTTGTCACACTTGTTTTAGAAAAAAATTTCCACCCGCCATACTAGAGCCGCCATTTTGAATTTTTTAATTCTGAATACAGAATCGTAATCAGCGACCTCAAAAACATAACTATCCTACGTTTCAAAAATAAATTACTAATACTTTTTCAAATATTAAATATTTAAATCACCCCTTTAGGGTAAGAGCAAGTCATAGGTGTGTTTATATGTGTATACATATGTGCGTAGGTATCTGTATATATGTATACTTCTTGCAATAGATTACAATTTTAAAAATAAATCTATCTAGCTTAGTAATTTGTCTATGTATGTTTTGTCACAGTCAAGGTTTTAACAGAGCCTTTTGTGACTTTTTCCATGTTTATTTGCATGTATTTTGCTTTACTGTTCATATTTTATAAATGTATATTTTGCTAATAAACATATTATTATTATATTATCTGGTCCATATAGAAACTGATATCTTTTACTACAATAATAACCCATAAAGAAAAATTATTATTACATATGAAATTATTCCGAAATTTTGCATATTTTTTACTTCTAGATACTGTACTATAAGTGGTATTCTAATTTTTTGTCTATTACCTATTTCAATTTGGTATCTTTCGAAGTACTCGTACTCGTTACTAATTTTTAGAAGAGTACTCTCCAAATTTTGCAAAAGTACTCATTTTTTGTAGTACTTCAAAAACAAGTACTCGTACTCAAGTTTTCACGAGTATTTGTTGTGAAGTACTCGTGAGTACTTTAGTGCGGTACTCTGCCCAGCTCTAGATACAGCACACAAGAATTCCAATTAATAACTTCAGTGTAATCGGAAGCTTGAAAGTTTATCTTCGGTGGTACGAAATTTCTAACAGTCCTGTGTGGATTGCCATAAAAAAGAGCAGATATCTTACTGTCGGACCAAAACAAGCAATCCAAACATCACGGTATTTATCCGACGAATTACTTAAAGTTGTTGATCCAGTAATAGAACAAAATGCGTTCTTTGCGCACCTAGAGAATGTTCTGTTGGCAATGCTTGTCGATGAAAGAGAACATATTCGGGAGCTTGGTTACAGAAGGATTTTAAAAGCAAGACAAACTGTCCTAAAGAAGAAGACTGTTAGAAATTTCGTACCACCGAAGATACATTTTCAAGCTTCCGATTACACTGAAATTAATAATTGGAATTCTTGTGTTTTGTATCCTCCCCCAATGCTGCGGGACCTAAGTGAAGATGATATTAAATCACTCATGAATTCTGACAGTAAGCTCATCAGAGATATACAAAAGTTTCCCTGTCACACCCAGGCTGTGGAGAGGTGCGTCAAACTTGTGACAGAGGCCTCGAATAAAGTATGTGGACGTGAAACTAGAGATGGCTATATTCGAGCAACACTGAAATCTAGATCGGTTATGCCTCATTTCTCCAAAAAATCAGAGTTTAAATGTGTAGTAGATATAAAAAAGTAAAAACACAGTAAGCCAAAGAATCCTACTCATAGTACTCATATCTTTGGCTTACTGTGTTACCAATGAAAAATGTTTGTAAATAGTTGTAAATATAATGTAAATACCATACTCAACACTTGGATGGTGGGTGGGTGTGGTGTGGGTGGAACTCGACGTGCAACCATTTCCACAGTGAAAATTGCGAAAAATTGGTAAATTTCTGTTTTTTTTCTAAAACGTTGCGCGGACGGAAAAAATTAGATTATTTATCAGAATATAATTTATTTAGGTTATTTAAACCATAAAACAAGCATGAAAAACTAAAGCATGTTTATTTTAAAAGTTTTAATAGAAAAAAAATTACAAAATATCTAATCGTGATTTTTGCAATTTTTCATAAACTGTAAGTATGATACGCGAACGGAAGATGTTAACCGATTTTAATTTTTTAATTTTTTTAATTTTTCTTTTTATAACAATAGGAAACTTTTTAGCTCTAAAGCGTTAGGAAAAAAAAATATTTTTTTCGACCCACCATCAGTCCTAGGCTTCCCACCTAGTAGAGCAAAACTATTAAAATTATATTTTTTCTTTTATTCTAAACTGGCTAAATAACCGACATTGTCCGAGCCTGGAAAGAAATACCGTTAATCCTCTACATCTCACCCCCTAAGGTTAGAACTTTTAGGATTTTCCCGTTGTTCTGAGCATTAAATATTTGACCCAAGTTGGAGCTCACTAGCTCATCTAGTAAGGGGTTTATTTTAAAAATTATGAAATAAAATTTAACTTAGTTTTCTAAAACCTTTAGAGAATTGAGTTAAATTTTATTTCATACATCGAGGCAGTTCAATTTTTTTTTAATTTAAAGCTATTTTATACTATCATGATTTTCCGACATCGTCGAGCCATACTCATTATCACCTGGCCGATCAGTCTTTGTGGGATATCATGCGACTATTCGAGGATAGTATTGAATAGTTCATCCACGATCTGTAACGGAGGACTGCGGGTCGACAATGTTCTCTTTAGTGCATCCTATATTTGTTCAATAGAATTGAAATTAGGCAACCGAACAGGCCACAACATTCTTGTAATTTCGTTTTTTTTTAAAGTATCTCACATTGATATGGTCGAGCATTTTCATCGACATACCCTAATTAAAACTATTTTCAATAATATTGGCACATAGTAGGGTTGAAAACAAGATCTTTGTTGACTTCTGTGGAACATTGAAAGGTAAAAATGTGCTGATTGCGCCATTACATCGGCGAAAAACCCGAAAAAAATGAAAAATTAGATGTTTGCTTGATCTTTCTAGCAGTTTTTAATTTTTGATGAACCATACATAATAACAGAGTTATCGCTATTTATATGCAAAAGATCTATATTGTTTAAAGCGTAAAATATTTCCTAAAATCTTGTGCGGCTCTCTTATTACGCGAATATTTATTTTGTTATTTTGACAAATTTATTCCACTTGTGATTGTAGACAGATCAACTAAAATTTTAAAAATGTAATAAGAGTAAAAGTTGTAGGGTATACTATCAAGATTCGATTACTTTTTTCAGTTTTAAATTTCGATCATAAATAAATGAGTTATGAAATAAATAGTTAGTTGTCAAAATTATGCCACAACCCCAGTTGCATCTGTCTCTGCTTCTACCGTTTCCCGTCACACTCTAAGATGCCTCCCCGCTCGTCATGCAACCGCGAATGCATATAATACTAGTATGTAGAACATTGTTAATTACATTTTTTGATGTTTTTTTGATTAAGTACTCTTAAATATTTATACAATTATTGTAAAATATGGAGTCTAGCGATACGAATTAAACGTCAAACGTTTGTAAATCAAATTGTATAATTTAATAATTTGTAACTAAACTGGTAAATTATGTGAAAGTACTGACTAAAACTGTTTAAAAATAATAATTTTAGTAAACAATGAGGAGTGTGTAAAATTATTATCAATATTGAAAATACAAGGGTATAAAAACCTCTTACTCTTTTTTCACAAGCAAAAAATATGTATCTTTTAAATGATGGGAGGGTGCTCTGTAAAGCGACGTTCCAGCAATCAGAAACAGTGGAAAAAATTAAGGAATTGTTGCAAAGCAAATAATAATGTAAATCGATTCAACTACATTTTTTAAAATAAATATCATGTCAGGATGCGCAATAGGGCAGTTCAAATCTATATCAGAGAAAAACGACTTTTTCTGTCTTACCGCCATATACAGTGTGTGCTATTTAATACCGCAACACCCCATTATTTTGGAACGGGCTGGTCGATTTAAAATTTTTGTTGATATAGTGTTCGATGAGCTTTATTTGATTGTTTTGAAAAATTTTTAATTTTCATATTTTCAAGGCCTACTAAGCTCCTCTAAATGGGTCGAAATTTCGAGATCGACTATTAGGCAATTTTTTATCGCAAATTGGATGGCGTATTCGATTCGCAGTTGTCTCAAATACCTCTATACAGATTTTTAGCTCGATACCTCTTATAGAATGTTTGTTATTCAATAGCCAAATTTAAAATTTCTCACTTTTCGACAGGCTCTGTATATAAAGGTTGTTGTTTATACTTATGATTTTTATCTCATTCTTAAAAATTTTGAGTTATTACACCTTTTCTCGGGATATGCGATATAAGCAAAATCATTTAAACATGGGTAACAAAATATTCATATTCATAGAGAATTAAATCGTCCCTCGAAACATGTAGTGGCGTATCTCAAAAAAAAATGCAAAATTGAGATATTCCACTATACTGACTAAACTTTACATTCTCCATCGATATTACATATAAGCATAACCCGAAACAGCATTATTTTACGAGTATTTCCTATTACTTGCTTGACGTATATCAATTGTAATGAATTTTGTTCATTACGAATAGACGTATGTCGACCTTTTTGTATCCTCACAACTGCATACTGTTTTCAAATTGGCCAGGCGTCAAAATCCATACGATGTCAATCCCTTAAAATTCAATGATTTTTACGATTTCAAAAAATTGTCCCAAGATCTTACGGATCTTACAAAGCAGAGATGATGCTGTTAAATTGAATGCAATAATGGAGATCAAAGTATGTAAGCTGAATCCAGATACAAGAACATTATAGATTAATAAAACTGAAGAGGCAAAAGGTAAATTTAGAGAGACACGCTGCATTGTCTGAATCCAGAACCAAACAATATAACAAAAAAAGTATAAGGACCTGATGGCTCTATGTCAAGGAAAAACTCCAGTTATCAAACTAACCGAACACAAATTTTTTCATGAATCTCTTCCACATCATTGATAATTGAGTTATTTTTGGAATAGATTTCCTTTTCCTCTATTTTTTATTGATTTTCAATATTCAGTAACTTTGTTTGATTTCTATTATGCAGTTTATGTTATGTTTTTACAAATAAAGGTTTTTATTAGATTCAGAACATTTTTTTTGTACTTAATTGAAAATTATCCACATGGCGTAAGTGGTCTTTTGTATCCTAAAATGAAAAAACACAAATTTCACAAACTGACGTAGCTCATTTAACATAACTTTTTTCATAATCTGAGAGGCAGCCGCCTTGCAATCATTAGCTCTCACATCAATTGACTATGCCACAAGTATTTGTCTAGAAAAGAAAAATTACACTAATTGCTCTAGCTATTACTCTAAAAGACTTGCAAGCTCATTCTAAAACTTTAAATGCTTCTCCTGAAAAATCAGATAAACTGAGATAAGCCACTACGTGTTTCGAGGGACGAAATGCCCTTTTGAGTAGTATCTAACATAATAAACTTACTGTACCTGCTCCCCCTGCCCCCCCCCCCCCCCGTAACCGGTACGCAATGCAATAAATATTCCACTATAAGAGATTATTCTATTTTATTGTTATGACTACTCCATGAAAAATTCTCCATGTTAATAGAACAAACATTTTTATTAAAATGTTAGTATAGGAATAAAAATAGAGCAGAAATAGTTTGAGTCATTATTCTAGCTATTGTTACTGTAGTATACCGTCCCCTCAACCATTTATGCGCACTCTTTGATTTTCCAATGAAGGACAGGAGGTTCTTCCATTCAGAAAAGCTCACCTGCCTTGAAAGTTTTAATTTAATTTAATCCTTAATGAAGAAATAATCCTGCTACTGTTCTATACCAATCCTAAATAGTGTCTGTCAATAACAATAAATAAAATCTTTTTTTTAATAAAATTTTTCTCTAATAAATATTGGCAATATTTTTACATACCTCGGATGTGTCGACTGTTGACTACACCGCACACTTTCACAGCGGCAAATGAATAATACTGTCGAGAATATTCTTCCTGCAACTGAGATTGGACGGACGGATCTTTAGGCGAGGTTAGGTTTCCTCATTCACTGCACCGAGTGCGCCACAGGTTCACATTTCACCAGAACACCTCGCTATCTTTTTCGATAAGATCATGCGTCATTAGAAGGCTATGTTTTGGCAAACAATTTCCCTAACATGAAAATGACCGCCTACTACGAACGAAAATATTTACCAAAATCGAGAAAATCCTAAAATCTTGCGGTAAAACATGTCTCCCTGAACACGCAAAAGCGGACGTTGAAACTTTCCAAAATACAAACTACTATTAATTTGTTCAAATCAATTTTGATGACGTTCACAATATATCAATATCTATTATGGCTTTAGCACAAACATGTTCTTATTTTCAATGTATTTTTATTTCAAAAGACCCAACAGTTTCGCTATAAAGTAGAACTTTAATTCAACCTTGAAATAAAATGATTGCGAGTCCTAATTCTTCTTTGTGTTTATTCTAAAGCAATTTTTATCATAAATTGTCTTAGTTCTAGTGGAAAAGAAAATATATTAGAAGGTAAACATAGAAAGTAACCCATTTTAGTATTTGTAACCAGAGGATTACCAAGATTAAAATGACGCTTTATAAAGAGAAGGCGCCATTCTTAGTGGAAAGTTGACTGGTACAATTTTTTTGTTTTAGTGTGTAGTATGTAATACAAATATACTAACCAAAGGGTTCTAGCCGTTCCATTTTTCATTCTAATCGGAAAAACCTCGTATAGTTTATACTATGTTGCCGTTGCGAAGAATATTGTTTTCGTTCTCTTTTTTATCTTATCAGACATGTTGGAATCCATTTTTAGAGTTGTTTTATAGACACGTAGGTGTTTTATTTTTGTTCTTATGTAGCCTATCCATTAAGACTAACTATACAGTAACTGAACGCAATTGTTTTGAATATGTTAATTTTCCCTAATGAGATCATTCTGATCCATAGCAACAAGGATCGGCGATAATGATAATTTGACTCTTTTGTACACATTGGTACACATCACTACACATCTTATTACACTTGCACATCGTAGAGATAGTTTCGAACTGAACTTTTCTATAAAAACAATAAATTTGGGCGGTTTTCAGCCAATATAATGTATATAACATAGCCACGATCTGAACATACAGAATTAACAGAAATATCGTATAAATGTAAATTATGTTATCAGTTACTTCCTTTATCAGTATAAATATATTCGAATGTTATGTAATTTATGAGGTTGCCAAAGTGATGTTATTATACTTATATGACGAGGTCAGGTAGTTGTACATTAGGGTGGTGAGATATTTTGAATTTTGGAAAATCTAAATGCCTGTGAGAAAAAAGAAAAGTTTTATTGATAAAGACAATTTTCTCACATTTAAAAAAAAATCGACCAGGGTTCGTTTTCCACCCTACCAAAGCCGAAATATTTACGAAGGGAATAGCGCTGGCGGTTTGAAAATACACTCTAGTTGACTTATTTATTAGAATACAAACTTTGTCTTTAACTATAATAAGTTTTCTGCAGACAGGCATTTTCAGTTTTCAAAAATGTTCAATGTTCCTAGAAATGCTCATTATTAAATTTCTCTCATGTGCTATCTCCCACCACCGCGACTGGTTCACGAACAACTGGTAAACAACTGAAAAACACAGGGAGCTGGTGAGTGAAAATTTACGTCATAAGGTACAAAATTTTTGACCCAGTTTCGTGTGCGTAGACAAGCTATTTAAGATTCTCTTTGTCTTACGCGTCGGCGTTTAGTCAGTAGAGGCTCTCAAATTTTTAAGAAAGGGCTAAATTTTATGTGATAAGGTACATGAAAAAAAACAACGAGACTGTGTGGAAGACCCTCCCTAACTCAAAACAAGATCGTAAGACCAAATATTTGGGGGCTTTTTTGCCCTAAGACAAGTTTGATTCTTATAAAAAGGGCCAAAATTTACGTCAGAAGGTACTGTCGTGCGCAAAAAAAATGGGACAAGTCTTATAACGTGTTTTTGCTAAAATCTAGTTGTGTACATTTAACTTTAATTTTTGTGACATTGTCAGTTATTTGTTTTTCATTGCAAGTGTGCAAATAGAAACAAATTTACATTAGAAAAAAATAGTTGTCCTATTTTTTTTTTTGCTCACGACAGTACATGAAAATTTTTTTGCCAAATTATTCGTTTCCATGTTCTATTCAGGAAATTCCAACGTAAGACATAATTTTTGTGGGCTTAACCGCTTTAATACAACATTTTTCAATTAAGAAGTTATAAGCGAAAAATTAATCCAAATTTAGTTAATAACTTTTTTCTATTAATTTTATGGAAAAAACTCATCAGGGCATTTTTATATAGCATTTTATAACAAATAATTGATCTACTATTACTTCCACATCCAGTGGAAGTATAGTAACGACAAAAAAATTTGTAAAAAATTTTTATTGTTCAAATAAGCTTAAAATGTCAGAAAACGTCGAGATTTTAAGTTTGAGCGAAAGAAAAATTTCTGTCTGTCGGTCTGTCTGTAACTTTTTTGTGCGCACGTTTACTCTGGAACCGTTTAAGATATTGACTTGAAATTTGGTACACGTATGTACTTTAACGAGATCTCGAGCTAGATTATATTTTCATGTTGTTCCGACGAAGGGTTGGGGGGTAAATTGGGGTAAATTTGGGGTAAATGGGTAAATCAAGCAGGTAGGAGTCCATAAAATTGGTATTTAGTATATGCCAGAGAAGCTAAGGTCTCAAAAAAATTTTTGGCATTAGCCACCTCCATTACCACCCCCACCCCCTTATTAAAGGGGATGAAAAAAAATGTGATTTAGTGTATGTACAAGAACCAGAAACCTCAAAATATTTTTTTACTTCATCCACCCCCACTACCCACTACCACCCCCCCTATCACCACCCCCACCCCACTACCGATGTGGGGTATCGTTTTATGGGTTTTTGGGGTAGAGGATTTCAAATATTATATTATTAAAGTTTCATAAACAATTATTTCCACATACACAGTTTTTTCGTTGTGAGTGACTTGGATAGAGAATCTGGATGTGGAAGTAGTGATTCCTTGGGCAGCGGTTTTTTTTTATATTTTGATCATTTTTAAGGGATTTTTTTAGCGCTGCAAAGGGAGGAAGGTCAAATGTAAGTGAGGTATATATATATTATTATATTTTATGTTTTCTTATATACGAACAAAGAAAAGTTACAGACAGACAGAATTTCTTTTTGTTCAAACTTCTCGATGTTTCATGACATTCTAAGCTTATTTGAACAATAAAAATTTTCAGTTTTTTTTTGTCGATACTATACTTCCACTGGATGTGGAAGTAAAAACTACTACTCTGTGCTAGTTCCAAAATACTACAGTGCAATGCGCATGTATTATCCGCCACTACCGTGACTGGTGAGCAACTGAAAAACAGTGTAACAATAACACAGCCACACAAACAAATTGCTCAGTAACAGAAACTCAATGGGGCTAGGGGGCACTCCTCCTCTGCCCTCATTATGTAGCGTCCCTGCTGTAAACAAAAGTTTCAGTTTTATTTTTAACCAGTGCCGGCCTTAGTTCCTCAAGCGCCCTCGTGCGAAATTTTGAAAGGCGCCACTTTTTCTGGTCAAGTCAGAAAACAAAAAATGTTTTCTTCCTCATATCAAACTTGATAGCGGGGGGCACATAAAAAAAATGTTTTCTTTCTTTATCTCAAAATTGATAGCGGGGGAGGGAGAAATCCAAAATAAAATTTTTTCGTCTTCATAAATTTTACTAAATTTTACTAGAAAAGCGACTTATATTAATCTCGTGGCACCCTCTGCGTTATGGCGCCCTCGTGCGGGACACGATCGCGCCCCCTCCAAAGGCCGGCCCTGTTTTTAACAGACCTCAAAAAAAAATGTACAAAAGGAGGATCAGTTCGACCCGCTAAGTATGGTTTTTTTTCTGGTGCAAGATGAACAATCGGAAAAAAGATTTTTTTTTATTTGAAAATTTTGCCATATCTGTCGAAGGATCAATTAACTGAGCTACGGTAAAATTTTATTTCCTAATTATTAATCTCTTTTGTGAAAACTTTCATGTGGACGAAATGCTTTGGTGGTAAAATTTGTCATTAGAAATCTCATAATGTTTAAAGCACCAAATATTGTTGCTAGGTGAGCATTCAAAGTTTTATTATTTCGTAGTTTAGCTTTGCTGCTGCAAAGTACTGCAACTTTTTAGATTGACCAGATATTGCCTACAAGAATCCGTCATTACTTGAGGTTTTTTTAAGAATTGTTCAAAATAAGTTGTAAAAGAACCTGAGAACTCCATAATTTCCAATAGCAGGAATTATCCTTGTCACACACAAGCCGTAGAAAGAGCTTGTCATGCAAGCTTCCAATACAGTATATGGCAAGAATAGAAGAAATGGAGTAAACAGGAGCATATCAGGATCCAGAGCCAAAATACAAAAACTTGAAACCAAGAATTTTAATAATTAATAATAAATTAATGTTTTCCTATAACGTATATTTCTTTTTCATTTACTTGTTTTTGATTCTTCTTAAAATGTATTTAATAATGTGCCACAAAAACAAAAAAGTTTCTAAAGTCTTTAATGTTCCACACTAAGAGGTTTTGTGGTAGTGGGTGAAAGATGCAAGCCAAAAATCCTCAATTAAAACTGTAACATGTATAAAATTTACAATTTTTTTTTTATTTTCCAAATGGGGAATTTTGGTGCAAGGAGTCAACGAAAAAAAATTAAAAAATAGTTATCTTCTCTTATTAAGACACTACTTTTACGCATACAGGCGTTTCAATTTTTGGAAAAAAAAATCAACCACCTATAGCGACGCCCCCACCCTAAAAGTATTTGTGAAATTGTGCTGATTTCATCTGACTGCACATCTAGTAGTCCAATCGTCCGTTTTTAGTCCTAATTTGTGGACATTATTTTAAACACTTCTTGTAGACAATTTGCCCACAGTTTTAAATAAATAAAAATTTATATTTATTTTAACAGACATTGAATATTCTTAAATACAACAATTTTATAAAATAGAAACGAATTTGGTATAAAGTAGTTATAAATATGCTCTTTGTTAGTCGGTTCAGATTTTAATAATTCGAAAATAATTCTTGCTAAATTGTGACAATTGCTTATTGAGATTTGTAACTATTCGTAGTTTTATTCAATGGACTAGAAAAGCTTTGTGAACTTTTTCGAGCTATCATGTAACCATATAATTATCTCTTTTCACGAGACGATTTTATTAATTGTTCAACGTGTTCAGCGACAATATTTCGAACAAAGCCCATCTAAATCTTGTTAATTGCACCTCAGAATAATATTTGCTTTTTCCTACACTCACAGAATGTCGAAATTCTCACGGTCCACGCTGGTATCTATTGTTTGTCGCGTGACAGACTCCAGTTGCGACGCACACATTTTCTTAAATTATGTAAAAAGCTCGGTCAAGCACGACTTCGCCGCACATAGAAAGTGCCGCGGGAAAATGAGTGCAGTTTATCCTATTACAGTTTGTGCTATTTAATAGAGAAATAATAGAATCATTTCTAAAGCGTAGATGGCAGTACATAAGCATAAGTAATACTAACTCGACATCCCAGTACATAAAGAGCGGAGTGCCACAGGGATCGGTCTTAGGACCAACCCTATTTTTAATTTACGTAAATGACCTAAGTAAGTCTGTACCTGATGTTGACTTGGTATTATTTGCAGACGATACCACACTCCTGGTATCAGAGAATAAATTGGATGCTGTTCAAAGGCAAATAGATGAAGCTAAGTTAAATGCTTTAGAATGGTTTTCATCAAATAAATTGTCACTAAACGAGCATAAAACTACAAATATGATTTTCAGTCATAGGCCAATTGAAAATTATAATAACCCAGAAAAAGTAAAATTTCTAGGCGTTTTTCTTGACCCAAATCTCAACTGGTTTCACCATGTTGATTACACAGCAAAAAAAATATCAAAAAATATATTCTTGCTAAGAAACTTAAAAAACATTGTAACTTTTAAAATTTTATTAACGGCCTATTACTCGCTAATAGTGTCCCATATGACTTATGGTCTGATAAACTGGACCCATGCCCCGCAAGCTAACAGAATTTTCGGGTTACAAAGGAAAACTCTCAGGATAATTACAAATCGTGGATATAGAGAGGATGTAAGAGATAAATTTATTGAGTTGGGAATTTTAACATTTCCGTCATTATACATTTTTCATTGCCTGATATATATTTATAAAAATATAAACCAATACAAAGAACATGAGGATATTCACAAATACAACACGAGGACTCAACATAACTTAGTGATAGATTTTAATATTCTTAAGTCAAGTGATTGTGGCTTTAATTGTTACGGCCCTAAATTTTTAAATAAAATTCCAAATTGGGCGAAAGCCTTACCAGAGGTGAAATATAAACAGTTAATAAAAAATTTTTTAATAAAAGAATGTTTCATGTATACTACATGAATTTTTAAATTTTAATGGCACTGAAGCCAAAATAATGGACAACAATTTTATATAAATTTTATATAAATTTACAGTATATTTTATTGTGTATATTTGCGTATATTAGTAATGTGTATAAATATTTTGTATGTATATTTGAAATATTTTTAATTATTTATGCTATTTTACAATTTATTTATATTATTGTATCCTATATTATATATTTTATATGTGACATTGCATAATATTATGACAATTTCTATATTTCTATATTTAACTTGTGTAAAACTGTATTGTTAAAGCACCAATAAATTTGATTTGATTTGATTTGATTTGATTTGATTTAACATCGCAACACCCCATTATTTTGGAACGCATTGCCCGATGTAAAATGTTTTGGAACAAAGTACTCGATGAGCTTTATTTGACTATTTTGAAAAATTTGTAAGGCCTACTAAGTTCCCTTAAATGAGTCGAAATTTACAGATCGACTATTAGGCAATTTTTATGTGTATCCGATTTTTAGTTGTCTGAAATAACTCTATACATAATTTTAGTTCGATACGTCATATAGGTTGTTTGTTATTCTATGGCGAAATTTTAAAATTTTTCACTTCTCGACTGACCCTGTATAAAAGTCTGTTAGGTTTACTAAAAAGGTAAAGCAGTCATTTGACTTAAGTCACTTAAGATACTAATTGAGGAGGAAATAAAACTAAATGTAAAAAAACTTTTTAAAAACAAGCTTTTATTATTATTTAGATCTACTAAAACGAAAAAAATAAGTTATGTTGAAATAATTGTCTTAAAAGCTTGTCGCGCGTGAGAAGTTCATATAGGCATTAATTTTGATTGATAGATATTGTAAATATCTAAGTAGTTTTTTTCTATTCACGCGACAAACTTAAAAGAAAATAATTTTAACTATACTAGCTGATGCCCGCGACTTCGTTCGCGTGGAAGACTTCGTCCGCGTGGAATTAAGAATATTGACATACTAACTTATGCCTATAAAGAAATACGACATACTCACTGAGTACTCCTATAGTACTCAGGAAGTACGCTCGAGGAACCAACTACGCATCTATGATTCCCGGGGAAATCCACTGTGCATCCATAGTACTCGGGGAAACCTATTGCGCATCCATTGTACTCGAGGAAACCCACTGCGCATCCATAGTACTCGGGGAAACCCACTGCACATCCATTGCATTCAAGGAAACCCACTGTGCATCGCAATTTGATAATATTTCATTGTTATATTCTTGTGTTAGAGCGAGTTTAAACGAAAAAATTATTATTTTAATCGACAATAGAGCACATGGGCGGGTATGTGTCAAATTTCATGCATAAAAACATCCCTCTCCCTGCGAACTCAACCGTCGAATACGTGTCTCCTTATTTCCTCAGAAGAATTCGTTGGAATATCATGTTTCTGACTTACGTAATTTCAGAGATACCCTTTAGTCCATCTATCACCCCCGTTTTTACCCCTTCAAAAAGTGAAAATCGAAGTTTCATCTTACGCGTGTTCAGTAGATTTCAATAAAGAGTATTTCTGCCAGATTTCACGTATCTAGATCTAACCATTTCCGAAAAAGACTAAAATTTCAACCCCCCTTTTTCACCCTCTCAATGGTCGAATTTCGAAAAATCTCTCCTTAGTGGTTGCCTACGTCATTCGAGGGACTTTAATGCAAAATTTGAAGTTTCTAGACCCAGCGGTTTGAGCTGTGCGTTGATAGATCAGTCAGTCAGTAAGTGAGTGAGTCAGTCAGTCAGTCACTCAGGGTATTCTTTTATAGATATAGATCATTACAATTTAATAAGAATTAATTATTAATTATTATAATGCGTAAAATGTGTTACTTTAATGTTTATTTATCAAAATAATTATCTTATTGAAAGATTAAATATTTTTAGCATTCTATCAATCTTTTTCATTAAATCATTACCACCACAACAACGCGAAGCCGAATGGGATTATGTATTATTGTAAATGAATAAACCTTTTATCTTATCAACATTCGCTCAAGGCCGTCATTTCGTCATCACCCAATTGTAATAGTGGTAAAAAGCATATAAACTTGCATTATCTTGGGAAATAATATTAATAAATTAATTGGATGTGAAATTTACGTTTCCAAAGAAATAAGCTTTGAAGGATTTTGCAGAATGAAAGGGAAATAAGTGTTTATTTTCGGTTTATTATAAATATTTAAAAATCATAAACGATACAATCTTTAAAACAGTTTCAGGTACTTCCCATTACTCAGCGAATACAACCATATACAGTGTTTATCATTTTTATAAGCTTTTATTTAACTTGCTTTGTATGTATGTTAGTTTGTTTAGTTCAAATCTGGCAAGTCAATTTTAAAACAGTTATCTCCAACCGGTTGAGCTGAAATTTTGCATACACGTTTAGTTTGGATGACAATGCATGGTTAGCTAAGTGACGTCATTCTAAATCCAATATGGCGGACTCCCAAAGTTGGCGGACCAGTTATTTTTTATGCACCTATATGGGTATCAAATGAAAGGGTTTGCTGAGAAGAATACTAAAATAAAATGACGTTACACTAAGACGCCCCAAGATGGCGGACAAAATTTTTTAGTTTTAACACTATAATTTGATCGTATAGTGTATTCACTCATACGTTGCATTCTAAGAAATGGTGAAGAATCCGGTTTAAACTATAAGTTTCATATCGGATAGGAACGACGACGCAATGAATATATAAAACTAATTAAGGCGTAGCTAAAAATTTAAAAACAAAATTAAATGTAAAAAAAACTTTTTTGAAAACAAGCTTTTATTATTTAGGTGTACTAAAACGAAAAAAATAAAAATAAAAAGAAATTAATTGTCTTAAAAGCTTGCCGCGTGAATAGAAATAAAAAAACTTACTTAGGTACTTACAATCTCTGTTAAAAAAAAAATTACTAAAAGCTTGTTTTTAAAAAAGTTTTTTTTTGCATTTAATTTTATTGTATATAGGTAAATGCCATGCTATAATAATGAAATTAGGCACTATTTTCATTGACAAATTACAATATTCAAGTACAACAGTACAATAAGAAATATACATATAATAGTTGTATTCGTTAGAACAATAGCAATTTGTCGTTGCAGGAATGCTGCCTAATTTATAAATAATTATGCCAAAACAAGTTTCTTTAGTTAAAAAACGACAGGAAAACCAACGAATTCAAAATGTAATTGAATGAAATATTCCAAACCAATCATAATCTATAATCGCACTCTAGTTCGACTTCAATTCTCCAAATAATTAAACGTTTTAACTGGGCGTATTGTGTATTTATCAGCAGCAAACAGACATTTTCCATTTTGCCTGCACCTTACTCGACATCTTCGCAAATTAAAATTACTTATTACAGTCTTTTGCTTCAGAAAAACAGGACGATTGGTAGATGTCGGTAATGCATCGAACTCTGGCGCCTCTTTCCGTAGATATGGAAAAACTTTTCAAAGAATAGAGTAATGTAGAACTAGTAGAGAAAAGGCTTGTATTTATTTTACTTGTAATTTTTAATTATCTTTTTTCTTTTTCTTCAATAGATATTGTTAATTAATGTCATAATTTGCATACCAATAAATATAAATTAGTTATGGGATAGTTTCTGTATACCAGTTTTAGTAGTTTAAAAAAGCATTTTAAGTTGAAATACTGGACAAAAAAAGCAGCTGCCTAAGGAATGACTCCTTCCACATCCAGATTTCCTACCCAAATCCTATCCAAAGCTTTTCCTATTCGAGTCCCCACCTCAGTATTAAATGGTAAGGAATGCTTCGGTTTCGAATGATCCACGTTCTAAAATTCAACCTGATGAACTTCCTCTGCCTCTAACCTTTGAACTTGTCATGAACCGGTCATGAAATGGGTGTAGATTATTCTTTTTAATGTTCGCCAGACGCTGATATGCGCTGAGGTGCTAATCTTTTGATTGTTCGCAACAATATTGAGTACATTTTCTTCTACATCTGAATGTTGTCATACCTGATGCTAATTTAAGATGGCCGTTGGAAACCGACCTTGTTGTTCAAAATAATTAAAAACTGTGGGAAAAGTTTGGTGATTAGGTAATCTTCGAGCGTTGTCCAGGAAATCTTTGATATTCTGTCCCGCAGTCCGTCCATTGCTATCACAAAATCCATACATAAATATTATATTTGCATATTCTGTATTTGAAAATTTATAAGGCATTATAATGTACACGTTGAAATGTGTAAAAATCTAATAGATTGGGCGGCGGGTGCATAAAACTCATAAGATACATGAATGAGACCATCTTGTAGCGAAAATAGCATGATAGGAGCTCTAAAAAACATAAAGTTGCCATATCCTAGCCTGGAAGGTGCCTCATGTTTCTTAAATATGTACACCAATTTTCACATCAAACATCATAACATACACGAACGAAATTTAGCGATATATAGCGATAGGTCGATGAGACGAACAAGAAAAAAGTGTTCGTTTCCTCCTGGCGTTTGGGGGACAAAAATTCCGACTGTGGAGAAAAAATTCTACCGAGTAGCGAAATAGTACCCAAGGAACAATTTAAAAGTCATTTGGACTTTAGGAGGTTTTAAGAATGGTTTGTTAGGGTTAGGAAATAGTCTTGTGCTTTATTGATGTTGGAGTTAAGGCCTTTTAGGCTTCAAGTATACTTGCTCTTACATGGTAAGTTTTAAAGCATTCTGTAAGACCTAATTCTAAAGCTAATTTGCTTCTAGGATAATATGTATTTGTAATGGGTTTATCATACCTACATAAAACTCTCTATAAAGCTAATTAGTTTTATTAACGTCTTAAATTCCATTTAGATTTAAAGAGGCATTAAATTATGCTTTATGGTTTTAACATATTTGCAATAAATGCATTTTAAATCCTTTTTAAAACTAGACATTTTCAATGCCTATTAGTACTTATTAAAAGCCATTACAAAACTAGACTCTTAAAACATTCTTGACAAATGCTGAGATGACACCGTTATGAAGAAAAAAAGGCATCTATAAATCTAAAAGGCAAATTTTAGTTCAATAAAGCACTTTCTAAAACCTCAATAAAGCATTTATTATAAAAATAATAAACAATGTGTCAAATGAAATACACGTATATTTAGAACACATACACGCGCGTCACACTGTCAAATTATTTTGAGGTTAAGTTTTAAGCTTTTTGTTTCAAATGTCAACGCGGTTCGTCTTGGAGGCGGTTCTTTTAAATCCCAAGCGTTTTATTACAGCTTTTATCAAGTCCATGTGATCTAGACCATGTGCCAGAACTCCTGAAGTCATTATAATTTGGGGGGACTGAATGAAACTTTTACCAGCTGTTTCTAGGCTCATGTGGAGCAAAAAAGTCGGGGAGGTCCATCATGGGGAGGTAGCTTTCAAATATGGCGGCCGTTCAAAATGGCGGCCCGACTGCGAATCTTTAAATTCAATTATCTCGAGATCGGGTGGAGCAATCTTCAATTTCTTTTTTTCTAAATGTAGGTTAATGTATTGAATATATTTTTGTTTGTAATGTTTATGGCCAAAAAAACAGTATTTATCGGTCAAAATTTGAAAAAACAGAAAATTGGATTTTTTGAAATTTACGTTTTGCTGCTTATTGGACTAACGGTTGGGTATATCGAGAACGTGTTCTGAATAAGAGTTTTAGAGCAACATCTCACCTTTAAAACGCAAAAAAGAAATTGAAGATCGGATTAGTAGAACCCGACATTTCGAGATTCAAAGTGGACGGGGCGGGGTTGAGCATTAATACTGTATTTTAAAATAATAGGGTTTATCTATCTGTCCGTATAATTTTATTGTTTTTTGCATTTTATTTTATATTATTTATTTCATATTTCAGGTAATGGTGTGACTCCTTCAAAGAAAACAGCGATCCTTCTCCAAAAAGGTTGAAAATTGACCGTAGCTGCATCATTTGTGAAAATTCTACACCACTCAAAAGACTTGGACTCTTGGAATGCTTTGTACAATGCCGCGATACTAAGAAAATTTGAACCAATAATAAAACTGCACGAGAGGTTATCTGACCAACAAATACCTTACGTTTACTACCATAAAGAATGTCGTAAAACTTTCGTACACAAAAGAAATATTGAAAGAATCGCCCGCGCCGCAGATAAAGGTCCTTCACCTGATGAAGATAATAGAAAGATCAACGGAACTCCGTCATCTATGAGAAGATCATTGCCCGATAGGAAAAATGCCAGTACTACAGGGCGTATTTATCCGGAGATCTGCATCTTTTGTGACAAGCCAGGCAAATACTACCAAAGTTCGAGGACAAGGGAGAAGTGTGTCAAGTTCGCTGATCTCAGAGCGGACAAGACACTTCGAGCTGTAGCCGTTGAGCGAATGGATAGTAAAATCATGGCAATTACTTCACGAGATATTGTCGCTGGTGAGGCTCACTATCATCATTCCTGCTATAATTCATACACCAGGAAACGACCACAGAAGGTACAGCAGACTTCCTCAGATCCCTCATCCAAAGAAGATAAATTAGACAAAAAATTCGGTGATCTGTTAAAATGTGTCAACGTTAATAACAAGGTTTATATAGCTCCTTCCAATTACACCTTTGAAGCCTAGCTAGTGACTATATTAAAACAAAGAATAAGTTGGACGCATTTGAGAGTGGTCTCAATGTCAGTGAACAGATTGAAGTAGATGCTGATATTCTGAAGAGTTCAGTAAAGAATTCCATTTCCTCGGTAGAACAAATTTGGCCACCGAATATCAACAATTTTTCCATTGATGACTTTCAAGGGCCGAAGATACTTCTTAATTTCTTAACCAAGCTCCTCAGTAATAGTATGAATAAAGTCAATATTGTCTATAGCTTAAGATATATTATATGCTCCATTGACAAAGTTCTTGCTGGTAAGCACTACAACCGCGCAGTTCGCTTACACAAGCTCGTGTATGGAGCCTGCATGAGAGTTCTGTACTCTGTACTTTGGAATGGGTAGATATGAATGAGTTAGATCTTTCCTACGTCTTTGTTGGTCAGGTTGGTTGGTTGGTTGGTTACCTCGTGAAGTTTTATTATTGGTTCAAATTTTCTTAGTATCGCGGCATTGTACAAAGCATTCCATGAGTCCAAGTCTTTGGAGTGGTGTAGATTAACCGGTGTAGAATTTTCACAAATGATGCAGCTACGGTCAATTTTCAACTTTTTTGGAGTAGGATCCATGTTTTCTTTGGAGGAGTCACACTATTACCTGAAATATGAAATAAATAATATAAAATAAAATGCAAAAAACAATAAAATTATACGGACAGATAGATAAATCCTATTATTTTAAAACACAGTATTAATACTCAACCCCGCCCCGTTCACTTTGAATCTCAAAATGTCGGGTTTTATTGATCCGATCTTCAATTTCTTTTTTTCATTTTAAAAATGAGATGTTTCTCTAAAACTTTTAATCAGAACATGTTCTCAGTATACCCAACCGTAAGTCCAATAAACAGCAAAATGCAAATTTAAAAGAACCTCATTTTTCGTTTTTTCGAGTTTTGACCGATAAATACTGTTTTTTTCGGCCATAAACATTACGAACAAAACTGTAGTCCGTTCATTCACCTACATTTAGGAAAAAATAAATTCCAGATTGCTCCATCCGATCTCGAGATAATTGAATTTAAATATTCAAAATCAGGCCACCATTTTGAACGGCCGCCATATTTGAAAGCTACCTCCCCATGATGGACCCCCCCGAATTTTTTGCTCCATATGATCCCAGAAACCCGTGGTAAAAGTTTCATTCAGTCCCCCCAAATTATAATGACTGATAGGTCTGGCACATGGTCTAATCTTCGCCAAGTGCATTTGCATTTATGTAAGGAAGGGATTATTTGTGATAGTATACAAGAAGACTAAAAGGACTTCATTTAGAGTAAATGTTCTAGGTCATTGCCATTATTAGAATATATAGTTTAATAAGAGGACTGTAAAATGACAATTAGGTTTTTAGTTGGCCGGCCATGTTTTTCTTATTATATAAAAACATTCAAGGTCAATCTCACAATTATAATTATTAATAATTATCACTTTTTCTTTAGCACATTAAGGTAGAATTACAAGAAACGACTGAAAATTACCGTGGGAACCGAGAAGCAGCATACTTTTTTAAAGCTTCTATTCAAATTTTGTATGGTTATTAAAATCATTATTATTTCTGAGGCGCTCTTGTTTTTTGGGCCTTTCTTTTGTACTTTTAACGATGAACTGCCGTTAGTTTTAATTTGTTTAGTCATACCTGATGACTTTTTATTACCTTTTAAATCATCCTTAGAGAGGTTATAGTGCCATTCTATACGCTTTATAAATTTCAAATTCCATTTTATCTTCGATAAGTCTGATGGTGTGTTTGCTTAAATCAGTTTAGAAAAAATAAATGCAATAATAAAATTATTTGGATTCCTTCGTGAACATTCTTATAGCTTCTCAGTTCTACTATGGACTTATAAGAGTTTTAAAAACCAGTTTTAAGGTAGCCTTCTAGGTGTTTTCTAGAAATGCAGGAAGCTAATTAATAAAAAAAGTTTCCGACAGCTTTAAAATAGGTTTTAAGAAAGGTTTTAAAACGGCCCGAACAAGGTTTTCAAGAGCGACACTATGCCTCACTAAGGAGTTTTATGATGGAATATTACCCAAGTAACAATTCAAATTCCGTTTGGGTTTATTTAGGTTTTATCAGTGTTTTATAATAGCCACCTCATAAACTAGTCATTTATGCCAGATTTATTAAATGTCAAATGTACTTAAAGATAGTCTTGTTTTAAAGAAAGTTTTACAAAGGCTTCCAAGAATTTACATTAAAACTAAATTATCTTGTAGTCTTTATTGGTTTATGACTAACTTATCAAGGTATTTGTTAAGCCTTCAATAAAACTTTGTAGTTGTTAGATCCAACTTAGGAGGATCGAGTTTTATTGAAGAATTTAGGAAATGTTGAGATTTTATAATCGCTTTATAAAATTATGTTGGGGTAATTGTTAATGCTGGCCTATAACTCTAATATGCTCACTAAGTTTCGAGTCGAACCTTCATAAATACAACTTTTTAGAGTTTTAATGAAATGGGCAGAAACCTATAATATGTCAGGCTTAACCATAAAAGGATTTGGTTTCTCTTTGTCCAGACTATAGTGTTTTAAAATAGGTAATTTTAAAACTGAAAGTGTATTAAAAAATATTCGTTGGCGTTTCATGTATTTGTGGATGTCGTGCATATGTGGATGAATAAACACAACACACATAGTAGACAAACCCCCAAATTAAAAGATGAGGTTGTCTGGAAGAGGGCAGGCAATATCCATTACCGACCGACATTGCGACATGGCAAGCGGTACTACCAATAACTTTCCACAAATGTGGCAAAATCTTAAAATCAAACCGAATTTTTATGTTAAGTTTTACAGGCGCCATAAACCCTATAGGTCCTAAAGCGGTTGAGTTAATTACTTAAAGGCTGTAGAATAGGTTTTAAAATAGCCTAGACGTTTTAAAAAATATTTTAAAACCAATGAGACTTAAAATATATTTATACAGGAACAGATCGACGTACTTAAAGAGCAATTGGTAATTTAATAGACATTTTGAGACAAAACATGATAGAAGTAGAATTATTCACAACTAGTAGGGTTTATGCTTACAGCGGCCATTATTTTTAGCAACCAAGCAATGTATAGGAGTCAGCCATATTGAGGAGGTTCCAAGTTTTAGTTTTGTGATGGTTTTAAGTCGCCGAAAAGAAAAATTAATTATCCATATATTTTTTTTATTTTTAAGAACTATCTAACCATGTTTTACAGTAAACTTAGTCTCGTTGAAGATTATGGGTCACTGTGAGGACTCCCAATACTTTATTTGTAAATACTCTCTCTCAGTATTCGCCATATGTTCATTTTATAACTATGCATAGCGGCCCATATATTGTGTGGAATGTGGCAATAGATTTATTTGCTTTTATATTTGCTTCATTACATGCAAAAAGTTTTCTCAATACATTTGTGTGTGCCTTTTAAATTAATAATATATCCTAAACCAAATATAGTTTTATAATACTCTTCAAATATTCTACAAGTAAAGATTTAGATGATTCATTAAAAGTTGAAAACTTTAATAGTAATTTTAAAAAGAGGCATATGGGTCTTTCTCTAGGTGGGCCCCTGTACTCTTATAAGGGTTTTAAGTCAGTTTTATAGAATCCTTCTAGACCATTTATATTTATAAGTAGTCTTAGAAATAAGCTTTCAGAATGTCTTATAGAGTATATTAAAACTAAATTGTTACTTGGGTATGCAACGACCATTTAATGATGGCTATTAAGACACGAGTTTGCGAATTATGACATGAGCCGTAGGCGACAATCATAATGAATGCGAGTTTAATAGCCATTAAATGTGAGTTGCATACACTATTTTTTCTACGACCAGTCATAATAAAATAGAAAATTAACCCTTTATTTCTGAAACTGATTAATTATAGATTGCAATTTAGGAAATATTATGAAAACTAAACTTAGGAAATATTATGGATTATTATTTCAATTCCACTTTCACCATCACACATATTCACTGATTTTAATCGCAAGAAGCACAAAGTTTGAAAATTTGCTAGGTAAACAGTATGATTTGTCAAAATTGATAAATTTTAAATCTGTCAGATATTCACAGAATATTGCTATGTGTCGCGTTTCTATTGGTTATAAACTTGTATCTCAATGGAAAATTTGTATCTTAATGAATCTCATTATAGTACAGATAGGGAATGTCTAATAAACGAATTAAAGTATGGGAGTAGAAAAAATATTTATACGTCTTGCTTAGGGTAGCACAATGAACAGATTTTTGTTTGCTTTTGAAATACTCCTTGAAGTGACGCTACTGAATGTGAGCTAAAAAAGATTCCTTTAACGGGCACAATACTTGAGAGCTAATTTATTATCGTGCGAGATGTAAGACGGTGACTTAGAACGAATTAATGGAGCCGAACAAAAGATGAAATGTTTTGAGATATTAGAATATGCCATAAAAGGTCCCAACACAAAGCTGTTATATGATTTATTTTAATTAAGAGAATTGCATTGTTTCGTACTTCAAATTTCTTTCTTCAATGTGATCCTTATAAAGGTTTCATGAAAAACGATTAACAATAATAATCCCAAGAAATTCTCTAAAGACGACACTTTTCAATGTTATTGACTTAATTATATAGAACATTCCATGGTAACCGTACATAATTTGATAGAGAACATCGAGCTGAGTCCAAAATACCCCTAAATGCACCTTCTATCGTCCGTCATTACTGATTTACAGGAGATGTTTCTAGCTTTAGTCAAATTTTTGAACCGCCATCTTTTCTTAACTGGTTTAACCAAATATTTAAAATTTGGCACACAATACACATGTTTCTGGTGGTCAGTACAGTTAGTTTTCTATTTAACATAAACATAAACACGCAACAGATAGTAGCCAACCTCCAAATCAATCCAAAGTCAAGGCTATCTGGAAGGTGGTTCCACATTTGGAAAAACGTAGACATACCTCCATAACCACTGGCGTTGTCAGCACCGGGGCTGGGGCTCGAACCCAGAACACGATAGACAGTCATATTCAGCATATTCGCCACTCAATATGCCTTAACCGATTGAGTTACCGTGGCGGTAAATTTAAAAAACGAAAATCCAATGTTGTAAATTTTTTTTAGCTCATATAGGTGGCAAAGAGCTTGAAGTATTACCCTCCGTACCATTAAATGGCATCAGTTATTATACTCTTCGCAAATACGATAACGAAGAGTATATTGCATTTGATCGGCACCGTAAATATCGCTCGCAGACAAAAAATTTTCATATCATTGTGTTAGTGAACGAATTCTGAACAAAGTCCGTCCGTCCGTCACGTTTCTTGTAAGCACGATAACTCAAGAAAGAAAAATCCGATTGTACTGAAATTTGGACAGTAAGTTAGTGTTGGCAGAGGAAGAACCCTATTATTTTTTAACAAAATCGATCAGTAAATAAAAATGTTATTAATGATTTAAATTTGAAAAAAAATTTTTTGATTTTTATGTTTTTGTAATTGAATAGAAATCTGGTGAAATGAAATTAAAATAAATATTTATATATTTTACAAAAATACATTTCATAACGTAATATACAACCGTGGAAATGATTTTAGCTCGTCTCTTATAATGTAAAAATTTACATTTCTTTACGTGTCAGATGGTGGTGTAGTTCTTACGCTTTTGACTCGGAATCCAAAGGTTCCGGGTTCGAAACCCCAAATGGGGCATGGTATAGTTTTCTTTTTATTTTTACTTTATTTTACACTGAGTTTACCAACTAAGTTCGTACTATAAAATTAAAAATGTCTAAAACTAACATTATTTACAAAAAACTGCGAAGAGTATCCTATAGAATGTGTAACAATTATATAAAAAGTTTAGTGAACAGGCGAAGAGTACGTTTTCAGCTTGTTTAATTTCTTTTCAAAGTTTGTATGGTCGGTCATAATAATTTACAGAGGATCTGAATAAATTACGCGTACATTTATTTACGTTCTACTGAGTATTCTTTTTAACAGCACATTTTGAGAGCTGCATATTAAATAATTCTTTTAAAAGAGCGACTCCAATATATACAGAATTTCCCAATACAACTGATTTTGATTGACACTTGAAGAATTCAGAAAAATGATGTGTTTATTATTAATAATAAATGTGCCAATATAACTTCCGAAAATACATTTTGTAAGTGTAATTTAAAAAATATACTGGGAACTGTAGTTCTAGCAAAGCTATATTTTGAGTTGTAATAATTTTTATTGTCCAGTAAGTTAATCTTTAAATTCTCTGATGTTTTTTTCCATGATAACATATGATAATAATCACGTATAAGTAATAACCATAATAAAAACCTATTTTTGCCATCACGAGACGTGCACTTATCAACGCAAATCAGTAGCGATAAACAACGCAGTTCTGTGTAAATACAATCGTACCTTTTACAACAATAAAGCAATGCAGGTAATTCTCTTACTAAAAATTGCTTCACTTTTTTTGGATTTCATTATCATAGATAGATAGATACATAAGTAATTTTATTTACCAGAATTATACATAAGTACAAGTTATCGTCACAGTAGTTTTACAATACTCCAGAGTCCGAACATACTTAATTAGCTAAAAACATTTTTTTAATAACCATATAAACTTAAATTGAAAATAGCTATAAACCTTCATCCGTATTACACAAAAATTAACAGACAAGCAGATAAACATTACACACAATAATATAAAAAATTTAAAAATACATGTAGAAAAAGGGAAAAAATGCGCAAGAACTACTGTAATATAGAATAAGCATCACAGGTAATGATAAGATATACATATAAATATCTAGTTTAATCAGTTCATAGATTTATTAAAATCTCTCATAAACTCACTCATATTATAAAAATATTTTTTTGTTAGGTATTCCCCTAATCGGTTTTTAAATACAGATAAACTTTTCGCGTTTTTCATTTCTTTCAGTAGCATGTTGTAGACATAGCTTCCTGCATCTTGTGGTGATTTCTTATGTTTACTCAATTTGAAATGTTTTATTTAAATATCATTAGTATTTCTTGTTTGATGTTCATAATGTCCACTGAGATGAAACCTTGCTAAAAACGTCCTCAACAAGCTACTCTTTCAAATAAATCGAATTTGTGGCTCGCGCATTCGCCAAAAATTCGAAAATCCTGGCAAAATGTTACACCGTCACACAAAAAAATTTTTGAAGAAGAAAACTGAAAACCGCTGGGGTATTTTGGTGTACAGCTTCAAGGTCACGCGAATGTCTTGATAGACAAACTAGTAAAATTTTTCCTGTCACTAAATATTAATATTCTAGCCTCTTAAAATTTCGAGGCCACAGCATTATTTATATATATTTTTTAAATCCACACATAAGTTTTTAATAAAATAAATTTTAAGTTAAATTTGTTGCAATCTCAGTGTTAATTGCTCCTTTGTGTTTCTAACCCATCATACCGTGATCCCCCTATCTTATATGTCTTCGTAAAATCGTCAAGGTAACGTGAAATATGTGTCCCTGTTACATATCCGGACGATGGATATGTGTATATATTTGTTGCATGTATGTGTGCGCATACACGTACGTGTATTGCATGCGTATGCTACACATCATATATCTTTGTTTAGGTTAATGTACAGTGGGTAATAATAAGGAGGAAAATCAGATCACGCTGGAACGGTTTTCTTTGCACGTGTCACGACTTTATTATAAATCAAGAGCTACTGGCTGATGGTTCATCCAAAATGAAGAAGGAAGAGAAAAAGTATCAAATTCTGGCAACAACAGGAAAATTTAAAGAATATTCAAACAAAAAAATGTCAAGGTTAACTGGGTTAAGGAAATACCTTACCTTGGTGTCTCATCTCAGATACATGTCTGCCCGTCCAGGCCATAATAAAATAATATTGGGTTAGTTTAAAGTAAAATTTCCATCTCACTTGAAGATAGCCCAAACATTGTTTCGGCATCGCGCAGTAAACTGTCCTAATATAACTAAAATATGCAACGAATTCGAATAGGAAAGCGATCCGAAAGGGGCTTCTAGTTCTGGCCTAGAACCGAGGTATGTGAGCCGCGTCCATGTCAAACGATTCGCTCCGCAATCATTCTTTGGTATAATTGAACTGATTGCTTAGACAAACGGTCTCAAAGCTGAAAGCAACCGGCCACTCTCGGCCTTTCGACGTACACAAAGCATTCCTTCTGAAAACGTCATTAATTAAATTCGGGGATTTGTTTTTGGCTGCGAGAGAGATTTGATTCCCTTTTTGTTCTTCAGATGTGTGTGAGTGCACGCTCTGTTAATAAGGTTAAAATGTGTGAGGCTCTCGACTTTATGTTTTTCTCTGGTTTCGCCACTAAGCTCTCCTACGGGGATCAAGTTAATATCAAATGAAAATTCGAGCTCCTCTGCTGGTCAATATGGCTCACTATAAAGCTTCATTAGTGTTTTTCTTTGATCTTTTGTCGGGTAATTCATTTACATGTTTAGCTGCAAGGTTTGAGACGCTGCCTTAGAATTCAAACGCATTTATTTTATTTCGTATTATAATAATTATCTTCTTAAATTTATTATTAAGATTTATGGATAATGCAAGAACGTAGTGGAGCTCTATACTGTAAAAAGTTTACAAAATTCCGGTATTTAAATTGAGCTACTTGTTGCCAGCAATATAGGTTGTGAAGTTACAAGGAAATGGAAAAGTACTGTAAAATACCACGATTATTTAATGTAAAATTAGCAGTAAATTTACGTTCGGTAGACTGTCGTGCAGACTACCATACACGTTTTTTTAAGAACGTCAAGCCAATTGTTTTTTTTTTCGAGAGAGAGAGAGAGAAGATAAAGTTTAAAGCCGGTGGTAGGTGTGTGGAGCCTACATAAGGAGCCCGTGTGATTACGGACAGCCCTTAACTGGGTCCAGAGTGAGTTTTTCATCAAATCATAATAAAAGTGACATTGACATTAAAAGTCCAAAAACTCTGAACCTATTTTTGACGCATCGCCGGAAACCTTTCCGTTAATCATAACCTTAAAACTATATAAACAATCATAACCTAAAAACAAAGTGCAATACCAACTTAAAAATTTTTGGACAACTGTAAAAAAAATTCCCCCAGGAAAGTTTTGGAACTAGAGTTTTGACAGCTGTCAAAGAAACATTCCCCCCCCCCCAATAAAATTAGTGACAAATTTTTTTGACAGGTGTCAAAGTGACAGTTCTCCAACTAACTACTTTTAGACGCATTTTATCTAACAGCTGTCAAAAAATCTTTCGCGCGCGAAAGTAACTGACACCTGTCAAAAAAATTTTTTCAAAATGTATGGTGACCAGCAGCGGAATTTAAGTCCCCAACAAACACAATTGGCTTGACGTTCTTAAAAAAAACGTGTATGGCAGTCTGCAAGCTTTAACACACTAATCTACCGAACGTTAGGTTAGTCTATATAATATATCTTACACAAGAAGCGTGCTATTTTGTTTTGTAATTTTTTTCGCGGAAACCAAATCGAAAGTGTGAAATATCGTTGAAATCGGAATTTTTACTGCGTTTCAATGGTTCGATTACAAATTGTTAGTAATCATAAAATAAACAACTTGTGCCAAAACGGCACTAAACGTAATCCGATCTCAACCAAAACTTTTTCAGATCTTCTAGAGCACTAAAGAAAAACTCATGCAAAGTTTCATCCAAATCCGTTTAATAGTTTCGCCGCTATCGTGCTAACATACATACACACATACATAAGCAGACATTTTTCAGAACCCACTTTTTTGAATTCCTGGGACCTCAAAACGTAAAGATTTGATGTTATCTCAATTTTCGATTTTGTACCAATTTTAGTAACCTCCCACAATTTTATTGTGGGGAGGTTAAAATACGGAAAAAACGGTTTTTTCAAATTTTGAGCATGTACCGGTCTGAAAGTGGTAATTCTGACACCGGCATTCGAAAACACGGGAAAATGTACACAAAAAATTGTTACTTAGAAGTGTAGCATATTATCCTATCCACATACGTTTGTTTATTTAGTTTTAGTTAAGTTCTATTGTTAAGATCTGTGTCCTTATTTATTAATTGATCGGTTTGAATAGTGAGCTTATTTGCGTATGATTAGCGAAATACGGCAATTTTAAGAAGAAGGCGGGCAGTTGTCAGAATGACAGAAACGAAGGTCCGCGTAAAATGGACCAAAAGGGAAGTTGCTTTTGGCGAGGCAATTAAGGCAGTTCTATTGAAGTTGCTGTGAGTGTGCTTAGAAGAAATGAACTGTTACTTTGAGGTGGGCTTACTTTAAATAAAATCTTGTCAAAATCACCTAATTTTGTTGTCCATTCTGAAAACATCATTTCGCCGATTACCTGAGGACCCGCAGATTCAGCTAGCAGGGACAGAAGTTAGCCAAATATGACCTTCATTTCTTAAAAAATCATTGAAAAATTCAAATATTTTTCCTCGACCCAGTTTTGATTCGAAAAATCTGAAAAAAATCAGGATGTTTTCTTTCTCAAAATCACATGTCCATGATTTTTTTCAGATTTTTTGGAGCAAACAGTCGAGCAGGAGAAATTTTTTTCGAAAAAACACGTTTTTTACGATAGGAGCACCCTATTAGCACCTAAGGGGCTGAAAACTTGGCTGAAGGGGTTTTTAAATATGTCCTTTCGAATGGCAAATTCGAAATAAAAATCCAGGCGGGGGCAATTTTCATCATCTTATCCCGCTATAGCCTTTGAGCCATTTATGTTCACTGAAAATCACACCCTATAAATTTACAACAAGAATTATCAGGAATTCGCGTAAAGTCACTTTGTAAAGTGAATGGAACAATGTCAGCAAAACTCAGAAATTTGTGTAAAATCACATTGTATAATTACGGCATCCGTGTGCAATTACGCCGAAGGATTATGAGTATACGTAAAATCACATCACAATGTGCATGTAGTTTTACAACAATGGTGTAATTTTACATCCAGTCTGTGAAATTCTAGTAATTATCACTGGTCACAGAACTACATGAAGAAACACGTAAAATTACACAAGTATTTTTTTCAGTGTACACTGACGACTAGAATTAATGCACCGCCCATTTACTATGATGACGTTTATTTTTTTTCAACTGTTTGTCCCGTTTTAATTATTTTTGTGTGTTTTGTTGGGTAACTCTTCTGGAGTGGAAGCCAGTTAAGTAAAACTTGTTTTTCTTTAAAGACAGAACGTAACAATAAAGCTTTTTTTTTAAATTTAAACATTCAATTCATGTGGATGTACAGAAAATTTAAAATCCACAGTACTTGTCATTATAATTTGGCAGAGAAGACCAAAACTATCTTATTAAGTTTTTTCAACGGTTTTATAAGCGTCTTGGACTTATTTACGTACCCAACAGGTGACAATCTGTCAAGCTGACAAACTTTGGGTAACTCGATATACAGTGTGTCCTTTTTTTGACGGTATAAACATAGCTTTCTTGTATTTAAAGAAAAACAATTTTTACATAAAATCAGCATAGCCTTACATTTCAGAAGAGTTAACCTATGGGATAAAACAAAAATAATTAAAAGCAGACTAACGATTTAGAAAAAAATCAACTTCAAAGTCATGGCAAATTTTTGGTAGTTTTTTAATTTTGGTCCTCAGTGTACATATGTTTAAAAATTAGCAGTGTTTGACATAAAAGTTTGTAGGAATGGATACATTTTTGGTAGCTTTTTAATTTTGGTCGTCAGTGTACATAAGTTTAAAATAAAAATAAAAATTAGCAGTGTTTGATATAAAAGTTTGTATGTATGGACAAAAATATTTATATTCCAATATGAAATTTACTTATATATCATTTTAGAAAAGTATACGACAATCATTTGTGATATCTGTCGTGGTCCACAGTTTTGTTAGATGACACATACGTCATCAAAATTGTAGTTTGTTTACTTCTAATTAAATGAATTTTCAACCCTCGCGCTCTTAATACTTCTGTTTAATTAAGAGTTTTTGCATTAAAAATTCTGTATTCTACAGAGGCTAACATCAAATCTCAAAAATTTGCTACTTTCCAGTTTATCCCGTACGCCACATTACAGGAAGCGTCGTTAGTTACAGCACGGTGTATGTAAAATAAGGGTTAGTTAGCATGGCTGGAGGGAGTTGTAAAATGTAAGCTTGACTGAAGACAGGAGTGCTGGCTGGTGCCAGGAGCGGTAGTGCTAGCCAGGAAAGGGCCAGGATAACTAGCAGGATAATAAGTCAGCACGAATTAGCTAGCAATTCACACTGTAGAGGTCCTAACCTGAGTTAACGAATGTTCCCCTTATGTGGTAGCGGCAAATTATATATGTGTGCTGAATATCTAGAAATACCTCGGGGCATCTTTTAAGAGAACCACATGAAAATATTTAAGGATAATTTATATTACTGGGTGCATGAAAATCTACTGAAAAACTTCAGCAGTGAAACTCCCAATATGAACAATATAAAAAGATGTGGATTGTAATGATTTTAAAAAAGCATGTGACATATAGTTACCCTGATTTTGCAGTGAGATGAATATACCGGCAGGCCGTTGGACCTCCATATGAACACAGATAGTCACTTTACGTCAATTTTAATATTTAACATTAAATACATAATTATTAAATTGCAAACCAGTATAATGTTTTAAAAATGGGTTAATCCTTCTATCACTCTAGAAAGCCTCTGTATATTTCGTTGCGATAGATTAAAAATCGCGATTGATAAAAGGATTTACAAAACTCTAATTTAGATGGAAATAAAATGTACATTTTCATAGTGAACCTGATAGGCAACCCATAATGCACTTGCTTAACAATTAAAAAACAAAGAAAGATTCAACTGTGGGAAATTACTAAATAATAACAACAATGATAAAAATTACCAAAATGATAAATAATTTAATATAAATAATATAACAAATACGAAAAGTGGAGGAATAGAATAATTTTTTAATACCTGTTTTTATCTATGGAAAATATTTTTCTTAGTATTTATTAATAGCTATACAATATACAATGTGCAATTATTATAGGCCAGTCGCTGGACAGCGGGAGAAAACTAGATACCTATATTTTATTTCATAATAGCTATTCGTGCAATAAGTTAGGAAAAGGGATTTTTTTTCATAATAAGTAGAGTTTTCGATCGAGGCTATAGCGGAGAAAAAAAATTCACCGTATACGGAAGAAATACTCTTCTTGTGTTGCACACATAATTCTTTGTACTGTCATGAGCAAAAAAAAATAGGACAACTATTTTTTTTCTAATGTAAATCTGTTTCTATTTGCACACTTGCAATGAATTTTGACAAATAACTCATAATGTCACAAAAATTAAAGTTAGATATACACAACTAGATTTTAGCAAACATACGTTATAAGACTTGTCCCATTTTTTTACGCACGACAGTACTATAGTTTGGAACCCTTCATCTGAGATACTTTCAATTTTTTTTATTTGACATTTATGTATTTTTTTTGACATGTATAAACTTCATGTAGCATCGAAAGTATTGGGTCAAAAGAAAGAGGTTAACATAAAATCTAACACTGCTCCTACTTCCTACAATTATTCAGTATACACAGGGTGATTCAGTTAATAATCTTTAGGGGTGATTCGATGTCAAAATATATTTAAAAAAATTCCTCTCATCATGGATCCGGAAATGGATCCAAAATTTGAATTTTACTTAATATCTCAGAAATCCTTTGAGCTACATTGACCAGTTTTGCGCGTGATCTAATATTAAAGTTAAGTCTGTCGAATACGTTGCTATCTCTGGAGTACCACAAAGGTCGATTCTTGGACCACAATTTTTCATTATATTTTTTAATGACACATCGGATCATTACTTAATGTATGCTGCTGATTGGAAACTCTTTTCTAAAATGTATACCGTTGATGATTGTCTGCACTTGTAGGAAAACAAAATGATTAATTGGTGCACTAAATACAACCTTCCATTGAATCCGCAGAGATGTATGTTATGTCTTATACACATTTATATTTCCAACGGTTATAACATAAATAATATATTTCACCGGCCCTAAACCCTAGGCGCTACCTTTGACAAAGCTCCCTCTTCCAGTATACATACTAATATGCACCCTACGCTGCAGTAGTAAGTAAGACCTATGGGTTCCTAGTTAGAAATTCCCGTTACTTTTCAAACCCAGAGATGCTCTATTGCTGTTATGTTGGATCCAAGCTTGAATATTCGTCACTTGATTTTATGTTGTCCATCAAGGGTAAATACAATCATGGGAGCGCAAAATTTTCACCTTCAAACTTTTGAATGTGCATTTTTTGTGAGGGTCTTATCGAAATATGATTTGATCAAAAATACAAAAGAAAACTTGTCTTATTATAATACTCTAGGACCAACCATGTTAGAGAAATATATATTTATTTATTTTTATTACAATCTCCTACAGACGAAGGTCCTCTTACAGGATAGGAGTAGATACATGTACACCTAAGGAACTTAGATATAATATAAAACAAATAAATTGAAGACAAAATATACATAAAATATATAAAGAGATAACATTAATAATATTCATACATATTTAATATTGTGTACTGTGGATGTTAGTAGAAAGGGGAGATTGTATTAGTACATCAGTCCTAAAAGTGAAAATGTTTTACTGTGCCTTGAGGCAATACGAGGTATAGTGTGAAATATCCTGTTGTGTAGATCTTCACACTTAACTTAGTTGTGGATAATTTTATACAAAAAAGTGATTGACTGATTAGTTCTTTTCTTTAAGAGACTCTAGGCTCTAATAAAATTACAAGTAGATAAACGAACGTCATGGGAAAAACCTTGAAAAGGATAGTGTCTAAACGTTTTAAAATATAATGTTTTTTAAGAAACCATTGAATCTTTTCGAGTGCGAAAATTATAAAATGTATTCCATACAATTAAAGCATATTCTAATTTTGATCGTACGAAAGAGTTAAACAGTATTTTGCAGGAATCAATGTTGTTGAAATCCTCAATGTTTCTTAAGACAAATCCTAATGGTTTAAAAAAGATGTAACAGTTGAGTCAATGTTGTCAACAAAAGTTAATTTTGGATCAAATAGGACACCAAAGGCTTTAATATTATCAGGTCTCTTTAGAAGCGTACCTATTGGAATTTTATCATCAAATAGACAAGAATTTTGTTTTCTCGAGTAGGATACAACATGGCATTTACTAACATTCAAAAATAGATTATTTTGTGTGCAACAGTCAATATGGTGTAAGTTATTTTGCAGATGTTTGCAGTCAGCTACTGTGTTATTGTGACAGAATATTTTTAAATCATTAGCTCATAAAAATAATTTTGTATCAATATTGCCAGCAATATCATTAATGAAAATGATAAAAAACGGGGGTCCAA
The DNA here is from genome assembly GCA_936432065.2 of Rutpela maculata. Taxonomy (NCBI): domain Eukaryota; kingdom Metazoa; phylum Arthropoda; class Insecta; order Coleoptera; family Cerambycidae; genus Rutpela; species Rutpela maculata. Next base: position 383,524,303 of record OW386285.2, on the reverse strand, counting down.
GAGTGGAGCCCTTTTATACGCCAGGTGTTTGTAAAAATTTGTTAGACTTATGACCTCTAATCTGTGCATATTGCCAACGATCAGTTAAGTAGGATGTCACTGGATTCGAGAAATCTGAAGATGTACTGAAGTATTAAAGCTTATGCAATAGAATGTTGTGATTTAATTTATCATCTCGATCTAGAATTTCACTGATAAATTGCGTGTTGATAACCAGACAAGTTACTGTTGATCTCCCAGAGACAAAACCATGTTGTTGGGGTAATATACTTTTATTACCATGAGCATATAAGTACTAAAATTACAGATAGCTGTCTTTTTTTAATATAGGCAATTTCCATGCATCCGGAACAAAGCAGGTCTTAAAAATCATAGTATATATAAAGCAGAGTGGAGTTGCAAGTATTGTGGCGCAATCGCGAATAAGAAATGCATATTATCCGACCTCATTGCCATATTTGGTCAAATCATCGCTTTAATAGCTTTTTCGACACCAATAGGAGAAATGTTTGTTAAGTGTAATACACTGTCTGGAGCATTACCATCTAGATTATCTGAACGAAAGTTAACACTGAATTCAGAAATACATTTGGAAAAAAAGTCAGCAAATGCTGAAACAATTTCAGTATTATCATTGTATTTCATGTTTAGTGGCATAGTTGAAAGAGATTTCTTAGAGTTTAGAAATGTCCAAAATTTGTTTGGATTAACTTTTAATTCGTTTTCAATTTTGTGAGTATATTTCTTGTAGCCATATGAACCTAAAGAAACACATGCATTTCTCAAAATAACAAATAAAAAACTGTTTTACGTGACCGGATTCTTATCAATGAGCTTGGCTGGGGGTTGATTACTCGCCCGTATGTACCTATCAACATATCATACTGTGTGCATTTTCTGTAAAGAAACTTTTAGTTTCTAATATATGAGCAAAAACAAAATAATTGTGCCATTACAGGCAATTTTAGAGAGGAAGCACCCGTGTGGGAGACGGTGGGGCTTTAAATGTCATTAGTTATAACATAAAGACAAAATTTTGAAAATTTCAGCTAGATATTAATTTTATCCGAGGTAAGTCATTATTTTAGGTATTTTTATTATAGTACCTGCATTTTTCCAATTTATACGTCTCTATGCCAGATATTTAAGCATAATTAATAACATATGCAACCTCTGTAATTAGGCATCTCCCGCATAGGACCGTTCCTTACGACGTCTTAATTGCTTGGTCTAGATTGTAGAGGCCCATTTACTATTGTGTGGTCTCACATAAAGGGGTGTCCTGGTGGGGCGCTTTTCTTATATACATACCCTGCATCGCCGGCTAGCTGAATTCAAGGGGTGCGTTTAGCGGGCATCCATTTACGCTCGCGCCTCTCTCACGTCATATTCAGTCATTTCGGTTTTAATCCTGCCCTTCCATTGAGAAATAAAGACAGGACTCGCTAACGTTTAGGCGAGATTATTTTGGGGACACGAATTTTTGCAAGTGTTAACCCTGAGAAGTCCTACTAGGGTCATTCATTAATTATAAGAAAGGGGTTGCTATGTTAGCCTTAACACGGGCAAACATTCAGGAATTGTAAATTATATCTTGACGTTTATTATTTAACTTAATTTGCCTCAAGATTTCTTTTAAAATTCATTCGTTTTATGTTACTCTCTCTTCGTCACTCAGTTTGAATGAAACCCCTTTAGCCCCAATCCGTTCTGTCATTTTTTGGAAGACTAATACGGGGTGGTTTTAAAAATATCTCAGTCACTTAACAAGAAGCTCCTGATATTTACCTCATTGTAAAGACCAGCACGTAAAATATTGCAAAGATGGAAAAAAATGTTCATTTAAATAACTTTTAAACAACTAGATATTAATTTAGATATAAATATAGATAATTGGAAAGAGATGGTGGTAAAATTTTTCTAAATCCCATAATGAGTATCCTAATGGTCCATGTTACAGAGGCATAAAAATATGTGAAAAATACTAGGCACTGTGATGGCTGCCACGTCATTTTTTTTCAATTGGCAATGTTGATTAAAATCATGATTTAAAAATAAATAAAAAATCGCTGATTTATTTAAAGAAATCAAGATTTTTTTGATTTTTTTTTTAAAATAAAATCGTTTATTTCTTCTTAACTTTCCGTATTGTATTTTCTTAAAAAATATTAAAAGAAAGTCTCTAAACATAATTATGTTGAAGCTGTTTGGACTTGGCTCCGCAATTCAAGAAGCCGCTTGCAAACTTGTTGGAATTTAGGGGCTCGTCAACAGGCTTAAAAACCACTGGGAAACCTCAAAATCAGTCAAGTGAAGATAAAAAAATAATGAGTGCCAAGCCAGTATAAGTCAAAGTGAAAATTCCCAGCAAACAGCAAGCAGTAATTTGAATGGTAGAAGTTGCAGTAGCACTAATTTAAGCTCCTTTGTTGTAAGAATAGAAAGAACAAAAAGAAAGAATTAGACAAACGGGTATCCAGAATCATTTTTGCAACAAATTGTTCTTTTAAGTATATTGAACATAGAGTTGTTCAGAGAGCGATTGTCATGTTAAGACCGGGTGTCCCGCCTTCTAGATTTCAGTTATCATCTCTTTTAAATAAAATATTTGAAGAGGAGAAATCAAAGTGCATTGAAAATTTATCAGATCAATCAGTTTGTATGTCTCTTGACCGTTGGTCAAATGTTCATAACGAACCGATAATATGTGCAGTTTTGATACTAGAAAATGGAAACAGTTTTCTTCTGGAAAGTTTAGATACATCAAGACATCCACACAGTGGTGATTATCTTGAAAACTTTTCCATTTAGAATAGAATAGAATAGAATAAATTTATTCACCATGAAGCTTGGTACAGAAACAATATCGGTTTTGTCATGAAAACTCGCATAAAATATAAAATATAAAAACCAATTAATATAATATATGTGTCATATGTTACAAGTTACAAAAATTGTATAAAACAAACAAGACTACAAAAATATATAATAAAAAAGAAAACATGAAAAAACAAACTAACAAATATATGTACATATAAAGGTGAAGCTATTCCCCATTACAGATAAAAAAATTTGGTCATGTTATAAAAACAATGTTCATTCAAAAACATTTTCAGTTTGCTTCTGAACAATCTAAAAGAATTTTGTGACCTTATTTCTATAGAGAGATTAAGGCAGTGGCTTTCTAATTATCATAATCCAGATGTAGCATGTAGAGAAATTGTAAGTGTTACTAGTCAATATAGAGGTTTACATCCTGAACAAGATATATATACATTTAATGATGGAACCCGGATGGAGCTAGTGAATTTAAGTGGTACAATACCAGTACGTTATAGAGGATCAGTTTATAATATTCCAATATGTTTGGACTTAATGGGGCCACTCCCGGTTTCTCGTGGAAGTGCAACCCAACTTTTGGTGGTGATAGATGCTTTTAGCAAGTACGTAAGGTTATTTCCATTGATAAGGGCTACTTCTTCAGCTATTTTGCGCTGTCTTCAACAAAAATATTTCATCGAAGTAGGTAAACCCCAAGTAATTCTATCTGATAATGGAAGTCAGTTTACAAGCAACTTATGGGGTGAAATTTTGGCTAAAGCCGGCGTAAAGGTTAGACACACTTCCGTATATTATCCGCAGGGCAATCTCACAGAACGTGTGAACCGTGAGATAGGGAGATTATTGAGAATGTATTGTTATTCATGCCATGGTAAATGGGCAATGATCTTGGCTGATGTTCAGGGTTGGTTAAATAAGGTGGTTCATAGCAGTACCGGTTTTTCCCCAGATACTCTTCATTTTGGAACACCTTTTAAAAACTTTTTTATAAGGGGGGGGTGCCTTACCCGGATACCTCAGAGGGAATCTTTTCACATGATAAAATCATAATGTTGGCTCATGAGAAATTGCTGTCTAAGGCAGAGAAGCGTAAGCTTCGTCGAGAAAGGGGAAAAACTTTGAGTAAATTTGTGGTGGGCGACAAGGTACTGGTTCGTACTCACCCACAATCATCTGCCGAAAATCATGAAATCAAAAAGTTTTTCTTGCTATTCAGTGGACCAGGTACCGTGGTATCTATTCAGGGTCCAAATTCGTATGAAGTTAAAAACGATACCGATGGTAGGTCCCTGGGCATTCAAAATGTATATAATCTCAAACAATATGTTCAACCTGTTGGACGTATGTAGATATGATATTTGGGTAGGGGGTTATGTAGCATATTATCCTATCCACATACGTTTATTTATTTAGTTTTAGTTAAGTTCTATTGTTAAGATCTGTGTCCTATTTATTAACTGATCGGTTTGAATAGTGAGCTTGTTTGCGTATGATTAGCGAAATAGGGCAATTTTAAGAAGAAGGCGGGCAGTTGTCAGAGAGTGACAGAAACGAAGGTCGATGTAAAATGGACTAAAAGGGAAGTTCCTTTTAGTGAAGCAATTAAGGCAGTTCTATTGGAGTTGCTGTGTGTGTACTTACAAGGAATCAACCATTACTTTGAGGTGGGCTTACTTTAAATAAAATCTTGTCAAAATCATATAATTTTCTTGTCCTTTCTGAAAACATAATTTCACTGATTACCTGAGGACCCGCAGATTGAGAACTACCAGCACAATGGGCTGATTTTTATATTTGCTAAGGTTGAAAATATTTATGTGTATTTTCCCCACACTTCTGGTAGAGTAGCTGTGTATGTCACTATTTGTTTTAAATTTATTTAAGTTTTTGTGCATGAAACAAGAAATTTTATATATTTATGTAAATGCATGTAACAGTCATAATTTTATTTGTTTTAAATGTATTTCTGCATGATTCTCTATGGTTCAAACCAAACAGAATTCGAATAATTCTTTTCTGCATTACGAAAACTCTACTTGCCTCAGCTGATTGACCCATATACTAATATTGTAACTAATGACTGAATATGCTAAAGATCTCTCTCTATTCATTGTGTTCTGTGCTTTGTAGTTTTGATGTGTTGAAATAAGTTTGTTTTTTGAAACCTACGGAAAATGGATAGTTTAGTTGAACTTAGAGAAAAGCTTGGCATTTTTAAAAGAAGATGCACAGAAAATGAGGTTATGTTGCAGTACCCAAACGCGACTCTGACGCCTCCAACATGCATTCGGTCTGTGAAATGTTTTGAACACACTAGATGGGCTTTTTTGTAATTTGAGAGCAGCTATCCACTTTCTTCTAAAACTGCTGCATACTGGAAACTGGTGAAACTTTGTATTTTCTCTATAATAGGAAGTGCATTGAGGCACAGAATTGCTTGGTATTTTTTAAAGAAGTAGTAAATAAACATGCACACAAAATGAGGTTATGTTGCAGTACCCAAACACGACTCTGACGCCGCCTACATGCATTCGGTCTGTTGAATTTTGACATTGTTAGTAATGTCAAATTGAAAATACTGCTACTTGTGACTGTGTTATTCGTTTTTGTTTTATGTTATACTTCTAAATAGATATACACAATGGTATCTTTCACCAATGAAGAAAAATTGGACATAATATTAATTTAGGGATAGTGCGGAAAAAAACAGTAAAACAGCCAAACGTTTATATCAAGATCGCTTTCGAAATAGGCCGGTGCCATCAGACAAAATGTTTGCAAAATTGGTAAGAAATATGAGCGAAAGTGGAAGTTTTGGGAAAAAAAGGAACGTTTTCAAACACCATTAGATTTCTTCCTTTGGTTCTATCTAAAAGAAAAAGTTTACTTTACACCTCTAAATGACGTCGAAGATCTTAAAACTAGAATATGAATTGAATGCCGCAGATTAAATGTTGAAATTCATTCTTCAACATAAGGAAAATTTCGAGAAAATTAATATAATGTGATAAAACGTCATTCAAAGGTTTTTTCTGAATCATAGTTAGCCAAGGAAGCAATTGAATTTTGACATTTTAAGTAATGTAACTAGTACCAAATAGGCAAAAAGAGGGATTTTATCGAGGATTGTTTAGGGCACTGATGAGGCGTAAAAATTTCGAATCAAAGTTTAATGTTTTGATCAAACAAAGTCCTGTTTTTTAAATAATTATATAATTCATTTTTATCTAAACAAAATTTAATGTCGTATCTTTAGTTAATTAATGATAATAACACTCAACAATAATATTAAAATAACAACTAATCATAAATAACAATTACCAATAAAAAAACTACCAATACTTGAAAACTAACTAACAATTAAGAAAATAAAAACATTACCTATTTCTTCATATATTCGAAGAGTCCTCCGTTCGCTTCTAAACATAATTGTCCTCTGTTTATCACGCCTTGGGTACATACATATTGAAGAATTTCAACATTTAATCTGCGGCATTCAATTCGTATTCTATTTTTAAGATCTTCGACCTCATTTAGAGGTGTAAAGTAAGTAAAGAAAAATATCAAACGGTGTGAGATCCGGTGATCTGGCAGGCCACTTAACTCCCTCATTACGATTTCCGATCCATCTACCTGGATAAGCTGCATTTAAGTAATTCGTTACAATTATAGCATTATGTGGCGGTGCCCCATTTTGTTGTAATATCATGTTATGCCTAATATGTAATGGAACGTCTTCTATGAAATTTAACAACTCTTCTCTTAAAAAGTGTAGATATCTTTCTCCAGTAAGCGTGCCTTCGTAAAACTTTGGTCCTATAATTTGTCCGTTGAGAATTCCACACCATACATTAATTCCTCAGATATTTTTGAAATTAGTTTCCCGAAGTCAGTGAAGATTATCCTGCGACCAATAATGGCAGTTATGTCTATTGACTATTAAATTATTATTGAAAAGGAATTCATCTGACCACATGATGCGATCTAATATAGTAATTTCTTGAGCAACTGCCAACCACGCTACAAAATTTAGGCGTTTCTCGTAATTTCCTGGAAGCAAGCCCTGATGTAAATGTATTTTATATGGTCGCAGTTTCTGTCGCTAACTGACGAATAGAAATATGCGGGTCTACGAAAACACGGGCTAAAGCTGCAACTGTATGTTTCTCATCTCGTGCGGTTCAGGGTTTAAAAACGTTTCTTTTTTTCTCAAAACTTCCACTTTCGCTCACATTTCTTGCCAATTTTACAAACATTTTGCCTGACGGTACCGGCCTATTTCGAAAGTGATCTTGATATAAACGTTTGGCTGCTTTACTATTTTTTCCGCACTATCCATAAATTAATATCATGTCCAATTTTTCTTCATTAGTGAAAGATACCATTGTGTAAAGAAGTATAACATAAAACAAAAACGAATAACACAGTCACAAATAACAGTATTTTCAATTTGACATTACTAACAATGTCAAAATTCAATTGTTTCCATGGCTAACTATGTTGAATCAGAAACAAAACCTTTAAATGAAGTTTTTTCGTATTTTATTAATTTTCTCGAAATTTTCCTTATGGAAGTGTATACTTTTTTCACATGGTTGAATGCAGAAAGAGAAGCTCTACAACAATCGGCAAAAAAATGTATAGTATACCATTTGAAAAAAAAAAAAAGTTGACTATCGTTATTTTGGCATATGTAATCAAAGAGATGATTTAAGGACGTCATTCGATAGAGCTTGACAAACGATTTACAAATATATATGGTTTATTGTAGTTTTCTGTTAAAATAAAAAAGATACAGGGGGGCAAATACCAAACTGAATCACCCGGTATATTAACGAAAAACAGTATATGGGAATCTATTTTTTTAATTACTGACTACTTACATTAACAAAATAACGACATTTTGATTAAAGAAATGTGAAAAAGTACATTGTTTGTGCCATCACTTTTTTGTTGTTTATGCAATAGAAATAAACAAAAAATCATTTGAAAGTCTAGTTAATGGACACTAATTTTGATTGTCAGCATTTTTAACGTGGTGTCATAGTTTCTAAGATATTTAACATTTAAACTAAATACTTCGTCCTATAGACTTTCAGACGTCACCTTTATACTTCCAGATGTCCGAAACCATTAACTCTAACTAACGAAATTAGTAAAAAAAATGAAATTCATCCTTAATTTAGTAGATTCGAGTTATTTGATGAAAACCTATTTGAAATATCTCTTTTAAGCAAAAATCACAATTTTCTAGTCGGTATTACTTAAAAACTAACAATTTATATGAAAAATTGCATTGAACCTTTTCTTCTCAAAATGTGATTCTCTTCCCGCTTCAATGTTTTTGTTTTTTTTTAGTTGTCACCCCCTATGAATTAACAAGCTCCGCATGATATAGAAACTTTTCTTTAATGCATTTACTATTAACCAAAAATTAATGAAATTTATTTTATATGACATTATTCCGAATTTAAAACCTGCAGTTACTGTACTAGTTATACTATAATATGTTCAAAAGTTATATAGTTAATTCAATAATCCAGCGAATAGTGTGATGTTTACATCTAGTTAAAAATTCAATATACATTTGAAGGTTTTTTTTTCAAATCGTCCACCGCGATAAGTCTTACCATTAAGATCCGAATGACACATTCATCCGTAAAATTAATAGAATATAAACGGCCATAAGAATCCAAGTCAGGTGCATGGGAGGCAATCGAAGTGTCACCTGTAGAGACACACAGCCCACTTACAACTCTCCGGATGATATCTGAAATAGGCTAATAAATTTCTTTTTTCTCCATAAATCCGGCAAATGATCGCATTCTTGCCGAGTGCAAAGTAAAACTTGTAGGCAATTTGTGGGGATGTTTTCATTTCACTGTCTCTGGAGAGCCTAAATACGTGAGGCTCGTGAAGAGATTGCTGGATTTCAATCTGAAAACTGCAGGCCAACTTGGTACTTGAAATACAACGACGTAAGACGATTATATTATTTGATGTCTCCTTTGAATGGAAATGAAAGTGAAATGCAGCTAAGGTATGTTATGTTGCCGTATTACGAGTCTTTAATAAATAAGAGTAATAAAATAGATTCTTGATTCTATTTCCTCTAACATTTATTTTTTTATTAATTTTACCCCCTCCATAAAAATTCTTGATTAAAACATAATGGTTATTGCTTAAAAAAAGTGAATGCCTAATTTAATAGTGGAAGCACTCATATTGCATTATTTAGTGGAATTTATTGCGAAGGCGGGAAAAGTGTGGAAAAAAAATTAATTAAGTAATTTTGTTCAGTTTTTTATGTACTTTTCGAGTTTAATATTGAAATTAAAAAAAATATATACATCCTTTTTAAATTTTATGAGGTCGATTAAAAACCAAATTAAAGGAAATTGAATAATCCCTCTAAAAATTGTCCTAATTTCAGCTGGAGACAAACATTTACTGATCCCCATATTTTCTTTGGTGGGAAATTTACTATTTTTTACAATTAATTATTTTTTATTTATTTGCTTTTATCATGTTTAGAGAATATTATTTAGGTATTATGCAAATCACAACTTACACACTTTTTTATTTATTATGAAAATACCTACTTTCTGTATATTGTTGCCCTAATCTGGGCACGCTAATATACTAGTTAGGTAAATACTTTAAAACACTCATTATTGGAGAACCAATCAAAACAACTACTCTTCTAGCTAATACTGACGAAGCATTGAATTACGTGATAGGATTCTTAGCATTTTAAAGAAAAAAATATATTGAAAATATTTCAATCATTTATTTACATTTAGTCATCACACTTTTTTATTCAATATGAAATTATCTACTTTCTGTATATTGGTACCTTAATCGGGTCACGCTAATATACTACTTAGGAAAACACTTTAAAACACTCATTATTGGAAAACCAATCAAAACAACTACTCTTCTAGCTAATACTGACGAAGTATTGAATTACATGATAGGATTCCTGGCATTTTAAAGAAAAAAAATATTTAAACTACTTAAATTATTTATTAAAATTCAGTCATTCACAACAATTATTGAACCTTACATTCTATTTCAACTCTAGAAAAGTTGTACAAGTTTTTTCGAACTCGTTAGTTCTCATCAGTAGAGTATAGAAACATTCATTCATTATTTACAAGCCGATTAGGGCAACAATATACAGAAAGTAGGTATTTTCATAATAAATAAAAAGTGTGTAAGTTGTGATTTGCATAATACCTAAATAATATTCTCTAAACATGATAAAAGCAAATAAATAAAAAATAATTAATTGTAAAAAATAAATCAAGCTTGTAAATAATGAATGAATGTTTCTATACTCTACTGATGAGAACTAACGAGTTCGAAAAAACTTGTACAACTTTTCTAGAGTTGAAATAGAATGTAAGGTTCAATAATTGTTGTGAATGACTGAATTTTAATAAATAATTTAAGTAGTTTAAATATTTTTTTTCTTTAAAATGCCAGGAATCCTATCATGTAATTCAATACTTCGTCAGTATTAGCTAGAAGAGTAGTTGTTTTGATTGGTTTTCCAATAATGAGTGTTTTAAAGTGTTTTCCTAAGTAGTATATTAGCGTGACCCGATTAAGGTACCAATATACAGAAAGTAGATAATTTCATATTGAATAAAAAAGTGTGATGACTAAATGTAAATAAATGATTGAAATATTTTCAATATATTTTTTTCTTTAAAATGCTAAGAATCCTATCACGTAATTCAATGCTTCGTCAGTATTAGCTAGAAGAGTAGTTGTTTTGATTGGTTCTCCAATAATGAGTGTTTTAAAGTATTTACCTAACTAGTATATTAGCGTGCCCAGATTAGGGCAACAATATACAGAAAGTAGGTATTTTCATAATAAATAAAAAAGTGTGTAAGTTGTGATTTGCATAATACCTAAATAATATTCTCTAAATTTACTATTGATTTTCCTGAACATTAAAAATAACAGCTCACCCTTATTGAACTTTTTCGTGGAACTAGGTTTTTCTTTTCATAACATTTTACCTCGTTGGAAAGCTAGTAAAAAAGAGATGTTATTTAAATAATTTTTACGACTACTGTATTAATTAATTCTTGTAATAAATCACCGCCATTGTAACAAATAAAAAAATTGACAAATTTTTTTATTTATTTTTTGCTGTATCTTTGGACCATTGGGTATGTTTTGACATTTTACTGTTAGTAATGCATTGTTGAAGAGTTATCTAAATACGAAAATTAAAATCCTTGCCATTGAATTAATGGTAATTTTTAAATTTAATTTTGAATAAGCAAATTTGGGGTATTTCAATAAAAAGTGAAAAATTGAAGTATCTCGAAAACTAAAAACCTTTGCATATAACAGTAAGTTGAAATAATTGGAAATTAGGTCCTGTAACACCCCTTTGCAGGAATAGGTCGAGTTACTAGTAACCCTGTATATGATCATTATAGTTCTGGCAATGAATGGTTTCTAGAGGGAAATGCCGGGATTCCAATCTTTGACTTGAGGGCTGTGTTTGGACTATTTAGAAGGTAAACATATCGAAAGTCTCCGAACATAGGAGGTGCGGGGGTACAGGGGGGCACGAGGAAGGTCCCGGTTTTTGGTTTTTGCTCATATCTCGAAAACGATTATAGTCGAGGAAACTCTAAGTTGGCGCGTCCAAAGGTCGTTTCACCATATAAACTAAGAGAATAAGACATACGCAACTAGTTCATCTCTATGTCACTGCGATAGCTTTATGCACATCGCATATCAAATCGTACGTCGTGTTACCAACTCATACATACGCCACCTTAGAGTTTACCGGACTATAGCCAAAATCAAAAAGTGGCTATATGCAAAATTAAAGCTGACTAAATTTTCTACAATAATATTTCTATTAATTTTTTTCGTATCTGTTATGGTTCAGTAATGGATTGTATATCTTTTAACTGTATTCTAACTTTCTTATAAATTTATTATAAATTAAAAAATAATAACTCAAATATCGAATAAAAAAGATCTTGTAACGGCCTCTAGTGGCCATTACATCAAATTGAATTAATAAATTAAATTAGTACGAATAAAGTTACAGGGATCTGAAATGTTAAAGCGTTAATCAAGTTAACTTCATTTAAGCGTGCGTGAATAAAGTACGTCCAGTCTCGTGAGGGCGGTACGATCGGCGATTCGGGTAGCATGGGCTAGAAATTAGCTGAGCTCGCTCTCTCTAATTCAACAGCCACAAGATATAGGCGTTTTTGGCCATACTCCGCCAATTAAATTTTCAATCTCTTAAATGGATTAACTAAGGTTATTTTATTTTAGATGTAGATTGATCTGAAATTTCAGAGTTAAATCTCAAATGCAGTTTCACCTGTAATTTTCAAACGTGGACGCGACTGGATATCGCCATTTTTAAAACTTCGTCCTTGATAAGTAAATCTTGATGTACAGTGTAATGCCTTGGTAGACGCTTATGGAAGGCTTACCTTATTATTAAATCGAACTGGACGTTTCCTATGTCACAGCAGGGACGAATCGGGATCTCGTTGAAGAAATAAATTTTAGAATTTTTTTGTCTGGAAGCCATTATCTGATAGAGCAGTGACGTAAACGAGAAGGATGGTAGATTCAAGTGTCATTTAGCTGGGGAATTTTGTTTCATGCCGAAAGTGGGCAATCCATGTGAGGAGCTGTCTTTCTAACCTGTAGAAAAGTGTCAACTTCGTATCGACATCCAGTGAACATCACGTTTTTTTCATTTGAAGATCCCTCGAACTAAGACAACAATAGCGTCTTAAAACTAAGATAAGTCTATCATTTTATTAACCGTTTATAATACCCTTCTAACAAAGTTTTACCGTGGTTCATAGTAACAGCTGCTATAAGCAGGATATAAATTTGAAACGTACTATTGATTGCTATTGAACGAGAGAGCCACTTTACGATTTAGTCGTATATTTCTAATGTTTTGGTCGGTATAGTCCTCAACTCAGGGGGGGCTACAGCCACTAGCCCCGATATCAGTGTAACCTTTGGTTCGTGCCAATTTTAATAGCTATAAGATTTGACCGTGTGGTCGTATATTAAGGTACAGCTGTGATTTAAGCTATGTTTTATCTCTTGTGGGTTATGTTTTTGTTGTATATAGTCATACCAATTTTATAGTTTTAAATTATTTAAATTATCATTGGCTTACTTAGGTTAGTTTCCACGTTATATTTAGTGATAAAATTTTTCTGGGATCGTGGGATTGTGTGTGAATTTATGGTGTTTTAGTGATAAACAAGTTTTATTAACAATCTACAAGGTTGTGGTTTTTTTGTAGAGTTTTTACTCAAGTACGGTAGATTTCGTAACGTAATTCCTGTTACTCCAGTAATAGTTTTATCACTAGGTGAGGTTAGAACCTTTTATTGCAATTTTGTTTGTTAGTGCCTCAAGGTATTTAATAGTCAAATTTTATGAAATAATTTCAATATTTATAGTGAAATAGTGGTAGGAAGTTTGCTTCCGTTTGTTTATTTGGTTGGGAATTTGCCTATATATTTTCTCAACCGTCGTGAATAGCTCACTGTAAATGTTTGACCTTGTTTTGCATAAACTTTCTTCAGAAATTTAATTGTTAGGGTTGGCCTTATGCCCATAAATAAATAAAAAAAAATATTTTTATGTTTTCCCTGGAGAACTATATCGTGGGCTTATAGCCAAAAATCAAATTTTGTCCATTTTTCGTGAATCAAATCATTGAAAATTGTAACTTTCAACTTCAAATTTGTAACTTAACCTGGACACCTTTAATTATTCTCGTTTTAAATTGGCCTAACTTGTACTGGAGTTTTGATCATTGACCAAATAAGCTAGGTCATTATTTCTTTTCTGTAGTTTTCGAAATTGTTTATTGCTAACTTCATCCAGAATACTAAATTAGGAATATAGAATACTAAACCAAGTTATCGTTACAGATTAGATATTTTTAAGCATTTCAAGCCATAAAATTGGCCAGACTAACGTAGTTGTTATTCAATAACCTTGTTAAAATTTTGCTAGTGACGAATTAATTTCGTATTAAACTGTTGTCATTTTAAATTCGTGTTTCTCTGATGTTTGTGTTGTATAGTACCTTTCCTTTCTGATCTTTCTATAGGATCTGGCGCCCAAGGTACTCTTGAATTTTAGCCTACTTAAATTCAAAAATTTAAACAAAAATAAAAAAAAAAATTTTTGACAAAAAAAAATAATAAAATAATAATATTCCATCTTTTAAATTTTTATCACGTAAATTACTCTTGGCCGTATTAGGAGCGTTGCTTACGTTTACCCATGGCCCTTGGCCTCCTAAAAAACTGGCTAGCCGAGCCTAATTTGTGTTGGTAACGAGTTATAATCCTTGTGTACTGTATTTTTATAAAGTCCCCAAACAAATTAGTTTTGTGTCATAGAGGGAATGTCAACTGGCCTAATAAATACTACAAGTCAAATTGTAAGTGATGATGTCATTTTGGGCTCATCCTAATTAAATATTATAGTAAAACCTCAGGATCCAGAACTCAACCACCATAGAGTTACTAAATAATTCCCTAGTTGAAAAGGAAGTATTACAATCTTTGTATCTGTAAGTGTGTGTGTGTGTGTGCGCGTATATATGTGTGTGTATACCGTTTCTTTTAAACACGATAAATTTTGTTAGACTTAAAATATTTAATCACAATTTGGAACATGTCTAAAACAGCATAATACAATAATCCCAATCGAAATTGGGCCATATCTGTAAAACATGGTGATAACCTACAAACTGATCAAAATAAAACCTATTTTACGTAAGAGTGAGAGTTTATAGGCCTCTGGTTAACACCATGTGTTACAGATATGGCCCAATTTCAATAGGGATTATTGTACTATGCTGTTTTACATATATTCCAAATCGTAATTAAATATTTTAAGTCTAACAGAAGTTATCGTGTTTACAAGTATCGATATACACACACATACGTATATACGCATACACACACATACGTATATACGCATACACACACATACGTATATACGCATACACACACATACGTATATACGCATACACACACACTTACAGACACAAAGATATTTTTTATTCTATATTTTAGTTCAGTCTGCTGTGAAATGGATATCTATACAAAAAATTTTTATGGGCCACATTCTATATATTTCAAAATATTTTTAAACTATACACCTTTGTGCCACCGCAACCCCTGTGGATCTATTATGGCATTCCTTGTCTAATTTTACTTAAAGCTCTTTATCCAGTTTTGTCCTTTGTATCAGACTCCATAGCCTTGATAAGGACTTCTTGGTATAGCTATCTGCCCTTGGTTTCTCTTCGCCAAGTAGTTGGAACCTCAGTCTAGCTGGGCCTTCGCAATGGCACAGCTCATGTACTGAAGTTTCCTCTTCCTCTTGACAGAATCTGCATATTGCATTCTCTGCCAGGCCCATTAGCCTCATATGTCTATTAAGCCTACAATGTCCAGTTAGAAGACCTACCATTATCCTAATGGCCTTTCTATTTTGGCGTATTAGGTCTTCCGTGAATTAAATATATAATTCTTTCCTTTGCATTATATGTACATCTGCAGTTTCAAGCTGGCCAGCCCTGAGTATTTAAAAGATATATGAACTAAGGTCAGGAGCGTTTAAGAAAAAATAGAAAATTCACCATTATATTTTGCTTTGCACAAAAAAAAAGAAATCAAAATAATAAAAAATCCTTTGCTAAAAAAAATACATATTTTAACCTACCCACAATAAAATTGTGGGAGGTTACTACAATTAGTCCAAAATCGAAAATTGAGATAACATCAAATCTTTATGTTTTGAGGTCCCAGGAACCCAAAAAAGTTGTTTTTGAAAAATGTCTGTGTGTGTGTATGTGTGTATGTATGTTAGCACGATAGCGGCGAAGCTACTAAACGGATTTGGATGAAACTTTGCACGAGGGTTTCTTTAGTGCTCCAGAAGATCTGAAAAGGTTTTGGTTGAGATCGGATTACGTTTAGTGCCGTTTTGGCACAACAAGTTGTTTATTTTATGATTACTTACAATTTGTAATTGAACCATTGAAAAGCAGTAAAAATTCCGATTTCAACGATATATCACACTTGCACTTTTTCGATTTGGTTTCCGTGAAAAAAATTAAAAAACAAAAATTTCACTTGTTTTGTCCTCAAAGCAGTGCAATGTACAAGGTGATATTCTAATAATGACAGAGGTGTTCAGTGATTTCGGCTGATAACTCGGGAACGGTTGAAGATATCGAACTGAAATTTGAAACGTAGGTATAAATATTGCAGACGGACGGATTACGAGTGAATTAATAATACACCTACGTCACATGACGTCACAAAGAAGAAAAATTCTTAGAAACTGGTGCAGATATCGACTTAACTATTGGAAACATCCAATTAAAGTTTGAAACGTAGGTGGAAATATTGTAGATGGATGGAATACGAGTGAATTAAAAATACGCCTACGTTCTGATGACGTCGTAAAAGCATAAAATTCTTATAACAGGCGAACTGATGATGATATCAAAAAAATATTTCTACAAGACGAGTCACGAAATTTTTTTTTTTTAATTTCCAAGAAATATCAAATTTTCGGAGAAATGTCACTTTTCAGAAAAATCTCAGATTTTTACAAAATGTCAAATTTTCAGGAAAACGTCAAATTTTCGGAGAAATGTCACTTTTCAGAAAAATGTAAAATTTTCGAAAAAATGTTAAATTTTCAGGGAAATGTCACTTTTCAGAAATATGTCAAATTTTCATAAAAATGTCACTTTTCAGAAAAATGTCAAATTTTCGAAAAAACGTCAAATTTTCGAAGAAATGTCACCTTTCAGAAAAATGCCAAATGTGAAAATTGTCAAATTTTCGGAGTAATGTCACTTCAGAAAAATGTCACTTTTCAGAAAAATGTCAAAAATTCAGGAAAATGTCAAATTTTCGGAAAAATGTCACTTTTCAGAAAAATGTCAAATGTTTGAAAATTGTCAAATTTTCGGAGTAATGTCCCTTCAGAAAAATGTCAAATTTTCGAAAAAATGTCAAAGTTTCGGAGAAATGTCACTTCAGAAAAATGTCAAATTTTCGGAAAAATATCACTTTTCAGAAAAATGTCAAATTTTATTAAATGGACTCAAAGAAAAATTCCCAAAAAATACTACGGGTCCATTTGTGGCATAAGTTCTCTGCTAGTGTGTTAAAGCGTGCAGACTGTATACTGAGTATTTTTGACGTGTCAAGTGCATCGAGAGTTTACAAGTTTTTTCGACGTTTTTAAAGCCCACGGATGGTGTGAGAGGCCACCCTGAACCGCTTACAAACCCTACAAGTGTAAGCAACCCCACCGGAACGCTTTCGGTGAGTTTTTTCCAATAAAACTTTAAAAGTGACAGTGACGTTATATTTTAAAAACTATTTCCGCTACTTCCGGCATCCCGCCGGAAATTCTTCTAAACATTTTTCAAAAACCAAATTGTCCAGAGAAATATTGGAACCAAAAATTTGACAGCTATCACTTCCTCGACCGATTTAGTGAAAAATTGGTCGAGGCCAAGAGATAAAACAAAATATACCAACTCAAACTTAAATGATCCACCATGAACACTACCCTGGTTACATCTGGCAGGGAAGCTGTCCACCAAGAGTTATATGGTTTTTTCCAAAGATGGCCATCCCCGACATCCATCCCATTACCAACGAACAGGTTTTTTCGTTTAGTTGTTTCCCGTATCAATAATCAAAATTATTAAGTGCTCTTGCCTACGAACATTTTTATAGAATTGTGTTTATTTTTATATTAATTTTAGGTCCATGTGGACACATTATAATTTTAACCTAGTCTTTAAGCCTGCCTACAGAAGACAGGAGCTACTTTTCTATTTTTCTCCAAGCCAAACCGGACCTACCCCGGCCAGCCTCACACTCGCCACGGCGGTGTTCACCGTGGTTGTCTGGCTGGCCCCGGGCAAGGATCCGATGAAGCATATATTTGTATTAAAAACATTGAATAAAATATTAATGTTGTGCAGACTATAAATTTAACACTCAAGTTCTTAGGTCCAAATCCCACCGAACGCAAGACTTTTTTTCTGATTTAATAATGAAATGAAAAAAATATTTCAACTTAATAAATATAATTAAATGAGATCGTTCATATTGTTTAGTGCTCTTTTCGGCTTCAAAGATTCACCGGGTGGGGAGGTTCCAGCCGCTTCCAGTAGCTGCCGATTTTTTATTATACCTTCGAATATTCATAGGTAGCCTCGATCGGTTTTTTTTGTTGAGATCTCGGTATATTTAACCATACTTTTTCGGTGCATCTTATATACCATTTCAATAGAATATTATAATATCGGAGAAAGCCATTCCAATGGAGAACAAAGTAAATTGTCAGCAAAATGTATTCTGTTAAAGGTAATTTCATTCTGTGTAATTTCATCACCAATCGACTTTCCTAAACAACATATTATCGTCGTGCGACATGTGCGCTGCGAAACTTTTAATCCAACGTAGAAGTTTCAGCTTCCCTAGTGACTAAACAAAAAACAAAAATAAACCCGGCTGCTTTCTCGGAATATAGATGGTCTATATTAATAAGATATTGATGACCTTCTGAATATCTATACATAATTAAGTTTGCGCAGGGAATAAGCAAAGAGTACGGGACGTGGTAAATAAGAATTTTCTGACGGCGCGCTCTTTATGTACCTCAGATTTCTTAATTAGACCACTGACTGCTTATCCAACTTCGTAACCTTAAAACATTGATTAGGATCCCTCAATATTAGATGGATAAAGAGATTAATGGGAAACGTTATATTTTTGGTTTTGAATTTTAATTTTTCTGCTTTGAGCTTTTGTGTTGTGGTTTGTAAACTAACAATACGTATTACGACCCAAGTAACGATTGAGATTTGACTTTAGATTTGTTTATTTAAATTTTGTTAGTGGTTTATAATGACCACCTCATAAACCAGTGATTCAGACCAGATTTATTAAATGTCAAATGACCTTAAAAATAGTTTGGAATTTACATTAAAACTAAATGATCATTTAGCCTTTATTAGTCTATGACTACCTTATCAGGGTATTTGTCAAGCCTTCAATAAAACTATAGCTTGTTAAGTCCAACTTCAAAGAATCCAGTTTTAGTGGAAAATTTAGGAAATATTTTGGTTTTACAATCGGTCTAAGAAATTATCTTGGGGTGTTCGTTAATTTTGGCCTATAGATCTAGTATTCTTTGAGATCACTAAGTTTCCAATCGGTGTTTCTAGTTCTTCTAGACCTTGGTATTTGGGAAGAATGTTGTGCCACTTTCTGTTTCGCACTATATATTACTTTAACGTTCTTTTTCTCCAAAACTCTTCCGATTCTATCCGTACATCCTTGTATATATGGTATATAAGCTGTTGCCGTGCATTTCTTTTCTTCTTCTGTTCTGGTTGTATCTTGTCTCTTTATTGCGTTGCCTATGTCCTTCGGTTTTTATCCATTTTTCTGTAGTGACGTTTTTAAAGTGCGATATTCTTCTTGGAGATGCTCTGTCTCGCAAATTTGCTTTGCTCTGTGTACTAGTGTGTTAACGATGGCCTGTTTTTGTGTTGGGTGTTGGTGGGAGTTAGCGTGTGGGTATTTGTCGGTGTGCATCGGTTTCCTGTATACCTTGTGTCCTAATCCTCCATTGTCCTTCTTGAACACGAGGACGCCCAGAAATTGGAGTTTACTAGCTATTTCTATTTCCCTGGGAATTTGATCTTATGATGTAAGTTGTTTAGGTAGTCCTTGAAATTTCCCAGCTCCTCACGGCCATGTTGCCACATAATGAATGTGTCATCCACATATCGAAACCAACATTTTGGTTTTAATTGGTATTTGTCCAGGGCGAATATTTCGAATGCGTCCATAAATAAGTTGGCGAGTACTGGTGATAAAGGTGAACCCATTGTTCTGCAAGCTAATTCTGTCGCCTCATTAACTGGTATATTTGTGAAGAGTGATGTGTCAAAACTGAAGTACGTGGGTTGGTGAATTCACTGCACTTACAGTTGGGCGTAATGGAACCGCTGCTTTGTGGATCTTGGATAGGCAGTAGAATTGTGGTGTCCTCGATTGTGATGGTATCAATCTCTTCTGCTGCTCTATTGGTATGTAGGATTCCTTTATCGCCTTTGTTACTTGTTTTTCGATGGTCCTTCTGGTGTTTCTTGTGATTTGGATGCAAACTTGATCTTCTAACAAGTTTAGTAGTTTCAGCTTATAATCTGCTTTATCCATTAGTACCATGGCATTTCCTTTATCCGGTGGCAGAACTGTTATGTTAACTTTGTCCATGAGTATTTTAAGGACTTGTCTTTCTCCTCTCATTATGCTTAGTTTCGGTAGTTTGGCTTATTTTAGAATGGCTGCCGACGCTGCTCTGATTTCTTCTGCGTCTTCCTTGGGTAGCTGGTAAAGAGTCGATTCTAAGGAACTTACTATGTCTTCCTTCGGTATTGATCTTGGGGTAACGGTATAATTGAAACCTTTGCAGAGAATCGTTGTGTGAATTGTTGTTGTGTCGGCATTTAATGGTAATGATGACATGTTTATGACAACTCAATTCTAATTCCGGTTGATCTGGATGCTCTGTGTTGTGGAGTTTCTTGAACTTTTTCTCCTGTGTCTCCTTTGCCTGGTTGGTGGAAAGTCGGTCAATTGTTGACCATGTCTCTTCATCTAGGATGCTGGTTAATCGAAGGTGAAGCTCGTAAAGCTGTTTGAATGCGCCGTCTAACTGCCTTCTGTTATCCTGGATTCGTTCTCTCAGCAGGGCCTGACTGGCTTGATTCAAAATAGCTCGGTGCAAAAAGTTCAAATATGTTAGTCTTAAGAATAACAGGATGTGGTTTCCCTTTGTCCAGACTGTAGCTTTTTAAAATAGGTAATTTTAATGCTGTGTTATGAAATATTCGTTGGCATTTCATATGTTTGTAGATGACGGTGTATGCGGATGAATAAACACAACACACAACCCACAAATCTAAAGCCAAGTCTGCCCGGAAGGGGGTTACACATTTAAAAAAGCACATATAATATCCATTAAAAAGTGACGCACAATACCTCCTTGATACCTATTTGACGAACAATTAAAAATTTTATTTAGTCCGCCATCTTTGATTGTTCTATTTGACTTACAACGTTCGGGTTTGGTACGACCAACTTTGGTGAAATCAGTCCTTCGTATCGAAAAGATATTCAATTTTGAGTTTTTCGGCCATTTTTGATCATTTATATTCTTTCCAAGATGACGAATTAACCTATACATATCGGACAGGTCTATATTTTTTAAGAATTCTATTTCAAATGAGCCAGTATTTTTAAAATTCCGATTCGATTACTAGTACAAGATATATTAAGCAGATAAGTAGAAAGTCCGTGAAAGCGCGTCAAAAGTGCATATAACTTTTGACGCACCAGGAATTTTTGGGCGCAAATATTTTTTTCGTAATCAGGTCATAACACATAAGAATTTACAATAAAATATCTAGTGGAATGTTGTCGCCGAAAAAAAAAAAACCGAATTAAATCAGTTCGACTCTATTATTTCTATAGTTTATTTCATTTTGTTTCGATGAAAATTGGGTGAAAAAAAGGAGGGTCAAAGGTAATACATTTTTGAAAATGTACTTTTTTTTTGACAATAAAAATAGTATATTATATTACTAGGAGTAGAACGCACTCTTTTTTTGTGTTGAGCCCAGGATTTGCGGCTGAGGCGAAGCCGAAGCCGCAAACTGAGCGAAACACAAAAAAAGGCGTTCTACTCCGTGTAATATATACTATTTTTTCTTCAAGCGTATTAAAATGCAAAAATTCATTTATTTATCATAAATGTACAAATATTCAAACTACAGTCTTACATGTTGACACAATATGACAAGTGGCTAGTGGATAGCGCGCCACCGGTGGCTTTCGGTATTAACATTATGTTACTAGTAAAACAATACCCACTACGGCGGCGCTTTCGGAACTAACATTATGTTACTAGTAAAACAATGTCCACTACGATGGCGTTCGGTACTAACATTTTGTTACTAGTAAAACAATGTCCTACTTCAACTTCTGTTTTTGGTGACATAATTTAAACATTTTAATACGCTTGAAGAAAAAATAACTTTATCCCCTTAAAGTACCTAAAAGAACCTACAATCGAACAAAAAAGTGACACACAATGCATCCTTGATACTTGACGAAGAATTAAAATTATTTATTTCGTCCGCCGTCTTTGACCGTTCTATGTGACTTAGAGCGTCCAGGTTTGATGCATTATATTTGACCGTAGATGATTTTTGCCAACTTTGGTAAAATTACTCATTCTTATCGAAAATATATTAAGTTTGTATTTTTTCGGCCATTTTTGGTGTTTTCTATTTTTTTTCAAGATGGAGGATTGACCTATACCTACTTATCGGACAGGTCTATGTTTTTTAAATAATTTATTTCAAATAAGTCAGTGTTTTTAAGGAGTTCGAATTGTGCTTTCCGAGCAAACGGACGCGTCCGAAAAACGCTGCCATTAAAACGTGAAAACGCCCGCTAAAAGTGCGCTAAATTTGATAAAAATTAGGTGAATTTGTAGAGTAAAGAATTCCGCGCAAATCGATATATCATAACAAAAGAACAAAATTTAAATAGAATTAATATTTGAAAATAACTAATACAGCGTATTTAGTGGCAGAACCGATAGTGCAGTGCTATGCATAAAGAAACAAGCTTAAAGGACCAGGCAATACACAAGAGGAATAGATAAGCTAAGTATCTTCTCATTTTTAAAGTACCACCCAAGTTTACTTATCCAAGTTTATTTATGTCTTAATGATTAACAAGTGTCTGGCGCATAAAACCATTGCAATGCTTTTTAGGTCCAAGCCCTAGCTAACTACAAAGTGTAAAAAATATAACTTTTGAGGTGTCAAGTGAATAAATAGATAACTTCGTACATAATTTATATTTTTATCAAAAAGAATGTGTTGTGGTGTTGTATGTTTTTTATGCAAATTTTAAGGTGTCAAAAGTGAGTGATAGGTTTGAGGAATAATACATATCTTGGGAGGTGCAATTAGTGATTAATTACGTACATAATTTGTATTTGTATTAAAAAGAGTGTTTTTGTGGTGTTGCATTCTGCATCATAAATGCTGCAATAAACTGGTGAGGAGCTGATTCAAACGACTTTCTTCGAAAATATGAGAAGTGATTATGAAACCATCGACCGCTGTCACCGTAAATTTATAGCAAGGCAATAATGGTGTTATTCCTTAAGAAAAACAGAGTTTCTTAGATAAACAAGCATTGACTTGGGTAATAAATGGACAATCTGATCAGTGGCGTACTATTGGCTTAATACGCCGGGGACATACAGAAAAAATGATAACACATACACGAGAAGAGGTGTACCACGGCAAAAGTGGAGATAAACTGGAGGAAGAAGAGAAAGCAAAAAATTAATTAATCAAATTAATACAAGAAGACCCTTCAGTAAGCCACCATCCAAGAAATAAATGCTAGAAATCACGGTAGTAATAATAATTAAAATTAAACTCGAAATAATCAATGAGGTATTGTTGATATACTGCGTCAAGGCTGAGTTCGCACTTCACTTCAGCGGAGGTACGCCTAGTGAAGGTTTCTTTCAGAAAAATGGTGTTCTCTAAGAAAACACACACATACGTCGATAATCTCCTAATCGATGCAGAAGAAGAAGAAGAGTTGGACCAGCGGAGAGGAACACAAAATAGATGAATATTCCCTAAGAGTACCGAACAAACTGAAGTACCTAGAAACAGACCGGACGAACCAACTAGGGCGGAGAGAAACAGTAAAGGAGAGAATCAAAACGGCACAAGGGTAACATACCGTTCATTGAGAAAAATAAACTATCATGGGACCTTACCAAATGTATGTACATAGCCGTCATACGGACAACGATGATATATGGAGTCAAAAACGCGGCAACAACAAAAGCCAACAGAAGAAGTTTTTGAGAGGAGCAGAAAGGGCATCGTCCAACTAAAACAGCAAGACGAAAACAGCGACACAAAACATCAACATAATAGAAATATACGCAATGAAGTATTGGGGACCTACCCAAGGAAGGGACCCAACACATTTACTGCGCTAGTACCGCACAGCAACAAACTAAAAATAGGGAGACCATGCTACAGTGGAGAACGACAACAGAAAAGATCAGGATCAACAAATGAACACCACTAATAAATCGCAAGGATATATATACTCAACCACAATCGAAAACCGAGGAATCAGAAGACTCAGAAAAAAGAAGATTCGAAGAAGCAAAAACGCAAAAAGAGGAGAAAAAACACTCCATATTACGACACAACACGGCAACATATTTCACAAGAAGAGTCAGAATAGGCAGAAATCCAGAACCAAACACACAAAAAAGGGAGCTTAAACGCTCCCTCACGACACAATGCGGTAACGCATCTCACAAATACCTACACCTCCCATTCCACATTCTTTTACCATGCGCCATGGCAGGCTCAGCTGTATACCTGGAAGTGGCAGCAATGCCTACCGCACGCTGGTAAATCAATCAATCAAATAAGTCAGTGGTTTTAAAATTCCCATTTGATTACTATTAGGGATAGCAATTTACCGGAAATTTTAATAACCGGTAAATCGGCAAATAAAAATATAAATAACCGGTTAACTGGTATTTACCGGTAATTTTTAGAATTAACGATTAGGGTGGCGAAAATGGAAATATTTTTTTTCCATGTACAAAATTATTTAAATTTAACAAAAAACATTTTATACGTATTTAATATAATGAACAAAAAAAAGGTTTTTTCTCAAAAGGGAAAAATATTAATGAAATACATTAAAGAAATAAATATTCTGTAAATTATAAACATAAACTCAACTAAGGCACTTACTGAATACCTAATCTAAAATATAATAATTTTTAAAAAACAGCCCGTTGAAAGGGTTAGTTTTTCAAAGCTACATCTGTTAGTCGTCTGATATTTGGGCATAGAATACTACCAGCTGAAGATGCCCTTCCTTAATCGATAGTGGTAGGTCGATAAGTTAATAAGAATTGGGAATAACATACTTCTAAATGTTTTCCACGGATATTTGCGGCAGTGAAATATTCAATTTCCTTTCACAAGATATTGTCAATGTCTCTCTTACTTGTATTTCTTATGGCTTGGTGTTTGGGTTTTACTTTTACTTCCACATCCAGTGGAAGTATAGTAACGACAAAAAATTTTTAAAAAATTTTTATTGTTCAAATAGGCTTAGAATGTCATGAAACGTCGAGATTTCAAGTTTGAGCGAAAAAAAATTTCTGTCTGTCGGTCTGTCGGTCTGTCTGTCGGTCTGTAACTTTTTTTGTGCGCACGTTTACTCTGGAACCGTTTGAGATATTCACTTGAAATTTGGTACACATATGTACTTTAACGAGATCTAGAACTAGATTATATTTTCATCTTGTTCCGTCGAAGGGTTGGGGGGTAAATTGGGGTAAATTTGGAGTAAACAGGTAAATCAAGCAGGTAAGAGTTCATAAAATTGATATTTAGTATAGACAAGAGAAGCTAAGGTCTCAAAAAAAATTTTGGCATTAGCCACCCCCATTACCACCCCCACCCCATTATTAAAGGGGATGAAAAAAAATGTGATGTAGTGTGTGTACAAGAACCAGAAACCTCAAAATATTTTTTTACTTTATCCACCCCCCCACTCCCACTCCCTGTCACCACCCCCACCCCACTACCGATGTGGGGTATCGTTTTATGGGTTTTTGGGGTAGAGGATTTCAAATATTATATTATTAAAGTTCCATAAACAATTATTTCCAGATATAAAATTTTTTCGTTGTGTGACTTGGATAGAAAATCCTGATGTGGAAGTAGTGATTCCTTGGGCAGCGGTTTTTATAATATTATTTATTGTTAAAAGTGCTCAGTGTTGGGACAGTCACTCTGTATCTAGTAAATACTAATCGCTGACATAAATAGAAACGTTGAATTCGTGACATATCGTAAGTTCAGAATTTACCGAAATAACCGGTAAAAAAATTAAAATAACCGGTAATTATCATCATGTGTTTTTTGTCCGGCTAAGCGGTATTGCAAACCCCAATTACTAGTTCAATATTATGTATATATTAAGCAGATAAGTAGAAAATCCGTGAAAGCGCGTCAAAAGATTGATATAACTTTTGACGCAAAAGGAATTTTGGGCGCAAATATTTCTTTCGTAATCATGACGTCATAATACATAAGAATCAATAGTGGAATGTTGTCAGTGTAAAAAATTAAATCAAATCAATTCGACTCTTATATGTAACTGGAATATAAATTCTGTTAAATTGTAAAATAAATAAATAAATAAATACATAAATGTTTACTTAATAAAATTTCACTGCTTAATAGACAAATTCTGGTATTGTAATTATCAAAACCACTCACTATACATAAGACTGAGGGAAAATTTATTGTTACAATTATATATTTATATGACATTTTTTTCTAAGTTTTGCACCTTCTTGAAATCTAGGAACTATACTGTATGAATAAAAGTCGACTTATTTCAGCGTTAATTAAAAAAGTTATTTGAGGTGAGGACTTCTAGTTGTGAGACGGTGTATACATACATAATATAATATACTAGTTTAAAATTTGTAGATTAATCATTCTGCAATTCTGAAAAATTAATGCATTACCAATAAATTTGTCGAAAGCCAGCCATAATGAAATCTGTGCCTCGACCATAAAGCTTGTAGATTCTTCGACATATTTGCGAGAGACCAGACCCTGTAGCTCTTAATAATGTTAGCAAATTACAGCGAGTAACCGTAAAGAACCAAGCAACCCTTCCACTTTTAACTTATTAATTAATTAACAATCATGGCGAGTGAGAAGAAAACGCTCTGCGAAAATGAAAATTAAAACGCCAACTGAATTACTGCAATGAATCCCAGAGATGTATACTCCTTTAAATGATTACTGAATTTTCCGACAAAATACCCGCTACTCATTATTATTAAGAAGTTCGCCTTAATTATATTTTCCATTTGTTTTTTCTCCCCGTTCCTCTAATGAACTATTAAAGTTCGATTGAAAGCAATTATATTTTTAATAACAAAATTATGAATGCAATCTGTTACATTAATCTATGAAAGTATCACGAAATAGCATATTATGCAACGACCATTTAATGATAGTTATTAAGGCACGAGTATGAGAATTATGACATGAGCCGTAAGCGAGTGGCATAATGAATGCGAGTGTCTTAATTGCCATTAAATGTGAGTTGCATACACTATTTTTTCTACGACCAGTCATAATAAAATAGAAAATTAACAGTTTATTTCTGAAATTGCTAGGTAAACATGACATGACAAATGACTTGTCAAAATTGATAAATTTTAGATTTGTCAGATGTTCAAGGCAGTAGTTGATATTGACAGAATATTGCTGTTTGTCGCGTTTCTACTGGTTATAAACTTGTATCTTAATGGAAAATCTGTATCTTAATGAATCTCATTAAAATACAGGTAGGGAATGCCTAGTAAACGAATTAAAGCATGGGAGCAGAAAAAAGTGATTTATAATGACAGTCCGTGATGTGGCATTGAAATTGAAAATACCAAAATACTGAACACACAACGTGAGTTTCGCTAACCAAGATTGAATCATCACCAGTTGATGGTAATAATAG
The DNA here is from genome assembly GCA_936432065.2 of Rutpela maculata. Taxonomy (NCBI): domain Eukaryota; kingdom Metazoa; phylum Arthropoda; class Insecta; order Coleoptera; family Cerambycidae; genus Rutpela; species Rutpela maculata. Next base: position 383,496,692 of record OW386285.2, on the reverse strand, counting down.
ATACACTGGTAACTGTTTAGGACGATATTCTGGGTCTTTATTAGCAGACGCAGATAGGAATATTGCAGGGATGTCATAATCGAGCCGATTGCCGAGACCGCCGAAACAGGATGGATCTAGCAAAGAAATTCTTGGTATAAACGCTATGCGGAAACCGAAGAACTATTGGAGATATCCAGCTCAGATTTGACCGTGTATCCCAAGAAAATAAGATATTCGTGTCTGGAATTAATTTTCACATCACCGCACAGCCATAAAAAATGAAATTATTTTAGAATTCCGTATTTATTGCGAGATGATCCCTTTTTTTGTCGGATAAAAATGGTATTTACAATAATAGTAACCAAAATTATGTTACTTCGTCAATATTTTCAAAACTAAGCGAGATGGGGCAAATAACTATAAGTACCTTTTTTGTACTACATAGAATTCTCTAAAATAATGGTTATAACAAAAAAACCCGGTTAATAGTTGATAATAGTTACAGTTAATAGTTTCGTGTGTACGTTCCGCCAAAGCCTCAAAAGTGGGCTTGTTTTTCGTCATTCTTTCATAGTATAATTATGATTTTTCTTGATTATTTACAATTCAACTAAAACTCTGAAAACACATCATCAGTGGATCCCAAAAAGCACTCTTCATGGCATAGCAGGTTTTTAGACCCTTTTAAACCATTTTAAATGATCGAAAAAATCATAATTATAATCATAATTATACTATCAAAGAATAACGAAAGGGTTTTGGAACTCCACTTTTGAAACTTTGGCAGCCGGTACACAGGAAACTATCAAACCTTTACCTTTAAAATGGATCTTGAGAACGACAATAAAGTAACTAGTCAAGAACCCATCCAAGTAAGGAATTTTTCTGATTTAGCGATAACCGAATTTCGGAAAATTCTTAGCGTGTTCACTTTTTACATGCATTACGGCGATGTTAACGAGATGTTTATAGATTTTTGGTCTCATTTTGAATACTGTTTTAACGCTGCATTTCCTAAGGTGGAGAAAACAAAAACCTAAAAAAAACCTATTGAAATAAAATTCAGCGAATCGCTACTTAATAAACTTCAACGATTAAAACAACTGAATAAATTACGCAAATCTGTAAATGATGAGGAGAGAGAAGAAAGAAAGAAGAAGAGAGAAACCAACTATCTTGTAAAGATGGAAAAAAACAATTCACAATTTTAATGCAATTCAGTCGTAAAAAAATAAAGCTAAAACAATGTGGAATTTGGTTAATCACAAATCTAGCAAAAGTTCAATTCCTTCAACCATAATACGAAAACAGCACGTTAACAAATACCAACGAAATTGCTAGAGCCTTTGGTGACCATTTCTCCATCACTTCAAAAATGTCTTTTTCGATAACTGCGCTGTCAGTAAAGTAAACATAAGCAACTCAATGTTTTTTACACCGGTCAATGAACTAGACATCGATAGAATTATTATGCACTTACCTAATAAAAGGTCTACTGGGTTTGATGAAGTTCCCATATGTTTAATTAAGAAATGCTCTGATCTTATTTTAACGCCGTTAGTTGAAATAATAAATTTTACTTTTACGAGTGGTAAGTTTCTTGACATTTTAAAATTCGCCATTCTACTGCACATTCCTAAAAAGGGTGATGTGCAGGATATAGATAATCATAGGACAATTGTAATGTTAAGTATCTTCTTTAAAATCATTGAAATTGCAATCTCATAAACATAAACATAAACATAAACACACCACCCAAATCCATAGCCAAGGCTCTGCGGAACCAAAAAATTTAGGTCTTATTTTTGACTATAAGATGCATTTCACGGAGCACGTGGCAGTTTTATTAAAAAAAGCATATTACTCATTGAAAATGTTATATTTTAATATAAGTATTTTAAATTTTAAAGTAAGAAAGAAATTGTGTAAAAATCTTGTACCCATTTTAAATTATTGCAATATAGTATACTTTCCATGTCTTGATAAGATTACGCAATATATGCAAAGTAGCTGTTGCAGATTTGTATTTAAACTCAAAAAGTACAGTCATTTGTATACAACGCAATCTCGATCTACAATAATATAGACGACCAACTGAAAACAACTTCTGTAAATAAACGCAAAACGATAAAATCTCATTTCCCCTCTCTCCAAATTTTATAAGATAGCAATTGGTTTTATATGTGCGGATGTATGTGTATGTGGGTATATATACACATATTTGCCTTTTCTTAGTCTTTAGTTTTAAAAAGTACATTTATTATTTTTACAAAAAATTATTTATTATGTTTAATAATTAAAATTAACAAAAATTAATAAAGCAATTTTTATCAATTTTTACAATTTAAAAGTTATTAACAATCAAAATTAAAGGTAAATATATGTAGATTATCCAATAAATAAAAATGCGGTCATTTATACGCCGTACCAATACGGTTACAATAGAAGGCATAGAAATCAAGATCATACTTTTTTGTTTGTTTAATAATTCAAACGTGGTTGAGGAATGTAATTAATTATTAATTATTTTACTTATTGTTTGTAGCATACATTGATATTACAAAATTATATTAATTGTAATAAATAATAACAAATTTTTGACAATAATTAAAAAACATACAACGAAAAAAGGCATTTTTTGGGTATTTTCGATTTTTAGGCAATTTTTTCCGCTGCACTGTATATATTTTTTTTATTTATTGAAAGTAGACATAAAAACAAAAAAAATGAGCCCTGTCCGAACTCTATCGGACAAGTACTTTTATGAGGAATCGCAGTTGAAAATTTCACTTTTTTTTCTTTAAATTGTATTAAACAACAACCGTTAAATATTTTGCTTCAAAAAAAATAATGCCTATGTGGGACACCAAAAGGTATACTTTCACCAAGTTTGCGCTAAATCGAATTATTTTTGTGGAAGAAAAAAATAAAAAACCGAAAAGGGTTTTTTTTGCGTGTATCGAAAAATTTTGAGGTTAGGATAAAAATGCTTTCCACACAAGTTATAGATTTCTTTATTACCTACAACTTTTATAATCAACTTTTTTCGATAGGATGCGTAATTAACCCAGAAATCGCAAAAAAGCGTTTTTCACCCCTAAAAACCTACTCCATTTCACCCCAGATAACCGCAGTTGGTTCGGATTATTTTTTCTTCTTTAGTTGTGATATGTTCTAAAATATTCTGCTATCAGTTTGCTGTAACGAATTATTTTGTTGTTCAACCCTTATCTAGCCTGGCCTAGTATTCCATGCTCATACTATAAAACATTTTTCATCATAATATTAATTTATTCTCTTCTAGTCCCTTTATGAAATTTTAGCATGTTTTGTAAAATAACGTGTCATTTAATATGCACTCAATTACCCAGACACCCGTATTAGTTTTACATTAGGAGGATCACATTTGTTGTAACCACAGAAGTTTATCCATCGAATTCGAGGTCCATTAACATATGTAATAAATTAAAGTGAACTTACACGTATTTCTCACACTCTCTTTAATACCTCACCGACTATTTTATGGTACAATTACAGCCGTTCACGTTCCCTTTCCGAGTCTGCTTGTAAAGTTGTCTTACTTTGAGCCAGTAGCCACTCGTCAACATAGCAGAACACAGACTTAAAGGGGCCCTGGCGCCTGCATGATTTTATCAAATAGAATGCCATCACATTTTTTTGTTAAATGCTGACTTAACGAAAAGATAATAGTGTTGTAATTAAGTCATTGCACAGAGGGCCAGAAATCGAAAAACGCGGTTAAAGTTATTAAACTTTCTGGTTGAGTTTAATGAGTTTCCTCTCGAGTTTCCTATATCGGGTGTCACCGAGACCACTTTCCGGCCGCCATTTCTTTATTTTGAGCTCTTAAGTGATCTTGTTGACACCCGGTATATTAATAATAAGTCAAAAACTGGACTACAACATGGGCGCAACAAGTATAATGAAAATCTCAAAATTCTGACTTACATAATACTTCCACATCCAGTGGAAGTATGTATAGTAACGCAATTTTTTTTTTGAAATTTTGTATTGTTCAAATAGGCTTAAAATGGCATGAAACGTCGAGATTTTAAGTTTGTAAAAAATATGTCTGTCTGTCTGTCTAAATTTTTTGTGTGCACGATTACTCTGGAACCGCTTAAGACTTGATATTTAGTACACGTATGTATTTTAACGAGGTCTGGAACTAGATTATATTTTGATCTTATTCCGTTGAAGGGTTGGGGGATAAATTGGGGGGGATATTATTGCGTATTTATAAGAGACATTTCTGATTCTATAGCATTTGACCGAGTAAGTTCGTTGTTCCAGAGTTAGCACAATTCAATAATCAGTAATTAATATTTTTATGGAAAATACAAAATACGAATAAATATCTATTACACTGACATTAGTATGAATCCATGGCATTACTTGATGCAATCACATCTGTCTATGAAAAATTCAGAAAAAGATTAGAAAAATGTGTACTAGTAGGAGGTCTACATGTGGAACAGTCCGGGGGTCAAGAGGGGGCCTGCAGGGCACGTGCCCCCCAAAACGAACTGTGCCCCCCAAGTGCTCCTCTGGGTTCCTAGATTTTTTAATAATTTAAATTAACGAAAATATTATATTTTTGCTTTATTAGAATCATAATTCCTATTTCCTGTCCTACTATATAATATATAAATTTCTGTGCCCCCCTATAAACCTAAAAAAAAATTGTGCCCCCCGGCCTGGCTAGTCTGGCGCCGTCCCTGGGAACAGTTTTCAACTTAGTCAAATAAAATGTTATTTTTCTTTGAAAATTGTTATTTCCTTACTTTGACACTAATAGTCGGGGGGCATACTTGAATGAAATATACACTCCGTGGGAAATTTCATGATGAAATTGTGGGAGTAAGTTTAATACATTCCTTATGCCCTCCATAATCATACATTACCAGGTGCTTTGCTTGAATTTGTGGCAGACGGCCTTTATGGCGTCATATATTCAAGATGGCGGCCACCCCAGACATCATCGGAAGTTCTCGATTATAACTGTTGATTGGCCCACCCTAGCAATATTTTGTACTGAATCTTTTTTGTTCTAGATAAAATTTTAAACAAAACAGTTTTGTCATGTCAATGTCATTATATGCGGTCTTATAAACCTTCCAAAACGATGATCTTCTCTTCTTTGCAAGTGAACCTGTGACACCATATCCGGACAGAGCATGCAGAACTAGTAACTCTTTTATCTTTTCTGGTCCTAATGCGGTGCAAATTCCGCCAACATCAATCATTCTTCGATTATTTCCTATACCAAACATGCTTAGACATGTAAAAGATGTTGACCACCACAATGCTAGTAGAAATACGTCTGTATCAGGCGAATATATATGAATCGCAGTAGCTCCTTTTCGGCAAAAAGGCAGTGCAGTATTATTTTAACGTCAGCTTCTTCATGACTACTTTGTAGTTCATTTACATCACTTCCGAAAGTCGATTTGGTTTCAGTCCTCCAGCTTTCGATTAGGCTTCTCTCAATATTGCGTGCGTACAACAAAGCTTTTTCTGCAAGATACGCTGTTAGCTATCGTGAACGATGGTCGTTGGTCGAATTGTACTAAAGTGTCAGCTAACTTGTTTTGACTGTAGCTTTACATAATTTAAGTTTTCCTTTCTACATTGGGTCCCAGAAATTCGTACTGTCAGTTTTAATTCGGTTTTTTTTAAAGCGGTGTACATTTCACAACCCTTTTCTAAAATGCTTAATGTATCCGTTTCTATGGTTTCATGAAATACACACTTTGTTGTTGTGTTGGTCGATGTTCTGATAATGTTATAGATACATTGCACATCTTCATGTTGTCGCTTTCCTCTAGATCGTGTCAAATTGTGGTGTTTTGTTTTTACTTCTTCTGCAATTCCAATCATTGCTTTGGTTTCTGTAGAAAGTCTTGCCAGCTCAGGAGAGGTAAAAAAGAATCGTGTTAAAGTATTTTTCTTTTGTGTTATATTAATTTGAAATGATACTAGTGATAACAAAATTAAAAATGTTTTTATACAAAATACCTAAATGATAAAAGATATCGATAAATTCCTAACTACCTTCTTTATAGAGAAGTTTCTTGTAAATAAGATGACGCCATCTTGGATATATGACATCCAGTGGCGGCTCGTGATATTTTCTGCAGAGGAGGCTTGATATTTTGAAAGACAATTAACTTGCAATATGATTACAATTTGTACATTTCCCCACCACCCTCGAGGTAGTACAACGGCGCGTTACATTTTTTTGTCGTGGGTTGTTCGCCAGGATACCGATTCACGACTTGAGAGAATAGAACTAATAAAAGAATAGAAAGAAAAGGAAATAGAAAATATAATGAGACGAAAAAATCATTCTCATGAAATTTCCGTTCCTACGCCTCGAGTATCGGTATCCAAAGGAGCCCTACTATCCCACTTATAATTAAGTTATAACTTTTAATAAAAATCAAAATAGTTTTGGAAAAAAAATTAAAGTATTTTCCTACAAACAAAAATTGTATTCATTATCACTGCCAGAGTGTAAAATTATAACTTTTAATAAAAATTAAAATAGCTTTGAGAAAGAAGTTATATAAAAAAATATAACCGCGGAAGAATTAAAAAATATTTCCTAAAAAATAAATAACGCAAATAAATATTTTTTCTAAAATAACAACTATATTAATCTTTGGTGTAAAGCCTAAATATTTTTATAAATGAGTGGTAACCTGCGATTTTCGGAACTAGCAAAATGGTTGATTACTTCATCATAAAATGAATCGTGTTTCTTCAATTCTGACAAAAAACGTTTTTCTATTGAAATAAGCGATACATTTGAGAGGCGGTCTTGACTTATTTTGTTTCTAGTAAATGTTTTTATGCGTTTAAGTGCTGAAAATGATCGTTCTACAGAAGCTGAGGTTACCGGAATTGTTGACACTAATGATAAAAGTTTGTACAGTTCGGGTAGACAGCTTTTTAAATTATTATTATATATAAGTAAGCATTTCTTGAGATGATTTTGGATTTGCTAAAAGTTGCTGGTCAGAATACAACACGCATAGTTCATTTTTTAACGAAATACGGTCAAAAAAAGGATAATGGTCCATTAATTTCTCCATTAGACTGGTAGGAAATGATTTAGAAAACGCTGTAAAATTATTAGGATTTACTAAATCGTAACATTGCAAAGTATTTAAATCAGAAAATCTAATTTCAATTTGGACTATAATGGTGTCTAAAATTTCTATAAAAATTTGTTTGTAATGTATATCTGCCCTGTCAAAGTTATATGTTGTCTTTCTTTTTTTAAATTGTGGCCCTGGCTCATCATCTACGTTTTCAGTATTTTCTAAAAAAATATTGTATAAAGTATTGAAATGTATTTCGTTATTGCGAAATTCTTTTAATTTAGATATAAGTGACTTAAGTCTATTTTTAGAATATGTTATATCAGTTAGTTTATTCTGTAAAATTTGGAAAACAACATCAGTTTGCTCAAAAATCATGTTAAAAGCTTTTAGAAAAAATATGAAATTTTTATCCAACAATAACGATTTTAATCCGTAAGCTGCTCTTAAAGTCTGAGCGTCATTTAAAAAATCTTCACTTTCCGAAATAAAATTAAAAACGTCAATAAGTTCTTTCCTGTATTTGTCAACAGTGAAAACAACTCTAGATGAAAAATTCCAACGAGTGGGAGCGTTTGTCGGAATTCTATGTTTCATATTAATTGTATTTAAAACATCAGTTCTTTTGGTAGATTTTGAAAAAAATGACGAAAAACCAGTAATATTTGAAAAAAATATTCTAACTTCTTTAATTCCGTTACATGCTTTACTCAGAACTAAATTTAATTGGTGTGCATAACAGTGAATGAAGTATGCTTGAGGAGCAATATCTTTTATTTTTGTTTGGAGTCCATTAAGATGCCCTGACATAACTGCAGCGCCGTCATAGGTTTGTGCTATTAATTTATTTTTCAAATCAAATTTACCAAATTCGTCGATTAATAATTTAAATAAACTCTCCGCGTTTCTTCCACTACTCACATCAAGAAAACCAACAAACCTTTCAATAACTTCGCCGTGCATTACATATCTAAAAATTACGGAAAGTTGAGATTTACAGGTAATGTCCGTCGTTTCGTCAATTTGCCACGAGAAAAATTCGCAATTATATAGTTCTTCATAAATTTTGCCTTTAATAATCGAGCTAACACTCTCAATTAGATCATTTTGAATTGATTTAGATGTTCCGGAAAAAATAGTGGCGTTATTCAAAAAGTTCTCTAATTTTGGATCATACATTTTTAAAAAATCTATTAGCTCTTTGAAATTTCCTTTATTGCACGAATCGCGTTTTTCGTCATGCCCTCGGAAAGAATTTTCTTGCGAAGATAAATATATAACGGCATCAATTAATCTCTTTAATATTTCCCTATTTTCACGGACCTTTTCATTAAAATTTTCTATTTCTCTCTTATGTGCAGATTCCAAATAATTTACAATATTTTGTTTACCAAATATTTCGAATTTAACGCAAGATGAAATGTGCTCCTGGGATTTTTCGTGCTTTTGTAAACCTCGCGACAAATTTTTCAAATTATTAAACCCGGTCCTGCCCCAAATTGAGGATTGATCATTAGTGAATAATAAACATCTCCAACAATATAATTTGTTTCTAACTGTTGATGCCGCTAACCACTCGATTTTTTTATAATTGTTATCACAAAACCCTCTGTTTTGTTTTCCACTTTTAAAAACTAACGAAGGCATTGCTGGTGTAGGCCTAGCAATTCTTTTAATTCTTACCTTTTCGTCGTAAGTAAGAGTAGAAAATCCATTTAATAACAAATAATCCACCACGTCTGGACAACAAGAGATGTTGTTGGGAATATTTTCACCTAGAGCACTCATTTCTAGCCCGCCTATCAAATGTTTTATGTATTTTAATGTCAAGTTGATCTTAACCGGCTAAACGACAAATTACCACTGACAGTTCGTTTTCCTGTGAATCACCTGAACCAAATAAAATCGAGTACAACAAATATCAAAGGGACCGCTGCGAGTGAAAGTACTTGTCTTCTCTATACTGTGCCTGAACTCCTGAACTGCACATGCGCTATAAAGAACTGAGGACTGAGGCTAGCGGCCTAGCTTGTCTTATTTGAAGTGTTGCTAGACAACGCAAAAGTAATGCAAGGTCATTTATGTTAAAACTAAATGCCTTGAAGTTGGAAGCTATTTCGTATAAGCCTCAAGCGAAGCGCTCTGTTCATTCCTGTCGCCCGGGAAATATGCATACAAAGACAATCCGGACTGTGACGTTATAGGCATGTTTGTGGAAAGGAAATGCAGAACTTTTTTATACACTGAAAATTAATTAATGAACTATAAACAATAAACAATATTGAAAATTGAGATATACCTAAGTAGAAATTTCTACAAGTAAAAGATATTAATTTGGAAGATTGCAAGATATGTTGCTTCTTCCAAAGGGAGGCTCAGCCTCCCCTGCCTCCCCTGACGAGCCGCCACTGATGACATCATATAGGCCGTCTGCCACAAAATCAAGCAAAGCACCTGGTAAGGCATGATTATGGAGGGCATAAGGAATGTATTAACATTGGTCCCACAATTTCATCATCAAATTTCCCACGGGATGTGTTACACCCCCCGACTATAAACTCCGTATTTCCGCTTTTCTTCATAATTGAAAAAACTTTGTTAAATATAATATTCAATAAAAATGTAAAAAAAGGTAGTTTGCTTAAAGTCGATTTCAAATTCTCTAATTTTTAAAATACCTTGTATAACATATCTTAAGTTTGGCAACTGTTTATGACCTTCCTAAGACAAGCAAAACTTTTATAAAGAATGACTTCTCGGTAAATCTTAAATAAGAAACTCTTTTCAAGAATGCGGTACACCGTATATGAGTAGATATGCCACTTTTTTAATTTTTTGTTATCTAATCGTCTGAATTATCCTGTGATTTATTTGAATTTTAAAACAATAATAAAATAAACTGATATACCTACTTGCTATCTTTGACACCGCGAACGTTACCAAGGGAAAAAGTTTCCTGTTTTTTTTATAAAAGATCAAAAGTTGCCATAAATATATCCACAATAGGTAAACTGCCCGATTGTCCTTTTGAAAAATCTTCACCGGTCATTTTGAAAGAATATTTCACACTTCTAAAGCCTTGATAATAATTAATAAATTAGCTCACAAAATTTCTAAACACAGGACTATCGAATACCTTCTCGTAATCTGAGCGTGTCTGCTGCTGTCGCGCCATATGCAAGGGCGGTTTTACGGGGGGGGGATGGTGGTAATTAACCCTCCCCCGCTTTTTGCATATAAAGATTAATTCAAAGTAATATTTAACTATTTTTTTAAGTTTCAATAGTTTTAAAAAAAAAAATTTGGGATTTCTCCCCTCCGGTCGTTTAAATTTTTGGATTTCTCTTCTTTGGATGGTTTCTGCTCCCGCTCATCAATTTTCAAAAAAAAGGCCCATATATTCTCTCCATGGCCCTGCTAGTTACTACACCCCCCCCCCCCCCCCCCCCCAGTGAGGTGGTCTAAAACCCTTGGCCATATGTCAGCGCACCGGTTGACGTCACATATAACAAGAATAGTCGAAATTATGCAGACTTTAATAGCTTATGTTTAATATAAGGAATTGAAAAATGTTTCTTTCTGCGTGAACTGTAGGTTTTTTTAATGATTTGTCAGTATTATTTTCCAAATTTAATTTTCATGCAAGTTCCCTACTGACATTGTCCCACCACTGGTTCGCTGTGATATAAGATTGACGTAGAGAACATTTCACGGGACGCGCGTACGTAGGGGTAACTACGTGCTTGTATCAGGATAATGTGTGTTGGCAACTGTCGTAAAAGTGAAGAGATGTAGGTGGATCCAGTTAGTAAGGTGTTTAGGGCAGGTGCCCATCGCCCTTTACGGGTTCGATCAGCCGATTGGAATTATGAGATGGGGAAGACTATCTAACAACTTCGCCAGATTCATCTCTTAACGAGTAGTAAAGTAGACTTACTTTACTTACACTAATAGTTAGGGATGGCCGTATGGTGGTTTACTTTTTGTCCAGGATAATTGCGGCTTCGGTGGAATATAGATAATAATGTAAAACGGGAAAATAATTTCAATAAAAAAAAGGAAATATACAGGGTGTCTCACCGGGAACTGAATCGATCGATATAGAGAAAAGTACGCATCAGAAATTTTTGAAAATTTTGGGAGTCACTAAAGTCAGTGTGGCCAATCCAACTAAAATAATTTCAAGCAGCTGGCACTTCCGCTTATACCGGAAGTCGATACCAACTTGCTTATTCTAAATGGAACACCCTATATATTTTAGGGTTTTCGAAAAGAGCGTAAAATTCTGAATCAAAAACATGTAGGATACCCTATGCCTAAATCCATCCGTTTCAGAGATATTTGACATTTTATAGAAAATTTGACAGGTGCAACGGTTTGCAAGAACCGTTATAACTTTCTTCGTGTAAAAGATCCTCATTTGCTTCTTGGCACATAAAAAGAACACAAGGAGAACTACGTTCTACAACTAAAATAAATTCAATAATATCATACCAAGTGTTCCGTTTTTCGCGTTACATTTTGTCAACTTCAAACCGCGAAAACTTGTTTGGGTCAAATGGAACACCCTGTATTTTTTTTACGTCAAGTTGTGTAAAATTGAATTCCCTTTTTTCTGATATTAGCATTGTGGGGTTAAAGTTTTCAACTGTTTGAAATATTTGCGATTTTATTAGAAATTCATGAATTTTTGTAATCATTTCATCAAAATAGCCATGATTAGAAACAATCAGTCATTATCTTATGTCAAAAAATGCCAGCACGTTTAAATTACACCCACGAAGACTTTTTAAATTTGTTTATTATTTATCGAGAATGTGATAAGGTAATATCAAGAACTTGCAGCACATTTGCTAATCGATATCCAGGAAAACGGAAGATAACACTAACACTGTAATATGCGTATTAATCGAATTGAAGATACAGCATGAACTAAAATAGCAGAGATAAGATCAATTTAAAACATGATTCCATTTTAATTTAATAATTGCTCAAAATTCCGCACCTTCGGATTAGTTCCTCATGGGTAGCTCTTCTAACTGAATTCTGTGATATGTTTTGAAATGCATTTCTTACTCTCTGCATACAATCTTCAATGGTTGTTAATGGGCTCTCATAAACTTTATTTTTAATAGTTCCCCAAATAAAATAATTCAGAACTGATAAGTCGGGCGAGCGAGGAGGCCATAAGAAAGGTCCATTATTGGCAATCCATTGATCATAAAAAGTTTCTTGTAAATAATTATTAATTAAATATGCGTTATGTGGGGGGGCACCGTCGTGCTGATAAAAAATGTTTCTATGTTCGGCGAGAGGTAAATTTTCTAAATAGTCATTATTCAAATTTTGTAAGATATTCAGATATCTTTCACCTAAAAAAAAACAAAAATTAGTAGAAGAGTAAATTTAATTTACCGTTTAAATTTTCCTGATAAAATTGTAATGCCACCACTCTATCGTTTCTTATGGCACAGTAAACATTGAACTGCCAACTTTCCTGAAAGTTTCGCTCTCTGAACATATGAGGATTTGAGTCACTCCAATAATGCGAATTGTGTCTATTAAAAAGTCCATTTTTAGTAAATTTTGCTTCATCTGTCCATATAATATTTCCCAAATAAGAATCGTCACCCTCAGACCTTATTAGAATAAACTCACAAAAATTTTGTCTTCTTAGGAAATCTGTTTCTTTTAATCCTTGAACCATATGGAATGAAAACGGGTGAAACTTATGTTTTAATAAGATTCTGTGAATTGAATCCTTGCATAGTCCCGATTCCAGAGCAGCTTGTCTTAATGACATCCTTGGAAATGCATGAAAATATCCCAGAATGACTATTTCAATGTTTTCGTCATCAAAAATAGGCTTTCTTCTTTGCATTTTTGCCTTGACAGAGCCATCATTTTTTAAATTTTCCAGTATGCGTTTTACAGTGTTTGGTGACGGTTTCCGTTTTTCTGGATATCGATTAGCAAATGTGCTGCAAGTTCTTGATATTACCTTATCACATTCTCCATAAATAATAAACAAATTTAAAAAATCTTCGTGGGTGTAATTTAAACGTGCTGGCATTTTTTGACGTAAGATAATGACTGATTGTTTCTAATCATGGCTATTTTGATGAAATGATTACAACAATTCATGAATTTCTAATAAAATCGCAAATATTTCAAAAAGTTGAAAACTTTAACCCCACAATGCTAATATCAGAAAAAAGGGAATTCAATTTTACACAACTTGACGTAAAACATTTGACCTAAACAAGTTTTCGCGGTTTGAAGTTGACAAAATGTAACGCGAAAAACGGAACACTTGGTATGATATTATTGAATTTATTTCAGTTGTAGAACGTAGTTCTCCTTGTGTTCTTTTTATGTGCCAAGAAGCAAATGAGGATCTTTTACACGAAGAAAGTTATAACGGTTCTTGCAAACCGTTGCACCTGTCAAATTTTCTATAAAATGTCAAATATCTCTGAAACGGATGGATTTAGGCATAGGGTATCCTACATGTTTTTGACTCAGAATTTTACGCTCTTTTCGAAAACCCTGAAATATATAGGGTGTTCCATTTAAAATAAGCAAGTTGGTATCGACTTCCGGTATAAGCGGAAGTGCCAGCTGCTTGTAATTATTTTAGTTGGATTGGCCACACTGACTTTAGTAACTCCCAAAATTTTCAAACATTTCTGATGCGTACTTTTCTCTATATCGATCAATTCAGTTCCCGGTGAGACACCCTGTATACATGTACCAGTGCTGAAGTAAAAAAATATATGTCTATACTAAAGAATAAAAGTTCCATCCTTTATAAAATTCAATCTGAGGTACCAAAAAGAAATAATAAAATATATTAGTATGCTTCTTATGTTCCAACACAAGGTGTTTCGCCCAAAACAACACAGACCAATTACTTCAAAACCAAAGATAATATTTGAACTCTGCGAAAAGGGTTAAGGAATACAACCTATATTAAAAGGTATAATAAAACCGAAAGCCAATCCTAATATATCATCTCTTAAGATAAGAGGAGCAGAAAAAAATATGTACTTGGAAGAAGAACTTAGAAGAAGATATTTTATTTCTAGTGTTAATCTAATTGTAGATGGGTTAAATATAATGCCTATTACCTTAATAGAAATGCCATATTTGAGAACAGAGCATTGCAGCCAGATATATTTTTTAATGAATTTAATGTCATAAATCTCTCCAAATTACGTAAAATTATTTTTGAACAACAAAATAAATATTTTGAGAATGAAATTGACTTTAAATTATTAAAAAATACGTTTGAAGTTATTGGGTATCCATTATTACATATTATTAACACGTCGTTGCAAAACGGAGAATTCCCAGAAACGTTGAAAACATCTCTAATAATTCCTGTGGCGAAAGTTCCAGGAACAAAATTAGCGGAAGAGCATAGACCTAAAGTAACATTAGCTTCACTGGAAAAAATTTTAGAAGTAGCAGTTCAGGACTAACTTACTGAATTTATAAACACTAATAAATTATTACACGAAAACCAGTCTGGATTTAGAGAAAATCATTCATGTGATACGGCTTTGCAAAAGATAATTAATGATTTTAGATATTCCATAGACAAAGGTGAAGCTGTGGTAACTGTCTTCCTCGATTTAAAACGAGCATTTGAAGTTGTCAACAGAGAGCTTTTACTAAATAAACTTTACTAGTGTTTTAGGATTGTTGACACGGCACAACAGTGGTTTAGATCCTATCTACATGGACGGAGTCACAAAACAAAATAAGTCTGAAAAACTTTTAAATGATAACGGAGTCCCACAAGGCAGCATACTGGGGCCTATGCTTTTCACGCTATTTATTAACGATATATTCCTAAGCGAATCAGAAAAATGCTTTTTGCCGATTATACTATCATATATTTATCTGGTTCTGATGTAAAGCAAGTGATTCGAAAAATTAACGGGACACTAGAAATAATTAATGAATGGTTTAACGAATGGGCTAGTGGTAAATGCTAAAAAGTCCAAATATATGATATTAGGTTCTAATAAATATTTAAATAAAAACATTGATGATACGTGTGTAAAATATAACGGAGAACATCTTGAATAGGTAATAACTACAAAATATCTGGGGATTATCATAGATTGTAAATTAGTATTTAATGACCATATAGATTACATAAGTAAGAAAATATCGAAAAAATTTGGATTTGCCTATCGTGTTAGTAAACATTTAACTTCATATACCAAGAAAACGATTTACAAGGGATATAACTTTTTAATTATTCAATTTACGACAAAAAGTAAAGTCTAGTAAAGTTGTGGATAATTCGATTCTAAACAAAAAACCTCTCTATAAACTTTTTGTAAGATGTCGTTACGGAGATATAGGGCAAAAACTGTTAGCACCACTTTTTTTAAGATGGCGGCGAAATAAGGTGGCCGCTGATACCGAAAACTCAATTTTAAACTTACACCGCCCTCCCCCTACACAACGAAAATATCTCGTCTTACCCAAAATGCAAGGTCAGCCTCAACAAATGTAACATTTCAATGGACTATATGGATAAGTGCATCGAGGTGAATGGGCTGAATGGTGGACATATTGAACATTTACTATGAAATAATTTTTTTTTGAGCTTCCTATACATTCTGTTCTTTATTTTTTAAACGATAATTTTGTTTAATTAAATTTTCCCTTCGTTTGTTTCTGAAATAAAATTTATTAACTTTATAATTTTGCTTTAATTCTATGTTGGAGTATCAAAATTAGAATTTTTTAATTGTCAAAAGTATTGTCGGTATCGACTCCCTACAATAAATTATGCGGTCGATTATTAAAGTGCGATTATCTAGAAAACGGTCAAGTTCTAAGGTTAATGACAAGTATAGTTTTTTTCGCCAAAATGAAGTAGGTTTAGGATTTTTTTTATAAAAAAAGCCTTAACATTTCGGGTAAAAAAGTTAGGCATACATTTACATCATAGGCATTGCTCATGTGGCGCCCTCTGGAATCTGTACAAAAAATGGGAGCAAATATGAATTTGTCATCTTAGAAAGCCCCTATTCACCAATTTTCATATCAATATTAGAAAAATATGACAAAATATAAAATATAATATTTACCGAACTGTATCTCTGTTAATATCATCTGTTGGACTAAGGTAAGTTTAGTTTTCCGCAATATTTTAATGTCAGAAATACACTGTTGCTCTATTAGTCGGGGAGCCCTCCCTAGCTGTACGTGCACCCCCCCACCGATCCTTGTGGACAATATTTTTCATAAAGATTAAAGACTAAGGAACAATTTAAGACATGTCCCCCCAAAAAAACTGGCTGTACTTTCAAAATGACGGCCATATGTTAAAAAAAACTGTTGCCAACTAAAAAAGATGGCCAAAAACTTTTTTCACAAGAAACAATGTGCATAAAATTTTCTACAATTTTGTTCCTATACAATATTTTGATAGGAGTTACCATTTTCCAGATAAATGAGTCCAAAATTAAGAAAACATGGAAATTCATATATCGGTAAATCACTTAGAGGAAATAACTGTGACAATTATTGTAAGGCGTATAATATAACTTTATATTAGTAACATAACAAAGAATAAAATAAACTGAAAAAAATTAATAATAATAATATTGTAATTTGCAGACATTTATCTCGAAAACGGTAACAATGATATCTGGAAAATGGTAACTCCTATCCAAATATTGTATATTGTGTAAAAAGTTTTTCTCCATCTTTTTTAGTTTTCGTGTTAAATGACAAAAACAATATTTGCATTTTTTTTTAAACGGACGCCATTTTGAAAGTAGAGCCAGTTTTTTTTTTGGGGACATGTCTTAAATTGTTCCTTAAGCTTTATATTTTATTTTAAGAGCTGAATCATTTATCTGGAAAATGGTAACTCCTATCCAAATATTGTATAGGAACAAAATTGTAGGAAATTTTATGCACTTTGCTTTTTGTGCAGAAAGTTTTTCTCGATCTTTTTTAGTTTTTGTGTTAAATGACAAAAACAATATTTGCAAATTTGTTTTTTTTTAACGGACGCCATTTTGTGCAGCCAATTTTTTTTTTTTGGGGACATGTCCAAGATTGTTCCTTAGGCTTTAATCTTTATGAAAAACAATGTCCCCAAGGATCGGGGGGGGGGGGGTGCACGGGCACTTAGGGCGGGCTCCCGTAGTATATGGACCGTTATTTAGGCTCCATCCTTGTATGACGGAAATAAACTGTGGAAGCCCGGCACCTTCGCCACATTATGAAATTTTCCAATTTATGATATTCTATTTAGTCCACTCCTGGGAGGCTTCTTTTTTAAGTTTTTTCTCTCAGTAAAACTGAGCTTCCTACTGTTGCTGCCAACATTTTACATTTGAGTCATTCTCCTTTTGGTCCTTTTATTAACAACAACAGAGGGTTGTTTGGGTTGATCTGCAATATTTCCGAATGAGACTGTTTGGTTAACCTTTTGTACAAACTTATCAATAGTTTTTTACATTGGTTTTTATAAATTGTGCTACAAAGATGGCTGCAAAAGTACGCGTGTGATTTCTGATTTTGATCGAAGTATGTTACTAAATAATCAATTAGTATTTATCTTGATATGAATAACTTTCCTCAGTGTATATTATAGACTATTATATTTTTTTATAAATGCTGCTAAGTTGTTTAACTAAACACACAAAGATACAATATATCAAAACTGCAATGTATAGTGCGTCTCTCAAATTCGAACAAACTTTACGTAGATCAAAATATATTAATTTCAGTTTAAAATAATATTAGGGTATATTTAATAAGACTGTTGAAAAAAATAAAAGTTTAAGTTGGACGTTGTCGACAGCGAATACCCATCTAAGGCAAGAAATTCTCTAATACTTAAAATTTTTATTTCAAATTTCAAATATGAAAATTCTTATGATGGATACTAAAATGGGGTATTTCATAATTTGTAGTTACATCAAATTGGCATTTTAAGACTAGTAATAACTAAGTGTATATAGAACGGCAATTTTGTTTTATGGGCGTTAAATATTTTTTAATTCAATTTGTAATTTGAAAATGGTACCTAGTTCCCGCTAAGGCAGTAACGTCAATGGTTACGCATGCGCAGTATAGTTCAGGCAGTAAATTTGTATGGCAGCCATGAAATACAAACTTCACCATTATATTGACATATGTCACTAACATTTTTTGTGCCGTTTTCGCTGCAGGTATTTTTCGAAAAATATAAATGTTTTACAATTGCATGTTTTTACGCTACTTGTTCTGAAATGCATTTTTTGCTTTTTTTTCGCTATTTTTCGACGATATCTCTAAAACGGTAAGAGCTATCCCAAAACAAAAAAATAGCGTAAAACGATTTCGTTTCATAATGAACCTGTTAGTTTCATCGGAAGTTTATTTTTTTTTTCGTTTCGGAGATATTAAGTGAAGTGTGTGGCGAAAAAATATAATAGTCCCGTTCAGTATTTTTTTTTTTAGAAATCGAAAGTAGAACAATTTTTAAGGCAATTTCCAAATTTTTATGTTTTTATTCGGACGTTTAAGCTCTTAAATAAATTACCAAATTCTTAAATAAATTGCCAAAGTTAGACCGCGCGAAAACGGGGTGGAGCTTTTCGCGTGACGTCAGTTTATAGATGCTAGGACAGTCGAGATTTAATAATGAAAAATTGGAGGTAAAATAAAATGGAATTTTAAGAAGAAGAGGTTCTGTGCAACTTTTCATAAAAATTGATAGTCTTTAAGTTATAACGACTTGAAAATTGGAATATTGGCTTAAAAAAGATATTTCAAAACGATATTCGTCAAATAACTTGAAAAATTGAATGAAAACATGCTAGAGACAAATAAGAAAGTTACTAAATTGAGGATGAATTTTTTTTTTTTTCTAATTTCTGTAGAGTTAATGGTTTCGGAGATCTGGAAGTATACAGGTGGCGTCCGAACGTCTATAAGACGAAGTAATTAATTTAAATGTTAACTATCTCAGAAACTATGGCACTTACGCCAAAAGTGGCAAGAACAAAAATGAAAGACTATTAATTATGCTTTCAAATGGTTTTTTTCTTCTATTTCTATAGCACAAAAAACAAAGAAGTTATGACAGAAACAATGTACTTTTTCAATTTTTTTTATGCAATGACGTTACCAATCGGCGAAGCTCTTTGTACTGAAACCCAATCTTTAACATTGAATATCTAAGGATTATATATAATTATGAAGCTGAAATTTTAACAGCTTATCTAGATGATCGAATTCTGTTGAATACCACTAAAAAAATAATAAAGGGGTCATTCCATATCAAATCAACCAAGCAAAAAAAAATTACCACTCAGATTTTAACGAATATTGGTACACATATTTAACCCCTCCAAGGTATTAAAAATCCAGAATTTCAAATTTTTCTGACGAGTAGTTTTTTTTCTATAGGACTCAAAAGAATAAAAAATTGACACATTTTATTACAACAGGGGTATTTTTAATAATTATTATCTCAGGATGCTGAAGAAGAAATTTTTTGTGTAAGCACTCGTTTTGTAGCTTATGGACTGAAGTTTATTTCTATTTAAAAAAATTGACATAATTTCTTTGTCTCAAGGTCACTCTCAAGATCATAAATACTCAAATGGTATTATCTAAAAAAGTAATTTTTTTTTTCAACTCAAAAAATTCAGTAATATTAACTGAACTTTCCTGTACCTCTGTGCCAATATTGAAAGTGGGGCGACGACAAATAAGTAAGTAAATAAATAATAAAAGTGTTTGTACATGCGCTGCATAAAATATCGCCTAACCGCGTCGCTCAGACCTGGCGCGCGACTAGCCTAGACCCGTCGTTTGCCGTGGATAGTGCATAGTTAGGTGTATATTTATCAGGTTTTGAACATTTTAAATCAAATTAAATTATATTACTGAATATTATCAATAGAGCAATGGATAAAAACCGACAAAATATGTTAAATCTGTGTTTTCTCGAGTCCGATTATTATAACGTAAAAGCAGAATGGTATTTTTTTGCTACCAGTCATGGCAAAAATGTATGTGATGGACTAGGTGAAACTGTAAAACGACTTGCGGCGAAAGCAAGTCTATAACGACCTTACTCTGATCAAATTTTAATACCTCGACAGCTATACAACTTCGTGACTGAGAGCATAAAAAATTTTAATATTATTTATTGCACAGATGATGACCATCAGCAGAATACTTTATACTTTATCTCTTGAAAGCAGATTTGACAAAGTGAAACCTTTCATGGAATTCAACAATACCATTGTTTCATACCTAAGAAAGATATGGTTTTGAGAGGAAAACTCTATTTAAATAGCAGTAAGAGTACTGAATTTAACCTTGGAGATGGTTTACCTAATATTGAATTTGAGGAAATTTCTGGCTTTGTCACTGCCATGTATCAAGATTTCTGGTGGCTAGGATGTGTACCCAAGGCCGTACCCAGGGGAGAGGGGGTTAGCGGGGTTCGAACCCCCCAGAATATATATACTTTTCATATCCAAAAGCTAACCTTTGGTGGAAATTGGTAAAAGAAAAGTGTATATTTACATTTACAAACATTTTTTGTTAGTCGACCCCTCCCCCCGAAACAAAATCCTGGAATAAACCTGAGGTTTTAAATGTCAACCCAAAAACAATACTACTTAAAGTGGATGCTGTCACTGAACCCGGAAGGGTCTACAAGTTTAGTGAAGCTGAAATGGCATTATCTGATACGGCTTCAGAATTGTATAAATAAAAATTATTAAACAAACAAATTTTTGTACTAGGTACCAGTGGTATCACCAATAAATGCGTACAACATATTTCATTCTATGTTAAGTACCCATTTAGTATTTAATTATGCTTATTATCGCAATCATGTTATCATGTATAACAAAAGTGGTTGTGACAGGGAAACGTGGGGGTGCGGGTGGTTACGCAAACCTATTTCCAAGACTAATAATAACAACTCTTTTGATTATGTAAATTCAAAATTATAAATTGCAAAATAAAATACTAAACTTTGCGATTAGTGTCTTGAAAGTACACATTGTCCTAAAATAATATTTTTTGTACAATGTTCCCGTTGTTGCCCCACTTTGAAATTGTATGCAATGGTAGATATGACCACCAGGGACAAATGCAATTTTTTTAATAATTTTCAAAAATATACTTTTTGAGAAAAATTACTTTTATATTTGTGACCTTGACCTCGACCTTTAAATTTTAGATTACAACATTTTTTAACTTTAAATAGAAAAATATTGCTTAAACACCATAAATTGACGTTTGTCCCACCCTTATATCTCGTACCGTTTTGGAGATATTGTGATTTAAAAATCCCTATTTTCCAAAATTACTGACTTTCTTTCAATTTTCAAAGACTTATTACTCAAGAACCAACAATAAAAAAAAATTAAAAAATTGAAATTTTCATGTTGTCGACAGGTACAACATTTTCACCAAAAATTATCAAAATCGGAGAAGTCAAGTTTCAAAATTTTATTTTTATTGGTTGATTTGGCATGGAATGACCCAAAGGAATTGTCGGTAACAAGCCCATTTCAGTATGATTGAATTTGCCAAAACTCTTTTTTTTTTAATTTTTTTGTCTTACGACAGGAATGAGGGAAATAGAAGGGACGGAGGACTTTTTTCGATCAAATTCGCCATTTTATCACCGTAATTAATCAGTAATTAACTGAAATTGATATTAAATACGATGACCTCTTAATATCGTGTACCTATTACCTAGACGCTCCAATAATCTCGGCCCTTTGGAGCAAACTTTTCTGGGAAAACGTGAAATTTCTTCCATTTTCCCAACAATCTCGATAATGATCAGTTTTTTCAAAATATTTGTAGACATAAATTTTAAGAGAAATAGATTTAGCTTTCCGACGCTTTTTTAAAAAAATTTTCTCTAACATAAAAACAATAAAGTTATAACCGAAAATATGCGCCTCTTCGCATTTTCATAAAATATTTATTTGCTAACTGGAAAAACATTAGTATTTGTACATTTGGTTATTGACAGGGCAGCAATCTAACAACAATAACATTACCTCTAACCATTGACGTTACGCGTTAATAAAATTTAAAATAAGTAGTATAGTTTTTGTGGATTTATTAATAAAGAACAAATATTAGGGTGATTTTAATTTTTGTTACGTTATCCTCGTATATTTCACTGTTAAAATTAGTTGCTATTTTTAAGTTTTTTACACACATGAAATAACCCCATTAAACAATAAGGCGTCGCCGACTGCAAATAAGTATTTGGACAATTAAAAAAAAATGTTAGCTGTGCACTTAATCTCACTCGCACTTATTAGTATATTAGCATGATCAACTATTAAGAATAGGTAATTTCTTATTTTTTCTTATTAAATATTATATATTGAATTTATTCAAAATAACCCTTTACCCTAATTATTAATATCAGAAATAAATCATATTGTTCTTAAATACTAAAATGTGATATCCTCAAATCTCAAAATAACTATATATAATTGTATACAATTACTTATACTATTTCTATATTTTTTATATCACCAAAACCCTTACCTGTCTGAATATAAATGGTAAAATTGCTTAATACATTTGTTTTTGTCAATTTTAACAATTGAAGAGCTAAGTGGATAAAGGTGTTATGTCACAAAAACACGTTATTGAGTAATTTAACTCGAAAGTTTTTTTTGTTATAACGACTATATAGCTTGCATTTTGCGATGATATTGACATTTGATGTACTTTTCAGAGACAAATAACTAAAGTTGCCAGTTATCATTATTTTCGAAAATTTTAAAAAATTAATGTACATAACACCTTTATCCGTTCATAAGTTTCTCTGAAATGAATAAGGAATTAGTGAATAAAAGTGTTAAGAAATTAAACATATTTAATTATTATTAAAACATTGTACAATTTTTAGGTAGTCGGACAGTTCTACGGTTTTGAGCCACAGTTTGGTCATTTCCAAGTATGTTGTGATAATACGGCCTTATCATTCATTTATGAATGGTAATTGTTCTTTAAGATTGGCCAGTTTTCCTACACTTAGGCTGCCCTTGTTTTCATTAAACACCGTTAGAGCAATACAGTCGGAATTTATCTTATGCATATTCCTTTTCTTTAAAATATCGACTTTGTAAAATGGAATCATTTCATCTAGTGATGTAATAGTAGCACCCATAGGTGCCATTTTATACCGTCGTGAAAATAAACCTTTTCATTGTTCAAGTTTTTCTTCCTGTTGTACAAATTGAGTTTTGAGGCAATTCCATCAATATCCTTGAAATGATTCTTCATATCTCTGACAACGGCGTCTTTGGAAGTTTTTAAAATTTCTCGATACTGGTCCGGAACGTAGATGTTTTGGTGTTTCCTTAAAATTTTCTCGACTCTGCCAAAGTCTCTGTCTGAATCTAAATATGAATGTCCCACCTCCGAAAATTTATGGTCGATAACTTTAAATTCTCTCTTTAAAATCAACAACTGGTAAAGTGTAATGATATTGAAGTTTTTATTTTGTCCACCACAGGAGTCGGGCCATATTATAATGTGATCGATCTTTTCTTGGAAATATTCATTGTAAATTTGTGAACAGGTATGTAAGCAACTAGCAATTTCTAGGCTTTCACGGCTGGGCATATCTTCAGTCCATGTGAAAAAGAACGTTTTTTTTTTCAGTATTTCTCAATGTATGTATGCCAAGGTTGTAAAACCACATTTGACGAAGGTAAAATGTTTTCGATGTACTTAATTTTGGCAGCGGCATGGTTTGCTAAAGATCTAAAGTAAGAAAGCAAATCGTTCTATCTACTGTAACTTTTGCTCCGTCACGCTTTTGTTGTTCGAAAGCTAGTTTGTAATTTTCTCCGTATTCTTTACTATTATTTATTTTATTATTTTTTTTTTCTTTTTTTTAACCCAATAGATGTAAGCATAGCGAACCTTGTAATTCTTAAACGATAACCTTACAAACCCAAATGACCTTTGACTTGATTGGCGTAATTATCATACTTATTATTTTTTCCGCAAGAATTTCGGAATTCGCCAGATTTGCTTTAAACAATTTAATGCTCTTTCAAAATATTGGGTGAGCAGAAGCCATACCAGTTATCAGTTTTGCTCTTGACATAAAAATTTCTACGGTCCAGCCCTCTTCTACTTGTCAGCATAAAAATGTTTGTACAAAAATCAACACCGCAAAGCGTCACTTTCCAGTATTTCTGATTTACAGACTAATTTGCTAGAATACTTTGATAAATTCGTATTTTATTATTGAATTTTATATTGATAATGTTTTGTTTTTAAAACATTATTAAAACTTGCCTGGGAAGAAATTGCCACTATGTGACTGATTTCTGCTGAATTGCCAAAAGGTATAAATGTGTTTACAGCAATTAGATACTCAAGTACCATCTCGACTCTTGTACCATCTCATACCATTTCGAAATTGAACGAAATGAATATATGGATTAAAACACTATAAGCACTATTTCCAAATATCAGCCAATTTATAAACATCTTATATGATTCATGAAATCGTTTATTCATTGCCATTTGTAATATCGGTTTACTACGACTGGCCATTTTCACTATAATAGTAAGAAACACTTAACACAACTTGTCACATTACTGTCAATATAACATAACTTTAAAAGCAAAGTGTTTTGGATTAAAACAATTTAATATCGCACAGTAATGGATAAAGGTGGTATGTGATCATGACACCTTTATCCATTAAATTATATAAAAACCATATGTACATAACACCTTTATCAAACATTAAAACGCATTTAGGAAACGTTTATTATCCCAAAAACTTATTGAAATAGTTGTCTGTGTAGAAATCTTTTTCTTTAAGAGAAAATCATAATTATATTACCTCTCATATAAGAAGGTGCGTTATTTAGAGGCCTTATTTTGTGGAACGCTCTCATACAATTTTTGAAATCTGCTGTAGACGCGGACTAGTTTAGGATATCCACTGGCAGAAAACGTCAGCGGCAGGGTTTCGAGTAACCTGTCAGAACTGTGCCAAAGGCCAAAACTACCCCTCATTCTGTCTATTTATTCGACCGTCGGGATTAAAAGATAATTATAAATTCGTTATACTGAGGCTGATGTATAGGAGCTCAAAGTAATCTGGCGGACAGCGGCGTACAGTAAAAAATTAGAACTTTTTTTATTAAACGAAAATTACATCATTACATTAACTACGTGATTTATATTTTATCAGGGTGTTTTTAAATTTAAGAGGTCTAATTGTATAGTGTTACCTGTTCAAAACTGTTGTTGTCTTAATGTTTACTAAAGAAAATAAAAATTCGCAGGATAAGAATTTTTCGTTAAAAATCATGATGCCAGGATAATTGGCAGTGCATATAGAGTTGCCTATATCATATTGAAAATACAATATCTAAACTGATAGACACCAAAAAAGGTAATAAATAGAATTTGTTTAGCGGAGAATACATTCAAAGCTATGTGGTGGCTATATGAATGACATTACGAAATCAACCAATGCAAGAAATGTTCGAGAATCCCGAAAACACTGAAAATGACTTCATCCAATTCTAATTTTATAGGGGCTGTTTATTAGATTATCTACAGTTTTATAATGACATCCTTTTTTGAAATTACCACCTTACTACCTTTATCGATTTTCAAGTAAAAGCAATTTCCTTCAGATACTGTTTGATATATTTTTTTCCTTCTTCTTGTAGATTTTGATTTTTTTCTTGTTATTAATGACACAGCCCCACAAAAAAAAAAAAGTTCAAAGCAGCAAACCAGACCCATGTATCCCTATGTATTCTCGGTCGCTGAATCCGAATCCGGGGTAAAAAAAAAATCGTACACCCCCAAAATCATTAGCTAGAGCCTGAAATGGGGTAAAAAGAATATTAGGCTACGAAAATAGTTGTTACATCTTAATCAATCGAATTATACAAATCAAGGTTAAACAGCAGCGTACATACAATAGATATGAAACACACCCCCAGGGAGGGGCGAAAACTAGCCCCCATATATAAAAAAATCGATCTAAAACAGCAATGACTGCTGAAAAAGCTCTAAATGTCTAAGTTTTGTTAAAGTGATAGGAAACCGCATCAGGTCCGACGTAATCTTCATAAACTGCCCCTATAGAGTTGAGAACAACCACCCCCAAGTTTAAAGGATACGAGAAAGACAAGAAAAAACGTAAAATGCAACAGGATTTCTATTTTCATGGATGCTATGATTGGCTGAAATTGCGTAGTACTCTAAAATAGAATTAGAAACTTACGTACCATCAACATTCTACAGTGTCAACCCTCAGATGGTGTGAAAATTACCCCCTATGTAAGGTTTGACTATAAAAAGTTACAGTGACTTCTATAAAAATTCGAAACACCTGCGTTGTGTGGAAGAGAGAAGAAACTAGACTATATTCGACGCTGTGCTTGAAAACCACCCCTATAAAAAAAAAACTATGGAAATGAAACGAATAAGCAACAGTATAGCGTTTTCGTTACATCTTGAATTACGGTAGTTTACATCCTTTCTGGGGGTGTTACTTAATAACATTTATAGGACATGAGTTTCAAACTCTAAGTGTGCAATGTGATTTTTGCCAATCATAGCATTCATAAAAATGTAAATCTGGTTAGTTTCTCTCTGTTTTTCCTGCATCCTACCTGTGGGGGTGGTTTTCAAGCACATCGTCGAACATAGTCTAGTTTCTTCTCTCTTCCACACAACGCAGGTGTTTCGAATTTTTATAGAAGTTACTGTAACTTTTTATTGTTAAATCTTACATAGTTTTCACACCCTCTGAGGGTTGACAGTGTAGGATGTTGATGGTACGTAAGTTTCTGGTTCTATTTTAGAGTACTACGCAATTTCAGCCAATCATAGCATCCATGAAAATAGAAATCCTGTTGGATTTTACGTTTTTTCTTGTTTTTCTCATGTCCTTTAAACTTAAAGGTGGTTGTTCTCAACCCTATAGGGGCAGTTTAAGAAGATTACGTCAGACCTGATGTAGCTTCTTAACACTTTAACAAAACTTAGACATTTCGAGCTTTTTCAGCAGTCATTGTTGTTTTGGATCGATTTTTTCATATATGGAGCTAGTCTTCGCCCCTCCCTGGGGGTGTGTTTCATATATATTGTATGTATGCTGCTGTTTAATCTTAATTTGTATAATTCGATTGATTAAGAAGTAACAACTATTCTGGTAGCTTAATCTTCTTTTTATCCCATTTCAGGGATGTTTTTTGGCTCTAGCTAATGATTTTGGGGGCGTACGATTTTTTTTTATTCGGATTCAGCGACCGAAAATACATAGGATACATGGGTCTGGTTCGCTGCTTTGAACTTTTATTTTTTTTTTGTGGGACTGTGTAATATTTAAAGATATTTATCTTCTGCATGCCACTCTGACAAAACCGTTACACAAAACTGCTGCCTAAGGAATCATTACTTCCACATCCAGATTTATTCTCTAAGCCTCTTAAAAATTACGATATTATATTTGCACTGCACTATGTTGGTAGAAATAATTGTTTATAGAACATTAATAATATAATATTTGAAATCGTCTACCCCAAAAACCTATAAAACGATATATCCACGATAGTGGGGGTAGTAGGACAGGGGCTGTTGCCACAAGAAAAAATTGAGGCTTTCTTGTATAAGCACTAAATCACACAATGCACAATTTTATTTTTTTATCCCCTTTAATAATTGGGACGGGTGGTAATGTTAGTGGTAGAGGGGGTAGCCAAAAAGAAATTGAGGGCCTTAGTTTTTGTATACCTACACGCCAAATCCCCATTTTTTTTGTCTTTAATAATGGGGTGGGGGTGGTAAAGGTAGGATGACTAAAGCAAAAACAAATGTTGAGGCCTTTGGTTCATGTATACACATTAAATCACTATTTTTTTCTCGATTTAATAACGGGGCGACAAAATATTTTGGGCCTTTTGGTTCTTGTATCCACAGTAAATCACAATTTTATTTTTTATCCACCACCCCCCCTTTTGTGTGGGGGTGGTGGAAGTGTGGTTAATGTGTGTGGTTAATTCAAGAATAAGATTTGGGGCCTTTGGTTCTTGTATATACATACGAAATCACAATTTTATGCTTTACCCCCTTGGGTGGTAATTGGGGTGGCTGATTCCCAAAAAAACATTTTGAGATTTTGGCTTCCCGTACACACATCAACTCCCAATTTTATGGAATAAGATCAAAATATAATCTAGCTCTAGATTACGTTATCTAATATATAAAAATCTCGTGTCACAGTGTTTGTTATCGAACTCCTCCGAAACGGCTTGACCGATTTTTATGAAATTTTTGGTGTATATTTGGTAGGTCTGGCTATTTTTTATACCCCTAGGTGATAAGGATGGCCCTATCCAGAAATTTTCTTTTTATTTTTTGGACAAAAATTTATAATTTATATGGCAAAACAACGTTTGCTGGGTCAGCTAGTAATGTATAAGTTTACCAAACAAGTCAAAATCATAAACGGTTCCAGAGTAATCATGCGCACAAATAAAAGTTACAAACAGACAGAACGACAGACACAGAATTCTTTGTTAGCTTAAACTTAAAAATTTCCACGTTTCATGATATTTTAAGCCTATTTGAACAAAAAAAGATTTCAAATTTTTTTTTCACCGTTACCATACTTAATTAATAGTCCACAGTACAGCACTTTTTTTTTAATGATTACTAACAGGCTAAATTTTTGTGAGTAGCTGCGTTTTGACGAGATGCCCAACTTTTCTCTCTGCGAAAATTCTCGATAGTAATAGCTATATGAGCTGCGCTTGGGTATATATGTCGATTGCGTGATTGTTCAAATTTTATTACTAACAGTTAGTTTTTTAGTTAAATCTTCAGATAATTTGATAAAAAACGCAAAATCGATGGTTTGACCGAAGCGTCCCCCTCCCCCAACATGTCCAAGTAAAAAAAGTATTAAAAGGGTACCTTGGCAGTCAGAAGATAATTCTTCAAAAGATGGACTTTGAGGACCATCGAAACAATAATATTCATATTTGCTATCAATTATTGTCCATCCATAATTTTCTGGCGTTTTTTCGGTGGGGCTGCGCTTGTGTGTATTACACCATACACTGCAGATGTATTGTGTTCTCTTGATTTGCTGCAGCAATTCTTGTTTCGTTGGTGGTAAACTTTGTTTTTAAATTCCTTTGTTTTCATTTCTGCATTTATAGCCTTTTTCAAACAATTCGTACCGTCCTTTATTAATGTCAATTTTGTTTTTAATGCATACATACTACACACATACTCTTCAGTGATTTGAAATACCTTGCTCGATATTGTTAATTCAGTACGCCCATTGTGTAGGAGTTGCATAAAAGCCTTTTGAAATTTAGTATTTTTTTCTTAAATATTAAATGGGTTATAATCGTTGTAATCGTTCCCCGTAAAAATATGGCATATAGCGAGTGGACAAGATAATTTTTCTCCAAGCTTGGCATAAATTTCATTGATGTTAAGGTACAATTTTTTTTTACCTGTACTTAAATTAATAATTACTTCAATTTTGTCTTTAAGGTATTTAAAATTCGATAACATTATCACAGGTATATCAGAATCCGTTAAATCTTAAAATAATGTAGGTATTATTTAATTACTTTATGTAGCAATTAAAAAATATTTTTTCATTTCATTTCAATTTGATACTGTGTTATACGGTGTGACTCACTTAAGATGAAGGCACCCTTCTAACTTTTTTATTTATTTTTTCCGATTTGAATCAAATTTTGCTCAATTATAGAACAAATTAAGATCTAATTATGACAAGAAAAACATTCGTCCTCCTATAAATGCAAAGCCACCTACCTGCAGTACCAAAGCATGCGGAAATAAATCAAGATATCATATTAGGTATTTTTTTATCGGAAAATTTCGTTAATGAAACTTGTTCAGAATTGTCCAAAAACCGTAAGAAAAAAAAATTAATCAAAATTTAAAAAATGTTGAGTAGTACAGTAGTGTTACAAAGTTAAAAATAAGTTTTTTCAATTTTTTATTAATATATATACCACTTTTTTATAGGACATAAGTAAAATCGTGTTTCACATTTTATTCCCAAGAGAACAAAACGAGAATTATGTTGTTAGTAATGAGAAAAGTGTTACCGTGGGACTGACAATTTCCGAGCGTAGGACTGGAAAAACATACCATTCAATCTGTAGGACAATGTGGCTATTTGATTTTAAAAACATTTATTAAGCAATAGTAAACAAATCAGCTTGTCAGTAATCATTTTTTTGACCTCGTTATTTGGACATGTTGGGGATGGTGGACGCTTTGGTCAAACCATCGATTTTATAGGACAAACGTTTTTTCGTGTTTTTTATCAAATTATCTTGAGATTTAACTAAAAAACTAACTGTTAGTAACAAAATTTGAACAATCATCCAATCGACATATATACCCAAGCGCAGCTCATATAACTATCACTATCAAGAATTTTCGCAGAGAGAAAAGATGGGCGTCTCGTCAAAACGAAGCTACTCACGAAAATTCAGCCTGTTAGTAATCATTAAAAAATAGGGTGCTGTACTGTGCACTATAAATAACTAGGTAGTTAATTGAACTTTCAACATGTTCTATAATTTCTTATAAAACTCCGTCAGAGGAAAGTAGTGCAAATTTTAATCACTTTTTCGGGATACTATGTTCCTCTTTATCAAACGATCCTGAGATGATTTTCCACAATGTTGATGACTCTGAGGAACATTATTTGTTGATCAACTATTAGCAGTTAATTGATTGAGTTTCTTATATTGTAAAGATATTTATTTTATTTATTTAGCATGAACTTGCTACAAATATATTCATCTAAAAATCACACCATTTCGCACACTCTAAATTACTTAACTTTTTGAAAAATTTGTATGGCTGTATTTCAAGAATACTTCATTTACTGTATGGATATTTTATTTGCAAACCAAGTCATTTTCGTTTTGCCTATTGTGTAAGTTTATCTAAAATAATAGAAATTTTGTTATTATAATTTGAATAAAATTTGTAAAATTTCAATTACTTTTACAGGATTTTAAAAACACGGCATCTATAATTAAAAATCGTGCTAAGTTTAACTCTTCGTTGAGTGAAGATTAAACAATATATGGGGTGCTATTAAAATAAAAAGTTAATTGAGCCGGTAGTGTATTTTTGGGTCTGATTTGGTCAAAATATATTTTTATGCGAAGTATGCTGTATTCTAATTTCAAACAAAGAAAAAAGTAGTGGTGTTCCTGGTCTCGTAGGCACCTGGTATAATAATAATAATAATAATATAATTTTTTTCTTCATCCTTTTCAAAATGATTGAGTGTTGTAGCCGCAAGATCAATTATAAGGAAGGTCAGAACTCTACAGTAACTACAGAGGTCTGTCGAAGGTGGCGTAAACCCAACAAGGCGTAGTAATTTGTTACACTAGTATCTCCTCATTTCTACAGGAACAACAATAAATAGGGCGTACTACTTAAATACGAATTTATACGGTAGGTGCGAGATGTATAAGACCAATTAGACTTGGCTCATAAAATTCCAGCTCAGCAGGGAAAGATTACTTGAGTTGGTTGCAGAGGAATTGAAAATTGGGTCAGCGAAGTTTGCAGTATTAGGATATTGGCAGAATTATGTACTGTTTTTAATAAAAAATGCCAATAATTCCTTCAAAAATTATTTAGAAATTTACAGAGAGGTTTTGCTGCATAATAGCTAATAGTCCAGTGTTTGACGGTAAAAATAGGGTATTTATTTCCTCTGAATTCTTTCGGATAACATCTATTTTGATGAAAATTTGTAATTAAGCTTACCTAACCCTCCTCTTCAAAAGTTATATGTTTCTGATGTGTGCTTTTTGTTTTTTTGGGGAGAATAAATTTAAAAACATAGATTTAAGCGTTACACAGATTAAAATCATGTTTAAATATGTAGAACAAACATTATTTCATGTCCTGGAATATAATTTATGAGGTGTTACAACGTTTCAACCCTTTGAAACCACCTCTCATCACGAATTTTTTTAAAGAATTAGTTTTCAGCAGCTTGAAATGTTTTAATGGTGCATTTATAATGAATTAAAATCCCGCCACTGTTTATAATACAATTTATGATTTATTGTAACATTTTATCCATTACAAACCGCCCTCGTGATAAAATTAACTACCATATTTACTTAAAATTAAAAACTGAAATTATTGAATGAGTTTAAAGGGGAAAAATAACAATTTTATTTACATTATAATAGCATGTTTTATTACTGAAAATCTATGGATCATCAGCAGAACTATCATCACTATCATCGACCTCCTCCTCTTGGTCTGTAATTGGAAGACAATTTTGACAGTTGTCACCGGAGCATGTTCCGCATGTTGCGTTACAAAAAAATCCAACTTTTCGGCAACTACCAGCTCCGCCGCATCCTTTTTTGCAATTACAAAATATCATTTTGAGGAGTTCTTCCGGTGCAGGCATATCCAGTATTTTGATTGGTAGTAAAAATCCTTCATTATTAATCCATCCCCCTCAGTTGGACGAATATTTTTGTTCCCAAGCCACATCTCGGTTTGTAAATAAACCCTCTTAATGTACTCATTCAGAGCATTAACTGTCGGAACGATGATAATCTCACAGCACTGTTTTTAGTGGTAGCCTTAATAAAGGAATCACAGCGCATGTGCTCTGAAAACGCTGATAAGTCTTCGACACGGCTCAATTTTTTTAACTGTATCTCCTTAGTAGCTCCGCACAGTAATATTGTGAGTACCTACCGACTTCTAAAAATTTCTTCCATTTCTGAAGTGCTATCATAAAATATCTCCACCTGATCTCTTAAATCCCGGTTTTCTATAAGGTCGAAAAAATTTGTTTTGCCTTTATTGTAGAACGCGGACGTTGTATCACATCCAGTGAAACGATGCGAAAAAAGGATTAATTTCGCACTGTTTGGATGATTCATCTCAAAACTTTTCGAGGAATACACCATCGAAGGAACATTTTGTTTTCCTAATTTCAGGAAATAAATTTCTTCGTCGACCTTTGCTCTGGCAGTCAAAATTACTAAGATATCTTCCGCAACTATAACTTTTTGTAATCTCGAGTCATCCTGAATGGCTATTTCAACTATTAATTCGTCAGCTTCCCCTTTTCCTTGATAGCATTTGATAGATTTTTTCTGTAATTCCTCAATAAGATACGTTATAAATCTGCTTTTATTTTTGTAGTTTGTTAAAAATTTGTCTTGACTAACAATTACTGACATTACATGTTCCGAAAATTTCACCGAAATAGAGCGATTAGTTTTTCAACGATAACTTCCTTCATTTTTAAGCTATTCAATCGCTCCTAAAATTAGAGAATTTTAAGGGCTACAAGGCTTGTAAAGTTGAACTTCCTTGAACCCTTCGTATTTGAGATTTTTGAGTTTAAAGGGCTCGGGGAAGGTGGTCCTCGCACTCAAATGTAAACTTATAACGTTGTTTTTTTTTCCCACAGCGGCATCGACTGCTCAGGTCATTAGCCGCTCCCTCCACCAATCATTCTCTTCAAGGACAATTCTCTTCACTATATTCTGTAGATCCAGTTTTCCTTAAAATTATTACAATTTTTTGAAAATACCAATTTCCTTGATAAAAGTTAATATTCTTTCCACCTCTGTTCTTCCATTACTTAAACATTTCCTCAAGGTGTTTGGTACATGTAAATGTTGCCGTGCTTGACTAAATTCATGACATTCTAAAAGGATATGTCTGACAGTGAGTATTGCATTACAGCTATCACATCTTGGTTGTTGTTCTCTCCTTAAGAGATGAAAGGAAGTGAGGTGACTATGGCCTATTCTTAATCGGGTTAACACGACTTTTTCTCGCCTTGTAAGTTTGCCGGGGGGTTCTCATTTGACTATTTCTTGTTTGACAGCTCTTAGTTTGCATTCAGTCCTATCCCATTCTTCCTGCCACAAGTTTGCTGTAACTTTTTCAGAAATCAGTCGTAGATCTGAATGCCGTACTAAATTAGTGTCTACTAATTCCAGATCGGCTGCCTGTCGTGCTGCATTATCAGCTATTTCATTTCCGGTTATACCAAGATGACTTGGAGTCCAAATGAAACAGATCTTTTTGTGTGTTTCATTCAGCCATTCTAAAAGGGATATAATTCTTTGTACCAGCGGATCTTTGGAAAATATATCATTTATTGCCTGAAGGGAGCTGAGTGAATCACTTATAATTAATATGTTAGTAGCATTTAACGTTTCTGAGAACCTTAGTGCCTGCCATATGCTGTATAGTTCAGCCGTATATATGCTGGCCATTGATGGTAGTGACCACATATGTGATTCTTCTCGAATCGAAAAAGCTCATCCCACCCCTTGAGGTGTTTTGGATCCGTCCGTGTAAATCTCTACTGCGGGTTGATAATCATTAAGAATTTCCTTAAAACTGTTTCTTATAACACCTGGATTTGTATTATTTTTTGGGTAAGATGTTAGGTCTAAATTAATCCTAGGTGGTGTTATTGTCCAAGGCGGTATTTCACAGAAACCTAAAGGTAAGACTTCTGGAAGATGTAGTCCTAATTGGGTCATAAGTTCACTGGCTCGTATTCCCACTGGTCGAGTAATAGATGTTCGAGATTCATATATATCTTCGATTTCATTATGAAAAAGTATAGAATGGACAGGATGGTTTGGGAGAGCCCATATTTTTCCTACATAGTTTAGAAGTAGACGCTGCCTTCTGTATTTTAAAGGTGGAACTCCGGCATCGCAGCATATGGATGTCAATGGGCTTGTGCGGAAAGCACCAGTAGCTATTCTTAATGCTGTGCAGTGGATGGAGTCCAGAATACGTAGGCGTGATTGTCTAGCTGAGCTATATACAATGCAACCATAATCTATTTTAGGTAGTATTAGTGCTGTATATAATCTAAGAAGCATCTCTCGATCTGATCCCCAATCAATATTTGCCATGCAGCGTAGAATATTTAAGCTTTTCTTTGCTCTTACTGCAAGATCTGTAATATGGGGTACCCACGTCAATTTTGAGTCATAAATTAGTCCAAGGACCTTGGCTGTTGGACGAACTTCGATTATTGTGTTATTAATAATTAATTGGGGCTCCATGTGTTGACCCCTTAATCGACAAAAATGTACGCAAAATGTTTTGGATGATGACAGTTTAAACCCCAGACTTTCAGCCTTTTCCTCTATTATGTTAATATTGGTTTGTAATGTTCCTTCTAGGTCATCAGAAGATTTTCCAGGTAAGTATATGACTAAATCATCTACAAAAAGACCCCCGTTTACTGGATGTGATATGGATGAAATAAGCTCATCTACCGCTATAAGAAATAGTGTTGCACTCAAATTGGATCCTTGGGGTATTCCATTTTCAAGTTCATGAG
Source organism: Rutpela maculata (assembly GCA_936432065.2). Lineage (NCBI taxonomy): Eukaryota > Metazoa > Arthropoda > Insecta > Coleoptera > Cerambycidae > Rutpela > Rutpela maculata. The sequence goes on along the minus strand of OW386285.2, from coordinate 383,461,130 downwards.
TGTCAGAAAGAGTACTCGGAAATGACGATTTCTGAGAAAGCTCATTATAAACTTTGGTAGGCGGCCTTTGAATCCCCAGTCATAAATTTTCTTAAGGATTCCGTATCTCCAGGTGGTGTCATAGGCTTTCTCGATATCGAAGAATACTGCAAGAAGATGCTGTCGTTGCGCAAAAGCATTTTGAACAGCATCCTCAAACAGCACCATTTGGTCTGTGGTACACCTGTTTCTACGAAAACCCATTTGGAAATTTGATAGGAGGTTTCGTCTTTCTAGTACCCACATTAAACGGGTATTAATCATTTTTTCTAGAACTTTACTTAAACAGTTGGTAAACGATATGGGGCGATAACTAGAGGGTAATTGAAGGTTTTTACCCTCCTTCGGTATAGGTATCACAAAAGCTTCGCGCCACTGATCAGGGTATGTACCTTCCTTCCATATCAAGTTGAAAAGTTCTAGGATTTTCATTTTATATGATTGGGGTAGCTGTTTCAAGAATTCATAGCAGATTCTATCCGGACCTGGGGAAGTATTTATCGTATTTGCTAAGGCTTCTTCCAGTTCTACAATTTTAAATTCGTCATTGTATGCCTCTGATTCATGCGATGTAAAGTCTAGCTCAGTCTCTAATGTATTTCTAACATTTTGGAATCTTTCCGTATAATGTTCTGAGCTACTAGCGTTTTCATAATGTTTGCCTAGAATTTGTACAATTTGATCCACGTCGGACACCAGTCTGCCTTCATGGTTGAGAACTGGCGACATAAGAGGTGTTCTGCGTCCAGAAATCGCTCGTACTTTATGCCAAACTTCAGTTGTTGATGTTTCGTTCGTAATAGAGGATATATAGTTTTCCCAAGAGGCCTTTCTGCTAGGAAGTATAGTTCTACGAGCTTTGGCACGAGCTCTCTTAAAAGTGATCATGTTTTCCCTAGTAGGGTGTCTCTTGAAAATATTTAACGCATGTTTTTTAGCTTTTACTGCCTCATTAACAGCATCATTCCACCATGGTACTGCTTTATTTGACGGTCTGCCAGATGTCTGCGGAACTGCCTTCTCTGCTGCTTGCAATATGTCATTGGTAATTATATCTACTGATACTTCAACATCCTCTACAAGATCTATTTCATTTAGACTTGAGCGGTATAAGGGCCAGTTGGCCTGTTCTAGTTTCCATTTCTTCATCTGATTTTCATTATTTATTGGCTTTGGTGTGTAATTTATAGTGATAGGGAAGTGATCTGAAAATAGCTGGTCATCAAGAACAGACCAGGCAAGTCGTGTAGCTAGAGTAGCGGAACAAAATGACAAATCAATAGATGAGAAGTTATTAGAACGAGAATTGAGGTATGTTCCGTCTCCTGAATTAAGCAAAAACAAATTGTACTCATCCAACACTTGTTCAATGAGTCTTCCCCTTCTATCAAGTCTCTCGGATCCCCAGATAGGGTTGTGCGAGTTAAAATCTCCTACAATTAGAGCTGGCTGAGGCAACTGAGATACAATCTCCCTCAACTCGTCTAGCTCCCATTCGGCATTTGGTAAGTAAATATTGCAAATTGTTGCTTTGAATGGGTAGGAAACCTGTATTGCTACTACCTGAAGTTCTGATCTTATGGGGATGTTGCGAATCTGAAGGTTACTCATAAAATAAATTGCGACCCCCACCTTGTGCCCTTTGAATTGGCTGTACGTCTTTTCTAAAGTAATTATATCCTCTTAGTTGAAAGTGTTCACCAGGTCTAAGGTGCGTTTCTTGCAAACAGATACAGAAGGGTTTTCTTTCCATAAGAAGTCTCTTTAATTCAAAATAATGAGGTTTTACGCCATTACAATTCCATTGCAATATATTATGCAGCTCTATATTGCAGGGAATTTTCCAACACATGCTGCTTATAAAGAGACTTTACGTATATGAATACATAAACTAGTACTATATATCTTAAAAGTTTAGAGAATAAAATGTTACTACAGATATATGTAAATTGAATGAGTACGACATGTAAAAAGATCATGGAGGTTGATGTGTGGGTAGGGGACAAAAACTGATAGAAAATATCACAGTAAAGATGACTAGAAGTATATAGCATTGACAGATACTTGTAATACAAGTAGCTTCGATGTGGTTGCAATGTATATGCTCCAAACCTGAAGGGTGTATAAATACTTTTTAAAAATATATAATTGTAGATGGGACAATAACATGACGAACAAATAGAAATATTTATATACAGTGCGAATGTATATACATAGAAAATATCACATTTATATTCCCAACAGATAGCCGGAGGCTATTCTGTACCTTTTCTTCTTCGGCCTCTTTTCGGTCTAGGTTTTCGCCTTGTTGTACGGGGGTTAGCAAGTTCTGAGTCTTGAGTGTAGCTTTCATCTGTTTCTGACATATCTACGTCGAGCGTAGAGTCACCTGTTTTAGGGTTTGTTACCCCGCGTTTTCTCTTCTCTTCTCTTTGAAGTGGATCTGAAGATAAAGGTCGCTTTTCATTAGAACGTTTTGACTCAGTGTTATCTGTAGAAACGTTTCCATTTAATATTCTTGTGCATATTTGAACAATTTCAGGGATCATTTCTTTGACTATATCTTTTATATATGTTTGTGTCATGGGCGGCATTGAAGTTACAGCTCTTGCATACGTAATATTTTGGGAAGTTGAATTGTTTGGTCCTCTGACTTTCCTTCGGGCTTCTGCAAAAGATATTTTCTCTTCAGTTTTGATTCTCTGGATAGCCATTTCTTCTTTATAAATCGGACAGTCTTTTGATCTATTAGAATGTGCCCCTTCACAGTTCACGCATTTTAAAGATTTTGTGCATTCTGAATTAGGATGTGGCTCTTTTCCGCATATCTGGCAAACCTCCTTTTGAGTACATCTTAGAGAAGTGTGCCCAAACTTTTGGCATTTAAAACATCTTAATGGTGCTGGTATATATGGTCTTACAGTAATAGAATGAAAACCAGTTTTAATTTTTTTAGGCAAAGTATCTCTATTAAACGTTAGGATTAAAGAGGCTGACTCCACTCTTTTCTCTTCTCTCATCATTGTAATTCTTTTCACTTCAATTACACCCTGATCTAGTAAATTTTCTGAGATCTCCGCTACACTACAATTCAGTAAATCTCTGCACGTGATAACGCCCTTGGAGTAATTAAGACTATTATGAGGTGTAACAGTGACTTCAAATTCATGGAATTTCTTTAGCCCAAGCAATTTCTTAGCTTGGGCCACTAACTTTGCTTCAATCAAAAGGCCATCGTTTATCTTTTTAGCACTATTTACCTGTCCTATTTGTCCTGTCAGAATTTTGTCTATTAAAAATGGACTAACGCTAGTAAAGTCTCCTTCCTTCCGTTTAATAACCAAATATCTTGGCAAAATACCTTCACTATCGATATCAATTTTTCCACCACTCGGATTTTCTGGAGATGATTTTTTGGGGAAATCATCACTACCCCTGTCCACAGTTTCGGGAGTGGACGTACCCGTTTTTTGAGTATTTGAAGCCATGCAGGTCCCACGAGTCGGGAAGTTCTGGATACAACTGCGGCAGTGCTCCCTTACCGCAGAGGGGGAATGTACTCCGAAGGTCCCCAGGTATTCGGAGGTAGCCGTTTGCGACTCACTGACGCAGAGTCATTCATCTCTCAGCACGGCAAACACTTTAGATTTCGGATTATTTTTTCGAGGTTTACTCTTCTAGATCCATCATGTTCTGTTAAAACAGGGTAACCTCTAGTCGGATGTGGCTCTTCACCACGCATGATGGTCTTGTAAGTGCAGAGGCTGTGGAATGCGCATAACACTTACCGAGGTGCTGTTTTTCGTTTCTCCCCTGCGGCCTTACCGGCATGGGTGGCCCTACCAGGAGCTAGATGCTCCAGCCGGCATTGCCCGCAGGTTCATTGAACTTACTTAAGCACCCCCTACCCCTTATAACGTTGTTATCTCAATTAATTTGTATACTAGAGAAATTAAAAAAAAAAACAAAATTTTCAGCAAAAGAAAAACTAAATTTTTGTACTCTAGTATTTTTTACGTATCTTCTTTAGTTTTTGAATTATTGTGAAAAAATGAAAATTTTTTAAAAAATTTCAAAAATCATTTCAAATTTGAATCAAACTTTTTTTCAAATCTAAGCATCCCAAACCTATCAAACTTCTGGAACATATTATTAGTACTTAAATAAAGTAAATTGTAAATGAATTAAGTTCAATTTCAATTCTTGCGATGAAGCCATGGTTTTATTGCTGATTTTTTCTCCGAAAAAAACCAGACATCCATTTTATTTTCATCATAACTGCGTTAGATTTTATGCTAACGACTTTTACCAAAGCTCATTTTAAAGGTCTCTTCATGTACTTTCAAAAATATCCTTATATGTTTTCCTCCAAAAATGTTCCGTTTGTCCGTTATTTAACGTTGGAAGGTTCGAATTCAGTTTTCCGCGAACAAAAAATCACCTTCAATGAGCCATAACTCGGTTCGTATTACATCTACAGAAATAATAAAAAAAAAAGCAATCGATTAGATATTTTACAAGCTTCATTTTTGCTTATAATAATCTTTTTCTGAAATCGATCGGCAATGTCCAAATTTTCGGCGCGATTTTAGATCGAAAAATGCACAATTCCAGTATTTTAGTCCGTTGCTAAGAAACTATCAGAAAACAGACTGGAAAAAATCCGTTGCCAAGCAACGATCAACTAAACCGTACGGGAATGTTACTTTCCCGGCCTAGGCCGGGAAAGTAACATTCCCGTACGGTTTTTTATGTACATTTTAGACAGTAAATAAATACATGCAGACAAACCAACTCACATTAAAATTGCATTTATTAGAAAACAGTTAGATTGTAATGAAGAAATGTTATGCATTAATACAAAGTCCTTAATTTATAATAATATTGATTGTGCTTTTAGAAAAAATATTATGTGTACTTCGGTGTGAAAGCACATTCCCAGACTTCGATGCTTGTTGGCCTCAGCTAACGCCTCGGCCAACAATTTGCATCGTCTTCCGGGAATGTATTGCTTTCACGCCTAAATACACAATATACTATTTTGATAAAACGTAACGTTTTCGAGTTATTCGCCAAAAATCGTTCTAAAACATGCATTTTTTAGATGAAAAATCAACATTTTCAATCACGATTAACTCCAAAAGTAATTGACTCATCGAAAAAACTTTAGAACATTTTTTGCTTAGAATTTATTCCCCTATCGATTTCTGCGGTTATTTTGAATGTAATAATTTCCACCCCCGAGAAGGGATGACACCCCCAGGGTAAAAGCACACATCGGCACTATATGACTTTTATTCCTTGTGTCATCCCCTAATTATTGTCCAAATTTCGATCGAAAAGACCTCGCGATCGAAAGGACCTCGCCCATTTCTTATGTAAATTGAGGTACAGTCGAATTGGTTGATTTTTTAATATGTTGTAGATTTCGACTTTCTGATCAAAAGCTGTCATGGGCCCAACTCGATCATATGTCTAGTTTCTGAGACTATAAATTCTTGTAAAATTTTGTATCTTGTCGAACTTTTAATTTACTGGTGGGGTATTAGAGCTCAAAGGAGCAATTTCCGAAAGTTTTTCAATTAAACTTTTTTGATCAGGAAGACACATACTTTATGTAAAAAATGCTTCAGCCAATTTGACCGAATATTTTTTTCATTTGTTATTTTTATATAGATTTCCCGGCGCCTTCGCCAACATTTTTCAAACTTTAATTTTCTTCTACGCTATTTTTATTAAAACGACAAATGTTTTTAGTGCAAAATATTACAAAGGGCTATTAGAACGTATCACAATATAAAATGTATTAAAAAAAATATTAATTTGAACATTTTTTTATTGTACTGTCGTGCGCAAAAAAAATGGGACGTCTTATAACGTATTTTTACTAAAATCTAGTTGTGTACATCTAACTTTAATTTTTGTGACATTGTCAGTTATTTGTCATTACATATTCAAATAGAGACACATTCTTGTACATTTCTTGAGCTGTATTTTCCTGTAATTTTATCATCGTTTGAAATAATTTTTTCACATAATGCAAATTAGTCAAAAAAAACCTGATGGTAATTTTAAAATATGTGCATGAGAGAATAACGTGTACATGACAGACTGAGTTGATTTATGGCATTTAAAGTTCAAAAACGCTATGTTTTTGAACTTTAAATCGTCTTTTGTGATTGCCTCACAAGCGTTGAGTAATGAATTATTACACACGGCCGTGAGTAATGAGCTCCATTACTTTTTCAAAAACGTATCTATAATAAACGAATTATTAAATAGTCGTACAAAAAAGATATGCATGAATATATTTTTTTCTGGCTATTAATCCAATGCAAACTTCACTAAAAGGAATTCCTTCTCATATATTTTTAAGTTATTCCTCTCGACTTCCCCTGTTTCTTGGCTGATAATGAATTATTATCGACATAATAAACTAACAATAAATTTATACCCTCCACTAAGTGAATCAGAGAGAAAAAGTAGCAATAAAATATATAAACTGTCATTGAATAGAGGCACAAGACATTATTATGTAGTTATTATAATAATAAATCTCATCCTCTACAGCTAAAAAAGGATAATACGCTCCGCGAAACATTTGACCTTCCCTACCATGTTATCCACTCCGATATCGAGTTTTATCCCGCTTTTTCCACCCCGGAATCGGCCATAAATTTCTCGACTTGAAATCTTTGTAAGATTTTTAAGTTCGGTTATAACTCAGCTTCCCGTATCACTTTGTATGAACTCGTAATATATACATGCCAATAGACTTGTCCCACAGTTAACTTACAACGTTTCGAGTTTCGTTTTTGTCAAAGTAGCGGTAGTCTCAGAGTAAATCTTAACTCTTCAGAATAATGATTTCATTTCAAAATTCACAGTGTTTGGATAGTACATTAACTAGATGTTTTAACTTCGGAATAATGTCATATGAATTAGATTTCGTTCATTTTTGGCAATTAAAAAGTAAATGCATCAAAGAAAAGTTTCTATATAATGCGGAGGCTTGTTAATTTATTACCACCCCTTTTCAAGGGTGGCACAGAAAAAAAACAAAAACACTGGATTTGAAAGAGAATCAAATTTTGAGAAGAAAATGCTCTATGCAACTTTTTATATAAATTAATAGTTTTTAAGTTATAACATCAAAATTGGGATTTTAGCTTGAAAAAAGAGATATTTCATAACGATTTTCGTCAAATATTTTCAAAAGCCATTACATTGAACGAAAACATGCTAGAAAAAGCCACGTAAACTCAAGGTGAATTTAGTTTTTTCTAATTTCTGTAGAATTAATAGTTTCGTAAATCTGGATGCCTAAAGATGGCATCCGAACGTTTATGACGAAGTATTTAGTTTAAATGTCAAATATCTCAAAAAACTGTGGCACTTACGTTAAAAGTGCTAACAACCAAAATGAAAGACTATTGGGCTTTCAAATGAATTTTTTATTATTTCAGTAGCAAAAAAACACAAAGAAATTGAAGTCAGAAACAGTGTGTATCTACACATGTTTTTAATAAGAACGTCGCTATTTTGTTAACGTAACTGGTCAGTATTTAAAAAAATATATTCTCATATACTGTTTTTCGTTAACATATAGCATGACGTATACAGTGATTCTCTCACTGTTAAAATGGGTGTGTCACAAGGGACTGTATTGGTTCCAATTCTGTTCCTTGTATACATCAATAGCATCACTAAACTAAAACAATTTCAAGGCCACTTAATATCTTATGCTGATGACACTGCTATTGTATTTTCAGAAAATTTATGGGATATTGTATATAGTAATGCAGAATAAAGTTTAGCACTGATTTCTAAGTGGCTAAACTTTAGTTTATTGAGCTTAAATATCCAAAAAACGAAATTTATAACATTTACATTAATAGCTACTGATCAACCTACTAAAGATATACTACATATACACAATAATACATGTTTACAACAAGCAAATTGCAATTGCCCCAAAATTGGTAAAACTAATACTATCAAATATTTAGGTGTCATGCTTGACCATCATCTAAGATGGAACGAGCATATTACTTATCTCACAAAAAAAATTAGACAACTTACACATAAGTTCTTCACATTAAGAGATATATTAGATAAGAAAAATTTAATGGTTATATATAAATCGCTAGTAGTCATTGGTTAGATATTGTATTATTATCTGGGGAGGGTTATGTAATAATGTACTTAATATTCTACAAACAGCCCAAAATAGTATTCTAAAGATAATTTTAAAGAAAAAAAAAAACTTTACTCTTCTACACAATTATATAAAGACGCTGACGTATTCAACATAAGAAATCTTTTCGCTTATCACTGTTTATTACACATGTTTGACAAAAATCCCTCACCAGCCCATCCTACATATAATACTAGGTTTGCAAAAAATAGGTCTATAGGATTGCCGTTATTCAAAAAAAGCCATACACAAAGATTTGTCTTCTATCTCGGTCCAAAGTTATATAATATTTTACCACTGCATCTAAAAAATTTAGAAAAATTTAATAAATATAAAATAGAAATAAAAAAGTTTATCACTCACAATCTTCTTCTATAAAGTTTATCCTGCATTAATATGAAAATTTCGACAATTATTTCAGAATCTCGAACTGTATCTAACTATAAAAACTATTTACTTTATTGGCTATACTTACCTGCAACCACGAATTACGTTACAAATATCCACTATCTTATCCAATTATAGTTTTCTGATTTTAAGTACTAACTACCGAGTGCTGCTGTTTTGAACCCTTACTGACTTGTTTTTATTAAATATTAAATTATATTCTCCTCTCTCCTTGTTCATTTCTGTTCCTATTTTTATATATCAAGCTATGCAACCAATTTACATATCAACCGGGAAAGTATGGAGTTCACAAAACAAGCATTTCGTGCTTAGGTGATTCCATCTCTTCCTGGTTGATGCTTTGAGATGCAGGTGTCACTTATTGCATATTGCATACTGTAACCTAACTCTATTCTGTTTATTTTGTATACATTCTTTGAAATATTTTTGAAATATTTTAATAAACTGTAAACTGTTTAATAAACTGTAAACTGTAAACCTATAGACGTTCAAATTTTCTCGCCAGTCACTAGCTTCATTTTTTATTTACCACCGCAAATTTTTTTAAACCGATTTCTTCATTTGTTTACTTGTGCTGGATAGAACCTACCTAGGTACTTCCTTTTTCGTTCATTGAGTTTTTGTGTGGCTGTCTTCTTCACACAAATATAGAATTTAAATCTAGAATGTTCCCTGTATTTTAATAGTATTTATATAACAATAAATATCCTTACCACTTTCCTCGTATTTTCCTACTTTTCTGCTATTTGCTGATTTACGCTCAATAGTTCTTCGACAATGGTGAATGGCATGTTTTTAAATATGCTGTTTTCCTGTTCACTAATAAAATACACGCATAATTGCCAGTCCTACAAGTGATATTGACCATCAGCTTTTGTTTAATTCTTCTCAAGTGCGAGTTGATCTGAGTTGATCTTTTGATGCTGCTTACATCGTACTGAGGATCTTTTTGTGGAAAAATTGCTGGAATACTAAAAAGCCCAAGGAATGAATAAAAAATATCTTGTAGTGTTTTAATGCCTAATATTAGTTTTTGCATATTGTGCTAACATTGGTTAAATAATGTTAATATTGAATTTGATTTGCTAACCTTGGAAAAATATTTGCTAAATATTATGTACAATATGTATTTATAAAATGATCACGCATAAGTATTTGGACTAATGTAAGTTACAGGTAATCAGTGGTAAATATCGTAGTGCCTAAATATCCGTTATTTGTAAATATATTCTGGATATTATACACCCGCGGTACCACAATTTCTGTATTAAACATAGCAGAGAGGAGACAAACACGACAAGCGCTTGTAAGAATGAGGAAAATTACCTCAAACTAAACGACACTTACTATTATTAATTATTATTTGAATGGGAACATGCAGACCAGGGACCGAAACGTTAGGGTTAAATAACGTATACCATTTACAGTTTTCATAGCAGCGAAAACTTAGTTTTCATTTACGGTTTCGGTTATCAAGGCAGCAACAATTCGGTTCTCGGTTATGGTTTCGGTTTACAGATCCGCGGCAATTCGGCTTCTGTTAGAAAAAATTAGTAGATATGGTTTTCACCATACAATTTGGTATATCTACATCATGGTTTAAAGATTTGAATCTTTGATTTCAACCATGTTTTTGGAACTTTAAAGTTGTAAATACGGTGCGGATTTCGGTTTCGGTCCCTGATGCAGACTTACCTTACGTAATTATTGCAGCATTCACAAGCTGTACATAGTTTTTTACTAAGATTATTGAAGAATTCACGGAGCACCAACACTTTCTTATTGTAACTGGCTTTCTGCAACATGGTCGAGTCTCGAATGTGTCATCGTTTCTGTATTTGCTTTGCTCAGTAAATTTAAAATTAGAAATATATACATCGTGTATTCAAATATATATGAATAAAAGGCTAAAGTAAGTAACGTTTAGACAATTGTTTTTATAGCAACTAAGAACACCAATATCACTTTGCATAATAGTTAGACAGAGAAAGGCTACCCAACGTTGAGCAACCAGTTGATTAAAAACAGCATAGCGTATGTATATTGTAAGGTTGAAGCTTCGTCATATCGATGCTGATTTGTCAATAAATAAATGACCAAAATAGCCCAGGAATTTTAGTTAATACATCGCTTCTACCCGGAATTAATTATTGTAAAGCTTAAATTTTGCAGGATTGTAGTTTTGGTCCAAGATAACGCGTACCAAAAAGTCCCCTGCTCTCCCCCGTCAGCTTCCCTGTTTTTGCGGAGCAATAAGGGCCTAAGTCGCAGAAATTGCAGATCTGGCTATAAAGTGCAGCAGAAAAGTTGTTACTGGTCCGATTTGAGTCGAAATGACCGTAAAAGCTTCGGAGAAGTATATCCGTTGGTATTTCAGATATTCCATGCATATTTTGTTCATAATTTTCCGTTTTAGTGCTGTCAAAATTTCAAAAATTGAATAAACTCCGAAATGGCGCCATTGCGGATGAATGAAGACCCAAATAAACATTTCTCTTCATACTTTGGGCTTTCCATTAGTATGTCTACTTTCTTTGTAGCGTCACGCGTTACGGGGTTACGCCACCCCGAGTATCGCCGCGCAACGACGAGTTAAGTGCGTTCATTGTTGCGTCGATCACGTCTAGTCTAAACAATCAAGCAGGCGCATGGCGAGCTATCCTTCTTAATTCAGTAGCTGTGACAGTCTTCGGAGTGTGTTCATCGGTTCATTGGTGCGGGAAAATGGAGTGATCGTAGTTAAGTCATGGTGGACACAGGCGTTTGCGTTTTTTGTAAGTTATCTCTTGAAGATGGAAATGTTCTGGTGTTCAGGGTGGGCTATCAACTTTGTTTCAGGCTAATGTGGAAAGAGGAAACACTGAAAATGGGGAGTTGTTTAAAGATCTCGTGAAGAAAAATTCATCTATCACCATACATGTGACATGCAGGTAAGTCCTGCGATACTCGCTAGTTCTAGAGAAATGTTCTGAGTAGCCCAAGACGCTGGTTTCTTAGTTACATACGTGGTATTACAGTGCCATTTTTTCTTGCAGGAAAAATTACTCTAGACCTTCCACTATAAGGAAGGACATTGTCATGGCCAAAACTGCACATCCTGGAAGTGAGACGACTGAGACGCGGCTCAGATCAGCGCTCAGTCCTTTCGATATAAAAATAGACTGCTTGTTCTGTGGAGAGGAGGCGTGTATGAGGAAGGAGATGAAGAAGCAGGGCAAGTACAGGAGGGTTGTTCACGAAATAGAAACTATTCCGTTCAAGAATCGGATTGTCGATCGAGCTCTGCAGAGGAAAGACGAGTGGGGTGAGGTTGTGCAAGCTCGTGTATCGAGTGTAGTTGATCTGATCGCGGTTGAAGCCAAATATCACCCCCAGTGCAATTTGCAGTTTTTCTCTTCAGGTTCGTACCGGTTCTTGCGTGTCTTTAATACAAAACACAAGCTCTAGATAAAATTCTCGCAACTTAACCTTTTTTCCAGCATTACAGGTTTGGTTTTCGGAGAGGATAGTGCTAAGAGAAAGCCTGGAAGATCCGAAGACACGGTAAGGTCTGCGGCGTTCCTCAAAATGTGTTCATACATAGAGAATTCTGACCACTGCCAGTTTTCTTTGAACGAGCTGATTGATATCATGAAAACTGATGAACATGAAGATGTATCATATACCTCGAAGTGCAGGAGCTGAAGAGGATCCAGTTGCATAAACAGCCAGTCAGTGGATATGGATGATGATCCGGACGACCCTACTTCCCAGTAGACCAATAATGTCAATTGTCTTGCCGAATAATGTCGTTTTCTGAGTCTGACAGGTTAAATTTTATTCAGTAAATCTTAGAAAACACCAACAATATATAAACAGGAATTCGCAACAAGTCTCATCAGTGCAGCCAGGGCATTTCCACCGGGCGCATGACGGACAAATTTTCAGCTTTACAATAATTAATTCCGGGTCAAAGACTAAAATTCCTGGGCTAAAAGTAATAAAGCAGGCATATTTGCCCAATATTTAGAAATTAATATTAATTTCTACATATTTCGCCAATATTGGTTAAATAACATTAATACTGAATCTTGTCTGCCAATCTTCATAAAATATTGTATATATATTACCATTTACTATCTGTATTTGAATCTCTTTATTAATCTTTCAGGTATTTACAATTGAAGGGTTACTATATATGATTGGGTTGATATTTTGAAAATACAGCTAATAATCATATAGGTACAATATTGGCTAAAGCTGACATATATTGGCCCAGCATACAAAATATATTACTAGTAATAGATTACTTTGAGCGTGGCAATAATTAACGAGTTTCTGTTTTTCGTATTGTTACAATATAATTTCTTTAACCACTTCAGTAATCTTAAAATATTTCTCGTGCTTTTCTCTTTTTTTTTATGAAGAAACCATGTTAACAGGTAGCATAAACGTAAAATTATTTTTTCTTCATGATCTGCATTTCTTCCACTTTCAAAGTTGGACTAAAGTACTGATTATTGGATAAAATAAAAGCTTTTAATAATTATTTTTCACAGTTGTACAGAAGTTCTTGAAATATTGCTTAAACCCAGTATGACACACTTTTTATGGGCGAGTAATGATCGTTTTATTTTATTGAAATAAGCAACACTGTATATAACCCCTTACTTTGCATTATATGGCTTTGTTTTGAAAACGCAGTTGCCGTAAAAAATGTCATCGGGAGTCCATAATCCTACCTAATATATTTGTAATCGTATCAATTCATGAATTTTATTACTGAATTATTTCGTCTAGCTCCTCGCCATTTCCTTCTGGCATAGAAGACATTCACGGCATCGTTGCCAAATTTTAAATGATTTCCCTCATCTTGGTTACTTTTCTCGATGTTAAATAATTTAATTCTCGGTAATAGTTAGTAGAATATTCTTTCTGAGCTGAGTCCGTAAGTTTAATGAAAATGCTTTATTATAAAATGTCTTATATTCACTGTTATTTCTGTCCAAACAGGGACCATACACTGGGGCACAATATGTGAACTGCGACAACACTAATGTTTCACAAAGGGTCTTTTTAGTGTTTATAATTAAATAACTTCGGTGAGGAAGGAAGTCTCAGGGCGGAGTAAGCTTTTTGTATAAATTTTCGAACCTGTTCTCTAAATCTCAGAGTTGTATCTAAGATAAACCCAAATTTCTGGCATGTTGCAACAATTCCAACAATTCCGTTTAATTCAATATTAATTAAATTTTTCAAATTGGCACAATCGTGCTTTTTACTAAATTAAAGAATAGCTGATTTTGATGGATTTAAAATGAGCGAATGTTGTGCGGATATATCTGATAAATTTTTTAGGTCGGTGTTGATTTACTACACAGCATCCTCGTAATCCTTAACATAAAAAGAATAATACATTTGGGTATCATCCGCGTACATATTATGAACCGAACAGGATTTAATGAAATTTACAAATTGTGAAGTATAAATTGTGAACAACACTAAAATGGGACCCCACGGAACACCTTTATTGATCGCCTTTTATTGAGAAAGTTTATTGGATGTTCTTACAATTTGTGAACGCCCTTCAAAATATGATTGGAACAGTTTACAGCCTCCATCATCAATACCACATGATTTTTAGTGTCAAAAGCCTTACTAAAATCTAGTAGTATTAAAATAGTACATTTATCTTGATCAGTGACCTCAACAATATCATCCATTATATGCATTAACGCTGTAGAACAACTATAACCAGCTCGAAAACCTGATTAGTTGTTGGTAGTATGTTCAAAGAGTCTACGTGTTCCCTAAGCTGAATCTCAAAGTGTCTTTGGCTTAATTGAGTTTATCAAGTAACTCACCAAAAGGGATTAACGTGACTATAAAATATCTTGTGTATGTTAAAATACACACCACGTCCACACCATCAATTCTGAAAAATTCAACAAAATGTAAAATGATTATTTTATCACTGATTAGACAACAGAAATCAGCTTAAGATCACTTTTTCATAGTTGACTGAGTAAATTTGTATTATGTGGTGAAGTAAAAATAGAGCCAAAAATCGAAATAAAGAGGGGAGAGGAGGGGATTTTTTTTGCTAATTTCTCGAATTCTCAACTTCTACCATAATTTATATGCGCATTAAGCCGTACGTTGAAAGGTCTAGATGATTCACCTGCGGTTTTCAAATAGGCACCATACTGAATAATTTTGATTTAGTTTATATATCTTTAGGTGCAGGACATTTTGTAGTTACCGCGACTATTCAGAAACCAATATATGATTTGGATAAAATTTTCAATTATTTTTGCAGAAGTAGCAAAACACCTAATAAAAAGTAATACGATGTTATTTATAATATAGTTAAATTTTTCATTTTAAATTTTGGAAATGTCGATTTCTCTATTAAACTATGCATTAATTTTTTTTAATTTCATATTTGAAAACTTCTGTTTATTTGAATTGATCACGTATCAACCGTTCATGATATCATCCTAGAATATAGAATTTTATTGCTTATATTTATTTTTTTAACTTCAAAATCTTAGATCTACTATGTGAAGCTTTATTCAAACCACGTAAAATATACCAAAATATGCATTTGTCATACCCATTCATGTTTATACCGAGAAGGGTAGGAGGTATATGAATCATCATTTACAGTCGCGGCAACGCTGCTTGCTGATGTATTGCTATTGCTGGTAGCAAATTCATTTGAGAGGCAGCCATGAATATAATTGCGTTAATAATCAGTCCATAAAGACACAGTCAGAGACATAACGACAAATGGGGCAAAAACAAAAGCATCCGCTCGCTCAACGATCAAAACATCTTATTATGTCGTTTCGAGCAGTCTGAATGCTGCATTTATGAAAATAAACTTATCGCGTCATTTTTCATAATTTAGCGAGTTAATTTTTGAAGAGGTTTATTATTATGTAGTATTTCTTTTCAAATGTTTCTTTCTTATTATGATTGAGAAGGATTATGAAAAATTACAAGTAAACCTCGTGACGAAACGATACTGATAGACATGAAAGACATTTGCTCTGAAAAACATATTTTGTAGGTTCGAGACAATCAACTCCTGGTTATTCTTTTTTGTCATTTATTACCTAAAATCTTTAAGGTATGAAGAGTCATTTCCATCTATAACAAGCGTAACATCGGGGAGTCCGTTAATTATAATCCAATTTCTAATACAAATTACTTGAAAATTTTTTGAAAAGGTAAAAATTCCCGATAACTTATTTTTATTATTTTAAATTTAATAACTGTCAATTTGGGTTTAGAGGTAAAATGTCCACTACTCTAGCTGTTAACTCACCAATAGATTTAATTAACAGTCATTGGCAAGCGTATTGGTGAATTGTCAGCATATTACGCGACCGGGATTTGCAGCCATCTTGAAAAAAAAAAAAAATGGTTAAGAATCGTTTTTTCAAATATCTCGGTTTCTGTTGAGGCTACATGAAGAACAAATACGGCGTTTTAAAGGGCGTAAAATTTCCCATACATTTTTTTCGTAGGATTGATAGCTTTTTGTTGGATATGAGGGCGCGGCTCGCGGTTTTTCATAAAGATTAAAGGCTAAGGAACAATTCTAGACATGTCCTAAAAAAACTGGCTGTACTTTTAAAATGGCGGCCATATGTTATAACTGTTGCAAATGTTGTTTTTGTCAATTAACACAAGAACTAAAAAAGATGGACACAACTTTTTTCACAAAAAACAACGTGCATAAAATTTTCTGCAATTTTGTTCCTACACAAGATTTTGATAGGAGTTACCATTTTCCAGATAAATGAGTCCAAAATTAAGAAAACATGGAAATTCATATATCGGTAAATCACTTAGAGGAAATAACTTTGACAATTATTGTAAGGCGTATAATATAACTTTATATTATTAACATAACAAAAAATAAAATAAACTGAAAAAATTAATAATAATTAAAATATTATAATTTGCAGACATTTATCTCGAAAACGGTAACAATAGGTTATAAACAGATTAGGGTTAAAAGTGTTGATAGTGACATCATTTGGATTCTGCTGGCTCATTCCAATAAGATTAAATGTAAGTTACTCTTTGATACCAGATTTGGCAGTAAAAGAAGGCTTATTAACATATTCGCATTAGGAGAAGAGTACGAACCTCAAAAATGTTCGACATTACTGGACCTTCATTCATTTACTGAATGCAACTCAGTCAGCGCCTTTAAGGGAAAAGAAAAGATAAAACCCCTAAAAATGTTACTTTTTCCCAACTATAGCAAATATATCCGAACATTTCAAGGTTTTGGGAGCAGCTGGAATATTGATAAATTAGTCGCATCATTAGAGGAGTTTACATGTGCCATATATGGATCAAAGAAATGCGCTAGCATGGACGAGCTTCGCCAAAGATTTGTCTTTATCAACTGACACTAAAGTTGATTTTTCTTCGATGCGACCATCAAGAGCTTGTCTTATCGAGCGTTTACCAAACGCGTATTTGGCGATTAGCCGACGAAGGTGTTCACAATATTTCAAAGCCTTGGAATGATTGTGGATGGCAAAAAAATGGAGAACCTCTTTGGTGTTCAACAGATAAAATACTGCCTCAATCGCTTACTGAAATTCTTCAGAAGATGCTTCCAAATCAAATCGAAAGTGAGGATGATAACGATATCATAAATGAAGCAGTAGAGGAAGAAGACTTGGAAGAAATATTCGATGTATCGGGAAACAGCGATAGTGAATCTGAAAGCGAATGAGTTGTTACTTTTTATATTGAATTTTATTTTAAGAGCTGAATCATTTATCTGGAAAATGGCAACTCCTATCCAAATATTGTAGAACAAATCGCCTTGAGGAATTTCTAGATAAGAATGACATTATTTCTAAAAATCAATTTGGTTTTAGGAGCTCTTGCAGTACAACGGACGCAATTTACAAACTAGTCAATATAATTAACAACTTACCAGAAAATAAAAAATGTATATCTGTCTTCTTGGACTTGGCAAAGGCTTTCGACACTGCGTGCCATAAAAAATTACTACAAAAATTGCTGAGGGCTTTCGTTATGTGATTGTCTCATTAAAACCATATCCCTATTAAGACAAGTTTCGTCCCTTTGATCGGCGAAATTTCTAATTAATGTTTTCCTTAAATCCTCCCATGTAGAGACATCCTGTATATTTATTACCATTTTTGCATTACCAGTTAATTTTGAAATAAGTGAATTCAACAAATAAGTGTTTTGAAAATCATTTAGATTCTCGCGATTATAAAAATGTCCAATTAATGAATCACAAATCGATAAATATCGGTTCAATTCATTAGGATCGCCGTTAAATTCTGGCACACATTTAAGATACTCGCTCTTGAATTGAGCCATTTTTGATTGATAAATGAATTGATTTGCTTGTACGAAATTATTTGTATCTAAATTTAAATTATTTTCTTGGGGAATTTGAAAGGAGTTTGAAGGATTTTGTGAGTCAGTTGAAGTGCTTTCTAAACTCAAATTTCCCAAAATATCACTTAAGTCTTCGACAGAGACACTAGACATTGATTGTACTTACATTAAGATAAATGCGACGTAGAGCATCTTCCTATAAGGTTGACGTCTGGTTTAGCGATTCGGTCTTCCCCAGGTACGTTTTCCTTGCAAGACTGGACTATTTTTGTTCCAATCCTCGGTGAATATTGATGGTGAATGCTGCTCCAGGTCTGCTATTGACAGGGTTTCTTGAATTTCGAAGAGCCACTCCGTCACAACACTTCCAGTCAATAAAAATCACCAAAGTTCGATTTTTGTCGGTTAATCGATAAAACGAATAAATACACGTTCGATACGTATATTTCCGATCAATCAATCCTACCGACTGCGCCACTAATATAATCGATACTCCCAATCGCTTTTTTAAAAATAATTATAACTTTTATTTCGTAAACTACAAGTCTTTATATAATTATAAAATTTATACATGAATACTACAAGGCGGCTAGCAACTGACTGCCGTTAGAAACAAAACAAATGTAGAAGCATCCCGCGACATCGCATTCCAGAGATAGGGGGTTTCTGCTGAGTCGGCATTTCCATTATGGGAACAGGGCTGGTGCATGATGTAATTCATGGTGTTTTATAAATTATTAATATATGCGCACACAATCCTTTTTGGGGATTAGGCGCAATTTTATGGTAAAATCTATCTAAACTGAATGTACATCATGTCGTATAATTATTAATAAATGTTTTTGGATTTTTGAATTTTTTGAATTTTATGTACTTTGTTTTTTGTGCAGAATGTTTTTCTCCATTTTTTTTAGTTCTTGTGTTAAATGACAAAAACAACATTTGCACCGTTTTTTTTTAGGACATGCCTAGAATTGTTCCTTAGATTTTAATCTTTATGAAAAATTATGTCCCCCAAGGATAGGTGGGGGTGCATGTACAGTTAGGGTGGGCTCCCGTAGTACGTCGTGCTCTAAAAAATGGGACAAGTCTTATAACGTATTTTTGCTAAAATCTAGTTGTGTACTCTAACTTTAATTTTTGTGAAATTGTCAGTTATCATTGCAAGTGTACAAATAGAGACAGATTTACATTAGAAAAAATAGTTGTCCTATTTTTTTTTGCTCACGACAGTACAACGAAAAAAATAAGGATAGATTTATAGAAATACTTCTGAAATACTTGAACCAGAACAACATAAAAGCCACACAGGTTCAAGAAGATGCCGATATCGAGATAGTAAACACCGCTATTAGGCATGCTTCAAATTACGATTCCGTAGTAATCGTAGGCAAAGACATCGATCTTCTCGTGTTACTGACAGGACTGGCCCGTGATAAATCGAACGAGTTTTTCAAAAAACCCACGAAAAGGGAAATTGCCGAGAAACTGTACTCAATATCAAGCCTTCGATACGCGATGATGTTACAAGCGATAACATCCTGTTTCTACACGCCTTCAGCGGGTGCGCCACGGTTCCTCTGGTTTTGGATTTGGCAAACTGAAATTCATCACCACTTTGAAGAACAACGATCATTTGGAAGCATCTCTGAAGATTTTTAAAGAGAAAAATTTTCTCCCGAACTTCTCGCTACCGCAGGAGAAACATTCTTTCTTACTTTGTACAAAGAAAAAGAAGCACAAGAAAAGCTAAATTCGCTACGTTACAAACGTTTTGTAAGAGCAACTACAAACTCTCATCACTTCCACTGACATCGGATGCGGCCCAGCAACATACCTTCAGGGGGTACATTCAAGTGCAAACGTGACTTGAAAACTTTTTGAAATGGGGATGAACCAGGAAAATTTGTGGGCTAGAACCGAAAACCATCACAGGAAAAGCTGCACCCGACGAACTTCTAAAATTGATAAACTGTAAATGCAAGGGAAACCGCGGAACAGCTTGTGGTTGCCGCAAAGCTGGAATGAAATGCTCCGTTATATGTTAAAACTGTAATGGTAAAATTTGCGACAACGTTACAGAATTCCCGAAAACCTGTGTGATGGACGGCATTAACAACGAATCCGACGAAGAGAATGAATAAACTTCTATCGATCGATAAAGACAATGGCTGCAGATAATAACACTGATCTGTTTAAAGATCGCATTGGGGAAGCTGTTTAGTCAATATTCTTACAATAGGTTAGAAACAGTTACAAAGAGCTCTACACTCACCTTAAAAAATACGTGGAGCACGGTGGAGACGTTTTTGAATAATATTCTTTTAGAAATATGTTTTAGTAGTTTTCCTAATAAATTATTTCAATGCTGTTAAAAATAAAAGCAGTTTAATATAACTACGAGTATAATTAGCTGTCTTATTTAATAATTTGTGTAAGAACATAATTTTTATTTTACGTAAGTTTTACCGCATGATACCACTTGATACTTACGACAAATTTAAAAAAAGTCGAATAAGGCAGATTTATCCACAAATTGGTTAAAACTGGATAGAATTTTAATTCTAAACAACTTTTCTTACTAACAGTTTTTCATATCGTTAAAATGGAACGTAGTTTACTCTTACATAGTTTTCAGATTTTTTAATTTTCTGAACACCCTGTACATGAACTTATTCCATGGCAATCATATTTTTAACAAAAGCAAAAATGTTTATGAAGAATAAATTTTCCACGTAAAATGAGAAATAAAAACGTTTACCCTCTTATTCTCTCTAACTGTGGACATACTGTATACACAATTTTTTGTAAAAATTAAACCGCTTTCAAAAAAAGGTATTAATTAAAAATTATGAAATAAAAGTTCACCCATTTGCTCGATTAATTAAACCTTGTTATCTAATATCAGTATTGATATAATAATATAAGTGACCTATATAATAATTCTACATATTTTTGCGCGTCCAATGTACTTATTTAAGTTAAAATTGAAATCAGAAAGTTAAAAAAACAATAATAAAATATAATCATTTTTTTTACAATCTCTCTTTGTAAAATGAGCTTGTGACATCCAGGTGGTGTTGTGCACTTTTTAGAACACGCCGTTAATAGCTAAGGAGTTGGTGGCAGAAATTTTTCTTTCCATCTCACTGAAGTTAAAAAGTGTAGACGTAATAATGAAAAGCCGGAAAAACCATTTCAGTCAATACGCCTTTGCTGAGTTTTTAATTAACAGTTAATTAAAAATGCAATAAAAAGTATCGCTCCTATATGATTTTATTGTCAGCCACTTGTTTTAAACGTTGCTTGTCAATATTACATTTATATAAATGCAGTCAGCTGAAATTTATGTCTGCGTTTTTTTTGTAATTTAATTTTTTTACTTAATTTATGAAATAGGTACTTACTAAAAATTAAGTGATTTTATTGTCGGTGTACCTTATATCAAAAGTTTCGCAAAGTGATAAGAAACAATAAAACAAACTTCAATCGCCTGCGTACTGTTGCGTTTAAAGGGGGTGAATTTTCAAAAATGAGGTAAATAGAAACGCTTCTATATTATTTTACCGTGTCAGCCACTTTGCAGGAAGCTTTGTTTGTAAAGACATAAAAGAAATAGTGGCTGAAATCTGATATTATGATTTTTCATTGGCTGGCGTTTCTTAATAATTAAAGTAATAATTTAAAGTGGAAAAAAAAATGTTTTTTCCAAAATAATTCGGCAGCGCTCGATCCTGCGAGAAAGATGTTCGAAACAAAGTTGAAGAGGAAAATTTCCTACATTTTTTGTATATACATTTTTATTGTAATACATAACGAGATACAGCGGTGAGAAAATGAAGTTTAGCGAATTTTTTTTTTTTTTCAAAAAATCGTCAAACTCCATTTTTGTTTGTAAATTATCTATACAAATTACTAGTATTATTTTTAACGTTTTTCCACATCACAATGAGATTATATAGGGAAACTATTTCAAACTTCAGTGATTTTTCTTGTAATATATACATTTTCTTATGGCCACGGTGAAGTAAATTTCATTCTTAGTTTTTTGCAGTAGATGTTTACTAGAGCAGGTATAGACCGTCTCTCGTGTTTATTTGTTTCTTTTGTAATGGTCGAAACTGACGTCTCTTTTCTTCCTCTTCAGAGAGACCAGCACAGTAGGGTTCCTTGCTTCGCGCGGAAGGTCCTGCCTTAAAACGCAGTGTTCGATTTGCTAATAATTACTTACATTTTTAAGTATTTTGAATATTGCTAAACAATTGTTTAAGGATTAAATGTGTGTAAGGATTTCGTAAAGGATTTCAAATTTTGTAGCCAATAGTCGAGACATAAAATTTTATAATTTAAAACTTCATTAAAAAATGTTAGATTAGGTATATAGAAATAATAAAAAGAGAATCAGAACAAGTACCGACTCTTGAGGTATTCCATGTTTTATAGCCAATTCTTCTGAATACCTGTCAGTGAATTTAATAACTTGTTTCCTATTTTCGAGGAATGATGTAGGCCACTATAATACTATCCCGTCATTTTAATATTTTTTTAGTTTCAATACAAGTAGATCTTTATTATAATAATATAAATAATGTAAAATACGTTACGTTGTAAACGTACATTATACAATAATTTTTTTTTTCCTAAATCCATCTGTCTGACGCTGTATCTCTTTAAACATTAGACTTAACAATAAAAATGTATATACAAAAAATTTAGGAAATTTTGTCCTCTTCAACTTTGTCTTCAACATTTTTCTAGGATCGAGCGTTGCCGAATTATTTTAAAAACAATTTTTTGCACCTTTAATTCCCCACCCCCCAAGGTCGAAAACTTATGTTTTTTATCAGGGCCTCGACTTAAACGACATATATCAAAATAATTACTCCTCCATCTTTTGCAGGACTGATTGGATTGTTCTTACTTTGGCATTTTTGGAGTAAATTCGGAATATTTCTGAAAATCAGCAACGTACACGTCAGCCAATGTTTTTTTCTACTTATGGATATAAAAACTGACAAATTAAAACTAATTCGAAATACACTGAAAAGACTATTAAGTCTTTTTTTTGCAAGTTAACAGTTAGTTTTATAAAAAAAATCAAAGGCATGGACTTCAGCCAACCATTTCTTTATTTATATTTTTGATAAATGAACAATTTTATAGTAATAGCTAAAACAATAAAATAATATAGAAGCATTTTTTTTCAAATTTGAAATTCATTTATTTAAAGAATCAGCAGCAACGAAGCTCGGTGGCTGCTCTAATCGATAAGTTATATCCATACCTTCATTCCATATCATTGTTAACTACAATGAAATCATATACCGGTATTGCTACCAGCTCCCTAGCTATAACTATTTGTTAATAATATATTTAAATTTTAACTTGAATTCGAAGAGCACGCGAGGAAAGTTTGTATATTATTTAACTAAGAACAAAATAACCCCGGCGTTACTTAGTGGTGAGATGATGGTTACACCGCGTCAGAATTTGCATTTTAAAGGAACCCCTTTACAACTCTATGAATACTAACAAAAAAAATACACGTTTTCCGCAATTTAATAAGAAGTACTTTGCGATTCTAAACAAGAGAGCTTGAATAAGTCATTCGGGCAACAACCGCACTAGCTTGGTGGCTTAATGAAAATATTAACAGGATTGCAGGTTTTTAATTGTTGCTAAAACCAAAAGTACACACCCCGCAAGTTGCTTTCCCCAATAGGTAATGGTCCTGATTTCCATTAAAAATTACGTAAATTTTAGTCCGTTAAAATAAGCAAATGAAATTAAAGTGTATAAAAATAAACAAATAAAGAAAAATATTATCATTTTTTTTATTTTCTATTTCATAGTTTTTATGAAAAAAGAAATTTTTATTAAGAAATAGTTTGTAACAGTTAGTAATTATTAACATTAATATGCAACAGAAATTCGCGCAAATAAAAAGGGTGCGACATCTATTCTCTAAACATGTAACTGATCAAGTGAAGAAAACAATTATTTTTCGTATTGTTTACCTGTTAATATTTTTCAAAAAATAATAAAGGTTCTATAAATGTAACAGTACAAAGTTGCTTCATAATCTCAATTAATGTTCTAAATTAACTAGTAAGAGTAAAAGATGTTCAATGCGTAGAAGCAGAGTCAATGCACAGTTCTTCTAAAGATAAAAAACTTCGCAATAAGTGGATAAATAGCTTTAAAAAATTGGAAAACTACTTAGTAAATGTATATGTGTGTAGCCAACATTTTCTACTGGATGATTTTTTCACTAGTAAGTTATTTATACTCACGGTCAGTAAATCATACGGTTACCTCGATCAGCAGCTTTAGGGCGAGAAAGACGCGGGGGGCGGGGAATAGAATGAAAGAGACAGACATGTCTGATTTCCGTGCAAAAGACAGAGACAAAGATTCCGGTAGGGTTTACAGCCTACGTCAGCTGTAGATACTAAGGGCATCTTTGTCCCTGTTTTTTGCACGGAAATCAGATATGTCTGTCTCTTTCATTTGATTTTCCGCCCCCCGCGTCTCTCTCGTCCTAAAGCTGCTGATCGAGGTAACCGTATGGTTTATTGACCGTGATTTATACCTACTTTTATCTGCATTTACAGATAATATGTGAGGTTAAGTTTCAAAGTATGATCTTTTGAATTGGAATTTGTTTCATTTAACATAATTTGCTAGATGGTTTTCCAATTTTTAAAGCTATTGTCCACTTATTGCGACGTTTTCTATCTTTAGGAAAACTGCATTGACACGTTTTCTGAACTAGTACTGATAGTTGTACTGATGCACTGAGGCCTGAATAATATCTTTTACTCTTACTAATGATTTTGGAACTTTAATTGATGTTTTGAAGTAACTTTGCACTCTTACAAATGTTGAACTTTTATTATTTTTTGAAAAACATTAACAGGTAAGCAAACAAATACGAAAGATAACTATTAAAAATGCCTATACTTAATTTCTTTTTCAACCTTGCGTTATGAGTGGCTTTGCATTTGAAGAGGGCATATGAATTCTAGTTCATAAATGTAGGTCTTAAAAACCTCTCTCTCTGTCTTTTAAGGCCAATTCTATTTAAATCAGATAAAAGCTAAAAAAGTTATACTAATGTTAAACGAGTCACTCTGTATTTAGTACTTTAAAACACCATAAAATTTCATTGTTCTTATATGCGTTATTTACACTTGAAATAAATTGTTATAGATATTATATTTTGTGATTCACCTAGTTTTAAGTCCGTATTATTTATTATTAACGAATGTTAATTTGATATACTTAGTACTGAATTAAAACATAATTTAAAAAATCTCGTTTATACAAATTCCTTTTCTCTTTCGCAATATATGTGTAGCATATGGTTAAAATAATTCCTATATAGTTTTCTTATAATATCCGGATTGGCCTGCTGTGCAACTGCATATGTATTTCCTTTTACCAGCATCACTTTCTAAATTGATTCTAACTTCATGGGTAGCAAACAAGGGGCAAAGAGTTGCTTTTTCATGACGTCTTCGACTTGGCAAAGATGTCCAGCTCTAAATACCGTTTCAACTACCTTAATGAATCTACTTCTGCATCCAATGTAAGTAAAAATATCACACAATTTTAATTCTATCTTTGGCATATTTGAAAACAGTTTACAAAAGTAAGGAAATTAATAAAATAACTGAGGTGACGTTATGACAGCCACAATGTTTTCCTCGCCATTTCCGACATTTTGAACATCGCTGCTGCCAATGATTTTTTTATGCCTTTCCCCCATAAAGAGGGGGGGGTTCCGGGCCTCGTTCGAATGTGATAAATTGAATACTTACTGACAACCAAATGCACTAATTGACATCAAGAAACTTCTTGTTTTTGTTCTACGCTATTTTGATTAAATCAACAGATCTTTTTACTGCAAAATATTATAAAGGAAAACAGAATTACAGAAAAACAAATAAAATTAATTAAATGCGTTTGATACCTGAACATGATTTTTTTGTAATTTTAACAAATCAGACCTTAATATTAACACGCGGAACCACACAGCCATGGAGAATACAGGTCTTGAGGATAATTAAAAGTAAATAATACCATCGACTAAAGCAAAAATTTTAACCCCACGCCTATTTGCATAAAGTAAACATTTAATAAAATTGTATATACATATCTAGTTTCATTCGATCTATTGCCAAGCACCTAAAAATCCAAAAGTCCTTTTTATCAAACTTCATATTAGCGATACTAACGGCTCTTTTCAAATTATTTCTCATAAAAACGTAAATTTATCAACGAATTTCAACAGGGAAAGTGAAAATGTGAAGTATTTTTCTTCAAACTCATGATAAAACACACATTATCGAACGGATGCATTTTCACATATATTTCTGTCACCGAAAAAGCACACCAGATTTATTCAATAAAAGTTGAAATAATAGTTTCGCAGTGCAGTAACATGAAATACAATTATAACTTAGTGACGTACAAGAGCATCGTGCACCGCCCCCAGGCCAATCTTGTCATATTCACCTCCTGCGTTCGCGATGTCCACTTGAAGAAATCGAGCAACCCTTAGAAGTACATAAACTTGGTTAAGATTAAGGGTAACTTGTTCAAAGGAGAGAGTTTTGTTAAGAAGCCGTTACCTGATCACAATTCTAACCGCAACTCCTTTGCTCGCTAAGACTGAGGTGGCTGCGGCGGACGAAAGGCACAAGACGTGCCTCAACATACTGCATAAATACATGCGGGATGTGCCTGGCCTTCTTAGATCCAACCCCTTCGGGTCGTGGTATTAACAACTTTTCTCAAGAACTGGGTTTACTTTAGCGCGGTAGCTCTATTTGAGGATTTAACTAGTGCACGACCGATTTTGAACGGTAGTTTTTATGGACTATTTATGAATGAGGAAATGTAAAGAAAAGAAAAAATTTAGTGCAACTTTTAAAGCCTAATTTCTACCGCATCCATCATACAGAGAAAAAACACAATAATAGTATCACTACAATGTTGCTCCACTCTTAAAGAGCTAGAGATAGTAATATTCATCGATACCAGGAGCAGTCTGAAAAAAATAAAATCGTAAACCCTAACCCAATTTTTAACCTCCCCACAATAAAATTGTGGGAGGGGTTACTACAATTAGTCCAAAATCGAAAATTGATAACATCAGATCTTTACGTTTTGAGGTCCCAGGAACCCAAAAAAGTTGTTTTTGAAAAATGTCTGTGTGTATGTATGTGTGTGTGTGTGTATGTATGTTAGCACGATAGCGGCGAAGCTACTAAACGGATTTGGATGAAACTTTGCATGAGGGTTTCTTTAGTGCTCCAGAAGATTTGAAAAGGTTTTGGTTGAGATCGGATTACGTTTAGTGCCGTTTTGGCACAACAAGTTGTTTATTTTATGATTACTTACAATTTGTAATTGAACCATTGAAAAGCAGTAAAAATTCCGATTTCAACGATATATCACACTTGCACTTTTTCGATTTGGTTTCCGTGAAAAAAACACGCTTCTTGTGTAAGATAAATTTTATAGTCTAACCTAACGTTCGATAGACGTGTCAGAGAACGTATACCACAAAATAATACAGGGCTGTACCCCTTACTCTTTGCAAATTTGCAGCCGCAAAGGCTTTTTTTAGAGACTATTGACGGAATCGGGACTGTACTGATCTGACGAGAGTAAAATTCTACATCTCAGCGCGACATTCCGAACGACTAATTATTTACGGTTAATTAGTTATTAACGTGCAAAGATTGTCTATCTTTTTTTTGCGGGGGAACGAGATGGAAGATGGACACTCTTCTAACACAAATTCGCGATCGAGAAACGTCAAACGAAAAATTGCAAAAATGTCACTTTTGATTCGTTTGTGCCGAGCTGAATTTTCGAATTTCGACATACAATTTACGATGCGGATCAACCACAAGTCTTTCTCTTTCCATCGCTACATAGTACGGCCGTCGCGGTATCGTATTTTTTAAAATACGAGTAAATTTAGATGTCTTGTTTTCGACCAAAATTTACCCTCGGATGCCGCAACTCTGAAAACGGTTTTTCATATGTAACTCGGAAACTGTGAGAGATAGCTCAAAAATAAAAACCAGCTAAGGAAAACTACATAATGTCAGGAACGTTTTGCCGTACTCGAAATTTTAATGGGACTTTTCGTTTGGGTCCGGCGGGCCTTTCAAGATGACGGTGTCATGCACTTTTTTCATTAAATCGTTCGTAACTTCTAAACGGCGACTCCTACGGCAAAAAACTGCGTCCTAACTAAATTGTAGAGAATTGAATTACCTAAAAGCCTTTTTTTGGATTTTTATGCTGCTCCAAAAATTACCGAGATACGATCGGCCAAAGTGGAGACTTTTTTGAAATTCGTCTAAAATCTCGAATTTTTTCTCTTTAAACCTCCATAACTCTTAAACGGCGTCCCTAGGCCAACATACTTCACCCTAACGAATGTGTAGAGAATTTAATGCTACAAAAAATTATTTTTTATTTTTTGACATAAGACAAAAAATAAGGACGTTAGGAACGAAACAAGTGGAAATTTACATTTTCCAAGGAAACGTGTTTTCTTCTCTTCTCTTGCGAATATCTAGATAAATATTGATTTTGGCAAAAAAATAGTAGAGATCTATTAGAAAGACAATAAAATGATGATAAATTTGCTTTGTCAAAAAATGTCTGTAGGATTAATGGTTTCGCTGCTATATACTTTTCAACACAAAATTTCGATTTTCCCATATGCCCAAATTATATTTGATACTGATTTTTAAAATCTCCGAAGTGAAATTTATAGTTTTTTGTCCTCAAAGCAGTGCAATGTACAGGGTGATATTCTAATAATGACAGAGGTGTTTAGTGATTTCGGCTGATAATTCGGGAAGGGTTGAAGATATCGAACTGAAATTTGAAATGTAGGTATAAATATTGTAGACGGACGGATTACGAGTGAATTAATAATACATCTACGTCACATGACGTCACAAAAATGAAAAATTATTACAACAGATGAAATGGTACAGATATCAACTTAACGGTTGGAGTTATTGAATTGAAATTTGAAATGGAAATATTGTAAATGGACGGAATAAAAGTGAATTAATAATACACCTACACCTACATGACGTCACAAATAAGACAAATTCTTACACAGGCGAATTGGTACAGATATTGACTTAACGATTGGAAACATCCAATTAAAATTTGAAATGTGAATGGAAATATTGTGGACGGACGGAATACAAGTGAATTAATAATTCACCTACGTCCACATGACATCACAAATAAGAAAAATTCTTAGAAACTGGTGCAGATATCGACTTAACTATTGGAAACAACCAATTAAATTTTGAAACGTAGGTGGAAATATTGTAGATGGATGGAATACGAGTGAATTAAAAATACACCTACGTTCTGATGACGTCATAAAAACATAAAATTCTTATACCATGCGAACTGATGATATCAAAAAAATATTACTACAAGACGACGAGTCACCAAATTTTTTTTTTATTTCCAAGAAATATCAAATTTTCGGAGAAATGTCACTTTTCAGAAAAATGTCAAATTTTCAGGAAAACGTCAAATTTTCGAAAAAATGTTAAATTTTCAGGGAAATGTCACTTTTCAGAAATATGTAAAATTTTCGGAAAAGTGTCACTTTTCAGAAAAATGTCAAATTTTCGAAAAAACGTCAAATTTTCGAAGAAATGTCACCTTTCAGAAAAATGTCAAATGTTTGAAAATTGTCAAATTTTCGGAGTAATGTCAATTCAGAAAAATGTCGAATTGTCGGAGAAATGTCACTTTTCAGAAAAATGTCAAAAATTCAGGAAAATGTCAATTCAGAAAAATGTCAAATTTTCGAACAAATGTCAAACTTTCGGAGAAATGTCACTTTTCAGAAAAATGTCAAAAATTCAGGAAAAAGTCAAATTTTTGAAAAAACGTCACATTTTCGAAGAAATGTCACCTTTCAGAAAAATGTCAAATGTTTGAAAATTAGCAAATTTTCGGAGTAATGTCACTTCAGAAAAATGTCAAATTTTCGAGAAAATGTCAAATTTTCGAAGAAATGTCACTTTTCAGAAAAATGTCAAAAATTCAGGAAAATGTCAAATTTTCGGAAAAAATGGCAC
The DNA here is from genome assembly GCA_936432065.2 of Rutpela maculata. Lineage (NCBI taxonomy): Eukaryota > Metazoa > Arthropoda > Insecta > Coleoptera > Cerambycidae > Rutpela > Rutpela maculata. The sequence goes on along the minus strand of OW386285.2, from coordinate 383,430,953 downwards.
TTTCAGAAAAATGTCAAATTTTCGAAAAAACGTCACATTTTCGAAGAAATGTCACCTTTCAGAAAAATGTCAAATGTTTGAAAATTAGCAAATTTTCGGAGTTGTCGCTTCAGAAAAATGTCAAATTTTCGAGAAAATGTCAAATTTTCGGAGAAATGCCAGATTTTATTAAATGAACTTAAAGGAAAATTCCTAAAAAATACTACGGGTCCATCTGTGGTATAAGTTCTCTGCTAGTGTGTTAAAGCGTGCAGACTGTATGCTGAGTATTTTTGACGTGTCAAGTGCATCGTGAGATTACAAGTTTTTTCGACGTTTATAAAGCCCACGGATGGTGTGAGAGGCCATCCTGAATCGCTTACAAGCCCTAGAAGTGTAAGCAACCCCACCGGAATGCTTTCGGTGAGTTTTTTCCAATAAAACTTTAAAAGTGTCAGTAACATTATATTTTAAAAACTATTTCCGCTACTTCCGGCATCCCGCCGGAAATTCTTCCGGCAACATAACCTAAAAATAGTACTACATAACCTAAAAACAATTTAAGACATTGGTACCAACCTAAACATTTTTCAAAAACCAAATTCCCCAGAGAAACATTGAAACCAAAAATTTGACAGCTATCACTTCCCCGACCGATTTAGTGAAAAATCGGTCGAGGCCAAAAGATAAAACTAAATATACCAACTCAAACTTAAACGATCCACCATGAACACTACCCTGGCTACATCTGGCAGGGAAGCTGTCCACCAAGAGTTATATGGTTTTTTTCCAAAGATGGCCATCCCTGCCATCCATCCCATTAGCAACGAACAGGTTTCTTCGTTCAGTTATTTCCCGTATCAATAATTAAAATTATTAAGTGCTCTTGCCTTCGAACGTTTTTATAGTATTGTTTATTTTTATATTAATTTTAGGTCCATGTGGACACATTATAATTTTAACCTAGTTTTTAAGCCTGCCTACAGAAGACAGACAGACTTTTCTATTTTTCTCCAAGCCAAACCGGACCTACCCCGTCCAGCCTCACACTCGCCACGACGGTGTTCACCGTGGTTGTCTGGCTGGCCCCGGGCTAGGATCCGATGAAGCATAATATTTGTATTAAAACATTGAATAAAACATTAATGTTGTGCAGACTATAAATTTAACACTCAAGTTCTTAGGTCCAAATCCCACCGAAGACTTTTTTTTCTGATTTAATATGAAAAAAATATTTCAACTTAATAAATATAATTAAATGAGATCGTTCATATTGTTTAGTGCTCTTTTCGGCTTCAAAGATTCACTGGGTGGGGAGGTTCCAGCCGCGTCCAGTAGCTGCCGATTTTTTTTATAACCAATTTTGTTACTTTAGTGAAAAATTTAGAAGTCGCCTCAACGAGAAATTGGAAGCTCTATCAAATAAAAATATGAAAGTTTATCTCTTCCCAGGGTTACTAAAGTTATACAATTTATACAGTGGATCTTTGCGTGTGTATAAAAGTAGCTATGATCTGCGCGTTGTTCTTGCTGCTATTCTCCCACAACCATTATTTTGTACGTATTTCTAGTAGAGCTGCGACATTTGTTTCAGATATGCTAACCAGGTTAAAACAACTGTCTCGGAACGCATACAATGTGGTTTGTTATTTGATTCAGGGCTCGTTTATCAATGTAGGGTCAAATTTGCGTGTTAGCTAGCCCTGGGCTAACTTTAACCTAGGGGTAAAGTGAGTGTTAAACTGGCATCCGTTTATCCACCACATTTTATGTGGAATAACATGAGGTTGGTAACGCTTTCTACAGAATTGCCAGCTCCTAGGATGATTGTGATTGGTCGAAAAATAAGTGGTTTTCGGTTTGTTAGTTTTTTAAGTTTTTGATATTAAATTAATAGTTATTTATGTACCAAGGGTCGTAAGTGCACTTTTTTTATTCGAGAATACAGTTTGCAAGCCGAGGCCCCTAGGGCCGAGGTTTACATTTATTCGAGACCAAAAAATCGCACTGTACGACCCGCGGTGCATATTATATTTTTCATCATACCCATGAATCATTAAATTAGAAAAAAAACTTTAGAAAACTAGTGGAAAACTGTAATTATTTGAGTCAAGTTTCATATTTGTTAAGCAAAAATAGTAAAGGTAGCAATGCTTGGAATATCTATGGCAACCGTCAATAAAATGAATTTAGGAGGCGGCTTCTATTCAAATGACAACTATTGTTAATATAAATTAAATCCTATTATTATAATAGCCTTTGGACATTTTTGAAACTAATGTGGGATATAGAAGATATAGGAAGTAAGACTCGCTTGGATTTACTTCCAAAAAAGTTAAAATATTTAATAGTTGTTATATAAAAGAGAAAATTTTCCCAAATTTACTTTATTTCCCTGGGGACGATTCAGGGGGAGGCCAGAATGGGAGCCTACAGGCTACAAAATTCTCAGAACCCGACTCCTCTTGGAGACAACTCGGGGCACATGAGGATAATAAACAATGTAGTGGATCCTCTATTGAGCATGAGGTCGGACTACAAAAATTACATTCAATAAGCCCTTCACTATCACCATTGGAGATAGGAAGGAATGGATGACAGGTGCTCCTGATGCTTTATGCAGAGGCCTGGTCTGGTATACTGACGGGTCCAGGATGGAATCAGGAGCTGGAGCAGGAATACATGGTGTGAGGCCGAAAGAGAGTATAAGTCTCTCCCTTGGACGGCACTCCACTATATTCCAGACAGAAATTCTGGCTATACTCGAGTGTGTACGCGAGAATGTTAAACGACGATACGTGAACCAGCAGATCTCAATCGCAACAGACAGTCAGGCGGCACTTGGGGCACTAACTTCTAACAAAGTGTCTTCCAGACTGGTTTGGGACTGCCACGAAGAGCAGTATAGAGGGCAACGAGAAAGCGAACTTGCTAGACAAGGAGCAGCGAATATATTCTATGGCCCAGAACCTGCGCTGGGTATCACAAGAGGCTCAGCCAGAAAGGTAATCAAAGACTGGGTCAAGAGTAAACACAACCACTACTGGAGAAACATTCCAGGAAATCGACATGGGAAAACCATCAATGGACCATGTTCAAAACAAACTGAAGAACTGCTCACAAGGAACAGGACTCATCTGAGAATCATAACAGGTCTTCTGACGGGACACTTTCCCGTCAAGAAGTACCTGCATTTAATTGGAAAGTTTGCTGGCGACCTTAACTGCAGACTGTGCGGTAAGGTACCAGAAACTGTAGAACATATTATACATGACTGCGAGGTACTGGTCCGCAGAAGGTATAATGTCTACGGGCAAACACAAACAGACCCGGAAACCATCAAGACTCGTCCATTTTCAGACCTGTATCACCTTGTCAGTGACACAGGAATACTAAAATGGACAAGTGTAAACTAAAAACTAAAAAACAGGGTAAGCACAATAAGCCCAGGAGGCTGCAGTGCTAGTTGGGATAGGCAGCCCGTGTGGGTTTCCCCGCCTCGCCAAAAAAAAAAAAAAGACTCGCCTGGATTTACTTCCAAAAAAGTTAAAACATTTAATAGTTGTTATATAAAAGAGAAAATTTTCCCAAATTTACTTTATTTCCCTGAGGACGTTATGAAAAATAACGACCCGTTACCAATAGCAACAAGTATTTGGTACATAAAGCGTCACCTACGATCGACAAAACAATGTATACTTATACTTGCGAGGGAGGTATGACGAAATAGTAGTTTGTGCAACAAGACTAGATATGATATCCATATCGCACGATAAAGAAGTTTTTCCACTCCCTTATGTAAATTTGCTGTTTTCTGTACATAGCACAGTAAACGTAGCAACTTATAAGAGGCTAACGTAGAACAAATTAGAGACAAGCTAGTTTTGGCTAAAATCGATACATATTGACTTGTACTATAACATACTAAAAGTCCCATTTAGTAGCGGAGAGTGAGAAAAAAATGGCCGCCATCTTAAATTTTTCATTTTTTTGTTAATATCTCAGTAAATTGAATTTCTATGAAAAAACATGTAGAGAGACCTTTTTTGTGAAGGAGTGAAAAATACATATTGTCCTTCTAAAAGTGTTTTTATATCTTATAAATATAGAGGTAAATTAATTTTTTTTTAAATCGGTAAAAATTTAAAAATACTAGTGAACAGAGGATTTATGTATGAATTTTATAAATTTTAGTGCATAGTAAGTTAATCAAAACGTTATCTGATTGTAATTTGCTAATATGTTAAACATAATAAAGCTATTTCGTCTACACCACTCTGTTAACTAGGTACCTACAAGGTACCTAGATAGCGAGGCGCGAGTTTAAACATGTCATGCATTATTTGGATTGCATTGGTTGATTGTTTCTTTTACTTGTCCTGTTATTGATCACTAGTGAGCGAAAAGACTCTATTCTTTATTGTGGTGTTACTGAAGGTGTTGTTTTGTATGTGTTTCTGTTATGGTAATGGAGTTAACCAAGTGTGCTATATGCAGTGAAGAAGGTACTTCCAAAACTTTAGTAGTACTATTCAAAAAAGGTAAACCCCAACAAACTTCGAAATCACGACAAATGGCAAACATTTGAATCTGTGAGTTCTTTAACAGCTCATAAAGATTGTAGAAAAAATATACTCATTCATCAAACTTCAAAAAATCGCAAAAAATGTGTGGCAATAAAATTGACTCTCCACGGTGCTCAAATCCGCTTTAAACCGGTCTTTTAATTTTAAAAATAACTGCTTCTTTTGTTCTAAGGTTTTAAAGGTGAACCAAGATAGTGTTCACGTAGTTTCTACAATTGATTTAAAAACTTTTGTAACAGAGCAAGTTAGGGAGAGAAATGACGATTGGGGAAGAGAAGTTTGTAAGCGAATATGCACAGAAATTGATGTTGTTACAGCTGAAGCATGGTACACGTGTCTTGCTAATTGCTACTGGAGATTTAAAAAACCGTCATTCAACCAAAAACCCGGAAGACCAAAAAATGATATGCAGACAGCATTCGAAAACGTTTGTTTGGATATTGAAAACGATTTTGAAAACTGCCCTTTTCTATTAAGGAAATCTACGAAAAGTTAATTAATTCCTTACCTCCAGAAGTAGAACCTTGATCTGAGAAATATTTAAAGAATAAATTAGTTGAAAAATATGGAAATAATGTAATCATTTCAGAATTACCTGAAAAACACAGCGTATTTTGTTTTCGTGACAACTGCGAAAAATTGGTTAATGATGAATGGTACAAACAAAAAAAAGCCTCACCCCAAGAACAACGGGTAAGAATTTTAAAAACTGCAGTACAAATTTTGAGACAAGAAAATTATACAATGCCAAAAATGTTTCAACAGACTTCGATACTTCATGTATCATATAATCAATTCAATGCAAGTACTGTCAGGTCAATTTAATTTAGACATGCTGCCTCCTACAGAAAAATCTGCAGAACAACATTTACTAAGAGCATATTATCAGGTAAATTAATAAAATACATTTAAAAATTAATTTCGTTCATTTTAAACCTCTATTTTTAAGGTTTAGGAATGGCTGGGTAATTACCTGGATCCTATGGCATGGGGCTGGATAAAAAGTGACGATGGTGACCTAACTCCCACCGAGATAAAACAAGAAATAGCATCCCCCAATTTATTGAAAAGTTTTTTATAACTGTAAAGATAGTGCGTGTGGACGAAATTGTTCTTGTAAAAAGTTGGTCATTAGGTGATCTCCAAAGGGCAGTGTTATGGAATTATTTGTACTAATGTGTTTGAAGTACAAGATGAAGAAGAAATAACTGAATTTTTATAAGTCTGTGGCCTAATTGTAATTAATACGTTAAATTTGTTTCTAAAAATCAAAATATGCTAGTTAAATCACTTTCAATTCAACTTTACTTTTTTTAAAAAATACAGTTAATTTAAAAATCTGTAACTTTTTATTTTTAAAGCTAGAAGCAGATGCGTCTCATTAAGCTCTAAAAACTTAATGTCTACAAATTTTTTGTTAAATTCATAAATAAAAAAGCTATTCTCAAAAAAAAAGAAAAATCAAGATGGCAGCCCATTTTTTTTTAATTTGCCATATTAGGATTAGAAGAGACTTTTAGTATGTTAACGATAACACTTTTGCCTACACATTCCAAAAAAATTAGCTTGTCTCTAATTTGTTCTACCCTAATTTCCATATTGCCTGTACTAACAGTCTATAGAATGGATAAGTAGGCAATTCCAGTTAAGTGAACGGATATATTTCATATCAGTTCTAGGATGGATATGAAATGAAACCGACCAATCACAGTTCGTGTATTAAGTACATAGACAACTATTCGTTTTAAAATCAAATTAGTGCGTAAGCTGTCAAAGTAACTGTCAGTGTGTACTGTCAGGGTGTATTTGTGTAATATATTAATGTTTAATAAATTTTGTAGTTTTTTTAAGATGGTCGTAGAAAAAGTATACTGTACAACACGAGTGGATTATCCATATAGCACTCAAAATATTTGAAGCACTCCGCCTACGGCGTCGTGCTCAAACTTCTTTTTCGTGCGTTATGGATATCATATCCACTCTTGTTGCACAAACTACTATTGAGCATAACGCCGTAAGCGGAGTGCTTCAAATCTTTTGAGTGCCATATGGTTAATCCACTCGACTTGTACAGTATACTTTTTCTACGACCAGCTTAAAAAAACTACAAAATTTATTAAACATTAATATATTACACAAATACACACTGACAGTTACTTTGACAGCTTACGCACTAACTTGATTTTAAAACGAATAGTTGCCTATGTATTTTTTCTACTCCCTTATGTAAATTTGCTGTTTTCTGTACAGTCTGTAGAATGGATAAGTAGGCAATTCCAGTTAACTGAACGAATATATTTCATATCAGTTCTAGGATAGATATGAAATGAAACCGACCAATCACAGTTCGTGTATTAAGTACATAGACAACTATTCGTTTTAAAATCAAATTCGTGCGTAAGCTGTCAAAGTAACTGCCAGTGTGTATTTTTGTAATATATTAATGTTTAATAAATGTTGTAGTTTTTTTAAGCTGGTCGTAAAAAAGTATACTGTACAACTCGAGTGGATTATCCATATCGCACTCAAAAGATTTGAACTTCTTTATCGTGCGATATGGATATCATATCTACTCTTGTTGCACAAACTACTATAATACACGAACTGTGATTGGTCGGTTTCATTTCATATCCATCCTAGAACTGATATGAAATATAGCCGTTCAGTTAACTGGAATTGCCTACTTATCCATTCTACAGACTCTACAGAAAACAGCAAATTTACATAAGGGAGTAGAAAAAAGCATTTGTTTGTTTTTGTCCAAAAGTCATCTGATAGTGACAGCGACGAGCAACAACAATTTTTTTCCCTTTGTTGGATTTGGATGTCTCCATTCAGCCACGATGTTTTATTATAATAACAACAACAATCCTACCTTTTATTAAATCTGTGACCGTTAACTTAACAAAATATTAATCTAACCTACGAATCAAAATACAACAATTATAATATAAACTAGAATATATTCTGGTCGATAGTTACATTTTTATTTTAAGAAAGTGAAACCCCCAACAAAGGTAGGCAGAGACTCCAATTTTTCGTCATCAGAGCGATTGCTATTAATTAAAATAGCAAAAATAATTATAAACACGTCGTAGATTAAAAAAAACTGATGCAATATCTTGCAGAGACAAATAAGCTAAACGATCTCTACAATACAATAAAATAGATCTTAATATTTGCTTCTTAGCTACATTAGAAAACTAAGTATGTGTTTCGTGTTCCAAATATTCCAAAATATCTGCTTCATCATCGCTTATTTCGTCGAAAGCTTCCATTTTCAATAATTTACACAAAAATATAGTTTTGACATTTGTAGGTTAACCTCGGGCTAACAGAGATAACTCCCATCTCGGGCTAAGTTACCTCTGACTTGGCCCAGGGTTACTTTTAATCCGACTTGATAAACACTTTAGCCTGAAGTTAGCATTTAACCCTTGGGCATTTAACCCCCTACTCACTGTTTTTATTCAGTTTAGGAATATATGCAAACCCCTCCTTTGACATTTAATTTACCTTAATATATAATGTACTATCTAATGAAAACCATTCACAATTCCATAAGATAATTATGTAATTTTATGTTTTTTGTCATGTTTTTATATAAATATTTCTGTGTTACTAGGTCTGTATCTATTTTTTTATTAATTTTTTAATTTTTAATGAGTACCTATGTGACTGCATGCATCTCTGAATGCATTCAAAGGCTCTAATAGTGATATTTTTTCCCTTGACTTGCCAAGAATATTGTAATATATAATTTGGTCAAATAAATTTCTATTCTATTCTATTCAAACTAACCCTGTATTGATAAACAGACGATTTGTCGAAATACTTTAAAAAGACGCATTTCTCTGTCCCGTTTAAAAAAATGCTTTCGAGCCTGAGATAAAGTCATGGGTTCCTGTAAAGGCCCATTTATCAATGTAGGATTAAATTTGCGTGTTAGCTAGCCCTGGGCTAACTTTAACCTGTGAGTGTTAAACTCGCATCTGTTTATCCACGACGCGCGACGTTTTACTTCCACATCCAGTGGAACTTTAGTAACGACAAAAAAAATGTTGAAAATTTTTATTGTTCAAATAGGCTTAGAATGTCATGTAACGTCGAGAATTTAAGTTTGAGCGGAAAAAAAAATTCTGTCTGTCTGTCGGTCTGTCTGTAATTTTTTTGTGCGCACGATTACTCTGGAACCGTTTAAGGTATTGACTTGAAATTTGGTACACGTGTGTGCCTTAATGGGATCTGGAACTAGATTATATTTTCATCTTATTCCGTCGAAGGGTTGGGGGGGAGGGTAAATTAGGGTAAATGTGGGGTAAACAGGTAAATCAAGCAAAGAAGAATCCATAAAATTGTTATTTAGTATATATAAGAGAAGCTAAGGTCCCAAACAATATTTTGGCATTAGCCACCCCCCATTACCACCCCACCCCATTATTAAAGGGGTATGAAAAAAATTGTGATTTAGGGTGTGTACAAGAACCACCCCACTACCGATGTGGGATATCGTTTTATAAGTTTTTGGGGTAGACGATTTCAAATATTATATTATTAAAATTCCATAAACAATTATTTCCACATACAAAACTTTTTCGTTGTGAGAGACTTGGATAGAAAATCTTGATGTGGAAGTAGTGATTCCTTGGGCAGCGGTTTTATGTGTGGGTTGAATGACCTGAGATTGGTAACACTTTCTACCGAGTTGCCAGCTCTAGGTTGATTGTGATTGGTCGAACATTTTTTTATTATAATCAAAACACAACAACTATAAAATAAACTAAAATATTTTCTGGTCGATAGTTACACTTTTATTTTAAGAAAATGAGTGCAACCCCTACAAAGGTAGGCCGATGCCCCAATTTTTCATCATCAGAGTGGTTGCTATTAAAACAAATAATTATAAACACGTCGTAGAATAAAAAAAACTGATGCAATATCTTGGCAAGACAAAGAAGCTGAACGATTTCTACAGTACAATAAAATAAATTTTAATATTTGCTTTTTAGCTACATTAGAAAACTGTCGTGTTCCAAAAATTCCAAAATATCTGCTTCATCATCGCTTATTTCGTCGAAAGCTTCAATTTTCAATAATTTACGCAAGAAGATAACTTTGATGTTTCACCCAACAACTGCCAACAACAAACATAAAATTTGTAGTGCTAGGAGAGATAACTACCAAGCTCGGGCTAAGTTACCTCTGACTTTTAACTCGATTTGATAAATGCTTTAGCCTAGAGTTAGCGTTTAGCCCCGGGGCAAACTAACCTAACCCTGTATTGATAAACGGACCCTGCGAGTAAAAAATATTTCACCGATCCCTTGATTTTTTATTTTTATTGCAATTTGGGGGTATTTTCACTGTACTAAAGATTAAATACATCTAGTCAACCTCCCCACCCCCTTCATCTCTTCATATATTTTTACAAAATTGCGTGATAATACATTTTAAATATTCCTTTTTGCATTCCTTAAATAATTTTAAGAGGCGGATACTACGTGCGGGCATAATATAAAAGCATTCGAAAAGGCAGCACCCTTGTTGATCCTGCAGAGCAGGGGCTTTATGGACAATCTCAAAGGTATCGTAATCAAAGCAAGGTCCACTAATGTATGCAAATGTTCAAGTAGTGCTTTGCACACATCGGAGTGGCTTCATTAGTAAGCAGATGCTATTGCAACATTAGCTTTTATGCACTTCTTAATTTAAATAAGTTTCATTTTTGTAAATTATTGCAAGGCGATGAGAGGAAGAGTGAATAATGTGGTAAGAAGATAATTTTTTTCGTTTATGGTTGTACAGTAATCGGACGTTCCTGATTGCGATAGCTAAGATAAATGTTAATTACATTTGTCGCAAATATTTTTGGTGGGTATACAGGATGTTTCACGAGGAAACGGACATGCTTTAATGACAGATAGAGGACACCGAGGGTAATCATAATCACCCATAGAAAAAGCTAGTTGGGCCCTCGTTGCTGAAATACAGGGTGTTTTGTGTATTTTGGTCAAAATTTCTTTTGGTTGTTACTTTGTAAAGAAATGGCTTTATCAAGGTTCATATTTGGCACATATAATACACTAGTGATCTTGAATAAGTACTTATATCATGCACACAAAAATCCAGGTCCGGACTTAAAAAAAATGTTTTTGTTCTTCAAGAAAAGATTACCCTACATATATGTTTTTTATTTTATTTCAATAAAAAATTCGAAAAGTAGATAAAAACGAAGAAAATGGATTCATTAATTTTTTTGCCACACCTTTGCCGTCTTCGAAATAAATTCCAATAATTAATGCAATATGAGAAATATCGATGAATGATACGCGCAAAAAATGCTTCCACTAATAAATTGGACATTTACTTTTTTTCAGCAATAATTATTATGTTCTAATTACCAATTTTTATGAAGGGGGTGAAAATAAATAAAATAATAAATGTTAGAGGACACCGAGTCAAGAATCTATTTAATTCCTTTCATTTATTAAAAAGTGGTAATAGAGCAACATATCATACATATTACCAACAACAATAACTGTAATAACAAAGTTATTTATCAATAATGCACATAGTAATAAAATAACAACAAAATATCAACAGAATAATTGTACCAAAAACAAAAAATGCAGATATTGTCATAAAACGTATTTACAAATTAGAATTATAAATAAATATGTTCAAAATAGCCTCCTCAGTTTCAGTACATTTTCTAGTGCGGTTCACGAGATGACCGATTGATCTTCGTATCACATCTGAACTGTTTCTAATTCCATTGCGAAATTCAACAATACTTTGAATTAATTGATCTATGCCGTTAATGTCCACTCTTTAAGCAACCTCATAAGATATAATCTAAAACTAACTGATTTTACGTTTAAGGCCAATTGTTTAAAGCAGCGGTTTTCAACCTTTTTCGAACCACGACCTCCTTACAAAAAGAAAAAACAAGTTTACCCTCTCGCGACCCCCCAACCTGGATCAAGGGCGGATCTGGACCTTGGGCTTGGGGGGGTAACACAGCCGCGTGCTGAATATAACAAAAAATTTTTTTAATGAGCTGGGAGAAATCCGAAAAAATTTTTTTTCGTCCCAAAATTTTTCTGAGCGGGAGAGAAATCCGAAAAAAAATTTTTTGTCCCAACATTTTTCTGAAGAGCGGAGGGGAGAAATCCGAAAAAAATTTTTGTGTCCCAAAATAATTTTTCTGAAGAGCGGGGGGGATCCGAAAAAATTTTTTTTATGAGCGGGGTGGAACAAAGTCTCAGTTGCACCTCTATAAATACAATATATATTCAAAAATATAAAATAAAATAATGAAAATTATGAAATTTTAAAACGAAAATTGGTTTACAGAATCTTGGGGGGGGGGGGGGGGTAATTATGTGTGTAATATTTAGATTTTTAGGTATGACCGACAAGGTCTTAGGATTTCAACCATTTAGATGATTATTATTTATGAGGTCACTTAAAACTACAAAATAGACATTGATTGCAGGAATCAATTAACTCAAAGGATTGTTGAATACAACAGCAAAATTAAAATCCAGATGTGATAAGAAGATCATTCGGCCATCTCGTGAAGCACATTAGAAAATGTACTGAACTTGAGGAGGACATTTTGAAGAAGTTAATTATAATTCTAACTTGTAAATATGTTTTGTAACTGCATTTTTGTTTTGACACAGACATTCTGTTGATATTTTGTAGTAATCTTGTTACTATGTGCATTATTAATACGCAACTTTGTTGTTATGTTATTATTGTTGATTTGTTATGTTGCTTGTATTACTAGTCTTTAATAAATCAGAGGAATGAAATAGATTTTTTATTTGGTGCCTCTGACATTTATTTTTTTATTAATTTTCCATAAAAATTGGTAAGTAAAACCTAACAATTATTGCTGACAAAAAAGTAGATGCCTAATTTAATAGAGGAAGCATTTTTTGCGCGTATTATTGATCGATATTTTCTAAAGTCTCATATTGTATTATTTAGTGGAATTTATTTCGAAGATGTCAAGGGTGTGGCAAAAAAATTAATGAAGCTATTTTGTTCAGTTTTTTATGTTCTTTTCGAATTTAATATTGAAAATTAAAAAAAAACATATGCAGGATTTTGTTTTCTTGAAGAACAAAAACATTTTTTTTCAAGTTCGAACCTAGATTTTTTGTGTGCATGATACAAGTTCTTATTCAAGATCACTAGTGTATTACATCTGCCACATACGAACGTATTATTCTGAAATAAAGAGCAAATAAAGAAATGACCCAAGAACACTGCCCTGCGGTACTCCTGCTTGTATATGATGTAGATCCTATAAAGTATTCTCAGATTTAACTTGGAAATAGCGGTCAGTTGGATATGATTTTAGTAGAATGTACATGGTTTGGCACATGCATTTTTAACTTGTAAAAAAGACCCTGATGCCATACTTTGTCGAATGCCTGTTGTACGTCCAGGAAAACAGAGGCACACATTTTCCTTTTTTCCAAACTTTCCTTGATTTTATTTACTATTCGATGGCACTGTTGAATGTTGGAATGGTTTTGCCTAAATCTAAATTTATGTTGACTGAATAGACGTGAATCACAAAATTAGAAATATGTTACAAAAAGAAATATAACTTAATCAATTAAACATATAAACCAGGAGCAATTTAAAAAAACCCCGCAATAATCTTATGGAAATTGGGTTTTCTGTCAAATCGTCTGAATTTTGGATATGTTTTAGGTTTCGTCATCCCAAGCAAAAGTCTCAATGGGCGCAAAGCTCGAAAATCAATACTTTGGCTGCTACGGATCTTGAAAACTCCAAAGCTCCACCACAGATTTATTTATTCGTGCAGTTTTTATAGATTCTTAAATAACTTATTTTTTCGATTTTAATGTCTAGGTTTATGTTTTTGAGGTTGCTGAATTCAAATCCGATGTCAAATTGTCACTTGACAGCTGTCAATTAGCTGTCAAAGTGCCTTAACAAAGTGCAAATCTTATTTTTATGTTATGAGTTTATGCTGTTTAGGTTAGTTCATGTATGATGTGAATACAATAATTCGACAATTGGCAGCTGTCAACAGGCTGTCAGCTAGCTGTCAAAATGCAATAACAAAGTGCAAATCTTATTTTTTTGTTATGACTTTATGCTTTTTAGGTAACTCAGTTCATACAAGATGTGAATACAATAATTCGACAATTGGTAGCTGTCAGCAGGCTGTCAGCTAGCTGTCAAAGTGCAATAACAAAGTGCAAATCTTATTTTTTTGTTATGACTTTATGCTTTTAAGGTAACTGAGTTGCTTTATGCTTTTTAGGTAACTCAGTTACCTTAAAAGCATAAAGTCATAACAAGAAAATAAGATTTGCACTTTGTTATTGCACTTTGACAGCTAGCTGACAGCCTGTTGACAGCTGCCAATTGTCGAATTATTGTATTCACATCATACATGAACTGAGTTACCTAAACAGCATAAACTCATAACATAAAAATAAGATTTGCACTTTGTTAAGGCACTTTGACAGCTAATTGACAGCTGTCAAGTGTCAATTTGGACAATTTGACATCTGATTTGAATTCAGCAACCTCAAAAACATAAACCTAGACATTAAAATCTAAAAAAATAAGTTATTCAAAAATCTATAAAGACTGCACGAATAAATAAATCTGTGGTGGAGCTTTGGAGCTTCCAAGCTCCGTAGCAGCCAAAGTATTGATTTTCGAGCTTTGTGCTCATTGAGACTTTTGCTTGGGATGACGAAACCTAAAACATATCCAAAATTCAGACGATTTGACCGAAACCCAATTTCCATAAGATTATTGCGGGGTCCTTTAAGTTTTATTATTTTTTATTTTAGATGTTTTCAATTTGAGAATATATTAACAATTTGTTGACCGTTTTTCTAATTTATGAATAACTTATATCATATGTATTTTAATCAGGATTAAAATACAAACTGGTAAATCTATAAAAGTTTGAAATCACTATGAATCGTTAGCAAGATGATATATCGAATGTAAATATACCATCTGCCACATGACATGCCACATGAAAAGACAGCGACTAAGTTTGCTGAAAATATTACGGAAAGTGGAGGTAATGACTTGTAATAATCGATGTGTCACAGACACAAATCGTTCCTTTTCTTATTCTTTATCTTAATCGAAGATCAAATAAACGATTTGGTTGGTTTTAGTTTGTCATCTCCCCGCTTTGTGCTGTACTTTTTGTAATATTAGGTTAATTTAAAAATAAAACACATTTTCTTGCACGTTTATGATAACTCGAAGATCGTTTATTTAGTTCAAATATGTACACCACGTACAAGGTTTCTCTTCCGTGAGGTATGTTTATTTACCATATACTGCTTATTATTACCTGTGAACTTATTAACTATTTTGTAACTCTAAGAACATGTTTAGTAAAATTATGAGTATATTACTTAGGTTACTTAGAGTTGAGTAGATGAAATTATGAAATGGGGTATTTTCGTATCTTTTTTTTTATTGAATAATCATAGAATAAGTATAAACAAGCCTTCCAGTAGAGATTTTCGCGAAAATAATTATAATTTTTTTGGAAAAATAAAAGTTAAAATACGTGGCGCGAAAAGCGTTTTATATCTGCCGATGTTGATCTGTTGATAGAATGGTATTATACAAAACAGTGTGGTGTTGCCAAGTTAAAATTTCTTCTCTAGTCCTAGTAAAGATAATTGAAAAAAACAGTAATATAAAGTTTATTTATTAAATCAATTTTAATATATATTCACGAAATTTAATTTTGTGATAGAAAAAACCTTCTGAGGGTTGACACTGTAGAATGTTGATGGTACGTAAGTTTCTAGTTCTATATTAGAGTACTACGCAATTTCAGTCAATCATAGCATCCATGAAAATAAAAATCCTGTTGGATTTAACGTTTTTATTGTTTTTCTCGTGTCCTTTAAACGCAGGAGTGGTTGTTTTCAACCCTATGGGGATAGTTTATGAAGATTACGTCAGACCTGATGCAGTTTCTTATCACTTTAACAAAACTTAGACATTTCGAGCTTTTTCAGCAGTCATTGCTGTTTTGGATCGATTTTTTTATATATGGGGGCAGTTTTCAACCCTCCCTGGGGGTGTTTCATATCTATTATGTACGCTGCTTAATTTTTATAATTCGATTGATTAAGATAACAACTATTCTCGTAGCTTAATATCCTTTTTACCCCAGTCCAAGGGTTGTTTTTTGGCTCTAGCTAAAGATTTTGTGGGTGTACGAATTTTTTTGACCTAGGATTCGGATTCAGCGACCGAAAATACATAGAGATACATGGGTCTGGTTCGCTGGTCTGAATTTTTTTTTTTTGTGGGGCTGTGTTATTTCTCACAAAATTTTATTCTGCAGATTAGAGGATAGAGGAGACGCGCTGAATTTGCTTAAAAATTACTTAGTAAATAAAACACAAAAAATTATAATAAACCAAACAGTGACACAAGTAACTTCAACTGGCGTTCTTCACGAGACTGTACTTGGACCTGTCTTATTTCCCATATATATTAATGAGCTTGCGGCTAATAATAGATTTGAAAAAGGCTGATTGGTCTTGACCACCGCAACCCTTGTGGATCTATAATAATAATAATAACAGCTAATAATAATAATGGTATTCTAATATCTGGTCTGGTTCGCTGGTCTGATTTTTTTTTGTGGGTCTGTATAATTAATTTGAGAAATTTTTTATATTCTAAATTAATTTATTTATGCCTTTTTGTATCTTCCTTTTGTATTATTTAGTATTTTATTTGTATATGTTTAATCTGCCACCTGTTTCAAGTCCAATAATGTAACTACTAATTATTAATTATGATAACTTTTATTTAAGTTTTTCCATCATTAGAATTTTTTTATGCACAGAAAAACATTTTAAGTTAATTGAAAATTGTCAGTTCCAATGATACGAGAATTGTCTAATAATTTAATAATTTTTGGGTATTTGAAACATGCGTATATGTTACCAGTTTTTGTGTAAAGAAAATACCTAATGGGATTTCAAGTGCAATTAATATGTTGAATACAATCCAAAGTTTTATTGTGCGCGAAATATTTTTTCCTTGTAAAAATTGAGACACGTATTGCATTTTCCGCGATAATCCTTAATTATTTTTATAACAGTCAAAATTTCATTTTGTGGTGTAATTTTTATGCAAATTCAGATTGCATTATCCAGGCAATTTCCTTTATAATAAAGGGGTAGCTGAGTTAACTGCACTTCCTAATATATTCTAATAGGTCGTAATTGATGCTGGAGTCTTGCAGAAGCTGTATTAAGTCCGCCTTCATTACAAAATACATTTTCAATTACAATTTTAGCCAACAACTTTAGAAACATTTTCGGTATGTTAAGATCTATTTCTTTTAGTACAGAATATACTCAACTTACGTGAGAAGAAAAAGATTTCTCTGTATGGCGCTATTTACCTAGAGAGGATAAATATTTCTACCGGCAACCAAATTGTTTTGAATTGCGCGTTTTGAAATAATGTGCATTGTTCAACTAGTCCTGTCAATGAATGGTATCTAAAGGGAAATGCCGAGATCCCAATTTTTTACTTGAAGGCTGTGTTTGGACTATTTAGGAAGTAAACAAACATACCAAAAGTCCCCGAACATAGGAGGTGCCGGAGGTGCAGGGGGGCACGAAGAAGGTGCCGGTTTTTGATTTTTCGCTCATGTCTCGAAAACGGTTAGCCCTAATCAAAAAGTGGCTATATGCAAAATTAAAGCTGACTAAATTTTCTACAATAATGTTATATCTTTTAACTGTATTCTAACTTTATTATAAATTTGTTATAAATAAAATTAATAATCATCGTAGAAAATTTTTTTTTGTACAGATATCCGTTTCATAGCAGACTGAACTCAAGTATCGAATAAAAAATGTCTTTTTGTCTGTAAGTGTGTGTGTATACCGTTTCATGTAAACACGATAACTTCTGAAAACTCTCACTCTTACGTAAAATAGTGGAGTGAGAGCAAGATTTATATTATTATTTAAATGTACTCTTACAAAACTACTATAGCAGCAGTTATCAGATCTGTCCTTATTTGTATAACAAGAATTCTCAAACTCAAACTTCAGGGTATAGACAAGAATATTTTGAATATTTAACTTATTCTCTTTCAGAAACCAGTCTCGTTTTTTTATTAAAAAAAAATATCTCTAACTTCGTTAAAAGTGTAAATGAAATTTAGTTACAAAATCCATATTATGGACGCCATAGAATCAATAAAATGTACTGACAAAGATGTTAAACTGTGACTATTCCCTGTTAATTTATACGAAGATGTATCTGGGAAATAAATTCGTCAAGTGAAATAAAATGTCACCCACCCCAGCCGGCTAATGCCATGTATAAGAAGGTAGAAAGCATCCATCCCGTGGGAAATAGACTATTAGCTATCATTCGTGGAGAAGACATGTTCCAGATCACCCCTTGAAACATGGAAAACACGTAAGTGGACAAGGGACCGATATTTCTCTCGCCAGGGGCCTACTACTAAACATCTATCGAATCAAGAGTGCTATGCAATGTCTTTCAGGACATGCATGGCCTCGCAGGACTGACCAGCGGGTGGGCAGAGACGGGATGGGATATCCTCTTAGGATTGTTTAGTTACGTCTGAGGATCACATGGCAGAGCCGCAATAATTTTAAAGTTGTTTATTATGCAGTTTTCAGAAAAACGGGAAAGAAATTAGGAAATATCAATTTTTATATGAATTTAAATAAATTATGAGTAATTTTAATTTGTCAGCTCTCTGGTAAAATACCTATATTAGGTATTTTGACTAATGCCTTAACGTTTAGATTAGAAAGTATATTTGGTGATTTCACTCATTAACGCGATAGCCTGTTTTTTGACAGTACTAACATGAAAAATTTATCACTCTAATTTTTTTGTATCGACGCGTCCACAAATATTGCAATAATTTTTTGACATATATGATGTCATGTTTTGTTTCAATTGCCCAGACAAGTAGGAGCATCATTACATGCATGCATAGGAACCAATCTAAACCTTGCATTTTCATTTACATGGGCTTTTTGACACTTTTCAATGCTGATTATATGATAAATACAATTATTTTTATCATTATATAACAATTTCAAGCAAAAATTGAAGGAGTAATCAATATCCAGTAAGTTTTTCTTAATGAAATTTAGAATTGATCGATTTGTGTGATATTTTTGACTGTGATAATTCGGCCCTGAAAATAAACTTGCCAGGAAAATTCCACCAGAGATATCGATGTCTACAACAGACAGATGACCACTAGAAGTGACGAGCATATTTGATGAGGGCATTTGTATATGTCGAAACTCATGCATATGGAAATAAATAGCAAACGTATGTAATCAGAAATTCGCAGGAATTTTCTCCGGAGAAATACAAATTTGATTGGATAGCAGTCCCGTGTCACGCTGGTGAGGTGGATTTGCACTCGACTTTGGACGGAGTTAAAACAAGTCCCCATTGTATTGTACAATACATAAATTATATGTTTTACAGGAGTATTGTCTGCCCGCATACGTAGGTTTTTATGAATAAATAAAATTAAGCAGGCCAACCAAATAAGATTTTCCAATTGATTTAAATTTCAGATAAATAAAATACACACCACTAAATAGAACGGAACAGATAGACTGCTAAAAAAAATTTATAACTTGTTGGCAAACAAAATTAAAAACTAAGTTATTCTGCATTACAGCTTTTTATTTGTTTATTTATTTATTTAACCTACTTCACTCCACAGCATAACATCAATTACTGAGTGGGTACAATACAGATTTATAATAATTATTATGACAATATTCAATAATATAAGAATATATTTACATGAATACCCTATAAAAGAAATATAGAGATAATAAGCTTCGTTATATTCTATAATTTTAGGTTTTTGATCGCGGCTATATTGCAGTTGAGCGAGTCAAACATGTTTTATAATTGATGCAAATTTGATGAAACGGTGAAAATATCATTATATTAATACGAGATATTGGGAGAAATTGAAGGTAAAAGATTGTCGTAAAAATATTTGAGGAATTAAGAAATGCAACTGACACTGTCAATGTTACTCGTTATTAGTTTGCGTAAGAAAGCTAGTTGGGTAAAAATGCGACGATTTTCAAGAGAATTAAACGAGTATCTTGAAAGTAATTCTTCAAGTGGAAACCCAACTGTTAGATATAAATTATGTTCCTTGTAGGTAAGATATGTTAAGAAACGTCTCTGGATTCTCTCTATGTGTTGCACATGATCATTGTAGTGAGGCTGTAGAAGAACGCATAAAAAAATCCCTATCAAACCTCCGTAAAGCAACCAGAAGGTCGAACGTTAATGCGAATTAACTCGACACATCCGGTTTTCTATACGAAAGTTCCAGGAATTATAGACCGTCAACAGGCCTCAAGATCAATTAAGAAACAATAGTTCAAAGAATCCGTTTATTTAACAGAATTGGTTATACAAAATTCTCAAGATAAGAATCGTGCCTTCCCCAATCAAGGTAGTGACTTTCAGACCATACAAGCGAGAGCGCTCACGCTAACGATCGATTAGGTAGAAAAGATTCATACATACCTTCTCAGAATCAAAATGCGAGCTTTTAGAATCATTTCAGACTCTGGGTAAATGAATAATTAAGGCTGACTGAAATTAACTTAAAAAAGTTTTACTGAATGAATTTAGTTTCGCTAGAGACTACTTAGCTTTAAAGTTCTTGTATCGTGGAGATTCACGTACTCAAACACATTCAGAGGACTTATTACTGCATAAGTTGAGTGGCGTTCGATCAGTCCACGACTTACTAACCCTTATCACAGTCGTTCAATATTATCGATTTGGCAGCGTCTCACCTTCGAGCGACTTTTAGGCAAAATTGAATTTTTGGATTTTTATGCACAAGGCGTTTTCCTCTATAACTTTGTCATTTGAAAAGCCCTGTTATTGGCTTTTCTACCATTGCTTTGTCTGGACCACTCAACGCGCTCGACCAAATTGCGAGCCGCTGAGTCAATCCAAACTCTTTCCATGCGAGATACCGGCCTTGTACATGTGCATTGATTTTTATCAATTTTTGCTTATCAGCTTTGACAAAATCTTCTATTTTGCCTTTCGGATGCAGTGCATCGTTAAAATTTTATGCTCATACTTTAGAATTGGGCTTTCAATGACCGTACCTCAAAGGTCAATGTCTTTGGTTGAGGAATAAAAAATAAAAAATAATTTAAAGTATATTTTCGTGGTACTTTTTAAACTGACTTTGTGGTACTTTTGAAAAATCCATTTTAAGACCAATTTTAGCGTACTTTTGAAAAATCGATTTTCGAGCCAAATTTCAAGGTACTTTTGAAAAACTAATCTGCGGGTGAAATTTTGGCGTACTTTTGAAAAATCGATTTTCAAGCCAAATTTCAACGTACTTTTGAAAAGTTAATCCGCGGGTGAAATTTTGGCGTACTTTTGAAAAATCGATTTTCAAGCCAAATTTCAAGGTACTTTTGAAAAGCGGGTGAAATTTTGGCGTACTTTTGAAAAATCGATCTTCAAGCTAAATTTCAACGCAGTTTTGAAAAATTAGTCTGCAAGTGAAATTTTGGCGTACTTTCGATAAATCGATTCCTGAGCCAAATTTTGACGCCCTTCCAAAAATATTATTTTTCAAAGTCCAATTTGTGGTACCTTTAAAAAAAGTATATTATTCATAAATCTTTGTCATTATATACTTCTACTCTCATATTCTGAACCAAAAACATTTTTCCTAAGTGAAAATTCGGTGTTTCTTCGAATTTTCACCTGGTCATTTCCAACGCCTTATAGAACCCAAAACGGTCCTTATGGACTGATCTGCGCCTCTGCAGACTCCCAAAAATGTCTTTAAATGAAATTTTTGCCTAAATCGAATTTTGATTATGTCTTCAACTTAGGACGATTTTGGAGAGTTCTACAACAAGGCCACCATATGGTGGGGACAAAGCCAAGAAACCTCAAGAAAATTGCTATTATATCATTTACATGTTCAGAAAAGGATAAGTTAGAATCTTGGTCACGAATATTGTTAGGTCAAGCAGAGAAACTTCATGGATGAAGTAGTCATGATACTGTTTTCAAAGAAAAGAACACAACGTGACATTTAGAAGGATTTAAAGGTAGATTATTATCAATGTATCAGTTTCGTTTATTGTAGTCATTAGGGTACTTAATCGTATAGTGCATATATGCTTCCACATGATTTATAATGACATTGATATATACATTAAATATTACTGGTCCCTTTATAGATCCTTGTAGTGAGAAAAATATCTGCGATTGGGTCTATCAAATGCTTTCGAAAAGTCTGTACATATGATGCCCACCTGTAGGCTGGAATCAAAACCGTTAGCTATATATTGCGTCATACAGAATAACCTAGTTGTTGTGAATCGTTCCTTCACGAAAGCATGTTGTTTTGGTAAGATTTTATATTTTAGATGGAAACAGAAGCAATCATGAGGTAACATTTCCAAGACATTTAGAAAAATTATTGATATAATAATACGTTTTCGATTTAGTTTTTCCATCTTTCTTGTGTCGGAATTATTTTAGAAAGTTTCCATATTTAAATATTTTAATAGTTATATGCCAAAAAAATAAATTAAAAAATTGAGGCCTTTGGTTCTTGTACACACATTAAACCACAATTTTATTTTTTTGTCCCCTTTAATAACGGGATGGAGGTAAGAGTGGAGGTGGCTAAGAGCTTGGCTTCTCGAACATACACTAAATCCCAATTTCAAGAACACTTACTTGCTTTCTTTGCCTATTTACCCTCTTTTACCTCCCAACCCTTCAACGGAATTTAAAATATCATCTAGTTATAAATCTCGTTATTATACACATATGTACCAGATTTCAAGATAATATCATAAAGCGTTCCAGAGTAATCGCCCGCACAAAAAAAGTTACAAACAGAGAAACAGTGACGACAGATCGACAGACAGATTTTTTGCTCAAACTTAAAATCTCGATGTTTCATGACATTCTAAGCCTATTTAAACAAAAAAAATCAAATCATTTCTTTTACCGTTACTATTTATGTATTTTCTTAAAATTGACTAATCTATTACTTTTCAAACGCAATTTTAAAATGGCGGAAAGTAAAAGTTCAGTCAATTGCACATGCAAAAAATGCGTTAAAAATAGTCGAGAAAAATATATTCAAGTCAGAGAGTTGAATTCTTTTGCTGTTTGCGACTTTGACTTTCCAATATTACATCAGAGCTCAGTTTACATTTTAACCTAGAGGTTTTGGCCGACCTTTCGTTAATGATTCAAAGAAAGTTGATGAATAAACAGGGTTGTGTGCCAGTGGGAGTGAGACCGGAAGGTGAGGCTGCGTTTCTTCTTTAAGTTAAGCCGGACCCCGGTGCTCCCTGCTGATATGGGCACAACTTGAAAACTTAGTCGAAGTTGGCCGTGTTTGAATTTGCGCCTCGCTTCACGCGAAATTCATGCGGGCCTGCCTTGAAACGTCAGCGATTGCAACTTTACCTACGTCTTACCTCTTTAAAACTATAAATCCTTACAAGCTACAACGCTAATAAGCAAATTTCTAAACAAAAACTGTCATATACTTGCATTAAGGAAGATCTCTCATCTTGTCGACTTCATCACATTGTTAAATAAACTTCTTACAATAGTAATTTAAGAAAATACTAAATTAAGTTTGATTGACCTAAAATTAATAGGTTGATTAAATATGAAGCAAGGTGGCTGTTCCCTAGCGTTTTTCTCTCTTTCATATACTTTTATTTCCACATTCAGTGGAAGTATAGAACGCAAAAAAAAATTGAAAATTTTTATTGTTTAAATAGGCTTAGAGAATGTCATGAAACGTCGAGATTTTAAGTTTGAGAAAAACTAATTTTCTTTTCTAACTTTTTTGTGCGCACGGTTACTCTGGAACCGTTTAAGACATTGACTTGCAATTTGGTACATATATGTACTTTAACGGGATCTGGAACTAGATTATATTTTGATCATATTCCGTTTATAGGTTGGGGGTAAATTGAGTAAAATGAGGATAAAGAGATAAATCAAGAAAGTAAGAGTCCATAAAATTGCTATTTAGGGTATATAAGAGAAGCTAAGGTCTCAAATTTTTTAACATTAGCCACCCACCAACCACCCTCACCTAATTATGAAAAGAGTTGGAAAAAATAACATTGTGTTTTAGTGTGTGTACAAGAACCAAAGGACTTAAAAAGATTTTGTTCATCCACCTCTCCACTACCGATGTGATATATCATTATTTATTATCATTCATTTTTGGGGTAGACAATTTCAAATATTATATTAGTAAAGTACATGCTTTTTCCGTTTTGGCTGTAACTGTACTATTACTGGAAAACTTTACGTAGTTGTTTTGGAAACGTATATTTGTATGCAGTTTTATATTATTGATCGGATTATGGCAAATATCAGTCGAAGAGAAAGATATAAATTTGGTTATTTCTTAATATAACGTCAGTAAACTCTTGTCCAACCACATACGTACTTTACTGAATCTAATTGATGTATTTTTTATCGCTGTCTCTCATTTTTTTTTTCGTTTAATATTAGGACTGTGTCATCAACATGTATGAATGTCTTTGCATTAAAGTTTTGTTTGAAAAGATTGTTACAGTGCTCTGCGGTTACTGTTACTAGTAGTGACCTTAATTTATTACTAATACTTACATTGTTTACAATGCTGTCTATTATCTACACTTTTTTGAAACATGTGTTATTTAAATGAACATCTATGAATATCTATCGGACACCTACCGCTATTTTACTTTTCACCTATTTTTACTTAACATCTTTTTTTTTGCTGAACCTTTATTAATTTTAATGTTCATTGATTATTTTTACTTAGCAGATATACTTTACAATTAATTAGAATACATTTAATAACCATATATTTATTATTATGACTTTACATTCTAACCACCAATCCCAGTTGTAGAAGCGAATATTTAAAATATTTTGTATTCCAACTTAAAAATTCCCAAGGAAATCCATCAACCATTTCTCATCCGGTTTATTCAAGCCTCCCGGTGCAGGTGCAGGCGAGCATATGCGATCTGGCAGGTGTTCCCCAAGGAGGTCCTCCCTATGAATACAATATTTCATTAGAGGAGGCGGCGAACTGCCGGCTCGCAGGAATAAATCTCAGACTCGGACCAGAGTACGGCACCCGCGGGTCAGATTCAACTGTCCTCGGATCGCCTGGCCGGGGAACTGCCGCTGTTCTTCCGGTCTCATGTCTCGCTTGAAGTGTCACACGCACTGGCTGAAGTTTTATATTTAGTGTGTCCTTAAAAAATACATTTGTTTTAATGTAATAGACAACAAGAAGAATTTAATCGATACTCATTTAGATTTTTTAGGTATAGGTATATCTAAATGATGGTTATAATTTTTTCAGAATAGTTTGAAAGAATCGGACTAATAGTCTATTGTCCATGTACTGTAGAAAGGAACTAAAACGTTAAAGCGTTTTTATTGTTTCTTATGTTCAATTGACCCCAAGATATGAAAAAACCGCGGAGTGCTACCATTTAAAGTGGTGCGTTTTTGAGATCGAAGTAAAAAGGTCCACTTTTCATATTTGTTTTGCTCGAAAACTATGAATTTTTTCAAATAGAAAAGTGTGTAGAGATTTAAATTTCCAATCGAAATGGCACCTTTAGAAGTCAAATTTTTTTTTTTTTACAAAAATACGTCCAAAAAACAAAACAAAAAAAAAAAACGAAAAAATGCAATTTTTTACTTTTTTTTTATTTTAGCCTGTAACTATTTTTCGGGTACATTTAGGCATAGACATTGCTGCATAACAAAAAAAGCTGGCTTTTTACCCGTTAAAATGAAATTTTTGTAAACAGTTTTACGATTAATAGTGACCGAGATATAGCCGTTTCAAAGTTTGCAACTTTTAACTTTTTTTGCTAATCTTTACTATTTTTTTTCAAATTTCGTCCTGTAACTTTTTTCTGAGTGAATTTAGGTGTAGACATTATTATATTAAAGTGAAAGCTGACTTTACGCCCGTTGAAATGGTGGCTGGTAAAAGTCTCTACGACAAATAGAAACCTAGATACAGTGTTTCGAAGAATGTTACTTTTATTAACTTTCTTCCAATTTTTACGTTCTTTGTTAAATTTTGGCCTATAACTTATTTGTCAAATACAGATATTGCTACATGGAATGTACTCGCAGCATTTTTGTTTAAATGGTCTGTAATAGAAGTTTATGTGATCAATAGTAACCAAGATACAGTCTAGATATAGTAGATTATTGTACTTTTTACATTTTCCCACTTCTGAACTTTATTATATCACGTGTTTTTTTTTGTTCAAATAACATTCATCAAAAAGTGTGTTTCATAAAAAAGATTAATTAAATACATATGTCACAATACATTCTGTTATCTTGCAATATAAGATACTTATAGACCATACAAAAACAATAAAAATTATAAGTAAAACCAAATCAATTTGTCGTCTTAATATTTAATAAATCTAGAAAATTTTATATTTAATAAAATGAACGTTACCAAGTGAAAGCCACCCTTGTTTCGTTTTTGTACAAGATAATCATCTCCTGCCTGATCACCACAAATAATACACAGCTGAGTATAATTGAAATCATTTCTTTTTCTCAAGCTACTGGGCCCTGGTCCTGGGGATAGTTCATTTTCACTTGAAGCTTTTCTTTTTTTTGCTGCATTTATGTTGGATTGACGAATGTATGATATGTTCTTGAATTCCATCATGCCTGCAGCTACTATAGTATCCAAACTCTTTTTTTGTATTGTTCTAGTTGCATCACTTGCACTTTTATTACAGTTTAAAATACACTTCTCCATTTTAATATCTCATTTACACATGAAATTCAACTGTATTTTACTAAAACTGTAAATAAACTGAGCGTGATATATTCGTAATACTAACACAACTAAAATCAGATTCTCTCACATACAAAAAGTACATGTTGCCTATAAAGGCTTAGACACACTAAATGTTTTGACAGCATGCATATCTTATAGGTATCTTGATTCCATCTACAGGATATCATCACGAAATGTGCCAGTAAGCTGATTTTCTGAGGCCGGAAATACGAAAAATGGATAAGGATAATAAGGAGAAAAAACAATACTTTAAGATGGGTTAAACTTCTATTGCAGACCATTTAAACAAGAATGCTGCGAGGTCATTCAGTGTAGCAATATCTGTACTTAAAGCATTTGACAAATAAGTTATAGGCCGAAATTTAAAAAAGAACGTAAAAATTAAAGAAAGTTAATAAAAGTAACACTCTTCGAAACGCTGTATCTAGGTTTCTACTTGTCGTAGAGACTTTTACCAGCCACCATTTCAACGGGCGTAAAGTCAGCTTTCACTTTAATATAATAATGTCTACACCTAAATTAACTCAGAAAAAAGTTACAGGACGAAATTTTAAAAAAATAGTAAAAATTAGCAAAAAAAGTTAAAAATTGCAAACTTTGAAACTATATATCTCGGTCACTATTAATCGTAAAACTGTTTACAAAATCTCATTTTAACGGGTAAAACGCCAGCTTTTTTTGTTACGCAGCAATGTCTATGCTCAAATGTACCCGAAAAATAGTTAAAGGCTGAAATAAAACAAAAATAAAAAATTGCATTTTTTCGTTTTTTTTGTTTTGTTTTTTGGACGTATTTTTGTAAAAAAAAAAATTTTTTTGACTTCTGAAGGTGCCATTTCTTTAATTCTCTACACACTTTTCTATTGACGTGTTTATAGAAAAAAATCATAGTTTTCGAGCAAAAAAAAATATGAAAAGTGGACCTTTTTACTTCGATCTCAAAAACACACCACTTTAAATGGTAGCACTCCGCGGTTTTTTCATATCTTGGGGTCAATTGAACATAATAAACGATAAAAACCCTTTAACGTTTTAGTTCCTTTCAACCCTCTTTTTTTGTACATAGACAATAGCCTATAAGTTGTTTTGGTCATTTATTTCTGTACAAATTTAAGTTTTTATTTGAAATGACGAGTTTACATGATCCTACATTAATGGAGAATTGCATGGTTTTATGGAATGGAGTAATAAGAATGATTTAATTTTAACCCCCTCTCACCGTCTTAGAAGTGGCTTATCAAAATTTGTTCCATAAGCGACAACAGCGCCAAATTTTAGCTTTTCACATATATTGGAAATAGGAAAAACCGTTGTGATACGGAGAATAATTTTAACTCTTTTTCGCCGTCTTAGCAGTAATTTATGAAAGTTTACTCGACTCTGTTTTTATAAGTGTTCGATAAATGACAACTGTGCCAAATGTTAGCTCCTTACGTATATTGGAAATGGAAGAAACTGTCGTGATACGGAGAATAATGTTAACCC
Source organism: Rutpela maculata (assembly GCA_936432065.2). Classification (NCBI taxonomy): domain Eukaryota; kingdom Metazoa; phylum Arthropoda; class Insecta; order Coleoptera; family Cerambycidae; genus Rutpela; species Rutpela maculata. The sequence continues at coordinate 383,402,924 of OW386285.2, read as the reverse complement.
TCTTTCGCTGTCTTATATTAATGTATGAAAATTCACTTGACATTTATCTTTATTAGTGTTTCAAAAACGACAACTGTGCCAAGTATAAGTTTTTACGTATATTGGAAATTGGAGAAACCGTCGTGAGAGGAAGAACAATTTTAACCCTCTTTCGCTGTTTTAGTAGTAGTTTATGACAATTTACTGGAACTAATTTTTATAAGTGTTCTATATGCGACAACTGTGCTCTTTACGTATATTGTAAATTAGAGAAAGCGTGGTGGTGCGGAGAATCATTTTAACCGTCTTAGCAGTACTTTATGAAAATTTACCATACACTTATTTTATAAGTGTCTCAAAAGCCACAACTGTGCCAAATAAATTTTTCGTATATTGAAAATGAGGGAAACCGTCGTGATACGGAGAATAGTTTTAACCCTGTTTAGCTGTCTTAGCAGTTGTTTATGAAAATTCACTCAACACTTATTTTTATAAATGTCCCAAAATCCAGAGCTGTGCCAAATCTTAACTTTTTGCATATATTGTAAGTGGAAGAAACCATCGTAAAACGGGGAAAATTTTAACCTTCTTTCACCGTCTTAGCGGTAGTTTACGTTAATGAAAATTTAGTCGACAATTATTTTTATAAGTGTCCTAAAAGCGACAACTGTGCCAAATTCTTTTACTGATCTTTATACTGAAGATGAAAGAAACCGTTATGATGCACAGAATAATTCTCTCCCGCCATATTAGTATTAATTTAAAAATAATTATTCGACACTTATTTTTATATGTGCCAAAAGCGACAGGTGTGTCAAACCTTAACTTTTTACGTATATTGGAAATGGGAGAAACTGTCATGATACGGAGAAAAAATTAATCCTCTTTCACGATCTTAGCAGCAGTTCATGAAAGTTTACTCGATCTTTCTATGTGTACCATAGTGATGCAGAGAATAATATTAACCCTATTTAGTCGTCTTAGAACTTGCTTTTTCTTCCACAAAACATAAGCTAAAAATCCATTCTTTCGATGGAAGTATGATGAAGGTATATCAACAGTAAAACTTACCATATTTACATTAATTATATATCTAATGGAACCACAATTCAAAGCATACGCCGATATTGCTGCGACTGTCCCAATGGCATAAGAAAGGTAGGATGCTGTTCACATATAGCCGCAGCCGTACATTACTGGTTTCATGCCCGATATCTTTTGCGCACAGTACGTTCAGCAAAAGTTTTATTTAATATATTTACATCAGAAAATATTCACATAGATTCATGAGGACAGCGACGAAGATTAATTATATTGTAATAATTAATAATTTGTATCATATTAAATATTTTTTTGGACTTTATTTTTATCTATACTGTAATTCAAAGCATTTAATTAATTTATTTAAATTGCAAACACATAGCTACTTGTTTATACATTTATGAGCAAGTTTATATTAAAGAGATATGTAAAGTAGTAAGTACTCCAGGGCGGTCATAACGAGTTTTTATTTTTTTAAGAAGTGTTGCACCCACTAGACATAGTAAGCTTCATTATATATTTTTTCTGTGATTGTACATCTGTGTGAACTATGAAAAAAAATAAGAATTTTTTATTTTTAATTTTTTTAAATAGTAAATATAGTTGAAAAATTCTACAAAAAATACATAATATGGAGCAATCTATTATCTTACAAAGAATTTTCAATTTATTAGTTTAGCTGCAATAGTTTTTGAATAAAATAATTCTCAATAATACCCACTCCAGCCTATATATCGTTGGTTAAGAGTGTTAACCTGCTAACTCCACTTTATGCTCAAATAAAAATATTGATGGTATTTAAAAATAGCGGTCTTGTTACACCTCTGTGCTGTTGGTCTCCTAAAAAAAATAAATAAATAAAATAATTAATACAAATTGTTAAAAAAAAATAATATATTTTGCTAACAAAAAAAAAACTAATTATTGTTAACGAAAAAATAATTGCTAACAAAAAAATAATTGACTGATTAGTTAATAATTTAATGAGTGGTGGATTATGTATGAGCAAGGCAAATCTAAAAGAAAATGCGAATGTTACAAAAAAGAATTACAAGCAAAATTTAGGAAAAATGAATCGCTTATTTAAACCAAACATCAAAGGTCCAAGACACGTTACTGCTACTCTAAATTTTAAGGGGGCCGACAAAAATTTATAAACCTGGCTAACTCATTTAAGGTTGGGGTGAGGTCGTGGTTTCAGTGGTAATGATCACCTGGAATTAAACCACACAAATATCTTAACAAGCGTATATTTCATGAGTTTAACAATTATTTAAGGATTATAGTATATTCAAGCAAAGGTTGACGATTATTCAAAAGTTACAGTAATAATTATTCAAGCAAGGTTACGGTACACCTTACCAAAAAAAGGATATGACTTAGTTGCAATGCGTGCCCAGTGGCCTAAATGTACCTGGTGGTCTCCCTCGGGGATAATCGAGTGATATCAATTAGTGAGGTTATTTTAGAACAAACAGTACCTAGAGTCGAATGGCTCTCGAACTATACACTCAACGATAACGCAGAAAAGGCCTTTCCCTTGCTGTACAGGGGAAGAGTGTGTACAATTATATTACACAAAGCAGACTGAATGTCTAAATGTCATAACCAACATATTAATAATTGAAATGGCACTCGCCTAACAGTACAAAATGCCAATAATTATTTAAAAGGAAATTCCGTATTAATATGACCTACACTACTTACAAAGGTACTAAAATCATGGCCTCTAAGTCAACTTACACTACCTTACATGTAAAAGATTGATACGAATAAATATATACGAGTAAATACATCTAACTTACCACGGACAAATTAAAAATTCAGATAAAAGGTGGCCAGTGACTACCACACGAACAAGGTTAATAAACTAATAAACCGACGAGTCTTAATTACATATGAAAGAATAATTAAAAAGATAACACACACAAAGGGTGAGTGGTGGTTGGGCTTCGGCTTCAACTTCCTGCGGGACAGCGAAAGTAAAAGGTGTAAAAATTACTTACAGTCGGGAGCCTCTCAGGCTTATGTAACACTCCAAGGGTTCCGATCCGTCTTTTTGGCCACTTGAAGTGGGTCGCGCGATCGTAGGTCGCCGACAATGGGGTAGCAGCACCCCAGCTCTGCCTCTACAGCGATGTCTCCCAAGACTACCTCTCGCCGTCTAGGTTCCCATATTCCATAGAACCAGCACACATCATAACAAGGCCGAACACACCAGACACAAGTTCTCACAGCTATCGAGGGGAAGCTTACTCACGGACGTCTCCGGTTCTTTTCACCACAAGTTAAAATAAGGCAAAATGGCGGGGCCACGCCAGCTTCATTTCCCAATAATTTGGTTTCGTTGAAGGTTTCCACATCAACACGATAATATCCAAAATCCCAACTGATATCACACAATAAACAATCAGGAAACCTCTCGAAATTAGGGCTGCGTTTTACAAATCCGTGATTTCCACGTCTTCTAATATTCACACAAACTTACACGCTACCCAGCTGACGTTCTGCCTTGACCCCGAAAAAAATGACCACTGTTGCCATCTCGTACCCGGTAACCACACTTCCTTCAACGACCGAAATTGAAATCGATGCCACCGATATGGAACCAAATATACTCGTCGTCTAACGATAGAATGACCCATGCAGTGCACACGGTTGTTACCTTTGAGTAAATGTACGCAGTGTACCAAGAAAAAGGCGTTCTAATAGAGCTTTGAGTTACAGCCACCAAGGAGGCTGTAACAGTGCAAAGCCGCTTACTCAGAATTGTATTCAAAATAGCTATATTTATGTGATATGTATACCTGCTATCTCCCGAACTTGGTTTGTATCACCGAAACATTACTAGCTCCTTAGAAAATAAACTTATGCATACTGTAGATAATACTTTATTAAAAAATATGTGAAAAAAAATAGATAAAAAAGTATAATTTAAATTTTCGTCCAAAATAATTTGTTGGTAAACTATAATGTTTTTCTAGCCTCCTGTAAAATTTGCTTTTACGGAGTTAGCAGGATAACACTCTTAACCGACGATATGCTCAATTATCTCAGGAACGCAGAAAGATCACAGGTTGAATTTGTGTCAATGTTAACTATATTACTCACCGATGTCATAACACAAGTTATTTTGAAAATACTTCTCTGGGGTCACTGACCCTATCTTATCCTGCCTTTGATCCGATTATAATGAAATATAATAAAAACCGACAACTGCTTTATTAAGTCGATAAGAAAAATTAAAAATAATAATTATAAAATGAGTTTCGTAGTGACCTCGTATAAAATAGTGGCAACAAAAAAGTACCCTTCTGTACACGTCTGATTAGAAGCCTTTTGTTAAAATTCTTAAACTGAATTAACAACAAATTAATTTAAGTTACCTTTTTCCAGCTGAAGTCGTTAAAATTTAATTCGAGCAGTTTGAAGAATGGTCCCTGCTACTGGAAGTAAGTGAAAACCTATTAATTAATTACGGAAAGGGTGTATAATTCTTACCTTCGTTTATTTTGGTGTACATTTAGTCGAGATGCCTGCCGTATCGTAAACGCCACAGCCAGCTCGACCCCCAAGGAGAAAACTGCCAAAACTTTTCAAAGATAAAATTGAATATGTATAAAACTAGCAGAGCAAAATTCTCTAGGGCTGAAACGGAACGCTCTGTCAAACGCTAGACTTTATAATGATGATCGCAGGAAAGACAAATTCTACTTTCCAGGAACTTTCAAGATAAATATTTTCTCATTATTTATGTTTATTACTTATTTTTAAAACATAAATTATTTATAGTACAGCAACCTACGCTCAACCAATAAATTGTACCTAGCGAAATCAAGCAATCAATGGTAATGGCTCTTAGGGCTCTCAAGGAATATTGTTCATCATATTTATTAAATGTCAGAAAGTAAAATTGGACAGACCTGTAAATCATTTTCACATTACCAGACACTCAAAAACTAAAACAATAAGTTTATTTATTTATTTGCTGTCTAGTTAATCATATAGTTAGTGGCTTCTGTTTCTACTTCTTATAATTACCAATGGAGATTTTTCCTCATTATACTCTTCGCAAAAACGAAGAGTATATTGTATTTGATCGGCACATTTCTAAATCAGTAAATATCGCTCGCAGACAAAAAATTTTCATATCATTGTGTTAGTGAACGAATTCTGAACAACTTTCAAAATGTCCGTCTGTCCGTCCATCCGTCCGTCCGTCCGTCCGTCACGTTTCTTGTAAGCACGATAGCTCAAGAAAGAAAAATCCGATTGTATTGTAATTTGCACAGTAAGTTAGTGTTAGCTAGAGGAAGAACCCTATTGTTTTTGAACAAAATCGATAGGTAAATAAAAATGTTATTAATGATTTAAATTTGAAAAAAAAAAATTTGATTTTTATATTTTTATAATAAAATAGAAATCTGGTGGAATGATATTTCACTTTAATATCTAAATATTTATATTTTACAAATATACATTTCATAATGTAATATACAACCGTGAAAATATGATTTTAGCTCGTGTCTTATAATGTAAAAATTTGCATTTTTTTACGTGTAAGGTGGTGGTGTAGTTCTTACGCTTTTGACTCGGAATCCAAGGGTCCCGGGTTCGAAACCCAAATGGGGTTTGGTGTGGTTTCTTATTTTTACTTTATTTTACACGCAGCCTTTTACCAACTAAGTTCGTACTATAAAATTAAAAATATCTAAAACTAACACTGTTTCCAAAAAACTGCGAAGAGCATCCTATAGAATGTGTAACAATTATATAAAAAGTTCAGTGAACAGGCGGAGAGTACGTTTTTAGCTTGTTATTATCTGTATTTGATTTAATCAAACAATTATAATCGGACAAAATATATTTTTTAATAATTATCAAAAAAAATGTCTACAGAAATTTGTTTCATAACAAGCTGAACTCAAATATCGAATGAAAAGTATCTGGATGTGTCTAGACCAGGGACCGTAACCGAAAACCGAAAATGGTGTACGTCAGTTAACCGTGACCGAAATCGAACCGAAATAAATATCGGTTTCGGCCCTTGTAAATATGATAACTTCTTTTAAACTCAACTTTTTTTATATTAAATGTGGTACACAAATAACTGGCATATAGAATACTTCCTTCTGAAATTGGGCCGTATCTGTGATACGGGGTGATCGCCAGAGGGAGGTCATGTTTTAATATAACTTTAGGAGAAAATGAAGTTTTTGATTAACCACACAAAATATGAAGATAAGATATCGAAGCTGTATTATTACAGTGTGTCCCTCAGGTTCCAACAAACTTTATGTAAATTAGGTGATATGTCAGTTTTACTTTAAAATGTTGTAAAGGTATTACGAAATTTAAAATTTTTATTTCAAATTCGGAGCAAAGTTGAATACACTCCATTGAAATTAGATCACATCTGTCATACATGTCTGGTTTATTACAATCTTCTTATTCACAACGTCTTGCTATACGTTTTGTGATTCATGAAAATTATTTTAGTTGGCCTCCGCTTGCTGTATAGCACGCCTGGTGGCAACGCGCCATCTATCGCGGTTTCCTGTTAGGCGTTCCGCCTCATTAAAACTTTTTCCAATCAGCCTCTTGTAGGGATTGCAATTTACCGGAAGTTTTAATAACCGGTAAATCGGTACATAAAAATTTAAATAACCGGTTAACCGGTATTTACCGGTAATTTTTAAAATGAATGATTAGGGTGGCCAAAATGGCAATTGTCTTTTTCCATGTACGAAATTATCTAAATTTAACAAAAAACATTTTTATATATGTATATTTAATATAATGAACAAACAAAAGGTTTTTTATCAAAAGGAAAAAATATAAATGAAATAAATTTAAATAAATAATTATTCTATAAATAACAAAACTATCAACTTAAATAATAGACTGGCGGTACATGACAAGTCAGGTGCAACGTTTTTAAAATGCATGCCAATCATATATATGAATGTAATTACCATGAATATGCCAGAAACGCAAATTTTAGGTAGTCGTTGCGTCCAGAAGGGTGTGCAAATCGATTTTTTTTTGTGTTTTTTTTTTTAATTTTAAAATGGATGTCAATAGTGCCAAACGAAAAGCCGTGAAAAAAGATCCAGCGGAAATTCATTGGCATGCAGTTTACGCGCGCAAAACAAATTTCACATTAAATCGTAAAATTTTTTGGTATTTTTGATTTTGGATGATTTTGATTTTGGATTTTTTTTCACGGCTTTTCGTTTGGCATCCATTTTAAAATAAAAAAAAAAGAAAAAAAACAAAAAAATCGATTTGCACGCCCTTTTGCACGCGACGACGATTTGCGTTTCTGGCATAGTCTGTCATAGTAATTACATTCATATATATGATTGGCATGCATTTTAAAAACGTTCATGTACCGCCGGTCTATAGCAAAAATTATAAACATAAACTCAAATAGGGCATTTACTGAATACCTAATCTAAAAATACAATATTTTTAAAAAAATAGCCTGTTAAAAGGGTTAGTTTTTCAAAGCTATATCTGTTAGTCGTCTGATATTTGTGCATAGAATACCACCAGCTGAAGATGTCCTTCCTCAATCGATATTGGTGGGTCGATAAGTTAATAAGAATTGATAATAACATACTTCTAAATGTATTCCACGGATATCTGCGGCAGTGAAATATTCAATTTTCTGTTGCGAGATATTGTCAATGTCTCTCTTGTATTTTCTTAGGGCTTGGTGTGTGGATTTTACTTTTTATAATATTATTTATTTATTGTTAAAAGTGCTCAGAGTTGGGACAGTCACTCTGTATTTAGTGAATACTACTCACTGACATAAATGGAAACGTTGAATACGTGACATATCGTAAGTTCAGAATTTACCGAAATAACCGGTAAAAAATTAAAATAACCGGTAATTATCGTCATATGTTTGTTGTCCTGATAACCGGTTAACCGGTATTGCAATCCCTAGCTTCTTGGTGGCATCAGCCCAACTCACAGTGGTCCCAAATTGAGTTTTTTGGTTCAAAAATGGCTAGAGAACGAAAATCTTGTCGGATATGAACAATTTTTTTTAAATTAAAGCTTACTGAAATTCCAACAAATCCTCGGAGCACGAATTTTAAAAAAAAAAATCCTTTTTTATTATATTGTTATATAAAAATTTATTTAAATTTTTTTTTGCCTTTAACTTTTACAATAAAAAAAGAAAATTTTTTTCACAATTCGGGCATCGAGGATTTGTTGGAATTTCGGTAAGCTTTAATTTAAAAAAAAAACTATTAATTGCCTTTAACTTAATGTAATATAAAAGGAAATTTTTTTTCAAAATTCGGGCTCCGAGGATTTGTTGGAATTTCGGTAAGCTTTAGTTAAAAAAAATGTTCATTTCCGACAAGATTTGCGGTCTCTAGCCATTTTTGAATAAAAAAAACTCAATTTGGGACCACGGTGCAACGCTTTGGAGGGCGCCCCCTTTACGCTTCACCGGAAACTGCATCGATCGATGTAGACAAAAGTACGCACCAGAAAATTTTGAAAATATAGGGAATTACCACTGACCTCTATATAAACTGGACTGCCAATACTAACGGGCTGCGCGTGGAAATAATTAGACACAAAGGAGCTTATGAAATAGCTATTGCGCATGCTCAAAACGCACCTAACTGTCAAATTTAATCTAGAATATTAGTTTATAGCATAGGCGTAGTGATAAATGATAATTCTGGGTTCAATTAAGGGGTGTAAGTTGGTTACTAGGTTTCTTTCTTGTATATGCATTTAGCTCACATAAATCTAAAAATAATTCTTTTGATTTATTTTCACTGATATTTTACCGATTTTATTTTTCGTAAAATAAATGATTATAAGTAACTCCTAACTTCGAAACCCAACAGTGACGCCCATGCTTGTCTGTAAACAGTTTGTCGGTAACACGCATGTGCGTAGGATACGTTGCGCAGTTTCAATTTGTTGCAGAAATTAAACTATTGCTTTGTTTATCCAGTTTATATAGAGATCAGTGGGAATTACTAATGTCATGGCCAATCCGCAGAAAATAATTACAAGCATTTGGCACTGCCGCTGCGCTTATACCGGAAGTCGATACCAACTTGCTTATTGTAAATGGAACACCCTGTATATTTCCAAGTTTTTGAAAATAGAGAAAAGTTCTGAGTCGAAAACATGTAGCATACTTTATCCCTAAACCCAGCCATTTCAGAGATATTTGACATTTTATAAATAATTTAATAGGTGTAACGGTTTGCAATAACCTTTATAACTTTTTTCACGAAAAAGATCCTCATGTGCTTTTTGGCAATGAGGTGAGCTACGTTTTACAATTTAAAGAAATTCAATAATAATATACCAAGTGTTCAGTTACATTTTGTCAACTTCAAACCGTCAAATGGAACAGCCTCTATTTTTTTGCATCAAATTATGTAAAATTAAATTCCCCTTTTGCTTTAACTTACGACTTTTTGAATTATTTGCGATTTAAAATTCTTTATTCATTTCAGTTACCTTCAATTACGATTACGATACAATAATACAATATTAGTTATACAACTATACATATATTATTTATACAATTATACAATTATACAATTATACAATTATACAATTATACAATTATACAATTATACAATTATACAATTATACAATTATACAATTATACAATTATACAATTATACAATTATACAATTATACAATTATACAATTATACAATTATACAATTATACAATTATACAATTATACAATTATACAATTATACAATTATACAATTATACAATTATACAATTATACAATTATACAATTATACAATTATACAATTATACAATTATACAATTATACAATTATACAATTATACAATTATACAATTATACAATTATACAGTTATACAATTATGCAATTATGCAATTATGCAATTACGCAATTATCCAATTATACAGTTAAACAGCTATACAATATATAGCATATGCGATATGTTTAGGTTACATTTAAATTTATTAATTAGTACGGTTAAAAAGAGGAATGAGAGAGATAATGAAGTTAGCCCGCTGTTCAATCACCTAGACATGAGCTGCCTGTTTGTGCGTTTCACAGCTGATTTATTTAGAAATACATAATTTAGTTTGAGTTAAAGTTAGCCAAACTAGAAGTAGCAAGACTGTTATTATGATTATTATTTACATCAGAGGAATTGTACAAATTTTGTAGGGTTATTTTGTATATATTTTTTCAGCTCTTTTATACTTATTTTCGTTTATTATTTTTTTAATTCCCGTGGAAGTATATTGTAGAACTTCGGTGCAAAGTAGAAAATCAGTCTTTGAAGGTGAGTTTTTTTAAATAACGCTACCACAATATGTCGATTTACCATTGCCCTGGTATTCTAGGCGTTTTTAGCTCCCAAATAAGAATAAAAAGTATGGACTTTAATAATAGTTAAATAGAGAAAAACGAGTGACATAAACTCAGCCAAAAATCTGCTGCGCGATGAATGCCGGCCGGCTGATGATGTCGTTGGTCCTCCAATTAGGCTAGTAGATGGTGACAGAAAATCAGAACTGATAGCCTACCATCTGCAAGTAAATTAGTCAGTATTATCTATACAATAAAGCTCAATTTTTCCAACTTTCAAGGTTTGCCCGCATGCACGGGATGTAGGAAACGATTTCCGGTTTGCATAAAAAACAATGTTTTCAACTGATACACTACCGTCTGCAAAGTTCATAATTCGAAATTAAGGGAATAAAAATATGTCGGAAGCGCTTTTGCAGACAGTTCTGTCATGCACCAAACCTTATATAGGGTACTCGAATATGTATCAAATTTTAGTAAAAAAAAAAAATGATAATTTACCGTCTGCAAACAGTACAAAATGATGATTCTGGTTCATGAAGACGAGTAGAGGAAAGGTTCAGACGTTTACGATATGCACGTTACCATATCGTGCCCATGTCAACTTGTTATTTTTTTTTTACAACTTTGAACAATTGTTTACCGTCTGCAGCTAGAAAGAAAACATGATTTAAAAATAGAGCTTCGATAAAGAATTATTTGCAGATAGATTAAATGTGTACAAAGCACTTGCCGCTTAACGTATTTGTGTAAAAAAATGGGGGTAACTTTTACCAATTATTTACTGTCTGCAACTTGGTAAAAAGAAAGATTATTGATTCAAATATGCAATTATTTTGTTTGCAGACAATGCGCACATGCACGAGAGTCACAATAAAATGTCAAAAATATTGAGCAACGCATCTTTGCCTAAGCATCAAGCTTAAAAGTTGAGGAGTATGGCTGGTGCAAATCGGAGAACTGTTTGATAGAGATGAAATGCCACAAACCGTCAAAGAAATTTTTATGGCTGATAACGACAACGGTACGAAAATACCGGTTTTCTTGTTAATTCCAATGAATTTCAAATGCTGATTAATTTTTAAAATTACAGTCGCAATTACCAGTAACAGTGTGGTCGAGAAGGATAACGAACAAATAATGCTCACCGACAACAATGCTGATAATGATGAAGAAAACTTGTTTTTAGAACATATCAGTGACAGCGAGGAAGATATGTATCATTTCACTGAGGATTATCGGAAAACGTTCCAGGAGTCAGTGGTTGAGAATGATGATGTTGAAGAAGAAACAAACGGCCAACAAAATTTATTATAAATAATAATAATTATTATTATTATAATATGCATAAGATTTTTGTTACAACTTTAATAAAATAATATTTTTTCAATTGAATTTAACTACGGCGCGAATTATCGATCAACTTTGTCGAATACCAGCACTAATTCTGGTCCGTGTGCATCTGCATGTTGTCTGCCCATCCGAAGAAAATATATTTGCATAAGTTAGCTTACACAATTTTGTGTTGAAGAAGGTAAAGAGTTGTTTTTGGTGCATATCGCACACGAAGAGGTATCAAACGGAATTCGCAGAGTTTGGCTCTATTATTGCTCTCGTGCATGTGGGCATTATCTGCGTATTTAACCCAGTAACCTTTCTTTGTACCAATTTGCAGATGGTATAGATAGTTGTTTTTGGTACATATCTGTGGTTTTAGTGCATGTGCTCATTGTCTGCAAATTAAATAATCGCGTAATCGAATCAATAACCTTTCTTTGTACCAAGTTGCAGACAGTTAATAACCGGTAAAAGTTACCCCCATTTTCTTACAAGTTTATAGAATTCAATGGACAACCGTGCACATTGGATTCGTCTGAAAACATTGTTTACAATAGTTTTGCAACCTAAATTTTCTAATAAAACTATAATTAAACGGTAAACAATTGTTCAAAGTTATAAAAAAAAATAACAAGTCGACATGCGCACAATATGGTAATATGCATATCGTAAACGTCTGCACCTTTCCCCTACTCGTCTTCATGAACCAGAATCATCATTTTGTATTGTTTGCAGACGGTAAATTATCATTTTTTTTTTACTAAAATTTGATACATTTTGGAGTACCCTGTATAAGGTTTGGTGCATAACAGAACTGTCTGCAAAAGCGCTTCCGACATATTTTTATTCCTTTAATTTCGAATTATGAACTTTGCAGACGGTAGTGTATCAGTTGAAAACATTGTTTTTTTATGCAAACCGGAAATCGTTTCCTACATCCCGTGCATGCGGGCAAACCTAGAAAGTACCAAAAATTGAGCTTTATTGTATACTTAATACTGACTAAATTACTTGCAGACGGTAGGCTATCAGTTTTGATTTTCTGTCACCATCTACTAGTCTAAATATCCGACGTTAATCACTCTTAAACTCAATTTTGTTATATAGCGTTAAGGTAGATTATCATTAATGGTTCAATACAACCTATTAACAAAATGCATGAAAAATGTTTTACACTCCAAGGAGCAGTCGTGCCTTGCGGCAGGTTCTTTATGTCACAAAAAAGACGCGATAGATAAGAAGTATTTAAAAACTCTACTTGGGAATAAAATATATGTTCAAAGCGAACTCTATAGGCAACTCATAATGCAATATATGTATAGTTAATAAACAAGCAAAGATTCGTATAAGACGAATTACAAGTAATAATAATAGCAATAACAACAATAACAATAATAATATTAAAAACAGCAATAATAAATAATTTAAATATAATTAATATAATAAATAAGAAACAATACATAATTATTGTTTTTATGTAATTGGATTCTAAAATTGAAAATTGCAGTTTCTGGTGGGGCACCCTGTATATGACAAAATCATATAAAAACGTACTATCACATGAGATATTTTGCCAGATTACAATAATTAATATCTCCAGAACTTTCTAATTCGCTGAACATCCTTAAAATTATCGCACCCAACCTTACAATAAAGATCGTTTTAAAAAGATATAGGAAGTTTTTTAAACGATCATATTATGAAACATTTCTCAGTTAAAAAAATTATTATACCAAAGAAAATACCCTCTCAGCGCCATAATCAAATTACCCAAAATAATTTGAGCCACTTAAGAATAAATTCATGTTTCCCTTTGGCCACGATAAAAGAACTACTCCGTCTCTAAACCTGGGATGAGATAAAACGCATTAAAGAAAACCAAAACAAAGAGACGCCATCAGTTTGCGGAAAGAGTGTACTACCGCCGTTGGTGCTACAGGAAATTTAAGTGAAAAGTTGCTAAGACCGAAATATAAGACCCTCTTATGCTCAACTTTAATTGGCTCGCCAAAAATACACAATATGGTATTAGCTAAATTATCGTGGTGAAATATAGAATAAATTTAATGATATAATTGATATATAACGAAATGAATACATTTTCTTAATACAGTTTGCTCAAAAGTAACCAAGATCAAATAAGCCGAAGGTTAATATTTGCCTTAATAAAAATAAATGAAAGAACTGCCAATGCAAGCCGAAAAAACTAAAAACCCTTAATAAAGTACTTCTGAAAAAACCGCTGCCCAAGGAATCACTACTTCCACACCCAGATTTTTTATCCAAGTCACTCACAACGAAAAAATTTTGTATTTGGAAATAATTGTTTATGGAACATTAATAATATAATATTTGAAATCCTTTACCCCAAAAACCCATAAAACGATACCCCACATCGGTAACGGGGTGGGGGTGGGGGTGAGGTTTCTGGTTCTTGTACACACACTAAATCACAATTTTTTTTCATCCCCTTTAATAATGGGGTGGGGGTGGTAATGGGGGTGGCTAATGCCAAATTTTTTTTTTGAGACCTTAGCTTCTCTTGTATATACTAAATACCAATTTTATGGACTGCTTGATTTACCTATTTTCCCCACATTTACCCCAATTTACCCCCACCCCCCCTCTTCGACGGAACAAGATGAAAATATAATCTAGTTCTCGTAGATCTCGTTAAAGTACATATGTGTACCAAATTTCAAGTCAATATCTCAAACGATTCCAGAGTAAACGTGCGCACAAAAAAGTTACAGACAGACCGTCAGACAGAATTTTTTTTCGCTCAAACTTAAAATCTCGTTTCGTTTCGTGACATTCTAAATCTATTTGAACAATAAAAATTTTTAAAAATTTGTTTGTCGTTACTAGTCGTTACTATACTTCCACAGGATGTGGAAGTAATTATTGCTTTTCGGGATAAAGGATGTACTACTTATTTTTTCAAGACCTACTTATTCAATTATGACTTAATAACTGAAATTCTCGATTCTAAATAAATATTTTATTAACATTGATTGATACATTTTTACTTAAATTACTAGCGAAAAAAATGTTTAAAAAAGAAATTGCCAAAAAGTATGAAATAAAATTTCTCCGTCGTCCAGTTAATTAAACTTTTTTTTCTATGATTGTTAAAAAACTGTACTTTCTTTCATTATCCTTAGCGCGTAAAACATGTTTATGGCAATAATGAATAAATGTAAAAAGCGTTAAAAAAAGTAACATTATTTCACTCTTATGTATAGCCGGATCCATAAATTGAAGTTGTCCCACGATATTCGCATAATTATAATTTATGTGAAATTTTGAAATAGAGTCTGATGTGAAATCTATAAATTGTGTATTTTCTTTGTCAATTTTGTAAATCAATAATAATAATAATAATAACGATCTTTATTGACTAACAATCAAAGGGTCCTTCAGCCCGTTATGTAAATCATACATATTTATTTTTCAGTGGCGGCTCGTGATATTGTCTGCAGAGGAGGCTTGATATTTTGAAAGACAATTAGAGAAATTTCTACAAGTAAAAGATATTAATTTGGAAGATTGGATGATATGCTGCTTCTTCCAAAGGGAGGCTCAGCCTCCCCTGCCTCCCCTGCCTCCCCTGACGAGCCGCCACTGTTATTTTTACATCATAAAATGTACTATTATATATTTAATATATTTTCTTTAATGTTTGTAAATCATTTTACAGAATATGTACTATTAATTCAAAGAAGCTGTTATTCGGTAATACATTAACAGTTTATTAATTTAAAATCTCCAAGTTATTTAGTTCTGCCAATAATGCAACTTATTTTACACAGTGTTTATTTGTACACCTGCTGAACTTGCTAGTATTCTATAATTCATGAAATGTAATTATAAAATTAACAAGCTAAAAACGTACTCTTCGTCTGTTCACTGATCTTTTTATATAACTGTTACACATTCTATAGGATACTCTTCGCAGTTTTTTGTAAATAATGTTAGTTTTAGACATTTTTAATTTTATAGTACGAACTTAGTTGGTAAAATACTCAGTGTAAAATAAAGTAAAAATAAAAAAAACTATGCCATACTCCATTTGGGTTTCGAACCCGGGACCCTTGGATTCCCAGTCAAGAGCGTAAGAACTACACTACCACCTTACACGTAAAAAAATGTAAATTTTTACATTATGAGACACGAGCTAAAATCATATTTTCACGGTTGCATATTACATTATGAAATGTATATTTGTAAAATATATAAATATTTAGATATTAAAATGAAATATCATTTCGCCAGATTTCTATTCAATTACAAAAACATAAAAATCAAAAATTTTTTTTTTTCAAATTTAAATCATTAATAACATTTTTATTTACCGATCGATTTTGTTAAAAAACAACAGAGTTCTTCCTCTAGCTAACACTAATTTACTGCCCAAATTTCAGTACAATCGGATTTTTCTTTCTTGAGTTATCGTGCTTACAAGAAACGTGACGGACGGACAGACGGACGGACGGACAGACGGACATTTTGAATGTTGTTCAGAATTCGTTCACTAACACAATGATATGAAATTTTTTTCTCTACGAGCGATATTTACAATTTTAGAAATGCGCCGATCAAATACAATATACTCTTCGTTTTTGCGAAGAGTATAATAATCACTTCCACATCCAGTGGAAGTATAGTAACGACAAAACATTTTTTTTAAATTTTTATTGTTCAAATAGGCTTAGAATGTCATGAAACGTCGAGATTTCAAGTTTGAGCGAAAAAAATTTTCTGTCTGTCATGTCGGTATGTCGGTCTGTCTGTCGGTCTGTCTATCGGTCTGTAACTTTTTGTTATGCGCACGTTTACTCTGGAACCGTTTGAGATATTGACTTGAAATTTGGTACACATATGTACTTTAACGAGATCTAGAACTGAATTATATTTTTATCTTGTTCCGTCGAAGAGTTGGGGGGTAATAGGGGTAAATTTGGAGTAAATAGGTAAATCAAGTAGGTAAGAGTTCATAAAATTGATATTTAGTATAGACAAGAGAAGCTAAGGTCTCAAAAAAAATTTTGGCATTAGCCACCCCCATTACCACCCCCACCCCATTATTAAAGGGGATGAAAAAAAAATGTGATTTAGTGTGTGTACAAGAACCAGAATCCTCAAAATATTTTTTATCATAAATCCTCTATACATGTACTGCTCCTTGGTGGTGTTGGCACTCTGGAGTATATCAAATAATCACAAGAGACGCCTATAAATTATGTACATTGAATATTGGAGAGTATTAAACTAGAAAAAGCCGTGCCTCAGCAAAGATAGAGTCGAGTCATCTAGGCACTGCATTCGAAGTTCTTGACTCTCGCCAAAGTGGAGTAGACAGTAGACAGTAGACTGATCAAAATCGCTGATTCACCTTATGAGGGTAGTCCTACGACAGCAACTTGAAAATCAGTTCGATAGCTCCGCCTATCTTTATTAACTGCAATTACTTTTGAATACCCCGATTATGATTATCACCAGACGATTATTTTTGTGAGAAAATTGTGCAGACTATTAAAATAATAACACCAAATTGATTGTAAATTAGTTATACAATTTATGCAAATCATTTAAACATTTGCTCAAAACTAATTGTTAATAGAATGGTAGCAAAATATAAAGTTTGAGGGTACAATTAACAGTATATTAAGATAAGTTACTGTTACTTTTCGAGTAAAAATAAATACATTTGATTCTCAATTTCCCCAATTTATTATAATACATTTCCAATAAAAGTATTGTATTTAAATCTCTATAATAGGCAAATAAAATGTACAAGAATTACACACAATTAAAATATATATATATATAACTATATAACATTTTGCATTGAAATTTTACAATTGTTTAAATAATGCAACGAGACTTTTTTCCACAACGTTGTGCATTTGCTAAAACGTTTTCTTTCTGTGTGAGCTCTGCCTTTTTTTTGCATAAGCAACTTTACCTCAATTTTTTGAACGCTTGTTATATCTCATAAAATCACATCTGCTTGAATAAATTCAAATTTGAATTGTGATATATATTATATTATATATTTAGTTAATTGCGGTAGTCCTGATCATTAAAATATATACTATTTAACATTATCTGAAAGGAGCCACATTTAATCCCCAACTGATTGCTAGAAGAAGTTACCTGTCCCGCCTAAAATATGTGTAGAATATGTCTATACAAAAATTAAATAAAAATGGTCTCATGCTTTTCGAAGCATTGCACTTAGGCGAAACAAGAACTCCTTAACTATATTAGTTAAAGTTAAAAAGAGATCAGAATTCATGAGAGTGCTAACGAGTTTAGGTGCACCAGGCCCTGTGGGTATGACGAGGGTCGTCCAGATCTTAAGGGTGCTGTAGGAGAGGGCCAAGGGTGGGTTTCGCGTTTGTCCAGGGGTTTGAAAGGGTGTGTAAAGGGAGCCACTGAAGGCGTGTGTTTGTTTTGGGGCAGCGAAATGAAGCATTCCTTTACAGCGACCCCGAGAGCTCGTAAAGTCCACTTTATGATGATAATTACCTTCTGGCCAGGTTGCGAGAAACTAAATCTGGCGCAGGACACCGTTCGCTCGGATGCAATTTTATGGCTTTTATCCAAGGCCCTAAATATTTATTCTGTCTTATTTGTCAAGCGTTTTTATATAACAAATGATTTATATTAATTGCTTCAACATATAATTAGTAAAAGTGAAGTTGTAGCTAAAAAAATGTGTGAATGAAGTAGTAGCTAATTCTTCCGTTTCATTAATGGGCAGTTTTTTAAACTGTAAAAATTGATGAGAAAATTCCGCTCATTGATATTATTTAATCATCATTATTTTTAGTACAAGGAAAATAATAATCTTTACTTCCCAGTCAGAGATGATATTAAATTATAATCATACAACTAAGAAATAGGAAAAATGCTAATGCTAATAATCGCCCATGCATAACGTAATGTGAAAAATAAAATAAAATATAGACATACAATTGTATAAGAGCCATAACAGATACATAATATCAAACTTTATGTTCGTTATGTTCAATAGTTATTATTGATGTAGATACAATTTACCCATTTATTCACAGTTTTACTAACTTTTAAAAAGTTTTATTAGATTAATTATTTTTTATTTCTGAATATTTTTATTTCTGTATAATAATATGCATTATTATCGTGTTTTTTATTTTCACAGCGTACAAATTTATTTTTAGTGTTTACCACCCCATAAAGTATTTGTGCTAGTAACAATAAAGTTTTACACAAGTCAAATTGCAGAAAAATTATGTCATAACATTATGAAATATAATATCATAAAATATAATAATTAATAATAATAAAATAATTTGTAAAATAGCATAATTAATTTAAAAACCTTTCAAAATATACATACATAAATATATATATTTACACGTATACACATATACATAATAGAATATACTAAAAATTTAGATAAAATTGTTGTCCATTATTTTGGCTTCAGTGCCTTTAAAATTTAAAAATTCATGTATACTAAAAAACATTATTTTATTAAAAATGTTTTTATTAACTATTTATATTTCACTCTGGTAAGGCTTTCACCCAATTTGGAATTTTATTAAACAATTTAGGGCCGTAACAATTAAAGTCACAATCACTTGACTTAAGTCTAGTTGAGTTCTCGTGTTATATTTGTGAATATCCTCATGTTTTTGTATTGGTGTATATTTTTATCAATATATATTATGCAATGAAAAATATATAGAGATGGAAATTCCCAATCAGAGCCGGGCAAATATGTACTTACAAATACCTCATAAGTATTCAAATACTAGAAAGCATTTAAATACCGAGTATTTAAATACTTCTTGCAGCAAGTATTTGTATTTATACTTGCAAATACTTTATCTGAAATATTTACTACTTAGTATTTATGGAAATGATCCTAAACATATTTATAAATACTTAAATTATTTAAATAACTGGGAAGTATTTAAATACTTTTAAAAAAGTATTTAAATCCTTTTCTGACAGTATTTAAATACTTTCAGAAATATTTGAATACCCTCTCAGTATTTGATTTAAATAAATACAACAAATATGATCAAATACATCAGGGAGAGAGGCAGATACTCGCGAAGAATCAAGACTTGTACATACTATACTATGTAGTTAATAAATACATTGCATCATTCAGTCTTCAGTCATTCACGTCTTAATTTCCAGAAAGTTGGTTGAGAGCAGACATAGGCAGTAAGTATTAACTGTTAATGTATATGTTTTGCGATTGTGACAGAGAACAGTTGAACAGAATAGTAGTATTCTAGTGCCATAGTCTCTTCGTTTTTTTTTGGGTATTTGCAGAAGACGCAAAGGTCTACGGATAAGTAAAAGTTCAATATCCAACTAGAACTGATTAAGTATAGAGGTTTTAAAATAGTATTGTAGAAGTTCATGAAAGTCATGAAACCTAAAATTTCGACACCTCAAATAGTCAAATAGTATTTAATATAATAATAATAATGATAATAATGAATCTTTATTGATTTCTACAAAAATATGAAATACAATTTGACAAGTTTAGTCATCAAAGGCTATTGTTACACTTAACTATGCTTCAAAATATTTCAGTGTTACAAAAATGTCTAAATGTTTTGTATTTAAATACTAAGTTTAAACTATTTAATTACTTTTGTTATTTATTATTTAAATACTTTAATCTTTTGAAAATACTTAATATTTAAATACTTTCAATTTTCTGACAGTATTTAGTATTTAAGATTTAAATACTTTTTCAAGGTATTTGCCCAGCTCTGTTCCCAATTCAATTTGTCTCTGTAATCCGAAAATTCTGTTATCTTGCGAGGTATAGGCCCAGTTTATCAGACCAGTAAGTCATATGGCACACTATTAGCGAGTAATAGGCCGTTAATGAAATTTTAAAAGTTACAATTAGGTTTCTTAGCAAGAATATATTTTTTTGATATTTGCTGTGTGATCAACATGCTAACTGCATGGAATTGAAAATTTGGTACATTTGCTTCAGAAACTTCATTTTTTGGAAGAAAATGTCTATAAATTACTAAAAAGTTTTGAGTAATATTTTCAGTTACGTTTATAAAATAATTATTCATGTCTTCTACATTTAATTGGGCATTTAAGACTTTTTTATTTTGTTACCTATTTTTGGGTTATGATATTCTAGGAAGTCTGGAGTGTTTCCATTTTTGTGTGATATTATTATTAAAATTAATTGCTATTAAAGTGTTATTCCCTGCAAAAAGTTTAACTCTTCAAAAATAAAAAAAATCACAACACAGCATTGTTCTAAAACGACGACTACATTTTTTTAAATTCATAAACATATTTGCATCAGTCTGGATAAAAGACAATAAAGCAATTGATTAAATTAGTGAATACATTAAATCCGCAAGGCATTTCTTTGTAACACTGTCGCAAGAATTGAAATGGCTTTCTACACTTTCTTAACCAGCGAAATTAAATGATGGGAATAAAAAACATCCCTAACTTGATTAAATCGGAAACAATAAAGAAAACTTCCGTCACGCCTAAGCTGATGAACAAAATATAAGGCATAATCAAAGTTTACATAAAAACGGGATGCGTGATTGCTGAATATTTGTACTCAACTAAATGGTTTAGTTTGAGAACTCTATTACGATTTATGTACTGTGATGTCTTCATTCTTTAAATGAACACGGTAATAAATGTTTTGTTCTTACATTAAACGAAATGGAAAAATGTTAATATCTAGCTAGAAAGAACAAATAGATGCGTTTGTGGGAAGTTTTATATATACGCTAGTATTTTTTAAAGTTTTTATGGGGTTTTGTATCCGAATAGGTTGTATTCAATGTAGTTATTTCAGTTTTATTCTTATAGTAAAAATATGTTGTAAACAATGCTGCACTTTCTTAAAAGAACTATCCTAAAAATAAACTAAATGTAGACATTAGGTATATATACTTATACGCCGGATTTTAAAAATTTTTATGTAATGAAAACGAAACACATGATATTTCTGGTAGTTCAAATTGAATTTTTTTTAAATACTCAGGCACGTCACGTTAACACCTCCAAATCATCTCCTCGTGCTGTAACCACAACCCCTAAAATTTTAAATTTCATGAGAGGGCAAGTGATCATTTGAAGGATCCGCCTCTGAATACCACACAATAAGAATATTAATTCTATCTATTCGTTTCAAGATATTCAAACCACTAGCCTCTATATAATGCACGTTTTTTTCAAAACTAGTGTTTACATTTTGAAGCATTTGTGAGATTATTTGACGGAATTTTTCAACAATACGATGTCATAACGATTCTGGAGACTCCCGTTGAATAGGTTCCGTTAAATAGATTTTGCTCTTTAAATGGAACTTTTGGAAAAAGTCTGGCGAACTTAAATTTTGAGATCTGCTCGACTCCAGGAAACATTGTGTCTAAAATCTCCCAGTCAGTGTGGAAGGACTGCGTTTTGTTGGAACATCAAATGGTTTTCCAGGTAACGATCGTCATTTTCAGTATCAAGACGTAATGAGTATGGATAAGATGTTGTTCTTTCAAAAAAATTTCTATTAACTTTACTTCTACATCGCCAACTACTTGAGTTCCTCATTCTAAGATAAGACCCTAAACCTTTCTTCTTTATCCACGAGGAAAGCGTTGGTATGTCCAATGTCTGCGGCATCCGTATTACATCTTTCATCACCAAGCAGGCAAAACTTCGAATTAACGTAGGAAAATTAATGAACCACTAAAATATATAAAAAATAAATTACTAAAATAATGGAAATGTTAAAAACAATGTGTACAGCTTGATGTATAGACATTAAGAATTTGTAAGCGAATATAATTCCTTGTTGAGGAAGAATGTCTCTATTTTAGTTTTTTTTACACTTGAAACAGTTTTAAAGGTACTACCTAATTTGTTACAAATAATCAAAAGCCTTAACAAATTTTTATTTCCTGTTTACCTCTTTTATTTTTTTGTGCATGCTAAAATAGTCATGTTTTTCCTATAGTTCTAGTTTTCGACGAATTTCCTCCACTCATGTCTTTTCATGTCTTATCAGTTGTATCTTAGTTTTTTTGTATTTATATTTATATTTGGTGTTATCTTTTCTTATATAGCCACTCCTTTCATCCATTAAATGAGTCATCTATTTTTGGTTTGTTACCTTTTTATGTATTCCTCGTTTGTCACTTGTCGAACTAAGTTTGTGTTTGTGTTTGTGCACTAAGTGTATCGTTGTCCTGTCGTCCATGTTTAGTGTTTTGAGGGATTTTCTTCGTAAATGAAATAAATAAGATAAAATATAGGTTTGCAATCGCTTTAAATATGTTATAAAATGTATGCCACCGGTATTTACTGCGAATAAATAGAAACCATATTTGTTTCATTCATTTTATTCACGAAAATTCCCCTTCATCGCTAGTGTCAGCATTTAAATTTATTTTAAATGTGTTATTGTCCTTGTGAAAACGACACAATTACAAACAATTATTGTCTTGAGTAATAACATTCTGAATTGTGTTTTGCCGCTACTTAACCTTGTACGGGAGCCAGCGATACTTTTAGTTACTATATTTGTTTAAACTTTTTTTTTTTTTTTGATCATATTAATATAACTTATCCACAAAATAAACTCCTACCACTTCATTAGCGGGCCAACGCTTGGCAGCAGCATTTTGATTATCTAAAAAAGTGCCACTGCTATACGTGTTTAAATTTTTTTTTTGTGTCTTTTATCGACATTACAGTATGATAAAAAATGACTTCCTGCCACCTTCATTGTAGACCGACGTGCTCCTATCATTAATATAAATATGTAATTAAAATAAGGTCAATTGACACAAAAGTAAATTTTTTTTTGCAAGTAGTGTATTACTTGAAATTGTTAAAAAAATTTTGCCTTTGCCGGCTATTCGACGGAACATGGCTTTGGCAGGAGCAAAAAAGTCCTCTCAGGCGTTAACCGGCTGGTGCGCCTGCAGGAGTTGATTTTGTGGAAACAGCCTAAATGTAACACAAAAAACAGAAAATTAATTTTAAGCAAATCTGACAAAAAAAGAGTGTCGCAGGCTCCCGTACTAAACGTAATATGGTGTATTTCTCGTTTCAAGCGATTAACCACTTTATCACTTAACTTAATTATTATTTTATTTTTCAATATATTATTGTAGGTTTCCAATCGGATATTGCATAATCATTCACTGATATGATAATTTCAGAACATGATGTTGTAATAGACTAATTATTACTTTCTGAAATATAAAATTAAAATAATTTCAAAGATACAAGAAATTTAAAAATTCTCCAATTAATTACATATCTCCCATAATATCAAGTAAAAACAGTTTAAAATAAGTGTAGCTTCTTATTTTTAAAAGCAAAATATGATTCTATTGTCATTTTTACCAAGAAAATGTTATTGGAAACTTTCATATCTACAGATTTGTTTATTTTTATTTATCACAATTACTTCCAGCACACCACGAATTCCGTTTCGTTGCATAACAGATGTATATCGGTGCCTATCGTTTTATGGCATTTTTGTAGTCTGAAATAAGTTATAATTACTAAATTTGCAAGTATTTCTTAACAAAATACTTTTTGTTTTGCGGCCATATGACGAATAGTTTCTGCGAAACATAAATATGATATGAATTGGGTACCTTAGTTTTCCCTGTATTATCTTCAAGTTCTGTTGTCCGTGTATCATAAAGAGAACTTCGTTGCTCT
This sequence comes from Rutpela maculata, assembly GCA_936432065.2. Classification (NCBI taxonomy): domain Eukaryota; kingdom Metazoa; phylum Arthropoda; class Insecta; order Coleoptera; family Cerambycidae; genus Rutpela; species Rutpela maculata. The sequence continues at coordinate 383,378,474 of OW386285.2, read as the reverse complement.
CTTCAGAACTTTGATCTTATACCAACCTATGTCTCGTAGCTTTAGATATGGCATCTAGCACTGGCCAGTGAAATAGATTTCGATCCTTTAAAATAAAGACACATACTATAAGAAGGTCAAATTTGCTTTCTTATTTTAAAAATATCTGATGGAAAGAATAAGTATATACAGTAACTAACCGTGTTCATCTGCAATCGCTAATATATGGAAATATTTTTACTGCACATGTAAACTATTTCGTGGAAAAATTTGACAATAACTTTTCGTACTAACAACCTACAATTGTGATTAAAAATAGTAATGGTGCTATATTTGGTGCAATTGGGAACCTAATTGGTTACTAAAGCCGAACGGTAATTCTCTATCTTGCCTTTTAATCTCAAATCGCAAAATAAAGCAAAGCTAATAATACAATTTTAACAAGATTCGTGCTAGAATACATCACCTAATTTAATGTTCAAACCATGAAGAAAATTACCTAAACTTCTGTTTCACTTCAGGTCCATTAAGGATTGTGTACTTTGGCTATAATGGTAAAGTATTATACCGGTGCATTCAGTTTATTTATAGGGTGCAATTTTAGACTATCATTATTGTATCATAAAATACAAAAGCGTCTTATTTATAGCCTATTAGTATACTATGAGAATTAGATAAGTATTGAGGGTGAAACACAAATAAGTTGGCTTTGTTTCGTCAAAATTTAATTTTTATAGAATTCCACCCATGACTGGTTATTGACTTGATTGATACTTATAACTTATATATAACTCAACTCGTTTAGAGATGTGACACCCATTTGTATTTTACCGACTTGTCGAAAATTTTATTTTATATTAATGAAAATCATGTCCCTGCTTTATATTAAAGTGATAATATATGTATATGTAATATGTAAATGTATATGCATATGTAATGTGAATATATGTTAGTTTGGTACTCAATCATGCAAATACCAGTTGACATGAGAGGTGGGTTAGTTTCTACACATCATAGTCCTACACACGACATAATATCCTACCCAAAATTTCGCAGCATATGATGGACGCTCGTTTCTTACGTAGAAAAAACCTGCAGATACGTATTGAAATTTTGCATGTTTTGAACGTTTTGATGAAAAAGTTTTAGGCAACTTTACGGATAACCCACCTTCAATAGACACCTTGTAGTGTGTCTCTGCCCCCATAATGAGGCAATCGGGGCTCTATATAAAGAGGCCTTCGAGTGACTCTACAGTAAAGTGGCTGCTTAGACTCGATAGAGAACGATTTATATGGTAGGCCTGATAACAGGACACTGTTCTCTGAATAAGCACCTGCATACAATTCGTTTGAAAGATGATCCTACTTGTCAGATGTGTGGAGTGGAGGATGAAGCCTTTCTATGCCATTGTGCACCAATAGGAATGTCAAGGTATTGGTATATCAAAATGCAGTTTCTACAGCCGGAAGAACTAGGAAAAGACTGCTCTTCCTCGTGGAGAGCATTGTTTTTTTCTAGAGAATCTTAAATGTCGCGAATGTGCAATGGCCCGATAGGCCTGAGTACACCGGATCTTCAGATCTGCTCGCATTTCCAATAAAAAAAAAAATAAAAATTCAAGAGATATACTTTGCTGGTAATGTAACCATCTCATAAAATAGAAGCGCTCCATTTGAAGACATGTTGATAAGAAGGATGTTAATGGAGGACTCGATGCTAACAGCATAGTTAATAAGACAAGGCTTGAATAAGCAATTAATTATGTTGACCATACAAGTCACCAGGGCTCTACGGAATATTTCCAGCAGTACTTCAACAGGGAATGGACATACTTGCAACACCCTTATGCACCTCAGGTAAAGGTGGTAAGTAATGCAATGACGCGGAGTCGAGAAGTCAATAGCTAGATGAATCTACTCGGCACTTGGAACTAAGAAAATTCAGTCCACGCTAGGATCCACAACAGAGGATATATCCGTGACCAGAGGACACCCACGGAGGAATTTTATCGCCTCTCCTGGTTGTGGATGAACAGCGAGAGTGTACGTGTACACGCAAGGATATGCAGATGGTGTTACCATTCTAGTAATATTAAAATATGAATGAATGCAATGGAAATTATGCAGAGTGCTCTCTACATGGTAGACATATAGTGTAACAAGGAAGACCTGTCCGTGAACCTAGGGAAGACCACTGGTTACTTTTGCAAAAAAGAGGAAACTCAATCTGGGAAATTATATCTCCTGGCAGATGAGCAATGAAGTTAAATATCTTGGGCTGGTTCTAGATCCCAAACTAAATTTCTGGACAAAGTGACTACCACAGCCAAGCGGGCCTTGTGGACCTGTAGAAGAATGGTATCATGGTATCATTTTATTGTGTATTGATTTTTTTAAAATACCAGGAAAAACCCTTTCTACAAAAGACAGACATAACCAGATGAATTTTTCGTAGAAATAGATTTCAAGTGTTTCATTTGAATTGAATGGGAACAAAAAAATGGCATTGTGATTAAAAACTTGTTTATTATTATTAAAAATAAAAGGCATATTTTCAGTTAGTGTTTTTATGGAGTTGATAAAAAGTTATTAAACGCGTCAGCTGCATTTTGCATGTTGTTAATATCATTACCCTCAGAGTCGATAAAGTTTTTAGGATATTATTTTTTGACATCACTATTTTTGATAACTTGGCATGCTGTTTTTTGATTTATTATTCGAATTAAAAAATGTAATCTCGTAATAAGTTTTTTAAACCGTTCAATTTTAGCATGATGATTTTTTTTTAAATATTTTATATCTTGAATAAACTTCGTGATAATGTATAGGTTTTATGTAAGTCTCTTAGAAATACTCCTTTATTTATTATATCGGTAGTAATCCACGGTTTATTATTTTTATTATTTTTTTTAATTTTGCATAGCTCTAACGGAAAAGCCTTATCTATCAGCTCAAGAAAGGTATTATAAAAGTGAATAAAACTAGTATCACAGGTTAGATTTTCAACACAATCGTCAAAGTTGAAATTAAAATCGCCACAAAAAAAAACGTGGGATAATTATAATTGCGTACAGAATTTAACAACGCATCCATATTAGAGATGAAATATTCAGCATCTATAGCTCTGTTAGAGGGCGATCTATAGAAATAACCTACTATAATACAACTATCCTCCAAGAGTATTTCAATTAAAGCATATTCAAATAACATTTCAATTTTTTTCACACTACATACTTTATTCTAAAATTAAAAGAATTTTTTTATAAATATTGCAGCAACTCCTAATCTATGATTTATTCTGCAGAAAAAAGCACTTAATTTATACATTTCTAAATTTATAGTAACAATTTCCCTTTCATTATAATTGATTTCGGTTATACAGAAAATCTCTGGAAAATCTAAACCTTCTAGTAGGAATTCAAGCTCCTCTAATTTATTCCGTATGCTTCTTACATTTAAATGACAAATTCTTAGACTATTAATAGTTTTATTACTTTTTTTTTATTAGTGGTTGATGGTCTGTGCTTCAATGCTGATAACGGTTAACGGGTATAGACCAAAAGGTGTTAGGAAAAAAAACTTTTTTAAACAGTCGACGTTTCGTCAAGATTTATTGACATCCTCAGGACTATTTAGATGAGTTTTCCTTTGTTAAAATTCAATTTAACAAATGAAAACTCAGATCAAATTTTGGGATCATAAACATCCTTGACATGAATAATTGGAAATGATACCGGATCTGAACAAGTGTATACGTTTTTGTGTAATTCTTTGAACTCAAATTTAATATGAGGTGCAGTGGCATGAAGGCATTCCTTTAAATTTTCAGAAGTGGTGCAAGGGTTTAACCTATAAATATGTACGTACTGCACTAACTTTCGTAGCGTTTTGATTTATCCCAATAACAGCCTTTCTACGATTTATGTGAGGCTTATTCGTTAGGTGTGAACTGTTTTCAATCTCTGTTGGTTGACTAGGTGTACCAGGGTTTTTTTTACTTAACGGTTGATCTTTGGATGTTTTTGAAAAGTTACTTAGTACCTTATTGGCGTAGGAAACTGCTGCTGGACTAGAACATGGTTTTTGTAGAGTTGGACTATCTAGGTTTACACCACTGGATGCCTCATTCATTCAACCACTAGTCTTTAATTATTTTCCCCCTTACCTCCGTCTCAATATCGCCATAGCCCGAGAATTCCACGTCGAGATACTAAAATTTCATTTCCTGCTGAATGACTTCTCCCTCCAGTTTAAATCTCAAAGGTGTTTTAGATGTTGTTATTCACTTTCTTTTTGTGGGAGATTATCATGTAAGGTTGAATGAGTGCAGGTCGTCTTCGTTCTTTGCGATCAGCACGGTGTCGTTGGCATAACACAGGATTTTTACCTCTTCTTCTCCAATTTTGTATCCTCTCAATAAGCGAACTTTCTGTATGATCTCGTCCATGATGATGTTGAAGAGAATTGGCAAATGCCGCTGCCAACCGATATTGGTTCGGTTCGGTCGGTCTAATTTTGCCTGTATTTGATTTTAGAGAACATATACGCATGTTTTATTAGGTTGTGTGAGATTTGTCTGTTGTAAAGAAGATGTGGGACATCTTGTCTTATAGATAGTTGTGTTTATTTATTGTAGGGAGATGTTTCTTATACTATTAGAAACTAAGTGCGAAACTCTGATAATAAGAAGCTCCCTACTCATATTTTTTTCTTATAATTCGTAGCTTTCTCAATAGCACAACCTTTGCTATTGAGAAAGCTACGCAGCCATATATGTCTTAATGCAATCTATCTACTTCATTTATGTTTTGTTGGAGGATGTAAATAACACATCCTGTTCCAAATTATAGGACTTCAATTAATTCCAACTTAAAATCAAATATAGTTTGTGACGTACCTCAATTGTACATCAAATTGAAATCTTGTAAGTCGAATAGTTTCCAAAACATTAATTTTTTTCGAAATGTTAGCAAAGACTGACTGTTGTCTCGTAATAAAACGGGTAAAACTTGGTACAGAGATAAGTTAGGCAAATACATTTATTTTAATTTTTGGACTTATTTTTGATTTGCGACACTTTCTGTATCTCCAAGATACCCTGTATTCGTCCAGCTTTGATGAATGTTTTGTAGAACTAAAGTGGCACGTAGAAAACATACAGCTAATCATGCCGCATTGAACACAATAAAAGTTTATTTGCAAAGTTATTATATTCGGAAAGCTAACGCTATAGTTGTGATTTGTGTTTTCGACGTGTCTAATTAAAAATAAATTAATTTGATATAAGGGCTTAACCTGTAGTAGTAGTTTGTGTATCGATGTTTAACTTTCCTCAGCCATCACGTTAGGGTCAGTTGAATTAATTAGTTAGGAGAAGCCGTTCAAAACAGCTGACAATTTGAAAACTTGCCTCCAGAGGCATTGCAGATTTATATTTAATAATCAAACAATATGTTGTTGCTATTTGATGAAAGGCGGCTACACTAGCCGGTAACAATCAGCAGTTATTAAACAAAGAAGCCGGTTAACCGGAGTTTAAAGCAAAATACTTAATAGAATGAATGTTTAAATTAATAGTTTCTAAATATAAACCATACCTACTAAATTTTAATTATTAAGATATTTTATTTTTAAAATATTTTTAAATAGATATAATTTTATTGTACGTATATTCTGTATGTGAAAATCAGACTGACGTGAGTTCGTTCTAAAATACTTCGTTTTCTAAATAGCGTGTCAAAAAGAAGACTTTTATTTTTTTTTAAAGTGTTAGAACTTTACCATTTTTTTCCTATCCCCTTTCAGTTCAGAGCTGATCATTTTGAGCATTTATTGAAAGAAATGTTTTTTAACCGCCTTCCATCTCACCTCAATGACTCTCTTAAGTCTAGAAGATCTAGATTTGTCTGAGTAAAGGAGACGGGGACCTACAGTTGTTAGTGGAATCTGAACCATTTTTTGACAAAAATTTACTGTGAAAATATTTTTCGCTGTGTGAACTCGAACCCACTTCGCCAGATACGCTCAGAATGCATGTCAGACACGTTAACCACTGAGCTACCGACTCTCAAGAGAAAAGTAACTAAATATTATGAAATTAAATTTCATCCAGTTACCCGGTTAATTGGATCTTGTTACCTAATAGGGACATTATATTTGGTTTAAAATACATTTGATTATTAAAATGCCAATATAGTATAAGGAGCCTCATTTACGAGGAATTCTTTCTAGTATCTCTAGCCCTACCTAGAGGATACTACATCACAATCAAACATTTGTTACATTTCAAAGCCAAAAAATATTAAAAAGCATAAAGAAAAATGGTATAAAATTTCGCTCACCGCATGCATGTCCCAATAAATGAAGTATTTCATATGTCTTCGATTGATTAAAACTTCTAAACATTATACAATCTTTTTCGTTCTCTTTAGAACTCATCTGGAGGGTATAAATCCAATTCGAAACATTTATTTTTTTTACTTGACAGATATACTTATTAAGAATAACAAAAAACAGTCATTCCTTTAGAGCCCCAAAACTCGTCTAGTTTTTAAAAAATAAATACCTATTATTTCTGCTTACGTCATTGTTAAAAAAATTATTTATAGTAAGAAAGAAGTCGACAAGTCGTTTCGTAGGGGGAACTCTTGTTGATCTTCTATTTTGGTTAGACTTGCACCAATGGTATATAAAAGAAACGAATGTTTTCTTTGTAAGTTATCTGCTCAATACCCAAAACAATAATTTTTTTGACAATGATGTAAGTAGAAATGATAGGTATTTTATTTACTTTTTTTTAATGCCTTATTTATATTAACGTCCTGGCGAAATTTAGCTAATGCTACTCTACCACTTAACCAGAACGGTGAGAAGAGATACGGTCACCAATCCAAGTGACGGACTCGCCCGGCGTGCTTAACTTCGCCGATCGAGGTACAGTCACGGAAACCGGTACCGTACCTCACTCATTTGATTATGTTTACTGATGTTTATTTTTACACTGACTTTAATATCATTATTAGGTCTACCAAAAATTGACAGGATGTTGGACCAAATATCTAAGTCATACAGATCCATAAGCATATCCTTCTTTCTACTTAAAACATTGGAAAACCTGTTTAAAGAGTCACTGCTACCACATTCCAGATTTTCTAACCTAGTCTCTTACAAAAAAAATTAATTTGCTCCCCACTATGTAGAAATTAGTGTTCATAGAGCTGTAATAATATTATATTTGTAATCGTTTACCCCAAAAACCCATAAAACAATATGCCACATCAGTAATGGTGATGTCTGATGCCAAAAAAATGTTTGAGACCTTTAATTCTTGTACACACATCAAATAAAAAATTTTATATTTTTATCCCATTTAATAATGGGGTGAGGTGATGATGGGAGTGATAATAGGCCGATAATTTGACTTTGTAGTTAAAAGGTAGAGAAAACACACTTTTTTCACACCCTGTAAGATAGTAGAATCGGGCAAAACTCGCTGTTTCACAACTAAATTATCTCTTAAATTCTGAAAATTGCATATTGATATTTATTCTCCTTCTAAAAAAAATGTAGATTTAAAAATTCGTTTGGTGCCTTTCAATTGACCAGCAGTTTATATATCTTGTTAAGAAATTGAAATTTGCTCATTTAGGTTGTGACTATAGAGTATGTTTTTGTTTTGGACAGTGTTGTGTCTAATAAAACGATTATCAAATCGCTGCGCTGACGACTTTTTAAGGTAAAAAACTTATCAGCGTTTCAGTGCGAAGGCGGCGTAGTGTGTATATTAATGTAGGCAGTTGTGCATAAATTGTGTATCGGGTGTGTTAAATTATTATTGCTTGTTTGATAACGATTAAAATCGTTAGTATGATATTAGTTGTGACGTGAATATTTTCTGTAGTGTCAAGACAGGTAATTAATGTGATTTGTGAAACACGAAATGGTTAGGAATACACATACAAGATAATTAAAAGGAAAAAAAGGTATTTATATTTAATACTGAATTTACACGCATATAAAGCAAAATACTAAATCAAATAGTTAAATTTAGTTAATTTCAATGTGTAAATAGATAATAGTCCGTTAAAAATAGATAGTATAAAGCAGAAAATTAGGAGATCAATGGAACTTTGCCTAAAAAGTTCAAAAATTGTAAAAATCTCTCAAAAAAAGAATTTTTTTGAGAAAATGCAATATATTATCTTGAACTACGATATTTCGGTAAGTTTTTCTTGTACTCTGAGCATTTGCATTTGAAATTAGCCTAGTTTTTTACAATTTCCTAGAAAAAAGAAATGTTTACTTCATTACGAATATCTCGTTAAAAATAGATTTTAGAGAAAAATATTTTTAGCGATAAATTAAATCTGATAGAGTTACCTGTAATTCGGTTAGTTTCTTGTTTTGTACTATGTATGTGTTATAAGTTAGACCCTTTCAAATTCGCAGTGAAATTTTTCATTTTTTGTACTTAAAAATTGCTTAATTTTAACCACCATCTTAAAGCTGAAAAATTTACTATGATAAACTACCTTTTAGTTTTATGTGACTGAAGTTAGTTGCAAACGTTTAAAATTCCTTTATGATAATTGAAAAAAATGAGTCGTAAATTTTTTTCGATATTCCATCAAACGGACGTTTGTCGACACATTATATAAAGTCACGGCTAATTATGCTAGTTTAGATAGCAAATTTTGGATGCTAAAGAATGTTTTCAAATTTCACTACTTTTTGTAAAAAAAAAATAAGACGTAACGCGGGTGCAAGTTTTTCCATACATATCGTGTGTGCCTCGAAGTTATAGGAAATATATTTCCAATACTTAGAATTTTCTAGGGTCACTATAACAGCGTCAAGAACATATTATGTAAATATTTCAAAACAGTAATCATATAAATAATAAACAAATAGAAAGACTAGAACTTAATAAACACTCATAAATTATTTCAAAGTAAGGACAAACCATCTCATTCTGTAACACTTGTTTTAGCAGTGTAACTATATTCAACTACCAACATTCGACCGTTAGTAATTCGTTTCGAGATTTTAAATTTGAAAAAAAAAAATCATGTCTCTGTCTGTCTGCCTCTAACTTTTGTGCGCATGATTGCTCTGGATCGATTTATGATATTGACCTGAAATTTGGTACACCTATGTATTATCACGAGATCTGGAACTAGATTATATTTTGATCTTATTCCGTTGAAGGGTTGGGGGTAAATCTGAGTAAACAGGTACAACAAGCAAGTAAGTGTCCATAAAATTGGGATTTAGCGTATGTACGAGAAATCGAGGTCTCAAAATTTTGTTGGCATCATCATCACCCACTATCACCCTCTTACCATCCCCATCCCATTATTATAGGGGGTGAAGAAATAAAATTGGGATTTTATGTACGTACAAAAACCGAAGGCTAGCCTTTGTTTGGTACCAGCCGCCCCAATACCACCATGTTTGACATTTTTAATATATTTTTAATGCACATAAACGGTTAAATATTAATGGCTAATATTTGGCAAAATAGTAATTGCCACTGATGATAATCAAAATATTTAAAAAATGGATCATAAATCATCCGCGCTAAGGCCGATTAGCTTTCTTATTCTCTTTTAGTGCAATTTTGAGTCTCTATGTCCATTATATCAATCGTAAAAAACAAATGAAAAGTATTTTTTCTCTTTCTTTTCGCAATAAAGTCAAAAAATTTGTCTATTTCTTGAAATTTGTAAAACATAGGCTGATTTCAAATACGGATTTCACAGTGTATTATAAAATGCACAACTTGAATGCTGTAGTTTAAGTTAATATATTGCATTGTTTCACAAACAAATTAAGTAATTTTTTTTTTTTTTTTTTTGGTGAAATTTGTAGAATTTTGACTTTTTCTTTCGAATTTCAGTTGTATTCAAACAGCTATTTCTAAAGCTATAGTTGAGATAAATAGCGAAATTTGAAAAACGGTTTATTAAACTTTAGTAAACCGTGGTATAAATGAGACAGTCAACATTGAATTTTTATGAACGTTAACTTTTTAGGATCTTTTGGCTATGTCTTGGCTGATTTGTGTAGTAAGGGGGCGTGACAGGTCTCAAATCAAAGGTAGTGTAATACGTTTTTAACTTTAATGAAAGTATCTTGACATAAGATACATTGTTTTTGAGTAAATTACATAAAATTGTATTTCTTCAAGGGGTGAAAAAAATTTATAAACTATAAAACGCTGTATCTCGGCAAATTGCTGTAAAAAAATGCCTGAAATTAACGGCAATTTTATAAACTTTAAAAAAGTCTTGGCATTTCCCGGTAAAACGCTTGTTTTTCGAGATATATTCAAAAAATACATTTCCAACCAGTTCTCATTCCTCTAAAAAAAACATGCAGCACTCGATTCTGAGGGAAACTGTTCACTTCCATTTTTTAATGCAAATCGTTTGCTGGTAATTGCTTGTTAGTTTCTTTCGATTGCTCGTTGCCGCTTATACAAGTGTCGAAATTGATATTCTGCTGATTTTTAAATTTTTAATCCTAATCTCGTCTGCTTTTCATTTGTTCGTATTTTCTCGTCTATTTTCTTTGTTTTCCCGTTATTATTTACAATGACATACTTACGTAATAATATAATCCGGTTTCAATTCGTATTCCGTTTGCAGATTTATGATACAATATTGGGTCATACCTTAAAATTTTCAGAATACCCCACAGATTCCAAGTGCGTCTGAGGGAAGGAACAACCCCCTATAGCCACCCCTTATAAAATAATGTAAATTAGGTTAGTAAAATTTATTCGAACATATCTTAATTTTAACGAGTAGTATTTATTAATGCAAAAAAGTTTTTAGAACTTGTAAAGACTTCCTCTAGATCATTAGGGGTTGAAAACACACAATTGCGCTTTATATTAAATGCGAAACCCCTAAATTGGTCATTTTAAGAATAATATGGAGTTCGGCCATTTGAAATAAGGAATTATAAATGTTAATCTTGTTCCAAATAGTAATAAAAGTAAAAACATTTTTAAAAACCAACCCTCCTGGCTATATAAGTGTTGATGTTTATAGAAAGACTGATGAATGTTTGTAGATGTTTATTAATGTTTAGATACCAAATAAAATAGATAAGAAAAACCGTGTTTAAATGTTTTTAAAATTATGCAGTTTTGATAGTAAGAGGGAGAGGGTAGAGAGGCGCAAGCCTTAACAGTTAGAATTTCATTCAACAGTCTAAGACGCATCATCCGATGAATCTTCTGAATCCAAGTTGGTTTCCTCTAAAACCCCGACATTTGCACCAAAATCAAGATTTCCTTGACATACGCACATCTCTCTGCACACCACATTTAAAGTGGCACATTTGCAGCGTTGGGGGAGCAATTATTCTTGGAACATGAGCATCTTACTAAATTTAACACTTCGTCAGAGGCGCACGGAAGGTCACATGTTAACCAATTTTCACCCATATTCCGCTGCTGGTGGTAAACATGGATGGGGAAGTATGTCCCTATACCTTTCCATGCACTGATAATGACATCTCAGTATTGCTGATTTTAGAGCTGCTAGGGTGAGTGACATATTATCACTGGAACTTTATTTTTGGCTAAAGATCCACCATCTTAGGTTGGATAACTTACTAATGCTTTTCTTGGTTGGTGAATACACACTGCAAATAAAAGATTCGATTTCTTCAAAAACCGATTCATCTAATATTTCATGAGCTAATGCCTCAAGTGTAGATGGGGAAGCTGATAGAAACTTCTTCCAAAAGCTAATTTTGAATTTGCCTTTGAATGCACCTGTAACGTCAGCTCCTGACAATGCGTGAAGTCCGGGAAGAGCTTCTACCTTTAACTGTCCCAAAGAGTCATAAATTGGTCGTATCTCCTGATCACTCGATCTGATGCTTACAAAGTTCGTATCTTTTGGCAACAGAGGAACACGTCTTAAAGCAAGTACTTAAACGTCAGTATCTGGCGAAAATATCCTTATCTTATTGACTTCTCTTTGATGCATGTACAGAAAGAAGTATTAATTTTGCGTCAACTTCTTCGTGCGAGCTCTGCAAGTCCATCATATTGTAACAAGCGGTTGTAGTCATTACGGAATTTTCCAAGGAACCGATCACTTTCCGATTAGTTTCATTTTCCAGTGATATTAGACGTTTTGAGAAATATTGAGTAATTTCCGCTTTCGTTGATGTATGAGAAAGCAGCTTTTTTAGATTTGTGTTTTTAAGGCTAGTTTTATCACTAACGATATATTGTATAGGATCTGCCCCTTTTTGCCTTCTGACCCTTACCATTGATTTCAAAGAGTCGTGCTTATACGAGTCAAAAACAACGTGAATTTCAGAATATGCGGAGTATTTTTTTAAAATCTTGGTTGAAAACTGAATTGACAAATCAGAAAAGTATCCTACATTTTTAAACGATAACATTTATACTTCTGCCATACCATCGACAACTGCTACACTGTAAAGCTGTTTTAAGATATCTACATCCACATCACTAACTTTGGAATCATATTGAACAAGGTCTTCCAGAAGGTGTCTTATTTTACTTTTCCCTGCCCATCTCGCTGCCCATGAATCATTGAGCCATCGGGATAAAATGAAGACCGTGGCAAGGCAGTTAGTTCATATTTTCCAATAATCTCCTTTAAGTTTAAATCAGCACGACTTCTATATATAATACTTAAATTTTGTTTAAGCTCTACAACCTACTTTATTAATATTTATTTATTAAAACAAAAAAAGAAAACTTTTTATTATAAGGGGTGAGTTTCACCGCTCTGTTACTCCAGCGAAAATTTTTACTTAGATTTATTTAGAATTTGAAACTTAAAAAGAATATAGTTATTTTCAAGTTATACATGGATTAAGAGTTATCCCTTTACGACACGAGGGGTAAAACTTACCCCCATGTCACTTTTTAAACCATTTTTTCTGTTATCTTAAATAAAAAGTATTTTTTTTAATTATGCAACAATTTGTTTACATAATTTTATTTTATGTCATTTTTGTTCCTTTGCCATATTTGCTAAAGAGGGCCCATCAATATCCACATTCTACAAGGTTTTCTGAAAATTTTGACGTATTGCACAATATTGTATAACAAATCTGCACACCATAATTGACAAATTGAAACCGGACTAATATTAAAAAGTGGGAAACTATTTAAAGCAACAAATAAACAAAAGGAACTGGTGAGCACGGTAGTTCAGTCGGCTAAGGCGTATTGAGTGGCGAATATACTGACCGACTGTCTATCGCGTTCTGGGTTCGAGCTCCAACCCCGGCACTTACAACACCGATGGATGTATGTCTGCGTTTTTTCCGGACAACCTTGGCTTTGGATTTGTCTACTATGTGCGTTTATATTTATGTTTATGTTTAATCACGAGGAAGCGATTCACAATCAAAAATGTTTCAATTTCGAAAATAAAGTGTAGACTTCTCAATTCCTGAAGGAGTAACTAGAATCTATTCGCTTACTTTGAAAATTTGAGACCTTTTTTTTTACTAAGTAGTGGCTTATAACTAACATTTTTTTTTAAACCAAAATGGGCATTGGTTTGAACTCCTATTGCAACCTAATTTTACATTTTATTTCTTCTATTTCTCTATATTTTGAAAAAAAAAATTGATAAAACTGTCAATAAAAAACTATGCAATTCACCTTGTCCTTGACTAACAGAAGTTTTTGTTTACATAATCAACTTCGATAACACTTGATCACTAAAATTTTTAAATAATCTCCTGATGTTGTTAACTTGTTTGGCGAATCGCGTGTGGAGTGTACCGTTCAATTTTTCAAACGTACTTGTTAGTGGTTTAATTTTAAAATTAAGTCTTGGAAGGAAAAATAACGAAGAGTGCATGCATATGAGAAGGAAGTTGCTGAAAAGTAATTACGCTTTGAGAAGGGCAGCTAAAGAGAGACAGTGACAGGAGCAAAAAGCGAAAAGCGCATCATCAGTACTAGTTATTTACGGTAGTCTGTTTTTGAAATGCTCGAGGTAGGTGAGAAGGTTATTAATGAACACAGACTTCCAACTTCCGAGTTCTCAAAATTAATAAACGACTCCATATTAGCTGTTATAAGCAACAGACAGCGTCGATTCGTCATTATTTTCCGCTACATTAAACACATACTTCATGCCGTTTCCTGTTCATTTTATCCAATCGAAACTTTCTCGACTTGCCACGGGATCGATTCGTACCCGCTATAAGCTCTTATGTGTTCTTGAATAACTTTATTTCGTTTACAATTTTTATTATGTTCGTTCATGGGCGTCCAGAAAGAAGAAATATCTAATATCTGTTTTCTTGTCAAACTAATTAGTGATTGAACTAGACATAAACATTATCTATTCGCCGGATTCTTATTTTAAACATTGTATAGTATACTCTTGAGTGTTTTTGAATTTTTTTTTTTATATGATCGAGATATTTTTCATATTAGTCACCCCCTGATGCTGCCATATTGATTGACGAAACACTGGTCAGTATATTACGCAGTTTTTTATGTCTTAGAATCATATCAAAGGTTCATGTGAATAAACAGTGTGTTCCACTTTTATTCAGTAGCTCAGTTATTAGTCATCCAATTTCAACAAAATTTGGATTGGTATCGAAGACCTTTACTATATCTTTTTTAAGTAAAACAAAACTTGGCGTGCACTTTTATTAAGAAAAAAAGGGTAGATTTTTCGAGAAGTCATATTAGGCATTTTTTTTTCTGAAACGAAATATCGTCACTATTGGACAGAGACAAACAGGCTTGTTTGTCTCTGTCCAACAGTGACGATATTTCTTCTCTCTCTGTGCGGCTATTTGCCAACTTAGGATGGTCGACTAATAGGTGGGCTCTCGTGCTATTACTCTAAATATCAATCCAAAGAAGATATTCCTTTTTTTAACAAAAAAAGTATTTCAATTTGTAGTTATACTGTCTTTTATTATTTTGTTAAAACAGAATTTTGTTTTTTATTTTAATATGTATTTATACGAGAATTTATATATACCTATATAATTAAATATACTACTTTTATTTTGTAAATATTTATCTAAATTAATTATTTGCACTCGAATTTGCACTGTTCAATTCTACTGGAATTGAAACTGTCAATCCGAACATCGATCCTTAATTTTAATAGCATACCTACAAGGAAGTTTTGTCAAATATATGCACTCTCATACCAAGATTTATCGAAGATTTATATTCACTCGAACTGTCTGTCATCTAAAAACACTGCTAAATAATTTCTCATAATTTGTTTTTTTCGGAATGTGTGATGCTATTACTTTTTAATATATATCACAATAGTGCTCTAGTGGGATAAAAAGCTCTTTGTGGGGGATACAATCCCATACTTATTCTAAACAGAGTTTAATTTTATTAATTGGTTTGAAACTTTGCTTAGAAAGTTTCTCGTCGGTCGTGATGTTGTGTTGTTCGACAAATTTTCTTGAACATATTTGCAGTACTAAAGTATGACAACTGATGTATTATTCTATTACGTATACGTTCGCAATTTTTTTGTGGTAATTGTAAACTTCTACGTACAATTTATAGTATGGGTAATTGCAGGAATTTATAGGGAATTGTAGGAATTGGCAGGATCTTATAGTGAATTGCACGAATTTACAGGGAATTGCGGGAATTTCCAAGGAATTGAGGGAATTTACAAAGAATTGAGGGAATTTTCAAGGAATTTCTGGAATTTTTAAACTAAAAGGAATTGTGGTGTACAAAATTTTTTTTGCGGTTTATCCCTCGATTTCTGGGGGGTTAGGATGAAAAACTAGCCAATCTGACAAGTCTGACTTCGGATTCGGTTTCAGCGGGTCCAAATACATAAGGATATACTGGTCTGGTCCGCAGGCCAGATCACTTTTTTTTGTGTGGCTGTGTAATTAATAACATGAAAACCAATTATTGTGTTTCAGAAAAAAGTAATTCTTCATTTTCTATTTAAATATACTTTTTCTAATCCTTAGTGTTATCGATACTTTTAAATTTCATAGGCCAAGAATTTTCTTTGAAAAATTACCAAAAATTTAAATTTAAATAATGAATATATGCCAATGAAATAATGAATTTATTCCATACATTTCCACCATACTGTATAAATGACTTTGCAATGCAAAAAAATTGTTCACCCTTAGGAACCTTGAAAAAAGATGCATGTGATGGGGCGTTACATTTTGAACAACTTTTACAATAAGAACAATTTTCGAAAAATTACAAGTTTTCGAAATATTTGAATTTCAATATATTTTTTTAAGTAACAAAAATCGTGTTCTTTTTCCAAATATATCCAAATATCTACAATTGATTATAATAAAGTTAATCAAGCAATTGGATAGATAATTACTTTTTATTTAACTAAACACGAACAAGTGGCCATACATGTATGTACTAAATACATAACCTCAAAATAGGTAATTAGAGATTGAACTAATTATGAAATAGCAAACAAAAATTAAATCTAAAAACTTACATTAAATGTACAAAATTATTTCCATCTTTCTGAACACTCATATTATATTTTTTTAAGAACTCCACATATTTTTAATATTATTTCTCTATTAATGCTATCACGGAAGCATAATTCTTGTTGTAAAGATCAGCTATATTTTCCATGAATTCTTATAAAACACTTTTTAGTTAACTAGAAACAAAAACCCAATGGTGTTAGGTCAGGTAACCGACCTGTCTACCTGAAAACGCCATTAGTACCAATCCATCTTTCTTGATATGTACGATTTAAATAATTCGTAACGCAGCATTATGAGGTGGCACGCCATCTTGGTGAAACCAAATATTGGTTAATTGAACTGGAATATTATTTAAACTCAGAACTGGCCTAGGGCGAGAAATTTAATTGGGCCGTGCCTGTTTCACACCTAACATTTACTCCAAAGATGGATTGTTCTTGTCTGCCTCATCCATTGAGGATTTGCCCAACAGTGGGAGTTTTGTTTGAATACTGGACATTATAGTGAAACCTGCTCTAGTCGATCCATATAATTCTATTTAATAGACTGCCGTCCTCCTTTAAAATATATAATAGAAAAATGCGATAAGAAATTCCTTCTACGTTCCTGATCACCTGGTTTTAAATGGTGAACTAGATGTACTTTATATGAGAAACATTTATTTCCTTGTAATATTCTCTGGCAAGAATTTGTAGAAATATTAACTTCCGCAAGGAAGTACGGATATTATTATTGTCCATTTGTACTACCAATACCATGTTTTCTTCATTTCTTCTTCATTCCGGGTAAATTTTGGCCTTTTAAAACTGGCGTAATTTTTTAAATTTTCACTTAAATTTACAAAAAAGTTGTGGGTTGGGTCTTTGGAAGAAACGTATCCCGTAAATATGTGTAGCCTCATCTGAATTTTTATGACATTCACCATACATTATCAATAATAATATACTCTATTTGTCTAGATTATTGTGAATGACCATTTATGATAGCGATTAAAAATAATAAATGAATTTATAAATAAAAATCAAGCATCTCGAAAACCAATGATTTTTCGAAAATTGTTTGTATCGAAAAAGTCGTACTTTCTGGTTGTCTATTTACTACAGAAACTTTCTATACATATAATATTTTATCTTTGAGAAATAGTAGCTTTTATGCGAACAGGTAATTATAACAGCTGAAGTTAAGTAGGATGGAGACAAAAGAAAGTTATTTTAGTGGATTATATCATATGTGCTATTTTTAAGAAAACGCCACTTAATGTCGAAATTTAATTCTACAGCTGAGCAACTCATTCAAGCATATTTTTTTTTAAATCACATTTAGAACTTTTTTTGTATTGTTCTGAGAAATACTCATTGAAAATTAGAAACAAATATTTAAAATAGATTAAACCTACGAATTTAATTAAGCAACAAATATATAATTATTACGTTTAGCAGAAGAAATTCCTCTAATAAACAGAAATATCTAAAAGGGCCCATAACTCAAAATCTGTAGTACTTTGTATAATAGCTAATAGCATATAAAAGGCTATACAGGACTCCTTCTGTCGTTCCCTTAAAACTTTCTATCTGTATGTCAAACACCCTGTATGATATAAAATACGTTATCAACGTGCCTCATCAAAATTTTAATGAGAAAATTAAAATTTTAAAAATGTATTAATTTTTCATACCAAATGTAAACAGTTTTGATCCATCAGACTATCATTAACAATGTTTCCATTAAAAAATTAATATCAGAAGTTGTTTGACGAAATTTTACATACCCAATGCACTTGTCGTGTACGTCAAACTGTTATAATTTTGTTTGAATGATTGAATAATCCTTCCGGGGTTAGTTTAACATACCTAATGCAGAAGAATAACAAATACGGCATTAACTGTTGCTACTGATTTAAATGTCCGAAAAGTTATTTGATTTAATTTTAAATTCCCAATGCAGATGCAATTATGTACTGCCAAAGCATCAAAACAATTTTAACCATCTAACTTTTGTTCACGAAAAAAATCGAAAATAACTGTAGCTTGAAGTGAGAAGTTTCAATATTTTTGACAGAAAAATGATAATGGCTATCAAACCAATTAGATGTGTAGATGAGTTGCCTATTCATAGAAAATAAAATGGAATAATTGATGAAATAATAATACTTTTGATGAATGTGTTTATTAGAAGTTACGGATAACCTACGAGGCTAAACGATTTCACATTTATAATTTAAGGAACTGTCAGGATACCATATTTATTCGAGAAATAATTTTGACCTAGTTTTTCAGTAATTTGCTGTTGAGTATTTCGTTTGTAAATGGTGATGCTTCATACTTTTTGTCAAAAAATCATAGTTTGCGTCAAAAAAATTACAAGCGTAATTCAACGTTTATTTAATGACAATACGTCTTAGTTAATGATCAAAGAATCGGTGGCTCAATCACAACATCATTAGGGGATGTTTCAACTAATATTTTTAATAATGATTAGATATAAAATTACCATTTGCTGGAAGTCCTAATAAACTTTCTACAAGATACCCTCCGCAGTTTATTCTTTTTAGATATCTGGGTATAGTCGCATATGGCTAATAAGCTATTAGGGAGGCCTTCGTTGAGTCGTTTCGACAAAATCGTATCTGCCATCTTCATGTTTTCTCTCTAATAGCTGTTCACTGGAACCTTTCGTTACTCGAAATAAGCTAGATCAGTAAGAGTATCGAGATGGAACATCTATCATTTTAGAAAAGTTCAGAAATAGTTGGAGAAAGACCTTGGCAAGTGATGGAGAGTAATCTATATTTGCTGAACCTTGAGATCACTTTCTCATTTAAATTTCGCTCTTTGCTGTGGTAATGTGGCTAAGACAGTTCCTAAGAAATGACAGATTGCAGAAATGTAAGATTAATAATACATTCTTAAATGGAATTAAAAATGGGAAAGGTGTCCCACAAGGAAATGTTTTAGGACCTTTGCTCTTTAACATTTATATATATGATGTAAGTTCGTCAGTCCACTGTATCCTTTTAAATTGGTTCCCTGATTAATTCTAATGTCAGATGAAAATTTTCAGTGCAAAAAATTTATAAGGAGCTAGGTAATTTGCAGAAATATTTTAATGTCCTCAAATCAGTTCTTAATGTGGACAAGTTCAAGACTATAATAACACACCACGTATAGCAGACATCGCCCCAAGAACATGCTTTAGCCCGCTGCGCTACCGTGCCGGTAATAAAAGCAACATAACATATAGTTTACTATCTATAAAATAAGGTAAAACAGTTTTCTGAATTACTTAACTTTCGAAAAATATTTTTTTAGGTATTGAGCAGATAATTTTAATAATTATTTCAATAATTGTGTAGGCAGAAATAAAATATATTATTTCTAAATACTGAAATTTCAATAATTACTCTTTTCAGTTGGAGGAAGATGTGAAAAATTATTTCACATTCAGAATTAAACGCTTCCAGTGATTTTAATATAAAATTAACCTAAAAAAACACCATTTACATTCGTTCCTTCATAAATATATAATTAAGCAATAATTATGTAATAATAACATGTTGAATCTGGTCCAAAATCACCACATAATATTGATAACACTAATAATAATATTACTTGCCTTGATACCGCATACTTTGCCAAAGCAATCACTTATTATTTTTATGTACTTCACCACCACCATCAGATTGTGCTTTAGTAAAGCATTCGTCGGTCAATTTAATTACCTCTAAAATTATGAAATTATTAAAAAAATGGCTGATGTAGGTGATACTTCTTTAACATTCCTTCGAGCTGCTGAAACCACTTTTCTTTTCTTTTCTTTTCTTTTCTTTTCTTTTCTTTTCTTTTCTTTTCTTTTCTTTTCTTTTCTTTTCTTTTCTTTTCTTTTCTTTTCTTTTCTTTTCTTTTCTTTTCTTTTCTTTTCTTTTCTTTTCTTTTCTTTTCTTTTCTTTTCTTTTCTTTTCTTTTCTTTTCTTTTCTTTTCTTTTCAGGGCGATCGAAATAGTCACAAACATTTTTGGAGGAGTTTTAGTGGATGCATCAGTATATTTTGGTATAAGACACAACTCGACTTTCTTGCTTGCATTTTGATTTATGCATGAACTGTCCAACTCTAACAGCATAAACATAAATAAACATGTACAGTAGACGTATATTTTGCGCTAACATTTAGCCTAGTTGATGTCAGACGGGTAAACTTCGCGCACAGGTACATTTTGTAGCATCGATTGGCACTTTTCAAGTGATCAAGAACGGCATTGTTTTTTTTTTAATTTTTATCTCAAATTTGGCACAGTTGTTTTTTTATTACAATTACAGTCGATTTCAATCAAAACAAAAAACAAATGAACTTGCCTATTGTTACGATATATTTTTGAAATATTTTGTTTTTAAATTTTAAGAGTTCTTGATACTTTTAAAAACGTTAAACATAAGAGATTAGCACTATTGTTTCAGTTATAATTTTAATAATAATAAATTATTGTTGTCATCGATAAATAATATATCTTTGTGTAGTATTGTTGTATTCATAACGTTTTTTTAAAGCAGCGTCCTCAAAGGATGGTGCCCCTCAGGCCGCGCTACACCACTGGATATAGTCGATATAGATATTACATCTTTGTTTGATGTATTTAAATTTAATCATTCCAACACCTCATAGTCTTACACCAAAAATATGAACAAGTACATGAGTCCAACATACTTTTGACATTTTTTCACCATTTGTGTCACCAATATTCGCAAATAATCTAATTGTAGTGATGGTGAGTGCCTATATTTAATGAAATTTTTAACATATTTAACTCTTTGATCTTTGCTTCTTAGTTAAGTTTGATATATAATTTTTAAGTCACTTAGAAATTTGCGTTTGGGTAACTATTTCCATTAGTTTTAGTTCTAAAATTAGGACTGAATATGCAAAACGAGAGTGTTTACCAAAAACAGGGCAGATATTGGCCCCAGGTCTCTCTCAATAGGGCGAGCCCCTGTTTAAATATTAATATCTGTTTGCTATGTCCACAGAATGCGATTGATTCTGTGGCTTTCATTATTTGCTCCGTTTTATTTTACATTTCATTGTTGGGAGAATATTGAATTTTATGATTTTTCTTTTATTACTTTTTCTGGAATTTAAATATTCCTCTATACCCAGTGGACTAGTATGTAAATACACGGCCTTCTACATAATTCAAAGCTAATTGAATATTTAAAAAGACAGCGGCCGGTTTTGTAATACGAAACATTTAATACTTTCAGTTGTTTTATAATTTATGAATTATTTCGTTGAGCGATTAATATTTTTGTTTTTTTATTTCCAGGTAAGCGTTTATGTTTCTGATGTGGGTTACTGGAAGAGGTATGTATTTTTCCCTTTATTACATGGCAGTGTGTTGGTCTGTTCAAATATTTACGAGTGTTTTAAATCAAATCCACTTTGTCCGTTCTTTAATAGCACATTTTGAATTATTAAACGGAATTTAAATTAATAAGTACTAGTTGACAAAAGAAATAATAAGCTGAGATTAGCTTTTATTTATTTTTTTGTGTAATGTTAGGGTGGCTATAATTTTTTTTATGAATTATTAGTGAAATAGTATTTAACTAGAGATGAGTAATGATATGTTGTATATATTTTTTGTTAGCACACGGTTTCTAAGAATTTTAGTTCAGATATATGCCCTTAGATATAGTCCACTCAATCCGGCGTGAAAAAAAGGCCAGCCGTGCATTTTGGGTAAGATGCGATTTTATTTTTTCGCTATGTGGGGAGGGGGTCCAACGTAAGTTTAAATTTGAGTTTTCGGGGGTGCACCCATTCGGCCGCCATCTTGAAAATAAGGGTGTAAATGGTTTTTTTAATATGTTTTGAAAACTATAACTCCCACAAAAATTTTGTAGATAATAATATTGTCTACAACTTTTATTAAAATTTTTTGTTGGAACTTCGATAATTAAAAAGTTATAAGCAAAAATTAATGAAAATTGAGGGGATGAGAAACTATTATTGCTAATAACTTTTTTTCTATTAACCTTATGGAAAAAAATGCATCAGGGCTTTTTATAGAGCATTTCATAGCAAATAATTTGACCTACTATTTTTTTTATATTTTGATGATTCTTAATAGTCCAGTCAACGAATGAGTTGTAGAGGACATGGAGGGGACAGAATTTTCCTCTTTAGGAATGTGTTGTGGGTAGTTAAGAGGTAAACCTACTAAAAGTTCCCGTCCCTAGCCCTGCCGCTTCAAGGAGGAGGGGGTGGAGGGTTGCGATTCTTCGCTTATAACTCGGAAACGATGCGTCGTACGTGAAAAATTTTTGTATGCGAAACTAAATTATATTAAATTTCCTACAAAAATGTCAATACTCATTTTCTTCCTATGTGTTTCCGAGATATTCGCTAGCGAAAATCGATAATTAATAAATAAATTAATTATGTATCTGAAATATTTTTATCAAAACGGTTTACTGTTGTCTACTAATAAGTCACAGTTACAAAACAATCTTTATTTTACAACATTCAACGTATTTACTAACGTAATATTTTGGCGAAATCTATACATTTCCTTAAATATACAGTGTGACTCACTTAATATGAAGACACCCTGATAACTTTTTATTTTGTTTCCAATTTTAATCAAATTTTACTCAAGTATGGAACAAATTAGGATCTACTTATGACCAGAAAAACATTCGCCTGCTACAAATGCAGAGTCACCTGATGTAAACTTTTATAAAACCAAGTTTACTCTTCCGGAATGCTGCAGATGTTGACTAGCAGCCAGTAAAAGCATACAGGAACAGAATTTCGTTCGTAGCTAGCTCTGCATTTGGTGGGCGAAGTAAACATTGGTTTGAGCTTTTCTTCTGCCAGGTATGATTTTTTATAATTTTTCCGCATATTTTGGACTTTGTATTTCTAGCAGGCGAATGTTTTTCTGGTCATAAGTAGATCCTAATTTGTTCTATACTTGAGCAAAATTTTATTCAAATCGGAAATAAAATGAAAAAGTTAAAAGTGTGTCTTCATTTTAAGTGAGTCACCGTATATTTAAGGAAATGTACAGATTTCGAGAAAATATTACGTTAGTAAATACGTCGAGTGTTGTAAAATAAAGATCGTTTTGTGACTGTGATTTATTAGTAGACCACGGTAAACCGTTTTGATAGAAAGATTTCAGATAGATAATTAATTAATTTATTAATTGTCGATTTTCGCTGGCGAATATCTCGGAAACTATAACACAGGAAGAAAATGAATATAGACATTCTTGTGGAAATTTAATATAATCTAATTTTGCATAGAAAAATTTTTCGCGTACGACGCATCGTTTCCGAGTAATAAGCGAAGAATCCAAAAAACTGACCTTTCCACCCCCCTCCTTCTTGAAGCGGTGGGGCTAGGGGCGGGGACTTTTAGTATATTTACCTCCTAACTACCCCCAACATTCCTGAAGAGGAAAATTCTGCCCCCCTCCATGCCCTGTACAACTCATTCGTTGACTGGACTATAAGGGTTCTTTAGTACTGCAAAAGGTCAAAAGTATTATATATATTTCCTTTATTTTTTAATTTATCCATTTGAAATTTGGGTAACTACCTGTTATAATGGATTTTTGGACATGAAAAACGGTATGAGACCATTTCCGGTTTACCTGGAAATGACCGCAACTTTCGATTTTTAAATGGAACATCCTGTATATTTTTAAATATTTGGATTCAAGACAACATTCTGAGTATACCATGAGACTTTCACGAATTTTTGAGTCGATATTCAGTTTTTTAAGCATTTTAAGACATTCGTCTAGAGTGCTTTGGAATACCAAAATATGTTCTACGACAGGTAAAGTCCAAGGAAAAAAATATAAATTTTCGTTTAATTTCGTTAATAACTATTTACGAAGCCTCCAAAATTGAACAAATCACTTTTTTGTCGAAAACTTTTTTTTTAAATGGGAAGGTGGTGGCTCATACTGTTCAATAAATTGTAGATTTTTTTCTGAATTCATTGATATCTATTTCAAATCTATGCTATTTGTTTTTCCACCATATACCGGGTGCCACTAGCCTGTGGCACCCGGTATATGGTGGAAAAAAATCATTTGTACATTATTTCTACGTACATACCATTTGTACCATATTTTAAGTTTTTTTTAAATTACCTTATCAATGTATTTCAAATTTAAACTTATGTTGGACCCCCCCTCCACATAATAAAGAAATAAAACCACATCGTACCCAAAATGCACGGTTCAATCCCCAACTGATTGGGCTAATACGTATTATCTAAAAATGAAACAATATACGGGGTAAGTTGATATTATAGGATGAACAAGGGGACAGTGACGTAACGCCAGACAATGGTATCGCCAGCCTAAGTATTCTTTAAGCAGTGAAAGTAGGACACCAAGTTGAGTATACTCAACAGACGGGTAACAAATATTCTTTATTTTCATGACTAATCAGTACTTAAAGTAGATTTTTAATTCACATTTTCCTGCGCATTCAACTATAATTTCCGCGCTATCTATGTTAACATTACTATACACTGAACTTTCAAAAGTGCGTACTTAAAATTCAAGTCGTTGGGAATTGCCTGGACGTACCACCGGCCGCTGAGGATTCGTTAGACTTCAACGCGTATTTAGCGGCCATATTATTAAAAATATCCTAATTTAAACTATGATATTATATATTTATATATATTATAGTACATACACGAAACGAAACCAAATTTAGCGCATCTCATTTGCTGATGAAGAGGCTTCTAGAAAAAGTCCCCCCCCCCCTAAATTTCTCGAAATATATTTTTGCTTGTTATTCTTTTTCACGATTTAAAATTAGAATTTTTTTTTTTTTTTTAAATTGAACCGTCTTCAAATAAGATACCTAAATATTATGAAATTGAGGTTGGTTAAAAATACGTTTGATTTCGTTATTTGCTCCTTTTTATGCCGATCTCAATATCGTTATTAGCAGTGACGTAGCCAGGGGGGGGGTCCTGGGGGTCTGGACCCCCCCGAAATTTATTGACATTTGTATAATCGATAGACATGATATTTATATAAAATTATTATGTTGATTTTATTTTCGGTTTTAGTCAAAAATTTTTTTTGGCTGATTACAAATCTTCATTCCATGCAACCAGTCCCGTCGCAAATCGTAATTTCCTTCAATTTACTGCCGCAATTCAGTTAAATGTATAAAACCTTGTGGAATCATGAGTAAATTCGATTTATTTTTATTACTAGCCAAGCGAAATCCACGTTACATTGCGCATAGTCGCTATCAGTTACTTGGAATATAAGTTGTTGAATAGTTCAACTAAAGGACCCCGCACAATTCTTATGCAAATTGGCGTACCTACAACAGTCAAATTGGCTGATTTTTTAATATATTGTATATGTATGTGACTTATTTCCGATCAAAAACCCTCATGGACCCATCTCGATCTATATAGTCTAGTCTCGTCTAGTATTCGAGATACAACTATAAGTAAATTCTTGTAAAATTCTGTATATCTTGTCGAACTTTTAATTTATTGATGAGGTGTTTGTTGTTAGAGGTCAAAGAAGCAATTTCCGAAAGTTTTTCAATTAAAGTTCTTTGATCAGGAAGACACATACTTACTTACTTACTTACTTACTTTATGTAAAAAATGTTTTAGCCAATATGACCAAATATTATTTTCACTTGTTATTTTTCTACAGATTTCCCGGCGCTTTCGCCAACATTTTTCAAACTTTAATTTTTTTCTACGCTATTTTTATTAAGGAAAACAACAAATGTTTTTTGTGCAAAATATTATAAAGGGCTATTAGAACGAATCACGCACCACAATATAAAATGTATGAAAAAAATCATGAATTCGAAATTATTTAAATTGTACAAAAGGTCATTCTTGTACATTTCTTGAGCAGTAGTATCTCGGAAACTAGACATAGGATCGAGTTAGGCCCAGGAGAGTTTTTGATCAGAAAGTCGAAATCTACAACATATTAAAAATTCAAGCAATTTGACTGTACGCCAATTTACATAAGAATTGTGCGAAAGCTACATAACAATACCTACATAATATACTTTTTTTAAATTTTCGGACCCCCCCGAATAAAAATCCTGGCTACGTCACTGTTATTAGGTAATAACTGGGCGACGCACAGTGTAATCCATGCCAAAGTTGCAAAAAAAGTTAAACCCCAAAAGTTAAAGGGTAGCGACCAAACATGGCTACCCCCCCGAATTAGAGGGCGGCCAACACGATGGTGATAGTCGCGCAGTCCCTACCCGCTCGAATTACCCCTAAACGCAAGCAACCTTTTTCCCATCTTTCGTTGTCAGGCATGCGAGGACTTGTTGGATCGGGTTTTTTTAGGACACTCAATATGTCCTGTAAAATTTCGCAACCGGACATCCTAACGACCTCCGGGGATTGAAATCACCCACTCCCTTAGTACCGGAACATGCAAAAAACATCCAAATGTGCTGAAAATCATTTTATAGACACTTTCATGGGTGGGGAACACGATGCTGATATTATTTAGCCTCCCACTTGTAACTCTACCCCCAAATGCATAATACCACCCCTTTTTCCCATTTTTTTGTCCAGAACAATGCGATCTAATTTGTAAACGCCGAAGAATAAATGAACATTTAATAATAATCATATATGACGCATGCCTAGCATAAGAATAAAAATCATGTACATAATGTGAAAATAAATATATGATAAAAAAGTCGACCATGCACTTACACGACTATATATATATATGCATGTGCATAACTCGTCCAATCAAACTCCACTTAAGCTGCAATAAAAGATTCTTTCCCTAGAAAACCTGATTCAATGAGCTTTTGTGATCTCAAATAAGAACACCGATGGTTTTGGGCATGAAAGTGTACTTTTTGCGGACTAAGACAGAAAGTGATGCCATGATCGTGTTCTCCACCTTTGAAAACGAGGGATACCTTCTCTTTGCAGGACACTTCAGGATTCAGGGAGGGGGTGGTTTCAACCCCCCGGGGTCGTTAGGATGTCTGGTTGCTAAATGTTACAGGGCATGTTGAGTTTCCTCAAAATACCCCCGATCCAACAAGTCCTCGCATGACTGATAACGAAAAATGGGAAATGGGGGTGGTTTTATGCATTTAGAGGTAGTTGCAGTGGGAAGCTAAATAATATCAGCATCGTGTTCACTTCAATTTTCAGCACGTTTGGATGTTTCTTGTATGTTGTATGTTTCGGTATTAAGGGAAGCCGGGTTTTTCAACCCCCGGGAGTCGTTAGGGTATCTGGTTGCGAAATTTTACAGGACATATTGAGTGTCTTTAAAAAAAAATCCCGATCCAATAAGTCGTCGGATGCCGGACAACAGAAAAGGGGAAAATGAGTGGTTTTGAGTACATACACCAAAATTATTATCTGTATGTTTATGGACTCGCTGATTACGAATTCGACTTTAGAATGTGCCAAAACAAGATGGTGGATTCAATATGGCGGACTGAAACCTTAAAGAATTATCCAAAAAATCTGAAATAAAATGGTTCAATCCACTTCCTTGAAGTGGATTGAACCTTTAGTTAATAATCTGATATTATAATTTTTAAATATAAAATGGCTACTTTTTTTTTTTAACTGTTTAACGTCGGCCTATTTCCGCTACCAGGGCCTATCACCGACGCCAGGAGACGAGCTACCCCCAACCTGGAAATTTTGCCGAACCTCTTTCCTTAAGAAGAGTAGGGATCTTTTACTTGCCTAACATTTAATAGACAAGGGACCGCCTGCTTTACATCCCCTCCGAAGGATGGTATATCCACTACGTAATCCTCGTCTGAAATTACGTAACTTCCGAGTATACACTGATATACAAGCCTCTAGAAGGTGGGACGAAGAACCCTGTATTTCCCAAGATGGGAGTCCATCCAAGTACTAACCGCGCTCGACGTTGCTTCAACGGAATATCGACTGATATTCACATTGAAGTCGCCTCTACGCTCGCCCCTGGCTACTTCAATATGGCGGACTAAAGATTGTTTTTTAAATTGTTGTACAGTCTTAAGTCTAAAACAATTGGTAGGCTGCTGTCAAATTTTGATTTGACAAGATTAGAAGAAGAAAGTATAAAACCACTTTCGACACACACAAGGGGTGTATTAGTCAGAAAATGGCAATTGTGGTTGTCTCGCAGTAGATTCGATTCCCACTACTAGATTCTATAGGGTGTGACTTCATTAAACAAAACTATATATAAATACTCTTTTTTTATTTTATCCTTGACCTACTAAGCTAACTGCCACTTTTGTTCTTTGATTTTTCTCAAATGCATATTGGATGACATTACACTTCTCAGTCCTTGCATATTTAATATACACTCAGATGCTCTTTAAATCTTCAGCGTTTCCCCGGATCGATCTAACTGTACTTGTAATCTTTCTTATTTCGCATTTTAAGATAAATAAGTGTTGCTTGTCCTGAGAAGTCGTTAGCCATAGTCAGAATTTCGAAATAACGTACAGGGTAGTTGTGCCAAGAGAAAACTTCCTAATGCCTACTCTGGGCGAGGTAAATTTACAAAACAGACTTTTCAATATGACTGTTGTCGAGCATATAACGCAATTCGATTTAGAAATTTGTTAGATCGGCATTTCCGTAATAAATGAATTGTTCGGTTTAGTCTTATAAGATGCACACTCCTCTGATATTATCCCACTTGATTTTTTTATGGAGACACTTAAAGCAAAAAGTTTATGAGCATGACTTCCACAATAATGTAAACTTTTTAAAAGAGAAAATTACAGAAGCAGTAGCCAACATAAATGAGGATGCCATTCATATAGTGTACGGAAAATTTAATAAGTTTGAAAAATGTGTAGCAGTAGGAGGACAACACATAGAGTCTTTTCCTATTTGTTTTGTTATCGTGCTATTTAATAAATGATGCACTTTAGTTGAATTTGTGCAATGGGCATTTCCCACGTAATTGAACTTGATGTTCATTATTTCATAAATCATTTATTGACACCTAATGAATATTGTTTATATACGTCATATCGTATAATATTTTAATTTTAAATAGATGTTTAAAAATAAAAATATTTTCTACTTCACCCATAGACTTAGAAGAAATAGACTCCAAGACAATTCATTTCCTTGGGGCCAGAATAGTTACGACGTTCTGCTCTCTCTCCTTCTCCTTTCTTACAGTAGTAGTTATATAAAGCCGTCTCTCTTTGGAATTATGAGCAACTGTCTCTTTCTATTTCGTTCTCACTTCAATTAAACTGTCTTTAGGCATTTTTTCGCGAGCTTACCACAACTAACTGTGGTAAGGTGTAAAAGAGATGGCTATATATAATTAAGATGTGGATTAGTTATGTATGTATAGCCATCTCTTTTACACCTTACTATAGTTAGTTGTGGTAAGCTCGCGAAAAAATGCTTTATGTTTAACTGGCATTAGATATGATCAGATGACTGATGTTTGTTGTTGTCAAAGCTTTTTTATTCTAACCTCTAAACATTTGGACACCGACTTCGTTAAAGGAAGATATAATTCTAGAGAAAATAAGAAGAGAAATGTAATGTTCCTGCACGATTGGAGAAAGACACAAATTCACCGATGTATTTTAGTCAAGCCAGGGAAAGGTCAGGCCTGCAGCAAACACTTTCTAGGAAAAATTTGTGCATCCTCGCCACCGACAGCGGAATAGAAAAAGTTAGTACCTATTACTGTTCCAAGAAATATATAACGACGGGTGGCCTATATGAGAATACATAACACATAACCTCTTGGCTACAGTCATAACTTTTGCTTGCAACACTGTAGTATCCAAATCCACCCTTCTGAACGTTAATTTCTACTAAATAAACGAAAAGTCAAAATACAAATATCATATTTGACAAGTTGGACTTGCCGCGAAATATAAACGTCACTTTTGACTTTTAGAATACTTACTTATGGAATGATAAGTTAGAACTATTTTTGGGTGTTGCACCGCAAACACAACACTTAACCATCTCAAAATGTTATAACAATATATATATATATATATATATATATATATATATATATATATATATATATATATATATATATATATATATATATATATATATATATATATATATATATATATATATATATATATATTAACTAAATTCAAAGCAAACACGCCACAGCTAAACTAAATAATTGTTCGTTGTCTGTACTTTTAACAGCGACTAGCCAGTTCTCTGACGCAAACTTGACAAACGCCGACTCCTATTGTCGTATACATCAGCGCGTAAGTCGGAGCACAATACAAATGATAATAATTAACAGAAGAAACACACTTTACATGTCGGCTCTCAATAAATAACTGACACTTGGCAACGCTGATGGAAATAAAATGGGTATTAAATAAATAGATAGGTTACGTTCTCTTATTTACGTTGTGATCGTACGTATCTAATATTTTGACTTTATAATTTTGTTTCTTATTAATTATTTAAGTGTGTGTGTGCACTGTGTAGACATCAAAATGGAGAAAGGTTTTTGGAAGGCAGCAAGTGATAATCTTCCTATTATTGACAGTGAAATATTGAATGACTTTTATATCTCAAACATGAACTTTTTGTCAGCAGAAGTGAAAAATGTAAAAATGAAGCGGTAAGTTTTTAATTAGCACCTAAACTTTCATTTGACTTAATGCGAACACTGATATAGATAGAGTCTTGTTTATTCAATATAATTTAAATGTACCTAGTTTATTAATACACCTGTTTTTAGTTCTGCAAAAGAGTCATACGGAGTTAAAATGCAGTGGGATATGTCATGTCTGTCAATTCGGTAAAGCTAGAAAGAGACAAAGACTTATACGTACAATCTGTTCATATGTAACCTCTACCAAGGGTGCTAGAGTACACTGATTGGTCCGTCCGCCGAATGCGTCATTAGTGGAGAAATAATCCCGCCAATTTTAAATTCATTTAATATAATAATTTTTTCTGTAGAAAAGAAGCAAATTTCGCAAAAAAGAAAAAATACGGGTGAGTTGTTTTAAAGAGAACTTCTCAAATATTCAATAAAAAAAATGTGGGAGAGGCCCATTACTTTAATCATAATTATGGCAAAAATATCAACTTTGAGATACGTTCAAATTTTATATATGAACTTTCATTGACAGAAACTTATTTATCCTGTAACATTTTTAATCTCCTTTCTTATGAGTCTTATGGCTTATATTTTACTCTTGTCACAATTTCACGTTTCCTTATTTCTTAACCATGCTGTACGTTATTTCGAAATTCTGACTATGACTAAGAACTTCTCAGAATTAGCAAACTTTTTATGTAGAATGAATTTTTCTATTAAAATGCGGAATAAGAAAGATTAGTATAGTATAGCATATTTAAAAGTTTCGTTTGTCTAACATACTGTAGATTACAATTCTTATACCTAATTTGAAAATTGTAATTTATTTCCCGATGGATGAACACTAGCATACCTCAAAAAATTCTACTATAATCAAAGTAAACCAGAATTAGTATGCAATATTGATTCAATGAAAAAAATCGTTCCATATAGATTTAGGGACAAGAACTGCTTTTTAATTTGATGTATAAACGGGATGTGTTACTTTTATGCCTACAGCAATATCTCAAAGTTCTCACAGAAATTCTGGTGTACAATATTATGTCTATTCCAACATAAAACCATATATCACGCTTAAACTCACATTTTAAATGTAATACAGATTTATTTGGTCAAATTATAGGGGAACGGTTTCTCTATTTTTTTATTAAAATCAAATATTTACTTAAATATAAAACATCTAGTCCAATCAATTCTGCCCCTTTTTTAGTCTACTCAGAAAGCTCGCAAACAATGCAGACTCGTTTCATATTTTAACTTAAAGAAATTCAAAAAAAAAAACATTGCTGAATACGGAATTTTTTAAAACAGTAGTAGTTATTTATACATTATTATAGACACCTAGAAGGTGTCATTTTTTTTAAATGGTTTTATTATACTTGGAAATCTGTATGTATGAATTTATGTATGTATATGTATTATGTGTATATCAAATGTGATTGAAATTTCACTCACGTCCCGTTATCCGATCGAGCTGAAATTTTGCATACAGCTTTGGTTCTGATGACTATACAATTAGTGCAGTAACTAGAGGTTTTAACTTGGGAATAATGTCATATTGAACGGATTTCGTTCATTTTTGGCAGTATAATAGTAAATGCTTCACAGAAAAGTTTCTGTATTGTGCTGGGGCTTGCTAATTTATAAGAGGTGGATGCCACCTCTTCTCAGGGGGTGGCACTTAAAAAATATATATATATATATTTATTGGAGCTGAAATATAATCAAATTTTAAGAAGAAAAGGTTCTATGTAATTTTTCACATAAATTGATAGTTTTTAAGTTATAACAACTTCAAAATTGCGATTTTAGCTTAAAAAAAAAGGTATGTCCAAACGGCTTTCGTCAAGTATCTGGAAAAGTATTACTTTATCGAAAAAATGTTAGAAACCAATTACAGAAAGTACAAACTGGGAATTAATTATATTTTTTGTTTATTGATGTAGCATTAATAATTTTGGAGATAGTTAAGTTTATATTTGGTATCCAAGTGTTTCGGAATTACCTTTAAAGTTTAAAATGCATTTTTTTCTAAAGCAAGTGCTTTAAATGAGCAAAAAAATTTGAGCATCTAGATAATGCTACATCTTAACGAAAAACTGTATTTGAGATAATTTCTTTAATTTACTGGCTAATTAGAGTAACAAAATGGCGACCTTTTTATATAAAAAAATATAAATACGCACATTTTTCCGTCATAACTTCTTTATTTCTTATGCTACCGGAACGTGTAAAAAATAATTTGAAAGCGCAATTAATTGTCTTTAATTTTATTTCTTGGCATGCGTGACGTAGGTGTCACAATTTCTGAGATATTTAACATTTGAACTGCAATTTTGAAGTCGTTATAACTTAGAAACTATCAATTTATGTGAAAAATTGCATAAAACCTTTTCTTCTTAAAATTCGATTCTACTTCAGCTCCAATAAATATATATATATATTTTTTTAAGTGCCACCCCTCGAAAGGGGGTGGCATCCACCCCCTATAAATTAGCAAGCCACCGCACAATAATATATAAACTTGTCTGTGAAGCATTTACTATTATACTGCCAAAAATGAACGAAATCCGTTCAATATGACATTATTTCGAAGTTTTGCACATTTTTTACCTCTAGGTACTGTACTAAACATAGTATAACTAATATCGTTCTAAATTCAACATGGCGGACGCCCCAAGATAACGGCTTACCTTTTTCTTCGCAACCCCTTGACATGGGTATCAAATGAAAGGGTTTTACGGATAGAATACAACAAGCTACGTGACGCCATTATAAATCCAATATGGCGGACGCTCTAGAATGGCGAATTACCTTTTTCTTCGCAACAACCCCTTGACATGGGTATGAAATCAAAGGGTTTGTTGAGTAGAGTACGATAAGCTACGTGACGTCATACATGGGTATCAAATGAAGGGGTTTGACGAGTAGAATCAATAAGCTACGTGACGAAGACCAAGAAGTAAAATAAAAATAGATTTAAAAAACAATGGTTTTATTTTAAAACCAAATTGCACTAAAAAGTAGAAGATAATTTTTAACTTTGTAAATAGAAAACCACTGGGTGCTCATAAAATGTAAACGTAAATCAAAATGATTAGACGAAGTAATATTTTATGAGCTCTCAATAGTTTTCTATTTACAAAGTTAAAACTTATTTTCTACATTTTAGTGCAATTTGATTAAAAAAAACACTGTTTTTTAAAAAGTTTTTTTTAAATTTATTTGTTGATAAGTATCTCAGTAAAAAATGTCAACCTATTTCATCATTTTATGACTGTAAATGCATAAAAAAAAATCTGGTGACAATTTCTGAAGTTATTTTTGTTAGAAAATGGTTTTTAATAATAGAATTCAATAGGAATTGATAATTTGAAATCGTGTAAGTTGGTTGTTAGTGTATGAAGTAATTCTCCTGTAAAGAGTGCTTTCCACCAAGTGTAAGAGTAATTTTTAATAATGTATGTTTCAATAGTTCTGCATAAGAACTAAATTTTATATGTTTGTTAAATATTTCATTTGTAATATTTCTGATAATTTTGTTCGCTTATCCCATCTCTTAATTACTTGCCCGTCCTATTGATGTAGGCATTCTATTTTATTATATCTATTATAGCCCGTCGGGCAGAGCGCGAAAAGCCTTCTCTTTCTTGACCTACCCAATACTGAAGTATAACCAGATGGGACCTTCACTACTTATTAAAGCATGTTATTTTACATAGGAAATCAAAATTGACGACACTCTCCATTGGTCGAGACCGAAGATATAAGGAAAAAACAAAAAAAAAAGAAATTTAGAAATTTAATATTTAATCAAATATAACTTTAGAACTAAAACAGATAAAAATAAAATTTTTGTCTGGTATTGACAAGTAAACATTGCTGTTTAATTTGAAGTATAATTTATTGCAATAATTAAAAAATTAACATAAAAAAACTGGCAAAATTCAAAAGGATACACAAATCAGCAACATTTTTCAAATTCCATACTCGCCATAACTCGCTTATATAACGAGCTATTCAATTTTTTCTTTCACCAAAAACTGACAAATTTAATAGGCTTCATTTTGTCTCGATTCATGCCAGATCTAATTTTTTAACTAAAAGCGCTACAGCCCTTGAAACAACGAAGCACACTACGACGACGAAGACACGAGGCTTCCTCTCTCGCTCCCGCTACTCTCTCGGCCCATCAAGAAACGTATCGGCTGGTGGCCTCATTATTGTCTGGATAAGTATTAATATAAGTATATATTATTTTATTTACATTTAGGCTATTACAGTTTATGTATATTGTAGATACATTATCAATGAAAAAAACTGCATGTTACTTTTGCGAAACT
This sequence comes from Rutpela maculata, assembly GCA_936432065.2. Taxonomy (NCBI): domain Eukaryota; kingdom Metazoa; phylum Arthropoda; class Insecta; order Coleoptera; family Cerambycidae; genus Rutpela; species Rutpela maculata. The sequence goes on along the minus strand of OW386285.2, from coordinate 383,343,027 downwards.
GCTGAAAGCAGAGAAAATCTAATGGTAAAAAACCAACTGTTACTGGCATCAGGTCTATTATGCATTGTGCAAATGAAAGAAAAAATTCTTATAAAATAAAGTGGTGGCACTTATTTGCACACTCTTCGGTACTGATTTCATTATTCTTGTCGGACATCTTTTTGTAATAAGAATAATATTAGAGACAAGACATATTGCCTCTGATATTAGTAAAGTGATTAAAAATGTAAGTGGGCCTTCATGTGGTTATAATGAAGATAAAAATCAGATTAAAATAATATAGCATTGTCTGATCTGTGGAAAATTCAGAAAAAATAAGAATAAATTAAAAACATTTTTAAGAAACAATTTGTACAGGAACGGGTGCAGAAACTAGAAAAAAATATATATTAAAGCTGCAGTGATATAGAAATAAAAGGCAGGTTTTACTTTTATTCAGATTTATTTGGGGATGACGGAAATTATCATAAAATTTTTTATGCAAAATATATTAGCAAAAAAAAAATTAAATGTGTACGAACTAAACCACTGAAAGAAAAAATGAATTTAGGGTAGCGTTAAACATTTTATTTAGGGAGGTTGAACTTGCTGTTTTGCAAAAAAGAATCCTTAACTTTAACATTTCTAAAAACACTCCTTAATGATATATTTGAAGAAATTACGGAAGAAGAATTAGATTATTATAGCAGCGGAAATATAAGAAAGAGACTAGAAAGCATTTAAACAAACAAAGTGTTTTGGGAACACAAAGGAAATACAACAGTTCATTCAAGTAATAATAAAGCTAAAAAGACCAACGAATTTTTGTTGTCAGACACAAGTGCTGTCAGTATCTTAAATGAAGCTATAGGTGAACATTTTAAAACTGTAAAAGAACACGACTACTATTCAGAATAATCAGCAATGTAAACAAGAAGCTTCAGATTTGTTATAAACATTTATGTCGTGGATACTAAATATGTCGGCACAGACAAATTTGATTTAAACGTTATTTCTATAGTAATGCAATTTATATTAATAATTATGAAAAAAAAAACAACCAGCATAGACCACTTTTTTAATCCTTTACATATAATTACATGTGTATCGTGCCGTCCGAAGAAAAAAACTTATTGATACGCTTTATTCTTTTGGCTATGGTTATTCCTACGATAAAATACGGATATTTAACATCTTTAGCTAGTCACGTATTAGTAAAAACTACGACATTTTTATTCCACCTGGAGTTCCAGTAAGTTCTGAAGAAAACAATTACATTCATCGACATCGACAATGTTGATCAAAACTAAGACAGGCTAGATGGTAAAAATCCCACTCCCATTACTGCTTGGAATGGTATTATTTCAAAAAAGATCGGCCTATTTACACAAGGATATCTATCCAATAAATTTTAAGTGATTTTAACCCTTCCAGTTTACATGAAAACAAAAATATAGATGTACAAAAATCCAACTAATCGTTCAGATCCTCTACGAGTTAATGAAAGCATGCCAAATAACTGTTTTGATTATGGGGTTATCTCTGACACTTTATGGAAAATATTAAAATTTACGAAGCAAAGTAGAAACTTTACTAGCTGGCATGAGTTTAACAATGATATATCTGAAAATCAGTTATCTCTGTCTGATACCTATTATTTTCCATTTATTAACGCACCACCCGCGTTGTACGACTCCATATATAGCGGATTATTACAATTAATATCATATTATTCAATTTGATTTATTAATTTTATCATCTTACAATAAAGGAAGATTATTGTAAAGCTTTTGTTACGGCCGCTGATTATAGCCTTGCGTAGTGTATGGCGAACGCGGGATGTACCGGGAACGAGAGGGGAAGCCTTGCGACTCCGTCGCCGAAGTGCGCTTCGTTGTGTTTAAAAGGCTGTACCTCTTTTATTTACAGAGCTAGACCCAGCATTAATCGAGACAAAATGAAGTCTATGAAATTTGGCAGTTTTTGGTGAAAAAAACATTCGAATAGCTCAATACATAAGCGAGTTACAACGAGTTAGAGCTTTTAAAAAAATTGACAATTTGTGTAACATCTAAATTAACGTCAATTTTCTAGTGTTAAAGTTATTATTTTTGTAATAAATTATACATCAAATTAAAGAGAATCGTTTATACTATAAAACTAAAAAAAATATATAATTCTATCTTTTTCGTTTGAAAGTTATTCGTGGTTGAATTTGAATTTTGTTATTTTCATTTTTTTTTGTTTTTTTCTTGTAACTTCAGTCTCGACCAATGGAGAGTGTCGTCAAAAGTGATTTCCTATGTAAAAAAACTTGGCTGAATAAAATGAAATAGGTTTTGTTTGGTTATACCTTGGTATTGGGTTAGTGAACGCTAGAGCCTGCCATCCGAGGTACTCTTAGAACACGTTGTACATGAACATAACGTTACTACAGCTATTTTAAACGCTAGAAATTCATACTATAATGGAAATTCATTTCTGATAGGTCATAAATTAGTTTCTCTCAGAAGTTTACTAAAAATTATAAAAGTTGTTTTTTACTTTGACTATTGGCATAAAAAATGATATTTTTGTGTTAAAAATGATCCTAAATAGTATAAACGAATTAGTATTGGATTATTTGTGTGAAAAATGTTTCGTTGCGTAGGCATCTTTTTGACTAATAAACCTATTAAAAACTTTCAAAAAGTTGTATCATACATTTTTGCTTTAATTCCAATGAAAAATCACCTTAATATCAACCAAATTGAACCGCACAAGCTGAAATTCCTCGCGAGTATTTCATCTGGCCAACTTTCCCTACAAATTTTAATGCTGAAAAAGTTTGGGAAACTTTTCGAGGGGTCGATTAACTTCGAGCTAACCCAACAGAAAGTGTACCAAACTGTTTCCAGGCTAACAATCCGATGTCTACGGCTTACAGGGCGTCCAGAAATTTCTTTATAAAAATTAAAATTACATAAAATAATAATAGTGAATGCAAAAAGAGTGTGTGTAGCGATAGGGGAGGCGTTATCTCGCAGAGATTCCACCCACGGCGGTGTGAAAATGCTCCGGAGCGGTGTCGGCGTCTGTAGGCGGCGACGCCGACGCCAATGACGCCACCGATACGAACAATCCTGGGCGGTGCACGCCGTCGCGCGACGCTCGCAGAAAAAAACCGGCTGACCCCGATATGCTGGACAGGTGAAAACTAACATATCAACATGCATGCCAGTCGGGCGACTTGAAAGGGCCGCGAGTCGAGCGAATCCGTCTGTCTGTTTGCTACACATGTTGGAAACACACTCTGGAAAGTTTGCCGGAGTTCACACTTTAATTTCGGTCGGCATTCAAACTTTGAAATGCCGCTTGGAAAATAGGTCTCGGGTAAATTGTTAGCAAGTTCGAGGAAAAAAGGGGAATAGTTGCTGAAATTAAGATATTGTTAGAGTTGTATTTAAACTTTGTTTCTATTAAGATGTTTTAGCGATTATGAAATTAAAAAAATCTAGACAACTGACCTGACCGTTTTGTGTGTTAAATGTGCAAATTTCTTTATATATTGTAGACAACTTACCGGCAATTGTCTTTCAGGAATAAATGTTTATAAATCGACACTATAATTGTTTTATTGTATAATTTACGTCATTTTTATTTATTTCTAAATTTTCTCGCAATTGCTAATGGAAAAATATAATTGAGGTTTGTAACCTGTATTTTTTTATTTTCGATTCTACATGTTTCTAAAGTGATTGCTAGATGTGTGAATGGTCACGTCTTTTCAAGGATGGAACTAAGATTTGAACTTAGGATGACAAACATGTAAAATGTCTATTAAAAAATATAAAATAAACAAGAAATATGATCTATTAATAAAAAAAAACAACAAAACAACTGTAATCAACTCAAGATACATTCTTTAAGGTATTAATAACTTAATAATAATAATATTTTACATTTTAAAACAAAGTCATCTACAGGTTAAAATGTTGTGGTCTAGTGTGCCGAGTTTCTTTTAACTTAGTAACGGGGAATATGATGATATTTTTAGTTCCTATTTTTTTGTCTTCCGAAATATTTAAAAATCTTGAATCGAACGTTGTTACTTTAACGATACTTTACACTTCTAACAGTTTATGCACAAAAACGTTAAGGTGCAAGATTCCTTAATTTACCATATTTGAGGGGGAGGGGAGTAATTACCCCCCCTCCCCCTTCCCCGTAAATTGTCTTAATAATATGATTAGTTCAATAAACTACGTTTCATTATTATTTTTAGAGCAAGATGTTAATAAGGATTTTGTTTAAACATACAAAAATATGAAATTGGATAAGTTGAAACTGTAATATACAGGGTGTTTGGTAGAGCGATGCTGATCTTGAACAGAGATTTTGCACTTTTTTAAAAAATATATATTTTTCGTCATATATTATGCATTAAAAACTTTTGATATTTTGAAATATTTTTTTCTTTATCCAAAAGAAAAGTATAGTTTCTGTTGATTATAAAAAAGAGAAAATACATGTATAGGAACTTGAAAGTTTTATAAAAATTTTAAAAAAATTGTTTTGATATTACAATTATTTTAAAAACCTCGATTTTATCATCTTATTGGTGTTATCATACAGGGCATCCAGTTTTATCAGCTACTAAAAAAGACAAAAGAATATTTCCATTTAGTCGGAAATTAAATATGGGCTTTTTCAACAAAAACAAATCTTTTTTCATTTCAAGAGCCTAATTTAAAAGGTTACAAAATTATGATTTTTTTTATGTTCGAAATGATATCCATTATTTCTAATGCATTTCCCTGCTTGACTTCTTATTTCAAGACGTAGTTTTCCTTGGTCTGATTTCTGATCACAATTGTAGGGCTGCTTGCTCCATTTCTTTTATCAATTGAGCAGGGTTTTGAATTTCCTTATTGTAGACGAGTTCTTTAATCTTACCCCACACGTAAAAATCCAGTGGCATTCGCTCTGGCGGATGCCCAGCTCACTACCGCGTGACGGAATGCCAATTCTTAGATCGAATATATTCCGACCGTGTATCGGGCGTAGCGGGCCTGTTCTATGGCCTACACGGTCTCCAGATTTAACGCCACTAGACCTTTTCTTGTGGAGCAGGATGAAATAACTTGTTTATTATGAAGAAATTTAATACTGTGCTCAACTGATGGCCAAAATGAAACAAGCTGTTCTACCATTACGAACAGAAATAAGACTAAGGACGACTCTAGCTGAAATAAGAAGAAAATAATGCATCACATTTCAAACATAAAAATTAATATCTTTTATCTTTTAATCTTTTAAATAGAGATTTTGAAAACAGCTTTATTTTGGCTCAAACCCCCCACATATTTGATTTTAGATTAAATAATGTTTTACTAAATAAAAAACTTGATGTTATGTATGATAATTCCAGTAAAAGAGGATAAAATAGAGAAGTTTTCAAAGTAGTTGTAACATCTAGATGATTTTAAAAAAATATATGAGACTTTGAAAGTAGTTACCTTAAATTACCATTAGAATTCTTCTCATATAAATTTATTAAGTATTTTTTTTTCAACAAACAGATACTTTTAAATTATTTTTCTTTTGAAAGTGTATTTATTTATGATAAAATATTTCAGAATATCAAAAGTTAAACTTAGTCCATAATAATTACATAACCAATGAAAAACAAAGATTTTTCAGAAAGTGAAAAATCTTCATATTAGAAAGCCCATTGCATTTTTCATATAGATATACACCCTGTATACAGTCTCAGGTTCTAATACATATACTACATATACCATTCAAAAACCATTATTAAAGTATCGAAATGAACGTAAATAAAACAAAAAATGACACATGGAAAACAATACAAATTCATAAATTATAAAAATTTAAAAACTGGATTAAAGAACATTAGCTGGACAGAATTTTATAACATACAAAATGTTAATGATTCTGCTAAGTATTTTACTTTTACAAAAAAATGATAATTATATAAAAATTATTAAACAACGGAAAAATCAGATCAAGCGGAAAAGCTGGATTAACGCAGGTTTAGTAAAGTCTATCAGTAAGAGAGATCTGATGTATAAACAATGCCAGAAATACCCGAATAATACAAAAATTAAAGAAGAATTTTTTTAATATAGGAACCTTTTAATAAATTAGATTTAAATTTCCTAGGAAAGCAAATTTTCAACAAGCCTTGCAATCCCAGTCGCCCCCGTAGTTCCAGTAAAGTTTAATCACCAGCCAGGCAACAACTTGTGGAGTATTCTACACATTAACATACAGTGTATGTCAAATAAAATTAATTTACTTGAATTGTTTCTTAGCAAATATAGTCCAAGCTTCTTGTGTCTTAGTTGAGCACTGGCTTTCTAAAGAAAAACTGTATTTAACCGACATTAATCAGTATGCAATTATCAGCGATTATTGTCGCGAAACGCGTATACACGGTGGAACAGTTATATTTGTTAAGAAAGATATTGCATCTGATTGTAAACCTATTAAATATATTAACAATTATTCAATTGAGCTATGTATTGAATGTTCTGCTGTAGTGTATAAAAATCAGTACTGTATTATTAACATTTATAGACCTCCATCAGGAGATTTTGAAAATTTTCTTATGCAGTTGTCTCAACTCTTAACCAAAGCAATAAATGACTTTAGATTTATTATAATTTGTGGAGATCTTAACATAAATAATACAAATCAAACTCGAGAATCAAAACTTTTAGCGGATATATTTTCATCACTTAACTTAACTTCTCTAATTTTTGAACCCACTAGAGTGGCAACCAGTGGCAATTCTACTACTCAATCATGCATTGATTATGTGGTTACGAGTGATGCCCAATTTACTAAATGTATAAATTTTAATCCTGGACTATCTGACCACTATTGTCAATTAGTTCACTGTAATCCCTCTATTCTTAAAGAACCCGATAACTTGGTCAATAACCCTTCAAAACTTTTTAGAAAAATAAACAGCAATTCTATAAATGAATTTAAATTTCTATTTAGATCGTTCTCATTAAACAAAACCTCAAATGATATCGACATTATATTTAATGATTTCTTTGAACACTTCATGTGGTGTTTTAATACATCCTGCATTAAAAAATTACCTTCCAATAAAATATATAACAATGGAAAAATCAAATTCTCACAAAAATTAGAGGAAGATAGAAGAGAACTAGAAAAGTTAAACTGGTTAAAAAATAATTTACCCGATGAAAATATAAAAGTAAAATATAAAAACTTAAAGAGAAAATTGCAGAAAAACATTCGTGTTGAGAAAGCAGCTCATTATGAAAATATAATTAGAAATTCTAGTAATAAAACCAAAACGGTGTGGAATATTGTTAATAATCTTAAATCAAATGTTCGTGAAAAAAAGCAAATTGCTCTACTTGATACTGATGGTGGAATCGTCCAGGATCCTCTAGAGGTTGCAAATATATTCGGGGCTTACCTCGCTACTGCCATTGATATTAAAATTATTGATCATTTTGGAAATAGTATCTCGCATACATGCACTTCTCCCGCGTTTAACATAAATACAATGTTTTTTGAGCCAGATACTAAAGATGAGGTGGAGTCGGTGATTAAAAATCTTGCAAATAAAAAATCAACTGGCTTAGATGAAATACCGGTTAAACTAATTAAAGAATGCAAAGCAGACTTGTCACAAGTACTTGCCGATATAATAAATCTATCTGTCTCTCTTGGACAGTTTCCTACCGTGCTAAAGCAAGCTGTAGTCATTCCGATATTTAAAAAGGGGGACCCACATAGTGTTGAAAATTATCGACCTATATCCTTATTAAGTGTATTTTCAAAAATTATTGAAAAAGTCATATACAATCGTATTCTCCATTGAACCAAAATAATATCTTGACAGATTGTCAGCATGGATTCAGACATGGCCACTCCACAGAATCCGGAACTATCGACTTCATTCAGCACGTGTATTCGGAATTAGACGAGAACAAATACGTAACAGCCTTTTTATTTGATCTTACGAGGGCATTTGATACTATCGACAAAGATTTTCTGTCCGCGAAACTTTATAATTTAGAGTGGGTAAGGTCCTTCCTGTCTGATAGACAAATAAAAACAAAAATTAATGAAGCTGAATCAGACACTTTCGATATGAATATTGGAACACCGCAAGGGAGTGTACTAGGTCCTTTGTTATTCCTATTATTTATAAATGACTTGCCGAAGCATATTACAGAAGGTAAAATTTTTATGTACGCGGACGATACGACCATCGTTTTATCCGGTTCTAAACCTGACATTGTTCTAGACAAGGCAAAAATAATACTTGCCGAGTTTAATAATTGGTGTCATCAAAACCGTCTCATCATAAATTATGTTAAAACCAGCTGCATTGAATTTAAAAATAAGCATAAAATTAGCATTAACCAAAAATTTACATTCAGCAGTCATGAAATCAAAACAGAAACTACAGCTTCCTTCTTGGGAGTAACACTGGACAGTAATCTTCTCTGGGAACAACACGAGATAAAACTTCATCTAAACTAAATAAAAGTTTTTATGTTATCAGCTCATTAAAAAATAGTTTAAATAAGGAAGCTCTCTTAAGTGTTTACTATGCTTTTGTACATTCCGCTATTGGATACAATATTGTCTGGGGGCAAGCGAGTGAGGTCTCTAGAATATTTATTCATCAAAAAAGGATTATTCGACTTATCTTCAATCTTGATTACAGGGAATCCTGTCGTGACACTTTTAAAAAATACAAAATATTGACAGTGGTGTCTATATATCTGCTAAAGCTTTTGACCTACATTTATAACAGCAAAAATAAATATATAAGAAACAGGGATTTCCATAATTACTTCACGAGGGGAAGAGACGACATATCCCTCTGTCAACACAAACACGAGTTCTTTAAGAAATCACCTGTAAATGCTGGGTGTCGTATTTATAATCTATTACCAGATGAAATAAAAAATAGTAACTCTCAAGTTATTTTTAAAAATAAACTTAAGAAACTTTTACTGTGGCAGACTTTTTATACAATTAATGAATTTTGTGATTTTATTCGAACTTTTTAATGTTCTTCACATCTTTTTGTCTGTTTTGTGTAATTTTAAATTTATTTATTGACTAAACTTAAAAATGTGTATACATATATATTTTAAATTTTACTTTATTTTATTTATATCTTCTTACGAGGTATATATGTTATCATTGTAAGCCCATGCAAGGGCATGTTTGACTTGTCTTATCCATGTAGTTTATATGGCAAAGAGATGAATAAAGCTTATTATTATTATTAAATGTTATAAAAACTACCAAAATAAATTATTTTAAAACAAATATTGAAAAAGTAAAAACAATAGTAAACATATGGTACACAATTCAGAGATATTAATAATAGTAACAAAGAGCCACAAAATATCAAACGAATATTAATTTCAACGAACAGTGTAACTGATAATGAAACTGAAATTCTTTTATTGATTTTTTCACTGACATTGGCTAAAATCTTGCTGCTAAAATAAGTAAACCTCCAACTGCGACTTCTTTAAAACAAATAAAACCGCACGCCATATTCTTGCAACCTACAAATAAAAAAGAAATATTAGTTATTTTCCAATCTCTGAAAAACAATAAGTCACCCGGCATTGATCTTATAAAGGCAGAAACTATTAAAGAAATTTCAGAAGAAATAGCATTATCTCTAGCTCATCTTATAAATAATATTATGGAGATTGAAAGCATAAAATAGAAACTGATCTTGGAAATATAATTGACTGGTTTAATCATAAGATTCCAGCAATAAATTTCGATAAAACCATGTTCTTGCCAATATCTTGTAACAGGAGTACGTTACCAATATATAACACCTTATTACTGACTGGTTGAAGGTCAGTGAGCAGACATGTGATTGGAGGTCCACAGTTGCACATAATCTTGCAGCAACTGCGAAATGTTGTCAATAATCATAATGAGTTCGAAAATGAATGGAACATCTCAGATGAAGATTTCAATATTATTTCACCTGTAAACAACATTCAGTTTCAAGAACTGTTAACATACTACAACCCCATACCTTGTCAAGAAGGTCACGGATAAATAAAGAAAAAGATTTGTTAATGTTTCTATGTAAGTTAAAACAAAGTTTGTCAGATAATCTACTAAAAATAATGTGCAGTAACACGTCAACACAAGCAGTGAGCCTTGCAACAGCCACTGTTAGACAATCTGGTCCAGAGATTCGTCCCAGAAAATATTGGATTTCAACACATAACAAGGCCAGTGTTCATCGAAAGACATGTTCATGACATAATTCTCAATTGAGCTTTACAATCTCCAACCAGAAAATTTATGGGTATATGCACAAAAGCAAAATTTTTCAGGTTTTATGACAATCGTTTTCTCTACATAAACTCAGGCATTTGGTTAAACCAACAATGATCATTGCTTCTGACGATTATATCCTAGCTGTCCTAGGGCCTTATTACTTCCACGTCCAGTGGAAGTATAGTAACGACAAAAACATTTTTAAAAATCTTTATTGTCCAAATAGGCTTAAAATGTCATGAACGTCGAGATTTTAAGTTTGAGCGAAAAAAAAATTCTGTCTGTCAGTCTGTCTGTCTGTCGGTCTGTCTGTCTGTAACTTCTTTTTGTGCGCACGTTTACTCTGGAACCGTTTGAGGTATTGACTTGAAATTTGGTACACATATGTACTTTAACGAGATCTAGAACTAGATTATATTTTCATCTTGTTCCGTCGAAGGGTTGGGGGGTAAATTGGGGTAAATTTGGGGTAAATGGGTAAATCAAGCAGGTAAGAGTCCATGAAATTGGTATTTAGTATATACAAGAGAAGCTGAGGTCTCAAAAAAATTTTTGGCATTAGCCACCCCCATTACCACCCTCACCTCCTTATTAAAGGGGATAAAAAAAATGTGATTTAGTGCATGTACAGGAACCAGAAACCTCAAAATATTTTTTTACTTCATTCACCCCCCACTACCACCCCTCTATCACCACCCCCACCCCACTACCGATGTGGGGTATCGTTTTATGGGTTTTTGGGGTAGAGGATTTCAAATATTATATTATTAAAGTTCCATAAACAATTATTTTCACATACAAAGTTTTTTCGTTGTGAGTGACTTGGATAGAGAATCTGGATGTGGAAGTAGTGATTCCTTGGGCAGCGGTTTTTTTCGGATAGTCGAAACAACGTTGATTAATGATTAATAAAACTGAAATAAATTGAAAGAGATTGTGTTATGCTCGTCTGTTTATTTTGATCACATGAAAGGCATACTCATAAAATGTTGATAAATAGTATATTGTGTACTTAGGTGTGAAAGCAATACATTCCTGGACGATGATGAAAATTGATTGATGAAAGGTCCGGGCATGTGCTTTCACACCGAAGCACACATACTATTTTTTCTGAAGTTACAATCAATTTTATTATAAATTAAGGAATTTGTATTAATGCATAACATTTCTTCATTACAATCTAACTGCTTACTAATAAATGTAATTTTAATGTGAGTTGGCTTGTCTGCGTATATTTATTTACTGTCTAAAATATACATAAAAAACCGTACGGGAATGTTACTTTCCCGGCCTAGGCCTGGAATAGTATATTGTGTATTTAGGTGTGAAAGCAATACATTCCCGGACGACGATGCAAATTGTTGGCCGAGGCGCTAGCCGAGGCCAACAGCATCGAAGTCTGGAGACGTTTGTTACAAAGTTCCTGGACAGCCCATCGTACCAACACCTCCATTCTCCAAGAGTAACTCCAAAATAATTTTCCAGTATTTGCATTTTCCTGAATCCTCTCATTTTTTTGGTCACATCAACTGGAGAGAGGACAATATGAAACGGTTGATAGATCACAGATTAGCTGGTGGAAAAAAGTTTTGATGGGGCTGTGCTTCTAACAGGCAACCGTGGTGCTGCCTGACGTAACATACTGCCAAGAGAAGCCAATTTGAATAATTCATGGATAACAAAACGTTGCGAATAAGAATAGTAATTCTCTATTACTTTCAACAATTTTATATACTTTTACATTTTTTAAAGTCTAATAAGATATTCTTTACATGTGATGTTTATTTAGATATGAAGGATCCAAAACGATAAAAAGTATTTTGGCCACCATCAACATCTCAAAATGATCGAAAGTGACGAAATGATAACAGGAAGTTAAAATGATACTTTCAGTTTTATAAGTCTAACATTGTTGTAGCCCTACTTGTTATACTTCCCGCAACAGTTTAAAAGTTTTACGCGGACTATAACTTCTACTTGGGAACAACTTACTTTTACTGCTCTTTCTATTTGATTATACGTTAAATCGTTAAAACTATCATAATATCTAAATCTAAATATTTTTTATCGTGTACTTTTTTATCAGTCTCGAATTCACGAGGAAACTTTAAGGAACTTCCGTTACTCATTTACGTATTTTTAAAGGTCGTGAAACTTCCATTGATTAAAACTATTCTTATTTTGGTATAATATAAATGTAAGTCATTGTGGAAATTAGGGACCGAAATAGTTGGGATCTACGGTCTCGAAATCGACAAGGGAAGGAGGCGAGGGGGTAAACCGCCGGGGTAATTTGGTGTACAGCTTCCGGATATTACTAGGTATTATTGGGTATTTTTAGGGATTATTAGATATTGCAGACGTATTATTAGGTATTATGAGGAATTATTAAGAGATTGGCCGGTATGACTAGGTATTATTCTGGTAATACCAGGTATTTTTCAGTACTATGCAGGTTATTAGGTATTATTCTTTAGCTGAATAAGATTATCGGTTTTGTCACTTTAAACTGACAATTATGAAATTTTACATTTGTCAGATTCAAGTGACAAATACATAATTGTGAGTTTAAAATTGCAATTATACATAATTGTAAGTTTAAACTGACCATTATAAAAAAAACATTTTCTACTATGTCCGTTCTACGCATTCGTAGGATTAAGGCTCGGATTAAGACGTGAAATGTAAGTATATTATTATAATTTTAATAATGAGGTTAATAATATCCGAGATAATATAACAATGTGTTGTTCCGATTTTGTTCTATTGACGAGTTTATCAACTGATGCTATTGTAAAATTTTAGAACATGTACTAATAAATGAAGATGAAATTAAAGTCTTAACAGGGTCATTTAGTGATATGGCAGTTTCCTACTTTTTCTTCCTCATTTTAAAGTATAACAAACCAATGGCCTCAGAAAAAAAATTTCAGCTCAATTGAATCAATAGCCACAGAGATATTCGCATTTGAATAGAAACACGCTCGGCCGGCCAACAGTCCGTAGAGTGACGTCACTTGGCGTGCGCCGATACCTATATTAGAGCAGCGATTTCATAAGTCTATCGTGTCTTTTTTTTTGGCGTAGAACCAGGTCAAACATGTTAGGTTCCTTTGAGGGCATATGAAATCATATTTTTTGTGGTCTCGAACTTTTTAAATCAATAAAAAGTGAAAAAAATGTATTTTTAAATAAAATTGTTTTTTTTTGTTTCCATCTTTAAAACTATTAAAGGTACCGAAATTTGTTTTGTGTCAAGTTAAAGCACACACTGTAGCGCTTTTACCAATATAAACGGTTTGGGCACAATTCGCACTTTCATTTCTCTAAAAATCAGATAAACTGAAAATATATATTTTATGTATTGAAATCTTCACCAATCGATAAACTTTTTTATTTTTGAAAATATTTACATACATGCAGCGAAGAAAATAAAGCCTAATAATCACAAAAGTGTTGAAACTATATATTTTTTCCTAAAATGTATTGTGTGGCAACAGCGATTTTTTTTATCAGCGCTAAATGCGACATTGGGACGCAATTAATACACCTCGCAAGCAGGGTTGGTCAGATTAGTCGCGTAGAAGTGGCGGTTGTCGAAAATCATTAAGTATTCATTGTTCGGATAAAAATTGTGAGGATCGAAAATGTGCTTGTTTTAAGGAAGGGCTAAAATGTTTAAACGAGTGAAAATGTCGTTGCTGTAACAACATTATTAAAGATTTCGAGGCAGATATGAACGAATTAGAATACTATTAATGTAGGGCCAACATAAACTACATACTACATATTTATCTATCCAAATGGAAAATTTATTTCAACAATAAAACTCATTTTATGCGTACGTTTTTACTTCCATTCATTTAAAAATGTCTAATAAACTTACTAATTAGGTGGGTAGTTAGTAACACTGATTGATATTTATAGATTATTAGGTATTTATATCTACCTACCTGTCTTTTTATTATTAAAAGGAGACCATTTTATATTTATTGTACAATTTCTTAATATTAACAACATATGATCAATACTACTGTACAATATATGAAATATTGAACAATAATATTGATCCTTTAGATGCTTTTGATCACTACTGGTTTTATATCTATTGATATAAGTTAAACTACTACATACACATCGACAGTGGCGGTCTGGCCAGGTCGGCTAGTCGGCAAATGCCGACTGGGCCCTAGGGCTGCGTCTAACGAGGGGCATTTTGGGACGAAACATTTTTTTTTCGGATTTCTTCCCTCGTTCATTAAAAAAATTTCGGGACTTCGCCCCCCCCCCCGCTCATCAAAAAAATTTTGGGACGACGTTTATATATATGCGAAGCAAAAATATTCAAATCGCTGACGAACTGATTTTGAATGTTTATTGTAAAATGCCAACTAAGCCCTAGACATCCAGACCGCCACTGCACACCGACCGGGACCGTCAGATCGTTGCAGTCCGCAGGCTTGCTACAGCCGAGCGCAAATATTTTCAGAGATATAGCGGTGGAGACGTTAAAAAACTATTTTTTTGAGTTTTTCCGAAATAAAAAAGTTCTCGAGCACCAAAAAATGTCGTAAAAAATGATTTCGTGTACAGGATTTTCTTACTAAAGAACTAAGACTGGTTTGGTTCTACGCCGGTTTTTTTTTCTCGAAAACTAAGCGACTTTACTTCCAAATTTTACTCTACTAACTTGCATTCACAGCCGTGTTCACTGGGCGGTTCAGCCATCTGACGTCACAACTCGACTACATGGTTATCCCGAGCGTTTTTAAGCGCGCCGAATTTAATAATTTTTTTATACATGAAGGCGGCGCGGCGTCAGTAAATTCTAATTTTTGGCATACTTACTATACTCACCAAGCTCTTTCAGGATATGTAATAATAAAAAATTGTTAAATGAGCCTACTGCTGCATTTAACGTAGATAAGATGATACAGAAAGTCATTTAGTTTTCTAATTTGCTACCACTTTATTATTATACCCTCCAGAAATATATAAACGTCGAGGTAAACGTAGAGTATATTGCATTTGATCGGCACATTTAATAAACATCCATAAACATCCTTTATACCAAAATAGCAATCAGAGAAATACTTGCTTTCGGTACTACTTTTCATGTTGAGGTATTGTCTATTTATTAGTGGGAATTAATTGGTATTACTGGGTACTTCTAAGAAATATTCAGGTATTACTCTAACATTTAATACCGTTGTATTATGAGGTATTATCAGGTTTTTTTAGGTATTTTTAGGTATTGTTACATTTTGTAACCTGAATATTTTACCCAGGTATTATTAGTTATTATCACAAAATGCCCAGGTATTATTGTGTATTACTATGCACAAAGGTATTAGTGTACAGATATTTTTTGTGTGGTTTACCTCTCGGGGGGACGGGGTGGTCGACTAAAGAGCATACAACAACAAAAACCAGATTCTTATGTAAAATTTTCTGACGGATTTTAATTTTGAGTTCGCCAATTCATTCGAAATTGCGAAATTGGAACAAAAAAATATATGTATTTTATTATTTCTCACTCAATATCCTGCTTGTTATTGAAGATATCGAACTTAAATTTTAACAAGGTATTCTTTCAACCTATTCCTTAGCTACCGTCGAACGAAAAATTCTTTCGCACTATATATATATATATATTTTACAAAAAATATAAAAACCCGAACATGTCGAACAAAAATTGTAAAGTGCATCGTAAAATATAACATGCTACAAACTTTATTATTAAAGTTAAAAGGGTGGTAGATTGAAACATTTTTGTATGTGATTGTTAGTTTTTCCAGACTAGTGCAGGTAACAAAGTATATCACATAACATATTTGTTGCGGCTATTTTTGGGCTATTATTAACTTACTAGCTGATGCCAGCGACTTCGTTCGCGTGGAAGACTTCGTCCGCGTGGAATTAAGAACATTGACATACTAACTTATGCCTATAGAGAAGTACAACATACTCACTACTTCTATAGTACTCAGGAAGTACACTCGAGGGAACCCACTGCGCATCTATGCACTCAAGGAAAACATCTGCGTGTTCATGGCACTCGGGTAAACCCACTGCGCATCTATAGTACTCGGGGAAACCTACTGCGCATCCATTGTACTCGAGGAAACCTACTGCGCATCCATAGTACTCGGGGAAACCCAGTGCGCATCGCAATTTGATAACAATTCATTATTCTATTTTTGTGTTAGAGCTAGTTAAACGAAAAAATAATTATTTCTATCGACAATACAGCATGGGCGGGTATGGGTCAAATTTCATGCTTAAAAACATCCCTCTCCCTGTTCACCCGTTCAGGGGGTCTCTTTTTGAAAACCGTCGAATACACGTGTCTTCTTATTTCCTCAGAAGAGCCCATCGCTGCTATATCACGTTTCTCACTTACGCGATTTCAGAGATACGGGTACCTTTTTGATCATCTACTACTCCCCTTTTCACCCTTTCAAAAAGTTAAAATCGAAATTTCGTCTTACTCGTGTCTAATAGATTCTAATAAAGACTATTTCTGCAAAGTTTCACGCTTCTAGGTCTAACCATCCGCGAAAAGCTTAAAAATCTCCTCCTCCCCATCTTCTTATTTTCTCAGAAGAGTCCATCGCTCGAATAATCACGTTTCTGATTTACGCGATTTCAAAAATACGGGTGTGTTTTAAAGCATCTACCACCCACGCTTTCACCCCTTCAAAAAGTGGAAATCGAAATTTCATCTTACACGTATCTAATAGATTTCAACAAAAAAATATTTCTGCCAAATTTCACGCATCTAGATCTAACCGTTTTCGAAAAAGCTAAAAATTTCAACCCCCTCTTTCACCCTCTTAGGGCTCGAATTTCGAAAAATTCCTTCTTAGTGGTTGCCTACGCAATTCGAGGAACCTCTATGCGCAATTTGAAGTTTCTAGGCCCAGCGGTTTGAGCTGTGCGTTGATAGATCAGTCAGTCAGTCAGGGTATTCTTTTAGAGATAGATTTTGTTGTGTTAGGTGCAACACAACAAAATCTTCTATATCTATAAAAGAATACCCTGACTGAAAAATATTAGTCAGTATAATAATCAAAAATGGTATGCCTTGATTTACCTACTCCAATGTATCTATTATTATTTTTATTTTGACTCTTTTTGGTTTGTACTTTGTAGATCCTCACAAACAACTATTTCAAATACTTCAATAAGTATTTCAGCATCTAAAATTGTATATTATTATACTAGTGCACGCAAATTAGATTAAAAAACAGTGAATAGAAGAAATAATTTATGAAGTAATAATATTTGAGATGCCAACTCTAGATAGAGTTAGAAATAGATACCCGAAAAGTTCCCTCCCTCACCATTTATGAGTGGAACGTCCCTTTTTTTTGCAGTCCATGTTAGGGACTTAAAGCTGGTTTCTCACTTTTATCTTGTAAACCGTTCGTTGAAAGAGAAAAAAGCATACGAAATAAAAAAATTGTCGTTAAAGTCTGCATAAATGATGTTGTATTAACCTTGTAGCTTATCTTCACCTATTTCGCACTAACAGCGTCCGAACAGAAGGGTAATTTGAAGCGCACAGGTAAAAATCAATCCTATTCAAAGTTTCACAGCGAACATTTTAAAACTGGTTACTTTAACGAGAAAAATGATCAGGAATGAATTTATATAAGATGCATGTTTTGACGCAAGTGATTTTTATTTATTTTCTCCTTTTTTTCACACAGATGCGTTTATAATTTTACGTAAAATATGTATAGTACTGACGGAGATATAAGGACGGCCTCAGGCTATACCCGAAAGGATTACGGCAATAAGAACTTTAGGCATGGATCCTTAAACGTATATAGTATATTTAAAATTATATTGCATTTTCTTTATCATTTTATTTACTTCTCTCTCAGATCCTGATACTCTGAAAATTAAATATAAATAAATAAACAGTCAGGTGTTTATAATTTTTGGAGTCATGTTTCAATATTGATCTTGCTTCAATTCCACTTCCTCTCTTCGATGAGAGAGGGTTAATGAGAAAAACCAAGAATTCGTCTCTGTAGGATATTTTCAATGCTGTACGAGAGAGGCCAATAGATTTTTCTGATTGCCAGTTCATTGTTGATGGCGGCAATTTGATTCATCGAGTACTTAATATGGCCAAACGGGGTACCTTTGACGATGTTTATGCAGCCTACGTTCACTTATTCATAATCATTACTGCCAAAAAGTGACTGTAGTGTTTAACGGGTATACTGACAATGTCTGCAATACAAAGAGTATCGAAAGACAGCAGCGACTTTTGAAACGCATTTCATCGGAAATTATTTTCAATGAGAACACGCCACTGACTGAAACAATCTCACAAATGAGGACCGGTTTATTTCGCCATTGGTGGAGAGATTTAAAAACGAGGGAATCAAAACAATTACTGCTGTAGACGACGCTGACGTACTCATAGTTCAAACCGCCTTAAATGAATCTCATTAAAATGATGCAATGGTCGTCGTCGGACAAGATATTGATATTCTTGCATTGATTATCGCTTGCGCACCTGAATATAAAAAAGATATGGTGATGTGGAAACGAGCTCAAATTAAAAAACACAGCTTTGTGGAAAAAAAAAGGGAAAATAAATAAAAATTACTTGCGTCAAAACCAGCTATACATGCATCTTATAGAGAGAATTCTGGTCTATAAATTCATTCTGAACATTTTTCTCGTTAAAGTAACCGGTTTTAAGATATTCGCTGTGAAACTTCGAATAGGATCGATTTTTACTATAATGTGCGCTCCCCTCTGTTCGAAGGCTGTTAGTGTCAAATAGGTGAGGATAAGCTACAAGGTTAATGGGCATTTTTTATGCAGAATTTAACGACAAATTTTTATTTTCAATACTTTTTTCTCTTCCGACGAACGGTTCACAAGATAAAAGTGAAAAACCAGTTTTAAGTCCCCGTTGGGGATGGTTTTTTGCAAAAAAGGGACGTTTCACTCATAAATGGGGGGGAGGCGGAATTTTTCGGATATCTATTTCTAACTCTATCTAGAGTACGCATCTCAAATATTATTACTTTATAAATTGTTTTTTCTAAAATATTTAATATGCTTGGACTATACACACGTATTATATAATATTATATTATTCTAATCCAAGCAACGAATGCTCAAAAAAGGGTGTAGAGGGAAATGTTAGGGACAGAAAACTTGACTTCGGAACTTTGTTTGGACTAGTCTGGAGATGAACATATCAAAAGTCCCCACTCCTAGGTGGGGAACAAAGTTCCGAAGTCAAATTTTCTGTCCCTAAAATTTCCCTCTATAATCATTCGTTGCCTGGCCTATTCTTGAGGATTATTAATAGGAGATTAAAATAGCTCATTGATCTATTTGTATTTATATTTATATACTTTTTCGTAAATAGTTTTTTTTATCTAGGTATTTGTATTTATTTATATTGATTTCTTTTTTCGTAAATATACTATTATTGTATTATTATTATTATTTGACAGCTGGCTGACAAAAACAGCACTTCCTTATAGCTCCACCTTTTAAACTTTATATTTTGGGTTATTTTGGGTATATTACGTAAATAATAGTATTATCCAATTTTTTCCTCTTTTAACCATCCATTGATTGACCTATTAAGGTTTATCTTTAATAGAACCATTGCAGTGCATTATGCTAGTAAACCGAAATAAACATATTCCCATAGAAGCTGTTATCATCTTCATTACTTAAATAGAAATAAAGGCAAAATCCTGCAGCGCCTCATTCCAGTTTCTAAGCGGTCCTCTCTCTGCTTCCGGTCAAACAGCTGCAATATTTCTATCCGGAATGGTCATTTTGTTTTTGCCGTAATATCTAACAGGCTCTTATCTTTCTCGTTCACAGCCAACTCAAGCTTGCGGACGATCAGACGCGGAGATATTAAATAACGGACTAACCAAACAATAACAGACGAGCATCTAGTAGCGACCACTAGACTTATAAGTGCTCTTCTGAAAAAACTCTTCACGTTATGCCATGTCGTTTCTTCGAAAGCACTAATGAAAATTTCTGTTGTTCGAGGAATTATGGTGGTGAGGGTGCCACATAACAAATCTATACTCTCCTATACTGTGTTATTAATGAATGTTTATCTTAAATAAACTTCCTCCGAAAGAGAAACACAGAAAACGAAATTTTCTTGCGAGTTGCCACTTATCTAATGTTTGATTAAATTTTGAATTAGGAGTAAAAAATTGACGAAATTTAAGTATATAACTACAGTTTTTTATACTTCATTATTAATAATTTTAAATATAAACGTTATTGTTGTTAAGAAAAAATACTATACAGAGCGAAAGTTAGACTCAAGAGTCTAAAGGGACCCTTAACTCTATAAAGCACTTAAATTACACAAGCACACAAAGAAAATAATTTTATTTTCCTCGCTGATTCCATATATCACGTCAAAAACATACGTTTCACTGATCAATTTTTCACAAATTCTTGGTTAAATGAGTGTTAAATCTAATAGAACGTCACACGTTGAAATGAAACTTCTGAATCGTTTAAAATGGCTCTAGTCACATAATCCCAACGTTCTATCGTGCCAGGGAAATGATGGTGGTGTACTTTTCCCCCAAAAAAACTACTACTACCCCTTGTCCTAATTTTTCCATAATACGCTTGTGAGAGCTTGACAGATCGAAGTTATTACAGGGAATATTGATAAGTCGAGTATCTTTTGACTAGGAGATGCCAAAACAACCCCCGGGAGTTGGAACTACCCCCTCCCAGAATGACAAAACATTCCGAAAATACTGCGAAAGGGCTGAAGAACGGTTTTCTCCAGTTTTTCAGGGCGATAATTGCAATACTTTCCCCCACTCTTCTGGAACTACCTCTAAATGAAAAAAATACCGCTCGTTTTGATTTTTCTGTACTACGCTTGTGAGGGCTTGACAGATCGGGGTTATTACAGGGACTATTGATAAATCATCTTTTGACCAGGAGACGCCAAAACAACCCCACTCCCTGAATGACAAAGCATTGGGGGTAGTTCCAGAAGAGTGGGAGAAAGTATTGCAATTATCGTATTACTCGCCCTCGAAAACTGGAGTAAACCATTCTTTAGTCTTTTCGCAGTATTTTTAGAATGTTTTGTCATTCAGGGAGGGGGTGGTTTTGTTGAAGAACCCTCCAGAATCGACTTAAGTCGAAGACAGAATCAAAATTCGACTTAGGCAAAAATTTCATTTAAGGACATTTTTTAAAAGTCTGAGGGACTACAGAGCCACAGACCAGTCCATAAGAACCGTTATAAGTTCTATAAGGCATTAGAAATGACCAGGTGGAAATTCGAGGAAACACCGAATTTTCACTTAGGAAAATATGATTTGGTTCAGGATATGAGAGCGAAAGTATATGGTGGCAAGGATTTAAGAATAATTCACTTTTTCAAAGGTGCAACAAAGTTGGACTTTGAAGAAAATAATATTTTTTAAAAATGCGCCAAAAATGGACTTGAGAATAATTTTTATCAAAAGTACGACAAAATTGGACTTGAAGATTAATTTTTCAAAGATACGCCGAAGCTAGTTTAAAAGGTACTCCAAAAATGCACTTTGAAAAATATTAAAATATTTTCTATTTTTAGTCCTCCACCAAAGACATTGACCATTGAGGTACGGTCATTGAATGTCCTGTTCTAAAGTATGAGCATAAAATTTTAACGATGCAATGCATCTAAGAGGCGAAACTGACGATTTTGACAATGACGGCGTAGCGCCGATAAGCAAAAATTTGATAAAAATCAATGCACATGCACAAGGCCGGTTTCTCGCATAGAAAGAGTTTGGATTCACTCAGCGGCTGGCAATTTGGTCGAGCGCGTTGAGTAGTCCATACAAAACGATGGTAGGAAAGCCAATAGCAGGGCTTTCCAAATAATAAAGTTATAGAGGAAAACGCCTTGTGCATAAAAAAAAAATTCAATTTTGCCTAAAAGTCACTCAGAGGTGGATGGTGAACAACTGCATAGGGGCAAGTAAGTTGTGGACTAATCAAACGCCAAACAAACTTATGCAGTCATAAGTCCTTATGAATGTGTTTGAGTACGTGAACCGCCACGATACAAGAACTTTAGGTAAGCAGATGGCGGTATGAATGTTAGTTTTGTTTCAGAACTTCTTTTTTATTGGATGAGGCTATGGAGCCTTATTTTGGCCGTAACAATATGGAGCAATTTATAAAGGGAAAGCCAATTCGCTATGGCTTTAAATTTTGGTGCCTCACAACCCCCCAGGGGTGCTTATTGAAATTCAACCTCTACACGGGCAGTGGGGATAAAATCAAGGGTAAAACTTTGGGATCCAGTGTCACCGAGAAACTTTGTATGAGATATATTCCCCGCATTCGACCATATATTTGGATAATTTTTTCAGCTCCTTACCATTACTTGAACTTCTGCAAAATAATGAAATTCAATGTATTGGTACCATCCGCTCTGACCGTATAGAGGAAGATCCTTTAAAAGAGCTGCAAAAAGAAAAACGAGGGACTTCTCATAGTCTGATTGACTCTAATAGTGGTATTTAACTCACCAGATGGCTTGACAATAGTAAAGTGATTATCGCAACCAACATCAAAAACAAAGACATTTGTTTGACAAAAGGCACATGCAAGAGATGGTCTAAATAACAAAGGAAGCAAGTTGATGTGGATAAACCGACACTTGTGTCTCTATAACCAAGGAATGGGAGGTGTGGATATGTTCGTAAAAATGAGAGGACTCTATCGTATACGAATCAGATCTTGCAAATGGTATTGGGCAATGATTCGCTTTTGCTTGAATGGATCGGTAGTCAACATGTGGCTTCTTTATCGTTTTGTCTACCCAAAAGTGTCCCTTCTGAAGTTTTTGAGGAGAATTGCTCAACTGCCCTTGAACATTTAGCTGGCCCCAAACCAAAATGTAGTAGGAATATATTGAAAGAGGTCAGGTATGACAAAACTGATCACTTGATTGACAAAATTGCTACACAAAGACGTTGTGGGTATTGTGGCAAATGTAAAAAATTTTTTTGTGTCAAATGTTACATCCATACCCTTCTATGTGATATATTCTGCTACTTTCTCTTAAATTTATTGAATATTTTGTATTATAATAAATAATTTTTTTAAATAATATTCTACATGCATATTCCTATGGTATGATATATCATACGTTAAAAAAATTGGTGAAAATGCATAGAAATAAATAAACTGTGGTTTGGGGGGTACTGACAAGCCCTAAATGAAGGTCAATCAATATTTTTTTCAAAAGTTTTCCAAAAAAAATTACTCGGGCACTATTGGGTTAATTGAGGAAGGAGCGATTCTTACAATAAAAATTTTGCTATAACCCTTATTTTGTATAACCATATCTGTTAAACTGTACCACACTCGACCTTCTAGTTGCTATACGGAGGTTTGATAGGGATTTTTTATGCGTTTTTTTCTCAGAAATCCTTGGGTGTAGAGTCCGTTATTAGCAGACAAAAGCGTGATACGCACCTCAAAAATTAATCCCACCGGAGAGAAATTCTTCGATCGGGATTTTTTTATGAAAAAATTTAGCTTTTCAAAAGGTAACCAAAACCTAAATCGAGGAATTCACGACCAGAGAGAGCGCCGTTAATGATCTGAGGTAGTACAGGCTTGATCCATTACTCGGCTATCGAAGTGCATCTTATCTCGACCCGTCTGGGAATAGAAGAACGGGGTAGCACGCGACTGGCGCCCCTGAGAAATAAATTGGTGTCGCGTCATTTTGACGCCCGGTAGTGCGTTCTTCTACAGTTTCAACCTCCGGGGGTTGTTTTGGCGATTTATCAATATGGCCCGGAATAACTCCAATCTGTCTAGCCCTCACAGGCGTAGTATGGATAAATCAGAACGGGGGGTAGTTTTCTTCCATTTAGTGGTATTTTAAGAAGAGTGGGAGATGGGTAAATATTACAACAATTGTGTTACTCGCCTCGATAACGGGGGAAACGTTCTTCAGCACTTTCGCAGTACTTTCCAAATGTTTTCCATTCAAGGACGGAGTGGTTACAACCTCCGTGGTTGTTTTGGCGTCTCCTAGTCAAAAGATGCCCGATTTATCAATATTCTCTGTAATAACCCCGATCTGTCAAGCCCTTAGAAGCGTAGTACTGAAAAATCATAACAAGGGGTAGCTTTTTTCATTTAGTTGTAGTTCCAGAAGAGTGGGGGAAAGCAATTATAGTGTTACTTGCCCTCGAAAACTGGAAGAAACCGTTCTTCGGCCCTTTCGCAACATTTTCAAAATGTTTTGTCATTCAGGGAAGGGGGTTGTGTTTGCGTGTCCTGGTCAAAAGATACTTGACTTATCAATATTCCCTGTAATAACCCCGATCTGTCAAGTCCTCACAAGCGTATTATGGAAAAATCAGAGCAAGAGGTAGTAGTTTTTTTTTGGGGGGGGGGGGGTACACCACCATCATTTCCGTGGTACGATATAACTTTGGGAGTATGTGACTAGAGCCACTTTAAACGATTCAGAACTTTCATTTCAACGCGTGCGTTCTATTAGATTTAATAGCCATTTAACTCCGAATTTAGGGATGAAATGTCAATTTGCGAAAAATTGAGCAGTGAAACATATATTCTTGACGGCTCAAAAAACAGAAGGCTCTTTCACCTTTGGAAAATATATTTTTTTCTTGTTTACCTGTGTTATTATTTACTAGTGACTTTTGCTGGCACACAAAAATAAAACATTGGAGAGACCAAACCATAAAAAATGGAAAGCTTTGATCTTGCAAGGTACTCCATTATTATTTCTCTCCTATTCTTGAATAGTGTCAATACTGATTGTTCAATAATACTACTTCTAACTTATGTTTTAATGTTAAAAGATTACAGAATTTTAGAGAAGTAGGTGATAGTATATTATTTAACAACGAGCGTGTATTGATGGCTCTTACCCACGAGCAGGGTGTATTAAATAGGTGGTACGACAAGGGCCCGTTGAGTGGCTTCATAAGTGCTTACTTTGTACATAATGTAATAGATGGCAGGAGCAATAGCGTCCGTCATTATTTACGCATAAGAAGATAATTTTGCTGGTTCTGTACATACGTGCATACAGTGTTGCATACATTCCCGGCCTTTCGTTTTTAGTGAAAAATCTTGTAGTCAAACAAAATATTAGTGACATTTGACATCAAATACCTCGAAGAAAAGCGCTAAATATAAAAAAGTCAGCTATATTTTCATAAGACACGGCCTATTTCTGTACTTATGCTTATGACTGTAAAGAACAAAAATTATCACTTTTCTTAGTGCCAAAAAATACTGAAGAGATAGAAATGTGATAGTTTACAAAGTACCTACTTGAAATAAAAAGCCACATATTTGTGAAAAACATTTTTGCTCCAGCAGTATAAAAAGTAGTTTTACTTCACAGTCTGAAAATGGAGTTGTTATATACACTGTAAGTTTTAAATTTACATAAATATTTGTAACATAACCTATAGATATAAAAGCGTCTTTTTAAATATATTTTATGCTTTTAGCGGCAGTTTTAAAGAAAAAGGTTGAAGAAATAAGGTGCACTTCCAAGCAAATTAGATGCTTGTTCTTCAGAAAATGTTGTCGCTAAGAAAATTAAGAAGTTATTAAATGAGTGATGTTCACGATAGTATAATTTATCCTTATTTCTGAGAGTTTGTATTTACACTTACTAGAAAAAATTTTGTCTGAAGAATGTGACGTCAAATTACCAAATAAGAATTGGGGTATTCATAAATGTATTGAAAGTAGAAGCTTATAGTGTTTACATAAGGCAGAACAGCATGATAACTTAATTACAACATGTTTTAAGACGGTAAGTGCTTTTTAGATAGTATTTGCTTCCAAATGATAATTTAGTTTTTCAAGTAATTATTTGTATAATTTCTATTTTCAGGCTGGGTTTGGTCTCATGTTTGGTCCTACAATAGAGGTTATTTTTTGCATAAGGATATTAAGTTAACATCAATCTGTAAACCGATCACTGTAGAAGAATTGCAGCATATTTTTCTGAAAATTCAATCTACAACGCTTGCTTAGGTGGACCAAGTACAAATATTATTATCAAAGTATTCATTCTGATGTGCAATTAAAGTCAACTTATGTTGGGAGCTTAGAGAATGCTCAGTAATTTTGGAGAAAGGAACTATTTGTAAACATATTATGTAAATCTTGTTCTTATAATATTGCAGCCCATTACGCACAGTACTGTTGTAAATAAATTTGTATATTTTACATAAGTTTTATTTTCTTACCATACCTATATAAATTTGAAACTGGTGAATATTTGTTCTTTATATCTACCAACCTTGCCTTTATATAACTGAAATTGCTGTTCAGTTGTGAATATATGCAACACTATATGCAGCAGTGCAAATTCATGTACCTATATACAGGTTTTTGTAGGACGCTAAAGCTCGCGCCATCTACTAAATTAAATAAGAAGCATGCACTTATGAAGCCATTATTATCATGGGAAAGTGCCGTATGTCAGACCACCTATTTAATACACCCTGCCCACGAGGATGACGTTTAGAGCAGGAGCCGGAGGTAAGTGGCGTCATTCATCCGAGTAATAGCTATTGCACGTGCACGCGAGTAGAATAGTATACTTTTCCTACGACTACTTAACAGAAAGTTGCACTTTAACGAAAGTTCGCCCAAAGTAATAATTGTTAGAGTCTTACATAATGTTTATATAACAAATTACACAGGCACACAAAAACAAAGAAAGGTCGTGTACTTTTTTACCGACTGTCATATCAATATGTATTTTGAAGCGCTGAAACCGAACCGAGGTCAGAATTGTCACATGTGGTCAATATTTTCATGTAATCTCAAAAAACAGCTTAGACAAGCCTGAAACCGGGTAAAAAGTAAATTGGAGAATTAAACGAGTTGACCCAAGTTTTTTTATGTATCTTGGAGCGCTGAAACCGAATCCGAGGTCAGAATTGTCACATGTCGTCAATATTTTCATGTAAGCTCAAAAAATAAGATTGAAACCGAGTGAAAAGTAAATCGGGAGATGAAACGAGTTGACCCAATGTTTTTATACGTATTTTGGGGCGCTGAAACCGAATCCGAGGAATTTTCTTATCATGTCAAAGTTTTGACATCACCTCAGAAAAATCTCAAAAAACACCTCAAAAATGGTCAAAAATGCATTTAAAACTAGATTTAAAAATTTAAAACGGCCAAACCCCTTGACTTATATGAATTTTGGACGCTGAAACTGAATCTCAGGTCAGAAATCTCCCATCATATCAGAATTTTGACATAACCTCAAAAAATCATCATCAAATACCTCAAAAATGGTTAAAAATGTATTTAAAAGAAGGTTTAAACTGATCACAGGAAAACCATCGTGCGGATACGTATTTTATGGCACTAAAATCAACTCTGAACTCAGAATTTACCTATGTTTCAGGACTTTGATATAACCTCAATAAAACCCGGAAAATGCCCTAAGAAATGTCAAAAATGCATTTACAGATAAAAAACCGCTGCCCAAGGAATCACTACTTCCACATCCAGATTCTTTTTCAAGTCACTCACAACGAAAAAATTTTTGTATGTGGAAATAATTGTTAATAATATAATATTTGAAATCCTCTACCCCAAAAACCCATAAAACGATACCCCACATCGGTAGCGGGGTGGGGGTGGTGATAAGGGTTGGTAGTGGGGGTGGATGAAGTAAAAAAACATTTTGAGGTTTCTGGTTCTTGTACACACACTAAATCACAATTTTTTTTCATCCCCTTTAATAATGGGGTTGGGGTGGTAAGGGGGGTGGCTAATGCCAAAATTTTTTTTGAGACCTTAGCATATACTAAATACCAATTTTATGGACTCTTACCTGCTTGATTTACCTATTTTCCCCAAATTTACCCCAATTTACCCCCCAACCTTTCGACGGAACAAGATGAAAATAAAATCTAGTTCTAGATCTCGTTAAAGTACATATGTGTACCAAATTTCAAGTCAATATCTCAAACGGTTCCAGAGTAAACGTGCGCACAAAAAAAGTTACAGACAGACAGACCGACAGACAGAAATTTTTTTTCGCTCAAACTTAAAATCTCGACGTTTCATGACATTCTAAGCCTATTTGAACAAAAAAAATTTTTTTAATTTTTTTTTGTCGTTACTATACTTCCACTGGATGTGGAAGTAATTAGAAACTTAAAAGGAGCAAACTATCATATGAATATGTATTTTGAATAAAATTAAGAAATTTAAACACTTGGTATTTTGTTTCACTGGTTTTTATTCAGATTTTTCTGACATATGTTTCGGTCTCACGACCGTTATCAAAGAGTCTTAATAACTAACCTAAAAGTTACCGCTTACAATATATATGCACATTGTTACCTACAATAAGCTTGGAATGGGATGATAGCTAATTTACATTTATTGCTATTGATTAAATTTAATCCTACCTGGTACTAGGAACTTAATTATCTTACTAGGAACTTACTTACAGTACTCTGAATTTACTAGACACTGTATTAAAATTATAATTAAATTCAGAGTACTATAAGTAAGTTCCTAGTAAGATAATTAAGTTCCTAGTACCAGGTAGGATTAAATTTAATCAATTGCAATAAATGTAAATTAGCTATCATCCCATTCCAAGCTTATTGTAGGTAACAATGTGCATATATATTGTAAGCGGTCACTTTTAGGTTAGTTATTAAGACTCTTTGATAACGGTCGTGAGACCGAAACATATGTCAGAAAAATCTGAATAAAAACCAGTGAAACAAAATACCAAGTGTTTAAATTTCTTAATTTTATTCAAAATACATATTCATATGATAGTTTGCTCCTTTTAAGTTTCTAATTACTTCCACATCCAGTGCAAGTATAGTAACGACAAACAAAATTAAAAAAAATTTTTTTGTTCAAATAGGCTTAGAATGTCATGAAACGTCGAGATTTTAAGTTTGAGCGAAAAAAAATTTCTGTCTGTCGGTCTGTCTGTCTGTAACTTTTTTTGTGCGCACGTTTACTCTGGAACCGTTTGAGATATTGACTTGAAATTTGGTACACATATGTACTTTAACGAGATCTAGAACTAGATTTTATTTTCATCTTGTTCCGTCGAAAGGTTGGGGGGTAAATTGGGGTAAATTTGGGGAAAATAGGTAAATCAAGCAGGTAAGAGTCCATAAAATTGGTATTTAGTATATGCTAAGGTCTCAAAAAAAATTTTGGCATTAGCCACCCCCCTTACCACCCCCACCCCATTATTAAAGGGGATGAAAAAAAATTGTGATTTAGTGTGTGTACAAGAACCAGAAACCTCAAAATGTTTTTTTACTTCATCCACCCCCACTACCAACCCTGATCACCACCCCCACCCCGCTACCGATGTGGGGTATCGTTTTATGGGTTTTTGGGGTAGAGGATTTCAAATATTATATTATTAACAATTATTTCCACATACAAAAATTTTTTCGTTGTGAGTGACTTGAAAAAGAATCTGGATGTGGAAGTAGTGATTCCTTGGGCAGCGGTTTTTTATCTGTAAATGCATTTTTGACATTTCTTAGGGCATTTTCCGGGTTTTATTGAGGTTATATCAAAGTCCTGAAACATAGGTAAATTCTGAGTTCAGAGTTGATTTTAGTGCCATAAAATACGTATCCGCACGATGGTTTTCCTGTGATCAGTTTAAACCTTCTTTTAAATACATTTTTAACCATTTTTGAGGTATTTGATGATGATTTTTTGAGGTTATGTCAAAATTCTGATATGATGGGAGATTTCTGACCTGAGATTCAGTTTCAGCGTCCAAAATTCATATAAGTCAAGGGGTTTGGCCGTTTTAAATTTTTAAATCTAGTTTTAAATGCATTTTTGACCATTTTTGAGGTGTTTTTTGAGATTTTTCTGAGGTGATGTCAAAACTTTGACATGATAAGAAAATTCCTCGGATTCGGTTTCAGCGCCCCAAAATACGTATAAAAACATTGGGTCAACTCGTTTCATCTCCCGATTTACTTTTCACTCGGTTTCAATCTTATTTTTTGAGCTTACATGAAAATATTGACGACATGTGACAATTCTGACCTCGGATTCGGTTTCAGCGCTCCAAGATACATAAAAAAACTTGGGTCAACTCGTTTAATTCTCCAATTTACTTTTTACCCGGTTTCAGGCTTGTCTAAGCTGTTTTTTGAGATTACATGAAAATATTGACCACATGTGACAATTCTGACCTCGGTTCGGTTTCAGCGCTTCAAAATACATATTGATATGACAGTCGGTAAAAAAGTACACGACCTTTCTTTGTTTTTGTGTGCCTGTGTAATTTGTTATATAAACATTATGTAAGACTCTAACAATTATTACTTTGGGCGAACTTTCGTTAAAGTGCAACTTTCTGTTAAGTAGTCGTAGGAAAAGTATACTATTCTACTCGCGTGCACGTGCAATAGCTATTACTCGGATGAATGACGCCACTTACCTCCGGCTCCTGCTCTAAACGTCATCCTCGTGGGCAGGGTGTATTAAATAGGTGGTCTGACATACGGCACTTTCCCATGATAATAATGGCTTCATAAGTGCATGCTTCTTATTTAATTTAGTAGATGGCGCGAGCTTTAGCGTCCTACAAAAACCTGTATATAGGTACATGAATTTGCACTGCTGCATATAGTGTTGCATATATTCACAACTGAACAGCAATTTCAGTTATATAAAGGCAAGGTTGGTAGATATAAAGAACAAATATTCACCAGTTTCAAATTTATATAGGTATGGTAAGAAAATAAAACTTATGTAAAATATACAAATTTATTTACAACAGTACTGTGCGTAATGGGCTGCAATATTATAAGAACAAGATTTACATAATATGTTTACAAATAGTTCCTTTCTCCAAAATTACTGAGCATTCTCTAAGCTCCCAACATAAGTTGACTTTAATTGCACATCAGAATGAATACTTTGATAATAATATTTGTACTTGGTCCACCTAAGCAAGCGTTGTAGATTGAATTTTCAGAAAAATATGCTGCAATTCTTCTACAGTGATCGGTTTACAGATTGATGTTAACTTAATATCCTTATGCAAAAAATAACCTCTATTGTAGGACCAAACATGAGACCAAACCCAGCCTGAAAATAGAAATTATACAAATAATTACTTGAAAAACTAAATTATCATTTGGAAGCAAATACTATCTAAAAAGCACTTACCGTCTTAAAACATGTTGTAATTAAGTTATCATGCTGTTCTGCCTTATGTAAACACTATAAGCTTCTACTTTCAATACATTTATGAATACCCCAATTCTTATTTGGTAATTTGACGTCACATTCTTCAGACAAAATTTTTTCTAGTAAGTGTAAATACAAACTCTCAGAAATAAGGATAAATTATACTATCGTGAACATCACTCATTTAATAACTTCTTAATTTTCTTAGCGACAACATTTTCTGAAGAACAAGCATCTAATTTGCTTGGAAGTGCACCTTATTTCTTCAACCTTTTTCTTTAAAACTGCCGCTAAAAGCATAAAATATATTTAAAAAGACGCTTTTATATCTATAGGTTATGTTACAAATATTTATGTAAATTTAAAACTTACAGTGTATATAACAACTCCATTTTCAGACTGTGAAGTAAAACTACTTTTTATACTGCTGGAGCAAAAATGTTTTTCACAAATATGTGGCTTTTTATTTCAAGTAGGTACTTTGTAAACTATCACATTTCTATCTCTTCAGTATTTTTTGGCACTAAGAAAAGTGATAATTTTTGTTCTTTACAGTCATAAGCATAAGTACAGAAATAGGCCGTGTCTTATGAAAATATAGCTGACTTTTTTATATTTAGCGCTTTTCTTCGAGGTATTTGATGTCAAATGTCACTAATATTTTGTTTGACTACAAGATTTTTCACTAAAAACGAAAGGCCGGGAATGTATGCAACACTGTATGCACGTATGTACAGAACCAGCAAAATTATCTTCTTATGCGTAAATAATGACGGACGCTATTGCTCCTGCCATCTATTACATTATGTACAAAGTAAGCACTTATGAAGCCACTCAACGGGCCCTTGTCGTACCACCTATTTAATACACCCTGCTCGTGGGTAAGAGCCATCAACAGATTTTTCTGACATATGTTTCGGTCTCACGACCGTTATCAAAGAGTCTTAATAACTAACCTAAAAGTGACCGCTTACAATATATATGCACATTGTTACCTACAATAAGCTTGGAATGGGATGATAGCTAATTTACATTTATTGCAATTGATTAAATTTAATCCTACCTGGTACTAATCCTACCTGGTACTAGGAACTTAATTATCTTACTAGGAACTTACTTATAGTACTCTGAATTTAATTATAATTTTAATACAGTGTCTAGTAAATTCAGAGTACTGTAAGTAAGTTCCTAGTAAGATAATTAAGTTCCTAGTACCAGGTAGGATTAAATTTAATCAATTGCAATAAATGTAAATTAGCTATCATCCCATTCCAAGCTTATTGTAGGTAACAATGTGCATATATATTGTAAGCGGTCACTTTTAGGTTAGTTATTAAGACTCTTTGATAATGGTCGTGAGACCGAAACATATTGTCAGAAAAATCTGAATAAAAACCAGTGAAACAAAATACCAAGTGTTTAAATTTATTAATTTTATTTAATATGTTTCGTCAAGAACCTACCGCAGATTCAATTCAATTAATGTATTTTGAATTCACACGTTAAAACGTTTATATTTTGACGCAGTCTGAAAAAACACGTAAATTACGTTTATAAGGTAATAGTCACATCACCGAATGCAGCTGTAGCCTTATTGAATCTTTGAAAGCACAAACAACCTTTTTATTGCATTTGTTTCCAGAAACTATCAGTTTGTTGGAAAAATATTCCGTAATAATCTCCTTAGTTGACGTATGAGACAGCAGTTTTCTAATATTTGTACCTTTCAGTTGCGTTGTATCATCAATGTGACATTGTAAAGGTAGGACACCTTTTACTCTTCTACTTCTTTCTAGTGTCTTAAGAGATCCTTTCAAATATGTATCAAAAACTACATGTATTTCCGAGTACTCCGCATATTTTGTCAATATTGAAAATTGCTCTGCTAGATCTAAGACAAAAACAGCATTTTTAAATGACAGCGTTTGTACTTCTGCCATGCCATCAATAACACTAACACTAAATAAGCTTCAAAAACTAAAAGAAATTTATCTTGAAATGTTTTCAATATTTTAGACATAATTCTGGTATTTTAATAAATTAAACTGGATTTATTTGCAATGGGGGTGAATGGGGGGGTGGTTTTCTCCCCACCGACGCATTTTTAAGGAACGGCCCAAACAATTTCTTAACCTACGTAACCCTTTTCTGAAAGTTTTGATGTTGGCACAATATTGCTTCACCTAGTTGCACACGGACTCCAATTTTCGACAAATCGAAAACTGACTATAAATGAAAGTCGAGAAAATCACTTTATTTTCTCCTGTGATATCACATTCGTTTATATCAAAAAAAATCTGAACAATGGGGCTCTCTTTCTTTACTTACCTTTAAGGGATAAGTCTGTTTTAAGCACCCGGCACTACTCTGCCATCATATTTACGTCCCATTTCCCTTGGTAGCGACGCTTGATCTCTTTTATATCTTGGTGGAACCGTTCACCTTGCTCCACGCTATAATCTACGAGATTTTCTAGGAAGTAATTTACATGAGTATCTAGGTAATGTAATTTTAAATTCATTAAACACATCAATTTTTGAAAGTGTTCAACCATTTATGCTACTATTCGTCTATAATCATAACTTCTTACATTTTTATTTATTTTTATTTTTTTTTGTACATGCATTTTTGACCATTTTTGGGCTGATTTTTGATATTTTTCTGAGGTTATGTCAAAATTCTGACCTCGCATTCGGTTGCAGCGCCCCAGAATACATATAAAACATGTGTAAACACTCTCTCTATTTACTTTTCACCCGGTTTAAGGCTGGTTTTTGAGCTTACATGAAAATGTTGACGACATGTGACAATTCTGACCTGGGATTCGGTTTCAGCGCCTCAAAGTACGTATAAAAACATGGGTTGACTCGTTTAATCCCCCAATTTACTTTTTACCCGGTTTCAAGCTTGTTCTAAGCTGTTTTTTGAGCTTACATGAAAATATTGACGACTCGGTTTCATCGCCCCAAAGTACATATTGATATGATTGCCTGTAAAAAAGTACATAACCTTTTTTTGTGTGTGTGCCTGTGTTATTAATAAAAATAGCTGTAATTTTTCAAATCGGTAATTTTACCATCGCTTGAAATCGTAGTGAACAACACTGAGTGCATATCATACGCATGCAAATGACATCATGCACTCTACGAACTCTTAACAATAATAACACGAGGGACAGTGCCACTGGCTTATTAGGCAATCCAAAAACCTGTCAAATTATTTTGGCAATATGGCGTGGTGGGTAAACAGGTGGTTTATTTTACTTAACTCGCAGAAACGTAGCCAAGGCAACCGAAAAACAAACTCTTTAACAAACGTTTGAACGAATGAAAAGAAACGTTTGCCGGATGTTTGCCCACCACGCCATGTTAAAAGTCAGGTGGTTTGGATTGCTTAATTGGAAGGTAGGTAATGTACCATATTACCTATAAAATTCTGGATTTTTGATACACGAATCTTTTTTTTTTTTTTTATTGTGCTGGTTACCACTATCTCTTCAGTCTCTTCAATTCGAGGAACTCTTCAAAATTTCATCGATTCTAGTAAATTTTCTGAAACTTCCTAGATTAATCATACGCGCCATATAATATTGCACTCTACGATTGCACGAGATGCCAGAGCTCTTGTCAAAAATCCTCACTTAGTGCACACTACACGAAAATAATGTTTCCACTTGAACATCAGAAACTGCCAAAGTGCGTTTTAATTTCACATTGAAATATAAAAATTGCACTCAGTTTCATAAAATACAGTCACTGGAAGTCGCTAATAATAAATGAAAAATATAATGAAAAATAGGCGCACTAAAAAAAAACACATGTAAGAATCTTTTAAGACTAATTTTTTTGATACCAATATGAACACGATAAATAGTTGAAAATTGCATAGGAATTTGCTGTATTTGCTTTATTTAAAGTTAGTATGAGGTGATCATTTGCAATCTCGTATTTATTCCATTTTTATGGAGAGAACATATCTTTTGGGATTTTTCATTTATCACCCTTCATTCAAAACTAAATCTGACATTAAATTGCAAAAGTTTTTTACGTTTCGTCAGTTTTTAAACCCGAAAACAACATAGTATAGATTTTCCACCCAATTTATATCTAAGCAATCGAAAAGCCAAAAATCACTTCGGTCATAAAAATAAAGCAATAACATTTATTGTTATCGGACGTCCTTTAACAGATAACGGCGTAACAGTTTCGGACATCGAACATCGCTTTTATTGGATTGACCCTCTTATCGCAACAAATAATTTTCCTAAACCCCTACTAACATTTAAGCTGCAGAACAAACTATTAGTGCGACCCCTTCATTCCCATGGAATATTTGTTATTGTCTCTTCAGAATACAAATGTTACAAAATAGCTGTCAACTAAAAAAAGTTGTACTGAATTATTTAAAGAGTCAACGAGCTATGTTAAAACTTTAAAATAGCAATATCGTGAAAAAATAGGATTACTGAATGTTCCATTTCTCAGTGAACAATGTAAGAAAGATCGTATTTATGCTAATGAATATGTAGTTTTTAATATATGTACACCTTGATAGCGCCAGTAAAATATTTTTTGCAGCAAAGGATGAAGTAAAAAAATATCACAATTTTTTTTTCATCCCCTTTAATAATGGGGTAGGGGTGGTAATGGGGGTGGCTAATGCCAAAAAATTTTTTGAAACCTTAGCGTCTCTTGTATACACTAAATACCAATTTTATGGACTCTGTCTATTATCTATTATTATATTATCTATTTACCCCCCATTTACCCCAATTTACCCCCCAACCCTTCGACGGAATAAGATGAAAATATAATCTAGTTCCAGATTTCGTTAAAGTACATACGTGTACTAAGTTTCAAGTCAATATCTTAAACGGTTCCAGAGTAAACGTGCGCGCAAGAAAGTTACAGACCGACAGACAGACAGAATTTTTTTTCTCTCAAATTTAAAATCTCGACGTTTCTTGACATTCTAAGCCTATTTGACCAATAAAAATTTTCAGTTTTTTTTTTGTCGTTGCTATACTTCCACTGGATGTGGAAGCAATAAATTGGAAGATTAAACGACCCATGTTTCTATACATATTTTGGGGCGCTGAAACTGTATCCGAGGTCACAATTATCAGATGCCGTCAATTTATCATAATTTGTTACTAAATTGGATTCATTTTACTAGTTTACAAGAAAGAACAAATATTAGTAGTCTAATCTTTCTGTATAAATTGTTAAATAATGAAACTGATTTCCAACCTTATGAGAAACAAATAAAATGGAGGGTATCTGCACCAACTGAACGTCGTCACTGTTTTCATTTATACAGTATGTCTTTGATATAATGGAATTAAAGTTCTATAAATTAAAAAAATAATACGCTGCGCCACCGGCTCGGCTCGGTGGCGCATTGCTGGCGACCACGGAGGCCCGGGTTCGAATCCTGGCTAGGGTATGGATGTGTAGTGGCGTTTTTCACGTGTTACCGAGATGGTAGCAGTGGGCTAGACTGCGGTTGTGTGAGAGACAACACGGTCTAGTCGCTCTCCTCTCCTGAGTTCGAGTCTCAGCTGCGGCAGATGGCAATGTCGCAGGGAATGGGTGTTGTGATGTTGTCTATGTGTGACGCCAGGACATTAATATAAATAAGGCTAATAAAAAAAAAAATAAAAATAAAAATGAAATTTGAAATTTGTTATAAAAGAATTATTTTGTTGAAAAAATTGATGAAAATTGATTCACGCTAAAGGGAATTTCAAAGAGGTGGGGGGTTGATTTTAATCAGATAAGAAGACATGCAATATATTGAAACTGCAAAATTCGTTGTATCTCAGGTTGTAAAATATGGCTAAAGGGAATTTCAAAGAGGTGGGGGGTTGATTTTAATCAGATAAGAAGACATGCAATATATTGAAACTGCAAAATTCGTTGTATCTCAGGTTGTAAAATATGGATGATACATAAATTTTACCCATGAAGACTATAGAAATGAATAAAAGTCGAAGTCTATTAAACAAGATAACTTTTGTTATGCTTGTAATTTTTATTTAAAATTTGTGACATGTTAAGTGTGTTTCTCAAGTTAGAATGAACTTTACGTAGATTAAGTGATATATCAGTTTTACTTTATAAGGTTTAAACCGCTTATATTTAAGTCAGGAGTGGTCTAATTTCCTTTTGAAAATGGAAATAAAAGATATTGTTTAATCTCAATGACACCACACAAAAATGAATTATACCGTAATCGAACAAAGTATTAATCAAATAAGTATTTGAAATCGGTCACACTCGACTGCATTTTCTACTCATTTGTATACATAACTGATTTGAAACTTCGTCTTTTTAGAAGTTTAAAAACTAAACTTTTTGATAACCTCATTCCTTTTGTAACCACTTCTACATACTCTACATAACTACATTTTGAAAAAATGTGCGTTATTTTATACACTTTCCTGACTTCTTTATACATGTTTATTATTATCTAGTAGGCACTTAGTTTCCTTAGTCCTTTTGTGCTAAATATTTTGTCAACTGAAAGGTTTAGTTGATAAAATAATTAGGCAGCGTAGACTTTAGACACCGAAACTCCTTGACCACTCAAAGCGAATGAGTTCAAAATTTTAACCAATTCCATATGAACTCCGATGAACTCCGATTTACCCTCGGTAGAATTTTTTAAAAATCTAATGAAAACAAATCCTTTGTTTAATCTCCTGCGGCCATCCTGTGCTTGCATTCTGCAGTAAGAGATAACGAATTTCGTGAAATCATTTCTATAAAGCTGAATTTTTTTCCCAAGAAAGTTTAGATAGTATCTAGGATGAAGGTGCAATTCTACCAATATATAAGTCTTGCAAAAATGAGTAAAAAATTAAACATGTTGCAAAAAGAGATATCGATTTTCTGAAATGTCACAAAATGCTCCTTTTGATTCGTTCGTGCCGAGCCAAATCTTCGAATTTCGCCGTGCAATTTACGATCAGGTTTGTCTGGAAGACTTCCTCTTTACGTAGCGATATCGTACGGCCGTTCCAAAGATGTTTTTCGAAAAATATGAACGTGTGAAGATTGCATTTTTTTTGCAATTTTTTCGGCTCCGACGTGCAAGCTGTTTTTGCTATTTTTCGCAGATATCTCCGAAACGATGGGAGTTAGCTCGAAACAAAAAATAAAGTCAGCGAGTATTTTCCATTACAAATCTTTTGCTTCCATAAGAATTTTGATTTTTTTTTTTTCGTTTCGCAGATAACTACTGAAATGTCGGCCATGTACGGCAAAAAATCGCAAATTTTGAGTATCTACAGTTGGCAACTTTTTAATCTTGGCTCTTACGCCAAAAGTCTACTTTAGCTAATTTAAATAGAATTGAATTTGCTAAATAAAACTCTTTTTTCTATTTTTTGAATTCCGACAAAAATGAAAGAATTAGAGGAGGCGGGATTTGGGACTTTTTTTTTTTCGGTAAAATGTCTTCATTTTGTCACCGTAATTAATCGGTAATTAACTGAAATCGATCTCATATACGATGTTCATTTAATATCATGTACTACTTTGACGCTCCGTTAATCTTGGCCCTTTGAAATAAAGGTTTCTGAGAAAAATTATTTTTTTAAGATTTACATACACTCTGTAGGAAAACGTGTAACTTCCTACATTTTCTCGAATATCTCGATAATTATCGTTTTTCGAAAAATTTGTAGATAGCTTATGTAAAGAGAGTTGATTGAGCTTTCCGACACTTTTATTTTTTCTCTAACATAAAAAGTATCAATGATGAAAGTCCAAGTCTACCAAACTTTTAGGCTTGCAAAAATGAGTAAAAAATTAAATATGTTACAAAAAGTTCCATAAATGTATTATATCTACAAGATTGAAATTTTACATACCCCAGATGACATAAAAACACGCCGGTAAATAATATTCTACCGCGTCAAAAGCGTTGCCATGTTAGGTCTACCACCTACGCAAAGTGTGGAGAAACAAACATTTTTTACTTATATCTACAAAGCTGAATTTTTTTCTGGAATAGTTTATTCAATAAGACATCCAAGAAATACAGTCTACCGATCATCTCATGCTGCTAAATACTCGGTAGACGTAATGGAATATAAGCGCGTGACCGCAGCCACTGCGCTCGGGACTATTGCAGTTCGCGGAGAAGTTTTGCATTTTCCGCCGCGGAATACTAATCTACAAAGCTGATATTTGTCTGCAAGCAGTTTATGCACTATTTCGATTAAAAATCACATTATACCTCCGCTGAAAGGTGGCTAAATCTTTGGTAGACGTTGCTAAAATGGCAATACAATTATATTCTTCATTAATATTAAAGAACAGGCAGTTTTCTTATAGATGTGTTAATAATCACTTTTATTTACTTTTTAATATTGCTCGTGGTCGAGCTGCAGACGATTGTGTAGCAGCACCAATGACTAATGCAGACATATCAAAAAAATTGTTGCACTTTCATCATTGATACTTTTTATGTTAGAGAAAAAATAAAAAAAGTGTCGGAAAGCTCAATCAATTCTCTTTACATAAGCTGTCTGTAGAAGCTTAAAATTTGCTATTTTTTGCCATACATGGCCGACATTTCAGTCTTTATCTCCGAAACGAAAAAAAAAAATATCAAAATTCTTATGGAAGCAAAAGATTCGTAGTGGAAAATACTCGTTTGACCTTATTTTTTATTTCGAGCTAACTCCCACTGTTTCGGAGATATCTGCGAAAAATAGCAAAAAACAGCTTGCATGTCGGAGCCGAAAAAATTGCAAAAGAATGCAATCTTCACACGTTCACATTTTTCGAAAAACACCTTTGGGACGGCCGTACGATGTTGCAGATAAACCTGATCGTAAACTGCACGGCGAAATTCGAAAATTCGGCTCGGCACGAACGAATCAAAAGTAGCATTTTGTGACATTTCAGAAAATCGATATCTCTTTTTGCAACATGTTTAATTTTTCACTCATTTTTGCAAGACTTATAGATTGGTAGAATTTTCATCATTAATACTGTCTAAGCTATCATGGGAAAAAAACTAGCTTCATAGATATTAACGCGAAAAATCTGTCACTATCTCCCTGGCTATAAAGATAGCACCAAAAAAAACGCAGGAAATTCCCTTATTTTTTATTAAATGCTAATTAATTTTTTTATTATATGATTATAAATTTAAAGTATAATTTTCTGTCGTATTTTTTTGTTCACGACAATTGCAGTGAAACAAGAAAACAGTGAGTTAATGCAACAAATCTGAAGTTTTATTTTAACTCCTATGGTAAAACCAGTAATAACAGTTCAAAGGATATAATTTATAGTACAGTAAATTTAGTAACAGACCCAAACATCCAAAAGGTATAGGCAATTCTTGTCCCAGGTTGTTCACTATCCTCAGTACAACACGCCATGAAAAAGGTCAGTGACCCGCCCCCCTCCCTCCCAAACCCGACGCCACAAACTTCGGGATTTTTCATGACGTGTTGTACTGAAGATAGTGAACAACCTGGAAGAAGAATTGCCTATACCTTTTGGATGTTTAGGTTTAGGTAATTTTTGTTCTATATTTACTGTACTATTAGGCAATAAATAAGAAATACTTGTAATAAACGCTGTATAATAAAACATCATAATCAAATCGATGAATTATTTACTATTTTAATATGAAAAATATGTGCTAAATTTCTTCCAATCAGTTTACACATTCTGTATTGCCCCACTTACCTCATCTTGCAAATAATATTAGGATCGTATGTTCTTCCTTTTAATTTATCATTTTCCTGTTACCTATCGATACATACTCAGATTCTCATTTAAACCGTATGTACCACCCGAAGCGAGGCTGCAGAAGGAAATCAGGTGGGTGCACCCCAGATAAAACGGGGCGTAAAACTCTGGAGCAGCAAGGCTCTTGGGAGTGGAAAAGAGAGCAACGTAGATATGTAAACCACATTTCCTAGCAAATTTCCTGCCGGATATTTTATATTTGCCGTTATTTTATTTGGACCTTTTATATTTATTAACGCCGCTTTTCCGCTCAATATCAAACGGATAAGCCGGATTTTTCCGGGGGAAGAAAATGATCGAAGTGGAGCATTAGTATGTGACAATGGAGACAAACGGGAACAGCGTTTGTCAATCTGTCCGTTTCCGCATCGATAACCGCGACTTTCAACTATGTCGACACCCATTGTCCAAAATACCGAGAGCTTTACGTATTATTTTTAAAGATTATCCATTATTAGACTGCTTTAAGAGTTGCCTAGTATTTTTGTGTTGCAATGAATTTAAGTATTAGTCGAACAAATATTAATCAGCTATATTTCAACTTGTAAGTTCTGTAGTATTTATTTAAAATATTATTTAATTGAAGTGTAAAAATATTTTAACTATTCAGCAAATATTTGATAGAATGAAAAAGTTCCCTAATTTTAACAGTTAATGTGAGTTGATATGATAGTTAAATTTTTTGGAGACATCATAGCTAGTATTATACAGGGGCAATAGTGCGTCGGACTTCAATATCTCGAGTTCTACGATAGCTAAAAATTAAAAAAAGTAGATAAACTAGTAGGTAACAGAGCTGGGTAATTACTTGTAATTTAAAAATAATTACAATTACAAATTACTTTTTTAAAAAAGGAACTAATTACAATTACAAATTGCTTTTTTAAAAAAGGAACTAATTACAATTACAAAGTGCATGTCTCTAAAAAAGGAATTAGCAATTACTTTTCTAATTACTTTTATGATAAAGTAAATTATAGTCACCAAACAGACAAAAGGGTAAGTTAAAAATTTGAATTAAAAGTGTTGTGTAATATTGCGTTTGAATATTTATTAGAATCGTTATTAGAATGTTTGACCTTATTAAGAGTAATCAGGAAAAATTAAATAAATATATAGAAAAGGCAGCTTAATAGTGGAGTCGGTTTAGGAAAGGATTGGAAAAATTTTTAAGATAGATGCAGACCCTGCGGAAATTGTTTGTCATGACGAGTATAATAAAACCCTAAAATTTGAAATTCCAAAAAATGCTTTTTTGGCCGAAAAGGGGTATTTTGGACATTTTAAGGGTCAAATTTTTTGTTTTAATTTTTTTTATCACTTAAACAACTAGTTAAGAAAAAAAATGGCATACTTTTATTCTCAATATTAAAGGAACCTTCAGTTTAAATTTGGGGAAGATATCTGACCATCCCCCATCCTGATATTAATATATATATGTTAGATCACGATTTACATTAGTGACTTTTTTAAAAAGATTTATTAAATTAATGAGAGTCAACGT
This sequence comes from Rutpela maculata, assembly GCA_936432065.2. NCBI lineage: Eukaryota > Metazoa > Arthropoda > Insecta > Coleoptera > Cerambycidae > Rutpela > Rutpela maculata. Next base: position 383,300,163 of record OW386285.2, on the reverse strand, counting down.
TGACTCTTCGAAATAAAAATGTAGTTATAAAATGAACTGTTTAATCTGACATGAGTATAAGAACTGAATACAAAAGATTATCTAACTAATTTATATCCTCGGTTGGCTGTACTTAGTCAGCATTAGTATTGTTTCCCAAGCTAAGCCAAAGGAAATATGATATTACATATCAGCGATAAATAATATGAGGGAATTCGTTATCAACACGTAGCTGAAATATGATATGCTGAGATAGTTTAAAAGGAATAAAAGTCACGTACAAGTTTTTATACAGTGTACCAAATATTATATAACAACTTCCCCCTTATTAAAAAAGTTGGTGATTATACAGCAACTTTTGTAAAATATAAAAGCAGAATAATAATAAAATGAAAAAAATAAAATTGTAAAATATAAAAATGCAAATAGTATATAAGAATATTTAAAGATGTACATATAACATAAATTAATATTAATCATGAAATAAAATTGGTAACAATGTAGGATGTCTTTAAGTTAGCTCCACTTCTTCGGTTTCTTCTTCTGTTTGGATACTGGGTCTTCTCCTTGGAGGTAAGATACTGGTGAAACTTTTGTATCTTCTTCTTGGCATCGGTGGAGATAGTGGAGATGGAGGTGAACCGTGTGATGCATGAACAAGGGCTAACTTTCGGCTTCTTTTTCTGCATTTGCAGAATAGGTAAAGGAGGATAAGGGAGATCACTAGGGTTATAGTGAAGTACGTGAACCACGAGATGTGTTTTGTCACGTAGGGTTCGTTAATGAGGTCGTCTAAATCCTTGGAATACTGGTCTAATTTGTGTTTCGCAATTTCGAGGTCTTCTGTATTCAAATTATTTAATTTCAATGGTTTTAAATTCTGTAGTTGAGTTTTGTCTGGAAGGTCACTGCAGCAATCATACGGAATTTCGATTGAGTGAGTGTTATCTTTGACATCTAACACTTCATTGGAACTGGCCTGGATTTTGGTAATACCAACAAAGGCATAACAGCTGGGTTGTAATTTTATAATGGAATTTTTCGTGATGACTTCTGTTTTTGAATTTCTCTTCGGACAATTAATGGTAACATGTAATGGTTCTGCGTTGATGACTAGCCAGGTGTTTTCTTGGAGTTTTTGTACATTGTATCCTTGACTGATTATGAATGAGGTTTGACAATTTTGGGGTAGAGTCATGAGGTTTTTGAAGAGCCTTGCTTCACATATGGCATTGTTATCTATCGGGTAGGCGAACAGGTTGGAGCATAATCTGGTTCCCATGTAAAGTTGTTTGCACTCGTCTAAATCCGGGATGGGTAAGAACATTAAGGAATCATCATCTCTCGCGATATATTTTTGTGATACCGATAATAAGTGGTGTAAACCAGTTCTATTATCCAAAATAGGGATAGGATATAATTGATAGGCTGTGTAAGTTTGTGGGTCTACTAAAGGTACTTTTAAAACAAAGATTAAACTTGAATCGGTCTGAAAGGCTTGGAGTTCCATAATATCCAAATATTGAGCAATTTTTGATAGCCTTATTGAAAGCGGTAGGTTATTTTTGCCTAAACAAAAATCCTGAGAATTGGTATTATAGTCTTCTTGAGGCGTTTGAGAATTAGCAGCATAACTCTCGTATTCATTTTGCCAAATATCGGCGTGGTTTGTTTGTGAATTTTGAGAATTACCAGTATAATTCTCTTGTGGTAAATATTGATCGTTAAAATTGGTTTGGTGATTTTGGAAATCGTTGTATTGCTGATTGTCGAAATTATCAGGTTCATTATAGTAATTAATATGTTCATAGTTTAGAGGATCATAGTAATTGTCAAAATTAACGTGATGCGTTCTTTGTGGATTTTGACGATTGATATTTGGGTTTTGTTGTTGATTCGGAAATCTTTGTTGGAAGTTGGGGTTCGGTCTTATTACCGAAGGTCTATTTTGTTGTGGATTATTTGCTTGTTGGAAATTTTGTGGAGAAAATTGCCTTTGATTATTTTGGCTGGAAAAATTCTGGAAATTTGGTCTTGAAGTTTGCGCTTGATTAGAATAAGTGTTTGGAATAAAACTAGGGGATGAAAATTGTTGATTTTGCCTTGTGCGGCATTCATTAATTGTATGTCCGTTTCTTTTGCAGAAAGTACAGAATTTTTGTGGAATTGGAGAGCGTTTTGCTTGAGTTTGAATGGGATTTTTATTTGGGTTATATTTGTTGAATTTCTGGGATTCAAAATAAGACAATTGTAATTCTCTTTTTACTCGGAGAGTTGCATCGAGTACAGTAGCCGGGTTTCCAGCTCGGACTATCTGGCCTAATTTGGGTTCAAGTCCGGTTAACAAGGTATTAAGGGTCATAGTATCAATTAAGCGTGTTTGCGCATCTTTCTGTTCGTTTGTCATAGCGATTTGTTTGTTTACCGCGGAAAGCATTTTCGCGTTATGGGTTTGTAGCCTAGAGATAAAAAGTTAATGGTGATTCGTTATTTAGTTGATGGAGTCGTTGCAGATCTTGTATAAGCGAGGTTAGATCGCGTGCGTCTCCAAAATGAGACTCTAATAAGTTTTTAGTTTCACCCCATGAAGTTGGGTTTCTTGAATTTATTACCTCGGCGGCTTTGCCTTTTAATTTATTTTTTATATGTAGCGAGAGCAATGTTTTTTGGTCTGCCACGGCCATGCAATAGGCTTGACTACAAGCATATAAGAAAGTTTGTATTCGGGCACAATTGAGAAAATTTCACTTAATTTGTACGGTTCAAGAACCGGTGCTGGTGCTGGTGCTGGTGCTGGACCTGATGCTGCACCTTGTGTTGTACCTTGCGTTACTTCGTCGGGCATGTTGCTCGATATTTAGTAATTTAAGGAGTTAAAATGAATTGATTAGAATAAAAAAATGTTGTACCTTTGGTAGATCGATTGGGTTTTTAGTGATACGAATGTTGCATTAACAGTATAATGCACAGTATTTTAAATTAACTCTTACGATTTTAGTTGAGCATTAGCAGTATAATGCTGTAGATTAATCGTTTGTGCTTAACGTCTAAGCTTTAGGTTGTTTGTAATAATAAAAATAAATATAAATGGGGATTGGATAATAGAAATAGTTTTTCTGTGTATTAGCAGTATAATACACTACGTATAATAATAAAACGATAAGTGAAAATTACGAGATGATTCGTTAAAGTACTTACATTAATAGATTCTTCATCGAGTGTAGGTTCTTCCAGTAAGGGATTGGGATCCGCCACCACAAGTGAGGAAGGTCTCCTTGTTCTGATAGACAACTTGCACTAGTTAGGCACCTCGTGGAGATGTTGTCCTTGTTCTTCGTGGGTCACCACCAGTTAGGCTTCTTGTTCTTAATGGTGTTCACGGAATCCTACCGACTGCGCCAATTGTTAGATCACGATTTACATTAGTGACTTTTTTAAAAAGATTTATTAAATTAATGAGAGTCAACGTTGACTCTTCGAAATAAAAATGTAGTTATAAAATGAACTGTTTAATCTGACATGAGTATAAGAACTGAATACAAAAGATTATCTAACTAATTTATATCCTCGGTTGGCTGTACTTAGTCAGCATTAGTATTGTTTCTCAAGCTAAGCCAAAGGAAATATGATATTACATATCAGCGATAAATAATGTGAGGGAATTCGTTATCAACACGTAGCTGAAATATGATATGCTGAGATAGTTTAAAAGGAATAAAAGTCACGTACAAGTTTTTATACAGTGTACCAAATATTATATAACATATATACGAAAAAAAATGAGAAAATCAAATTTCGGCTATCTTGATCAGATTTCAACCGATTTGGAATGGAAGTAGTCTTTATCACACAAAAACTGTTAACCAAATTTCAGCCAAAAATGTTAAATAGTTTGGCTGACATTGCAGAAATTTTCAAATCGAAATATCTTCGGACCTAAAAGTCGGATCAAAATTTGCCTTGTGGCAAAAGGTAGGCATGGTACAATATCAAAACACTCGTTTTGAAAAGTAAAAGATAGACTACGGTTACCCTTCAATTATACATGAAGCTGTGTCACGTAAAAATAAAAAAAAATTAAAATTGTAACACATTCACATACTTACAGAAATAAATACACGCACGCACACACATATATAATATAATATACATTTATCTATACCTAGTCAAAGCAGTAGGCAGGACTATACAAATAAAAAATATATATATTCTTTAAAGTTTTATAAACAATAAATACAATTGTTTTCTGCTTTATACCAGTGCGCGGACACAGTCACTGAGTACACATATATTATATATATATAATGCAAATGACTAAAAAACGACCGAATGCAAAAAAAGTGATTCTTGACTTATATCATGTAAAAGTACATAAAATAACCTACCTTTTGCCATAAAGCAAAATTCGATCCGTCTTAGGTCCGGAGATATTTCAATTTGAACATTTCGGAAAATTTGACTGAAACTGCAATTTCAGCCAAACTATTTAATATTTTTGGCTGTAATCTGGTAAATAATTTTTGTGTGATAAAGACTACTTCCATTCCAAATTTCAGCCAAATCGGTTGAGATCTGATCAAGATAGCCAAAATTTAGTTTTTTCAATTTTTTTCGTATATGGTGTTGTTTCTTAGGTTTTCGCGGCTGTTAAATGAAGTGTTGTTGTGCTTCCCGGTGTTTTCCTACGTAGTTGATAGGCTCCTCCTCGAGCCATTGTTGTCTAAACGACGCGACGTTTCAGCAGAATCCCATCTGCCATCTTCAGGTTCTCGCTGAATGCTGCCTACTGCTGCTCCTCGTTGCTCGAATTGGACTGTTCGAGCAACGAGGAGCAGTTTTCAGCGAGAACCTGAAGATGGCAGAAACGTCGTTTAGACAACAATGGCTCCAGGAGGAGCCTATCAACCACGTGGGAAAACACCCGGAAGCACACAGGAGAGGGGGATGGTCTGATCTTCACAAAATTTAAACTGGAGGTTCCTTTAATATTAAGATAAAAGGATACTATTTTCGTTCCTTAACTAATTGTTTAAGTGGTCAAAAAAAAATTAAAACTGCAAATTTGACCCTTAAAATGTCCAAAAAACCCTTTTCGGCCAATAAAACACGGTTCCACCCCCATTTGGAAATCAAGATTTTAGGGTTTTGTTATACTCGCCATGACAAACAATTTCCGCCGGGTCTGCATCCATCTTAAAAATTTCCCAACCTCGCTATTTTATTGACTAAATCGACTCCACTATAATAACAATGCCTAATAATAATAAGAATGATAATAATAAACAGTAAACACATTTAGTTTTTAAAAGTTTATTGAACAAAAATACAAAAGTTTGTGTACCTAATAAAAAAACATAAATGTGCAGCGAACCACGGCAAAAACTCGTTTTTAGTCAGTAACTTTTTTTGAACTTTTCAGATTCATTTTAAACTATGCAACTGTAAAATTCTGCTTTAATGTATTCTTGTTTGTTAAATCACATACGCATGTTCTTAAAGTAATTGTAATTAGAAAAGTAATTGTAATTAGATAGTTGTAACTCTTTTATTTTTGAAGCGCTGACCACATCAAACTGTAGACATTTTTAAAGCCTTTAAACGTGCATACAGAAATTATTTTTTTTTTGATTGTTAAGAAAGGAAACATAATTTCTTTGAATATTTTTTACCTCACCCTGTACATGAAATGTATTAATGTTCTCTTTTAAAGGTTTTAATTTGCTTCAATTCATGTTATTAAAATAAAAAAATTTTAAAAATAAAAATTTTGCAATTTCCTATTTAGTACATTTTAATATAAGTTTGTTCTAAAAAATATTTATTTCTTATGTTTCTTGTTGCTCTTTTGTTACGTTGAATATTATTTGTGATATGTCTTTTACAAATAACGCATAAAATTATTATTTACATTCTTTTCAGTTATTTAAAAAAAAAAAAATCAGTTTGGAATCGGAAAGAGTGTTTTTAATTTCTTTCTCTAAAACCAAAAAGAATTTCGAATTGTATAAGAACATAAATTGAAGCTAATTAAAACTTTTATAAGAAAACGCACTTCATACAGGGTAAGGTAAAAAAATATTCAAGGAAATTAAGTTTTCTTTCTTAACAATTTTTTCAATTCTTTTTAGTCACTCTGTACACATGTTTAAATGCCTTAAAAATATCTACAATTTCATGTGCCCAACATAGTCGTCTCTTAAAAAATAAGAAAGTAACAAGCCTGGGGAGTTTTAAGTGGCGCACCCTGTACAGGGCGAACCAAGATGAAATTACAGGATCAAATGCCTTTTTTTTTTTAGTGGAATGCTATGCATATAAGTACATTTTTTGAAACCTGTTTCTGTTCATTCCTATATTATTATTGACTATCTCCCAACCACTTGGATGTAATGAATTTTTTTATTGAAATAATGCCATTTGCAGATGATGCAGATGCATGTTGAAAAAATCAAAAGTCACAATTATGGATTTTGAGAAAAACTTATGTGAATACTAGTTACGAGACATTTAATTAATGTTCTTGAATCATTTTTACTTCTTAAATATGTACAGGGTAGCAATTTTTTTTTTTAAATTAAGAAATTTTTAAATTGATTTATTTCAAATGGAACACCCTGTATATTTTTCGACGATGTGATGTAGAAATGAAAAACATTTTTTATAAGTGCTTCTCTATGGCTAATTGCAACCATTTTCGTATTATTAAGCACTAAGTACAAAATTCAAGAATAAACTTTAAAAATGGAGGTTTCTTTTCAAATAATTCATTAGAAAAAATTATAATGTGCTCCACATGTTGCCCATTTTGATTGAGAGACGTCTTTATGCAATTTTGAAATGAGGCCATTTAGTGGGACCATTTCTTCCAATCCATGGAAGTGGGTAAATGGTATTTCACTGGTCCCTTACTACTGTACTAGTTTTTGTAATTTTTTTTTTGCGTTTTGTCATTCGACAAGCCATAAAATTTGGTATAAATTGTCTTGTGCAAATGAACATTTATCGCACTTATCGATCGCCAGTTATCATTTGTATTAAATTTAAAATAGTTCGAGTTTTACAAAATGAATTTTAATAAAGCGGAACTTGTAGACATGACTTTTGTGGGCGAGTGGGACAGAAATTGTTTGCTTGCCACTATAATTTATAAACAAAGGTATCTTGAAAGAAGGATTCCTGATGTTAGCAGCTTCCAAAGCCTTCGACCTCGATAGATTTGTGGAAACTGGAAATGTCGAATATAAAAAAAGTGAAAGAATAAGACGTGTTGAGAATAAAGAAAATGAGTTTTCTGTGGTGCTGGCATCGGTTGAAAATCCCCATATTAGTCAGAGAAGAATGAGCTCGTTGTAGGAATAAGTAGACGATCTTGTTAGTCGAATCTTAAATACAAATAAGTTTCATGCATATCATATTCAAATGCCCAGGAATTATCTGATGACGATTCCCAAAGGCGTCTACAGTTTTGTAATTGGGCCAGAGATAAAATGCAAGATGACACCTTCTTTCATAATTTTTTATTCACTGATGAGGCAACTTTTCATATAAATGGATTTGTTAATAGACACAATTTCCATTATTATGCTTCGGAAAATCATCACTTTTTTAGGAAACTTGATAACCAGCGCAGATGGTCTATAAACCTTTGGGGAGGAATTATTGAAGAACATGTGATAGGGCAACATTTTTTTGACAGTACATTGACTGGAGTTATTTACCTTCATTTTCTGGAAAACTATCTGCCACAATTATTGGTGACTCTTCCTGAAAGGATTCGAAATAGGATGTGGTTTCAGCAAGATGGTGCTCCACCACATTTAAATGCAGTTAGAGACCACTTAAATAATACCTACCCACTTCAATGGATTGGAAGAAATGGACCCACTAAATGGTCTGCTAGATCCTCAGATCTTACAAACATGGATTTCTTTTTATGGGGATTCGTGAAGGAAATTGTTTATAAAGACACAACAACAACAGTACAAAATATGAAGGAAAGGATAATAACTGCTTTTAGATCTATCACACCGGCAATTTTAGGAACAGTAGAAACCTCATTTCAAAACGCATGTGTCGATCAAAATGGGCAACATTTAGTACTTATTGCTGAATAAAATGAAAATGTTTGCAATTACCCATGGGGAAGTATTTACAAAAAATGTTCATTTTTCATATGTCCACCACATCGTCGAAATATATATAGGGTGTTCCATTTGAAAACATTGAGAAAATTCAATTTAAAAAGTTCTTAATTGAAAAATAATTTTTGACCATCCTGTACATTTTTAGGAAGTAAAAATGATTCAAAAACATTAACTGGTTGTCTCGTAACTAGCATTCACATACGTTTTTCTTAAAACCCGTAACTGTGACTTTGGTGATTTTTTCAATATGCAGCTGCAGATGGCATTATTTCAACAAAAAAAATCATTACATCCAAGTGGTTGGGAGATAGTCAATAATAATATAGGAATGAATGGAGTTTAGAAAGAGGCTGCAAAAAATATACTGATAAACATAGCATTCCCATTAAAAAAAGGCACTTGATCCTGCAATTTCGTCTTGGCTTGCTCTGTATATCCGAAAATAATTTCCAGTTATAGACTTTTTCGTCTAGTTTACTTGTATTTTTTTTAAGTTCTAGCTGTCCTACACACTATTGCCCCACCCTGTATAATGACAAACAGGACTTAAAAAAAGGGTGTTCCCAATTCTACCCTTAGCTTAATAATCCAGAGAGAAAACTAGAGTAAACGTTATACTCTTCGCCGGTTTGTTGAACTTTTTATAAAATTGTTGCACATTCTATAGAATACTCTGCAGTTTTTTGTAAATAATGTAAGTTTTTGAACATTTTAAATTTTTTGACGCCATGTTAGTGAAACATCCGTCAGTATAAAAAAAAGCAAAAAAATAAACTACATCCAACCTGTTTCGAACCCGTGACCCTTGGATTTCAAGTCAAAATTTTAGCCACTAGACCACCACACGTTGTTAGTAAAATTATTAATGTCAATGGTTATATAATATATTATTATGAACTGTATATTAGTAAAATGTATAAACAAATAATGATAAGAAATATTATTTCGCAAGATTTCTATTTAATTACAAACAACAAAAATTAAGAGAACCGTTTTTTAAATTTTAAATTATTACTAACTTTTTTAATTACCGACTGATTTAGTTCAAAAACATTGGGGTTCTTTCTCTATATAATAATAACTTACTATTCAAATTTAAATACAATCGAACCTTTTCTTTTTAATTTTTACAATTAATTATTTTCTATTTGTTTGCTTTCATCATGATTAGATAATATTATTTTTCTTTTTAAATTACCGTGCTTACGAGATACGTAACGGACGAACGGACAGATGAATGGAATGACGGACATTCTGAAAGCTGGTTAAGAATTCGTTCACTAACACATTGATATGAAAGTCTAAGGGCGATATTTACGGTTTTAGAAATGTGCCGATCAAATGCAAAACCAGGTGGCTACTAGTCTATGTACGGCCCCCAATTTTTTGACTAACTGGAATGAAAATAACACTTCCGGTTCAACCGAAACTGACATAAACTTTTTTTTCTTAAATAGAACGACTATATTTTTTTGATGATTTCTTATTAAGCATAAAATTTTAAGTACAACAGTTTGTTCCGTTTAATATATGGTTTTTATTTTATATCGGAGAAAATTAAGAGGAAAACACCTCGCCATTTAAAATAAAACTGAAGAGAGGCGTCTTGAATTCGACATTAAATTCGCGCAATCATTTTCACTCACCTTTTCACACTTTTTTCGTTCAATTCGTGGCCGGCTCTGAACCGGGTTCCAACTCAGGCGCATTTTTTGCAACTGAAATGTTAATAAATCTTTTTGAATTGACATTTCAGATGTATGTTCTTAGGCCTTCAAAAATTTTTTTAAAGTTGAAGGGATGAAACCATTACTACTGTAGGATAGGGTATTCAAAGTTGTTAAACAATATCTGACATCTAATGTAAGATGAAGAAAAATTGGTAACAATTTCTTATATTACTAGCATAATCGAGGATTTGGCGGAGGCGCCGGTGATATCAATTAAAAACTTGGTACTCGAGTACAAAGTTTTTAATTCATCTCCGCTAAATTATCAATAATAAATATTTTGTATTTCTGCTTACATCATTGTTATAAAATATTATTTTGGTTATTATACCGGGTGAGTCACGAATTGCGCTCGCCCCGATATCTCCTAAAATATTTGGAATAGAAAATTGAAATGTGGAGGGCTTATTACACGACTAAAATGCCATCTTTTCAATAAAAAATCAAGTTTGGTGCACATCCGGTTTGACCGGAAATGCCCACAACTTTCGATTTTTAAATGGAACACCCTATATATTTTTACATTTTTGGAATCTAGAGGAAATTTTAAATACAATACATCCATTTTGGTCACTTCTTGATAAACATTAAAAAGTTTATTAAAAAATCTATTTCTGAATCCAGAGTGCTGTGGTGCCCAAAACATATTTTAGTTTGTGTGCTACGTTACTATAAAAATACAAAGAGCAATATGATTGCATTACTTAATTGTCTAGAGGCGTTTAAAATTTTCAAATGTGATTTTTACCCACTAACTCGGTTTTTTTAAATGGGAAGTTAATCGTTCACCAACAATTTTAAATACCTCATTTTCATACGAATCTAATGATACCAAAATTTTGAAAATCCGCTCAGAAATATTTGAGATTTCAGCCAAAATACAATGCAACCAAGCTTTCAGAAACATGCGGCTAATAGATAATAGATTAGTGGGCTTTGGAAACTAAAATGACACATTTCTGTGTAAATCTGGTAACCTAATAACATTGGAAACATCATAGTAGCCATTGAATGTAATAAAACAATATCAGCTGCCAGACAGATAAAAAATAAAGCGTTGCGGAAATCTCTTTGATTAAAAATTAAAGAAAATGAATAATTTTAGTAGAAATGAAAAGGTCGATATGTTACTGATATATGGAGAGTGTCACAAAAATTCAACTGCAGCTGCAGGACTGTATCAGCAACGATATCCCAACAGACGTGCTCCAAGCAGACACTTGTTTGCCAGAGTGGAACAAAAATTAAGAAACGAACCCGATCAACAAGATTACCATCAAACATTTATTGTAAGTGAGGATAAAGAAATTGATGTATTAGGATTTGTGATGGTACACCCAACAACATCAACAAGGGAATTGGCAACGGAATGCGACATTAGTCAGTCTTCGGTTTGCAGAATTTTAAAGAAACATAAGTTTCGGTCTTATAAATACCAAATACACCAACATCTTTATGGAGATGATAACGACAGGAGGCTAGTATATTGCAACTGGTTCTTAAATGCAGTACAACAAAACCCAGGTTTTCCTTTTCATATTTTATATTCAGATGAAAGTAGATTTACGAACCAAGGTATGTTTAACAGAAATAATACTAGGTACTGGGCTCAAGAAAATCCGAGGTTGGTAGGGCGGGGGAATATTCAGGAAAGATTTGGGTTTAACTTTTGGCTTGGAGTACTTGGAGATCGAATAATTGGACCCATATTTTTTGATGGAACACTTACTGGCGAACGATATTTATTCTTTTTACAAAACCAGACAGCAGAATTTCTTGACTTACTTCCTCTTGCCTATTTACAAAATCTGTTTTTCCAACAAGATGGTGCTCCCCCACATAATTTCAGAAGAGTGATGGAATATTTAAACAACTTGTATGGTGAACGCCTTATCGCAAATCAAGGTCATATCAGGTGGCCTCCTAGGTCACCTGACTTAACACCCCTCAACTATTATGTATGGGGTACTCTCAAAAATAAAGTTTATCAAACTTCTTCAAACACCCGTAAAGAGCTGCAAAATAAAGTTGTACGGGCTCTTAATGAACTAACGCCGGCTGAATTGCGTAGAGCCATTCAAGCAACTGTATGCAGAGCCGAATTGTGTATAGAAAAAAATGGTGGACATTTTGAACAATATCTATAAATGTCAATTTAGGGTTTAATTATATTAATTATTTTAATATGGATACCTATTGTTACCTAGTTTAAGTTTAATTGTTCAAACGGATTTGATTTTTGTTTATTTATAGGCCCGATATTTATGTTCATTTAAATAAAACTCTGAAAACCGTACTGATGTCGCATTCTATTGCTAATTTCCTTGTGGATGTAACTGTGTTTACCTCAACATACCTATGCTAAACTTACCTGTAACGTTCTTTGCGCTCACAATTATTAAATGTTTGATAGCTCAAGATTGCCTATAACTACACGAGTCTGTCTGGCAGCTGATATTGTTTTATTACATTCAATGGCTACTATGATGTTTCCAATGTTATTAGGTTACCAGATTTACACAGAAATGTGTCATTTTAGTTTCCAAAGCCCACTAATCCATTATCTATTAGCCGCATGTTTCTGAAAGCTTGGTTGCATTGTATTTTGGCTGAAATCTCAAATATTTCTGAGCGGATTTTCAAAATTTTGGTATCATTAGATTCGTATGAAAATGAGGTATTTAAAATTGTTGGTGAACGATTAACTTCCCATTTAAAAAAACCGAGTTAGTGGGTAAAAATCACATTTGAAAATTTTAAACGCCTCTAGACAATTAAGTAATGCAATCATATTGCTCTTTGTATTTTTATAGTAACGTAGCACACAAACTAAAATATGTTTTGGGCACCACAGCACTCTGGATTCAGAAATAGATTTTTTTAATAAACTTTTTAATGTTTATCAAAAAGTGACCAAAATGGATGTGTTGTATTCAAAATTTCCTCTAGATTCCAAAAATGTAAAAATATATAGGGTGTTCCATTTAAAAATCGAAAGTTGTGGGCATTTCCGGTCAAACCGGATGTGCACCAAACTTGATTTTTTATTGAAAAGATGGCATTTTAGTCGTGTAATAAGCCCTCCACATTTCAATTTTCTATTCCAAATATTTTAGGAGATATCGGGGCGAGCGCAATTCGTGACTCACCCGGTATATTGGTATGGTCAGACTTAGATCATCGGTATATAGAAAGAATGGTTATTTTCTTGTCTATTGAATGTTAGATATAGTAATAAAAGTGTATGAAAGAAGTTGACAAGTCGGTTCGTAAGGGAACTTCTTGTTGATATTCTAGCTTTGTCAGATTTAGATCAATGGTATATGAAACAAACGAATGGTTTCTTTGAAAGTTATCTGCTGAATACCCAAAATAATATTTTATAAAAATAAATTATCATTATATTGATAATTTTTTAGAAACAACGGGCATTATTATGTTTTTCTATACCATTTCGCAACGAAAGAGAACCTTGCAGAAGGCGAATCAGCCGAAGAATGTTTTCTACGCTAACAGTGTGAACTAATAGTCTAAGATCCGGCATAAAAAGTCAGTACCCTCATCTGTTATTCAGATAAGAAAAGAGTTTATATAAAAGATAACATGTAGGTTAACAGATCGTAACTAGGTTGCCTAGTCATATCTTGCCCCATGAGATTTAATTTGAAAAAAAATATTTTTTTTTTGTCAGGCGAAATCGAAATTTTGTCTTTAAACGTATATAGCGAAGCCATTAATCCTACAGGAAGCAAATTCATCACATCATTTTATAATATTTCTAATAGATCCCTACCAACTTTTTCCTAGAACCAACATTTATCTAGATATTCGCAAGAGATGAGAAAAAAACAGGTTTCCTTGGAAAATGTAAATTTCCATTTGTATCGCTCCTAGCGTCCTTATTTTTTGTCGTAGGGCAAAAAATAAAAGATAGCTCGACTGTTGTAACGAGTTTTTGAAGTAAAATTCTACACGTCTGTACCCCTTAAGGGGCCTATTCACATGCGAATATGTCCAGCGGGTCTGTCCAACAGACAGATCTGTCATGAGCTACATATAGGCGGATTTGTCTGCAGACAGATCCGTTGCTGCTACACATTCATGGACAAATCTCAGCAGACGTGCGGGCGGCATCCAGCACGCAAGGCGTCTATTTATTTTTCTTACAAACTTAACATCTGCCTCAAGGCACATTTCTTGGCATTTTTCAACTAATGCTTCATAGGCTTTATTTCGCAATTGTTTGTTAGCATATTCTTTGTCTTTCACATTCCATAAGCAAGGCTTTGACTTATACCATAAAATGAAACTTTCCCAAAATGCTTTGTTATGTGCGAAAGCCATTTTAATAACAAAAATATAATCTAATCACACATGCACTTTACGTTCGGCAAACAAACCCGTTGAAAATGATTATACACTTGCGTATCTGTCTGGCTCGCTGTCGGTGCTCGTCATCTTGGACCACGGACGGCGAGCAAGACACGTACGTCGAGGGCGTGGATATACACAGGCGGATCTGTCCGATGAACACGTCCGCCGGACAGATCCGTTGTACAAAATCGCATACTCTTTGCGAATTTGCATTAACAAAGGCTTTTTTTAAACATATCTGACGGGATTGGGACAGGTGAAGGTCAATTTAGAATTAAATTCTACGTCTGTTAGGTTATCTTTCGTTGTTGTATGGTTGATTAGTTATTAGCAGGGGAAGGTCGACTATCTCTTTTTTTGCGACGGAAAAAGATGGGTGAAAGACACTCTTCTAACACAAAATCGCGATCGAGAAACGTCAAATGAAAAATGCCAAAAAGGTCAATTTTGATTCATTCGTGTCGGGCCGAATTTTCAAATTTCGGCGTGCGATTTACGATGCGGATCAATTACAAGTTTTCCTCTTTCCGTATCGACATGGTACGGGCATCACGGTATCGTATTTTTGAAAATATGAGTATATTTAGATATGGGGTTTTGGACGAAAATTTCCCTTCATATGGCGCATCTCTGAAAACGGTTTTTCGCCTGCAACTCGAAATCCGGGAGATAGCTCAAAAATAAAAATTCCCAATGGAAAACTACATAATGTGAGGAACGTTTTGCCGCGTTCTAAATTTTATTGTTACTCTTGGTTTGGGCCCGGCGGTCCCTTTAAGCTGGCGGTGTCTTGCACTTTTTTGCTTAAAACGTCCATAATTCCTAAACGGTGGCTTTTACGGCAAAAAACATAACCTAACGAATTTGTAGAGAATTTAATAAGCCGTAAGTCTTTTTTTTATTTTTTGCCCTACGACAAAAAATAAGAACGCTAGGAGCGATACAACTGGAAATTTACACTTTCTAAGGAAACGTTTTTTTTTGTCATCACTTGTGAATATCTAGATAAACGTTGGTTCTAAAAAAAAACTGGTAGGGATCTATTAGAAAGATTAGAAAATGATGATGAACGTCTTAAATTCCATTTAGATTTAAAGAGACTTTAAATTATTCTTTATGGTTTTAACATATTTGCAATGAATGTATCTTAAATCCTTTTTAAAACTAGACATTTTCAATGCCTATTAGTTCTTATTAAAAGCCATTACAGAACTAGACTCTGAAAACATCCATGATAAATGTTGTGATGAAACCGTTATGAAGAAAAAAAGGCCTCTATAAATCTAAAAGGCAAATTTTAATTCCATAAAACACTTTCCAAAACCTCAATGAAACATTTATTATAAAAATAATAAACAATATGTCTGCCTGAAGTGTCGTTGATGCCTGTGTGTGTGTGTTAATTAAACGCATTTCACGACTTACTGATGTGTAATTAAGTATTTTTTGGAAAGGTGGAAGAAAATAAAAAAGAGTGGCCATTTTAAAAGGACTGTTAAAACATACCCACATACAAATTATTTTGAGGTTAAGTTTTAAGTTTTTTGTATCAAATGTTAACGTCCCAAACGTTCCCATTACAGCTTTTATCAAGTCCATGTGATCTTCGCCAAGTGCATTTGCATTTTTGTAAGGAAGGGATTATTTGTGATAGTATAAAAAAGACTAAAAGGACTTCATTTAGAGTAAATGTTCTAGGTCATTACCATTATTAGAATATATAGTTTAATGAGAGGGCTGTAAATGACCATTAGGTTTTTAGTTGGCCGGCCCAATCTCACAATTATAATTATCAATAATTATCACTTTTTCTTTAGCAAATTATTGGAGAATTACAAGAAACGACTGAAAATTACCGTGAAAACCGAGAAGCAGCCCACTTTTTTAAATTTGCTGATTACGTGTATATGCAAATTTTGTATGGATATTAAAATCATTATTATTTCTGAGGGGCCCTTGTTTTTTGGGCCTTTCTTATGTAGTTTTAACGATAAACTGCCGTTGGTTTTAATTTTTTGTCATACCTGATGTCTTTTTATTACCTTTTAAATCGGCCTTAGAGAGGTTATAGTGCCACTCTACGCTTTATAAATTTCAAATTCCATTTTATCTTCTACAAGTCTGATGGTGTGTTTGCTTAAATCAGTTTAGAAAAAATAAATGCAATAATAAAATTATTTGGATTCCTTCGTGGACATTCTTATAGCTATAATATGGTTTTAAAAACCAGTTTTAAGGTAGCTTTATACGTGTTTTCTAGAAATGCAGGAAGCTAATAGAAAAGCTTCTGACAGCTTTAAAATAGGTTTCAAGAAAGGTTTTAAAACGGCCCGAATAAGGTTTTCAAAAGCAGCACTATGCCTCACTAAGGAGTTTTATGATGGCATATAAAAAGGCCTTAACAACCTTCATGAGGATGGGCCCCTTTACTCTACAAGTCACTTTATGATGGTATTAAGAATATTGTTACAGCAAAATAGATTTTTCAATGCATTTTATAAATAGTTTTATAGCACCCTTGTATATATTTAAGAAACTGAAATTGTTCCTTGGGATTACATTAAAAATTGAAAGAATAATTACTTCAATATCTTCATCCGTTCAGGAGACAACTTCATTAGGTTTTTTTATCTTATGACCGTAAGTAGCTAAATAAGGCAAACAAAAAAAATGACATCGCTTCACTTCCTTCCAAAGTATTCAAACCACAGTTTTATGTAAATACACAAACACGGCAGCTCCTGGTGAAATATGCTTTTATACTAGTACATTTGAAAATCGTGAATCCAATGAACGTTCTTCTTGAGTATTGCAACCTAATTATATTTTTCTCATCTCGTCCCGCACCCGCAGAGTCCTCGAGATAATTCCAGCAAAATTTTAATAGTGAATAAAAAAAAACTAGTAATTAAGACAAACATTGAAGCGAGGAGTGGTATCGCTTAACGAATCATCCAACCGTTTCTTCCGCCTGACAAGTTTTCCGTTGCATATTAAGACCCCAGCTCTTAAGACTGCGTAATTAGCAACCCCAAAGCAAACAGCAAACAGAAGCACCACCGTCCGAGAGATTTTCAGCTTTGAATTTTGAGCGGACACGGTATCGTGACGCTCTCGCCATTCCAGAGATTATACGGCACTAATCATCCAACTAATATTGCCAGATAACGACTTAGATTGTCCAGAACAATTCCTAATATGCGATAAAAATAATCTACCTGCCAATATTAAGGATTAATGGGGATATTGTTTCAATAAGCGTCGATTTTGGCTGGGCACGGCTATTGTTGTAGGATACCTTAATCGGTCCATAAACGATATAATGGCGATTATTTTTTTATTATACATTATTGGATAGGTTTTCCCGGGTGAATTTATTGAGTGTATTAGACATTGAGTGGGATTAGTCGGATCTGTTCTTTACAACGTTCATTAATTATAGCTAACAATTAACGTAAAAACTGTTCGGAAAATTTGATTTAGGATATTAAATGAAAAACCAAAATATATGAAAAGTCTCATTCAATTTTAATTTTATAGTAGAATTTATAAAGTAAGATTTCCTGCAATTAAATTTATCCACGACTATCTCATAATCCTTGCATAATGTAACAATTGACGAATAATGATAGTCATGGTGATCCAATCAGGAACTACAAATTTTCATAACCAACGGGCGAGTCCATTATTTCCAAGGGTGAGTCCATGTCTTCGTGTTTGACGTCAGACGTCAAAACAAAGTTTTACTGTGAATTAACTTTATTTTTCAACATGCAACGATTTAATAGTTATTTGTGTACCATAGGTCGTAAGTGCACTTTTTTTGGTTAAGAATACAGTTTGAAATCCGATGCTCGTAGGGCTAAGGTTTGCAAGTATTCGAGACCAAGAAATCGCACTATACGACCCGCGGTGTGTATTATATTTTTCGTCATACTCATGAATCATTAAACTAGAAAACAACTTGAGAAATATTAGTGGAAAACTATAATTATTTGAGTTAGATTTCATATTTGCTAAACAAATAGTAACGGTAGCGATGCTTAAAATATCTATGGCAATCGTCAATAAGATCTAGCAAGTAAGGCTTATCTGGATTTACTTCCAAAAAAGTTAAAACATTTAATTTCATACCTGTTATATGAAAGAGAAAATGTTCCCAAATTTGCTTTATTTCCTAGGAACGTACCGTTGCCAGTGGCAACAAGTAACTGGTACATAAAGTGTCATTTTCAATCGACATAACAATAAAATTGGTGTTTTTTTTTGTGGGACTGTGCCACAATCAGTATGGCACGGTCCCACAAAAAAAAGTGGTCTGCGCGAGGGTACTGACCATACCTATCCCTTGTATTTTGAGTCGCTGAACACGAATCTGACCATACTTTTTCTCCAACACATCCGGTTTTTTTTAACAGCAAAAAAGTCTATTGAATCGTAATATTTATATATTTATTTGCTGTTAAAAAAAAACCTGATGTGCTGGTGAAAAACTAAGGTCAGGTTCGTATACAGCGGCTCAAAATACAAGGGATAGATATGGTCAGTACCCCCCGCGCAGACCATTTTCTTTGTGGGCCTGTGTAATCATCTATAGGAATTTCCTCTAAGTTCCATGTATTAACAGAAAACTAAGCTTAGTTAGTTTGGCAATCGTCCTAGAGATGGCGCTGCTGTTCTTAACCTACTAGAAAATTACAGAAAATTTGGGAATATTCTAGAGCTCTCATCTTTAGGTATATAAGGGAATGGAGAAGCCGAGTAGGGTCAGTTCAGTTTAGATAGTTAGTGAGAATAGATTAAAAGTAAAGTGATAAAGTGATTGAATTATTGAGTTACAGTACACAGTGTAATATTAATGAAGTAATTAATTGTTGTAATTAGTACGTAAGTTAATAAATTAGTGTTTAGTGTTACCCTGGTGTTATAATTTACGAACCCGCAGTACAGAAGTGTTCACTAAGGGGTGTAAATACGCGACAATTGGTGTCAGAAGCGGAATTGTAACAGAAGATTTTTGGATTGTTCGAGAAGGTTCTCGGGAATTAGTGGTGACATGGAGAATTGACGTATGGAACGTTATATAAGTACTAATTTTGAACTAAAAACTGTGAAAAGTGCGTTTTTGGGGAAAGTTCCAGAACATTTTATTCGAAATCTAATGGAGATAATCAAATTATTTCAACTGGAAAATGATAAACACACTGAAAAAGACTTATTTGTGTTAGTTTGAGCAAATTTCTAGAACATTCTACTTTAGTACAGTAATTAGAGGTTTTAACTTCGGAATAATGTCATATTGAACGGATTTCGTTCATTTTACTTCCACTGGATGTAGTAACGACAAAAAAAATTTAAAAAAATTTTTATTGTTCAAATAGGCTTAGAATGTCATGAAACGTCGAGATTTCAAGTTTGAGCGAAAAAAAAATTTCTATCTGTCGGGCTGTCTGTCGGTCTAACTTTTTTTGTGCGCACGTTTACTCTGGAACCGTTTGAGATATTGACTTGAAATTTGGTATAGGTACATAAGTACTTTAGCCAGATCTAGAACTAGATTATATTTTCATCTTGTTCCGTCGAAGGGTTGGGGGGTAAATTGGGGTAAATTTGGAGTTCATAAAATTGATATTTAGTATAAACAAGAGAAGCTAAGGTCTCAAAAAAAATTTGGCATTAGCCACCCCCATTACCACCCTCACCTCATTATTAAAGGGGATGTAAAAGAATGTGATTTAGTGTGTGTACAAGAACCAGAAACCTCAAAATATTTTTTTACTTTATCCACTACCGATGTGGGGTATCGTTTTATGGGTTTTTTGGGGTAGAGGATTTCAAATATTATATTATTAAAGTTCCATAAACAATTATTTCCAGATACAAAATTTTTTCGTTGTGTGACTTGGATAGAAAATCCGGATGTGGAAGTAGTGATTCCTTGGGCAGCGGTTTTTGGCAGTATTATAGTAAATGCTTCACAGAAAAGTTTCTTTATTGTGCGGGGGCTTGCTAATTTATAGGGGGTGGATGCTACCCCCTCTCAGGGGGTGGCAGTTAAAAAATGTATGTATTTATTGTAGCTGAAATAGAATCAAATTTTAAGAAGAAAATGTTCCATGCAATTTTTCACATAAATTGATAGTTTTTAAGTTATAACGACTTCAAATTTGCGATTTTAGCTTAAAAAAAAAAGGTATTTCCAAACGGCTTTCGTCAAGTTTATACTTGGTATCCAAGTGTTTCGAAATTACCTTTAAAGTTTAAAATGCATTTTTTTCCAAAGCAAGTGCTTTAAATGAGCAATCAAATTTGAGCATTTAGGTAATGCTACATCTTAACGAAAAACTGTATTTGAGATGTATTTTTTTTAAATTACTGGCTAATTAGAGTAACAAAATGGTGACCTTTTTATATGAAAAAATATAAATACGCACATTTTTCGGTCATAACTTCTTTATTTCTTATGCTACAGAAACGAGTAAAAATAATTTGAAAGCGCAATTAATTGTATTTAATTTCATTTCTTAACATGCGTGACGTAGGTGTCACAATTTTTCTGAGATATTTAACATTTAAACTGCATTTTTCGTCTTATAAACGTTCGGACGCCATTTTCATGTCTCCGAAACTATTAAAATGTAAATAAATAAACAAGCGAAATTCATTATCAGTTTATGATCTTTATTTTTGGTCTCTACCCATTCTTCAATAAAACTAATATTTATTGAGATATTTGGAAAAGGAAAAAAAATTACGTTTTATCGAAAATACCTTTATAGTTTAAAGGAGGTGTACAACGGTCCATTGACCATGACCGTTGACTGTGAAAGGCTGGAACTTTGTGTGCAGGTAGCCTATAATCTACTATGTATTTGGGTAGAATTTTAGCCGGCAGCTATATCGGCTTCATATAGATTTTGGTATTTGAATTTGAAAATCGCCGATTGATTTTTACCTCCTAACAGACGTTATCTTAGACTTAGAAACGCCATTTTAGGATATGTTATAGTACTCATTAACCGCTATCATATGATGCCCAACATAGCTACCTATACCAACAAAAACCGTGAAAAAACTGATTTTTTTTTTGTTCTAGAACTTTCTACACACTTCTAGAAGGTTCCGGTTGGTTCTATACACGTTTCTCGTCTATGCCGTATAGGAAATGCTCGAATAAGCTGGAATTTTCTACAATTATCCAGAACTTTCTAGAACTCCCCAGAATTTTCTCGAAAATTCTACAAGTTTCCATAAACTGACCCATCCGTTTCTAGACTTTTCCTGATGCTTCTAGAATTCTCCCTACCCTTCCAGATCTCATAAAGAGGGTATATAAACCCTTCGTTCGTCGATGGGGTTCATCATTTGCGTTTTGAACTCCGAAGAGGTAAGTTCAAAACCCAAAAGATGGAGGTGGGCGGCAGAAATCCCTCCATCTAAAACAAAACACCGGCATTTTTTTATCTTTTCTTTTTTTTTCTTATTGTTTTTTCTTAAAAAAATACAAAATGGCTGAAAACGCACGTTGGACATCACCTGGAGGTCTTGTCAATTAGGCAGCTCCTCAGATCTGTTATTATTGCGACAAAAAAATCGGACGTATTAGCATCAACAAGATTCGAGTCGAAGATATATAGGGTCTTCCAAGAAGGCAACTCACTTGGATTGCTATAAAAGATGGGTTATTCAACGTCAGAGGGAATCGACGTCGATGGATACCGATCAGCCTCCAAGTCGCTCCGAATCTATGTCATCATTGAATGAACCATCCACGTCTCAGTCAACGGCAAACCAAGTTGATCTTCCTATTATGAAGATCCCAAATCGTCACGATGTATGCATTTTCTCAGCATTTGGAGCTTGCCAGAGCAACACTAATATTCATTACATCCGGCCAGACTACAAGCTCTGCTTCAAAAGAAAGTCTTCATTCCCGTCAAGACTCGATGCTGCGATGAGCATGTCACCGAAGTAGGATTGTTTAACCCAGATGCCTTGAGCCTTTTTCGTCAAGAGCAAGGAAGCTTTCAAGCTAGTGAGATCATGGACATGTTCAAGCAATTGGTCAAAGCTGCTTCAGATCATTCCGATGGTTTTGGTTCTCGACAGGTGTTTAAAACAATGTCTGATGAAGATGTCAAGGAATTAACTGGAGTCTCACGCCCTCAATTCAAAGAGATAGAAGATTGTTTGGAAGAGCTTCCTATTACTGCGCCGAAATCTTTTGCCTTGGGACTTTATTTAAACTACTTGCGAACAGGCTTGTCTATGAGAAAGCTCTCCGTTTATTTCAACCTGCCACTCACTAATGACCCTTCATCGATACATCACTCTGGTGCGACAGAAGCTGGTAACCTCATTCGTTCCTCAACACCTTGGATTGACACGATTCACTCGCGACATGATTTCTGAAAATACTACGACCCCAGCCAAGATTCTTTACGGCATCCCTTTGGACTCTGAAGATCCTCCGATTGTCGTTATATTGGATTGCACATATGGATACACTCAGAAATCTGACAACTTCCGATTTCAAAGACTCAGTTGGAGCGGATACAAGCATCGCAATCTAGCCAAACCTCTTTTCATGGTTACGACAAATGGACTTGTCATCTTGACGTTCCTTTTGAAGGAAAGAAGAACGATGCCACAGCAATGCACGAAGTCATCAATCAAAGCAAAAGCAATTTACGGTGGAAGAGGCAAATCAAACTCGTTTGGTCACAGCAGTTAGAGGCAAAATCGAAAGAGTGAATGGCCGAATGAAAAACATGTATAAGTTCCTCACTCAAGTTATTGATATCAAGGCTTTCAAGCACTACATGGATGACGTCAACATAGCTATTTCTATTCTCAATGCTTATATGCCGCGACATAACCCGGACGAGGAGGAATCAAGACAGATAGCCTATCGGATGCTTTCACTTCTACACGAGAGAAATAAGGTCCTCGACCTTGTGGATGGCGAAAATCTAACTCGACTTAGGAAGACTTGGAAAGAAATGACTGGCTCACTACCAAGTCTAGCTGATTTCCATAGACTTGATGAAAGAGAATTGCGAATGCTGGCCTGTGGATCGTATCAAATCAAAATGGCTTTGGCGTATTGGGGCGAGCAGATGGCTCATTTTCAATTGAAGTTGATCGAGAAATTGTTAGCTCTCGGACCTTGGCAGCATATGAGATCGAATGTCAAAAAACTCCCTGTTTGGTTCGAGGACGCTTCCAATCACGTCATTCTGAAAAGACGGAGTACTTTGCGTTCATCCTTCTTGATCGCTCTCGTCAAGGCATCAATCGATTTCTTGGCTGGTGGTGCCAATGCAAAAATGGCGCAAGGATGGTTGGATGTTGCAGTCACATAATGTGTATCATCTGGTATTTGGCCTTTGCCCGACATCATGGAAATCTCAAGACTCCATCTGAGTTTTTGGATCGATTTTTTGAAAGACCTGAAAATGGGGGCCAGCTTCTCACTGAAGAAGAGCAACAACTGGAAAATGATCATTCAAATGTTGAAAATGCAAGAATCGAGAACCGCAATGATCAAGAGTTGGCAGATGATCCATTATGGGACCTACCAGAGGAAGAACGAGGTCGCGTCTTTGATTAAAATATTATGTAAAGTATCATTTGTAATCATAAATTGAAATGATTTCTCCTTTGATTGATTAAATAAACTGATTTGTCTTAGAAAATGTCATGATATTTTTCAAGTCATATATTGAGTTTAGGTACAGGTTTTAGGTATCATATGCTAGCGGTTAATGAGTACTATAGCATATCCTAAAATAGTGTTTCTAAGTCTAAGATAACGTCTGTTAGGAGGCAAAAATCAATCGGCGATTTTCAACTTCAAATACCAAAATCTATATGAAGCCGATACAGCTGCCGGCTAAAATTCTACCCAAATACATAGTAGAGTATAGGCTACCTGCACACAAAGTTCCAGTCTTTCACAGTCAACGGTCATGGTCAATGGACCGTTGTACACCTTCTTTATTTTTTTCTAAAGTAAATGCTGTATACAAACCAAACAAATTTGAGCATCTACGTCATGCTATATGTTAATGAGAAACAGTGTTTGAAATTCCTTTTTTTTAATTACTGGCTAATTACAGTAACAAAATAGCGACGTTGTTATTAAAAAAATGTGTAGAAGCACATTGCTTCGGTCATAACTTCTTTGTTTTTTATGCTACAGAAACAATTAAAAAAAACAGTTGAAAGCTTAATTAATAACCTGTTATTCTACCTATTAGCATCCTTGACGTAGATGTCACAGTTTCTGAGATTTTTAACTCACACTCTAAATAATTATCTTATGAACACTTGGATGTTGAATGTAAATTTAAATATCTCCGAAATTATTAATCCTACATCAATAAACAAAAAATTTAATTAATCCCCAGTTTGTACTTTCTGTAATTGGTCTGTAACATTTTCGATAAAGTAATACTTTTCGAGATACTTGACGAAAGCCGTTTGGAAATACTTTTTTTTTTAAGCTAAAATTGCAATTTTGAAATTGTTATAAATTAAAAACTATCAATTTATGTGAAAAATTGCATAGAACCTTTTCTTCTTAAAATTTGATTCTACTTCAGCTC
The DNA here is from genome assembly GCA_936432065.2 of Rutpela maculata. Lineage (NCBI taxonomy): Eukaryota > Metazoa > Arthropoda > Insecta > Coleoptera > Cerambycidae > Rutpela > Rutpela maculata. The sequence goes on along the minus strand of OW386285.2, from coordinate 383,275,326 downwards.
CAATAAATATATATATTTTTTTAAGTGCCACCCCCTGAGAAGGGGTGGCATCCACCCCCTATAAATTAGCAAGCACCCGTATAATATAGAAACTTTTCTGTGAAGCCTTTACTATTATACTGCCAAAAATGAACGAAATCTGTTCAATATGACATTATTCCGTAGTTTTGCATATTTTTTACCTCTAGGTACTGTACTATTTGAAAATTATTGGAGATAGTGGAACTGGATGGTGATCTAGACTTTAAATAAAACTCTCTCGTGATATTTCGTGATTTTTCTAGAAAGTTCCACTGGAAATATCGAAGAGATTATAACGTTATTGTGCAAGAAACTGTTTAAAGTGGTTATATATCCATAACAACAAGAAGCAAAGCAACAAAAAAACAAACACAGGACCTACTTGTAGAATTTAGAAAAATGATGGAGAACCTGGAAATAAAACGGCAAAAGGAGAAAGAACAACAAGAAAGACAACGTCAAGAAGAAAAACAAGAGCAAGAAAGAAGGCGTCAAGAACAAAGAGGCGAATTGAGAGAAGAAGAGGAAGAGGAACAATAAAGACGCCAGGAAAAATTAAGGAAAATTTTGAGCGATCAAATGAAAATACAACAGGACGCAATCATTTCCGCCAAGGAAAAACTAAAGAGTGATGTCAAAAAAGAGATAAACAAGGTCGAAGATAAAGTAGGTATAGACAGAAGTCAGTCAAATCAAAGGAAAAATAAGTCAGGTCGGAGGAGAAGTAGAGCGCCTTAAACGACAGTTGAGAGAGAACGAAGGGCACTAGTAGCATTTATTTTTTTGATATCAATTTTATACATGTACATTAATTATAGCATATTTCTAAAGTAGTGTCATATTGATTATTATTAATAGAATCTGGACATATGTGCCTTGAATTAAATTTTATGCATTATACTAATTTTCAAAATGTAATGCGTTGGTGACGTTGTTTCAAATTTTTTGTACGTTATATTAGTATGATACAATACATATCAAGTAAAAACTTTAATTGTCAAAATTTACTTATTAAAATTAATTGATGAGGACCTGGATATTAGATATTTTACAAGCGACTACGGTGTCTTTCTGAATATATATTTTTTGTTTAATTTTCGAAATGCACTAATCTTTCAAAACAAAAAAAAGAGATATACCAGAAATGAACAATAATAACAATTTGATAAGTACCTAACCACGACCTCGCTCTCCCATAACTCAGAGCTACCGTTTACAGTATTGTTGACATCTATTTGATCATTATAATATTTTTTTACCAAATAAATGTCACAAACCACCTCCTCGAAAACTAAATCGACGTATTTCTTCTCAGAATCTTGTCTACTTCAAATTCGAAGTTATTCCAGATGGCTAGGTTTGAAATAAATACACTGTATATAAGTATTTTCCAAAATATATTGTACATGTTATGTCTCGTGCTATTCATATACACATCAAATTAAGGCAAGTCGTCATTATGTCATTAATCTTCGAAAATTTGTGTATTTACGACGTATACAAGATTCAGGCGGGTCGTAAAATCTACACTTATGGATCATAAGGAGATTTAAGCAGCCCATAAAATTTTAAGAACCCATAAAATGTTTCGTTCACACCATTAAGGAGTATATGTAATTTGGGGATTTGTTCTCGTGCTGTTTTGTTAGTTTATGTTCAAAAGTTTATTATTTAAAATACATTTTTTAAATTTGTCAATAATGATTAGAAATATGTTAATTAATGAAATGAAAATATTCTATATTTACTATAAAATAGTGTTTGCCTTAGACGCATTTCTTGATAAGCTAGAAAGCTGAAATTTGTCATGTATATAAAGTGCTCAAACTTTCAAAAAAATTTTGAAAATTAAAAGTCTCAAGATGACGGCGAATTGAATGCGATGAAATCTGATGCTTGGGAGTTTTTAGAAAATTACATAGTTTCTTTTTTTTAATTCAATTTGCTTTGAATATAATAACATTTGGTAAGAGATGGTAATTTTTAGTTGTTAAGCACTAATCCCAAGTTCATTTCTAATATTTACAAATATGAGATGCTTGTCAAGGTAACCCTAAATCGATAAATGGCAAAGTGGTACTAATAGTAAAGTCAAACTAATAAAACAAAAATATGAGGAATGAATTGTCTGGGGAATTTTTTTGTTTTAATCGAAGTCGGGATCATGTTGATTTAAACAATTTTAGAAGCAAAACGTGTTTTTATCGTTTTTTAATATCTTAGATTCTAAGTCCACTTGAAACCAAAAAAATTGGAAGTCTTCGTTATGAGCTGTAAAACAATTAGATGATCATAACTTTAATTTCGACCAAAAGAAAAGATCATCAATCGAGAACATATTATTTATTTCCCTATAAAATGGTTGTTGTTGTTTCGCAGATACTGAAGATTTCTAGCTGAAGTTTTAAAGAGTATTTTATTAGCTGTTGTAGTTGTACCTCATCCCATGTGAATAATTTACACCCTTACCAACGTGATTTCTTTTTTGATGCCACAGTCAGGATTTTAGGAATTTTCTAAATTAAATGGCAATTTAAAAGTTAAATGTTTTGTTCCTTATCTCTCTAGAAGTGTTGCACCTATTCCTAAGAATGCAACAATACATTGTCTTTTGTCCTACTAATATAACCAAAATGTCTCGAATTTGCTTTCGACAAGTTCTGTTTCTTTTTTACTTCAACTTTCATCATCGAATCTTAAAACTTATAACCACCAAATTTTAAGTTTCTACATGTCCATTACAATTTTTCACTCCAAGGGGATGTTAGCAGTGACACTTTTACAGTTTTCGATTTTTTCTTTATTAAGACCCCAAAGACTGAGACTGTGCCAAATTTCAAGTAACTACGTCATCTGGAAGTGGCCAGGATTTTTGAACATACAAACATCTATACATTCAATTTTATATGCAGGGTTACTACAAAAAAAATAGAACTTCTTTTATTAATAAAAAATAATAATGTTATGATGAATCAGTTTACATTATTTAACAAAGTAATTTTCAAAGTTTACTTTGGTAACTCACAAGTGTTGAATATGTGCTCCTTGTGTCACACGGCATACATTAAGGCAATAGTCTAGTTCATTCTAAACCAGCTGTAACATACCTACATTGAAACTTTCCGCGGAGAAACGTAAAACGTAAAAAATCCCGAAAAAGAAAAGTCACACAGTGTAAGATCGGGACTCCTTGGTGGCCACCGTTCGAGAGCGCGGTTGACCTCTGTTGCATGGCAAATGCAGCGCTGTGGAAGTGTTTCGTCCAGATATTTTCTAATAGTCAGATGCCAGTGGTGCTCCATCCCGTTGGAAGATGAAGTTTTCCTGACCTCATGCAGTTGAGGTATCAACCAAATGATCAACATTTTTTTTAATCGCAATAGACAACATCACAACACCCATTCCCTACGACAGCTGAGACTCGAACTCATGAGTGGTAGTCGTTCATGTAGGAGTGTATGTAAATGTGTTATGTTATCGTAACGTTTTGTCTTGTAAGTCGGAGTAAAGAGGTTTAAACATTAGGAATTTTTGAAAAGTTTCGTCAATGTATTGTTGCATCATTTGCACCCCCGTAAGCCTATGCAAATCTTCTATTATTATGTATCTTGGTGAATTTGTTAATAGATGCAGCAGCTTATTTTGGATGCGCTGTAACCTAAGGCACTGTGTCTGAAATAAAATTCCTTGACACACAGGCATAGGTCAACATTGGACGGAAAACTACCTTATAAGGCAGATTTTGTTATCTGCCGAGAGCTTGCTGCGTCTATTAACTCGGGGGTAAAGTTGGCTAAGGGTTGCATAGGCTTCATTTATTATTCGGGCAATATGGGGTGCAAATGAAAGTCTTGTGCCCAGTGTTAGTCCAAGGAGTTTGATAGATTTCTTTTCAGAAATTACCACGTCATTTATTAACCTCCTCACAAAATTGTGGGAGGTTACTGAAATTGGTCCAAAATCGAAAATTGAGATAACATCAAATCTTTACGTTTTGAGATCCTAGGAACGATAGCGGCGAAACTACTAAACGGACATTGACGAAACTTTGCAGGGTTTCTTTAGTGCTCCAGAAGATCTGAAAAGGTTTTGGTTGAGATCGAATTACGTTTAGTGCCAACAAGTTGTTTATTTTATGATTACTTGCAATTTGTAGTCGAACCATTGAAAAGCAGTAAAAATTTCGATATCAACGATATATCACCCTTTCGATTTGGTTCCTGTGAAAAAAATTAAAAAACAAAAAGAAATCAAATTGTTTTGTTTATGTCTATCTTTTTTTCAATTTAGTGCTCTTGGAGATTCTAGCCGCTTCCAGTAGCTGCCTATTTTTTTTTTTTAATTTGGAAAAGGTTTTAATGTTTGTGAATTTTCTGTGAAACGTGATAATTTCTTATTTAGAAAAATTCATCTTAATTTTCCATTTTTCGTAATAAGTCGTCAATCTGTCTGTGTGATATTTTATTTACAGAGTTACAGTCTGTTCGTAGTAGCTGTGAGAGTGAATAGTGGTGTCGTCGGCATAAAGGAGGAGGTTTGTGGTAGGATGAGTGAGGATGTTGGAAATGTATAAATTAAAAGGAAAAGAGAGAAGATGGAGCATGGAGCCTTGAGGACCCCCGCTGAAAGTCGATGGGGTTCGGATAGAGTATTACACCTTAAGCACTGAAGAAGGGACCGTACACCTTCGTGTAGGGTACAGAATTTAACACATTCACTTTTGGAGAATCCTTCACATGCTCCTCTGTCACTTTCGGACGTTCAGTCCCCCATATTCGCACATTGTGTTCATTCACTTTGTCACTTACATGAAAACTTGACTGGCCACTGAAAACTATCCGCTTTCAAAAACCATTTTCTCATTACATTTCAGCATTTCAAAGCAGACATTTCGACGTTACATCTTGTCATCTTCTCGTAAATGCTGAGGTAACTGCAATCTGTAAGGTGCCATTTTCAGTCGCTTGTAAAATGTTCCACAGAGTTTTTTTTTTTGAATTTGTAGTTCCAAACTCGCACGTGTTGTTGACTTTTGTAGACCTCGTTGGTAAGCAACACGAAGACGTTCCAGTTGCGGAGTTCACTTTGACAGACTCAAGCACAAACTATGATTTTTCCGCAGCATTTGCAGCCATCTTAGCTATTATGCTTGCGGAGTACTACCAATTGTCTCATCGAAACTTCTATAGTTCTTCAACTTAGCATATCGATATTACAAATAATATTCGTTTTATTAAACATTAAAAATGTCTACTTCCTTTGTAGTAACCCAGTATTGAAAACTTTTATCAGAATATGTTTAGGTTCCTAACAAATCTAGAATTATATAAGCTTTTAGTGGAGCCCCGAAAGCTGCCCACTAGTTTTTCATTTTTAATTCAACAACATAACTCCCATCGAACGAACAAACTCCACATATCGTAATTACAAATAGACTGGGGAATACAATTTAGCTCCGGCGAATACGTGTATATTTAAAGCTGGAAAATGTTTGATCTGCGAGTGGACTTTGAGATGCTCACTTATGCAAACCCGCTGAGGTTTTCAGATTTCAGTCGGAGTTTAAACGGCCTAATCGAGTTAGCCGTCCAAAAGTGACGTAGCTGTACGTCCGATGGCAAATTAAATCGTTCTTTTCTTTTACATAATTACCCCGTAACTTTGCTCTTCGCCTCACAGGTCCATCGTATGTGAATTAAAGCGAGCTCCGGCTCTCTCCTCTTGATCTAATTATTCCATCTACAGCCAGCCATTAAGCTAAAGGCTAAATAACGCGTCTTTAATCTCGCTCCAGCGCAAGAGACATTAGCAGGGCTTTCTAGACGCACCAACGGAAGCGGACCATCTTCCCTTCTTTCACTATCTGATCTCGTTTATACGACGGTTCTCTTTTAGGACTTTTACCCCTTTGGTCAAATTCAAGTTAATTATTTACGCACCGATTAATCTTAAGTCGCTGACTTTTAATTGCGGATAGCATTTTCGCTTTTTTAACAAGCCTACTTCACGTTTTAATTTGCGGCGGTTATGCTGGAGTTATTTAATGAAGTTTTCTTTTCATATAATGTGTTCCTTGTTTCAATGTAAATATTAACTATCCCATGCCAAAACTAGTTACAATAATTGCTGGGTGTTGCTGTCTGCCAATGTTAAAACATGCTGATTATTGCTGATGATTCACATAGGCTAGGTAAATTCTTGGTTGGAGATTACTCGATCTGTTTCGTATATTTACATTCAATTTAACAACCGAAAGGGGAAAGAAAATGATAATTTATGCAAAATAAAAAGCAATTACAAAAATGAACATAGAAGTTTCTATTAATCTATGCCAGATATTAACGAAAATAAAGATATAGGATATACCTAAGGATATACCTACAGGGTGATTGAGATTTTATACGAAAAACTTTAAAGAGAGATGCATCCTTCAAATTGAAATTGATACTAACAAGAAATTATAATAAAAGTCTAACATAATACAGTCTAATTGATTTAATTGAATTTTTTTCGGCGACAACGTTCCACATGAAATTTTATTGTTGATTCTTATGTGTGATGACCTCCTGAAAGAAAAAATATTTGTGCTCAAAAATACCGTGCGCGTCAAGTTATAAGCACTTTTTGATCCGCTAATCTGATGGGAATTTTAATAATACTGTCTTATTTGAAATAAAATTCTTAAAAAATATAGACCTGTCTGATATATATTGGTCAATCGCTATCTTTAAAAAAAAATAGAAAACACCAAGAACAGCCGAAAAAGTCAAAATTGAATATCTTTTCTATAAAAAGGAGTAATTTCACCAAATTTAGCAAAAATAAAACCCATTTATAGTCAAATATAATGCACCAATCCTGGACACCGTATGTCAAATAGAACGGTCAAAGATGGCTGACGAAATAAAAAATTTAATTCTTCGTCAATTATCAAGGAGGCATTTTACGTCACTTTTTTGATTGTACGTTATTTTATGTACTTTTAGGGAATAGAGTTAATTTTTTTATGATTTACAAAAAAAGTGCATTTTTACAATTTTCAAAAATGTATTTTCTTGGACCCTCCTTTTTTTCACCCAATTTTCATAGAAAAAAATGAAATATGCTATAGAAAGTCTCTTGTAACGAATTAATAAAAACTGATTAAAATTTAATAAAAAAAAATGAATCTTCATTAATTTGAAAAGGAAATTTATTAAGCATACGCATAGTAATAATAATAATATACGAATATATGATCAATAAAATCAGAACCAAGCAGTCAAAACCAGAGTGGTATTATTTTTTTATGCCAATGAACAGAATAGCATTCGTCGTTTATAAACAAATTTTTGCATAGATATTACAGACACAAGTGAAATTATGAAATCATCGCTTAGTCAAAAAAAAAAAAAAAAAGTAATTCTAGATAATAGTAAAAATAAGGATAGCTTTATAAAATTATTACGCAAAGAGTTAATAGATGATGACTTTAACGTTAAAATATGCAGAGAGGACGCCGATACTACAATCGTTAAAACTGTTATTGATTTGAAAACCGAAAACAATCAAGTTATAATAGTTGGTGAAGATATTGCCCTTTTGGTTATAATGACTCAACTAGCATGGAATCATCATAAAAAATCTAGATTAATAAAATAATTGACAAACATTATGATGTAAATAGAATTGTCTGCAATTCCACCTACTGAAGAGGTAATAGAAAAGCACTGTTTAAGAGTTTATTTTCAAGTTCAAAAATGGTTAGGTTCTGAGAAAGATCCGTAAAAATTCGGGTGGCTTAAAACTGAGAATGATCTAATGCCTGATGTTATGAGTCCTCCTAAAAATTTACTAAGTGATATTTCTTGTAAATGTAAGAAAGGTTGTAATAATAATCAGTGTAGCTGTAGAAAGCTGAATATATAATATTCTATTCTATGTGTCTATTGTAAAGGAAATAATTGTGCCAATGCTTCTTCTACCTTTTTCCTTCTATATAAGGCCTTACATGCACAGTGTTTTGGCCACAAACTCTTCTAGCTTTGATGAATCGGCTATCGATGAAGAATGCGGTGAAATTATGGGATATGACGGTAATGAAACTAATATAGTATATTTCAGTTTGTTTCGATGAAAATTGTGTGAAAAAAAAAGGAAGTTCAAAGAAAATTCATTTTTGAATATTGTAAAAATCCCCTAATAGTACATAAAATAATGTACAATCGAAAAAAAAAAGTGACGTACAATGCCTTCTTGATAAATTGACGAAGAATTAAAGGTTTTATTTCGTTCGTTCTATTTGACATATGGTGTCCGGGATTGGTGGATTATATTTGACCATAAATGAGTTTCATCTCTGCTAACTTTGGTGAAATTACTCCTTCTTATAGGAAAGATATTCAATTTTGATTTTTTCGGCTATTCTTGGTGTTTTTTATTTTTTTCCAAGTTGGCGGATTGACCAATACATATCGGATAGGTCTATATATTTTAAGAATTTTATTTAAAATAAGCCAGTTTTTTAAAGTTCCAATCCGATTACTAGTACAAGATATATTAAGCAGATAAGTTGAAAATTCGCGAAAGCGCGTCAAAAAGTGAATATAACTTTTGACTCACGAAATTTTTGAGCAAAAATATTTTATCAACGCACAGCTCAAACCCAGGGGCGTAGCGAGCCAACTTTTTTGGGGGTTATTTTTCAAATTTGCCAACTTCATAAGACTCAAAAAGCCAACTCTGTAAATAATTAAATAATAATCCCTCCAAAAAAAATTGATGAGCGGGGGGGGGGGAGAAAATCTTAAAAACAATGTTCAGTAAAAAATGTCATCTTGCATCTCAAATTTCCAACTTTTGCCTAGTCTGACAAAGTTAAGGAGGTAACGTACCCCCCCCTATACCCCTCCTTCGCTACGCCCCTGCTCAAACCGCTGGGTCTAGAAATTTTAAATTTTGAATAGAGGTTCCTCGAATGACGCAGGCATCCACTAAGAAGGGATTTTTCGAAATTCGACCCTCAAGAGGGTGAAAAAGGTGGTTGATAATTTAGGCTTTTTGGGAAACAGTCAGATCTAGATGCCTGAAATTTGGCAGAAACATTTTTTGTTGAAATCTATTAGATACGTGTAAGACAAAATTTCGATTTTCTCCTTTTGAAGGGGTCAAAGCACACACCACACCACAGATAGTAGACAACCCCCAAATCCAAAGTCAAGGCTGTGTGGAAAAACGCAGACATACATCCACACCCACCGGTGTCGTCAATACCGGGGCTGGGAGTCGAACCCAGAGCGGGGGTGGTAGATGGTTTAAACACATACGGTGCAAACGGCCGTCAGTCCGATAAAGTATATCATTTTGACACTGAAAATTATATCTATAATTAAGTCATTTTGACACGTCAGAAGATAAAATATTATTATTATGTTTCCTATATGGCGTTATATCATTTCCATTCTCTCCAATGGTTGCAAGGATTGGGAAATCTGTGAATTTTTACTTTTTTTAACGAAATGGCTAAAGAAAATAATCTAAGTATTAATGGAGAAGTTAGGGGCGAGCGTAGAGGTGACTTCAATGTGAATATCAGTCGATATTCCGTTGAAGCAACGTCGAGCGCGGTTAGTACTTGGATGGGGTCCCATCTTGGGAAATACAGCGTTCTTGTCCCACCTTCTAGCGGCTTGTATATCAGTGTATACGCGGAAGTTACGTAATTTCAGACGAGGATTACGTAGTGGATATACCATCCTTCGGAGGGGATGTAAAGCAGGCGGTCCCTTGTCTATTAAATGTTAGGCAAGTAAAAGATCCCTACTCTTCTTAAGGGAAGAGGTTCGGCAAAAATTTCCAGGTTGGGGGTAGCTCGTCTCCTGGCGTCGGTGATAGGCCCTGGTAGCGGAAATAGGCCGACGTTAAATAGTTAAAAAAAAATGGAGAAGTTGTACAACATACTGTTGTCCCAATTGTGACGGAGCCTGTTTATTCCGTTCCCTTTCATTCTTAATGCACGGCTCACAAGAAAGAGCGTTGGAGGTTCGTAAACAAATAGTCAGCTTTGTGTTAGACGATTGGAACGAATTTTTAATTATGTCCCATAACAGTGAGGGCGACAAGTACTCCACATGAGCTGAGGTATCCGTATCTCTGACATCGCGTAAGTCAGAAACGTGATATTGCAGTGACGGGATCTTCTGAGGAAATAAGGAGACACGTATTCGACGGTTTTCAAAAAGAGACCCCCCGAACAGATGAACAGGGAGAGGGATGTTTTTAAGCATGAAATTTGACACATACCCACCCATGTGCACTATTGTCGATTAAAATAATTTTTTTTTCTATGGGAAGGCGGCTTCCTTAGATGCAATGAATGTGCAGTGGGTTAGTATCTCAATGTTCTTAATTCCACGCAGACGAAGTTCCACCCGAACGAAGTCGCGGGCATCAGCTAGTCAATACATAAGAATCAACAATAAAATTTCAGGTGGAATGTTGTCGCCGAAAAAAATCAATTCAACTGCACTAAATGTGTACACAAAATTATTAGTTATGGTATTATTCAACGCTACTTAGTTTGACGACTGTAGTCTTGTTTTTAATTTTGCCGCTGTTGATTTCGGATATGTGAACTTCCATGCGGTTTTATTTAAATACAATCGACCAGAATCCAGTAATATTCAAGTAAATATTTTTCAGCACTGTGTCTGCATGGATCCATTGTACACTTGTGCGCAAAAAATTTACATTTTTTAAACATTAAATATTCAATAACTTCGAAACAAATTTTCGGGATATAAACAAGTTATTTCATTATTCGATCACAACTTAAACTAGCTATCCAACGATACGTCATATGTCATATTTATTGAATAATGAAATAATTTACAGGGTGTTCCATTTAAAATCATGTCTATATCTCGAAAACTGAGGCATGCAAAATTTTCTTCTTATCAACGGATTCTACTCAAAAAAGTGCCTTAAGAATGTGTTAATCGATTTTCCAAAAACACTCTGTAGCTAGGTAGTCGAAAAAGATAGACGATCGCGGTTTGGATTATTTGTTCCTCTAAAATCGAGCTCAGGACACCTAATATTGGTTTTTATATATTTGTCATTGTTTTAGAGAAAACCCCAAATCACATCTAATTTGGTCCACCCTGTACATGTCATCGATACTTTCAATTTCGGTAATCCTTAATGTCCGAATAATTTTCAGGGCAGCGGGTTCAAAACTTTTGGTAAATTTTAAATGAAAATATATACTATACATTTTCCTAATGACGTAAAATCTCTTAATTTTAATAGTTTCAAGAACTTATAAAAAAACACATTTTAAAATATTGTTTCTATTCAATTGATGAATTTGTAAATGCCAAAAACATGTTTTGTAACTTGGTCAACTAAAATATCTATCTATCTATCTAAGTACTCAAAAAATTGCATCCGTTTTACGCTTCATTTTTTTTTTTCGTAACAAATTCGCTAATTTCAAGAATCCGCTTTTTTGAACGTTCGTGACGTAAAGATGGTTTGCTGGAACTTAGAGGTTGGAGAAAATATTTCCTGTATTCTCGTGGCATGTATAATAAGTACGCGTCAGTGCTACGTTTCATTTTTTACAAAAAAATAGCCGACATTTGCAAAAGTTTTGCGTCAACAATTTGCTATAGAGAAGTTAACATCCTTTTAAATTAGCTTGATTAACCGCGAATTCGTACAATGTGTCGATGAACGCCCCTTTGATGTATTATCGACGTATTTTTGCAACTTTTTTTCAATTTTCGTTTATTTTACAACGTTTGGAACTTCAGTCACATTCGTCCGGTCCCATAGTACCTAGATACTTCTGTTTAGATGTTACACGTATCAGTGTTCTTAATTCACTTGCTTAGCCAAAACTAAACGAAACATATTTAATTAAAAAGTAAGTTAATTTCCATTCTAAAAACTTTGCCTTCAACGCCCGCCTGTAGCCTCTATGTTGATTATAGCAGATGATACAAATAATCCCATCCCCAATTTGGCAGGGATAGAAATTTCGTTATGGATGGCGTTTTCTGGTCACGATCCCAGCTGTCGCCACAGATTACTTGTATAGACGTGTTAACACGTTATATCTGCTTTCCTTCACCTTGTATACGCGAATGTCATCAGGCTAATGTGTTTGATATCATAGGCAGGCAATATCGTGAGACACATAAGAGATTCCCCCAAACTTTGCGGTTATTAGAGAGTTACCGAAATTTAGTTCGGAAAGAATATACGGAGTGTTTAAAAATTAGGCGTATGAAGCGTTCGTTTCTTTTTATGTGCAGAAAGGTGTATCAGAAATAATTTTGTCAAAATACATTCAGTGTTTTGCAAAAAATATAGAATTTGCTTGAGCTAATGCGAATAATGAGTGTGCAAATCTAAAAAAAAAACATGGGTTGAATCAATGACTTTTTCCAATTTTTGAGGTCGGTTAAAAATAGTTATTTATTCAACAAATGCATAAAGTGGTACTGTTTTTCCCGAATGAGATGATTGACAGGCGATTGCGGCAATCACTTAAGTGAAAAAAAAAAACTTTACACATAAGTCTTATACAATATTTTTTTCTACGACTCTCTTTAATTTCCGTATTTAAACAAATATATTTCAGAATTAACTTATACGTCATAACACAAATCTATAATTTCACGTTTCTAAATGGACGATCGCGAAAAAACTTCAATTCTTTTTAATGAACTCTTGAGAATTGTAGCGAAATAATACTTTTTTTTTACTGTTACCATGAACATATGTTTTATGCACAAAAAAAATAACGAAATAAAATACAGCTTTTTGGACAGTGGTTGATAAAGCTTTCTTCTTCAGCTTTGAGTTAATAAAAAACGATCTAAAATCCTGCAGATTGTAGTTTCGGGATCTTATATGTGGTCATATTGGTATGAAATTAATTGGAAGATTTGATTTGATTTACCAATGTACTGTAGGCCACTATTGGCAAACATACCACCGGGCTGGCTACGTCTACGCTAGGTTGGATTTGGGTCATGCTTGTTCTCAGCAGCAAGAGTCGCATAACGCATCGTACAGGAGTGTAGGAGGTGCAGGTGATTGTGAGCTACGTTGCCGCATTGTGTCGTAATAGGAAGTGTTGCTCCTCTTTTTGTGGTTTTGCTTCTTCTTCTTCGATTTATGATTCTGGCCGAGCATATATATCGTTGCATTATCTATATGGTATTCATTTTTTCCCTCGCTTTTCGTTCCTAGTATGCTTGGTCCTCTCCTAGTTAGTTTATGATCCTCTCAGTTGATCTTCTTCATGTGTAGCATGGTCTTCCTATTTTTGGTTGGTTGGTGTTCAGTACTTTCAGTATTTGGACATATCCCAGCCCTCATTGAGTGCATTTTTATCTTTTTGTAATTATTTTTCCTATTAATATTGACATTTGATTCGTTCCTATAGTCTTATTTTTAAGTGGTTGAATGTTGACGTCCCTTTCACCTTTCCTCAGACTTCTTTTGTTGACTTTTGTCGTTGTCCAACTTTTAACTCCATATGTCATCGGTTGGTAGTATGATGGCTATGTATACTCTCTTGATCGGGTCCCATGGTGGTTTATATGTGTTGAGAAACCTCCAACTCTGTTTTATTTATATTATACTTTTATATTATCGTCACTAAACACATGCTAAATGACCAGCACTAAAAGGTTGTCATTAATTTCAAAGCTAGTGTGCGAGTCTCAGGAATTATGCTGGAACTGTCAAGTACGAACTAATTATTGATGTTGACAGGTTAAGACACGTTGAATATAGCGCGTGAACTGATGATAACGTTTGCCTTTCCGCTCAAAAAAAGTTTGGTTTGAGCATTAGGCTCCTTTGGATTTCCATGTTGGGAAAATAATTAACATCTTTTACAAAAGATAGAAACCTATTGGTCACCTAAGACTGCTACATCATTTAACACAATAACATCTAATAATTGACTTAGATTTACATTCATTTTGGTACTTTAGTCCCCTGCCAAGTGTACAAAAATAGGCTCCCGTGGGCTCCTTAATGATGCAAGTGTGGTAGTAGTCTGAATCTCTTTGTTAGGCCTTGAAGAAACATAATTTCGATGTTGGCACTCTCAAAAATGATGCGCATGAGTAGTGCACGCGAAAAACAAAATGGCCGCCATCGCGAACACTTTTTCCAATTTATCTAAGTAACCATTGAGATTACGAAAAATACAAAAAATATTGCTAAATCAATTTTACACAAAAAATGTTATTATAAGTTTTTATGCAGGATTAACCATTTTCCCAGAAACTTAACTTTTAAAATTATTTCATGGCTTTATATTTATTTGTTTGAAATTATTTTTTCAAAACGTGTAAAACGGCAGCGAAAAAAGTTAAAATTACCCTCAAAGACAAATCTGTAGCCATAAATACAGATTTATCTCTTATTTCAAGATTATTGATGGCATCCAGAAGCAGACCTGACGTAGATTTGAGATACTATTTGAGCAAGTACGAGTTCTCAGCACTACCGAAGTCATTATTTGCAGTTGATGGGAGTATGCACCATTGTCTAGCTAAGTACAAACTTATGGATGCTCTTGAATCAATGCTTAAGAAAACGATGATGATCATGCTTCCACTACACCTGCAGTTTTAGAAGAAAATGAGGAGGTACAGGAAAAAGCTGCGATAATAGATGGCATGGCGCTTCTGCACACCTACCACATACCTGGCACAGTGAAGACATGCCGTGACCTCGGTTTAGCTTCAGCAAATAAATCGGGCAAAAATTCAGCAATTACAGTGAGGTCCATGTTGTTTTCGACTCTTATAAAGAAAACTCGTTGAAGAAAGCCATGAGAGTGATTAGGCAAAAAGGCTCAGATCCAATCCAGTACAAAATCGGACCAGAAACGAAAATTGGAAGTATAGCAATGAATAAATTCTTGTCCCACGATAAGACAAAGGATGAACTGACAGAGTTCCTTTCCAGTCAGATTCTTCAATTTGGCGTGACCAATAACAAAAGGTTTGTAATCAGTTGGAGGGACAAAGCAGCTTCATCACATGGCGATGATGTATCCAGTCTTTCAAGTACGCAGGAGGAGGCGGGCACAAAGATCATATTACATGCAGTATATTTAGCACAGAAAGCAATTAAAACTACTCATTTATTCTCCCCCGATACTGATGTCCTAATTTTGGCACTAAGACGATATCCCCAACTTTCGAAAGAGTTTGCATTTTTCTTTGGCCATGGCATGAAAAGGTTTGTTCAGCTAGGTTCAATTTACAGAGCACTTGCACTCTGCACTTCCTGGATTACACCCACTTTCAGGAGCAGATGTAACAGGATCATTTTCTGGCAATGGTAAAATAAAGTGGTGGAAAACTTTTAATTCTGCAAGTGATAAGCTGCTAGAAGCTTTGGCTACATAGGGGACTACACTGTCTCTCACAGAAGATGTCAGGGCTAACTTGGAAGCGTTCATTTGTCAGCGTTATATCCACAAAATAACACTGACCGACATAGGAGCTGTGAGATGGTTGTTGTTCACCCAGAAACAATGTCAAGATGAGAACCTTCCTCCAACAAGATCTGCACTGGATCCGGCTTTGCTAAGGCCCACCTTCAGTGATTTGAGTGGAATCAGGACCTCATTCAGCATCCCAATAACCCACCACTCTCAGATTTT
This sequence comes from Rutpela maculata, assembly GCA_936432065.2. Lineage (NCBI taxonomy): Eukaryota > Metazoa > Arthropoda > Insecta > Coleoptera > Cerambycidae > Rutpela > Rutpela maculata. The sequence goes on along the minus strand of OW386285.2, from coordinate 383,259,623 downwards.
GGATGGAAGAAAGTAGGGAGCACATACGAGCCAGTTGCTTGTACCAAACCTTATCCCAGAGCTTATCTTGGAACTTTGTCGCTGCTCATGTTCCCAAAGGCGTTGCTCTCCTCCATGTACGTGTCAGTCGAATGGACTCCGGTGTACCGAAATGTGTAAGTGCGAAGGTAATTTCGACCGATGTGATAATGTGCGAGCAAGGCGATGATGAAGATTTGGAGCTAACTGAGATTTGCATTGAAAGTGACGTTGATTTTAATTAAAAATGCCATTGTAGAAATGAAAAGTATAGCTTGTCTGTACTTTGTCTATATAAATCTGTAAGTTTCTTCATTAAACGTAATTTTTTTTTTCCCTTTTCTGGCCTTGGATGGGTTCCATCAGCCAGCTGCACAGATGGGGGAAAGAGAAGGAAGTAAAAAGGAAAAGTTAAAATTATATAGGTACTTTTTCTTTCAATTTCTATGTAAAACGTATACTGTAAAACATAGGGGAGATGGGGGTATTTGTTAATTTATTTATGTTTGTAATGTTTTAGTTATAATTATTGTTTCCAGTGGCCCGAAAAATAGTGTCAAATTTGTTAATATGCACTGGCAAATCTCTCATCATTAGACCTATTAATTTTTATTATTGAAAACTATAAAACGAAACTTTTTGAGAGAACCGTTAGTTCTACATAAAAAATTGTAATAACCTTTTCTCTGTATACTTAATTGATTTAGCAATATTTTTTATATAAATTTTTTTTCGTAATCTCAATGGTTACTTAGATAAATGGGAAAAAGTGTTTGCTATGGCGGCCATTTTGTTTTTCGCGCGCAGCACTCAAACGCACCATTTTTGAGAGTGCCAACGTCGAAAGTATGTTTCTCCAAGGTCAAACAAAGAGATTGGGACCACTACCACACTTGCATCATCAAAGATCCCATGGATGTACATTTGATAGGGGACTACTTGTGGAATCTGTTTATAATGAATAAATTGCATGATTGTTAGACCAATTTTTATTGGGAGAGCTAAGGTTGAGTCCCTGTTTCTATGGTAATACAAACTGCTGCTGAAAGTTTAAATGGTGAGCTTTCGAAGCATGGTGTAGCGGATTTATAAGTTCTCAGCAACAACACAGGTTGAAGTAGTCTGTTTTGTTGCGAATATAGTCCGGTACTGGTATTCGTAGATCTTTCATGGCGTTGCGCGTTGTTTCGTTCTCTCCTTCTCTCTGATGCCTTAATGCTCCATTTAGTTCGTTCGTTTCTACATTCTGTAATAGATCCATTGTTTTTGTGTTTTTTGGGAAGATATTATTCTTCTGAAAGATATTTGTATCGCTTGTATGACTGCTGATGTGCTGAAAAAAATCAGTGTTGGCATGATATTTTAATAGAGCGCAATAGATTAAGTTAGTTTGGGTTTAATTTAAATTCAATATTAAATTGTTGCTAATAATTGCTTCGCAGACTTTACTTCAAAGTTGACATAAGAAAAATAATGTATTGTCTCGCTATTCTTTGAGAATGTATTGCCTAATCATAATGTATGTACCACTAAGACTCTTTACGGGTTCATGTGCAGTTAATATAAACACCTCAGAGTTTATCTACCTATGCAATTTATTAGACGCTCTTTCTATAGGAACTAATATCTCTGAACTAGAATTATGGGTTTGTTATTAATGCAAATTAAATGTTTAAAAAACTTTTCCTTTACCGTCTGTCTCCTCTTTTTCAGGTATTTGCAATGATTTCTTTCCTGCCTTTGTTCTTGCCAGAAGGTAGACGATGTCATTGTGCTACACTATCATTTACTGCGTTAAGAGACACTGTGGAAGCACTGTGTTAAACACTAACAATTCTTCTAAAATTACTGAAAATATTCCATATTTCAAAGTTTTCGAAAGGAGCGAAAAATTCTGAGTTGAGAACATGTAGCATATTCTATCCTCAAACCCAGCCATTTAGAGATATTTGACATTTTATAAAAAAATTTGACAGATGTTGCATCTGTCAAACTTTTGCGGTTTGCAATAACCTTTATAACTTTTTTCGCATAAATGATGCATTTTGGAATGTAGAAGACCATAAGGTGAGCCTGCAGTTTAAATTCAATAATAATATGCCAAGTCAAGTTTTGTCAACTTCAATTCGCGAAAAAACGCGAAAATACCCTGTATTTTTTTATATTAAATTATGTAAAATTAAGTTCCCCTTTTTCCCATATAAATATTTAAGGGGTTTAACTTAAGACTTTTTGAATTATTTGAGATTTTCTTAGAAATTCAAGAATTCTTATTAGTAACTGTATCACATTATCCATGATTAGAAACAATACTAATGTCAGTCATTCTCTAATGTCAAAAAATGCAACCGCGTTTAAATTATACCCACAAAGACTTTCTAAATTTGTTTATTATTTATGGAGAATGTAATAAAGTAATATCAAGAACACATTAATAAACATACGTACTTTTCTTCACAGCTTCAAAATGCTAGTAAAAAAGCCTACTTTGTTTGTTTGCTTACCATTTAATTTAACTGTTTGAATAAGATAAGTAGACAAGTATACTACTACCATAGTATATCTTTGGAAATAGTTTTATGTCATAAATAGATAGTAATGTGTAATGTAATATATCTGTGGGCAAAGTAAAATTGGTATAATAAGTAAAAGTTTGGGGTAAACATTTTAAAGAAACTATTAAATTTCAATTAAGCGTAATCCTGCTGAAAAAGCTGTCGGCAGGATACTTTGTAGATACGTATTACTTCGGAATAAAGCTGCGAAATTTGCCTATAAAATTTATTGTGCACTTAAAAACGCGATTTCACTAGTTTACGAGCACTTTTACACGTTAGTTATAGATATTCTAGTTGTAAATAACTTGAATAACGTCAACAAATTTATGGATTGTCATATAAATACGAACAGGAATACATTTATTTCAATGCAAAGCAAGTAAATCTCTAGTATGACCCATATATAAACTTTGGGAAGGGCCCATAAAGCATTCGTACAGGTCGTAACAAATAAATAAAATCAGAAAATCAAAACAGTCTGTTTTGCATACGACGTGATGTAAATGTTGCTGACAGAGGTAACATTTTACAATATTAATAACAAAAGACGAAATGATTTTATGATTATTTCAGAATCAGAATCTGGTATAAATATTATCTAAAGACATCGATCTGTATGATTTTCATTGATTGTATGATTGTTACTGACAATAATCTAATTCGTCTCACTTAATTTTTAATGCTTAAAAATATGGTAATTTTTAGGTATAAAAAATTAAGTTACACCAAATGTTTGCGAAAATTCGTTCATCTCGTTTATTTTTAATAACCGTGCTCGCTACCGCTGAGTAGGACGATTCTTTTTGACGGAAAATTAAAGGAAAATAGTGAAGTGTGATATATTGTTGAAATCAGAATAACATCTACTTTTAAAATTTGATATGTTGAAAAATAGGAAAATCTATACGACAAAAGGGTACTAAGCGTCATACTATCTGTATCAAAATCTGTTCAGCGCATATGCGGTACCAGTATTACTCTTCTGTCAAATTTCATCAACTCGGTTCTCTAGTTTCGGCGCGTATACACATATACATAAGTACATACATACACGCAGATATTTCTAAAAACCACTTTTTCATGTTCCTGAAACCTCAAAACGTAAAGATCTTGTCTTATCTTAATGTTCGATTTTGGACCAATTGCAGTAATCTCATTTTTATGGGTTAGAAGGTTAAAAATGCACCTTTTTTGTCCAAATTTAAACAACTGTGACTTTGTCTGGATACCAAATACGAAATTGAAGATAAAATTAGCTTTTTTATATCTAAAGATTTACAACTTTAACCACTTATTTTTTAAGGCAAAGAACTGAAAATTTAGTAAAATTGTAGTGATTTTTAAATACCCGTAGAGTTCAGACAGTCAATCTGCATCTAAATGGTTATTAAAGAAGCTACGCCATAGTAAAGATAAATGAATGCGGTATTGTTCCATTTGAAAGATTAAATAATTTAATCAACGTTTTATTTGTTTAAAGATAATGTTTGAAACAATAAAACAATATTAAAAAACACAATTTTTCTCAAAAAAAAATTTTTTTAATCTAAATTAAGAATTATTAGTAGTTACATTATTGGACTTGAAAATGAATTACTTTTAATTACTATGTAGAAAAAGGCAATTGCATTTTAGTTTTATTAGATCGATCTACTGAATTCTCTGAACCTACAATTTCTGTATTGTTAGGTACTATTTTAAACTTTGCAACTAAAGGTAAGAAGTATCCATTCAATAAAAAATAAAAATGTAATTAAAATATCAATTTTAAAACTTTGTGCTTCTCGGACAACCCAGATGTAGATTGTCAGAGAAGTATAAAGATTAAAAATTAATTAGATTTTTATTTTTGATTGAATATGTGTGTGATTTGTAAATAAATCCATTTACAGTTTTTTAATTCGTAGTAATGTATATTATCAAAAGAATGCAGACTGAAAATTAATATTTTCAAAGTTAGATTTTTGTTTTTTATTTTTCCTGTGTTACTCTTCTGCTGTTTGCAAAATTCTGTAAAAATATTTTATATAACCCACTACGAGGAAAACTAGCTTGTAATAACTTCAGCTCGAGCGACTTAGTAATCGTAACTTTGAAATATCAACTGTTTTTTATAACCAGATATATTGTACATTTTTAATATTGATAGTATTATAAATGCATTTTGATGTAGATTCATGATACTATGACTAAAGAAGTCATAGTATCATGGTGCATATTATACATATTCTGAAATGACATGTTTTTTTTATTTCAGGTAAGACACGATTTTATGGCAGAATAATGTGGTGGTGAGTATTAAAAATATTACTATATACTAAATTCAATATTCAATAGAACATACAAAAAACATAAAATATCTAGATCTAATTGAAAGATTAAGTAATTACACAGCAGAGCTGGGTAATTCCTTTTGAAAAAGTAATTAGCAATTATAATTCCTTTTTTTTTCGTGTAATTGTAATGAAGTACTTTTTTTTATTAAAGTAATTTGGAATTATAATTTCAGGAAAATTGTTATAGGAATTGTAATTTGCAATTATATTATTTGAACTATCTAATTACAAATTACTTCTAAACCTACATTAATTATTTATTAATATTAAACATTACATTACCTACCTTCATTAAAGCAGAATTTTACAGTTTGCATAGTTTAAAATGAATCTGAAAAGCTCAAAAAAGTTACTGACTAGAAACGAGTTTTTGCCGTGGTTCGCTGCACATTTATGTTTTTTATTGTTAAGTACACAAACTTTTGTATTTTTGTTCAATAAACTTTTAAAAACTAAATGTGTTGTTTACTGTTTATTATTATATCATTCTTTTTATTATTAGTCATTGTTATTAAGCTGCCTTTTCTATATATTTATTTAATTTTTCCTGATTAATCTTAAGGTCAAACATTCTAATAACGATTTTAATAAATATTAAAACGCGATATTACACAACACTTTTAATTAAAATTTTTAACTCACCTTTTTGTCTGTTTGGTCACTATAATTTACTTTATCATAAAAGTAATTAGAAAAGTAATTGCTAAATCCATTTTTCATGTAATTGTAATTAAATGAATATAATTCCTTTTTTAAAGACGTACTTTGTAAATGTAATTAGTTCCTTTTTGAAAAAAGTAATTTGTCATTGTAATTAGTTCCTTTTTTAAAAAGTAATTTGTAATTTTAGGCACGGATTTAGAAAATTCTTGAGGGGGGGGCGCATATTTAAACTAAATATATAGCATTTTGAACTTTTTATTAAAAAACCTATATCTACAAATCTTAACTTTATAAATTACTGGCTCGGGGGGGGGCGCCCCCTGCTTCCCCCATATAAATCCGCGCCTGGTAATTGTAATTATCTTTCAGTTACAAGTAATTACCCAGCTCTGGTACACAGGCCCATCTCCATTAGCTCCATCACCCACCAATTTTTAGTAAATCGCGAAAATAACCTAAATTATGAGTTTTTTTTAGGTTATTTTCACGACTTACAAGAAAATGATGGGTGATGGAGCAATTCTGATTCGTTTTCAGCACACCAAAAAACATACGGTATGGTACAGTTGTGGACAGTAAATATGAGGCAGCTCTTGAATCCTATTTTTGTGATATTTTAGTGTTGTAAGAGGAGCTTTGCCTTAGCGGCATGCAGCGTTAACGCCCAGGTTGACACCAGATGTCTTGCAAGGGGTCACTTTTGCTCGTCTTCAGTTCAGGTTTGTTTATTATCACAGCGAACACCTGAACATTCTAAAGGGAAATGTTACCTCATTGTAAATAAAAGCCCACTTTAAATTGTACAAATTTTGGTGCCTTATATTCACTGTCCACAACTGTACCTCACCTTTCAACTACAAGACTTTTTTTGTGGGCCTGTGTTATGGATTAATAATACGGGGTAGCATTTGCCAAACTAATTTATCAATTATAAAAACAATACCTACAGAAACATTTCTTAAAAATTATATTAAAAACCTTTCTCTACTGAACTATTCTTTAAAGAATCGAATATTTTAAATTTTAATGCATTATGTATATTATATCAGTTTGATTTTACGAGAAAAACATCTAAACTTAAATACTTAATAAATCATATCACTCCACAAAATCAACATGAGATAAAAACAGTCAAATACCAAAGACAACGTAACTGCATTCGGTAAATTTATAGATTATGTAGGAATAAAGTTATATAATATACTACCGCTGCATATTAGACAAGTTACCTGTTATAAAAAATTTAAATTGAGTACAGATTTACTTGCCTTATATTGATTGATTGATTTACCAACGTGCGGTAGGCATTGCTGCCCTCCCAGGCCTACTACGTCCACGCTGGGTTGGATTAGGGCCATGTTTGTTGCCATCAACGAGAGGAAGGTGAGATGCGAGGTGTAGGTATTTGGGAGAAGCGTTGCCGCATTGTGTCGTGAGGGAGTGTTTAAACTTCCTTTTTTGTGTTTTTGATTCTGGGCTTCTGCCTATTCTGAGTCTTCTTGTGAAATATGTTGCCGCGTTGTGTCGTGCTATGGAGTGTTTATGCTCCTCTTTTTGTGTTTCCGCTTCTTCGAATTTTCTTTTTCTGGGTCTTCTGATTCCTTGGTTTCCGATTGTGGTAGAGTATATATCGCTGCGATTTCTTTGTGGTGTTCATTTTTCTATCCTGATCCTCTCAATTGTTGTTTTCCACTATAGCATGGTCTCCCTATTTTTAGTTTGTTGTTATTCGGTACTTCCGCTTTCCTCAGTAGATGTGTTGGGTCCCTTCCTTGGATATGTACTTCATTGCGTACATTTCTATCTTTTTTTTAATTGTCTTTCCTCCTCATAGTGTTGATGTTTTATGTCGCTGTTTTCGACTTGTTGTTTTTGCGAGTAGTTGGACGATGTTCTTTTCTGCTCTTCTCAAAAATTTCTCCTGTTGCTTTTGTTGTTGCCGCGTTTTTGACTCCATATGTCATGGTTGTTCGTATGACGGCTATGTACATGCAATTGGTAAGGTCCCATGATAGTTTATTTTTCTTAATGGACGGTATGATTGCCCTTGTGACCCTGTATGCCGTTTTGATTCTCTCCTTTATCGTTTCTCTTCATTCCAGTTGGTTTGCCAGGTTTGTTCTTAGGTACTTCAATTTGTTCGTTGTTCTTAGGGAGTATTCATCCATTTTGTGTTCCTCTCCTTTGTTGACGGGTGTCGCTCCATTATTAGGCTTTTATTGAAGTTTATTTTCAGTCCAGATGTGTTCCGATGCGGTTTCATGTTTTCTAGGCAGTTGAGTATGTGTTGTTCTTCTTCTGCGGCGATTAGGAGATCATCGGCGTATTTTCATGTTATTAAAAAATTAAATTATTTTATTAAAAATACTGCGGTACAAATTCATGTTTGTAATATAATTTAAAAAGATTTATTGTCAACATTTATCGTGATTTAAGAAAAGAAAACCTTGCTTGTTAATATTATTAAATAAAATAAATTTTTAAATATACCTTAAACACAACACGAGCTTTTTCAGAGTTTAGGTGCTCTTAGGTGATATATTATTTTTACTACAATTTTATGAATTTTAAAAATAATCTGGATATAAATGTATTATTATTATTATTATTATATATTTTTAATTACATTTTTCATGGATTACCAGAATACTTGCTTACCTTGGCCTAACCTAGAAAATATGAATTTTCTGATCTCGCATAGAAAATAAAATTATGGGACATCCCAATTTTAGAAAATTACACTCCTTAAAAAAGTGATAGGAACAATTTTGCAAAAAAATAAAAAACACAACCAGAGCTTTTCCACATTATTGTGGAAATAAAAATTTCCCAAAAGACTCTTCTCTATGCGGACGCAAACTTAAATTTTGCTCTGGTAAAAATGTGTAAAAATGTGTTTATTTTTATACGAAAATTCGATGAAAAAAAGTTAAAGGTAGTTTTTCATAGTAAATTTTTTCACCTTTGAGGTTTTAAACTCTAGGTTTTTAAAGGTATTTTTGATTTGTCTAACCAAATATTTTTTTGTTAATTTTAACCATTTTTTGAATCTAAAATTGATTTTTTAAACTCAAAAAGTATTATATCTCCGCTTCCAGTTGACAAAAGGATGCTCGTAATTTTTGAAACTGTAGCTTTTTCCGCACTTTTTAACCATGTTACAACATCGATTGCCCTAACATCTTGAATATGTTAAATTTTCATGCCCCCTCATTTGTTCTCTCCCTTATTTTTTTATGTGTAACACTTACATGTCTATTGAAGGACAGCTTGATATATTTTACTCGAGTATTTCAAGTATTAAGTATATCTTTTCGTAGTAATCTGTAATTTTATTTTGATATTCTTTTAATCTGTTAGTGTATTATGCATGTATATAATCTGTTCGTTTTCCTGTTTGTCTGTTCGTATTTTATTTACCATTAGGTATAAATTATTGTATTGTGTTTTTTTCCCACCCCGTAATTGGTTTTTACTGTGGGGTGGTGTAACTATATAAATAAAATAAATAAATAAAATAAAATAAAAAACATTTTAGTTTTGTAAAAAAATCACAAAAATACATAAACAAGTAAAAAACATAAAAATATAAAAATTGATCAAAATAGAAAAGAAAAAAATCGTTATCAATCAAAAGTACCTTGAAAAAATGATTCTCTAGGACTTGATGTATGGCATAATTTTATAAGACCGCAAAGTTTTAAACAATTTATGGTTTGTGGCCGTTTAAACAAATAAAATATTTTGTAAAAAATTTAGTTGTTAACGTCCATAATGAGCATATTTTTTCAGAATTTGATCTAAATCGATACATTTTTTTTTAATTAGGTTAGAGGTTTTGTATATCTAGATCTGTACGATATTTTATAGCGAACAATCTACATTTTTAATTTTTGCAATACGACTGGAGATATTTGCAAAAAACCAAGAAGAAACGTTGTTTTACGTTTTCAATTGTTTTTTAAATGAAAAAATTCATACTTCCTCAAGTTATAGCATGTATATGTGTATAGTACCTAGTTATAAAAGTAAATAATATAATATCATGATAGTAACTGTCTCCTGTTGTTATGTGTAATTTATTATGAAATGTAAAATGTTTAACTCAATTAATAAAGTTGTTAATATAAATAAAATAAATAGAGCTTAATTAAAACAGAATCACAAAACTTCCAATTCCAGTAAAAAAAACCGCTGCCCAAGGGATCACTACTTCCACATCCAGATTTTTTATCCAAGTCACTCACAACGAAAAAATTTTCTATGTGGAAATAATTGTTTATGGAACTTTAATAATATAATTTTTGAAATCCTCTACCCCAAAAACCCATAAAACGATACCCCACATCGGTAGCGGGGTGGGGGTGGTGATAGGGGGTGGTAGTGGGGGTGGATGAAGTAAAAAAACATTATGAGGTTTCTGGTTCTTGTACACACACACTAAATCACATTTTTTTTCATCCTCTTTAATAATGGGGTCGGGGTGGTAATGGGGGTGGCTAATGCCAATATTTTTCTTTGGACCTTAGCTTCTCTTGTATATACTAAATACCAATTTTATGGACTCTTACCTGCTTGATTTACCTATTTTCCCCAAATTTACCCCCATTTACCCCCCAACCCTTCGACGGAACAAAATGAAAATATAATCTAGTTCTAGATCTCGTTAAAGTACATATGTGTACTCAAACGGTTCCAGAGTAAACGTGGGCACAAAAAAAAGTTACAGACAGACAGACAGAAATTTTTTTTTCGCTCAAACTTAAAATCTCGACGTTTCGTGACATTCTAAGCCTATTTGAACAATAAAAATTTTTTAAATTTTTTTGTCGTTACTATACTACCACTGGATGTGGAAGTAAAATTCCTCCTCAGACAGTTTATTTCGATTTTTGGCTTTATTTTTACTCCACTATAAGCTCTCGAATGGGTCAAGAAAAGCGTGGTTAAATGTGTTTTCGAATACTTTTTTTGCACAAAATATCAAAGTTTACAGTTTTCAATTCGATGCACGGTATATAAAAAAGGAAAGCGTAAAACAGAAAAATGTCCCAAACTTCGTAAAGATGCTGAACACCGGCAATGGGGTGAACGTTTTCGATGAAATTAAAACTCGACACAGGAGTAATTTCTTAAGCCTAGAAGAACGACTCCAGCTTTGGCTCTGAAGACAGCACAGTACAGCCTTTATCCTTCACATTATCCACCCTTTAACGCACCGCAACAATGCAACGGAAGCGCGAGGAAGTGCATTGTGTCCGATACGGTGTTCTTTTGTTTCGGACCAAGAAGCGACCAGGCGTGACTCGCTGTGTTCCCAAGAACTCGAGGAAATTGCCTCAAATGTAGCTGATACACAAAGGAGCGATGCTAATTAAAATTAAAATCCCCACCGCTCACTAATAACGTGAACCTTTATGGATTACGACGGGTCCGCCAACCTTGCTACCGAAGTCAGTTTTACAACTCGAGAACTTTCAGCGAGACTCCTTGTTCGTCTTTATTTTTATTTTAAGTTTCTATCAGGTTCATAAATAGATAAACAGGGTGCTTGTTCTTGTAATAAATAAGTTTGAAGATGCTTTCTGATAGTAAATTTTGACAATGTATTTTTTTTCATATTTTGAAGTTATATTGTAATTTATAGATCAGTTTTATAGTTCAGAGGTAAAAAATATACAAAATTTCGGAATAATTTCATATTATGTAATGATAATTTTTTTTTATGGGTTATTACTGTAGTAAAAGGTATTGTCTTTAGTTTTTATATGGTCCGGATACTTGCTCATACCCTCAAGTGGTGAAAACCACCCTAAATTTAAATATTCAATATTTCAAAAAGTATTACTAATTTACTTTTCAAACGTAGGATAGTTATGTTTTTGGGGTCGCTGATTACGAAAATTAAAATTAAAAAAAATCAAAATGGCGGATGGAATTTTTTTCTAAAACAAGTGTTTTAAACAGGCAAAAAAAATTGAGCATCTAGGTGATGCTATTTATTAACAAAAAACAGAATTTTTGAAAAAAAAAAATTACTGAGCAATTACAACAACAAAATGGCGACATTTTGTTAAGAGAATGTGAAAACGCACATTGAATCGGTCATAACTTATTTATTTTTTATTATGTAGAAACAGACAAAAATTCATTTTAAAGGTTGATTACAATTATATTTTTAGACTTATTTGGTGTTAAAAATAAAAAAAATTCCTATTTCTACGAGACAATAATACAAACATAATAATCGTTATTCTACTTTGACTGTCATATTTTATTAACAAGAAATACCTACTTAGTTTTTTGTTAACTTTTTTCTATAATTCTCCCTTTGTGTAATTAATGGAACCATCGGCATTGATTAGGCCCTAATACACGCTAGAACTATGTTCTTGTGATGGGTGGTCTATAAGAGCTGCAGCTAATAATAAGAGCATCCCCTTTATGCCGCTCCTTCTTGTGCTGTCAAGGATAATCATAATAGCATTAGACGAATGAGTCCGTCGTGGTTAATCGGCGCTGACTTACTAATTACCGTTCTAGACACAATGGAAGAACACCAGAAATACATCGAATAGAACTAAAGGGATTTGAAAGACCGACGGACCCTGTTGTTATGTCGAAAAATAATCTAGTGGCTTTTGGCATATAATATCGATCTCTTGTTTACTTCTAGATATCTAAATAATATATATCATCCTATACGTGATTATTGTCGAATTCATTTTTAGTAATAAATGTTGTAAACATCCAGATAATATTTATATAATAAATGTTCAAAAAGAAACGTCAAGTTACCTACCTATGCAAATGACTAGTTACCATTAAGTTGGTCATATTAAGTTATAATTTTCCTGTCATAACGCGAGTTAATACAATTTTATTAAAACAGAGCATTTATTTTTAATAGACATACTATAAAATTGTTACATGAGATGCTCAAAGAGTCTACTACCTTGCTTTTTAACGAAATCAAAGTGGTATAAGAGATAAACGGCTGAATTGCAAACATATCCTGTAACTATTTATTAATTCAAATTGCGATATATCCGACAAAATTCATAAAGTTTTGAAAATTGATGAAAATAATCAGGACAGCATATGTAATAATAAACCGAAAAGTTCCCACCCCTAAATTGTGTGCTTCATCCCCTACGACATAGTATTCACCCCAATTTTCGCTTTTTTAAAATTATCCATGAAATGGTGCATATTACGACAAAAATACCTATGTACAAAAGTGTTCTACAGGAAGTTCTCTACAAAAAAGGTTTTTAGACCATTTCTCCTCAAACGAATAGTACGTTGGTAAATCAGGGCCGTAATTAGCGCAAGTCATATAATTCGTTATCTATTTACCATCACCGAAATGTTCGGTGGGAGAGCGATTTATTTTAGCTTTATACAACTGTACCTCGGCAGAAAAAAGTCTAGATGAATACAGATTTATGTCTTTTAACAGACTAGTTGGTAAAGCCAGCAACACTGTTATGTTGTCAAACCTTCCACCAACTTCTGCTGCCGCTCGGCAACACTGTTATCGAGTTTTTCACCAAATTCAAACATGGAAAAACGTGACGCTCAAAGCTACCGATTGGGGGTGGAAAAAAGTTGGCGGTATATTAATCCCAATAATGATTAGAAAAGGACCAGCTCCCGAATCTGTTTTAACGCTTATTTCATGTTCATGTAAATTAAGGTGCGAATACAGGTGTAGTTGCAGAAGAGCAGGCTTGCGTTGCTCTACAATGTGTTATCATTGCCATGGACAATCATGCTTGAATGTTGAATCTGTGGAAGACGACCAAGATTTATAATTAACATTTGATAATTAGTGGATTAGGCCTACAGGGGATACCACTTTAAAAAAACGCACCAAGTACTTTACCTCTAGGGTGGTGTGGAAATAAGTACAACACGGTCTTTTTATAGAGGTGAGGGGGTGGAAGTTGTATATTTATTAAAATTGTAAATAAATTTTAGTGCCTACTGCTATTTTAAGCGTTAAACGTTAAACTTTAAGGTAGATCGTACTGTAGAGAGTGCTAGTCGGAACCAATCCTTATGTTTGCGCCATATTTCCCACGTTATTATTAATTTTAGGAAACAATTTTGTATATAGGTATTTTTGTCGAAAATTACACCGTTGCCGAGATAATCTAGAAAAACTCAAAATGGGGGTAGAAAGGACGTCCTGGGGGATGAAGCACACTATTTAGGGATGGGAACTTTTTGGTTTAGTAATCCTTATGCTATTCCCAACATACCCACCAATTTTCAAATCTTTATGAATTTTGTCGGAATAAAAACGTAATATTCCTGAACTAATATTGTTTAGCCTCTAATGGGTCGCGTGCGCGTGACGTCACAGATCTCAGATCTTGGGAAAAACGAACTGAAATATTTTAACTGTCAAATGGCAACTAATTGAACTTTTCGTAATATTATTGAAAGACTGCAACTGATTTCAAACAATTCAAAGGAATGATTTTACAAGAATCTTCCAAGGATTTTCTTAGTGGTACGTTGTTGCATATTAATGCAAGAGTTTGATTTTTAACGTGGGTTTAAGTTATAGGAAAAACTGCCATATTACGAGACCATGATGGTACATCCAGTTGAGAGGTTAAAATCCATATGTAAAACTGAAAGTGCTTATGGTAATAATAACTCCTGCTCAAACAAGCAATAAACAATTCTTGGTAAAGAAAATTAACATTTTATATTGGTTTGTCAGTATTTTTAATAATTATTTCTTGTTTAGATTTTAGTTGGGCGAAGTTGTCGATCTGTACCGAGGGGAGAAAAGTGCAATGGCAGAAATTGTTTTAAATAAGGTACACTCCAAGAGGAAAATTTGGAGGCTTAATAAATATGTTTTATAAAGTACATAAATTAAGAAAGGAAATTCCAAAGTACCTACTGTTGTCAACAAGTGATGCAATGTGCCTTTTTAAAGTATATCGTGTAGTGTTTAAAAACTCAATGTTGGACTGTTGAACATTGAAAAAAGTATAAAATTAAAACTTTGAAGTGGTCTAAGGTCAATGAACACATAAACAAGGTCTGAATGGGCTATGAAAGCGTTGAATTGTAGCTATAGAATTCCTTTGAGTTATATATAAACCATAAATGTTACTTATTGCTTAAATAGATATTAATATAAAGTACAGTTATGTTATGGTACAATCATTTATTTTTTGTTACAATACAACAAACCTGTATATCTCATAACTGTCTTGTCGATTCTTCTTATGGACCTTGGATAATAAATAATTTATTTAGTTAAAGATATTTTGTTTCACTTTCAGTTACACGGATGTACCATTGACTATTTCAATTTATTGCTAACAATATAATATAGTACCTAGTAGGAGTGATAAATAAAACATAAAAACGGAATATTTAATAATATGAACAAATGACCTACATAAAATTACAGGGTGTCCCAGAGTTGAGTTGTATGGGAATCAGCTGACAATCTCAGCACTGAAGCTCCCAAATAAAAATACAAAGAGTTTGGACTGTAATATAAGCTAAGGAAAAAAACGAGTGACATAAACTCACCCAAAAATCTGCGGTGCGGTGAATGCCGGCCGGCTATTGATGTCGCTGGACCTCCACAATAGGGCGATAACCACTTTTAAGTTCAGTTTTAATAGATAGCGTTAAATCGATTATTACTAACTAACACTATGATCCAATTGATTGATTGCATGAATCGTTTCACACACACTTCCCAAGCAGTTGTGTCTTGCGGCAGGTTCTTTATGTCACAAAAAAGACGCGACAGATAAAAAGTATTTAAAAACTCTACTTGGGAATAAGATATATGTTCAAAGCGAATTCCATAGGCAACTCACAATACAATATATATACAAGTAACAATAATAGCAATAATAATATTAAAAAGCAATAATAAATAATTCAAATATAATTAATATAATAAATACGAAACATGAGTTCCCGGAACCGGGAAAAATAAAAAAATAATGTGATTCCCAAGTTCATATTGGGCCCATATAACCCAACTTACCTTAGTCCAAAAATACATCCCCGAGGAAGTACATCCTCTTAAAGTGAGACAGAAAATTTTTTTTTTCCAATAACTTCCGTTATATAGTACATAACATTTTCAAATTTTGATGGGATCTATAAGTACTCTATGTAAACTTGGTAACAACCAAATATCTTGTTTCTCAATTTTTTTTCATAATAATTAATACTTGACTGGCTGTAATTTTTTAATCATCCTGTAAAATTACGGAATACTTGAACATTTTTACACAGCACTGAAAGGGCTGCAAAAAAGTTACTCTTAAAATTTTTTGTAATATCAATCAAAATACAAGAAATTATCGTTTTTTCCTCTATTTGTATTTAACATTTATACTCAGTTCTAGAACAAAATTTTGTAATAGCAGAAAAGTACAGTTTATTTTAAAAACTACATTCATAACAAATGCTCCACATGACGTCCACCTGTTTCAGTACACAAATCAATACCTTTAAATTTTTTTGTAATATCAACCAAAAATCAAGAGTTATCGTTTTTTCTCTGTAAGTCATAAGTGCTTATGAAACATGAAACAGAAAACCTGACAAAACTTAATTAGTAATATCAAAAAATAGCAAGTATAAGATTAATTTCGGTAATATACCAGCAACGAGTTGGGTTGTAATTTTGTGTTAGAAGGTTAGCGGCAATGCATCAGGGTTTTCAAAAAGTACTATTTCGAGAATTATAAATAAACAACAATTGTACTCATTACATTTTCAAAAAGTGCAAGCTTTATTAGAACGAGGTTTTCCACCTCGATTGGAGTTTTCACAGTGGTTACAAAATAAACAAAACTAAGATTAAACATCTTTTCCCGAATATTATTCAGCGATGAAGCAGCATTCACGAGGGACGGAATATTTAATCTACATAATGCTCACCATGATCATCTCTTGATGAAAATCCTCATGTTATAAACGAAAAAACAACAGAAATTCTCAATAAATGTGTGGATAGGTATAGTTAACAATCAACTCATAGGTACAGTTAAATTACCAAACCGTCTAACACTTTTTGCAAAATGGTTTACTACCTCTGCTCGATTATGTACCTTTGGAAATATGACGTAATTTATGATTCATGCACGACGGTTGTCCTGCTCATTTTAACATTATTGTGTGACAGTTTATTGACAGAGTTTATGGAAACCATTAGATTGGCAGAGACGGACCCACTGCATGGTCAGCCAGGTTACCAGATTTGAACCCTTGCGATTTTTGTATTTGGCATTATTTAAAAGCCACTGTATACTCTGTTCCAACTTACATTAGGGAGCAACTTTGGTAACGTGTACAGAACGCGTGCGATAAATTTAGAGGAATTTTGCATATTTTCCAACGAATTCGCTCGTCATT
Organism: Rutpela maculata; assembly: GCA_936432065.2. Taxonomy (NCBI): domain Eukaryota; kingdom Metazoa; phylum Arthropoda; class Insecta; order Coleoptera; family Cerambycidae; genus Rutpela; species Rutpela maculata. The sequence continues at coordinate 383,242,633 of OW386285.2, read as the reverse complement.
GATGAAGAAAATTAATTTGTATACCTACTGAAACAGGTGCACGTCATGTGGAGCATTTTTTATGAATGTAATTTTTTTAAAGTAAACTGTACTTTTCCATTATTACAAAATTTTATTCTAGAATTGTAAATAAATGTTAAATACAAATAGAGGAAAAAATGATAATTTCTTGTTTTGATGGATATTACAAAAAATTTTAAGAGTACTTTTTTTGCAGTCCTTTCAATTCTGTGTAAAAATGTTCAAGTATTCCGTAATTTTACAGGGTGATTAAAAAATTACAGCCAGACAAATATTAATTATTATGAAAAAAAATTGAGAAACAAAAGATATTTGGTTGTTATCAAGTTTACGTAAAGTACTTATAGAGATAAAACTCCCACCAAAATTTGAAAATTTTAACTTCCATATAACGGAAGTTATTGGAAAAAATGTTTTTTTTCTGTCTCATGTACTTCCTCAGGGATGCATTTTTGGACTAAGGTAAGTTGGGTTATATGGGCCCAATATAAACTTAGGTTTCCGCCCGGGAACTCAATTCTGGGACACCCTGTATAATACATATTTACATAATATATGAAAAATAAAAAAATAAGGAATTGCAATGGAATATATAGTCCAATCTATAGAGACGTTATAGACGAGGGGTTAACTGATGGAATAAATTGTTTACGTCTTATTACATACTTCAAATAGTTTATAGCACGTCAGTCTTCATTGCTTGATTTATATGGTGACTTTTTCACAAAATTTACAGCGGTTAATACCTTGACCATAGCCATGTTTACTGATGCTAAGAAACTAAAAGGAAATACTTTCTGTCACTAAGTATAGTGAACATGTTTTGTGTAGATTAGCAATACATTCACAAGTAAGTACTAAGAAACCATCTGAATCTGCAATAGTCCAAGGAGTCAATGGCTTTTTTCATGATGCCACGAGTTCATAACCTGAAAAATGAATTTGTACGTTAGCAATTATTTATAAACCAACATTTAATTAGGCAAGTATATATGAAAAGAATGGTTGATCATTGATAACAATTCTTACCTTTGCAACAAACTTTCATTCTTTAAATTACTTGCAGAGTACCTCTTTCACCTAACCACAAACAGTTTCAAGACTTTTGAACTCATCCTTCTGTCTATGCACTTCTCTCAAAAACCAAGTAATTTGCAGTATCCCCGTATGTAATATTTGGAAATACATCAATATTTATACTAAAGCATTTTTTCCCAAAATATAAGGATTTAATTCGATGGCAGCAGTATACCTACATCATGAGACAATTCTGCAAAATACGAACTAACCGTCATCCTGACGAACAAAATTGAGGATATAAAAGTATTAAGAATAGTTGCGGATGTTAAATAGTCCAACATTAAGCTTTTAAATGGCACAAACACAGCAAAATTCATTTTAAAGAAAAACATTCAATCTGCGGATGATTCAATGACAGCTGTTTGCTTTTCCTAAAGTCTCAAAATCTGTGACGTCAGCGTATGCGACCCATAAGGAAAAGCGTCAGTTGTCGGTCGGATCTAAATGGTTGCGTGTCTAGTTGCATTTAGCTGTAGCGTAGGAAAAGAGCTAAAAATTAAGTAATTTTTTTTTACTGATTTAAAACAGTTTTTATACTTGCTTGCTTAGTTCTAATGAAAAAATATGGCATGTGACATATCGTTTAAAAGGCATAAAAATATACTCTATTTATCTCACTATCGGGTAACCTGATTTTAATTTACACCTTCAGCTACTGTGTTGATATTGTGTAGTTGACAGTATTATTTATTTATCAAAATTTATAAAAGGTAATTTATGCAAGTTGTTCAAGAGGATTTTGTGTTTTTACGAATAATTTCTTTATGTATAAAATATCAAACTCTATCCTTGGCAGCACTACAATTTTTGCCCACAACTGTACTTCTCATAAACTCGTATATTCCGCTACACTGTCTGGCTGATATATCGCAGTAACAGAACAAGTGAAGTAATATGTTGTGGTCATGAATCTGGCAAGGCTCCCAAGTGATGGCGGAGGAATGTCTTGTGCCGTCGAGCTGTTAAAATTCTTAGTCCGAATAGTTGCGCTCCTCATCAGATTTCCGCGAGGTTGGGAAATTGAGTGGAAGTGCTGTGAAATATTTCGCACTGACCAAAAATGACCTCCGTAATGGCAATCTATTGTCCTGTAACATCCCTTTATAAGTCCTTGAAGTGTTTCTGTTCAGGATATAGGTCTTATATTTCATGAAAATATAGTTGGGAAAGATGCTACGTTTCATTTGCTATTTAACGTATTGAAATAGAACATTCAGAAAATGACATCTTGTATTGTAAGTTTTCTGTATATTTGTAAATAATTTGAAAATCCATTAATGCCATGGTAGCATGCATGCTGTTTCTTACGATACTTCGTTACTATTGAACTGAAAGATTCAGCGAATATAAAACGTGGTTAAATTTTGTAATTTATCGTAAAGGTACATTATAATGAACAAACAGTTTGAAATAAAATTTAAAAATTAAGAAGTAAGAGGATAAATAATTATAAGAATATTATACAGGGTCGCTGATATGTATGGAAATGGTCGATTATCGCCTAAAGTAAGATAGCTACCGAAAAATTTTAGGACACAAAAGTTTTAGGGTTTTTTAAAATCATCACAGAAAAAACCGCTGCGCAAGGAATCACTACTTCCACATCCAGATTTTTTAGCCAAGTCACTCACAACGAAAAAATCTTGTATGTGGAAATAATTGTTTATGGAACTTTAATAATATAATATTTGAAATCCTCTACCCCAAAAACCCATAAAACGATACCCCACATCGGTAGTGGGGTGGGGGTGGTGATGGGTAGTAGTAGGGGTGGATAAAGTAAAAAAATATTTTGAGGTTTCTGGTTCTTGTACACACACTAAATCACATTTTTTTTCATCCCCTTTAATAATGGGATGGGGGTGGTAAGTAATGGGGGTGGCACCCCCCAAACACACCCTGAACAATTATGCTTTTTTATTTTCTGTGAAAAAAAATATATTAAAATTTAATTATATCCATATCCTCCAACTTGTGTAATTTTCATAATAAATGTCCATCATTTCGAGCTTCCTCTTTAATAAATTTGAGAGTAGTGAAAAGTTATTTTCAAAATTCGATATCTCGAGAACGGTTAAGTTTAGTCATGCGCCCGGTGGAACTGCGCCGATGAGACTTGTTGCGAATTCCTGTTTATATATTATTGGCGTTTTATTTGGTTTATTGAATGAAATTTAACTTGTCAAGCTCAAAAAATGACTATACCAGAGAGGTTTTTTAAAGGTATATTTTAGACAATATTAGGACTAGAATGTATTGTTTTGTGTTGGGCAGAATTTAAGCGGATTTTTTCATCTTAGAGCTATTTTTAACGGAGGACGAACAATTCACGATTTTGTGATTTTTCGCACTTATTTGACTTTTTTGCGGTTCCTGATCGAATTTACAAACTCACTTATTTTTAGACGCCCAAGCACAGAAGACAGGAACTATACAGAAACGAAAGCTTGCCGCGGTACCTTTGATATCGGGTGTCTGATTTCTGTGACCTCGAAGTGACAGTAATATGCCTTACTACACTCAGAGAAATGATGTACACAAAAAATATATCAATATTTCGGTCCAATACACTGTATACTGAGAAAACTGTCTTGTTTTATATTTAGTAGATAGGTACATGAATAGGAATACGTATATATGGTATTAATGAAGTTGGGGGCCCAAGTCATGGTGTATTGCAGAATGTTCAAAAAAAGAAGTTCACATTTATATTTATATCCCGTATTTCAGGCATCATTAATCATAATAATGCGCTTTTAAGCCAATGCATTTTTTTCATACTGCTACCAGAATAAGAAAATACTATCATGGAAAGTAGTACAATGTATAGATATACAATGACGTGACGTCACAGCTATCCTCAAAAATATATATTTTTAAGATTTATGAGTATTTCGTAGCTGTGATTAAAATTTCAGCTTGGTTTCCATACTTTCAACTAAAATCTAATTCAGTGTAATGTTTATGAATGTTTATTGAAAAATTATTAGCCTGAATTTTTAAATATTTACTTGGAGCCAATATTGCTTCAAGCTGAAATGAGTATACAATATTAAAAATGAGAATAAACCTGAAAAACTTAAAATTTGAGGTTGTGTTAGTTATATGATGTACATACCCTATTATTGATTTTTTTAAATTGATACAATGAAAAGTTCTTTAGTGGTATGAGTTGAGAGTCATTCTTCATGGTCACAATACAATTCTGTTCATTAGAAACTGATGAAAATATTTTGTAACTTATTGCATTTCTGATAAGAAAATATTTCCTTTCATATTACTTCTTTTCAACTGCTAATTGTGTGGTGTATCTAACATTACTTTCTAGTTGTTTCAGTAATATAAATTTGTACATATCTTTCAGGATCTTTGGGAAATAGAAAGAAGCTTATTGTTTCACCTTCGAAGGGAATGGACGATAAGCACAACCCCTATACCCTTTATTAGAACCCATTATAAACAAAAATCAAATAAATAAATAAACTTAGAATAAAAAAATTATCGAAAATTGGAAGAGAAGGCCACAAAAATAACCAACCACTATGTAAGAGTTTCAAAGACTGTCAATCGCATAAACGTCAAGAATTATCATATGGCTTTTGACAAATATATACCTTATCGTCATGGCGACTATGAACAAATTTGGTCCCACCAGAAAGGCTTGCTTTCGCTTCTGTATAGTTCCTGTCTTCTGTGGCCCAAGTAAAAGGTTAACTTATGCCAATAAAAATTGTCCTGATGACATAATGACTGGAATATTGGTAAATAGTCAAATCAACTGTGGTATTGTTGTATTGTAAGAAAATAGCTGACTATATAGTAGCCAAATTTAAAATAAATTAAAAATATTTTGTTTCTAAAACAGCAATGCCTCCACTAATGATTACATCGGACTACATCGTATTTTCAGCTTTAATTACTCTAATAGCATTTAAGTATATAAAAGAGCACTTGTTGTATCGCTGACAAGCTTAAAATTCTCTTAGTAGTAAATCGTATTAGCTGGCAGGCAGAAGATTGCGATTTTCTTTTTTAATGGCGTATTTTTCGCGTTGTTTCGTTTACCTGCCGCAAGCCGGAGAGGCCACTTTAAATGACAAACGCAAGTGGCTTTTTAAAATTCCACCCCTCTGTATGCATACACATTTAGCCGGCAGGTTATTAGCGAAACGAAGACGAGAAAATAAAAAAAGAGTGGATTGGGGTGTAAAACAAAAGCAGATCAAGGCAAGGAACATCTAGCCGGCGTTGATTGCTGCATTATGAGGACATGAGAGGCGAGGGCAATGAGCGACGCTCTAACACCTACTAAGGAACCTCTTTTAAAAAATGTCGGGGGAAATGGCCGATTTACAAAACAACACGACTAAGAGGGTGTTTGTTTTTAACGAGATTCACTCTAATCATCGCAAGCTTCTTTATAAACTCACTCGCTTTTTTACAAAACAGATTTGGGTGCTCGATTTACTTCAGCCCCTTCTAATATTGTACTAAACGTTAGCAACTCATACAAGAGCAATAAACCTAAATAAGGCTAGTGCCCTTACATAGGTTTATTTGGTTATATTAATTCAAGAAATTGCCTGTGACTTCCAATCATTAAAAATACTTATTATATTGGAACTGTCAGGCAGGATCTATGTATTTATACATGGTGTCCGGAAATTCCGTTGCCTTACTTTACCGGGCGATTGGGTATAAAAAATATTAGAAAAAAGTTTCTCTCAACATAAGTTCTCAACTGTTTTCTAAGGGCGCTAGAGCCCTTCGAAGATGGCGTCCTTAAAGTGGATTTAATTTAATTTCTTCATATCCGCTTTGAGTCAAGGTATACATTTTGGAATGTAAACTACCACAAAAAAATAATAAGACTGCATTTAACAGACATATCCCAATAATGGTAGATCGATTTTTTATTTTTTTGTTCAAACAGGCTTATAATGTCATGAAACGTCGACATTTTAAGTTTGAGCTAAAATAAATTTCTGTCGGTCTGTCTGTGATTACCCTTGAACGGTTTATGATTTTGACTTGAAATCTGGTACACCTATGTATTAAAACAAGATCTAGAACTAGATTATGTTTTGATTTTATCCCGTTGATGAGTTGGGGGGGGGGGGAAATGAGATAAATAGGTAAAGCAAGCAAGAGTTCATAAAATTGGGATTTAGTTTATGTATAAGAAACCAAGGTCTCAAATATTTTTTGGCATCAGAAAAACCCGCCTATTGTCTGATGCAACCAAAGTAATTCCGCCCCCCCCCCGCACCTTCCGTTTTTGGGGATGCTGAATACCATGGTGATGTCAGAATTTCTCAACCGCAAACGGCCAAAAACCATCCCCAAACGGGGTCAGACGCGTATTGATCATGTTTCACGGAATCTAACTTATTGATCCCCCGTTTTCGAGCATGCCAATTATGGGAAGAACCCTGGGACGCATGCCTGACACCCGCCCACCCCCTCAACGGCCAATAACCACTCTTCAAATGACTGAGAGAGCGCTATCATCATACCACTGGACAAAAAGGTTTCTCTCCCATTTTCGAGCATGCCGAACACGAAGAGGACCATGAATCGAGTGCTTGACACCCGTTCACCCCCTCAATGGCAAAAAAATACTCTTTTGCATTTTCATAATGAGTGTAACTGCATGAGTTCAAAGAACGTAAAAAATAAATTTAAAATAAAAAAAATAAATTTATTGTTTTAATTTTTTTTATATAATCATAGTATTTCATAATGTAAGAAAAGCCAGCGTAACAATATATGCAGTAATTGTTTGCGTCAATAAAAATATTGCATATAATACAGGGTGTCTTGAATTGCATAGACCAAACTTCACTAAGCAATACAACTTTTCAAAATAAGAACGTCTAAAAAGTGCGGAAATTTGCATAAATAAACAATCATATTTGAATCAATTTTTAAGATACAGCGACCAGTCTATTCTCATATGGTCATTTCTATAAGAAAAGTCCGTCACAGTTTTTTTTTGTATCTGTTATAGTTTCAGAGTTATAAAAATAATATTATAAAAAAAAAATAAATGAATAAAGAAATAGCGGCAATTTTTGAATTGTAAGGGTTTTAGTGTATTGAATTTCCAGCATTTTAAAAAAAGAACATTAAAATCGATGCTTTACTAACCGGTTCCCAAATAAAATTGTAACAATCCTCGACTATATCTTTTATCATGTTTGTATGCCTTGCCTTTGATATATTTGCCGTACAATGACATGTTACACAAGAAGAGTTATTTGTTTTGTCACCAGAGCGCTTCGGGAAATATTTATTTAGAGATCTAGCATCATTGAAAGAAGTCGACGTCATCGGTCATCTGACCCCCCTTTTGGCCACTTCCGGCATTAGGGATCTTCGACTTCCGTCAATTCAATAATACGTCGCGTCGAGGGCGCGAAAAGTGTCTGCATATTTGTTTTGATTTTTCGGTTCGACTTCCCTGAAATTTCTATATGATAAATGGGGACGTAGACGAATGGTTTATTGAAATGCCCCGGTGGATAAGTTGCGGCCGGAATTCTGGAATCACAAATAAGGAGGGAAGAAAACTTGCTACTTTTTATGGATTACTTTTCTGTTTCCGATTATACAACTTTTATGGTTTAAAAATCCAACCGTTTGTTTTCCCGGCAGGAATCAATAATCAGCTTGCTGCTTTAAAATTTATCTGTTTCACTTACTATTACAAATATTACTAATGGTCGTATTAAATTAGAATTTGATATGAAAATATATAGAAAGAGATTGTTTCACTCATTCAATACATCATTTAAAAAATTCATTCAGTTTGTGCTATTACTGTCTGGATGGCCATATGACAAAGACTCTCTCTATATGCCTTAATTAAAACATTAACGGTACTGTTTAATAAAGATGTCGATGAAAGTAAATGGCATGATCCACTTAAAATAACAAAAATTGCAAAAGAAAGGAGATTGGACTATCGTTATAATTTTCGTTCTATAGCAACCTTCTACTAGTAGTCCAGTGTTTGACGGTGAAAATAGGGTATTACCTGATGTGTGCTTTTTGTTTTTTGGGGATGAAAACTACCCCTTCTGACAAAACATTTAAAAACTATAGATTTAAGCGTTACATAGATTGAAATCATGTTTAAATATGTAGAATTTCATATTCTAGAATATAATTTATGATGTATTACAACATTTCAACCCTTTAAAACCACCCCTTATACGAAATTTAAAAAAATTAGTTTTCAACAGCTTGAAATGTTTTAATGGTGCATTTATAATGAATTAAAATCCCGTCACTGTTTATAATATAATTTATGATTTGTTGCAACGTTTTATCCCTTACAAACTGTCCTCGTGATAAAATTAACTACCATGTTTATTTAAAATTAAAAACTGATGAGTTTAAAGGGGAAAAATAAAAATGTTATGTACATTATAATAGCATGTTTTATTATTGAAAATCTATAGATCATCAGAAGAACTATCATCACCATTGACCTCCTTCTCTTAGTCTGTAATTGGAGAACAATTTTGACAGTTGTCACCAGAGCATGTTGCGTTACAAAAAAGTCCAACTTTTCGGCAGCTACAAGCTGCGCCACATCCTTTTTTGCAACTACAAAATATCATTTTGAGGAGTTCTTCCGGTACAGGCATATTCAGCATTTTGATTGGTAGTAAAGATCCTTCATTATTAATCCATCCCCAATCAGTTGGACGAATATTTTTGTTACCAAGCCACATGTGGGTTTGTAAATAATCCCTCTTAATGTGCTCATTCAGGGCAACAACTCTCGGAACAAGGGATGATAATCACAGCACTGTTTTTAGTGGTAGCCTTAATAAAGGACTCATGGCGCATCTGCTGGAGAAACGCAGATAAGTCTTCGACACGGCTCAATTTTTTTAACTGTATCTCGTTGGCAGCTCCGTACAGTAATATTGTGCAGTACCTGTCGGCTTCTAAAATTTCTTCCAGCTCTGAAGTACTATTATAAAATATCTCCACCTGATCTATAAGATTGAAAAAATTTTGTTTGGTTTTTCAACGATAACTTCCTTAACTTTTAAGGTATCTGATCGCTCCAAAATAGTATATTGTGTATTTAGGTGTGAAAGCGATACATTCCCGGACGACGATGCAATTGTTGGCCGAGGCCAACAAGCATCGAAGTCTAGGAATGTGCTTTCACACCGAAGTACACATACTATTTTTTCTGAAATCACAATAAATACTATTTTAAACGTATAAAAATCCAAAAAAATATAAACATTTAAAAGAAAAATTCTGAAATCACAATCAATACTATTTTAAACGTATAAAAATTAAAAATATTAACATATTAAAATATATATAAAAAACAGTACGGGAATGTTACTTCCCGGCCTAGGCCGGGAAGTAACATTCCCGTACGGCTTTGTTGATCTTTGCTTGGCAACGGATCTTTTCCGGTCTGTTTTCTGATAGTTTCCTAGCAACGGACTAAAATACTGGAATTGTGCATTTTTCGCTCTAAAATCGCGCCGAAAATGTAGACATTCCCGATAGATTTCAGAAAAACCATTTTTCAGGGCTACAAGGCGTGTAAAGTTGAAATTCCTTGAAGCCTCCGTTTTTGAGATTTCTGAGTTTAAAGGTTCGGCAAACTTATAACGGTGATATCTCAATTAATTTTTTATCCTAGAGAAATAAAAAAAAAACCGTCAGTAAAATAAAACCTAAAGTTTTGTACTCTAACATTTTTTACGTATCTTCTTTAGTTTTTGAATTATTGTGAAAAAATTAAAAATTTTTAAGAAATTTCAAAAATCATTTCAAATTTGAATAAAACTTTTCAAGGCATCCCAAACCGGTCAAACTTCTAGAACATATTGTTAGGACTTAAATAAACTAAATTGTAAATTACGTTCAATTTCAGTTCTTGCGCCGAAGCCATTGGTCTCATTGCTGATTTTTTCTCCGAAAAAACGAGACAGCTATTTTATTTTCATCAGAACTCCGTTAGTGTTTATGCTAATGACTTTTACCAAAGCTCATATTAATGGTATTTTCGAGTACTTTTAAAAATTTATGTGTTTTCCTACAAAAATTTTTCCGTTTTTCCGTTATTTAACTTTGAAAGGTTCGAATTCAGTTTTCAGCGAACAAAGAGTCACCTTCAATGAGCCATAACTCGATTCGATTCTACAGAAATAAAAAAAAAAACTAATCGATTTGTTATTTTATAAGCTTCATTTTTGCTTATAATAATTTTTTTGATAAAGCGTAAGGTTTTCGAGTTGTTGGTGAAAAACCATTCTGAAAAATGCATTTTTTAGATAAAAAATCAACATTTTCAATCACGAATAACTCAAAAAGTATTGACTCATCGAAAAAACTTCATAGAACATTGTTTTCTTAGGAATTAATCCTCTATCGGTTTCTGCGGTTATTTTGAATGTAATAATTTCCACCCCCGAGAAGGTGGCGTCCACCCCCAGGGTGAAAGCACACATCGGCACTATATAACTTTTGTTCCTTGAGCCTTTACTGTCCAAATTTCACGTCAATCGGCCTTATCCGAAAGAATTTTAAGCGAAAAACCGTCAGACACTGAACTATAGGTATATCGTTATATTTTCCCCTATTTTAGTATCTTATATCTTTTAAACGGATTGAGATAAGAGTAACCGAAGGAAACTCCGAGTGAAGATAGCAGACCATCTCTCAATTTACAGGTCCATAGGAGCAGGTGTGCCGCAGGGATCGGTACTCTCTCTGCATCTGCCCACCATATTGACCTCCGATCTACCACGGACCGAGAGGACCTCCCTGGCGCTCTCCGCGGACGAAACTCTAATCGTCGCAAGATCCAGGCGAGCAAGACTGACCACCTGTTACCTCCAGGAAGCCGCCTGGAAGAATCGTGTAACAAATGGAAAGTCACAGTAAACGCAGAGAAGAGTAAGGCAATACTCTTCAGGCCAGTGAGGAAGGAGATACCCACATACGTAACCATGAATGGCGAAGACATTTGGCATGATTATGGACCGAGGCCTGACGTGGATACAGAATTCGGAGAAAATGGTCAAAAGGGCGAAAAGGACCAGGGCGCTAATCTACCCAATGATGGGTAGGCAGAGTCAGCTCAACTTGAGGAACAAGCTAACGCTTATTAGGCCACTCATCGGGCCTTAACTGACTTATAGCTAGGGGCTATCAAGCGACCACCTACCTCAAAAAGATTCAAGTCGTGGAGAAGGTTGCGCTCAGGTAAGCCGTGGATGCACCATGGCTTGTCAGAAATGCTGACATCTTCAGTAACTGCAGTTATCCAGGACAAAGCGAAAAACTCTATGCCTGTGCAGCTGAGCATGAGAATCCGCTGGTCAGAGAGACGACTGACTACGACCCAGCTGACACTCAGTGGCACAAGAGGCCGAAGTTTCAGATCCTGGATAACGGGTAAGAAGTATATACTAATCTGAATTTCTTTTCAGCCTGACCCACGAACAGAGAAGAAACAATGACAAGCACACCTCAAACCCTATCCTGCGAGCAATCGAGCTACTGCTGTTTATCAATTAATTATTATTACAATTGTTACGTGTTTACACCCCTTCTGTAAACACCCTGTATCGTGGATCCGGAAATTATAATACCAGGGTAACACTAAACACTAATTTATTAACTTACTAATAATAATATTAATTGCTACAATTACAACAATTAATTATTTTACTAATATTCCACTAAGTACTAGAATTCATTACTTTAGTCACTTGATCACTTTGCTCTCTTCTGATTTTATTGCACTTGCTATGAAAACTGAACTGTTACTCTCAGCATCTCCATGCCTTTATATACCCAAAGCTGAGGGATCTAGAATAGACTGTAATGATGTCATCACTCTCTGGATGTTTCTAGTAGGCTCTTTACTATTTCAAGACTCTGACACCACGCGCCATCTCTGGGCCGACTGCCGAACTAACCAAATTAATTTAATTGTTCTCTGTTACTTCTACCTTTTGCACAACTTAGAGGGAGCGTTCATAGATGTCTCTGGGAGGTATAAATGTCACACAATTGTAATTTAAAAATTTTTCATAATTACAAACTGCAGTGAAAAATGGTAGCTCCAAAATGCATTGAATGAACTTCTAAAATATATAGTATGTGGTAATTAGATGTTTTAAAAGAAAAAATTAATGTTTTGAAATTTTGATGACATATTCAAAATGTAGGTAAAATTCGAAAACTAAAATGTTGGACTTTTCGTTCTTCAGTTATCGTGCCTACAAGAAACGTGATGGATAGTCAGACAGACGGACTTTTGAAAGTTGTTCAAAATTTGATCACTAACACAATGACATGATTTTTTTTTCTCTACGTATTTAAAGTTGTAGAAATGTACCGATTAAATGTGATATACTAATATACTCTTCGTTTTCGTACTTGCCAAGAGTATAATAATTCAGAGAATGCATCTAGTGATAATAACAAGTTTCATCTGGCCGGCCATCACGTCATTACTCCCTTGAATTATTATTAAAATTACAAATCGTACTCTCAGTGTTCATAAATTATTTTTCAATGACACATATCCAGTTACCTTTATCAAATTAGAATGCAGCGAGTCCCTTCGTTAATTTTCCATTAAACTTTGAACCATCCACCTTATGTGCACCGACGTACAGCATATTTACAGTCGGGTTAGAGGCGAGCAGTGTGTAAACAGCGAGATATATCTGGCAGTGTTTGCAGAGAGACTGGGCGATGACAAATTGCTAGTCAAGGTGGCCGGTGATAAACGGCTAGCGTTTAGCACCGGCCACTGGCCAGCTAATGATACCCTTGTCCGCCCCCTTAAAGCCCTTATTGCGCCTTTGATCTAGTGCCGACACCTCAACCCTTAGCAGCTCTTAGCAGGCCTACCACTGGATCATTCGCTAGTTTTACTTAATAAAATTGATTACACTACCAGTTGAATCCATATCGTTTTGGATCAACTGACGTGCATATTAGGTGTTAATGACCAAGAAAGACTAGTTCCGATTGTATCTGCGAGTTATACAGTGTGTCTCACTTTTCACAGTAACACCTTCATACAAAGTTATTAGTCATCCAATTTCAACCAAAAGATCGGTATAGTCCAGTTTCAATTTGTCAAATATGTGATCCCGTGTGCAGATTTGTGATACAATATTGTGCAATACGTCAAAATTCTCAGACAACCTTGTAGAATATGGATGTTGATGGGCCCTCTGTAGCAAATATGGCAGAGGGGTATAATTCACCTCTTTAACATCCCTAAAGGAACAAAAATGAAATAAAATAAAATTATGTAAACAAATTGTTGCATAATTAAAAAAAATACTTTTTTAGTTAAGATAACAGAAAATATGGTTTAAAAAGTGACATTGACGTAAGTTTTACCCCTTGCGTCGTAAAGGAGTAACACTTAATCCATGTGTAACTTGAAAATAACTATATTCTTTTCAAGTTTCAGATTCTAAATAAATCTAAATGAAAATTTTCGCTGGAGTAAGCTGGTGAAACTCACCCCTTATAATATGTCACCCCTGAAATTAAAAAGTTTTCTTTTTTTGTTTTAATAAATATAAATAAAGTCTTTAGTAGTTTTCTTGCCCCTCAACCTCATTTTTTTTTTAAAATTGTAAAAACATACGAATGTAGTTTTCTTACCCTCGACCCTATTTGATGTTGTTTTATTTTTTAATTTTCATCATTAATTTGAACCACATAATTTTTAGAATGGGCTAGGAGCTCCCAAAATTTAAATTTAATGAATGTTTTAGTTTTGAATACAAAGTAGTTCCACTTGTTACATATTTATGTAAGAAGTGGAACTTCTTATCTTATAGGGTAGAATATAAATTTAGAAAGCTCCTAGATTATCCAGTGTTACTGTTTAATTTTCTTTTCTTTTATATGAACGTGTCCAGTGGCGCAGCCAGAAAATTCATCTGGGGGGGGCCAATAGAACCGGCCTCCCCAGAGGTTGAGAAAAACTTTTCGCTGTTTTATGGAAAATCTTCCCACAGTATGAGACCTGTAAGAAGTTAAGTATTTGGGTTGTCTAATCATGATTTTTACCCGCATTTCTAAAAAAGAGTGGTTTTTGAGAAATATATACATATGAATACATATGAATTTCGTCTTCATCTCTATTTTGAGGAAAAACCATGCATTTTGGTGAAAAATATCTAGAGAACAAAGTTGTAGAGCATAAAATTTCCTATAAAATTTGTCTCTACCATTTTTTTTTTCGAATTCCGCTTAGTTTCGCCGCTAGAGGGCACGAAAGAAATAAATATACATATGGACTTTTGCGCCCTTTTTTAGATTTTGAGCCAAAATTATGCATTTTTATGAAAAATTACGTGAGATCAAAGTTGTAGAACATAAAATATATATAATATTTTTATGGAAAAAAAAACTAGAAAACACCATTTTGTAAATTGTAATTAATTAAAGTAAATAATTTGTAATTTTTCATAAAAATGCATAATTTTGGTTCAAAATATAAAAAAGGCGCAAAAGTCTATATGTATATTTTTTTTTCGCGCCCTTTAGCGGCGAAACTAAGCGGAATTCGAAAAAAAATGTAGAGACAAAATTTATAGGAAATTTTATGCACTACTACTTTGCTCTCTTGATACTTTTCACCAAAATGCATAGTTTTTCTTCAATATAGAGAAAAAGACGAAAAAACGCTAAAATTGATATATATGTATATATTTCTCAAAAACTACCCTTTTCTAGAACTGCGGAGGGTGAAAATGATGTTTAGACAATCCAAATACTTCACTTTTTATAGGTCTCATAATTGTGGGAAAATTTTCTTAAATATTTCCTAATTTGAAGGGACTATTTGTACTAATAGTGATTATGCTTCTTTATTTTTTGGTTCATGGAAGACGGCTTGGGGGGGGCCCGGGCCCCATGGCCCCCCCCCCCCTGGCTGCGCGCCTGAACGTGTCAAGATTGCATGTTTCTGCAATTTTTTCGGCACCGAAATGTAAGCTGTTTTTTGATATTTTTTGCAAATATTTCCGAAACGGTGGGAGTTAGCTCGAAATAAAAAATAACATCAAATGAGTATTTTCCACTATGAATCTTTTTTTTTTTTTTCGTTTCGGAGATAACTACTGAAATGTCGGCCATGTACGGTAAAAAATCGCAAATTTTGAGCTTCTACAGTTGGCAACTTTTTAATCTTGGCACCTACGCCAAAAGACTACTCTAGCTAATTTAAATAGAATTAAATTTGCTAAAACTACTTTTTTTAATTTTTTGAATTCCGACAAAAATGAAGGAATTAGAGGCGCGGGATTTGGGACTCTTTTTTTTTCGGTAAAATTTTCCCATTTTGTCACCGTAATTAATCGGTAATTAACTGAAATCGATCTCATATACGATGTTCACTTAATATCATGTACTAGTTTGACGCTCCATTAATCTCGGCCCTTTGAAACAAAGGTTTCTGAGAAAAAAATGTTTTTTTAAGATTTACATACACTCTACATTTCCTCGAATATCTCCATAATTATCGTTTTTTTCGAAAAACTTGTAGACAGCTTATGTAAAGAGAATTGATTGCGCTTTCCGACATTTTTTTTTTATTTTTTCTCTAACATAAAAAACCAAAGACTTATGACCGAATATGCGGACGTCTCAAAGCCAACCGCCGCCCAGTCTATTAATTAAGGTGAAGACGTACAGCTCGGCTAAAGTGCGCCATCTGTGGGACACCAAGTGAGACTAGCCCTCTCGATCTGACGTCACAGTGCTATTCGTGAGGAGTGGCGAGGATCTCAACTTTAATTATTTATTGCAAAGTAAGTACTGCGGTTTAAGAGCTGATATTCGGTGTGGCGTGTTTTTATACATAAACACACACTTTAATGAAATTTTAAAAAAATAGGGCAAGTCCCCTATTCTAACTGTAGGCCTGCGCCTCTCTTTACCCTCTCCCTCTAACTATCAAAAAAGCATAATTTAAAAAACATTTAAACACGGTTTCTCTATATCTATTTTATTTGGTATCTAAACATTAATAAACATCTATTAACATTCATCAGTCTTTCTATAAACATCAACACTTATATAACCAGGATTGATTTTTAAAAATGTTTTTACTTTTATTACTATTTGGCACAAGATTAACATTTATAATTCTTTATTCCAAATGGCCGTACTCCATATTGTTCTTAAAATGACGAATTTCGCATTTAATATAAAGCGCAATTGTTTTCAACCCCTAATGATCTAGGGGTGGAACTAGTGGAGGTCTTTACAAGTTCTAAAAACTTTTTTGTATTAATAAATAAAACTCGTTAAAATTAAGATATGTTCTTGATATGTTCACTTGCGAGAGACGGCCCATCCATTCTCGGAATCTGTGGGGTATTGCCCAATATTGTATCACAAATCTGCAAACGGAATACGCATTGAAACCGGACTGAGGGCGCGTAGAGGCGACTTCAATGTGAATATCAGTCGATATTCCGTTGAAGCAACGTCGAGCGCGGTTAGTACTTGGATGGGTGACCCATCTTGGGAAATACAGCGTTCTCGTCCCACCTTCTAGCGGCTTGTATATCAGTGTATACGCGGAAGTTACGTAATTTCAGACGAGGATTACGTAGTGGATATACCATCCTTCGGAGGGGATGTAAAGCAGGCGGTCCCTTGTCTATTAAATGTTAGGCAAGTAAAAGATCCCTATTCTTCTTAAGGGAAGAGGTTCGGCAAAATTTCCAGGTTGGGGGTAGCTCGTCTCCTGGCATCGGTGATAGGCCCTGGTAGCGGCAATAGGCCGACATTAAATAAATAGATGAAAAAAAACAGACCAGTATCAAGGGCCATGACTATTTCTTTTTTTGAGTAAAACAAAACTTATTTGGAAAACGATTTTCAACGAGACATATTAGGTATTATTTACCGAAAAACTAATGAAATATTAATGATCAGCATGCTTTGGAACACCTATATCTAACATTTAACAACATTATGATTTATGTACTAACGTAATATTTTGTCGAACTCATCTATACATTTCCTTAAATACACCGGGTGACCACAAAAGAACGCTCGCCCCTATATCTATATGAATTTCAAATTGCGTCAAATAACGGCTAAATATTAATTTGACTGATTTATCATTTTCTGTCGCTTTTGGTCTCACCGGAAATGATCTAACTTTGGATTCTTAAATGACACCCTATATATTTTTACATTTTTTGATTCAGGAGGTCATTTTGTATACAACTATGGCACATTAAGTTAAAAGTATTAATGACTGATATTTTTATGAGCAAATTTAATTTTTCACGCCTAAAAATATTTTGTTTTGCTTCAATAAATAATCAAAAGAATACAATTATGACACTATGTCATATGACAGTGGCTCGGAAATCGCTTTTTCAGAATAACTTTTTCTTTTTTACATAATGGCACCATATTGGCTCACTTTGGCTCACCTTATTTCAATAAAACATTTTATTGCCGATAACTTGGACATTTGTTTTTTTTTTGTTACATTTCAAAGACACCTACTTGATAGAGATTAAATATTTTCATTTACTTGTATCTTGTTGGATATCAATATCATGTATTTTTATGTATTATAATATTAATAAATAGTGGAGTGCTTGGTCGAAGTTATTGGTAATAAAATGTGATCACTTTGTATAATTTACTTCCACATCCAGTGGAAGTAAAGTAACGACAAAAAAAAAATTTGAAATTTTTTTTATTCATGTAGACTTAGAATGTCATGAAATGTCGAGATTTTTTGAGTGAAAAAAAAAAAAATTCTGCCTTCTAGGGGAGGTAATGTCTGTAACTTTTTTTTTGTGCGCACCATTACTCTGGAACCGTTTAAGATATTGACTTGAAAGGCCGTGGCAGGTTAAGATAAGTGTCCGTGCCTTTGCAACCTTTTTGCGTGTGATTCCTTCCAGGGATGTATCTTTGCGAAATATACTACCACAAAAAGTTTTTACCTCAAAAAATTCATAATATCTGGGAAAATTTTTTTTTTCGAAAATCCGAAAAAAAAATTTTTTCTTAATCAAGTGAACCAATTTGTTTGTATTTCACATATATTGTAAATATACTCAAGACAATTTATTATTGATATTTTCATGAAATCTTTTCATGAAGAAAACAAAAATTGATGCTTTTGAATTTTTTGAAAAACGTATATACGTACTTACATGTTAGCGACTACCTCTATTTTTTTACTAATTATACACCATACAATAAGCTATAACATATATTTTTTTACAAAACTCTATCGAAGGGGTAACGTAGTCAAATTGGCAAAGATAATGTTACGTGCTTACACCCTGTATCGTGGGTTCGGAAATTATAACACCAGGGTAACACTAAACAATAATGTATTTACTTACGTACTAATTACGACAAATAAAGAAAAAAGGTATAAATAGGTTAGAAACTCGATATATTAATAAATATATAAATGAACAACTGCTTGAATTATACGTATTGAAAATTTTTTGGAGCAGCCTACGTATTTTTTTGAAATAAGGAGATGTATTTTTCCCAATACATACATTTTCTACATACATAAAAAATTATGTGTTTAATAATAAGAATACATAATAAAAAAACATGTTATGCTAATGATATATGATAATATTAGTCGTTTTCATCACTGTCCTCATTTATTCTAACACTGATATCTTCTGCGAATAATTCAGACAGTTTTATTGATGATTTCGGAATATCGTCGACCTTGCATATGATAAATCCATCTTTAAGTAACAGAAAACTAATTTATTTTTTTTAACTTATCTCTATAAGGTTTCTCGACGATATTCTGAAACCATCAGTAAAACTGTTCGCAGAAGATATCAGTGACACAATAAATGAGGACAGTGATGAAGACAATTAATATTATCATGTATCATTAGCATACCATGTCTTTTTATTATGTATCCTTATTATTAAACACATAATTCTTTTATGTATTACCGTTTCGATGGAGCTTTGTAGAAAATATATGTATTGTGAAAAATACATCTCGTTATTTCAAAAAAAATGCGTAGGCTGCTCCAAAAAAATTTCAATACGTGTAATCTAAGCAGTTGCTGTTCATTTATATATTTATTAATATATCGAATTTCTAACCAATTTATACTCTTTTTCTTTATTTGTTGTAATTAGTGCATACGTAAATACATTATTGTTTAGTGTTACCCTGGTGTTATAATTTCCGAACCCACGATACAGGGTGTTTGCGAAGGGGGGTGACAGCACGTAACATTATCTTTGCCAATTTGACTACGTTACCCCTTCGATAGAGTTTGGTAAAAAATATATGTTATAGCTTATTGTATGGTGTATAATTAGTAAAAAAATAGAGGTGGTCGCTGACGGGTAAGTACGTATATACATTTTTCGAAAAATTCAAAAGCATCAATTTTTGTTTTCTGCATGAAAAGATTTCATGAAAATATCAGTAATAAATTGTCTTGAGCATATTTACAATATATGTGAAATACAAACAAATTGGATCACTTCATTAAGAAAAAAATTTTTTTTTTTGGATTTTCAAAAAAAAAATTTTTCCCAGATATTATGAAGTTTTTGAGGTCAAAACTTTTTGTGGTAGTATCTTACGCAAAGATACATCACTGGAAGGAACCACACGCAAAAAGGTTACAAAGGCACGAACACTCATCTTAACCTGCCATGGCCTTTGGTACACGTATGTATTTTAACGTGATCTGGAAATGGTTTATATTTTCATCTTATTCCGATAAATCCAGCAGAGTCCATAAAATTGGTATTTAGTATATACAAGGGAAGCTATAAGGTTTCAAAAAAAAAATTGACATTAGCCACCCCCATTACCAGCCCCCACCCCATTATTAAAGATGGTGAAAAAAATGTGATTTAGTGTGTGTACAAGAACCAAAAACCTCAAAATATTTTTTCTTCATCCACCCCCACTACCGATGTGGGATATCGTTTTATAGGTTTTTGGGGTAGACGATTTCAAATATTACATTATTAAAGTTCCATAAACAAATATTTCCACATACGAAATTTTTTAACATAACATTTGTAGCCATTTGATGACTCTAACAACTAAAGAAGATATGGTCCAGATCGCCCATGGTGTCGCATGTACTACAAATGTCTTAGTTAAGTACTCCAATTCTATTTAGATATTTTGGGTAGCAAGGGTGGCCGAATCTTATTCTACAAACTGTGGTAATAAATATTCTGTTGGAGGTAATGCCTTTAAACCATGATGATTTGAGGATATTGTCCAACTTGGATGTGCTGGCTCCATATCAATTTGACCAATTATTGTATGTTTCATGTCTGCATGAAATTATACAGTTTGATAAACATATCTTAAAGTTTGAGTGTTCGTTAGATAAAGCAGATTCTTAAGCACGATAATCAACGTGCTCGTTATGTGGGATTCCTACATGGGATTTAACCCAAGTAGAATTGACAAGAATATTATTTTTATTGAGTTCACATAGAAGATTTATCTGGAGAATATATGAATTTGTGTGGGTGTAATTGAATATTCCACTTTTAATGCTTGTCAAAGGGTCTGTATAGATTACTACATGCTTGATTTGATTACATTTAAAACATTCTAAGGCTTTGAGGATCGCTATGGCTTCTCCAACAAATACAGATGTATTTTTTGTCAACTTCATTTTGATTTCGAATTTGTTGGATGGAATATAAACAGCACATCCTACATTTTCAGAAATTTTGGATGCATCCCAGTGAGAACACCATAGTTAAAAAAACGTTAAAATAACGTTGTCTTGGTTGAAATAACGTTTATGGTTAAAAATACAACGTTTTTTTTTAAACGCCTTTTCAACTGAACATTTTTTAAACGTGAATGTAACGGCACAAAATAACCTAAAGTGTTAAAATTACTATTAAGAAACGTTAAACTACTATGTTGAGTTAACGTTTATCTTTAACGTCCTATAAACGACAAAAATCCTCTAAAATAAATTGTCTGTGAAATTACAGCGTGATTTTCACGTTAACATATTACCATGTAACAATTTAATTTTTTACGTGTTTTTAATGTTGGACACGAATGATAAATACACAATGTGTTAAAAATAAACGTTACTGTAACGTTCAAAGTTAAGTGTTTATCAACGATTGTTTTAAACGTTTTAATTGCGAAAAATTTTACTGAATATATGGTTATAAACAACATATAAAAGAACGTTTTCTTTATACGCGTTTTAAACGTAAGATATTAACGAAAAATGAATCATGCCTTAAGACATAACGTTATTTTAACGTATTCAGTGAATTATTAAATAACGTATATTTTTAATGTCCTAAAAACGACAACAATTCACCAAAAATAAATTGTCTGTGAAATTCTAGCGTGATTTTCACGTTAACATATTACTGTTTAACAATTTAATTTTTTACGTGTTTCCAATGTTAGAAATGAATGATGAATACCCCATGTGTTAAAAATAAACGTTACTGTAACGTTCAAAATTAAATGTTTATCAAAGTTTGTTTTTAAACATTTTAATTTGGTACGTAAAATTTTACTGAATATATGGTTTTAAATAACATATGGAAAAACGTTTTATTTAGACGAGTTTTAAACGTAAGATATTAACGAGAAATTAATCATGCCTCAAGACATAACTTCTTTTAACGTATTCAGTTAATTATTATCAAATAACGTGCATTTTTACAGTCCTAAAAACGACAATAATTCGCTGAAAATAAATTATCTGTGAAATTCAAACGTAATTTTCACGTATATATATTAATGTTTAACAATTTAATTTTTTACTGTTTTTAATGGTCGAAATGAGTGATAATACTAAATGCTAAAAATTAACGTTATTGTAACGTTCAAAGTTAAATATTTATTAACGTTTGTTTTAAACGTTTTAATTGCGTAAAATTTTACTGAATATAAGGTAATAAAAATTAATCATTCCTTAAGACATAACATTATTTTAACTTATTCAGTGAATTATCAAATAACGTAAATTTTTAACGTTCTGAAAACGACAAGAATGCACTAAAAATAAATTTGCCGTGAAATTCAAACGTGAATTTCACATTAACATATTATAAACAATAATTTGTTTAACAATTTAGTTTTCTACGTGTTTTTAATGTAAGAAATTAATGATAAATATACCATTTGTTAAGAATGGACGTTACTTTAACGTTGAAAGTTAAATGTTTATCAACGTTTGTTATGAACATTCTAATTGGGTAAAAATGTAAATAATATATATATTGAAACATTTTGTTTAGACAAGATTTAAAGATATTGATGAAAAATTAATCATGCGATAAAATATAACGTTATTTTAATATATTTAGTGAATTATTAAATAACGACTATTCTAAGCGTTTTTGTCAACTGCAAAATTACACTGAAGATAAATTGTGAAAATCAAGTGCAATTTTCACATTAACATATTAATTATTTAATTTTTACGTTTTTAACGTAAGGAATTAATGAAAAATATACCAGATCAATAAGCTAAACGTTATTTTAATGTTTAAAGTTAAATGTTTACCAACGTTAGTTTTGAACGTTTTAATTGCGTAAATATTTACTGAAATGTAATATTATAAATTTAAAATGAATCATGCATTAAAACATTATTATAACGAATTCAGTGAATTATTAAATAATATTTATTTTTAACGTTCTGGAAACGACAAAAATCCACTAAAAATATATTTCTCGTGAAAGTCAAATGTGATTGTCACGTTAACATAGTGCTGTTTAACAATTTAATTTTTTACGTATTTTTGATGTAAGAAATTAATGATAAATATACCATGTGTTAACATTGGACGTTAATTTAACGTTCTAAGTTAATTATTTACCTACGTTTGTTATGAACATTCTAATTACGTAAAATTTCACTAACTATAACGTTACAAATAACATTTGAAAAAAACGTTTTGTTTAGACGAGTTTTAAACGTAAGATATTAATGAATCATGCTATAAAATATAACGTTATTTTTACATATTCAGTAAATTATTAAATAACGCTTATTCCAAGCATTTTTAATGACTGCAAAATTATACCAAAAATAAATTTGTGTGAAAATCAAATGCAATTTTTACGTTAACATATTAATTATTTAATGATTTAAATTTTTACGTGTTTTTGAAGTAAGAAATTAATAATAAATATACCATATCTTAAAGCTAAATGTTATTTTAAAGTTTAAAGTTAAATGTATTAAATTTTGAATGATACAATTAATGAAACTAGTGTGATAAAAGCACTCGGCTCCGCCTCCTGGTTAAGTTCACATGCGTTTCGTTATATGTATAATGTTCATATCAAACTAGTATCATTAATAACTATTATATATTGAAGTTACATTATATACAACGTTAAAATAACTGATGCTTTCCACTTATTAAAATACACTGACGTTCTAAATCTACAGGTAAAATAAATGGTAGATGTTGACGTTTTTTTAACGTTTTTTTATTCATCTATCTTAATGCATAAGATTTGCCTACTTACCACGTTGTTGCAGAAGTTATTTGTAGATGGCGACACATACAAACCACTGGTAATAATTTGTCATGCTTTAGCTTATGGTCTTATGAATTTATAGAAATTAAAAAACATAAATTGCAATGTTCAAATTCTTTCAGGGAACAACGGTTTATTTGGACGGATTTTATAAGGATCAGATTAAAGATCATTATTTTGTGGCTCGGCCGAGGTAGCATAAAAGTTTTGTGCTATTTGTTCAATAGGTTAGGCACCCACCCAGGTTTTATGATAAAACTAGTGTGCTTAACCTTATTAATTGACCATTCATCTACATGATGACTCGTCCTGTAACCCATCATATATTTGAAAATGGGGGGACCTCCTAGAGCCAGCTTAATTTCGTTTAATTAACTTACATAATTAGTAAATATTTAACGTTATTTAAACCTTTAATAACGTTGATACCGACGTTAAATTGTAATTATATTACAATGATAAAAAGACGTTAAAAGACACGTTAAAAAAACGTGATTATTTAACTTGTATTCCTTTTATAAACCATCAATAATAAGGCTAATATCGACGTTAAATTATAGTGTTACTACGATGAAAAAATAACGTTAAAAGTTACGTTAAAAACAACGTTGTTTAGCAGGACATTTGTACGTAAAATTGACGGTGCACTATAATGGTTATTCAACTAGAAGATATATCGTTTTACTAACGCTAATATCAACGTTAAATTATAGTGGTATTACGATGAAAAAAAACCGTTAAATATTACGTTAAAAACAACGTTGTTTAGCGGGACATTTGTACGTAATATCGACGGTGCACTAAAATGGTTATTCAACGCATGGTTATCGTTATAAAAAACGTTTTTTTAACGATTGTGTTCTCATTGGGATCTGTGCAAATATGGAGATAACTTGCACATCTTGTCTCCACATGTTTTAAAATGGTCAGGTTGATGCGGGAAATGTCCAAAAATATCGGGATTATACCGAGAGGTTCATAAAATAAATCTAAATATTCCAAATTCCTATATGAGATGTTTATGATTAAGAGTAAGTTATTCCCATCTTCGCTAGTTTCACGAAAACCTGAACATAAAGGTGGGGAATTTTTCTTTGACCAATATTTATTGGTCAGGTCAGAATTACTTAGTTGGAATATTTTTGAAATTGGTAACTGCTTATATTCGACCTGTAGGACATATCCTTTCCAAATTAAAATTACTTTTATTCGATGTATTTTCAAAATAAGCTTCTTAAACTTTGGTATGTCTGTAACATTCTCTATTTGCGTGTTTGTTAACTCCCGGTCTATGTATATATGCAAATACTAGCGTAGTAAATAATTTTATAATTCATTTACAAAACTCGAAGTTAAACATTTTGCTATAAATATAAATTAATTGGAAAGACTTGTGGAGTTGTGTGAAGATAATTTAGATTAACAGGTACTATACACCCAATTTGGCAAAGTAAATAGCGAAAGCTTCCGCAAACTTGATTAAAATTTTATAAAATATTGGTGGTAAATGAAATTATATAAAAAAATATAAGTACATAAATAAACATGCAACTTTTTCAATTAGGAAAAAGTTTTTGATGGTCTGGCACACAGAAATTCTCTTTCATCGGGAATATTTATCTTGCATTAATGTCTCGAGACGTAACGAAATGGTCTTTGAGCCGCCATATTTAATTATAGAGAACGTGTGATGTTTTAATCATTATAAGTAGCTACCTAGGAGTTGGAAACTTTATTTGTTTTCTTACACAAAGTCTGAGTAAACGCAGCGAGATTATCTTGATTAATGGCAAATATTTTGACAAATATCGCGTCGCGCCGGTAAGAATCGAGCACTTCACTTAGTGATAAGCATTAACATGTTATTGGTTTCATATCTGGTATTTTATGTTGCTGGTAGTTTTGTAAAATTTACAGACGGTATTTAAATGATTATGTTAGATATATGCTGTAAATATTTTTAATTATTAGAGAAAAATGTAAGAAATATTGTAAAAGTTACGCTACTACATTTAATATTCAATTCAGGAATTCAAAAAGTAAACTTATCATCAAAATTTAGGAAGTTAAATACCAAATAAACATGTCTAGATGTCTATTTTTTCTCTCTTCATGCTCAAGAATCTAACTCTACATAACCATAAACACGCCAAGCCAAGGCTGTCCGAAAAAGAGTTTGGAAAAACATAAACCAATATCCACCTATATTGTTAGTGCCGGGACTGGGGCTCGAACCCAGTACACGATAGACAAAGTGACCAACATATTCCTCACACGATACACTATAGTCGATTAAGCTACCGTGCTGGTTCTCTCTCCTCATAGCATGGCAATACTAGTTACACAGAAAAAAAACGACGTTGACGTATTTTGGTTCACAGCTTCCGGGTATCACTAAGTAAAATTGGGTACTCTTAGGTATTACTTGATATTTTTAGGTATTTCAGAGGTATTACTGGATATGATGAGGAAATATTAAGAGATTGCTCGGAATAGGCTCATTTAACAATTTTTTATTATTACATATTCTGAAAGAGCTTGGTGAGTATAGTAAGTATGCCAAAAATTAGAATTTACTGACGCCGCCTTCATGTATAAAAAAATTATTAAAGTCGGCGCGCTTAAAAACGCTCGGGATAACCATGTAGTCGAGTTGTGACGTCAGATGGCTGAACCGCCCAGTGAACACGGCTGTGAATGCAAGTTAATAGAGTAAAATCTGGAAATAAAGACGCTTAGTTTTCGAGAAAAAAAAAACCGGCGTAGAACCAAACCAGACTTAGTGGGATTCTTTAGTAAGATAATCGTGTATACGAAATCATTTTTTACGACATTTTTTGGTGGTCGAGAACTTTTTTATTTCGGAAAAACTCAAAAAAATAGATTTTTAATGAAATATGTTTTTTTAACGTCTCCACCGCTATATCTCTGAAAATATTTGTGCTATCAAGCTATTTTTTTTTTTTTTTTAGATTAAAGTAGACACACTAGCGCTTCGAACAACGTCCCACGTGAACCCGATTTACTTTTTTTTAAGTTGGAAAAATAATACAAATCTCAAACCTGTTATTTTCAGTAGCGTAATTTTAGACAATCGAGAAAAAAATTTATTTATGAAAATTTGTATATACATGCTGCGTACAAATTGAAGCCAATAGTTGAAAAAAGTTTTTGGGATAAAAATTTTTCATGTTCCGTTCATAGTATTGAGTCAGCGATTTAACGGATCAAAGTCATATTCTTGCGCGCTCGGTTGTAGCAAGCCTGCCGACTGCAACGATCAAAAGTATTTAGGGGATCAATATTGTTCAATATTTCATATATTGTACAGTAGTATTGATCATATGTTGTTAATATTAAGAAATTGTACAATAAATATAAAATAGTCTCCTTTTAATAATAAAAAGATAAATACCTAATCTATAAATATCAATCAGTGCTACTAACTACCCACCTAATTAGTAAGTTTATTAGACATTTTTAAATGAATGAAAGTAAAAACGTACGCATAAAATGAGTTTTATTGTCGAAATAAATTTTCTATTTGGATAGATAAATATGTACTATGTAGTTTATGTTGGCCCTACATTAATAGCATTCTAATTCGTTCATATCTGCCTCGAAATCTTTAATAATGTTGTTACAGGAACGACATTTGCACTCGTTGCAACATTTTAGGCCTTCCTTAAAATAAGCACATTTTCGATTGTCACAATTTTTATCCGAACAATGAATACTTAATGATTTTCGACAACCGCCACTTCTACGCGACTAATCTGACCAACCCTGCATGCGAGGTGTATTAATTGCGTCCCAATGTCGCATTTAGCACTGATAAAAAAAATCGCTGTTGCCACACGGTACATTTTAGGAAAAAATATATTGTTTCAAAAACTTTTGTGATTATTAGGCTTTATTTTCTTCGCTGCATGTATGTAAATATTTTCAAAAATAAAAAAGTTTATCGATTGGTGAAGATTTCAATACATAAAATATATATTTTTAGTTTATCTGAGTTTTAGAGAAATGAAAGTGCGAATCGTGCCCAAACCGTTTATATTGGTAAAAGCTCTACAGTGTGTGCTTTAATTTGACACAAAACAAATTTCGGTACCTTTAATAGTTTTAAAGA
Source organism: Rutpela maculata (assembly GCA_936432065.2). NCBI lineage: Eukaryota > Metazoa > Arthropoda > Insecta > Coleoptera > Cerambycidae > Rutpela > Rutpela maculata. The sequence continues at coordinate 383,214,827 of OW386285.2, read as the reverse complement.
TATGGCGGTGGAAACAAAAAAAAACAATTTTATTTAAAAATACATTTTTTTCACTTTTTATTGATTTAAAAAGTTCGAGACCACAAAAAAATATCGTAAAATATGATTTCATATGCCCGGTGACATACTCAAAGGAACCTAACATGTTTGACCTGGTTCTACGCCAAAAAAAAAACGACACGATAGACTTACGAAATCGCTGCTCTAATATAGGTATCGGCGCACGCCAAGTGACGTCACTGTACGGACTGTTGGCCGGCCGAGCGTGTTTCTATTCAAATGCGAATATCTCTGTGGCTATTGATTCAATTGAGCTGAAATTTTTTTCTGAGGCTGTTGGTTTGTTATACTTTAAAATGAGGAAGAAAAAGTAGGAAACTGCCATATCACTAAATGACCCTATTACTAGGTATCATTCTGGTAATACCACGTATTTTTCAGTACTATGCAGTTATTATTAAGTATTATTCTTATGAATCTAGCTGAATAAGATTATTAATTGGGTACTACTAAAGTAGTACTAAGATACTAAGGTACTACCAAAAAGTACCCAGATATTACTATAAAATTTAATACAGTGGTATTATTAGGTATTTTTAGATATTATTAGGTATTGTTACATTTTGTAACTTGGGTATTGTACCCAGATATTATTGGGTATTATCACAAAGTACCCAGGTATTATTGGGTATTACTATGGAAAAAGGTATTAGTGTACATTTTTTCTGCGGTTTACCCCTCGGAAAAAAATTAGAGAGCAAATCTTTTGGATAGTTAGGGAAACCCCCGACTTGTCCGACAAAATAGCCTGGTACTGTAGAAAATCTTAACACCTTTCACCTGAAGACTACAACGAAACTTGTTGAGGGCACCATTCCTGCCTTCTATGATGTTTGACAGTGCCTTCTACTCTCAGAGGTTCTTATAGCTCTTAAGATACAAAATAAAAAATAAAAATTCTATACTTAATGATAATTCCTACCTGATCTCTCCAGTATCTCTACCTTCGATGCTTCAATGCACTATTTGATATTTGCCTCAATTTTAATTTTTTTCTTAAATTTCTAATAACTTCTAGCGTTATCGCGTTAGTTTCCATTTTGTAATCAATGACCTGAAACAGACTTGCGGAACTTTGTGAAATTCCTATAAAACCAGTAGACTATTCAATACACAGAATCACACGAGATGTTAAATTTGAAGTTAATTAATTAAGAAATAAGTCAAGGATTTAAATAATATAATATACAAAGTGAGTCAGTAGCAGGTGGAAGGTCAATATATCCTCAACCTTTTGAAATTCGGAAAAATATCTGACAAAAATTGTGGGAGATTAAGAGTCGTATTTTCTAATATTATTTTAAAATCTACGTGGCACGCGAATACTAAGATTTTTTAAAATGGAACACCCCCATACTTTTTATATGGGTAAATTTAGATATTTAGTATTTCAAAAACTGATTTGTTATTGAAACGTAGGATATTGTTGTTTTTATTATCGCTGGTTACGAACCTGAAGTCAGAAATAAAAAATTTAAAATGCCGGCTCCAATATGGTGGATGGAAATTTTTCTCAAGCAAATGTTCTAACAAAAATATTGAGGTATAAAGGTGTTAAAGCCTCTAGTTACTGTTCTAAATAACATGTATCATAAAAATTTGGTTCACCTGTGGCTAGCTTTATATCTCTATAAGCTATTATAATAATCCGTTGGAATAGAACATTTTGAAATGCTTTTTACCGCAATACATGAGTTATATGAGGCTTTCCAGCATTTTCCAAGAGGGATAATGAGATTTCGCTTCGCTTTCGAGCTGTCCTTATGGAAATATCCGTGTACTGATACAATTTCTAAGACATGATTAAAACTTACATGAGCGTCATCCTATGCCTCTGTCTAAAAGTTTTGTGTAAACTGTTCTTTTCAATAACAGCATTTTTCGTGACGAAAATTAGTTTTGAGAGTATAGTCCATGCCAAACTTCCAAAAACCCCAAAATTGCAAAGGTAGCGACCAAACATGGCTACCTCCCCGTTTTCGAGGGCGGCCAACACGATGGTGATAGTCACGCGGTCCTCCCCCCCCCCCCCCACGAACTACCCCTAAACGCAAAAAACCACAACTTTTTCCCATTTTTCGTTGACAGGCATGCGAGGACTTGTTAGATCGTTTTTTTTTTAAGAAACACAATATGTCCTGTAAAATTTCGCAACCATACATCCTAACGACCCCCGGGGGTTGAAACCACCATCTCCTTCAATACCGAAACATGCAAAAAACATCCAAACGTGCTAAAAAGTGTTTTCTACAAGTTTTCAAGTGCGGGGAATACGATGATGATATTAATTAGCCTCCCACCAACTACCCCCAAATGCAAAAACCACCCCTATTTCCCATTCTTCGTTATCAGGCATACGAAGACTTGCTGGATCGGGGTTTTTTTGAGGAAACTCAATATGTCCTATAAAATTCAGCAATCATGCATTCTAACGACTCTCGGGGGTTGAAACCACCCCTCCCTCAATCCTGAAGTGTCCCTCAAAGAGAAGGTTTTAAAGAAGGCTCCCCCGTTTTCAAAGGTGGAGAACACGATTGTGGCATCACTTTCTCTCTTAGTCCTCAAAAACTACCCTTGCATGTCCAAAACCATCGGTTTTTCTTATTGTGAGATCACAAGCGCTTATTGAATCAGGTTTTCTAGGCAGATAATTTTTTTATTACAACGATAGGACGGGTTATGCGCATGTATATTAAACAGCTTCAATGTGCATAGTCGACATTTTTATTATATATTTATTTTCACATTATGTACATGATTTTTTTTCTTATGCTAGACATGGGTCATATATGATTATTATTAAATGTTAATTTATTCTTCAGCGTTTACAAATTAGATCACTTTGTTCTGACCAAAAAATGGAAACAGGGATGGTTTTATGCATTTAATTGGTCAGGGTGGGAGGCTAAATAATATCAGCATCGCGTTCCCCGCCCTTGAAAATGTGTACAAAGCAATTTTCAGCACGTTTGGGTGTTTTTTGCATGTTTCGGTATTGAAGAGAGGGTGGTTTCAACCCCCGGGGGTCGTTAGGATGTCTGGTTGCCAAATTTTACAGGAAATATTGAGTTTGCTCAAAAAAAAACGATCCAGCAAGTTATCGCATGCCTGGCAACAAGAAATGAAAAAAAATGGTGTTTTTTGCGTTTAGGGGTAGTTCTAGGGAGGGTAGAGACCGCGCGACTGTCACCATCGTGTTGGCCGCCCTCGAAAACAGGGGGTAGCCATGTTTGATCGCTACCCTTGCACTTTTGCACTTTTTTTCAACTTTGGTATGTACTAGTATTTTCTAGCTGAACATTTATTTTTGGTAGTCAGTTTTAGAGCATTTCCCAAAATTCGTACTATCGAGCGACATAAAATTTTTTTGCATAGTTTCCAAAATTTGATTTCGTCGTGTGACATCACGTCTTGTGAGACTAAAACCGAAGTAGATTTTTGAAAAAATTACCATTTTTATTATTTCAGTAAAGTTTGTTAAGGTTCTACATCAATATCACCGTGGGCAATAGTACGCCATTTTGGAAAATCGCCGTCTTTTAGAAAACTACCGGTTCGAAATGTTGACTGAGGTTTGCGTGATTTTGATAATTTTAAGTATTATTATGAGAACTATAAAATGTTAAATTGTCGAATCTTTTGAAATATTAAGTTTTATGGTACAAAGCAAGACCATGAAATTTATGGATATGATGCTCTTCCTTGCGTAGCATAACATCTCTAAATGATTTTCATCGTTTAGAACTGGCTCAATTTTACCCTGCATTTCTCGTATATTTTTGCCAATTTCTGCGAATAAAGAATTTATAACTATACTTTCTATTCAGTGAGCGAAAAAGAAGGATTAGTCACCCAATTTCCCACCTTTTGATGCAATAAATATTTATTTACTAATTTCATTAAATCTAGGATCAGTCCTCAGGAACTTCTGTTAATATAAAACCTGTTACGCTTTCTCAACTACAGGATTTTTGCAGAAATGACGTGAAGTAAAATCGCACTGGGATAGGCTGATGTCGTGGGTCGGCAATTCCGTTAGGTAGGCTTGTTTGACATGCTGCGGTGATCTAATTCCTTCATACAGAATTCCCCTCGCGGTTAATGACTATTGAAGCGGTTACATATGACTCTTGTGCTGTGTGTTCTCTCCACATTATTTACTCAAGCTTGTGCTGCTTCTCTTAAACCGTCAAATACCTACTTCACAAGCGAATTCTTGACAATTATGATTACATCTTGAGGCCTTAATCGATTCGCCAACGCTATTAGGCAGTGTTGTTCTATTATATATTTTTGTCGAGAGTATTTCATAAAAAAATGTATATTTATTACGTATATCACTAGAGTCAGCACCTAATAACGTTCAACTTAAAGAAACATAGTTTAAAAACCGCTGCCCAAGGAATCACTACTTCCACATCCAAGTCAATCACAACGAAAAAACTTTGTATGTGGAAATAATTGTTTATGGAACTTTAATAATATAATATTTGAAATCCTCTACCCCAAAAACCCATAAAACGATACCCCACATCGGTAGTGGGGTGGGGGTGGTGAAAGGGGTGGTAGTGGGGGTGGATGAAGTAAAAAAATATTTTCAGGTTTTTGGTTCTTGTACATACACTAAATCACAATTTTTTTTCATCCCCATTAATAAGGGGGGTGGGGGTGGTAATGGGGGTGGCTAATGCCAAAAATTTTTTTGAGACCTTAGCTTCTCTTGTATGTACTGAATACCAATTTTATGGACTCCTACCTGCTTTATTTACCCATTTACCCCAAATTTACCGCAATTTACCCCCCTACCCTTCGTCGGAACAACATGAAAATATAATCTAGTTCCAGATCTCGTTAAAGCACATATGTGTACCAAATTTCAAGTCAATATCTTAAACGGTTCCAGAGTAAACGTGCGCACAAAAAAGTTACAGACAGACAGACCGACAGACAGACTGACAGACAGACAGAAATTTTTTTTCGCTCAAACTTAGAATCTCGACGTTTCATGACATTTTAAGCCTATTTGAACAATAAAAATTTTTGAAAATTTTTTTTGTCGTTATTATACTTCCACTGGACATGGAAGTAAAATAATACTAGCTGAGCACGTCGAAATTCGACGGATATTTAAAAACCGCTGCCTAAGGAATCACTACTACCATATCCAGATTTTCTACTCAAGTCTCTCACAACGAAAAAAATTTTGTAAATAATACAGCCACAAAAAAAATGGCCTGGATACTACACTAGTATTTTCCCAGAATTGGTCGATTGGCTCATATATTCAAGACAACCTCAAAAAACTGTTAAATACGGTTCCAGAGTAACCGTGAGCACCAAACCAAGACCAACAGACAGACCGACGCGACAGAAAGAATTTTTTTGCTCAAACTTAATATCTTGACGTTTCATGACATTCTAAGCCTAGTTGAACAATGACAATTTTCAAAATTTTTGTTTGCGTTAGTATCCTTCCACTGGATGTGGAGGTAAATGTATCCTAGAAAATATCCTTTGGAGGCACACTTTTGAAATGTCTACCAGCACTCACATTTTCGAGAAATCAGCGGTCCTGTTTCAACGTAATGATCTCCTCACTTTTTCCTAGAGTATTGTTGATGTGTTTAATCCAGTTAATTATTTTATTCTTTTAGTGACCACCCCCGTTTATTTTTTTACTTAAACTAAAGTAGGTTTCTTCCTTAGCAATTGTGTTAACTTTTCGGTAAGCGAGGAATATAAAGAATTTGTAAAATTATTTGCAAAAATCTCCCCACTCTATTTGACACCTTCTATTCAATAATTATCTTATTCCTTTCAGTGATCACTTTGTATATTTTTTTACCAAAATTTTATCAGATTTTCATCCTTGATAACCACATATCAGGTATTATTTTCTTTTCGTTTTGTTTTTTTAAAGTATCCATGTATATTTCTTATTAAGAGTTGTCAGGTCCCTTCCTTGGCAATACCGTGAACTAACTACTACGTTGATATGTTGGTAGACTTACTTAATATGGCATTTGAAACATTCCTGATGTCTTGAAAATTGCTAAAGTTCCCCTCTTTATAAATCATCCGGAAAAAACTGTATACTCGAACTTATACCTATATCTATATTGCCGGATGTTTCAAAAATATTTGAAAAAGTACTGCATAATAGACTAGTACATTATTTGGAAAAAATTAAGTTCCTTAGTGACTTTCAGTACGGATTTAGAAAAAAGAACATTCAAATTGCTGCATTAGACATTGTTACCAACATTCAACAACAAATAGATAAAGGCAACATAACAGCTGTAGACCTACAGAAGGCTTTTGATACAGTTCATATACTAACATTAACAAAAACATTAGAAATATTGGGAGTGAGGGAGTGAGCTTTAGATTTGTTTAGTTCGTATCTCACTAATCGTAAACATTCCGTTCAAATAGGTGAATCAAAAAGTAATACTATTAATATAAGTTATAGTGTCCCACAGGGCTCAATTTTAGGACCCTTGTTGTTCAATATTTATATTAAAGACTAGAACGGGCTAAAGCCCGTTTTAGCTCCTAGCGGAGGGCTTGATTGCTTTGCACTCAATTTGAGCGCTTCGCGCTAAATTTTGAGCGCTCCGCGCTCAATTTCACGTTTGAATTAATTTTTTTTTCCGTGTATTTCAAATTTCTTTAATATTTTACGTATTTCCGAAAATTTTCCATTTTTATAAATTTTCAATTTTTTTTTTTTAATTTGACATTTTTTTAAACCGACATATTGGAAGATTTGACATCTTTTAAAAATTTTGACAATTTTTATTACCTTTAGTTGGGCATTTTCTTAAAATTTGAAATTTATTGAAAATTTGACGTTTTTCTGAAAATTTAACATGTTTTAATAATTTTACATTTTTTTAAAAATTTGACATTTTTTAATTTTTTTTTTCGTTTCGTTTCCGTTTTTTTTTTATTTATTTTTTTTTATTTCCTAATTTTGAGTAAAATTCTATAAACACCTTATTCAATAGGTATTTTTCCGAGTGTATTCTATAAAGTTCATTATTCTAGGTTGAAAACGTACAATGTTTAGAAGTAATTATATTTACACAACAGTATTGGATGAATATGTTTCTCCGTGTAGCGTAGGTCTTTTTTTATATATAAATAACTTGTGGGTAACAAATATTATGTAGAGCTATGTGAGCTATGAGGTCATAATGTTTTATTAACTTTTCACTTAATAATAATAATGTACATTTCAAATATGAAGTCATTATCACTATTCGTTTGTGCGTAGTAAGAGATTTTCGTTTTTGTGACGTAGGCGTATTCTGGATTCACTCGGATTTCGTTTTTTCTTCAATAGTGCCACCTACATTTCAAATATGAAGTCAGTATCTCCATCCATTCGTGCGTGGTAAGAGATTCTTTTTTTTGTGACGTAGGTGGATTCTTGATCCACTCGGATTTCGTTTTTTCTTTAATAGTGCCACCTACATTTCAAATATGAAGTCAGTATCTCCATCCATTCGTGCGTGGTAAGAGATTCTCTTTTTGTGACGTAGGTGTATTCTTGATCCACTCGGATTTCGTTTTTTCTTCAATAGTGTTACCTACATTTCAAATATGAAGTCAGTATCTCCATCCATTCGTGCGTGGTAAGAGGTTCTCTTTTTTGTGACGTAGGTGTATTCTTGTTCCACTCGGATTTCGTTTTTTCTTCAATAGTGTTACCTATACTTCAAATATGAAGTCATTATCTCTATCCGTCTGTGCGTTGCAAGATATTTTCTTTTTTGTGACGTAGGTGCATTTTTGATTCACTCGAATTTCGTTTTTTCTTCAATAGTGTCACCTACGTTTCAAATATGAAGTCATTATCACTATTCGTTTGTGCGTAGTAAGAGATTTTCGTTTTTGTGACGTAGGCGTATTCTTGATTCACTCAGATTTCGTTTTTTCTTCAATAGTGCCACCTACATTTCAAATATGAAGTCAGTATCTCCATCCATTCGTGCGTGATAGGAGATTCTTTTTTTTGTGACGTAGGTGTATTCTTGATTCACTCGGATTTCGTTTTTTCTTCAATGGTGTTACCTATATTTCAAATATGAAGTCATTATCTCTATCCGTTCGTGCGTAGTAACAGATTTTATTTTTTGTGACGTAGATGTATTATTGATTCACTCGAATTTCGTTTTTTCTTCAATAGTGTTACCTATATTTCAAATATGAAGTCATTATCTCTATCCGTTCGTGCGTAGTAACAGATTTTATTTTTTGTGACGTAGATGTATTATTGATTCACTCGAATTTCGTTTTTTCTTCAATAGTGTTACCTATATTTTAAATATGAAGACATTATCTCTATCCGTCCGTGCGTAGTAACAGATTTTCTTTTTTGTGACGTAGGTGTATTCTTGATTCACACGAATTTCGTTATTTCTTCAATAGTGTTACCTATATTTCAAATATGAAGTGATTATCTCTATCCGTTCGTGCGTGGTAAGAGATTGTCTTTTTTGTGACGTAGGTGTATTTTTGATTCACCCGGTGAACAATCACTTAAATTTGTTTAAATAAAACACACTCTTTACTGTTGTACTTCACTCTGCTATCATATAAAGACTGACTGCCTGGTCCTAATCCTTGTCCTGAGTCAGCAGTTATATCATAACAGCTCGAATGTTTTTATTATAAGAAATCACATACACCAATGAGTAGTAGTACACTACATCCACTTTTCCTTTTACAACAGTGTTAATGAAATTAACAATAATGTCCACAATGTGAGTTATGGCGGTGCACCAAATATATCAATATACCTACTTAACTATATAAGAATAGAACAATATAAGAATATGATATAGCAAAATATATTAATATGAAAGTCATAACCAAAGGAAGGTACAAATTTGAAGAATACCAGTCTACGGCCTCTGATCCTTTGTCGGTCACGTGGACATGGACTTGCCTTGGATCAACTCATCTGTTACTGTAACATATATATATAACAATATAGTAAAGTAGCATACAACGCATGTCACACGATGATACTAAAGTAAATTAGGCTTACGAAATATCAGTAATTATCTCACTCTTGTTTTTTGTCGGTCACATGTACTTATTTTGAAACATACACTGCCCATTCTCCCTCGATCTTCTTTAGATGCACGATGTTTCTTCTGTAGTTTTGGCCTGTTTCATCATATTTAATTTGTATGTCTACTCTATCCTTACTCATTACTTGTGTACTTTGATTAAAGTTGAGGCAAGTTGTGTTTTCCTTTATTAGGTGTTTCACGTACACCTTGGTTCTAATGATCTTCGCTTCCTGTCGCCGTAATCTTTCCCTTTTTTCTTTTGAAGAAGCTCAGACAATATCCATTACCAGCAGACATTGCTAGTGTCGGAGATGAAGATCAAACCCAGTACACAATAGAGAGTGTGACCAAGCATGCTCGCCCTAATACGCCTTAACCCGCTGCGCTACTGTACCTGCTCTTGGTAATTTATAATAATAGCAAGCGGCTCTACCACTCGCTTTTTCCAAAAATGACAAAGTACTAAAATCAAACTGAATTTTTTTTTTTTTTTTGGTTGGGTTATACAAGGAGCCATACAACGTATATGTCTTAAAGCGGATGTGTTAACTCCTCAGTTTACCATAGGTTTTAAAATAGCCTACAAGTTTTAAGAAATAACTATATTAAGACCGATGGGACTTAAAACATACTTCTACAAGATTAAATCAGCGCACTTAAAGAGCAATTGGTTATTTTGTAGGCATTTTCAGACAAGACACGTTTGAAGTAGAATTTTTCACAACTAATATTGTCGATGCACACAGCTGCCACCACTTCCAAAGGTCAAGAAATGCACAACGGTCAGCCACACTGGGAAGGTTCCAGATTGAACAAAGAAATGTAATTTTTTTTTGTAAGAGAAATGTTTTTTAGAAAGAATTTATTAACATTGAATTATATTATTGAAAGATGATACTGATTTATTTATTTTTAAGTCATCGAGGAGAAAAATAATTTATCCATATAGTTATTTAAATTTGCGTTTTTGGAGGAATTTTGTAAGAACTGTCTAACTAGATTTTGCAGTAAACTTAGCCTCGTTGAAAATTTTAGCCCACTATGAGGGCTCTCAATACTTCACCTACAAGTAATCCCTCTCAGTACTCGCGATATGTTCATTTTATGACTATGTATGGCGTCCCATATATTTTCTTTTATATTTACTTTATTAAATACAAAACATTCTCTCAAGCATTTGTGTGTGCATTTTAAACTTTAATAAGTACTTATTCTAAACAAAGTATGGTTTTATAATAGATGATTCATTAAAACTTGAAAGCTTTAAAAGTAGTTTTAAATGAAAATATGTAGGCCTTTCTCTAGGTGTACCTCTATACCCGTATAAGGGTTTTAAGTCAGTTTTATAGAGTCTTTCCAGACCATTTACGTTTATAAGTAGTCTCAGAAATAAGCTTTTAGAATATCTTATAGAGTATGTTAAAATTAAGATTGTTACTTGGGTCTTGCTACCTGAATAAATGGGCATGTCTATCTCAACTCCTCCTAAACTGTAGGTTATTGTTTCGTCATTATCGATGTTTCTTCTTCATCGGTGTCTTCTTGTATGGAATGCACATTCGCCACTTTCTCCTTCTTGAATTTTCTAGGAGGCTCTGCATATGGTTGACCATTTCTCACACGTTTTTTTCTTTCTGCATGTGTCTTATATTGAAACCTGAAATGTCCTTGGGATCCACAGTTATTGCATGTCTGATTTAAGGCCGGACACTTTTCTCTTGAAGAAGAATGTTTGTGGCTTCCACGTCGACCACAAACCTTCGGTGAATAGTGAGTTGTAGCTTGATATACATCTATTTCAGCTGTTGCCTCTTCGTATGCTCCTGGAATACTGAAATATATTTCCTGCAAGCACAGTCCGCTCATACCTTTTTTTTTTTTACCGGTCCTCAATACTCGCTGTTTGTGTCAAAGGACCTTTTGAAAATTGTTTATTTGTGAATAATTTAATAATGAAAATTTAGTAGATAATTAATACAGTCAATTCTCAAAATATTAACAGTCACAAAATTCATTAAATATTTTATTTTCAATTTTAAAGTAAATCAGAAATATTTCCGTTCTCCGCCCATGCTTCCGTTCGAATCGTTTCACACCGAGATCTTTTCTGGTCTATTCGGATGCATGTCGTGAATATTAGAGAACTAATAACTTTTAATATAAACACCTGACACAGTTGTAAAACAGTTCGCTCCGAATCATCAAATCTATTTACAAACTAACCTCGGACTACAAAACGGCAAATTTACACAGATGTGTATTTAATTAACAAGTGTAATTAACTACTGTGATTAATAAAATATTTTAAGTTTCCTTATGTTACAAAATAAACGAAAACATATTTTTTTTTTTCGAATTTAATTCATTCAACGAAATGCGAGTGGTTCAGTCCCATACCCTAGAAAAATAATACACAGAGTATTTAAACTTAAGTGACCCTTCTGTCAAAAAGTCGTAAACGTTTTGCGGTGATTTTCAAGTGCGCGATTGCTCTATCAACTTAAAAAGCATCGTGTTCATTTGCACGCGTACGTTGAATGCCTTTTTTGATATTTTTCCTATCGCAAGCATTCTGAGCAGACATCTCCTTCGCAATCGAAATGTTCCAATGCTGTTCCACCCAACCATTTGAAGCTCATATTTATTCGTCTCATCCTGTATACGATACAAAAATGTAGTTCCTCGGCTTAGCCAGTCTAGTTGCTGTTATCGTCATCATTACATTATTATTATTATGATTATTATTATTATTATTATTGTTGGATTTAAGATTTAAAGATCAGTTAATTCCTCACCAGCACATGTATCAAAAGTGTCTTTTATAATGAATGTAAAATGTATAATCATTTACCTACTGATATCGAAAATTCCAAGTCATTTATTTTTAAAAGGACGATAAAGAATTTGTTAATGGAAAAGTATCAATAAATTTCATTTAGTCTTACTATTTTTTACGTGTTATATTATTTGTAGTTTGTTATAATGTATGTGTTGTGTGCTCCTTTATACATTTTTTTTTTACGTGTAATTTGATTTTATATTTTACATTTTGTTATACTAATGTAATGTTTAGACGATTTATTATGGTATGTATTTGTGATGCACTCCTTATAGCCACTTGTATGATTATTACTTAATTGTATCTATGATTGGGATATAAGAATTATTATTAATATTATTATTAAGAATTTTAGATTTATGCGACACGCTTTCTTAGCTGAAACTGGAAATCATAAAACCCATCTCATTATTATTATTATCACTATTATTATTTTTTAGACTTCGCAAGCGGCATACTTATTTATTAGTTATTATTATTATTTCCAACGCTGAATGACCACGCACCAATTCGTATCCCCCGCGTATGTTCATTCGTTGTAGCATTTTTTCTGGACCCATTGTCCCTCGTGTTCGATTCGAACAGATTCCGTGAGGCTTTCTTTCTTAGTGTTTTGGACCTAAGTCCCTTGTTTTTGGACCTGAGTCCCTTGGTTTGGACCTGAGTCCCTTGGTTTGGACCTGAGTCCCTTGGTTTGGACCTGAGTCCCTTGTTTTGGACCTGAGTCCCTTGGTTTGGACCTGAGTCCCTTGTTTTGGACCTGAGTCCCTTGTTTTGGACCTGAGTCCCTTGTTTGGACCTGAGTCCCTCGTTTTGGACCTGAGTCCCTCGTTTTGGACCTGAGTCCCTTGTTTTGGACCTGAGTCCCTTGTTTTGGACCTGAGTCCCTTGTTTTGGACCTGAGTCCCTTGTTTTTGACCTGAGTCCCTTGTTTTAGACCTGAGTCCCTTGTTTTGGACCTGAGTCCCTTGTTATGGACCTGAGTCCCTTATTTTGCGAGTGCGTTTAATACATTTTATGAAATTCACTTTTTTGTGTTAATTACTGTACGCTCTTTTAATAATAATAACGCCAACACCAACAATTTTTTGATTCTCAAAGACAAATAATAATTAAAGAACTTTATGGTATACTAGTGATTTAAAACATAAATGATTCGGACAAATATTATTTCTATTTCCTCCTAAATGCTTGTAAATCTCCCTATGATAAGGGTTGTTTTAATTGGTTTTCTTAATTATATTATAAACATTGCGATATAATAGTGCTAGTCCCGTTTTCTTAGTAACCAATGTATATTTGTTTGAAGTTTTCCTTACAAAGTTTATGCTCTGTTCCTTCTTATTTTTCACTGGATTTACACATTAAAGAATTAAGGCGCACTCGCTTTTATTTATATGGTTAATCCTCGTCGCCACTGAACAATCACTTAAATTTGTTTAAATAAAACGCACTCTTTACTGTTGTACTTCACTCTGCTATCATATAAAGACTGACTGCCTGGTCCTAATCCTTGTCCTGAGTCAGCAGTTATATCATAACAGCTCGAATGTTTTTATTATAAGAAATCACATACACCAATGAGTAGTAGTACACTACACCCGGATTTAGTTTTTTCTTCAATAGTGCCACCCATATTTCAAATACGAAGTCATTATCTCCAACCGTTCGTGCGTAGTATGGGTTTTTCTTTTTTGTGACGTAGGTGTATTTTTGATTCAATCGAATTTCGTTTTTTCTTCAATAGTGTCACCTACATTTCAAATATGAAGTGATTATCTCTATCCGTTCGTGCGTGGTAAGAGATTGTCTTTTTTGTGACGTAGGTGTATTTTTGATTCACCCGGATTTAGTTTTTTCTTCAATAGTGCCACCCATATTTCAAATACGAAGTCATTATCTCCATCCGTTCGTGCGTAGTATGGGTTTTTCTTTTTTGTGACGTAGGTGTATTTTTGATTCAATCGAATTTCGTTTTTTCTTCAATAGTGTCACCTATATTTCAAATATGAAGTCATTATCTCTATCCGTTCGTGCGTGGTAAGAGATTGTCTTTTTTGTGACGTAGGTGTATTTTTGATTCACCCGGATTTAGTTTTTTCTTCAATAGTGCCACCCATATTTCAAATACGAAGTCATTATCTCCATCCGTTCGTGCGTAGTATGGGTTTTTCTTTTTTGTGACGTAGGTGTATTTTTGATTCAATCGAATTTCGTTTTTTCTTCAATAGTGTCACCAACATTTCAAATATGAAGTCATTATCACTATCCGTTCGTGCGTAGTAAGAGATTGTCTTTTTTGTGACGTAGGTGTATTTTTGATTCACCCGGATTTAGTTTTTTCTTCAATAGTGCCACCCATATTTCAAATACGAAGTCATTATCTCCATCCGTTCGTGCGTAGTATGGGTTTTTCTTTTTTGTGACGTAGTTGTATTTTTGATTCTCTCGAATTTCGTTTTTCTTCAATAGTTCCACCTACGTTTCAAATATGAAGTCGATATCTCTAAGACTGAGGGCGCTTATGCAGATCGACGGTTTATAAAATTGTCCTTGGTTTCAATCTGCATCGCACAAAAACACGAAACAAATGTCAATGTAGACAAATCTGTATATGACTTTTTATCGCCTCGCAGCTTGACAGCAGTGGACGAATCTGATTGGACGTTTCGATATTTAGCTATGACGTAGGCACGGTCGGGACGAAAAAAAATTAAAAGGAGCCTCCACTTTGGCCGTCCGCAGTTAATTAATTCTTGAAGCAGGACAATTAAAAAAAAAAGACTTTTAGATAATTTAATTCTGCGCAAATTCGTTAGGGCGAAGTTTTTTGGCCTAGGAGCCACCGTTTAGGAGTTATGGAGGTTTTAAGTGAAAAATGTACCATTTTGAGTCGTGCATCGCCATACATTTGGGTCGATTTCTCCGAAACGAAAGTATTTAGGACAATTCTGATGGAACTGGGCGATTTCCCAAGAAATTATCTGGACCCTAGTGAAAATTTATTTTTGAGCTAGCTGCAGCCGTTTCCGAGATATAAACGAAAAACGGCGGAAAAAAAAGTAGCGTTTTGGAGCCGAAAAAAGTGCATAAACATGCAATCTTAAAATGTTCATATTTGTCGAAATACACCAGCGGAACGACCGTACGATGTCGCGATGAAAAGTGGAAGAGTTCTAGTTGAACCGCATCGTAAATTTCATAGGGCAAATAGAAAATTCGGCCCGGCACGAACGTATGAAAAGTGACATTTTTTGACATTTCAACAAAATTGCAAAATGCAACGACACGACAAAGGGAGCATCGTGAATAAAAATTGAGGGTTTCAAAAATTCGTCCAGAAAGAGACGGACGAATTTAATCAGTTAATTAAGAAGTTAATCGTTAAATGGATTCGACGAAATATATCCTAATCCAGTAAGCATTTTATTGTGTGTCCGTCAATACCGTTTCGCGCCCAGAGAATTGAGCGCGAAAAAAGCCTTTGCTGCAGTAAATTTGGAAAGAGTAAGGGGTACAGCCCTCTCAGATTTTAATATATTGTTCAGTTAATTAAGAAGTTAATCGTTAAATGGATTCGACGAAATATATCCTAATCCAGTAAGCATTTTATTGTGTGTCCGTCAGAGAATTGAGCGCGAAAAAAGCCTTTGCTGCAGTAGATTTTAATATATTGTAATATAATCATGCAAAATTTTGAGGGTGACACACGACTGTATGCCGATGTCACCTGTATTTTTTACTTCTCTAAAGATATAGCCAATTTAATTCACAGTATACCAAGACACTTGAGTAAATTAGAACTATGGTTAAAAAATAACAAACTCTCTTAAACATAGATAAAACGAAATATATTATAATGACATCTAAAAAAAAAGCATACGTTCATGATGAAAAGAAATATTCTTCAAAAAATGCTTTATTTTAAAAATGGATAAAACAACAGTGAACATTAATTCAAATTCGTTTTCAACTGAATATGCGATATACGATAAGCACAAGCTGGTAATAGCTGACTGTGACTGATTTACTCGAATCCCCTCGTTCAACTGCGGCCTACATGCGCAGTTTGATGTAGTAGGGGCCATCAGTACGTTAGAGTTCGAGCGCTGAGATTCATTTATTTATTTCAACTTCTGTTTCGTTTTTATGTATAAAGATAACAATTTAAGGATATAAAAATTAGTGATGACACATCTGTCCAGTGGGAGGCGCTGGCGAAGCCTAAAAAGAAGACCTCTTGTGTTCTGAATATATAGATATTTTATTTTTGCTTACACAATGATCAATAATATCTCACTAACTTTTTTGTAGAAAATTTAATTATCTACAATTTTCTTCTCTATATTTTTTTCATATCTTCTGTTGCCATTTTAGCAGCGTCTTCATTTTAATGTGGGTATTTCCTTCCATACACGTAAATAATAGATGAGTTAGTAATATCAGACAAAAAGCAAATGAAAGCCAGTTGTAAGCTCAAGAACTTTAAATTTGAATTATTTTTTCGAAAACGTATAAAATATATCAATACAAACACCCCATATTTACAAAACTTTAAATTTTCGTAATGTTTAAACTTAAGTATTTTTTGAAATAAATACACGATAATTCTACTGTTTGTAGTGCATAAAAAGGGGAATAGAGCAAAAAAAAGATTATCTGTTACTGAAAACTGCTCTGGCGGCCATTTTTTCCAAATGGTAGCTTTAGCTTAAGTGGGATTTTTTGTTACTTTTATATACTTATCCTACGTTGGAGCGATACATTGCGATAAAGAAACTGATCCAAATACTGAGAACTGAATATGCCTGATCTAGTATATCATAATGCAGTAAAGTTATCAGAAAAAACGCACCAACTCTTGGTAGGTACAACTGATACAATATCTCTTTCAATTTTTATCATATAGGTACATTTTTTTTAAATTAATCGCCATTTAAAAAATCTCACAATTTCGGATCTGACGACAAGTCCCAAGTCCGTTCGTCACAAAACAAGAAAATCTATAAAGGTATTCTCTATGTTTAACATCCTTTATTTATTAATTATTTTTTCTGTTGTGTATGACGGCCTTGTATATTTTTTACTAGTATATCAAATTTTCTTCATTGTAATAGTGACAACTACATTCCAAATATTACCTTTCATGTGAAATAGTTTTTTAGACATAGCGCAAACAGGCCGACAAACTGACAGAATTGAAATAATTTACATTCGTTGTCTGCATAGTGTGAAACGTGAAAATGTGAATAAATATCGAAGAGTGATTTCTTTTCACGACTACAATACTTTCCTTCGGCAAGTGAGGTAAGTAAAAGTTAGCTTTTCCATGTTTAATGAAGTATTAGTGGCGTCATACTTCACAATTTTCATTAAAACTCTCCAACGATAGGATAATCAAATTGAACACATTTGATTATTTCCTCCTTTTACAAATCTTCTATACAAGCAGCTCATCTTTCGCAGTTAAAATATTTCGTCACTTCTGGCATTATTTGACAGTGTTGCATTATATTTGTAAAAGTGGAATGAATACCTAAAATCATTAATTACTTAAGGATAGGATTTTGCAGAGTGAGAGAGAAATATGCGTTTATTTTCGATTTATTCTAAATATTTAAAAAACCAAACATAATATAATCTTTAAAACTGTTTTAAATAATTGCTATTGTAGTCCCCTACCAGGTGTACAAAAATAGGCTCCCGTGGACTCCTTGATGATGCAAGTGTGATAGTAGTCTGAATCTATTTGTTAGGCCTTGAAGAAACATAATTTCGATGTTGGCACTCTCAAAAATGATGCGCATGAGCACTGCGCGCGAAAAACAAAATGGCCGCCATCGCAAACACTTTTTCCAATTTATCTAAGTAACCATTGGGACTACGAAAAAAAGTTAGTTACAAAAAATATTGCTAAATCAATTTTACACAAAAAAGGTTATAAGTTTTTATGCAGGACTAACCATTTTCCCAGAAACTTAACTTTTAAAATTATTTCATGGCTTTATATTTATTAATAGTTATTTGTTTGAAATTATCTTTATCTTTTTTAAAACGTGTAAAACGACAGCGAAAAAAGTTAAAATTACCCTCAAAGACAATTCTATAACCATAAAGACAGATTTATCTCTTATTTCAAGATAATTGATAGCATCCAGAAGCAGACCTGACGTAGATTTGAGATACTATTTGAGCAACTACGAGTTCTCAGCATTACCGAAGTCATTATTTGCAGTTGACGGGAGTATGCACCATTGTCTAGCTAAGTACAAACTTATGGATGCTCTTGAATCAATGCAAGGTATACCTGCCGAAGAAAACGATGATGATCATGCTTCCACCACACCTGCAGTTTTAAAAGAAAATGAGGAGCTACAGGAAAAAGCTGCGGTAAAAGATGGCATGGCGCTTCTTCACACCTACCACAAACCTAGCACAGTGAAGACATGCCGTGACCTCGGTTTAAGCTTCAGCAAATGGATCGGGCAAAAATTCAGCAATTAGAGTGAGGTCCATGTTGTTTTCGACTCTTACAAAGAAAACTCGTTGAAGAAAGCCATGAGAGTGATTCGGCAAAAAGGCTCAGATCCAATCCAGTACAAAATCGGACCAGAAACGAAAATTGGAAGTATAACAATGAATAAATTCTTGTCCCTCGATAAGACGAAGGATGAACTGACAGAGTTCCTTTCCGGTCAGATTCTTCAATTTGGCGTGACCAATAACAAAAGATTTGCATTGAAAGTGACGATGATTTTAATTAAAAATGTCATTGTAGAAGTGAAAAGTATTGCTTGTCTGTACTTTATCTATATAAATCTGTAACTACTGTATTTCTATAAGTTACCTCATTAAACGTTAATTTTTTTTCCTTTTCTGGCCTTGGATGGGTTCCATCAGCCAGCTAGACAGATGGGGGAAAGAGAAGGAAGTAAACAGGAAAACGTTAAAATTATATAGGCACTATAGCGTTATCGCTATAAATAAAATTAAAATCGAAGTAAATATACTTATATTTGTTTTTAATACATGTTCATATTTTATGTGATTATGATATTTTTAGTATATTGATATTATATTTTTATATCGAATGTTTTTTATTTTTCTTAGCGACTCCATAGAAACTTCTCGCTTTTGGAACTTCTCGATTTCCAGTGAGTAAGTCGCTATAGTCGCTATATACACCCCCTCTTTAAAAAAGAATATAGTCAATCAATCAACGTGTCGATTGCAAAACGTACTTTTTTAATCGGGGTAGGCAAAGTGTCACATCTGTCAACTAATACAAAAGCCGGTTTAACCCTATCAATATTGACAGTTATGACTTTGGCTCCTTTCTTAAAGGTAAATAACTTATCTGAACGAGATAAAACTTTAAACGGTCCTTCATATAAAGGAGTAAATGAACGTTTTAAACGTTCAATGCGAATGAAAATAAAATCGCAAGAGGCAAGATCTGAACTAACAAAAGTTTTGTAATTGCCATGCGAAGTTGGAGGAACAAATTTTAAATTATTAAAATAAATGCGTAATTTGTCAATGAAATAAGGAATATCTGGGGAATTATACGATTCAACGAAAAATTCGCCAGGTAAACGAAGGGTTTGACCATATATGAGTTCAGCAGGTGAACATTGTAGATCTTCCTTGGGAGTTGTCCTAAATGCTAATAAAATGATGGGTAATTCATCTGTCCAATGTGATGTATTGGCTCTAGCTAACAAGGAAGTTTTAAGTGAGCGATGAAATCTTTCAATTAAAGAGTTGCCTTCTGGGTGATATGGAGTTGTACGTATTCTATGAAAACCTAAAAACTTTGCAAATTCATTAAATAATCTTGACTCGAATTGTACTCCTTAATCAGTCGTTACTGACAAGGGAACACCGAATCGACAAACAAAGTTTTGAAATAAAGTACGCGCAACTGTTTCTGCTGTGATGTCGCGAAGAGGGTACGCTTCCGGCCACCTAGTGAATCGTTCAGTCACCGTAAGAATGTAAGAGTTACCTTTGGATGGAGGTAATGGTCCTACCAAATCTATGTGGATGTGGTCGAATCTGATTTTCGGAATGGTGAAGTTCCCGAGAGCACTTCGCGTATGTCGACTGACTTTGACAGCTTGACAGTTAATGCACGATTTTGACCATAAATTGCAATCTGTGTTCATTTTCGGCCAAAAATAGTTATTTGAAATCAACAGTCTAGTGGCTTTAATACCAGGATGAGATAAGTTGTGAAAAATATCGAATATCGTTCGTCTGTAAACAAGTGGGACAAAAGGTCTGACTTTTGCACGAGAAACGTCACACCAAATAAAATCATTTGAATCTGGAATTTGTATCTTTTTTAAAATGAAATTGGTTTTAGTTAGTGATGATTTATCTGACAATAAATAGTTGAGATTTGAATCTTTCTCCTGAGCTTCACTAAGCAACTTTAGGTCAAAGTTAACATTAAGGAAGGGAGAATTTTTAAGTTGAAGTGGTAAAATATCTTGTTTTAAGGAAGAAGTGTCGTAAATACGTGACAAGCTGTCAGCTATTACATTATGTTTTCCTTTAACATGTTGTATTTTACAAGAAAATTGAGCTATGTATTCTAAATGACGTATTTGACGAGGAGATCTTTCTGCTTTTGTGAATAAAGCGTTGATTAAAGGTTTGTGATCTGTAAAACAATTAAACTTTCGACCTTCAAGTATAAACTTAAAATGTTTAATTGCAGTATATAATGCTAAAAGTTCTTTGTCAAAAACCGAGTAATTGATTTGTGCTGTGGTTAATTTACGGGAAAAGAATGCTAAAGGAGCAAGAAATCCCTTATTATCTTTTTGCTCTAAAACTGCACCCATGGCAAGGTTAGAACAATCGACTGAGAGAGATAAGATAGTATCGTCATTATTGCAAGGATGAGCTAAAACTACTGCATTACTTATTGCGTCTTTAATTTATAGCGTTATCGCTATAAATAAAATTAAAATCGAAGTAAATATACTTATATTTGTTTTTAATACATGTTCATATTTTATGTGATTATGATATTTTTAGTATATTGATATTATATTAGTAGTATATAATGGGAAAGCCACCGGAGCTGGAGCCGGAGCGGAGAGTTGAACACTTGTGTTCAGCCAATCAAAAGCTATGGGAAAGCATCTGGCGAACAGCTGGTTGTGTGGGAACCAATTAAAACTACTGTTCTCACGACATCCGGTGAACAGATGGTACACAATCTAAAAATAGATCGATGACTCACGACATCTGGTGAAAGGTGAATGACTTGTCTGGCTGGTGAAACCAAAGGTTAGATTCTCACGACAATCTAAAAATAGATCGATGACTTATGACATCTGGTGAACACGTGTTCGACATCTGCCAGTGATTCACAATCTAAAAATAGATCGATGACTCATGACATCTAGTGAAAGGCGAATGATGTGTTTATCTAAAAATAGATTATGATGAAAGGTAAAACCAATCAAAATTATTGTCCTCACGACCAGATCATTATTTCGGTAATTAATTCAATATAATAATATGTGTACCTACAAATTTCTTACACACGGTATATACTTTCATAAATAAATGTGCTTTTCAATTGCCCCAAACAAAGTATTCTCTAAAGTGTTTACGCCATAAAATTCATCGAACACATGTAGACTATATTTAGCCAGTATATTTCTCACGGCTTAATTGCAGCTGTCTGATGACTGCATCAGTTAATAAGTTGTATTCTTTTTTAAAGATGCAAAACAGCACTCAGAAGCGTGGGGTCTCGGAGAGTAATTATTATCGTATAATTTATACAAGTAAAAATAGTGTCTAAACCAAAAAAATAGCAACATGTTAATTGTAGTTTCTCATAACAGGATATTGTCAATTTTTCACAAGATGTGCATTTCATCACAAAAATTATTTACGTTATCAACAATATGTATACAAAGTGCATAGTTTTTGACTTCTCGCTTTGCTAAAGAAAAATGTGTCGAAATTAGGACTTCTGGAACTTCAGACTGAGCTATTTCAGCTTACGCAAATATTAATGAAAGAAATCTTATAGACTAGGAATAAAACAATATATTTTGACTTAAAATTTACAATTTCATCTTAGATTCTAGCAGTTGTCTGATAACTGACTAGTTTTTCACAAAATGGGCGGTTTTTGGCTTTTCGTTATATCTGATATAAAAAAATGTGCATTTCAAACCACCCATGAATACTGGCTCTCTATAAGTCAATGAATACCCATTAAAAATTTCGAAATAATTTCAGAGGAAAAAATAAGCATTTTTCCAATCCCAAATCATGTGTACACGATTTCAGACTATAGTATAGCATCGACATCAAAGAAATAATAAATTTTTAAAAACGCCCCAAAAATCTCTCTAAACAATGTGTTTATAAATTTGCATCAATACGATACCTTATAGGTAATCCAATGGTAATCCAACGTAAAAACAAAAGGTATCCAAGAAAACATAAACACTGCCACTTCGCACTATTTCACATTATTTTTATTTCACAGAACAATATTCACAAAATATTCTTAGAGGCACAAAACGCCCACCAAACAGATATATCGTAGAGGTAACACACATTCACAAAACTTGCTAAGGTAAATGGATCAGGTAAATATTTAACGAATAATGTTACATTCACAATGCATTTAAGCCGTTCGTGCCACGAGGGTCAAATACGGACTAAAAATAGAATTACACATATGTCATATGTGTATCAATTCGCGTTATAATGTTACAAGGAGACAATAAATAACAAACTGAAAGCAGTTTGAAAATACTTAATTAATGTACAGGGCTGTGTGAAATAAAATACATATTATTCCATTTCTATTTTATTGTAATAAAATAATTAAACATATACAGGGGTTAAATTAAAAATTATTTTATAAAATTAGTCCGGGAAACATTACATATTTTATGTAATGGAAAATAAACCACATGTAGTTTTACAAATATTTATTAAAAACTTTACAAGTAAATAGAAAATACATTTTGAGACGAACCAGCCTGATTTGGATGTATCGTGTAATTATTGCAATGTAACTACCACTATCATTGTGAAGAAAGAAATCATTCATATACCTCATGAAATACAGAAGATCTGGGATGAGAAAGTGTTTAAAAATAAGCAAAGGTTTTCAAGTAAATTATAATGAATGGTAAAATATATAATGTCAGGTGTTAAATTTATAAGAAAAGTATTTTCATTCTTCCCCCTCTCCTATATATAATAGAATATCAATTAAAGCAATAATAAAATAATGCTGAATTAGACACACGTATTGGTAAGCCCAGTTCTGCACAAACTGTAAACTTCATGCTTCTTCTCTATTATAGATTCACTGTCTAGTTCTAGTTCTTCAGGAAGAGTATCAATCATATTTACTTTGTTGTATACTCAGGAAGACACAAAATTGCATATGCTTTATATATCGTTTAAGGGTATAATAATCTTAGGTGGGGGATGCTCTCCATAGCAACAGATGTTGATGGGGAAACAAGTCCAGACATGTCTGAACTTGTAAAATATGGTAAGATGAACTAGGTTATGACCATCAGATGGCAACTAGTGCTGAGGGTAATAGAATATCTCGCTTTGCTAAAGAAAAATTGTGTCGAAGCCAGGGATGGAACCTCAGACTGAGCTATTTCAACCTACATAAATAATAATGAAAAAATCTTATAGACTAAGAAAAAATAATATATTTTGACTAGTAATTTTTACATTTTCAACTCAGATACAGGATATTAACAGTAAAAAATCAATTTACGCATAATACAAAAACGTGTTATACGCGTGTTTCTTTTCTATTATGGATTCACTGTATAGTTCTTCTGAAAGAGTATCGATCATATTTAACTTCTCATATACTCGGAAAAACTCAAACAGAACATCATTTCAAATGTTTTATATAGCGTTTTCACTGAATTTCTTTCACCTCATAACATGCAAACCCAGATTTATATCATACTTTGTATCGTGTTATAAGATTAGATAGGAAAGTCACATTATTCCCCCATACTCGAATTAAAAGATAGCACATTGTTAGGCTTTCATATACCAAATTATATATTTTTTACAGAGTGTCATATGCAATCTGGACAATGCTTTCTCACGCGACGTCTCCGAAAAAAATAATGATGTCATAACATGATGCAATATATTTTTTTACAGAGCATTATAAACCTTGAAATAACCTGAACACATAGTTTCATTAACTTGTCTCGACAAGTGTAGGATTCCGCGAATAACATATGCAGGTGTTAGACACGTGACATGTTCCCCCTCTCAACAAAAAAATTTACGATAAAAGACGCATGCGCTACCACACAAAACTTATTGATATTTCTACCGACCACAATAATCAATCAGCTCCACTTCTTCAATTACTGTGCTACCTTACGCTTTGTACTTTGATTTTAATTCTAAAGTGCCTAGTTAGAATTATTAGAATGGACGATATCAATGATAACTTAAAAAATGCCATTCTCAATTTGTATCAGGATATTTCAAGAGAAAAATTTCAAGAACTCGATACATCTCCCAATATTACGTATCATGTTAGAGATTATGAAACTGATACTTTAGTTCGTCTTGGACATCTAGAGTACACACTGAAAACATATGGTCGCGCTGAAGAGTTATGTAGCCATGTCTTACGAAGATTCATTACTCTCGATGTGTTTTTAAAAGAAATGATTTCAGAAGGTTTTTTTCACATGCTATTCTCTATTAGAAATACCATACCTAACGAATATATTGTAAAATATAATATTTATAATCAAGACACTGTTAATTAAATTTCATATTAATAATGATTTGTTTTATTTACATATCAGAATGGCTAGATATCAAGTGTATTCGAATCCAAAGATTGCATTTCAAAGGATGTATATAGTGATTGGTGAACATAGTACAAATTTGTTTTTTGATAGACTTCCATATGATTCTTGTTTCACCACCTATGCAATAATTCTCTCTTAACTCTCTTAACCACCTGTGGAAAGTTTTCTTCTGAAACCGATTGGAATAGGTTTTATCTCATCAAGGAACAATAATGAATTACCGGTATTACGAT
The DNA here is from genome assembly GCA_936432065.2 of Rutpela maculata. Taxonomy (NCBI): domain Eukaryota; kingdom Metazoa; phylum Arthropoda; class Insecta; order Coleoptera; family Cerambycidae; genus Rutpela; species Rutpela maculata. The sequence goes on along the minus strand of OW386285.2, from coordinate 383,189,743 downwards.
GGAAAGACCGATGCAATACATGAGGATTTTCAAACAGTTTTCACCTCCAGTAATCAAGATTTCAAAGGAAAATAACTGCATATGGGCTATGAATCGATGAGTTGTTTACGAGAAATTCTAAAAACCAACAATTTACAAATTACTTCAAGATTCTTCAGTGGATCGGAGATTCGAGACAGTGTCAAATATACTTAACTTCATTTAGATGCAGAGAATATGGGCCCAAAACTCAACTGCTCACTCTATCTAGCAAACGAATTAATAAGAGAACACAAGCATGGTAAAAAAATTATATGGCTTTACTGGTGAAGAACTTCGGAATTTTCCATCAATATATTTGATTTGAAAAAGCTGCTCTCATCAAACTTCTTTATACAAGGTCCAAGTTTACCAAGGAAATATACACACAACTTCAAAACTTCAGATTCAAATACCTTTGTTTTACAAACCACAATAGGACAGAATGACATAGTTATGTGGATGGTCCACCATACTCATAATCCAGATGTCATGTATGTAAATGGGAACCTTCAAAATGTGGATGATTTATGGTACATAAATAACTATACATCTTTAATACAATACGTTTTATTTCAATAAATATATCGAACTTTTTAATATAAAAATGGAAAAATGCAAGTCATTGCAAAACAGACATATTCTCTATATCAAATACATCTTGACGATTATTTCATAAACTTAAATTAAGAGATTAAACATTACCCACAAAACTGATGTGACATATGCAAAATATAATTAACCTAAAAAGGCGTCGGAACCCATGACAGACCACGTTACCTACAAATTAGACAATTTGTTACATTTTCACACATGAGGATAAATGTTTATGTATACCAACCATTCATGAATTTACAAAAATGGAACACAAAACGCAAAACGCACCATTGCTATGAAGATAATTATTCTGCAAAAGATACAGTACAACAAAACCAGGAATATCTAAGGCCATCTGTTAATATTTAAATAGAGGCGAATAATAAACAAATTCGCATGTGACAATGTGTGAAATAAAGTATTATAAAAACATATCCTTAGTTGCAAAATACATCTCAAATTGTTTATTTCTTACTTGAGGCCAGATGTTTATGTTCAACGCTTATGAATGTTTAAAAAGAAATAGAACAGTAAACACATAATTGCTATGAAGATAATTTTTATTTATGGTAGGGATAAAAATACCATTTTATCAAAAAGAACTTACATATATCTGTCTTGTTTCAGAAATGCTTTTTAGATATAGGTATATATAACCATAAATAATATTAGGAAATATAAATTAATTTAAACAGATGTCGCGAAATAATGTACAGGGGGCTTATATCCGACAAAATCGTATTTTTATTATTAAGTATCGAGAACAACTGATACACGTTCATGAATTTTACTTCATATTTTGAGATCTACGTACGCTAGTGATAAATAAAATCCCTGTAACAGTCCAACAGTCCAACGCTAATATATGTAAACCATATCATACTATACCATACCATACTATACCATACTATTCGTCGAATATACAGGGTAATTAAAAAAAAGATACTACATTCAATAGATATGCAGGAATTATTTTCGGATTAGGTTTATATATTGTAATAGGAAACACTTACTCAATACAGCAGTCGAAATATTGAAACTATGGGTTTAAACCAGCGTTAAATGCGTTATATAGTAGTATGCATAATTATAAAAAATGAAGTATCCATTCACGTCTATGAAATGTCCATGAAGTGTCCATAAATGTCCATAAATGTCCATAAAGTGTCCATGAACGTCTATGAAGTGTCCATCAACGTACATAAAGCTCTATAAACATAAAGTTGGAGTATTCCTACAGAGACCTTTGAGACGGTAACATGTCCTTTCTACTAGATATAGAACCTAATTGTTATGGACTAAGACATGGAAAGACAGGCCTCATGATCGGTGAAACACCAGTTTCGATTGAAAAAGACATACTTGATATTCATGGAAATAAATTCCCGTTGACGAAAGGTCTAACTGAGTTACTAACCAAGAGAGAACCCAAGAATTTTAACGGCGACGACATACTCTCTTACAAGCGTATATTGATGCTGACCAACACCCATTTGAGAAGGTATGGAAAAGAACTTCGCATAAAACCTAACAGTCCTCCAATATTCATTGAATGTATAGGTTAAGTTGAGTAAGTTGCGCGCGCAGCTTTCTCAACCTAACCTAAACATTCAATGAATATTGGAGGTGGTAGACAGCACCTAACCTAACATTTAATATGTTAAGCCAAATTAAATAAATAATTCCTCCGAGAAAAAAGGAAGTCAGGTGTAGGAGTCGAACCCACATCAGGATTTACCACACGACTGAGCGCGTGCACCTGGACCACTCGGCCAACCTGACCTCCATCTGCAGACGGTTTATGGGTATAGAGGTTGGACCATAGGTATTCATTGACTTATAGAGAGTCAGTATTCATGGGTAGGCAGCTTACACTACCTAACCTATACATCCAATGAATATTGGAGGTGTTAGACAGCACCTAACATTAAGTGTGGTACAGGTACAGGTATACAGGTACAGGTATACAGGTACAGGTATACAGGTACAGGTATACAGGTACAGGTATACAGGTACAGGTATACAGGTACAGGTATACAGGTACAGGTATACAGGTACAGGTATACAGGTACAGGTATACAGGTACAGGTATACAGGTACAGGTATACAGGTACAGGTATACAGGTACAGGTATACAGGTACAGGTATACAGGTACAGGTACAGGTATACAGGTATAGGTATACAGTTATGGTATGGTATAGTATAGTATGGTATGGTAGTGTGGTATGGTTTTAATCTTAATAAATATTAGTAACCAAATATATTGTTTTTATTCCCAGTCTATAAGATTTTTTTCATTAATATTTGTACAAGTTGAAATAGCTGAAAGTTCTAGAAGTCCTATACCTGGTTTCGAGACATTTTTTAGCGAAGCGAGAAGTCAAAAACTATGTACCTCGTATATTAACGCAAATAATTTTTGTGAGTTCTATCGAAAACTGAATAACTGATATTATACTGGACAAAAGTCCAGTAAATTCGTTACTTCGCTTAATGATAAATGTTTATTATGCATTTAGTCGTTTAGTAACTGAAAGCCTTTTTTAAAAGTTTATGTACTTACTTATAAGTGATATGTTATAAATGATCATGTGGCAGCCATAGAAACCATATCGATTTTTCTGATTTTCTGAAAGAAGTGAAGCAAAAAGTTTTGGTTCCCGTTACTTTGCTATCTTCTAATTTATATAACTTTTAACAAATTGGTTGCACTAATATTTTAACAAATCTTTATGATTGGTTAGATGTTCTTGGTTTAAATTTTCGCTTATAGAATTAAGTGTTTATTTGATTAGAAATCCTCTGATTAATCTCCTTAATAGAAATAGAAGAGAAGTAAAATATATGTCATCAATTAAATATTTCATATTTGATATATGAATTCAGAATATAGTGGTATAGAGGAGAGTGTGAATGTGAGTGGGAAGTTTGTAGGTAAGTCAGAAGTAAGACGCTGTAAAGCAAACTTGCAAAAATTCATTTAATAATCTTCATATTTCGTAAAGTATTTACATAAATCTCATAATTCACACCTAGGCGCCTGTTCAGTCTTATCGCTTCAATCAAGACGTTAGGGTCAGTATCTGAATCCCAGTTTAATACGTCTTCTTTTTTTGTTCCCTCAGAAGATGTTTGATAATTATCAAATATACTTTGGGAACGGCTCATAACCTGCCGCTCTGACACCGCGACTACTGCAGACGGCATTGTTGATTTTTCTAATTTTTCATTTGCTTGTATTTTATATTCATCAGGATCCCGTCTTTTCCTTTTTGGAGGAAACAATTTTGATATAATGTTCTGGTACTTCCAAGAATTGTTAGGTTTTATGCCAAGTTCTTTTCCATACCTTCTCAAATGGGTGTTGGTCAGCATCAATATACGCTTGTAAGAGAGTATGTCGTCGCCGTTAAAATTCTTGGGTTCTCTCTTGGTTAGTAACTCAGTTAGACCTTTCGTCAACGGGAATTTATTTCCATGAATATCAAGTATGTCTTTTTCAATCGAAACTGGTGTTTCACCGATCATGAGGCCTGTCTTTCCATGTCTTAGTCCATAACAATTAGGTTCTATATCTAGTAGAAAGGACATGTTACCGTCTCAAAGGTCTCTGTAGGAATACTCCAACTTTATGTTTATAGAGCTTTATGTACGTTGATGGACACTTCATAGACGTTCATGGACACTTTATGGACATTTATGGACATTTATGGACATTTATGGACACTTCATGGACATTTCATAGACGTGAATGGATACTTCATACTTGTTTCATGCTTGACTTAAGCAAATTTATGTGTTCCTTTTCGCACATGTTCCATAAAATTGCTAAAATCGTGTCCTAGTTTATAAAAGTGTAGACATCTCTTCTAATTTTAGTAAATGATATGTGAAATATAAATTACTCTCTGTGATTTAGATTTGCTACTTTTCTTTAGGCCCCTGTTAAAGCAGGTAGTTGGATACTGTTTGGTTTCTAAGATTTTCATTTTGCAGCATTTATAGCTTGTTATTAAATGTTAGGTTAGCTTAGGTACTATACTGCACACCATATCTATACATCCAATGGTAAGGAGGTCTCCTCGAAGAACAACAAGCAGTCATCCAAGACAGATGAAGAAAAGGAAAAGAAAGGCGTAATAGAAGATATTATTATTATTATTATTAATTAAAAACCTTTGTATAAAAATATATCATTAATTGTCTGTAGATGTTTGCTATGAGTCATCAATTAAATATTTGTTTGCTGTATACCTAAAATGATATTCTCATATAGAGCTACTTTGGATGGTTTCTTCTCGAACTGCAAAGTCTTCGGGCCACTGGACTGTTTGAGTATTGAAAACATTATTTCAGGATATGCTGCAGATATAATGTTGTGTTTCTCAAAGTTTTTTATACAATATGTTGTTGTGTGGTCTAGCGTCATTAAACATATATAACTGGGGGGATTTAAAATAATTCCTACGTTCAGCCGCCGTTTGTTGACCAACTTCATGTAACATTTGTTTTTTACCCTATGCTTGTTGCAATATTATTTATAATTTTTTATAATTATGCATACTACTATATAACGCATTTAACGCTGGTTTAAACCCATAGTTTCAATATTTCGACTGCTGTATTGAGTAAGTGTTTCCTATTACAATATATAAACCTAATCCGAAAATAATTCCTGCATATCTATTGAATGTAGTATCTTTTTTTTAATTACCCTGTATATTCGACGAATAGTATGGTATAGTATGGTATGGTATAGTATGATATGGTTTACATATATTAGCGTTGGACTGTTGGACTGTTACAGGGATTTTATTTATCACTAGCGTACGTAGATCTCAAAATATGAAGTAAAATTCATGAACGTGTATCAGTTGTTCTCGATACTTAATAATAAAAATACGATTTTGTCGGATATAAGCCCCCTGTACATTATTTCGCGACATCTGTTTAAATTAATTTATATTTCCTAATATTATTTATGGTTATATATACCTATATCTAAAAAGCATTTCTGAAACAAGACAGATATATGTAAGTTCTTTTTGATAAAATGGTATTTTTATCCCTACCATAAATAAAAATTATCTTCATAGCAATTATGTGTTTACTGTTCTATTTCTTTTTAAACATTCATAAGCGTTGAACATAAACATCTGGCCACAAGTAAGAAATAAACAATTTGAGATGTATTTTGCAACTAAGGATATGTTTTTATAATACTTTATTTCACACATTGTCACATGCGAATTTGTTTATTATTCGCCTCTATTTAAATATTAACAGATGGCCTTAGATATTCCTGGTTTTGTTGTACTGTATCTTTTGCAGAATAATTATCTTCATAGCAATGGTGCGTTTTGCGTTTTGTGTTCCATTTTTGTAAATTCATGAATGGTTGGTATACATAAACATTTATCCTCATGTGTGAAAATGTAACAAATTGTCTAATTTGTAGGTAACGTGGTCTGTCATGGGTTCCGACGCCTTTTTAGGTTAATTATATTTTGCATATGTCACATCAGTTTTGTGGGTAATGTTTAATCTCTTAATTTAAGTTTATGAAATAATCGTCAAGATGTATTTGATATAGAGAATATGTCTGTTTTGCAATGACCTGCATTTTTCCATTTTTATATTAAAAAGTTCGATATATTTATTGAAATAAAACGTATTGTATTAAAGATGTATAGTTATTTATGTACCATAAATCATCCACATTTTGAAGGTTCCCATTTACATACATGACATCTGGATTATGAGTATGGTGGACCATCCACATAACTATGTCATTCTGTCCTATTGTGGTTTGTAAAACAAAGGTATTTGAATCTGAAGTTTTGAAGTTGTGTGTATATTTCCTTGGTAAACTTGGACCTTGTATAAAGAAGTTTGATGAGAGCAGCTTTTTCAAATCAAATATATTGATGGAAAATTCCGAAGTTCTTCACCAGTAAAGCCATATAATTTTTTTACCATGCTTGTGTTCTCTTATTAATTCGTTTGCTAGATAGAGTGAGCAGTTGAGTTTTGGGCCCATATTCTCTGCATCTAAATGAAGTTAAGTATATTTGACACTGTCTCGAATCTCCGATCCACTGAAGAATCTTGAAGTAATTTGTAAATTGTTGGTTTTTAGAATTTCTCGTAAACAACTCATCGATTCATAGCCCATATGCAGTTATTTTCCTTTGAAATCTTGATTACTGGAGGTGAAAACTGTTTGAAAATCCTCATGTATTGCATCGGTCTTTCCATCGTAATACCGGTAATTCATTATTGTTCCTTGATGAGATAAAACCTATTCCAATCGGTTTCAGAAGAAAACTTTCCACAGGTGGTTAAGAGAGTTAAGAGAGAATTATTGCATAGGTGGTGAAACAAGAATCATATGGAAGTCTATCAAAAAACAAATTTGTACTATGTTCACCAATCACTATATACATCCTTTGAAATGCAATCTTTGGATTCGAATACACTTGATATCTAGCCATTCTGATATGTAAATAAAACAAATCATTATTAATATGAAATTTAATTAACAGTGTCTTGATTATAAATATTATATTTTACAATATATTCGTTAGGTATGGTATTTCTAATAGAGAATAGCATGTGAAAAAAACCTTCTGAAATCATTTCTTTTAAAAACACATCGAGAGTAATGAATCTTCGTAAGACATGGCTACATAACTCTTCAGCGCGACCATATGTTTTCAGTGTGTACTCTAGATGTCCAAGACGAACTAAAGTATCAGTTTCATAATCTCTAACATGATACGTAATATTGGGAGATGTATCGAGTTCTTGAAATTTTTCTCTTGAAATATCCTGATACAAATTGAGAATGGCATTTTTTAAGTTATCATTGATATCGTCCATTCTAATAATTCTAACTAGGCACTTTAGAATTAAAATCAAAGTACAAAGCGTAAGGTAGCACAGTAATTGAAGAAGTGGAGCTGATTGATTATTGTGGTCGGTAGAAATATCAATAAGTTTTGTGTGGTAGCGCATGCGTCTTTTATCGTAAATTTTTTTGTTGAGAGGGGGAACATGTCACGTGTCTAACACCTGCATATGTTATTCGCGGAATCCTACACTTGTCGAGACAAGTTAATGAAACTATGTGTTCAGGTTATTTCAAGGTTTATAATGCTCTGTAAAAAAATATATTGCATCATGTTATGACATCATTATTTTTTTCGGAGACGTCGCGTGAGAAAGCATTGTCCAGATTGCATATGACACTCTGTAAAAAATATATAATTTGGTATATGAAAGCCTAACAATGTGCTATCTTTTAATTCGAGTATGGGGGAATAATGTGACTTTCCTATCTAATCTTATAACACGATACAAAGTATGATATAAATCTGGGTTTGCATGTTATGAGGTGAAAGAAATTCAGTGAAAACGCTATATAAAACATTTGAAATGATGTTCTGTTTGAGTTTTTCCGAGTATATGAGAAGTTAAATATGATCGATACTCTTTCAGAAGAACTATACAGTGAATCCATAATAGAAAAGAAACACGCGTATAACACGTTTTTGTATTATGCGTAAATTGATTTTTTACTGTTAATATCCTGTATCTGAGTTGAAAATGTAAAAATTACTAGTCAAAATATATTATTTTTTCTTAGTCTATAAGATTTTTTCATTATTATTTATGTAGGTTGAAATAGCTCAGTCTGAGGTTCCATCCCTGGCTTCGACACAATTTTTCTTTAGCAAAGCGAGATATTCTATTACCCTCAGCACTAGTTGCCATCTGATGGTCATAACCTAGTTCATCTTACCATATTTTACAAGTTCAGACATGTCTGGACTTGTTTCCCCATCAACATCTGTTGCTATGGAGAGCATCCCCCACCTAAGATTATTATACCCTTAAACGATATATAAAGCATATGCAATTTTGTGTCTTCCTGAGTATACAACAAAGTAAATATGATTGATACTCTTCCTGAAGAACTAGAACTAGACAGTGAATCTATAATAGAGAAGAAGCATGAAGTTTACAGTTTGTGCAGAACTGGGCTTACCAATACGTGTGTCTAATTCAGCATTATTTTATTATTGCTTTAATTGATATTCTATTATATATAGGAGAGGGGGAAGAATGAAAATACTTTTCTTATAAATTTAACACCTGACATTATATATTTTACCATTCATTATAATTTACTTGAAAACCTTTGCTTATTTTTAAACACTTTCTCATCCCAGATCTTCTGTATTTCATGAGGTATATGAATGATTTCTTTCTTCACAATGATAGTGGTAGTTACATTGCAATAATTACACGATACATCCAAATCAGGCTGGTTCGTCTCAAAATGTATTTTCTATTTACTTGTAAAGTTTTTAATAAATATTTGTAAAACTACATGTGGTTTATTTTCCATTACATAAAATATGTAATGTTTCCCGGACTAATTTTATAAAATAATTTTTAATTTAACCCCTGTATATGTTTAATTATTTTATTACAATAAAATAGAAATGGAATAATATGTATTTTATTTCACACAGCCCTGTACATTAATTAAGTATTTTCAAACTGCTTTCAGTTTGTTATTTATTGTCTCCTTGTAACATTATAACGCGAATTGATACACATATGACATATGTGTAATTCTATTTTTAGTCCGTATTTGACCCTCGTGGCACGAACGGCTTAAATGCATTGTGAATGTAACATTATTCGTTAAATATTTACCTGATCCATTTACCTTAGCAAGTTTTGTGAATGTGTGTTACCTCTACGATATATCTGTTTGGTGGGCGTTTTGTGCCTCTAAGAATATTTTGTGAATATTGTTCTGTGAAATAAAAATAATGTGAAATAGTGCGAAGTGGCAGTGTTTATGTTTTCTTGGATACCTTTTGTTTTTACGTTGGATTACCATTGGATTACCTATAAGGTATCGTATTGATGCAAATTTATAAACACATTGTTTAGAGAGATTTTTGGGGCGTTTTTAAAAATTTATTATTTCTTTGATGTCGATGCTATACTATAGTCTGAAATCGTGTACACATGATTTGGGATTGGAAAAATGCTTATTTTTTCCTCTGAAATTATTTCGAAATTTTTAATGGGTATTCATTGACTTATAGAGAGCCAGTATTCATGGGTGGTTTGAAATGCACATTTTTTTATATCAGATATAACGAAAAGCCAAAAACCGCCCATTTTGTGAAAAACTAGTCAGTTATCAGACAACTGCTAGAATCTAAGATGAAATTGTAAATTTTAAGTCAAAATATATTGTTTTATTCCTAGTCTATAAGATTTCTTTCATTAATATTTGCGTAAGCTGAAATAGCTCAGTCTGAAGTTCCAGAAGTCCTAATTTCGACACATTTTTCTTTAGCAAAGCGAGAAGTCAAAAACTATGCACTTTGTATACATATTGTTGATAACGTAAATAATTTTTGTGATGAAATGCACATCTTGTGAAAAATTGACAATATCCTGTTATGAGAAACTACAATTAACATGTTGCTATTTTTTTGGTTTAGACACTATTTTTACTTGTATAAATTATACGATAATAATTACTCTCCGAGACCCCACGCTTCTGAGTGCTGTTTTGCATCTTTAAAAAAGAATACAACTTATTAACTGATGCAGTCATCAGACAGCTGCAATTAAGCCGTGAGAAATATACTGGCTAAATATAGTCTACATGTGTTCGATGAATTTTATGGCGTAAACACTTTAGAGAATACTTTGTTTGGGGCAATTGAAAAGCACATTTATTTATGAAAGTATATACCGTGTGTAAGAAATTTGTAGGTACACATATTATTATATTGAATTAATTACCGAAATAATGATCTGGTCGTGAGGACAATAATTTTGATTGGTTTTACCTTTCATCATAATCTATTTTTAGATAAACACATCATTCGCCTTTCACTAGATGTCATGAGTCATCGATCTATTTTTAGATTGTGAATCACTGGCAGATGTCGAACACGTGTTCACCAGATGTCATAAGTCATCGATCTATTTTTAGATTGTCGTGAGAATCTAACCTTTGGTTTCACCAGCCAGACAAGTCATTCACCTTTCACCAGATGTCGTGAGTCATCGATCTATTTTTAGATTGTGTACCATCTGTTCACCGGATGTCGTGAGAACAGTAGTTTTAATTGGTTCCCACACAACCAGCTGTTCGCCAGATGCTTTCCCATAGCTTTTGATTGGCTGAACACAAGTGTTCAACTCTCCGCTCCGGCTCCAGCTCCGGTGGCTTTCCCATTATATACTACTTATATTAACCTCCCCACAATAAAATTGTGGGAGGTTACTACAATTAGTCCAAAATCGAAAATTGAGATAACATCAAATCTTTACGTTTTGAGGTCCCAGGAACCCAAAAAAGTTGTTTTTGAAAAATGTCTGTGTGTGTGTATGTGTGTGTGTGTGTGTGTATGTATGTTAGCACGATAGCGGCGAAGCTACTAAACGGATTTGGATGAAACTTTGTATGAGGGTTTCTTTAGGGCTCCAGAAGATCTGAAAAGGTTTTGGTTGAGATCGGATTACGTTTAGTGCCGTTTTGGCACAACAAGTTGTTTATTTTATGATTACTTACAATTTGTAATTGAACCATTGAAAAGCAGTAAAAATTCCGATTTCAACGATATATCACACTTGCACTTTTTCGATTTGGTTTCCGTGAAAAAAATTAAAAAACAAAAATTTCACTTGTTTTGTCATCAAAGCAGTGCAATGTACAGGGTGATATTCTAATAATGACAGAGGTGTTCAGTGATTTCGGCTGATAACTCGGGAACGGTTGAAGATATCGAAATGAAATTTGAAACGTAGGTATAAATATTGTAGACGGACGGATTACGAGTGAATTAATAATACACCTACGTCACATGACGTCACAAAAATGAAAAATTATTACAACAGACGAACTGGTACAGATATCGACTTAACGGTTGGAGTTATTGAATTTAAATTTGAAACGTAGGTGAAAATATTGTAAATGGACGGAATAAAAGTGAATTAACAATACACCTACATCTACATGACGTCACAAATGAGATAAATTCTTACAACAGGCGAACTGGTACAGATATTGACTTAACGATTGGAAACATCCAATTAAAATTTGAAATGTGGGTGGAAATATTGTGGACGGACGGAATACAAGTGAATTAATAATACACCTACGTCCACATGACGTCACAAATAAGAAAAATACTTAGAAACTGGTGCAGATATCGACTTAACTATTGGAAACATCCAATTAAAGTTTGAAACGTAGGTGGAAATATTGTAGATGGATGGAATACGAGTGAATTAAAAATACACCTACGTTCTGATGACGTCGTAAAAACATAAAATTCTTAAACAGGCGAACTGATAATGATATCAAAAAAATATTTCTACAAGACGAGTCACGAAATTTTTTTTTTAATTTCCAAGAAATAACAAATTTTCGGAGAAATGTCACTTTTCAGAAAAATGTCAGATTTTTAAAAAATGTCAAATTTTCAGGAAAACGTCAAATTTTCGGAGAAATGTCACTTTTCAGAAAAATGTCAAATTTTCGAAAAAATGTTAAATTTTCAGGGAAATGTCACTTTTCAGAAATGTGTCAAATTTTCAGAAAAATGTCACTTTTCAGAAAAATGTCAAATTTTCGAAAAACGTCAAATTTTCGAAGAAATGTCACCTTTCAGAAAAATGCCAAATGTTTGAAAATTGTCAAATTTTCGGAGTAATGTCACCTTTCAGAAAAATGTCAAATGTTTGAAAATTGTCAAATTTTCGGAGTAATGTCACTTCAGAAAAATGTGAAATTTTCGAAAAAATGTGAAATTTTCGGAGAAATGTCACTTTTCAAAAAAATGTCAAATTTTCAGAAAAATTACAAATTTTATTAAATTCCCAAAAAATACTACGGGTCCATTTGTGGTATAAGTTCTCTACTAGTGTGTTAAAGCGTGCAGACTGTATGCATCGAGAGATTACAAGTTTTTTCGACGTTTATAAAGCCCACGGATGGTGTGAGAGGCCATCCTGAACCGCTTACAAGCCCTACAAATATAAGCAACCCCACCGGAACGCTTTCGGTGAGTTTTTTCCAATAAAACTTTAAAAGTGACAGTGACATTATATTTTAAAAACTATTTCCGCTACTTCCGGCATCCCGCCGGAAATTTTTCCGGCAACATAACCTAAAAATAGTACTACATAACTTAAAAACAATTTAAGACATTGGTACCAACCTAAACATTTTTCAAAAACCAAATTCCCCAGAGAAACATTGGAACCAAAAATTTGACAGCTATCACTCCCCGACCGATTTAGTGAAAAATTGGTCGAGGCCAAAAGATAACACAAAATATACCAACTCAAACTTAAACGATCCACCTTGAACACTACCCTGGCTACATCTGGCAGGGAAGCTGTCCACCAAGAGTTATATGGTTGTTTCCAATGATGGCCATCCCTGCCATCCATCCCATTACCAACGAACAGGTTTTTTCGTTTAGTTGTTTCCCGTATCAATAATCAAAATTATTAAGTGCTCTTGCCTACGAACGCTTTTATAGAATTGTGTTTATTTTTATATTAATTTTAGGTCCATGTGGACACATTATAATTTTAACCTAGTCTTTAAGCCTGCCTACAGAAGACAGGAGCTACTTTTCTATTTTTCTCCAAGCCAAACCGGATCTACCCCGTCCAGCCTCACACTCGCCACGGCGGTGTTCACCGTGGTTGTCTGGCTGGCCCCGGGCTAGGATCCGATGAAGCATATATTTGTATTAAAAACATTGAATAAAATATTAATGTTGTGCAGACTATAAATTTAACACTCAAGTTCTTAGGTCCAAATCCCACCGAACGCAAGACTTTTTTTCTGATTTAATACGAAAAAAATATTTTAACTTAATAAATATAATTTAATGAGATCGTTCATATTGTTTAGTGCTCTTATCGGCTTCAAAGATTGACCGGGTGAGGAGGTTCCAGCCGCTTCCAGTAGCTGCCGATTTTTTTTATATCGAATGTTTTTTATTTTTCTTAGCGACTCCATGGAAACTTCTCGCTTTTGGAACTTCTCGATTTCCAGTGAGTGAATCGCTATAGTCGCTATAGGCACTTTTTCTTTCAGTTTCCTATGCCTACCTATACTGTAAAACATAGGGGAGATGGGAGTATTTGTTAATTTATTTATGTTTGTTATGTTTTAGTTATAATTATTGTTTTCAGTGGCCTGAGAAATAGTGTCAAATATGTTAATATGCACTGGCAAATCTCTCATAATTAGACATATTAATTTTTATTATTGGAAACTATAAAATGAAACTTTTTGAGAGAACGGTTAGTTCTTTTAGTTATAATTATTGTTTTCAGTGGCCCGAAAAATAGTGTCAAATATGTTAATATGCACTGGCAAATCTCTCATCATTAGACATATTAATTTTTATTATTGGAAACTATAAAATGAAACTTTTTGAGAGAACGGTTAGTTCTACATAAAAAATTGTAATAACCTTTTCTCTGTAGAAATTGATTTAGCAATATTTTTTATATAAAACTTCTTTCGTAATCCCAATGGTTACTTAGATAAATGGGAAAAGTGTTTGCGACGGCGGCCATTTTGTTTGAAACTATTTTAAAGAATATATCATTTATGGTTTTTTAAATATTTATAATAAACCGAAAATAAACGCATATTTCCCTCTCACTCTGCAAAATCCTAGCCTTAAAACTAGAATTACTACAAAATATCAGGATAGTGCAATTTTTAACATCGAGTGTATTCCAGTTTGCATGTTTATATCCGTCATAAAACCTATACGAGTTAATTAACAACAGACCTGCCAAAAAAAAGGTTCACAAAAATGCATTCATGATTTATAAATTAAAAAATCGACATGTTTATCACCGTTAACCCCTAAATAAAGGCTCGAAAATTCACACAGGCGAATATAAATTTAGCCAGTGCATTGTTAGGTCAGCATTATTAAAGTGTTCATTAATTAGACCCGATAATTAAACGAATTTTACGGTTTAAAATTACAACTCTTATGGAGTATGGACAAGAATTACCATTGGCGCACGCCCAAATATAAGAATAAGTATTATTTGAAAAATTTATAAAGGAGGAGTAAATGTAAAAGTCATTACTAAAATGATGTGGTAAGGATCTTTAAACAAGTCCCTATAAAATATGTAAGTTAAAATGGCGTAATAATTTAAATTAAGGAAATACGAGAGGTTTTCAAAAATACCATCAAATTATGGTTTTTCCTAATTAACTAAACAAATTAGATGAAATCTAAAGGAACTATTGTAATGCTCAAAAAAGTTCTCTAAAACTTTCTTCATTTAACCGATTTTCTATCTTTTATAATAACGGAAATAGCAATACATGCAACCTCAATTTGGGATACTGTATAAGTGTTGGTAGCAAGATGACTAATTTTAAGTACGTATTTTAGGCACTTTAAAATTTTATATAGTAGCGCCGTACAGCTATAAAATTTGTACAAAAATTATTGCCAAAAATGATTGTTTAGGCATTTGGAAATTTTAATAATCTTAAATTTAAGACCTTTTAGAACACGAAAATAAAAATGCCAGGCATTTTGGACGGTTATTAAGTATGACCAGGCACCCCCAAACTAGTATTTTAAAAATATACAAAAAATATATGTTAGGCACGCTAGAATTTTTATAACGTGTTCATTAAATATTAATAACACTATTTGCAAAAAGCTAAGCGGATACGATGGTTATAAATAACTACCAGGCGCGAAAGAAAATTTTATGTTAGTGGGACGGAAAAGGCTTAAAGGTAGGCTTTCAGTTCAATAAAATGAGTTTTTTGCAATTGCCATTTAAACAAGATTTTTTTCAAATATCACCTCTTATACTGTGCCACGATTTATCACATATTAAATAAATGCTAAAAATTTGCTTTAGTTATATCAGTTAATATTGTTATATATTTTAAAAATTTTCTAACTTCATTAAATCATAAAAATTATTTTAAATTACATTTATTGATATTATTTATATTAATTATTGAAAAACTATAATTGCATAGTGAAAAAATTTAAAGAGAAAGAATTAACTACTCCAAAATGCTTCGTAAACAGCCGTTCATAGCAACCGACTTGTTCAACTGCTCTAATTTTACATCAAATTTTAGTTTTTGGTATTTCATTAAATAAATAATGTCTGTTTACTTATGAAATTGATTGTTTTCCTTGCAGTCGTAGAAAAAATATTGTAACCAACACACCTTTGAAAACATCATTCGACTTGTAAAACTCGCGTCCGGCAAACTGTCTCACTCGTGTGAAACGATTCGTTTTCGAGATTTGTTTAAAATACTATTAATGAACACGTTATAAAAATTTTAACGTGCCTAAAATATATTTTTTTGTCTATTTTCAAAACACACGTTTGGGGCTGCCTGCCAATACTTAATAACCGTCCAAAATGCCTGACATTTTTATTTTCGAGTTCTAAAAGGTCTTAAATTCAAGATTATTAAAATTTCCAAATGCCTAAACAATAATTCTTGGCAATAACCTTTTTGCAAATTTTATAGTTGCAAAATAACCGCTAACACCCAGCCAAGTGTTCCATTTCCTATTTAATTAGTAAAAAGGCACTACTATATAAAATTTTAGAGTGCCTAAAATATGTACTCAAAATTCGTTATCAGCTTTTCGTCTATATTGGTTTTGACTTATCCTTTATTTATGTGGTCTACTGAATACATAAATGTATTCTATTCTATTCAATGCAATCAGTTGAGGTCCTGCGTTTTCAATTGTATGGATTACTTTTTAATGCACTGCTTGTTATTAGGATAAAAATGATTTTTCTCCGAGACTGCTAATTTTTTTGGGGTGTGACATACATCCTCTTCTATTAATCAAGGACAGTGGATTTCAGCGCGCCTATGCCAAGAACTCCAGTTTGTTGAGGGGTAAGAAACTCCAAAAGTTTTCGAGTTTAATGAATGACCGCACACGCTAAACTTTAGTGATGCTGATTTAGTAATTAGACTGCTGCAGGTAAGTAGCTTCAGGCTATCAGCTCAAAAATAAACTACTCCTCAGCCCATTCATAAGACGCGCCCGCCTACTTCTTTAAAATCTAGTGCTCCGTTGTGGCTGCATCGCTTTTCAATTATGCAACGTTATGGGATTTTCTCTACAGATTTAATATTTACTCGCTGCTAGAATTATTCCTTGGAAAAGCTGACTAGTTTACCAGACAGCTTTTATTTTTCACGTTTATTATCAGTTAGGTATTAGGTATATTTATCCACAAATATCCCTGTCATAAACATAATATTATACTACATATTAATTAAACTTTGCCATAGTTTCGTTGTTCTTACATTATGTGGGGCTGCTTTATTTGATTTGAACAACAAATTACTGTGTACAATGGCTAATCTATTTTTCCTTATTTTTTTCTAACTTCGTCTTTTATTTCTATAGATATTTTGTTCTTCTTCTCCCTTCTTCTTCTTCTTCTTGCCCCTCTGGTTGAGCTTTAACAAATTAGAAAATGTAATTTTTATGATGAGCTGTATATTTGTAGGTCTACCTGACACATATTATATGCCATTGTGCACCAATACGAGCATTAGTTATCTCGGAAAGCAGTTTCTACAGCCGGAGGAACTACGGGATCTACCCTGAAAAGGACTGCTCTCCTTCGTGGAGAGCACTGGTCTTTTCTAAGGGATCCTAAATGTCGCGAATGTTTAATAAGCCGATAGGCCTGATAGACCGTGGGATAGTGACAGATTTTTTTAAACGTTTGGTTCCTATCTGGCCTTTTGGGAGCCTTTTGTGCTTGTATTAACCATTTTCGTGTTTATCAAATGGTTATCCAGGGCCCTTCAGCGGAAAACAGAAAAGAAAATTTCACGAAAATGAGCAATTTCAAACGTTTTGTTCCTATCTGGCGTCAAGTTAGACTTACGTTTTAATGAAAAACGTCCGACGGAAGCTTATCGCCAGACAAATTCCGTGGGCCGGAAGGCCCGAAATTTCAATCCGAAGTTGTAAGAAAAATGGTCAAAATCAAACGATTTGGTTCTTATCTGGGAATTGTAAATATAGATAAATAGATTATAATTATCGCGATATAACAAACGCCAGACAAATTCCGAGGGCCCAACAGTGAAAAAATTATTGTTCAAGTTGTCAACTATTCCGCGAAAATCAAACGATTGGTTCTCATGTGAAATTATTTTTTTTGTAAAAATTAACCAAAACGAAAATGTATTGTATCATTCACAGACATTTTTAGTGGGCCAAACATATTTTAATCTTAATAGAAGTGCACGAAAAATAGCCATTTTTTCAAGCGATTTATTCCTGTCTGGCATTTGGATTTTAAAAAGATATTGTAATAAATAAACCATATTTCAAGTCCCAGACAAAAAGCGTGGGCCAAACATATTTTAAATCTCAAAAGAAGTGCACGAAAAAAAAAAAATTTTTTCAAACGATTTATTCATGTCTGGCATTTGGATTTTAATAAGATATGGTAATAAATAAAGCATATTTCAAGTCCCAGACAAAAAGCGTGGGCCAAACATATTTTAAATCTTAAAAGAAGTGCACGAAAAAAAGCAATTTTTTTCAAACGATTTATTCCTGTCTGGCATTTGGATTTTAAAAAGATGTGGTAATAAATAAGCCATATGTCAA
Source organism: Rutpela maculata (assembly GCA_936432065.2). Lineage (NCBI taxonomy): Eukaryota > Metazoa > Arthropoda > Insecta > Coleoptera > Cerambycidae > Rutpela > Rutpela maculata. The sequence continues at coordinate 383,171,389 of OW386285.2, read as the reverse complement.
GTCCCAGACAAAAAGCTTGGGCCCAGCCGTAGATATGTTGAGTGAAAGTATCGAAAAATCAAAAACAGTCGTGTAAAAATCGATGCATTTTCAAACGATTCACACTCGTCTGGCATTTCATTAGCTTGTCATTGTAAAAGAGTATTATACACATTTACACAAATTTGTTTCGCGTCACTACTTAAATGCCGCAAGCGCGGATTTATAGGGGTAATGGGGTAATTACCCCCCAAGATTCCGTAAACAATCAACTTTCATTTTAAAATTTCATAATTTTTATTATTTTATCTTATATTTTTGAATATATATTTTATTTAGTTGTGTTTATAACTTTTTTTTGAGATTTTCTCCCCCCCGCTCATCAATTTTAATTTTCGAGGAAAAACATTTTTGTTATTTTCAACACGCGGCTATGTTACCCCCCAAGCTCAAGGTCCAGATCCGCTCTTGAAATGCCGTTTTTTTCTCACTTGAAACTCATTTGGAATTTGATTTTCTTTATCACTGGAATCAATATAACTGTCACTTTCACATTCATAATCCCTCGACCGAATAATATTTACAATAAATAAGTTACATACTAACAAAAAGACAAATATTATTATAAATTATTACATTAGTGGCGTGTGTGAGTCGGACGAACATGTAAATATTTTGAGCCGGAACAAGATTACCTCCCCCCCGTTTTCGAGGATGCTGAACACGATGGCGGTGTCAGAATTTCTCTTTGGGGTTGCGCAACCCCTCAAAACGGCCAAAAACCACCCCCGAGAGGGGTAAAACGCGCTTCACTCGATTTCCCTGCAGAAAATAACCTTCCCCCCGTTTTCGAGGATGCTGAGCACGATGGTGGTGCTGGATATCGCCTTCGACCCCAACCAACCCCTCCACCGGCCAATACTCGCCCCCGAAAGTGGTGAATTTTTTTTTTTTCGTAATATCAGGCAAATTGCATTTCTATCCCTTTTTGAGGATGCTGAGCACGATGGTGGTGCTGGATATCGCGTTCGACCCCGACCAACCCCTCCACCGGCCAATACTCACCCCCTAGAGGGGTAAAACGCGCTTCGCTCGATTTCCCTGGAGAAAAAAACCTTCCCCCCGTTTTTGAGGATGCTGAGCATGATGGTGGTGCTGGATATCGCGTTCGACCCCGACCAACCCCTCCACCGGCCAATACTCGCCCCCGAAAGGGGTGAATTTTTTTTTTTGTAATATCAGCGGGAAACACATTTATTTCCGTTTTCGAGGATGTTAAGAATAGGAAAAATCGTACTTCTCTTCTTGGTTGCAATGCTCTTTCATTCCGGTCCAACTGAAAAATATCATCAAATACCGCAAGTAGGTCTATTGAATGATTGATACATACTTTGATTTTTACTAATAAATAATTGAGAACATTTATTACGATACCTGACATTAAGCTTCAATAAAGTGCTACAGGTTCTTCTCTTACATTATAATAATTCATACTTAAAGATAATACGTTATACTACTTAAAGGTAAAGTCGGCTTACACTAAATATATTTTTCGTTTATACCTTATCTCGACTAATTTAACCTACGCGTAGAATTACATGGTTGATACTCTTCGAAATGAACATCGCAATCTTCAAAATCGCAGACCTCACCAGCAGTTTCTGTATCAGAATCACTCATGTGAATTTCCGGTACAAGATTTATAAACATTTCCTCATTATCATTTATATTATCGTATCGTATCGTAATAAATGTTCTCAATTATTTATTTGTAAAAATCAAAGTATGTATCAATCATTCAATACTTGCGGTATTTGATGATATTTTTCAGTTGGACCGGAATGAAAGAGCATTGCAACCAAGAAGAGAAGTACGATTTTTCCTATTCTTAACATCCTCAAAAACGGAAATAAATGTGTTTGTTGCTGATATTACAAAAAAAAAAAATTCACCCTTTTCGGGGGCGAGTATTGGTCGGTGGAGGCCGGGGTCGAACGCGATATCCAGCACCACCATCGTGCTCAGCATCCTCGAAAACGGGGGGAAGGTTTTTTTCTCCAGGGAAATCGAGTGAAGCGCGTTTTACCCATCTAGGGGGTGAGTATTGGCCGGTGGAGGGGTTGGTCGGGGTCGAACGCGAAATTCAGCACCACCATCGTGCTCAGCATCCTCGAAAACGGATAGAAATGCAATTTGCCTGATATTACGAAAAAAAAAAAATTCACCCCTTTCGGGGGCGAGTATTGGCCGGTGGGGGGGTTGGTTGGGGTCGAATGCGATAACCAGCACCACCATCGTGCTCAGCATCCTCGAAAACGGGGGGGAGGTTATTTTCTGCAGGGAAATCGAGTGAAGCGCGTTTTACCCCTCTCGGGGGTGGTTTTTGGCCGTTTTGAGGGGTTGCGCAACCCCAAAGAGAAATTCTGACACCGCCATCGTGTTCAGCATCCTCGAAAACGGGGAGGGGAGGTAATCTTGTTCCGGCTCAAAATATTTACAATTTTCGGGTTTTTTTCCGACTCACACACGCTACTACATATTAATATATAATTTACAACTCTGCACTACACCATATCTGAAACTGAGAGTCCTCGTAAGTCCGTACCTGTTTCATTCTCCCTTGGCGTAGGTAGTCAATTACCCAAAAGTGATTTCTTCTCTCATTTTAATGCACGCGACATAAGACACGTAAGATGCGAGACATCCACATATTTGGTCTTTTGCTCTTTATGTTAAAGAGAAGAAATAAAAAAAGTGTCGGAAAGTTCAATTAATTCTCTTTACGTAAGCTATCTACAAATTTTTCGAAAAAACAATAATTATCGAGATATTCGAGGAAATGTAGGAAATTACACGTTTTCCTATAGTGCATGTAAATCTAAAAAAATCAATTTTTCTCAGAAACTTTGTTTCGAAGGACCGAGATTAACGGAGCGTCAAAGTAGTACATGATATTAAGTGAACATCATATATGAGATCGATTTCAATTAATTACCGATTACGGTGACAAAATGGAGAAATTTTACCGAAAAAAAAAAAAAATGTCCCAAATCCCGGCCCCCTCTAATTTCTTCATTTTTGTCGGAATTCAAAAAATTAAAAAAAGAGTTTTAGCAAATTTTATTCTATTTAAATTAGCTAGAGTAGTCTTTTGGCGTAGGAGCAAAGATTAAAAAGTTGCCAACTGTAGAACCTCAAAATTTGCGATATATCTACAGCTTCCCCCAGATTTTTGTCTGGCACTTGAAATATGGTTTGTTTATTATATCTTAAAAAAAAAAACAAATCCCAGACGAGTGTAAACCGTTTGAAAATGCAACTCTTTTTTGATTTTTCGATACTTTCGCTCAACATATCTACGTCTGGGCCCAAGATTTTTATCTGGGACTGGAAATATGGCTTATTTATTAACATATCTTTTTAAAATCCAAATGCCAGACAGGAATAAATCGTTTGAAAAATGGCATTTTTTCGCGCTTTTCTTTTTGTCTGGCTATCCAGAGGACCCAGCCAATTCGTCTGGGAATCTTAAATTGAAACTACTTATTGCCTAATATTAACAAAAAAACAAATGCCAGACGAATGTAAATCGTTTGATTTTCGCGGAATAGTTGTCAACTTGAACAATAATTTTTTCACTGTTGGGCCCTCGGAATTTGTCTGGCGTTTATTATATCGCGATAATTATAATCTATTTACATATATATATACAATTCTCAGATAAGAACCAAATCGTTTGATTTTTGACCATTTTTCTTACAACTTCGGATTGAAATTTCGGGCCTTCCGGCCCACGGAATTAGTCTGGCGATAAGCTTCCGTCGGATGTTTTTCTTTAAAACGTAAGTCTAACTTGACGCCAAAACGTTTGAAATTGCTCATTTTCATGAAATTTTCTTTTCTGTTGTCCGCTGAGGGGCCCTGGATAATCGTTTGATAAACACGAAAATGGTTTATAGAAATCAGGCACAAAAGGCTTCCAAAAGGCCAGATAGGAACCAAACGTTTAAAAAAATCTGTCACTATCCCACGGTCTATGAGTACTGCGGATCTTTAGAACTGCTCGCGTTTCTAATAAAAATGTCTATCTGTTGGTGTCATCTGACTGTTGATGAAAATAATATTTGACAGATAGTTGACGGCAACAATAGATAGCTTTTTAACGAAAAATATACTCGTACGATATATGGGTTGGTAAGCCCTTGAACGTTTCGGCAGAATTTCAAAAATTGAAAAACTTTTTAGACGTGCATTGAGGCCTTCTAAACATTTTTTGTCTTTTGGAATTTTTTTGTAACTTGCTAATCCGAGTTGCAGGCAGTTTTTCACGATAAATAATGTACTAAATTTTTTGCTCATTACTACGGGAGCCCAACCTAACTGTATGTGCCCCCCCCCCCCCGATTTATAAGGACTATATTTTTCATAAAGATTAAAGCCTAAGGAACAATTTTAGATATGTCCTAAAAAAAACTGACTGTACTGTCAAAATGGCGGCCATATGTTAAAAAAACTGGTGCAAATGTTGTTTTTGTCATTTAACACAAAAACTAAAAAAGATGGAGAAAAACTTTCTGCACAAAAAACAAAGTGCATAAAATGTTCGACAGTTTTATTTCTATACAATATTTGGACAGAAGTTACCATTTTCCAGATAAATGATTCAGCTCTTAGAATAAAATATAAAATTCAATATAAAAAGTAACGCCTCATTCGCTCTCAGATTCACTATCGCTGTCACGCGATACATCGGATATTTCTTCCAAGTCTTCTTTCCCTACTGCTTCATTTATGATATCGTTATCATCCTTACTTTCGATTTGATTTGGAATCATCTCCTGAAGAATTTCAGTAAGCAATTTAGGCAGCATTTTATCTACTGAACACCAAAGAGGTTCTACATTTTCTTGCCATCCATAATCATTCAAAGGATTTGGAATATTGTGAATACCTTCCTCGGCTAATCGCCAAATACGCGTGTGGTAAACACTCCTTTTAATAAGCTCGATAAGACAAGCTCTTGATGGTGGAATCGAAGAAAAATCAACTTTAGTGTCAATTGATAAAGACAAATCTTTGTCACCACATTTCTGTCTAATGGCAATTAGGCGAAGCTCGTCCACGCTAGCGCATTTATTTGATCCATATATGGCACATATAAACTCCTCTAATTTATCATCAATATTCCAGCTGCTCCCCAAATCTTGAAATGTGCGGATATATTTGGTGTATTTGGGAGAAAGTAACATTTTTAGGGGTGTTCTTCCCTTTCCCTTAAAGGCGTCGACTGAGCCGCATCCAGTAAATGAATGAAGGCCGAACATTTTTGAGGTCCGTATTCTTCTGCTAATGCGGATATGTTAATAAGCCTTCTTTTATTGCCAAATCCGGTATTAAAGAGTAATTTACATTTAATTTTATTGGAATGAGCCAGAGGAATCCAAAAGATGTCACTATTAACACTTAACCCCAATTTAATATTTGTAATTTCAAATTGGCAATCATTGTCCACCGCTGCGTCGCGCCATACTGAAAATTTGATCCCAGATTGGATAGCGCATAATTTGCAGACATTTATCTCGAAACCGGCAACTTCTATCCAAATATTGTATACGAAAAAAATTGTGTTAAATGACAAAAACATTTGCACCAGTTTTTTTAACATATGGCCGCCATTTTGAAAGTACAGCAAGTTTTTTTTAGGACATGTCTAGAATTGTTCCTTATCTTTATGAAAAATATTGGATGGGGGGGGTGCTCCGACTACATGAAAAAATACTGTAGCTCTTAAACGAAGAATTTTATGGGAAAATGTCAAGAATAGTAAAAGGTTCAACTTTTCTGTCTCTTGATATATTTTCGAACAATGCTTCATTTACGAGTTATCTTGCAAATAAAGAGAAAAATGGCAAAAAATGGATGATTTTTGAATTTTAAAGTGTGTTGCCCCACCTGTCGCGCGTGTGGAGAGTTGGCATATGTTTCTGGATATCTCAAACTATACTTAGTTGGATAAACGACATTTCACACAAAAAAGCTATTCCGACTGCTCTATGAATGAGTAGTCACTCAACCCAATATGCCATTTAAAAAAACTTCAATATGACACCAAGGCGCCATTTTTATCGGTAACATTTCCCTATTCCCCTAAAAAAAGTATTTTTACACTCAAATGAACCACCCGAATTTGGTTGTGCATAAGTAAGCCGTTCAAATATAGAGGGGGGGGGGGGGAGACTTTTGACGCGCGCTGCCTAATATAATCTCACGTATCTACGAAAGTGTGTATACTGCTATCCTTGATATTGCAAGTACTTATTTCACAAAAAGCCGTTAAATTATTTTTTGAATATTGATAAAGAAAAAGCGTTTCTTTAACGTTGTTTTTCAATTAAAAAAATATAATATTTTCTTTAAAAAATTATACGATATTCAAAACATAATTATTCAGAAACTAAATTGTCTATTTCCTTTCACGCAAAGGTATATTTAGTAACAATTTAATGCATCGTGGCTAATATCCACAACTTTTTACTATAACATTAGTAAAAGATTTTTTCTACGATTATTATATTGAATACTTCATTTATTATACATACGTTTTTGAACAAGTAATGGGGCTCATTACAGCTGTGGATAATAATTCATTACTCAAAAATATTGTGTATATCAGATTCAATTCAACTTGTCAGGCAAATATTAATATTTGTCAAGGACATTAAGTTTCTTTAATTTTTAAAATTACTGTCAGGTTTTTCTTCTAATTTGCACAAGTTTGTTGTGACAGAATGATTCAAGCGATGAGTGTTGGTAGAAAAAGTTTAGTATAATATTCTACTCGCTGTAACGGTCAACTTTCTCAGTAGTCCTAATTTCCTATTTAAATTCATTAAAGTACATAAATTTATGTCTTTACTACCAAAAGTCACATAATTTATTAGTTTTAATGATAGGACTTAATTCAGTCCCTAGGTTGAATATTTGGTATTCTTATTTTTACCGCTAAATATTATCTCATCACCCCGAGCTATAAATAGAGATTAAAGTGTCGGACGTACCACTTCATGGCCGCCCTTGAACGTGTCCACAGTCAAAGTGAACTCATTATCTGATTTTTAGTAAATAAAGTAAAAGTTCCAGTATTCTTAATGGTTTAATTTATTTAAACCTTTCTAATAATACATTAACTATTCCATTTGTCTCGTAAATATAGTCAGGCGTCTATGAATTAGATATAACGTTATGTTTGTTTTACGAGATGTAAACTATAAAGAATTATTCCTGTGTACGTATAAATTCTACATAATAGTAGTAAAATATAGTGCTTCGAAGCTGCATATCTGCATCTACTTAAAATGGTATTGGAGTATGTTTGCAGTATCCCTTGTAAGTTGCAGCACTATATAAGTAGAATAAACATTTTTGGGTACTTACGTTGCATCAATTCGAGGGAGACTGGTGCAGTATTTTCGTTGGACAGTGTTCCAACATTAGATCGCTAGTGCAAGTGCGTTTTTGTACATTTACATTTCCTTGATTCACGAAAGGTTTACTTTTTACCTTTTAAATTAAAACAAATAGATACAGACCGCCATGGCTCATTCACTATACCTGACAACCTTAGCAATCCTGATTTAATTAATGACCATTTTTTGTTGCCGTCTTCTAATATGGCGGAGCCTAATGCTAATTTGGTACATACTTACAATACTAATTTTAAAGAAAGTTTTAACTCTCTCTTCTCATTTACAGCTGTAGATGATATTGTTGTGTATAAATATCTGTTAGAAATTAAGTCGGCGTCCATCGGGGCCGACAAAATTAATATACATATGTTGCTTCTATGTTGTCCTTACATTTTACCATATATAACACATATTATTAATAACTGTATAATTAGCGGTGTTTTTCCTGGAAGCTTTCGAAAATACTCCCCTTACCAAAAAAGAAATCTATAACTAGTCTAGGGGAACTTCGTCCCATTTCAATTTTGCCTATCTTGTCCAAGGTATTAGAAAAGATTATGAAATTTCAAATTTGCTTACATATAAATGAATATAAAATATTTCCCATGAGGCAATCTGGATTCAGGCCAAGTCACAGCTGTACCACTACTTTGTTAGATGTTACCGATGATATACTTAAGGACATTGATAATGGTATGTCGGTAGCTTTAATTTTACTTGACTATTCTAAAGCTTTTGATACCATTAATCATACAATTTTATTATCAATTTTACACTATATAGGGTGCTCCACAAATGCCGTAAAACTTTTCAAAAGTTTTTTGACTTGTCGTAAACAATATGTTGTTACGTCAAAGGACACATCTGCTACGAAATCTATAGGTTATGGAGTGCCTCAGGGTTCTGTGCTTGGTTCTATTCTTTTTTCGTTGTATACATGTGATTTTATCAAATGTATAAATCATGGCCGGACCTACTTATATGCTGATGATACGCAAATAAAATTCTCCTTTGACCATCGTAACTATATTCTAGCCAATGAACAGATTAATTAGGATCTTAAACGGCTTGTCACTGAATCTAGTGCTCATCAATTTCATATTAACCCAATGAAATCTAATGTACTTATCTTCGACAAATTTCGTCAATTTGTTCAGGATCAGTTAAAAGTAAGCATCAGTGGTAATGTTTTGCCATGTACACTCGTTGCTAGAAATCTAGGCCTTGAGCTAGATACTGACCTGCAGTTTAAGAATCATGTTAATAAATGTTTGAAAAGAGCATATAGCAATCTTAAAATGCTTTATCCGAATCGTCATATTATTCCATGTTCCTCTAAAATATTATTAACGGATTTACTAGTTCTGTCATTTTAAATTTTGTGATGCAGTATATAGCCCTTGCCTAGACTTTGAAGATTCTAATAGAATACAATGATTGCAAAAGTCGTGTTTAAGATTTATTTATGGTATTCGTAAATTTTATAGGATTTCACACAAGCTTAAAGATGCCAACTAGCTAGATATGAAAGCTCGCCGGCAACTTCATGCTGCTACACTATTCCATAGTATTATTCTGTTCAAAACTCCTCCATACCTTTCTCAGAAAGTTACTTACAGAAGTGATATTCATAATGTCAATGTACGGTATCGAGGATTGATCTCACCTCCAACTCACCACACCGCCATGTTTAGAAGGTCCTTCACTTACTCCATTTATGCGCTCTACAATAATATTCCTGCAAATTTAAAATCCTCATCCTTGTGTAACTTCAAAAGATCTTACAAAAAAAATCTGTTTGATAGGTTATTTAAGTTTTTTTTATTTCGTGTATATACTCTCCTATGTATTTATTTTCTTACTCTTTCTTATTATATATACCTTCTTTATTGGTTTTTTTGATTAAAAATTAGGTTTAAATGTTCTAGTGTCAGGGGCTAGAAAACTGCATCAGTTTTAACTGTTTGTCAGCTCCTTTTTGTAATTTATAACCTTATTCTCTTTATATTAGGTTGTGTAGTGTAGCTGAGTTCTTTGTTACAAGTTGCAAATAAATTGTTTATTATTATTATTATTAATCGTTAGCACAAATTTATTCGCCTATGCCCTGTTTTTATGTCATATTGCTTTATCGACTTTACTAGTAAATTTGTTAATAAATTAAGTTTTTATTAATTGGGTATTTTTATTTCTTTATTCATTTAAAATAACCCATATGTAGACAAGCCGTTATATCGCGTGTAATAGCTATTACACTCTCGTTGAATAATATACTATAATTCACTAATTTGCAATGACAATAATATAGTGCGATAAAAGGTTGGTAAGGTTTGAAATAGTAAGTCTTGTGAATGCTATGAGAGAATTTTTCTATTACTCTTACTAAAAAACCGCTGCCCAAGGAATCACTACTTCCACATCCAGATTTTTTATCCAAATCACTCACAACGAAAAAATGTTGTATGTGGAAATAATTGCTTATGGAACTTTAATAATATAATAATTGAAATCCTCTACCTCAAGGGAGACTATACTCTGCATCCCCCTCTAAATCTGTACATAGAGGAGGTGGCGTTGAGGACTGCTCTGAGATTGCGATCTGTAGGCCAATGGTATATTAAGGGCACGGCTATGAGACATGCCCGTATCCTAGAGGAGGCTACAAAACAAATTCCTCTTCTGGGAATTGGAACTGACCGTATCCCCCCTATATATAACTTCAACAAGAACTTTGAGGTGAGTTTGAATGTGTCCGATAATGACGAGCCGGACATATCAATCTACACCGATGGTTCAATAATGGACTGTGGATCAGGAAACCTAGATCTACATTCGATAATACCACTAGGCACACATACCACTATCTTCCCGGCGGAACTAGTAGGGATCCTGCAAGCGGTAATAGAAACCACGAAGGCAAACGTCAGTGGTAAAACAGTGCGCATATCAACGGACAGCAGAGCAGCCCTGCTTGACATGACGGAATTCAGGGTAACGATGAAGCGGACGCATTAGCCCGCAGGGGATCTGAGAGCGCCCTGCATGGTCCTGAACCTGCAATAGCGCTCTCAGATTCAGTCCACAGTTCCCTGCTAAAGAACTATACACTCAAACGCGATGCGGACGGTTGGGGTGGTCTGAGCAGCTGCAGACAGCAGAATGGCTTTGGCCACACCCAGTCGTAAGCTAAGCAAACACTGTCTCCAGATGTCCAGGAGTAATCTGCGCATTTATGTAGGAGTTATAGACAACCCCAAGTGTAGAGGGTGTAATCTGGATGACGAGACCGCCGAGCATGTGCTTTGTCACTGCCCTGCTCTCTCAACGAAAAGAGGATCCATACTGGGGGACTTCTGGCCCAGTATGGCCAGCATAGGTGGCGTCTCACCTGGTCTTCTCCTCAAATACATCACAAGTGTTGGTTGGCTTGAGGAATGAGAGGCTCGGTGGACATGCCACCACTTACGGGGGCAGCACAATGGGCCCGCTTATGAGGCCTGAGTGCACATGAGCGTAAGCTCACCCCCCGCCAAACAATCCAGATCCTCTACCTCAAAAACCTATAAAACGATACCCCACATCGGTAGTGAGGTGGGTGTGGTGATAGTGGGGGTGGATGAAGTAAAAAAATATTTTGAGTTCTGGTTCTTATACACACACTGAATTTGTTTTCATCCCCTTTAATAATGGGGTGGGGGTGGTAATGGGGGTGGCTAATGTCAAAAAATTTTTTGAGACTCTAGCTTCTCTTGTATATACTAATTACTAATTTTCTGGACTCTTACCTGCTTGATTTACCTATTTACCCCAAATTCACCCCAATTTACTTTGAGGGGGTAATGGGGGTGGCTAATGCCAAAAATTTTTTTGAGACCCTAGCTTCTCTTGTATATACTAAATACTCATTTTCTGGACTCTTACCTGCTTGATTTACCTATTTACCCCAAATTCACCCCAATTTACCCCCCAACCCTTCGACGGAACAAGATGAAAATATAATCTAGTTCCAGATCTCGTTAAAGTACATATATGTACCAAATATCAAGTCAATATCTTAAACGGTCCCAGAGTAAACTTGCGCACAAAAAAAGTTACAGACAGACAGACAGACAGACAGACAGACAGACAGACAGACAGACAGACAGACAGATTTTTTTCGCTCAAACTTAAAATCTCTACGTTTCATGACATTCTAAGCCTATTTGAACAATACAAATTAAAAAAAAAAAATTGTCGTTACTATACTTCCACTGGATGTGAAACTAAAGTACATTAATGCGTAGATACTATCAAAATAAAATCACACGGTAAACAGTTAGTGAAGTTTTTAATACCAAATGCAGTAGAAAACTTCTAAGAAAACACGGCGATCACAGAGCACTAATTCAACTATACAATATCAAAGGGGCCAAAGGCCATTCCGCCCGAGGTAAATTAAGTTTTGGCCGCCATCAGTTTTCATGCCAACCTAACCAATATCGGCTTCCTGTTTGTACACTTCAATAACATGTCATTACCCTAAATGACATTAAACTCTTTGTTGGAAACTTTGGCGGTTGGTCACTCTCAAAGACGTAGCCCTTAGCATCTAATGGCTATTCCAGAGACGGCCTCTAATGATCAACCTTAGAGAGATAACATTTTTATCTACGGGGTATCCCAAAATTCTGTAGCAATATTTTGAGTGATATTTGTTTTTTTATATATATATGCATAAATGGCGTTGTTCTTTTCAGAAATATCCCCAATATTATTTCTTCTGCATGCTATTAGCCATTTTGATCGGTGATTTTTATCTTTAAGCACGCGAATAAAACTTTTATTTGCTGATTTAATACTTGCATTACTACACAATGACACTATGCATAATAAGTATTTTCCATTTCTCAACACAAGACAGAATCATAAACTAAACAAAATCTTCAAAACACGACGAATAGCACACGTGCATACACAACGCAAATGTTTTCACCCAAGCAAACGAAAACACGAAAGTTAGGAGGTCTGTGACAAAACCAAACTCTGTGACAAAACTAAAACACAGATGCGCATGCGGACGTCTCAAAGCCAACCGCTCCCAGTCTATTAATTAGGGTGAAGACGTACCTCTCGGCTAAAGTACGCGATCTGAGGGACACCACGCGAGACTAGTTTTCACCAAGTGACGTCACAGTGCTTTTCACGATTTATTGCAAGGTAAGTACTGCGATTTAAGAGCTCATATTCGGTGTGGCGTGTTTTTATACATAAACACACACTTTAATGAAGTAAAAAAAAAATGGACAAGTTCCCTATTGTGCACCGCAAGAAGCGTCATACCCTGAAATAGACTGTCATCGTTCCCGTGAAGCACTGTTCTTTTCCAGAAAAAATCGGAATGTACAATTAGTGGGTGCGGTACGTCGCATAAATAGGGCGAATATTGCACTTCAACTTCACACGGTGCAACTTGGCACGGTTGATCTCTACACCAGGGCCTCTATTCTTGACCGTGATAGAATAGAACGATCCCCGGGGAGTGTTCCCCGGATTTGTTCTACTGCCATTCTATTACAAGCATTAAACTGTATTCTTGAACAGAAAGGAGGGAACAAAATATTAGGGAATAAACCGCAGCGTTGCCAAACTTATTCACCAATCATAGACCAGCAATTTCTGACAATCGATATCGGTTATCTGCATAACCATAGTTCATAACAATAACAATATTAACAAAATCATATTCAAAGACACGCAGAGCTGTTAGAACCTGAAAATGAAGCAGTGTTTTGAGAGATTCGGTGTAATAAAAAATAAGCGGCAATATAATTATCATATTTTGAAAAGAGATGAGAATGTCATAATATCTGCCGGGGTACCAATATGTATTCTTAAGAACAGAGTTGAGCCCAAAGCAGTAGGTATTATTATTTGAAAAATAATGCTTACCCTAAGAAGACCACAAAACCCCAATAATATTATCATCAACGACGAGGAAATAATATGAAATCCTGCAGACAGTGCAATTAAATATTTAGGAGTATACTTCGATAAACGACTAACATGGAGTTACCACATCAATAAAAAACTTAATGATTATCAATGCTATATCCCATTATTAATAGAAAATCGAAGCTCAGAGTTAAGTGCCCGACATTAATATATAAATCGATCTTAAGACCATCGGTAACTTACGGCTGTGTGATAAGGGGAACTGCTAGCAAAACTAATATTAAAAAGGTGCAAACATTGATATTAATATCAATATTCTTCTATTGTTATGTTAAACCAAATATTTTGTTTCTGTTCTTTATTTTATTTTCAATTGTTATGTACTGTCTTACTACACACTACCATGTATAACATTAATTTGTTGATATGGTATTTTTAAATAAACAAAAAAAATAATGCTACCTATTATTACTTAAAATATATTTTGTACATAGTTTGTACAGACAGGAAAGATTTCTATTTATTTAACGTTGGTCTATTTCCGCTACCAGGGCCTATCACCGATGCCAGGAGACGGGCTACTCCCAAAATGGAAATTTTGCCGAACCTCTTCTCGTAAGAAGAGTAGAGATCTTTTACTTGCCTAATATTTAATAGACAAGGGACCGACTGCTTTACATCTCTAAGATCTCTATTAAATCCTGGCAAACGGGCTTAGTCAGACAGAACAATGTCATAAATTTTTCATTTGATAATAAAAACTGATCTCTGTGGAAGAATCTCTCTCAACCTCTAGGAGTTCTTGAGAATCGTTCACGTTGTGGATTATTTCGTCCCAATATATTACTTCAGGCAGATTCATCTTTATATTAAGTCCAAAATCACAAGAATATTAATCAAAAGTGAAATAAAACATTCAGTTTTTGACAACATTCACTTTTCTAGGTTAGAAAAGCAGAAAATTGCGGCATTCCCCGACTGTTCCCTGAAAATAACCAAGAGAAGCATCAGGGATCAGTTTTTGATAGAAGCGACGATAGAAATAAGTTCAAGAATACCGTTTTGTGAATTTCAATAGAGACACGCCCACTTTCTCTCGATTGTTCTATTCTACTGCCGTCAAGAATAGAGACCCAGAGAGATTCATTTTCGATTAGGATCGGTCAACATTTTCCCTTAGGAATCAAGATGGCGGCCATTTTATAGTCGTAGAGAGAAATATATTAGTTAATTTGACGGCGCAGTGTATTATTTATCTAATTGTCGCGTAGAGGAAATGGAAAAAAAAATGTATCTTAATCAAAACATACGAAATATGAAACTATGACAAAATTATTTTAGATTAATTATAAGTAGTGGATTCTGAAAAAAAAGGGTCGATATACATACAGTTTCTAAAGTCTTGCCGACAGTAACATTTTGCTCTATTTTACAGTTACGTAATTTTTAATTCCATCTTTTCACCTTCTATCGATCCTTATCCAGTCCCGTCTAGTATCCAAACAGCGCAGCTAGTGTGCCGATGTAGATGTTACCAAATTTGTTATAAATATGAAACTAAGGGACATTGTTTTGCAGCAAGTTGTGAGAACCTCTTAAGATAATGGGTATATTATAGCATGGCCTTGTGGCGGCCAACGATGCACCTGCGTCCCATTGCAATCTAATTGAGATTTAGTTATATGTTCCATAATTTCGCATTAATATTAAATTAGGTGGGTTATGCGGCTCGTTTATTTCATCCCTGAAAATCTTTTAAGCTATTTTTAAGACAGTTGCAATTTTAGTTATTACAAAAAATATCAGTCTAATGAACTGTTGATTAGTGTATTGTTCAAGTAAATGACTTATAGTCCAGTGTTGGACGGTTTTTCGCTCAGAATTCTTTCGGAAAAAACCGATTGACGTGAAATTTGGACAGTAATTAGGGAATGGCTCAAGGAACAAAAGTTATATAGTGCCGATGTGTGCTTCTACTCTGGGGGTGGATGCCACTTCTTCTCGGGGGTGGAAATTATTACATTCAAAATAACCGCAGAAATCGATAGAGGAATAAATTCTAAGCAAAAAATATTCTATGAAGTTTTTTCAATGTTTCAATGAGTCAATACTTTTTGAGTTATTCGTGATTGAAAATGTTGATTTTTCATCAAGAAATGCATGTTTTAGAATGAGTTTTCGCGAATAATTTCAAAACCTTACGTTTTATCAAAAAAATTGTTATGAGCAAAAATGAAGCTTATAAAATAACAAATCGATTAGTTTTGGTTTTATTTCTATAGATGCAATACGAACCGAGTTATGGCTCGTTGAAGGTGATTTTTTGTTCACCGAAAACTGAATTAGAACCTTTCAATGTTAAATAACGGAAAACGGAAAATTTTTGGAGGAAAACATATTAAGACATTTTTAAAAGTACTTGAAAATACCTTTAAAGTGAGCTTTGGTAAAAGTTGTTAGCATAAAAACTAACGGAGTTATGATGAAAATAAAATGGTTGTCTCGTTTTTTCGGAGAAAATATCAGCAATTAAACCAATGGCTTCAATGCAAGAATTGAAATTGAACGTAATCCATTTACAGTTTACTTTATTTAAGTACTAACAATATGTTCTAGAAGTTTGATCGGTTTGGGATGCCTAGATTTGAAAAAAAGTTTGATTCAAATTTGAACTGATTTTTGCAATTTCTTAAAAAAATTTCATTCTTTCACAATAACTCCAAAACTGAAGAAGATAAGTAAAAAATGCTAGAGTACAAAAATTAAGTTTTTTTTTACTGAAAATTTTGGTTTGTTTTTTATTGCTCTAGGATATAAAAATTAATTGAGATATCACCGTTATAAGTTTGCATTTAAGTGCGAGGACCACCTTCCCCGAGCCCTTTAAACTCAAAAATCTCAAAGATGAAGGGTTCAAGTAAGGTCAACTTTATATGCCTCGTAGCCCTTAGAATTCCCTGCAAAATTATTTTTGGAGCAAATAGATAGCTTAAAAATTAAGGAAGTTATCGTTGAAAAACCAATTGCATTTTTTCGGTGAAATTTTCGTAGCGGGTAAATTGTTTTATTCTCGACAATTTTGGAGCATTTATAAATATATGTAAACACATATGCCTGTATCTATATATGTATGCATAAGTATAACCTCATACATTATGCGCTATGAGTCCTTTATTAAGGCTACCACTAAAAACAGTGCTGTGAAATTATCATCCTTGTTCCGACAGTTGATGCCCTGAACGAACAATTATTTATTATTATTTATTTATAAACCCAGATGTGGCTTGGGAACAAAAATATTCATCCAACTGATTGGGGATGGATTAATAATGAAGGATCTTTACTAGCAATCAAAATGCTGAATATGCCTGCACCGGAAGAACTCCTCAAAATGATATTTTGTAATAGCAGAAAAGGATGCGGCGCAGCTTGTAGCTGCCGAAAAGTTGAACTTTTTTGTTACGCAACATGCGGAACATGCTCCGGTGACATCTGTCAAAATTGTCCTCCAATTACAGACCAAGAGGAGGAGGTCGATAGTTCTTCTGAAGATCCATAGATTTTCAATAATAAAACATGCTATTATAATGTCTATGTCTATGGGGGGCCTTTTTATTTTTCCCCTTTAAACTCATTTAATAATTTCACTTTTTAATTTTAAGTAAACATAGTAGTTAATTTTATCACGCGGTTTGTAAGGGATGAAACGTTGCAATAAATCGTAAATTAAATTATAAACAGTGACGGGATTTTAATTCATTATAAATGCACCATTAAAACATTTTAAGCTGTTGAAAACTAATTTTTCTTTAAATTTCGTCATAAGGGGTAGGTTTAAAGGATTAAAACGTTGTAACACACCATAAATTATATTTCAGAACATGAAATAATGTTTATTCTACATATTTAGATAGATAGATCTTTATTGGTCATATATACATAAATTATGTTTTGACACGTCAAAAAATATGGCAATAAAAACCAACAAAAAGTGGTTGTCTTAAGTAGAAAAAAAAGTACACAATAAATAAAACAAATAAATAACAAAGTAGATTTATATGATTTCAATATATATAATAATATAATAATAATAATAAAGTTTATTGAACCAAGTGTTACAAGATTGATTTAGATACATTAAATTGCTTAATTATTGAACAACGGTACAAGGAAAATAAACATTTAGGTAAACCTCACATAGTTATAAAAACTGGCCGTGAGTGCTATACCGATACTATAAAAAATACTATTTATAATAAAATGACTTAAGTAATAAATTAATTCTATTAAAATTCAACTGTACGAATAAGAGTTATAACTATTAAAATTAAGTATATTCTGATAATTGGATAAGTATATTAAGTATAACTAGTGCTATAATTTACAATTATTCTTAATATTTAGAAGTAGAAGTAGAATTTTAAATTGGCCGAAATAACTTAAATAATAAATTAATTCTATTGAAATGCAACAGTACGAATAAGAGTTATATTATAATTAGGTACATTCTGATTATTGGATAAGTATATTAAGTATTACTAAGGCTATGATTTACAATTCTTCTTAATATTTAAAAGTAGATAATATAATTTTCAACTGATCAAAAAGACGCCAGTGTCAATAAATCTGTGTAGTATTTGGAATGGATAAGTTAGAAGCCATTTATTTATTTCGTATTTAAATTTGTTTAAGTTGAAGTTTTTAATTGCTGGTGGTATATTATTATATATTCTAGGAGCTAAATAGATAAAGCTTTTTTGTCCTATCGTTTTTTGGGCCCGAGGTACTGTTATTACATTTTTTTCTTTACTTCTAGTGTGATAGTCAAAAGGGAGAGATAAGGTACTCTGCCTGTTTTTAATTTTTAGGTAATTATATTGGTTTAGTATTAAAGCTTTGCAATATAATTTTCTAATAGTTAATAATTCTAATCCATTATATAATAAATCTGTCGGGTAAAAGTAATCTTTTTTAAAAATGATTTTAAAAAATCTTTTTTGTAATTTTTCTAGCGGGTCTAAATTGGTTTTGTTTATGCCACCCCAGGCTAGGATACCGTAGCATAATTGCGACTGTATAAGTCCATAATAAACAGTTTTTAATTGTTTTTCTGTTAATATGTTTTTTAGTTGTTTGAATGTATAGATGAGATACCTTAGTTTCTTACATACATTTTCTATATGTAAGTTCCATTTTAAGTGGCTGTCAAGAATAACTCCAAGATACTTTATAGATTTTGCACTTTGAATTTTCAGATCGGTTCCTTCGATGGTGATGTTTGTGAACTGTGGAAGATGGCTTTCATAAGAACAGAATTGTAAATATTTTGTCTTTTCTATATTAATCGTAAGGAGATGATTATCGAACCAGTCTTTTATGGTTTTCAGGTTTTTACTTACGAGTTGCACTAGTATCTCCCAAGATCGTGCAGTGAAAAATATTACAGTGTCATCTGCAAACGATATAGTTAAGCCATTTAATGGTAGGTTAAGCAGGTCGTTTAAGTATATACTAAACAAAATTGGTCCTTGGACCGTGCCCTGCGGCAAACCGTAAAGAACGGTTCTCGGATCACTTAATGTATCACCTACTTTCGCTATTTGGGATCGATTTTCTAAATAACTGGTCAATAGTTCGTGTATTTTACCTCTAAAGCCCATGTTCCAAAGTTTTTCTAATATTTTTTTGTGACTTATCGTGTCGAATGCCTTCGCAAGGTCAATAAAAACACAAATGGAAGGGAGGGTTTGATCAACGGCGTTATATATTTTTCCAACTATATTATATTATTAATTAGGTGAGTAATTAATGGAGATATTATGTCAACAATATCTTTGAGGGTTTCCGATTTTATGTTGTCATAACCGGGAGATTTCATATTTTTTAAATTTAATATATAGTTTCGAATTTCTCTATCTGAAACTGGTTCTAAAAGGAAGGTATTTTTCTGAATATGACTCTCAAAAGTTCTAGATGGTTTCTTAATTTTATTTGCCATGTTATACCCTATGTCGGAATAGTGATTATTAAAATGGTTTGCTATTTCTTTTTTGTTTGTAGATATTTCATTATTATGCAACTTGATTTTATTTATTTCTGTTTGTGTATTTTCATTATTTGTAATGCTTTTGACTGTCTGCCAAATTATTTGTGAATTATTATTTGCTGTAACTTGTTTTTGAAAGAATTCCTGCTTGGCTTTTTTTATTAAATTATTTAGTTTATTTTTGAATATACGGTATCTCTCTTTTATTGCAATGTCCCCGGGGTTCCTAATGACTTGTTGATAAAGGTTGTCCCTCGTTTTTATTGACTTTACTAACCCTGTCGTAATCCATTCTTTTCGCTTAAATTGTTTCTGTTTCACTTTTACAGTTGACATTGCTATGGCATTTTTTAATGCATTTTCTAAAAGGGTACAGGCGTTTTCTACATCACCACACTTATAAAAGAAATCCCAATCTTTTGTTCCTAAAATATTTAATAATCGTTTTTTATTTATTATTTCAGTATATATACTTTTCTTTTTTTTATATGTTATATTTTCATTTCGTATGTTTGGAATTGAAACTATAGTACTGTAATGGTCTGAGATATTTGATTGTAGTATAATGGGTACTGGTGTAGTCTGTTTTTTCATTGTTTTTAAGAAAATATGATCTATGCAACTAGAGAGTTGTCCTTGATGCCAGGTAGCTTTGTTAATCAGAGATTTGTATCCATTTTCATATAATGTGTCTAGGTATTCGTATGCATAATTATGTTCCGATAGAATATTTATGTTAAGATCACCAATTATAATGTCGTAGTCAGTATTTCCCAAGTTTTCAATATAATTTTTTTGATTTCCTATAAATTCGTTCACATTTGTGGAAGGGAGTCTATATATATAAGAGAAATCATAATAGTGTTATGCTTCAGTTTAAGGTTGATTTTTAAAATATTGATGTTGCCTAATGCGACGATTTCAACATTTTGTTCAATATCTTTTTTTATATAGATGACTACTCCATCATTGCGGTTTATTTGACCATTATTGTAGTAACAACGGTACCCCGGTATATTAAAATTGTTAAGATTTTCTATTTTGTGTGTTTCCGATAGGCAAATGCAATCGAAATAATTATTAAGATGTGAAAGGTAGACCTGAAGATTGTCGAAATTTTTATATATACTACGTATATTTGTATGGAAAACTGTAAATTGTTTTTCGGGTTTAATTAAATTTTTGCATGCATCGATGTCATCTGTACAATGTGTGTCAAGTTGTGAATAACTAAAGTCTCTTAAAAAGGGATTCATATTTATATAAATTGTATATAGCTAATAAAGTTTTATTTTGTATGTCTCTCTTACTTGAAAAATTCGCTAATTTTTTATTCGATATGATGATACTTGTTTGATTAGGATACTATGGTTTTTAGCGATTTAATCAAGTAAAATGACTGTTTTTACTTTTTTGTGCATTGTCTTGTTCCCGATGGTTTCCGTGCGGCTGTGGCTGTAGGTTTTTGCAGTGTTGACGAAGAATTGGCCCTTTCACACGTCAATGGATTTTTAGATTTAGTTTCCTTGGCAAATGATGGTCCCGGTTCCTCTTCGCTATGTTTTTCTTTTTCTAATGCCTTTAGTTCATCTACAGTATAGCTAGTTCCATCTATGTATAGCAGATTTCTTTTTATTTTTGTTTCCACGCCTTGGTCTCTAGCTTCTTTTAAGTGCTTCCTTAGTATGTTCTGAGCTTCTCGTTCTTCTCTAGTTAGGTCGTTTGATATAGATATAGTGGTACCTTTTAGATTGTGACAATTGGTAAATATTTCCTGTTTCTTGTGTAATGTAACGAACTTAACTGCTATAGGTCTATGTTTATTTTCTGCAATTTTTCCAAACCTGTAGCACACATTAATTTCAGATTTGGCCACACTTGTATTGACTTTGGTTTTAAACAATTTGATTACTTTGTTATAGATGTTTTCACCTTCATCTTCCTCGACTCCAAAGATGATAAGGTTATTTTTCCTGGCTTCTTTTTTTGTCAGCTCCAATTCAGATACTAGATCTTTATTGATGTTTTCTAGCTCTTTTATTTTATTATTTGCCTCAGTTAACTTTGAGGTTAGATTTTGCTGATATTGCTCTAATTTCTCGCTTATACTCAACGCTACTTCTGACAACGTTTTTTTAAGCAATTTGTAACATTCTGCAATAGTCAAATTGTCTGGTATGTCGTCAATCATAATTTCCACTCACGGTGCTTTCTATATACTCTTGCAGAAAATATAAATCCTTGCAGTAGTAAGCCCAGAAATGTTCAGTATTATTTATTATTATACGAATAGAGATGTATTCTTATCCCCGCCTCTGGTTTTTATTTTTCACGCTAATTGGACCCCTGCAATAAATGCCTCTTTTTACTTCCCAGATGTTATTTTGCTACCGAGTACTATGGGCTAATTTTACACGTGTCGACCACTTGTTTTCAGTCTGAGTTCACTTTAATAATTCCAACACTACACTTATTTATTAATTATTAATTGCACATTAATTCCAATATTGTCATAAGTTATATGGTTCTATTCACAATTCATTCAGTTTTATTCGAGTTATTTTTTGTGTTTTTCTTCAATGATTTAACCGGTTATTTCGAAAATCACTCTGGAGCGTACCGTAGCACTTCCGTTCTCGGTTATAGCTTAAAACATAGTAAACATATAAAACATATAAAACATATAAGGCTTAAATCTATGGTTTTTAAATTTTTTGTCAGAAGGGGTAGTTTTCACCCCCAGAAAACAAAAAGCACACATCAGGAACATAGTAAGATATGCTTAATTACAAATTTTCATCAAAATCTATGTTATCCGAAAGAATTCTGATAATACCCTATTTTTACTGTCAAACACTGGACTATTAGCTATTAACTAATTACCAAAAGGTTCAAAACTGGGTAAAAATGTCCAGAATGTAAATAAATGGATCTATATTAGCTCTGAAACGTTTCTTAAACTAAATTTTATCTGTATGTCTAATAAATTTGGTGAATACTTGACTGGATATCTAGACTTACACATAATGATCCTAGAAATAATAAAAAAAAAACAAAAGTTTTATCTAGAGATTGATATAGGAACATCTGGAAGAGGTAGGAAAAGTCATATCTGATGAATTGATTCCTTCCGAGCGAAAACCTTTTGTTTTGAACAGCCGCCTTTCGTATTCCGAGATCCAATTATTTAACTTCAGAACTGATATTAAAATAACTTTTGATCCGGACGAAATTGTTCGGAAAAAGATTATAAGTATAACTGATTTATTACGTTTTTCTATGACTGAGGACAGTTATCGACTATTGACAAATAATAAAACGTTTTATTTGATTTTGGCCTTTCGGTATTGAGAGTATAAAAATATACAGTGGGCTTTTTATGAAGAAGCACGTTGCATATGCGGTGAAATGCAAATTTTAGAATTTTTTGTAAACAGATGCTGCAGAAAATATGGATCTACTTTAACTATTTCTAATTGTAGTGAGCTTGAGATGCTATTTTCTTCTCTGGAGTAGTTTTCACAAATAAAATCTGGGATAAAATTGTTGAGACTGAACCTATCGCCTCTTCTGCACGCCAAATTAGATCTAGAAAACCAGATAGACTTCACTATTGAAATTTGTTAAATGCTATAATGTTGTTTAATAATACTGTTTAACTTCAACGGGAAATAGTGAAATGTATCATTGAAATATCATGCACATCATCCCCCACCTGCAAATGCACGCTTGTACCTCCTTATGAGCAATGTACCAAATATACGCGTAGGATATTCAGTGTTCCTAAGTGTGGTGTTAAATAGATCATCAGTTATTAACTTTAGTGTATTATTTCCACCACCGTACTAGTAAATAATAACGTGTGGAGTTGTACGTTTTAAGTGGATCCTGCCACCGATTAAGGGTTGAAGTGGCGCGATCGATAATATTCAATAAAATTGTCCCCCTTGTAGTGTAAGTAAGAAGTCGAGATTTTCTCAAAAAATAGCAAAATTGTGCTTAGGTTATGAAACCTATCCCTCACCCCCGTTTTCGAGGGTGCTGATAATTTATTAAAAATGAAAATTTTTACCATTGGTATTCTCTTCCTTATATCCCGTTTTAAGGAACATGAATTTCAAATCCTTACGAGGATAGGTTCATTTTTGATGAGGATGTAAAATGGACAAATGGTGAACTTGAAACCACTCCCACTCAATATATAAATTATAAAATTTAAAAAATCAATTTTCCACCCCCTGTGAGGAGGGGGGACCAAACCCCCGAGGTTGTCACAATTCACTCTTACGTCCTTGATCAGCATCCTCGAAATCGGGGGGAAACGTCTTTAAGAAGAAAAAAAAAAAAGAAACAAATTACACCTCCTGAGAGCCATGCACCCAGTGAGGTAAAAAAAATTTAGCCAACTTTGGACCATTCTGTAAAATGGCGAGGGATACGGTGTTCTCAAACCCTTTTAAAATTCTTTTTTACCTCCTTCTCTGTACCTTGTGGGAATTTTTCCTTTTAAAGAATATTAATTTTTTCTGTTTTCAAATTAATGTTGTATTAAAAAGACAATGGTTTATAAAAATACTCAGATTTTTTTTAATCCAGCCCTACTTATACTGATTGTTTTTATTTGATATAAAAGAAATTATTATGCCCCACTTTTCTCCTCTGGTAATTGTCGTTATCTTTAATGAGTTTGTATATTTATAAGAAAAACTTGCTCAGAATTCAAAATTATGATGTTGTATCAAAGATAACTATATTTATATTTTTATATTTATTTATTCTTTTTAATTAAAGTTTGTCATGGAACCTAAAATAAAACTGATACGTCATTGTGTCAGAAACATTTATTGTTTGCATTTAAAATGTCAGTGTCCCAACAACGCAAATTTGGAAAATAATGAAGGAACTAGATATACAACCCAATCTTATCCGAGCAACCATGAAGATGTATCAAGACAACAATACCAGAATTAAGAACGGTACAGAGTTTACTGAAGCAATTAATACAACTAAAGGTCTGTGGCAAGGTTGTTGTCTATCTCCCACTCTCTTCAAAATATACCTTGACAGGGTCTTAAAAGCATGGACAAATGCAATCAAAACAATAGGACTAACAGTGGAGGATGACAAGCTATTTACTCTTTACTTTGCCGACGACCAAGTGGTGATCTCCGAGGACCAAGATGACTTAAGCTACATGGTGAGGAAACTGAAAGAACATTATGAACGGACAGGGTTGACAATAAATATGAAAAAATCAGGATATCTTATGGTAGGAAATGAAGAAATTGAAAATTTACCATTAGAAGGAGAATCTATCCCGGGAGTTAAATCATGTATCAAATATCTAAAGGACGGAACATTACAAAGTGCCTGAATTCAGTACTGTGGGATCGGGATATTAAAAGAGAAACAAAAAAGAAAATTATCAAAGTATAGTGGAAAGCACAACTATCTATGGCGCTGAGATTTGGGATATAAGCCAGAAAAACAAGAAAAAGCTAGCAGCCACAGAAATGGACTACCTAAGGAGAAGCTGCAGAATATCTCCTAGACTTGACCATGTTCGAAACGAGATAATCCGAGAAAACATGCAAATGCCACACAATATAATAGAATCAGTTGACAAAAGACAATTGACATGGTTCGGACACGTAAAAAGAATGGACGAAGGCCGATGGCCACGAAAAATATTGGAATGGACTCCACTAGAAAGAAGAAAGAGAGGACGACCAAGAAGAAGTTGGAGAGATGACATCCAGGAGGCCATGGATGCGAGAGGCTTGAACACAGAAATGTGCTATGATAGAAACACTTGGAAACTGGGGATGGAGAGGCAGCGACAGCTGTAGAAATCCGAGATATACAGGGTGTTTGGTACATCGATAGAAAGTTTTCACTGGGTGATAGTTGGGGTCGTTTGGAACCTATATGACCATATTTACTCGTATGCAAAGTCTCACCGTTTTTGAGATATCGGCATTTATAATTATTTTTGCGAAGTAGTTGAGTTGTTACTAATACATGTTATTTTTTATGATACTAAATACTTGGTATGCACTTTGTCGAAACAGTACAAAAAGAAATGCTGAAGTATTGGTCTGAAAATTGTGTAGGGCAATTTATGTGCTGAAATACATTGGTTCTATTTTTATTTTCTATTTTAAGCAAAATTTTCTCAAATGCGGCACTACTTCGAGAGATTCAAATAGTTTTAAAAACTTCTCTATTGCATACTCTTTCCAATGGTATACCACGTTATGACAGGATTATAGTTCATTAAACTAAAAAAGAAACATATTTGTGGACAAGTACGTTTTTAATAAGGAAAGAACAAAATCATAATAAATTCTTTTAGCCGCAAATCGGTAATACTATTTACTAATGTTTAAAGACAATTTTCTGTCTGTGACATATTGAAATAAAAACAAACGTATTTACACGTATAGTGAACAAGTAATGAAATAAACAGAGGGTAAATATCAGGCGACCAGACGCAAAAAATTGTTTGCCTTGGATACCAGTGAGACATTTGAACGCTTGTGTCAAACGCTGTTTTATTTAATTGTTCATAGTATTGTCACATTTTTCTACAATGGCATCTTTTTCTGATGCCGAATATGCTGATATTCTCTTTATGTACGGAATGGCCGACGGAAATGAAGCAGCAGCTAAAGATTTTTATCGGGAACGATTTCCAACAAGAAGAATTCCCAATGTCCAGGTGTTTTGTAACACATATCAACGTATACGTAAAACAGGTAACCTTCATCATAGGGAACGGGTGCATATTGTGCAACATGGTCCTGAAGTAGATGAGCAAATTTTGGAGGCTTTCGAAGCAGATCCTACCAGCAGTATTGGAAAAGTAGCTCGTCAACTGAATTTGTCGATATGGAAAGTTTGCACAATTCTTAGGATTGAAGGAAAACATCCATTCCACTACACGCCTGTTAACACGCTGAATTAATTATTAGTTTTAGTTACATTTGTTTTAGTTAAAACTGGAAATAAGAGTAATAAAATGATCATTACTTATTTAAGTTTTTCCTCATTAAAAATGTAATATCTGCAAATATGTTCCCTTTCTAATTTAATGAACTATAATTCTGTCATAATGTTGTATACCATTAGAAAGAGTATGCAATAGAGACATTTTTAAAACTATTTGAATCTCTTGAAGTAGGCGCCGCTTTTGAGAAAATTTTGCTTAAAATAGAAAAAAAAATCGAACCAGTGCATTTCAACACACAAATTGTCCTACATAATTTTTATATCAATACTTCGGCATTTCTTTTTGTGTCATTTCGACAAAGTGCATATTAAAAATGTCTAAAAAAAACATTTAAGAAAGCTGAAAGTATTTATTATCATAAAAAATAACATGTATTATTTGCAATTAATTATTTTTTATTTATTTGCTTTCATCATGATTAGAGAATATTATTTAGGTATTATGCAAATCACAATAATACCTAAATAATATTCTCTAACATGTATTAGTGACAACTCAACTATTTCGCAAAAAGATCTGAAAAATCTCAAAAACGGCGAGACTTTCTATAAGGGTAAATATGGTCATATAGGTTCCAAACGATCCCAACTATCACCCAGTGAAAACTTTCTATCGATGTACCAAACACCCTGTATATATTTAAAATGTCAACTGTACAAGAAAGAAATTATTATTAATTAAAAGTTTAATGAAAAGTTTCCGAATATCGTACCAACGATCCCAAAAGCATGAGGAATTGTGAAAAGATTCATAAAAACCGGACACGTCTATAAGGAGATTAGGCAAAAGAAAAAGTATCATAAAGATGATGCAACAACATTATTACCGGTAGATTCTCTAATAGAGAATCGAAAGTCATCTTCAAGAAAACGCGCTAGTGATACAGAGGTAAGCAAATTGTTAATTTGTAAGATATACAAAAAGGACAAAGTTTTTGCATTCAAATCCAGATTTCTACATAATTTTGAGTATGGTAATGAAGGTAAGCGTTTGTATTTTCGTACGTTAATGGGTGAAAAATTTATGGAAGACCGGTTTTTCATCGACATATAATTTTCTCTGATGAAGTCACTTTCACCACCAATGGTGTTGTGGTAAGTCAAAATTGTCGTTACTAGAGCGATACAAATCCAAATTTTAGAATTGTAACCGGAAGTCAATATCCTTGAAGAATTAATGTCTGCTGTGCAATTCCTGCAATGGTGTAATCGGACCAGTGGTGGCTCGTCAGAGGAGGCATGGGAGGCCGAGCCTCCTCTAGCAGCATATCCAGGGGTGGTGAGAAAATGTATAAATTGTAACCATATTGCAAGTTAATTGTCTAAATATCAAGGCTCCTCTGCACAAAATATCACGAGCCGCCACTGAATCGGACCATACTTCATCGATGGAAAATTAAATCATCATAAATATTTGTCTATGTGTGTGTCCGTCCTGGTTGAGTGGTAGAATAGCCATCGGCTAAACTCCGCCAGGACATTAAAATAAATAAGGCGATTAAAAAAAAAAATTAAATCTACTAGACATTTTTTCAAGAATATTTAGATACCTTACCACGCGGCGAAAGAGAACGTCTATATTTTTAGCAAGATGGCTGTGCACTTCACAGCACACAAATTGTAAGGCACTGGCTGGATATTAATTTTCCAGAAAAGTGAATTGGACGATTTGGATCCATTCCGTTTTCACCCCGATCACCTGATTTGACTATTGGCGATTTTTATTTATGGGGGCATCTGAAGCAAATTGTTTACTCCCATACTTTAACAACACATGAAAATGTATTAAAAGCAAGACTTTCAGTGCTGTAAATTCAATTAATCTTCAAGGTATTCAAAATACCTACAAAGAATTTAAGAAAAGAATTGAGATGTGTGCTGGAAATGGAGGAACCTGGGCAGAATAAATAAATTTATATTAGCCTTGCAATTATAATAGATAAAGTAGTGTTTTCAGTTATTTTGTATGAGTTGAAGTATTTAATTTACTAGAACCAGGCATGATTGATTATGGCTGCATATGAAATTTCAAGTTTCTAATCCAAATTCAAGTCGACAAACTTCTAACGGACGGTCTACGTGAATCAAAGTGGTTTACCTGAAGCGAATTTTATTTTTAAGCTATCACCAGCGCCATCTATACATTTTTGAATTCTCTGAAAGCATATTTTTGGGTCAAGCAAGAGCAGAATACGAAAATTATGTTCATAGTAAAAAAAATTGTTATTTACACCTATAATATCGCCTTGCCGTGTACACATTGTATAAACGATTGAGAAAATATTTAAAAAAAAATTCACCTCTCAGTATTTCAGGTAATAACGATTACAAGTTGTATGCTGGATTATTATTAGTAATTATTTTCTTCAGAATTAATTTTCCTCCTCCTTAGCAGTTATCTCTCACGTCTTTAATCACAACTAGTAAACAGTATTATCGTTATCAAAATAGCTTTAAATTGTGTTCGCACATTTTCTGTTTTTTGTTTTTTAAATGCCACACTGTGAAAATTTTTAAACGTAGGTATCGACAGCTGGAGATGGTCAGACCCCCGTCAACACACTTCACCTAATAAAAGACAAAGGGTCAGTCGTAGAAGGAACCTCAGGTTCGGCCATAAAGCAATTAGGGACGCTAATGTCTTGTCCGGCCCAGCCCACACTTTCGGGCCTAAGCAGCTAACGATGTTACACAATATCGGAGGACAAATTACAGCGCTAATGTGTTCTCGGTGTAGTTTTGCTTACCGCCACCCACTAACTCGACCCTAAGGACCACCCCTTGAAGTCTAATGATGTCCAGACAACTCCTGTCATCTAATATTCTTCACGAATATTTCTCAATTTTTACATAATGAGACCACAAGTTCTGGAGATTTCCTTCCGTTTTATCGATCTTATTTCTGAACGTTAAATAAATACAAATAAGCAGATACCATACCGAGCATTGTAAGACTTTTATTAAAAGAACTACAGATATGGCTTTCAAATTTACAATAATTCTATCCAAAGTGTAAAAAAGTATACAGGTTGATTAAAATTGGACTCCTGCTAAAGGTATATCTTATATTAGAGATACAGGATGGTAAAAAATATAGGATTTTACAAACAGTAGAGAATGTAATCCATGAAAAATTAAAAAAAAAAGGAATCTATCTACAAAAATATTAATTTCAAGTCATCGCATTCTTTTGATAACTTACTTCTGGTTATGCTAGTAGAGTGCTCAGTGCCCAGATATACGCATAAAAATAAGTTTTGTGGGGGTTTCGTTGTTATAAGCTGAATTTGATATAAAATTAATGATGATACACTGATGTTTCAAAATCTCAAAGCCGTCAAAAAATGTCCTGCTCAAAAGGTCATTATAATCAAAAAACGAGTTATTTCTTAGTGAATTAGGTGTTTTGATATTTCTACTTTTGAGTAATAGCAAATCCTTTTAACCATAAACAGAACTAGTCAAAATAAGTAGATTTTCGAACAGACCCACCTCGAGAAATCATGCCTGCTCCCCCTGACCCCCCTCAAAGCGGCTACCTGTATCTGCCTATATATATATTTTTTTTGCATTTGCTTTTTGCTATGTTCTTTTTTTAAGGCCCTACAGCAAAAAAAGGAGGAGCCTTCCAACAACGACACATGTTTGGCTATACCTCTAAAACGGCCCAATAAATCAAAATTCTACAAGATATAATAAATAAAGACCATTATTTTTTCTATCGATTGGTATATTATTTGTATATGTTATTTATTTATATAAAGCCGTCAGTGGCGTACAAAGAGAAAGCTGCACGTGTGCATAATGAATTTATTTAAAATAATTTATTATTGTTGTTACAAACTGTGAAAATATTGATTGTACCTATTCAAAATTATTACATTATTATTGTTTACATATTAAATAATTATATTAGAATGTAATAAAACTAAGGGAGTCCTCAAGTCGTTCTAAAAATAATTTAGTATCAAAATTTGGTGGCTTATACAGAAGAGCAGTATTTTAATTTTTTGTGTCTATGTTTAACCAGAGTTGCTCAGTAGTGTTGTCTGAATCAATTAGCTTTAAACGAATTTTTAATAAATATACATACGCCACCGCCTGTCGTAGCCCTATCTCGCCTAAATAAATTTTAATTCTCTATATTTAATAAATTATCGGATATATTTTCATGTAGCCATGTTTCTAGTGTACAAAAAAATATCATAATTATTGCTGAGAATAATTTCTTTAATTTCTGGTGAAGATGGTAAAATAGATCTCACATTTAGACTTGCAATGCATAATATATTTGACATCCTGTATGATAACTTGGAAAAGTCTAAAAAAAAAGAAAAAAACGATTCCTTATTATTTGTAACTTAACTACTAACTATGAATAAAATTTTAAAAAAAAAAAAAGAAAATGTATTTTCTCCTTAAAAAAAATATATCATTTTTATTTTTATTTTTGGATAAAGACAGTGGTTCTAACTCTTTAATTATATTTCTTGTAAGTGGTCTATGTTTATGTTGTGCCTGTGTGTTGAATATCCTCTTCTTGACTACCCTTACATGTTCTGCTTCATTGTCTTTGTTATCTTCTAGAGTTTCATAAGTATCGTCATCTATCGAGAATTTCGAGAATTCGCGGGAGTTACAGGGGCACTACTGGCTTCTTCTATCAGTTTCTTCTATTTTCAAAAAAAAAACTATTTATTTAATCAAAAGTTAAAATCTAATTATAATCAATGTTTAATCTTTATTGACAAAGAGTTCTAAAACGAATTTGTTTACAAAAACATATCTTAAGAGTCTCAAGTCAAACGTGACCGAGGCTTTCTAAGCAGACCCTTTATAATTTTAACTAAACACAAGTGTGAAAGATATAATTTTAAGTTACCAAGTGTGTGGCAGAAAAGCAGTACATATCTCGGTATGGGCGATTAGTACCCTTGTGAGAAATTTAATTAATTACGTATATAACCCAGACTCCATAGTGTTTTTAGTGTAATGTAATAAACCAAACCAAAAAGGGAAATGAAATGAAGATAAGTAGTAAACTGTAGCCATCACGTATCACAGATAAGTGTTGTTAACTTTTAAAGTACTATTTGTATTTTGTATTAATAATAATAGAATAATTTGCATGTTCTTTTGTGTTATAAATGATATAAATATTAATAATTTTCTTAGAGTCGGTTTTATAGGTTCCGTTTTACTTAGATCTGATAGTTAACTCTGAGTTTTGTCAAAAAGTACGTTTTGTATCTGCCAGTAACTGCCAATCTTAAGTTTAAACGCCAAACTTAGGTTTATGCATGCTTACGTATATTAATTAGCAATATTTTGAAGGATGTTGAATTTAATGCAAACTTTTCAATTCAACGTACAAATAATTACCTAATATATATTATGTAAAGAAAAAGTTATAGAAAATGGACATTTTCGATATTTTTGAGAACATTTTATCAAGCGATGAAGTTGGTGCTAAAAATATAATAGAAGCACCTCGTCGTGCACGAAAATTCCGAGAGAGACCTGATCATTTACATATATGAAATAACAAAGAATGTATAGGTCGACTCGTTGAAATTTAAAGATCTTTTATCACTCATCGCGAAAAGTCAAAGTAACAGTAATAAAAATAACATCAATCACTAATTTGTCACTATGCTACCACCTAACAAAATGGCGATATAACTGACGATCTTGAGAAGTACCTATAAAACGGCATTTTAGCGGACACTAAAATCTAAAGTTTAAACCTCCAGTAAAACTTCAGTTTAAACTTCTAGTTAAACTTTGGTCTAATCTGTATCTATAAAAGCGGCCCTTAGAAACATAAACCGAGAAGTGTTTTTGTCTATTAAAACTTTGGAAAGTCGAGAGCTATCGACAAATTTATGGCCATAATATTCCTGTGTAAACCTTCAAGTACTTGTAATCGATATTTTCAAATTCGGCAATCCCAAATAAAATAATAATTGGCACCGGTTAATTTTTCGAAAAATTCTTAGGCCTACGAAACTTGAAAGTATCGATAATATTATATGGTAGAAAACAAACGAATTTCCATAGAAAATGGGGAATGTCTTTTTTTCGAAAAACAAGTCGTTTCCAAGTTTTCCAAGTAATTATTTAATATTTGAAGAATGTAATTTTAAGGGGGGCGTAATTCGAAAACCATAAATTGAAATGTTGTTAAATCTTGCATACAGGGATTGTAGAGCATGCTAATATTCCGTTAGTTTTTCAGTAAAAAATGTATAATATGACTTCTCGAAAAATCAACCCTTTTTTCCTTAATAAAAATTCACACCAATAAATTTGGTTCGACTGAAAAAAAAACAAGTGGGACCCGCTCTGTATAGATGCGTTAAGTTCGCACATCAATAGTAACGATTATTGTTATTATCTTTTTTCATCTACCCGTTTCCGAAATATTAATATCTTTACGGAATGAACATTGAATGATCAACAACAAAATGATTAATGTTTGGCGAAAATTTTAATAGTCGTTAATTTTTCTTCAAGATAATAGTTTCAAATTTCAGACATTTCTAATCAGTTCAGTTTTTAGTTTATTGTTCATAAAATAGTTTCAAACATCACTGGCTGCATGGTGCTGGTAACTGATCATGTTATTATACACAAACATTATGCAACATAAACTTTTTATTTGTTATAAATGTCGTTTAATTAGTGCTGCTTATTGCTAAACAGTGCGAGCAACAGAGGCGAATTCTTACAAAACCCTGCTCATTCTGCCTTTGGAAAAGTTGAGAACTTATAAAAATAATTAGCGTTTTCCACTCAAGTGAGTCGTGTTAACCACGTTTCAGAATTGATACCCTGGGTAATTTTCATTAAATATTGTTCCGAAAGACGAGGGAAATGAAAAATTATCAAGACAATGAAGAAGGAGTGAAACATGGTGTACTGCACCTTCAATTAAGACTTATAAAATAAAAAGTTGCACAGAAGTTTCGAGTAAAACGAAGAATAATTACCGGCGTCAAGTGGGCCGTGAAAGAACAAATGAAAACATAAAACAAATGATGCCTAACATTCAGCGGTAGATTGATAATTTAAAAGGAGGAATTTTAAATTATTATTTCCACAATCAACGCCGTGAAATCGTAATAGCCAATATCTATAATTTATTCAATTTTTCTGTTTTTATTGGAGGAGAAACGTTTAACAGATGATTTATTTTATTGTTTCCTTTGAAAGAATTAATTTTGAATAGGCGGAGATCATGATTTTTTGCATTTTCAGCACGTCTCAATGATTGTAAAACTATACGCGCGCGCAATTTGCGGACTTTCGTGAAGTTGGTTGCCTTGAATTTAGATATAAACATCTAAGAATTGCGAGTTAAGAATTCAAATGGCCCCGGTTTTGCATAATCAATAAGCTATTACACGTGCTCTTTATTTTCTTGAATTGAAACACAAAATAACTGAAACTGCTAGGAAACATACACTTTGGAGCTCATTTTAAAAGATCAGATTTATATTGTTTATTGGTTATAACTCAATCTCAAAATCAGCAAAATCTGTTTTGTATAATTCACACACCTACAAATTTTAACTTTTATTTTGTATCGTTAACCAAAACCACTTATTTGCATTGTTTTGGTCCCAGCTACGTCTAACATAGTCATAAAAAAAATTGTTGGCTCTAAAAATTGTAATAACTGACCTAACTCACATATTATGGTATAATTTTAATAAAAAAAGCAATTAATTACATGTGAAAAAATATTTGCCATTTTGATATATATTTCAAATACATGTTATATACTATATATTTAATTAGAATATAAGCCCTTTAATCAGAAAATTAATTATTCTTCTTGCGCTTCTTGGCCCGTCTCTTATAAGTTACTTCTAGAGCATCTCTTATACATGTCCAACAGTAGTCTGCCAACATCGCAGAAGTCCATTTGCCCTGATATCTTTTTTCCATATTTTGAATATTCTGGTGGAATCTCTCTCCTTGCTCATCACTTACTGCACCACAGTTTTCTGGGAAGTAATCTAGGTGTGAATATAGAAAGTGTACTTTTAATGACATTGCATCCTAATTTCTGGTAGCAAGAAAGAAGATTCCCAACAAGGTCTCTATAGTTTTCTGCTCTTTTGTTACCGAGAAAATGTGTTGCTACCATTTTAAAGGAATTCCAAGCAGCTTTTTCATTACCTTCTAGAATGTTGTCAAATTCAGCATCTTTGAAAAGGTTCTTGATTTGAGGACCCACAAAAATTCCCTCTTTAATTTTCGCATTACTAAGTCTGGGAAATTTTTGTTTTAAATAACTGAAAGCACGTTCTTGTTTGTCCATAGCTTTTACCAAGTTTTTCATAAGCCCCAGTTTTATGTGAAGTGGTGGCAGTATTACCTTTTGTGAATCAACTAATGGAATGTTAGCAACATTTTTTTCTCCTGGTTCAAAACCCAGTCTTGGCGGCCAAATTTTTCTTTTGTAATGTTCTAATCGCGCTCGACTGTCCCACTCACAAATAAAACAGCAATATTTGGTATACCCTTGCTGCATACCAAGTAAGATATCTATCACTTTTAAGTCTGCACAAATCTGCCACTTATACTTGTTATATTCTATAGTTTGTAGCAATACATAAGATACTCTTATAAGATCACTTAATTCGCGTTGATTAATTTTGTGTGGTTCACCACCGGACACTTCGGCAGAAAAATCGGGATCTTGTGATGTTGATGGCTGGACTAAGTCGTCATCTATATTATCATCCGATTCTTCGTCAGAATCAAGGCTGTATTCTTGAGATGGATTAGGAATAGGTAGTTCATCACTATTGAGAACCGGGCGAATGGCAGATGGTAAATTGGGGTATCGTATTACCATCCTTTTTTTCTTGGTCACAGCAAAAGCCACTGAACGTCCTCTTCCACTTAGCCAACTGCAAAGATTGTTCGCACAATTGCTGCAACATATATGAGGTGCCCATTTTTTGTCTTCATCTCCAATTGTACAACCAAAATACAACTGGTACGCCTTCTTAATTTTGGGAGTAAAATTACGTTTTTGATGCGCAAAAGTCACTTCACCACAAATATAACAAAAGTTGTTAGGTGTATTTACACAATCTCGTGGCATATTTTCAAAATAGCACTATTTACTTTCGAAAATGAACGCTTATCATGCACAAGGTACAAATACGACTACCTAAGAATGAATATTAGTTTTAGTGACAAATAAAGAGGAAGGTAGTTAGTATGTCTATTTTTCGTAGAATGTTAATTCTACCTGTTATTTGTGGAGCGCCCATAAACTAGGGTTTATAAGGGGTCTACACACGATCCAGCGGCAGGGAGCCAGCCTTGTCGGCATTCTTTGAACTCATTTGTAAAAGTGAACTGGTCCGCTGGAATTCCAATTATCTTCAAAACGTACCGACAATGTCGGGTCCCAGCAGCTGGATCGTCTGTAGACCCCTATACCTGCGTTACACTTTATTACCTGTATTGGGAAAACCAGAGGCAATTTGACTCATTTGGACTTTACTTACACGACTATTATATTCATATTATTACCATTACTTTTTTATTATTTAATCAAATATGTATATTATATCGGGAATTTTATCTCGGCGCCAGAGGCGGTTCTCATATAGACATACTATTATATTGCAAACATCTACTGAAACATTTAGAAAAACAACCAAATGATAAAATATTCATCACTGCCAGCTACAATTACCTTTGGTAATAAAAATCTAGCAAATAAAAAAAACAATTTTGAATCAAGCACATACCTTTATGTTATGTTTAGTATGTGAGGCGTGTTTATTATGTTTATTTTCATAATAATTAAATATAAAAACCCAATAAGCTACTGGCAACATAAAACATTTTTCCCCAATAAAATAAACCGCTTTTATACAAAATTAAATCATATACAACAAACAAAGTTAAGGATTAATGGAATAAAACTGCCGTGTACCTTGTGCATTACAAATGTACACAACGTGATAAAGTGAATTTTATTTCATTTTAAAATGCTAATACGTAACCTACTTTTTTCGGAAATCTACTACATTTGTGAAACGTACTGACAATTACCTAAAGACGTAGTTGATTCTTTTACAATTGCCCTAGACAACACTCTAATCATCCTCCACCTAACAAAGACATTCGAAGGTCAAATATGTTGAAGAGGACTGGTGACAGAACACAGTCTTGTATGATGCCTTTGCTAACGTTAGATTTGTCGCAGTTGATATCGACTTTCACTAAAGTACCCAGCAAACATAAATATATAGCATATACGTAAATGCTACGTAAGTTTCGCAGAAGTAACGTGCAATGTAAAATGTGACGCATAATCATATGTGCATACTCTGCGAAATGTCAGCAACATGTGCATATGATTTTTACATAGTGAAGAGGTAACACTGTGACCTCACGGTATGGAACAAATGACGTAGCGTATATGTATATTCAACCACTTGCTACGTAAAGCATACGTAACTAATTTTATCTCTTTATGATGTAGCATATATGTATATTCAACCACTTGATAGTGACCTTACGCTACGTAACTTATATACTTTTTATCTCTTTATGATGTAGCATGTATATATTTTATCTACCTACCGTATGTTCAAAATAGCATATCCCAGCATTTTTTAAATATTGATACTACATAATTGGATTTTTAAAGTTAGATATATGAGTAAAGTTCCTTATAAGTTATACAGAAAAATATATTTCTTTAGAAAATTACCGAAGTTGACACCAAGTTTTATTTTTAAGTCGGATACCTTATTTAGAGAGCCGAGTAGTTTTATATTTTGAATGAAAATTTTTTTGTAAAAAATGGTTATATTTAAAATATAAAACTAACTTTCTAAAAATGTTCAGAGGTATTCAACTTAAAAATAAAAGTTGATGTCTCCTCAAAGATTTCCTAAAGAATATCAATCTTTCTGCACAATTCATGAGGAATTTATATTCATATATTTAACTCCAAGAATTCAGTTCTCTAGTATTAATATTTAAAAAGTACTATAGGGTGCTATTTTAAACATTATAGTAGGTATATAAAACAAATACATGCTACATCAAAAAGAGATAAAAATTATATAATGCAAAATATGCTTGTCTGATTTGTCAACATTTATTAACTTAGGAAAGATTCTCGAATTGAATGACAGTTTAAACTAAGTTAATTAGTATCAACAAAGTTTCAATTCCATCTTAATCTCTGCATATCCCAGTAGGTCAACCAGACGTTAGGCGTTGTCCTCGATGTTGTCATCTATGTTCTTTAGAAAGCAGCTATACGATATTTTTTCTTCTCCAATGATGTATACCCGCCTACCTACCTACCTTGCCTTGCATTCCTAGTAAAGCTCAAATTTCATTTAATTTATTTTATTAACTGTTGATTTAGGAGAGATTAATACTAGTGTCTTTTGTGTAACTAATCTATATTCAAGTTAACTAAGTATTTACAATAAGTGTTAAGCATCTGTCAGGTCGTTTCTGATTGTACTCGTTCTTTGGTCAGCCTTCGTCACTCTGACATTTGCTACTTGAACATCAGTTGCACAACCTGTGAAGATAATTGAAATATTAGTCTATTTCATATACGGGGTGCATCATTTAAAACTCCCCAGGCTTGTAATTTTCTTATTTTTTAAGGCACATCAAATTGTGGATATTTTTAAAGCATTTAAAAAAATTTTTTTTTTTTTAAATTGTTAAGAAAGAAATCTTAATTTCCTTGAATATTTTTTTACGTCACCCTGTACATGAACTGCGTTAATGTTTTCTTATAAAGGTTTTAATTAGCTTCAATTTATATTATTACGTCATATTCGAAATTCTTTTTGGTTTTAGAGAAAGGGATTAAAAACACTCCAAACTGATTTTTTTTTAAATTACTTTCAAAGGAATGTTAATAATAATTTTATGCTTTATCTGTAAAAGACATGTCACAAACAATATTCAGCGTAATAAAACAGTAACAAAAAATAAAAAAAATATTTTTAAAAACTAACTTAGTTATATTAAAATGTACTAAGTAGGAAATTTTTTTATTTTTTAATTTTTTTTATTTTAAATAAATTATAAATTGAAGCTAATTAAAACTCATTCTTTATAAGAAAACAATAACACAGTCCATGTATAGGGTGAGGTAAAAAAATATTCAAAGAAATTAAGTTTCCTTTCTCAACCATTAAAAAAAAAATAATCATTCTGTATGGATATTTAAAGGCTTTAAAAATGTCTACAAGTAGATGTGCCCAACATGGTCATCGCTTCGAAAATAAAAAAGTTACAAGTCTGGGTAGTTTTAAGTGGAGCACCCTGTATAGTGTAGTAAATCTGGTTATATAGCTTGTATCCCTTTACTAAATTGTGAAGAAAACTAGATGCAAACTATTTTGATCAATTTGTTAAGTTATTGAACAATCTACGATAGCTTAAATAATAATATATATATTTTAACAAAACTTTACGAAAACACGCTTCCAATGGAATGAAAAATTTGAGGCCGATCCGATAAGTTTCAGAAGTATACTGCTTTAAACATGAACCGATGTGCTCAAAATGCTGTCATTCAATCCGAAAGTCTGCCTCAAAGTTGAGTTTACACTGTTAAAACCCACCTATTTAAAATCAGATTTGTCTAATCTGCCAGAGATGGTGATTTGGGGATTATTGGAGTATTTCAGCATAAGAGTGTGCAGCATATAACTGCCGAAAAAAGGGGAATGAAAATGCAACTAGGAGTGAATGACTTCACACAGCGTCTATATTCTTGATTAATTTTAAAGCCTCTAGAGATCTTAGAATATCCTGGTTTTTTGAATTTCGCTCTAAAATTAAGAGATGTTTTTGCAAAATGTAATAAAAAAGTATGCTAAATAAGCCCATTAAATCATCACACCAAATTTCAAGTGGAAATGTTTATAACAACGCCAAAAAAACAATAACAAAGTCGAAAATGGAACCGTTGACTGTTTAAGTGCATCAAGTCATAGAACAATTTGTTTTAGAATGTAGATTTTTCTCCTACTCTTCAGTGGTGTTAACACAATTTTTTAAACTATTTAAAATCATTTTAAATTTTTTATAAAGAATTTTTTTTCTCAAAATTAAACAATTAAAAATTATTAGAATGCTTCAGAAGATCACAAAAAAAAGAAACAATTTAAAAAAACGGGGTTTTCTACACCAATTAGGAGCCGTGAAGCGTGAAAAAATGCATTTGTTAAATAATTGCCAAAAAATTGTTTTAAATAATTTTAAAATACCTACTTATTTATGCAACAAGTGTGTAAAGCAGTACTTTTTTCATGCATAAGTTGTAGACGAGTGCATCAATCTTATGAGAATCCCATGATAAAAGTAGTTTCTTTAACAGTCATATAAACAAATTGTTAATTAACGCCACTGAAAAGTAAACAATCAACGATTTAATTTTAGAACTTGTTGCTGTTTCTTAAGCATTTTTTTGTGTAAATATTAAATTATATTATACTATTACATGCACCGAGAGCCATTTGATATAAGAAAATGTGCGGGGTCCTTTACCAAGATGATTTAATTCTACCAGAAGCATATTTTTAATAATGACAAATCTTAATTGTCTTAATTTATTGCAATAAAATTAACCATAAAGGTT
The DNA here is from genome assembly GCA_936432065.2 of Rutpela maculata. Lineage (NCBI taxonomy): Eukaryota > Metazoa > Arthropoda > Insecta > Coleoptera > Cerambycidae > Rutpela > Rutpela maculata. The sequence goes on along the minus strand of OW386285.2, from coordinate 383,131,296 downwards.
CAGACAATTCTAGTTTTCTTCGTAGTATCATAATGATCAAATTAATTTTTTTAATGGCGATATAAAAGCAATATCATTAATTACAAGACAACAAAAAAAAGGGCTGCGCTTTTGATCAGAACCATCTAATCATGTTTTTTAACATGTTGAAACTGATTCTGATATTAAAAAAAAATGTATCAGTTTTTGGCTACCACCATTTTCTCCCCTAAAAAGGGGCAATGGTTTTGTCCTAAGGTTCTGATTTAATTTTTCTGAAGTATTTTGACGTGCTGAAGCCAATTTTGGACAAAAGAAAAATTGCAGGAAAATATTAGCCTACTTTACACATACAAAACCTTGAAATATATGTACAATACAATAAAGAACACAACCTACTTTGTGTTCGTTATTGTATTATAACTATAAGATGTCGGTAAACAATAACCATACCTATGCATAGTACCTACTTCGCAAAAGCTTTTGGTCACTATTAAGATCTGGGTTTCCTTGAATTACAACTTCTTACGCTGGATTCAGTTGAACTTAATAACGTGGGAACAGCACCAACATACAGCTTTTGTGTAACAAAATCCATGTAATGATATAATTGTCTGTCTAGAATAATGATTGTCCGTGAAATAATTCTAACCTATAAAAAGATTACGTTTCATTTAAATAAATATCTTTATAAAAACGGTACAACTTACTTTTGGGTTATTCACTGGAAAATGGTGCACCTCCAGCATAGATATTTACACCAAATTCGCAAACAAGAGGGCATGTTTATGTTTGCACCTAACCTCTACACTAATAAAACGTCCAAATAAAATAATATTTAAAAAAGTCACAACTCTTTATGGTTCAAGGTTCTGCATCAAAGTTATTAAATGACATCATCCACAATTTTTCACAAAAATGATCAAAAAACATAAATGTTAGATTTTACATAATTTTACACTGGCGTGCTGCGTGAGCGTGACGTGACACTGACGCGTTCCATGACTTCGATGTCGTAAAATGAAGTAGGTAAACATTTTTAAGTAAAATTATGTAGCAAATATGTAAACTTGTGTATAAGTAATTAAGTTAATATGTTGACTTAAATATGATATTATTTTACGTATATGCTATGTAAAATTATGTAAAATATTTTATATAAAAATGTTCTATTAATCTTACCTCTCAGAGAGGTAAAGTTACATTAATGTTTACTGGGTAGAGTTTTCTTTAAACAGTAAGCAAGTTATAAACTCTTGAAGTCTAAATGTTCCCATCGAAAATAATACAACTCAGTTTGTAGGAAGTATAGTAGTATCGTGCAAAATAAGCAGTGATTCATATGAATGGACTATGAAAAATGGTGACCTTGGATTAACTAGATTTTTAATAAGAGCAATCACTATTCTACAGCCTACAAGTATTGAAAGTAAAAATAGCAAATTCTTAGTAACTTCGTCATGCTAAATAACAATATAAAAAGCAAAAGTTCAAGTTGCCTCTGGTTTTCCCAATACAGGTAATAAAGTGTAACGCAGGTATAGGGGTCTACAGACGATCCAGCGGCAGGGAGCCAGCCTTGTCGGCATTCTTTGAACTCATTTGTAAAAGTGAACTGGTCCGCTGGAATTCCAATTATCTTCAAAACGTACCGACAATGTCGGGTCCCAGCAGCTGGATCGTCTGTAGACCCCTATACCTGCGTTACACTTTATTACCTGTATTGGGAAAACCAGAGGCAACTTGAACTTTTGCTTTTTATATTGTTATTTAGCATGACGAAGTTACTAAGAATTTGCTATTTTTACTTTCAATACTTGTAGGCTGTAGAATAGTGATTGCTCTTATTAAAAATCTAGTTAATCCAAGGTCACCATTTTTCATAGTCCATTCATATGAATCACTGCTTATTTTGCACGATACTACTATACTTCCTACAAACTGAGTTGTATTATTTTCGATGGGAACATTTAGACTTCAAGAGTTTATAACTTGCTTACTGTTTAAAGAAAACTCTACCCAGTAAACATTAATGTAACTTTACCTCTCTGAGAGGTAAGATTAATAGAACATTTTTATATAAAATATTTTACATAATTTTACATAGCATATACGTAAAATAATATCATATTTAAGTCAACATATTAACTTAATTACTTATACACAAGTTTACATATTTGCTACATAATTTTACTTAAAAATGTTTACCTACTTCATTTTACGACATCGAAGTCATGGAACGCGTCAGTGTCACGTCACGCTCACGCAGCACGCCAGTGTAAAATTATGTAAAATCTAACATTTATGTTTTTTGATCATTTTTGTGAAAAATTGTGGATGATGTCATTTAATAACTTTGATGCAGAACCTTGAACCATAAAGAGTTGTGACTTTTTTAAATATTATTTTATTTGGACGTTTTATTAGTGTAGAGGTTAGGTGCAAACATAAACATGCCCTCTTGTTTGCGAATTTGGTGTAAATATCTATGCTGGAGGTGCACCATTTTCCAGTGAATAACCCAAAAGTAAGTTGTACCGTTTTTATAAAGATATTTATTTAAATGAAACGTAATCTTTTTATAGGTTAGAATTATTTCACGGACAATCATTATTCTAGACAGACAATTATATCATTACATGGATTTTGTTACACAAAAGCTGTATGTTGGTGCTGTTCCCACGTTATTAAGTTCAACTGAATCCAGCGTAAGAAGTTGTAATTCAAGGAAACCCAGATCTTAATAGTGACCAAAAGCTTTTGCGAAGTAGGTACTATGCATAGGTATGGTTATTGTTTACCGACATCTTATAGTTATAATACAATAACGAACACAAAGTAGGTTGTGTTCTTTATTGTATTGTACATATATTTCAAGGTTTTGTATGTGTAAAGTAGGCTAATATTTTCCTGCAATTTTTCTTTTGTCCAAAATTGGCTTCAGCACGTCAAAATACTTCAGAAAAATTAAATCAGAACCTTAGGACAAAACCATTGCCCCTTTTTAGGGGAGAAAATGGTGGTAGCCAAAAACTGATACATTTTTTTTTAATATCAGAATCAGTTTCAACATGTTAAAAAACATGATTAGATGGTTCTGATCAAAAGCGCAGCCCTTTTTTTTGTTGTCTTGTAATTAATGATATTGCTTTTATATCGCCATTAAAAAAATTAATTTGATCATTATGATACTACGAAGAAAACTAGAATTGTCTGAACCTTTATGGTTAATTTTATTGCAATAAATTAAGACAATTAAGATTTGTCATTATTAAAAATATGCTTCTGGTAGAATTAAATCATCTTGGTAAAGGACCCCGCACATTTTCTTATATCAAATGGCTCTCGGTGCATGTAATAGTATAATATAATTTAATATTTACACAAAAAAATGCTTAAGAAACAGCAACAAGTTCTAAAATTAAATCGTTGATTGTTTACTTTTCAGTGGCGTTAATTAACAATTTGTTTATATGACTGTTAAAGAAACTACTTTTATCATGGGATTCTTATAAGATTGATGCACTCGTCTACAACTTATGCATGAAAAAAGTACTGCTTTACACACTTGTTGCATAAATAAGTAGGTATTTTAAAATTATTTAAAACAATTTTTTGGCAATTATTTAACAAATGCATTTTTTCACGCTTCACGGCTCCTAATTGGTGTAGAAAACCCCGTTTTTTTAAATTGTTTCTTTTTTTTGTGATCTTCTGAAGCATTCTAATAATTTTTAATTGTTTAATTTTGAGAAAAAAAATTCTTTATAAAAAATTTAAAATGATTTTAAATAGTTTAAAAAATTGTGTTAACACCACTGAAGAGTAGGAGAAAAATCTACATTCTAAAACAAATTGTTCTATGACTTGATGCACTTAAACAGTCAACGGTTCCATTTTCGACTTTGTTATTGTTTTTTTGGCGTTGTTATAAACATTTCCACTTGAAATTTGGTGTGATGATTTAATGGGCTTATTTAGCATACTTTTTTATTACATTTTGCAAAAACATCTCTTAATTTTAGAGCGAAATTCAAAAAACCAGGATATTCTAAGATCTCTAGAGGCTTTAAAATTAATCAAGAATATAGACGCTGTGTGAAGTCATTCACTCCTAGTTGCATTTTCATTCCCCTTTTTTCGGCAGTTATATGCTGCACACTCTTATGCTGAAATACTCCAATAATCCCCAAATCACCATCTCTGGCAGATTAGACAAATCTGATTTTAAATAGGTGGGTTTTAACAGTGTAAACTCAACTTTGAGGCAGACTTTCGGATTGAATGACAGCATTTTGAGCACATCGGTTCATGTTTAAAGCAGTATACTTCTGAAACTTATCGGATCGGCCTCAAATTTTTCATTCCATTGGAAGCGTGTTTTCGTAAAGTTTTGTTAAAATATATATATTATTATTTAAGCTATCGTAGATTGTTCAATAACTTAACAAATTGATCAAAATAGTTTGCATCTAGTTTTCTTCACAATTTAGTAAAGGGATACAAGCTATATAACCAGATTTACTACACTATACAGGGTGCTCCACTTAAAACTACCCAGACTTGTAACTTTTTTATTTTCGAAGCGATGACCATGTTGGGCACATCTACTTGTAGACATTTTTAAAGCCTTTAAATATCCATACAGAATGATTATTTTTTTTTTAATGGTTGAGAAAGGAAACTTAATTTCTTTGAATATTTTTTTACCTCACCCTATACATGGACTGTGTTATTGTTTTCTTATAAAGAATGAGTTTTAATTAGCTTCAATTTATAATTTATTTAAAATAAAAAAAATTAAAAAATAAAAAAATTTCCTACTTAGTACATTTTAATATAACTAAGTTAGTTTTTAAAAATATTTTTTTTATTTTTTGTTACTGTTTTATTACGCTGAATATTGTTTGTGACATGTCTTTTACAGATAAAGCATAAAATTATTATTAACATTCCTTTGAAAGTAATTTAAAAAAAAATCAGTTTGGAGTGTTTTTAATCCCTTTCTCTAAAACCAAAAAGAATTTCGAATATGACGTAATAATATAAATTGAAGCTAATTAAAACCTTTATAAGAAAACATTAACGCAGTTCATGTACAGGGTGACGTAAAAAAATATTCAAGGAAATTAAGATTTCTTTCTTAACAATTTAAAAAAAAAAAAATTTTTTTAAATGCTTTAAAAATATCCACAATTTGATGTGCCTTAAAAAATAAGAAAATTACAAGCCTGGGGAGTTTTAAATGATGCACCCCGTATATGAAATAGACTAATATTTCAATTATCTTCACAGGTTGTGCAACTGATGTTCAAGTAGCAAATGTCAGAGTGACGAAGGCTGACCAAAGAACGAGTACAATCAGAAACGACCTGACAGATGCTTAACACTTATTGTAAATACTTAGTTAACTTGAATATAGATTAGTTACACAAAAGACACTAGTATTAATCTCTCCTAAATCAACAGTTAATAAAATAAATTAAATGAAATTTGAGCTTTACTAGGAATGCAAGGCAAGGTAGGTAGGTAGGCGGGTATACATCATTGGAGAAGAAAAAATATCGTATAGCTGCTTTCTAAAGAACATAGATGACAACATCGAGGACAACGCCTAACGTCTGGTTGACCTACTGGGATATGCAGAGATTAAGATGGAATTGAAACTTTGTTGATACTAATTAACTTAGTTTAAACTGTCATTCAATTCGAGAATCTTTCCTAAGTTAATAAATGTTGACAAATCAGACAAGCATATTTTGCATTATATAATTTTTATCTCTTTTTGATGTAGCATGTATTTGTTTTATATACCTACTATAATGTTTAAAATAGCACCCTATAGTACTTTTTAAATATTAATACTAGAGAACTGAATTCTTGGAGTTAAATATATGAATATAAATTCCTCATGAATTGTGCAGAAAGATTGATATTCTTTAGGAAATCTTTGAGGAGACATCAACTTTTATTTTTAAGTTGAATACCTCTGAACATTTTTAGAAAGTTAGTTTTATATTTTAAATATAACCATTTTTTACAAAAAAAATTTCATTCAAAATATAAAACTACTCGGCTCTCTAAATAAGGTATCCGACTTAAAAATAAAACTTGGTGTCAACTTCGGTAATTTTCTAAAGAAATATATTTTTCTGTATAACTTATAAGGAACTTTACTCATATATCTAACTTTAAAAATCCAATTATGTAGTATCAATATTTAAAAAATGCTGGGATATGCTATTTTGAACATACGGTAGGTAGATAAAATATATACATGCTACATCATAAAGAGATAAAAAGTATATAAGTTACGTAGCGTAAGGTCACTATCAAGTGGTTGAATATACATATATGCTACATCATAAAGAGATAAAATTAGTTACGTATGCTTTACGTAGCAAGTGGTTGAATATACATATACGCTACGTCATTTGTTCCATACCGTGAGGTCACAGTGTTACCTCTTCACTATGTAAAAATCATATGCACATGTTGCTGACATTTCGCAGAGTATGCACATATGATTATGCGTCACATTTTACATTGCACGTTACTTCTGCGAAACTTACGTAGCATTTACGTATATGCTATATATTTATGTTTGCTGGGTACTTTAGTGAAAGTCGATATCAACTGCGACAAATCTAACGTTAGCAAAGGCATCATACAAGACTGTGTTCTGTCACCAGTCCTCTTCAACATATTTGACCTTCGAATGTCTTTGTTAGGTGGAGGATGATTAGAGTGTTGTCTAGGGCAATTGTAAAAGAATCAACTACGTCTTTAGGTAATTGTCAGTACGTTTCACAAATGTAGTAGATTTCCGAAAAAAGTAGGTTACGTATTAGCATTTTAAAATGAAATAAAATTCACTTTATCACGTTGTGTACATTTGTAATGCACAAGGTACATGGCAGTTTTATGCCATTAATCCTTAACTTTGTTTGTTGTATATGATTTAATATTGTATAAAAGCGGTTTATTTTATTGGGGAAAAAATGTTTTATATTTCCAGTAGCTTATTGGGTTTTTATATTTAATTATTATGAAAATAAACATAATAAACACGCCTCACATACCAAACATAACATAAAAGTATGTGCTTGATTCAAAATTGTTTTTGTTTATTTGCTAAATTTTTATTACCAAAGGTACATTGTAGTTGGCAGTGATGAATATTTTATCATTTGGTTGTTTTTCTAAATGTTTCAGTAGATGTTTGCAATATAATAATATGTCTACATGAGAACCGCCTCTGGCGCCGAGATAAAATTCCCGAGCCCTGGTTATAATATACATATTTATTTAAATAATAAAAAAGTAATGGTAATGATATGAATATAGTCGTGTAAGTAAAATCCAAAAGAATCAAATTCTTAATTTTTAGACCGTTTCTAAAGACCACCCTGTATATAATCAGGAGATACACTCTATATTGCACTAAATTAACACCGGATTATAGTCATGAACACAAGCAAGTGTGTCCATGATCCATGCATATATAATAAACGTTCGTTATGCAAGCAAGCGGACTGAAAAACTATATTTACCAGGTGGTGTTTGGTCTCTTATGGCTTAAAAGTATAATGAACCGTAAAGGCAACCCGCGTCATCTTAAATTTTTGATAGAATCTAAACTTTCTAGTAACTCTGTCACATGACATATTTACGAACACTTAAATTACCCTCTAATACGTTTTACTGACAGGTACTTCATCTTTAATAATATGTCCAGGGAAACACTCACTCACCCAGCAAAAATATTACTTCGAGGAAGTTTGTGAGCTTGTTAATTTTTTATTTTTGGAGTTTAATTTGATGTGTGATTTATTATATATCTTTTAAAATGCATGTACTATAATAAATACAAGCTATTCGTTTTAATATGTCAACTTTTCTGCAATAGATCAAAACAAAAAAATTTCGATTGCAAATGAATCCCAGTTTAAAATTTAGTTCACCACATTACCAAGTAGTTAAAGGGGGCCTATTGCAATTTAAAACAATAAAAACAATACAGTTCTTTTCTTTTTCTAGCTAACACTAACTTACTATCAAAATATCAAAAAATTCGGTCATTTTCTTCTTAAACTACCGTGCTAACAAGAAACGGATGGACAGACGGACATTTTGAAAATTGTTCGTTGTATTCGTTCACTTACACAACGGTATGTTTTTTTTATACGAACGAAATATCGCGGTTTACCGATCGAATGCAATTATGTACTCTTCGTTTTCGTATGTGCGAAGACTATAAAAATCGGTAGGTAGACTGTATAACAAAACCTCAAAAATTTATAATAAATAAATGTTTCGAAGCTGGAGCATGCCTTTCAAAATATTGGTGGTAAAACCTGTATTTAAAAAGGCTGACAGGCTAGGCTACAAATGATCCACCTATCTTATTAATCATTAACTTTAGTCAGATATTTGGGAGAAAATTAGTCACGAATAAAAAAAATTGTAAGTCAAGGCATTCGATACGGTAAGACATCAGTTCTTGATCGACAGTCTTGAAAAATGTAGGCATAAGAAATGTACCTACCCTTAAAATTAATAAAAACTATCTCTCTGACAGAAAACAGTCCATAGATATTGTTGGCATAAAGAGTATATCAGACTATAAATTATGGTGTTCTTCGAAGTACCTCCTTGGGCCCTTATTATTCATTTTATATATCTATCGATAACTTATCTCGTGTAGAATGCGAAGGTCATTTATTTAGCTTTACCGATGATTCGGTAATTTATTATGAAGGTGATTCTGGTCAACATAAGAATAAAAGCACAAGATGATTTTGCTGAAATTAATAAATGGCTACAGTAGCCATTTATGAAGGGTTTTATCAAAATTTGTAGACAATAGTAACTATTGTCTACAAATTTTGATAAAACCCTTCATATTTCGTTTACATCCTATAGAATAGAATAGAATAGAATAGAATATTTATTTATTTAGGTTAACAAAAGATACAATGATTAATTTTAATGTCTAGAGGTATAAATAAATAAATGAGTGATTGCTTAGACTCGTTAGAATCTGTGAGCAATGGGTAGTTTGATAAGGGTGTGCGTTAATACGCGAAATATCCAACTAAGTTCTGTTTATTTTGCGAAGGGTCCTAAGAACCTGAATGCAAAGGCAATAGACCAGGGTTGCGTAATATAAATATATGTTTTCATGGATTTTATAAAACATGTATTTACATTTAATTATAAAAGAATTTGATGTGGGTGAATTGTTAGGTATTAATATTAAGAAAAATATTAAAATTAAAATATTAGAAGTTAACTTAAAAACGAAAATTTACAAATAGAAAAACATAAATTTGAGGAATTAGAAAACTTAAAGATTAAAAGAAAGCTTAAAGACTTCCAGTATTAATAAATGTATCTATTTCTGTGTAATTTATGTTCAGCAGCCATTTTTTTATTTCTTTTTTATATTTTGTTACAGATCTGATTTGTTTAATATTTTCTGGGCGCTTATTGTATAATCTAGGACCTGAGTAGACAAAACATTTTGTTCCTATAGTCTGTTGTGCAACGACTACCTTTATTTGTTTTTTATCTTTACCTCTTGTGTAGTAGCTATGATCAACGAGTGTTGTTTCTGAGTATATTTTGTATTGGTACATTAATAAACATTGAGAATGTAGCTTACGCACATTTAATAATTCTGACTCTGTATCTTTAAATATATTTTTTGGATTAATATTAACGGTATAATGTTAGTTTTGTTTGCACCCCCACCCCCCCCATGCTATAATACTTTAAAATCCATTCAATCATGCCATAGTAAATGATTTTAATGTGTTTTTGCTTAATATATCTTTTAATATTTTAAATCTGTAAATTAAAGATCTTAGTTTTTTACGGTGTTGGTGATATGGTGATTCCATTTTAAATGCGGGTCTAAAGTTATTCCCAGCTAGTTCATTTTTTCACAGGTAGTTATGACCAAATTTGTGTTAACAATATTTATTTCATTAAATAAAGGTAAATTGCTTCTATAGGAGCAAAATGGCAAATATTTTGTTTTTGAGATACTAAGGGTCAAGATATTTTCATCAAACCAATCTTTAATCACTTTTAAGTCCAATTCCGAAATTCTTTTCACTTCCTCCCATGAGTTTCCTTTAAAAAATATGGCGGTGTCATCTGCAAATGATACTATATCTAATATTTAGGCTAAGTATGTCATTTAGATACATAATAAATAAAATAGGGACAAGAACCGTACCTTGTGGAAGACCATAGAGCACGACTCTTGCTTTGCTTGTTTGGTTTCCTATTTTTACAACGTGTGTCCTTTTATCTAAATAACTTTTCAATAAATCGTGGCAAAGAACTCTTACGCCAAAATGTTCTAATTTTTTTAATATTTTATTGTGACTAATTGTGTCAAAGGCCTTTTCCAGATCTATAAAAACACAGAGGAATGGTGTACTATGAGCCAAACATTCATAAACTTTTTTAGTCAGGCAGGCTATATATTCCCCTACTTTTATATATGTATTAAATATAAATATAAACGATAAAAAATGTAACATTTCATATCATAGGACTATAAGATATCTTGGTGTAATACACATTTATTGACATATTCGCTGGGATATACATGTTGTAGAATTATTAAAAAAAATTCGTGGAATAATCTCTCTTTTAGAAAAGATATACTAGATCGTAAACAATCAGTAATAATTAATATACAAAGTTTTTGTGGAATCACATTTACGGGAGTATAATAGCAACATTTTAATGTATTAAAATTAAATTTAAAGTATCTTAAGAATCCCTAAAATGCGTCTAGTATCGAAAGTATTCAATTCGTTGCCTAATGAAATTAAGGAAATCGAAAAGAGCAGAAATGTAACCAATGAACAACAAATCTTTACCGGTTATGACATTTTGGAAAATATTATTTAAATTTTAATTAAGTGTAAATGTGTAAAAAACATTTAATTCTTTTTTAGAAGGTTTGCAATACTTATATTACCATATAATTTGCGTATTTAAACGTACTAACATGGAGTATATTGTTTAAATTCTAAGAAAGGTAAATTAAGAAAATTTATAGCATAGTTTATAATTTTACAGCTCTTTTAGTCGGGGAGCCCTCCCTAGCTGTACGTGCACCCCCCCGCCCGATCCTTGGGGACAATGTTTTTCATAAAGATTAATAGTCTATTGTCCATATACACTGTAGAAAGGAACTAAAACGTTAAAGGGTTTTTATTGTTTCTTATGTTCAATTGACCCCAAGATATGAAAAAACCGCGGAGTGCTACCATTTAAAGTGGTGCGTTTTTGAGATCGAAGTAAAAAGGTCCACTTTTCATTTTTTTTTGCTCGAAAACTATGAATTTTTTCTATAAACACGTCAATAGAAAAGTGTGTAGAGATTTAAATTTTCATTCGAAATGGCACCTTCAGAAGTCAAAATTTTTTTTTTTACAAAAATACGTCCAAAAAACAAAACAAAAAAACGAAAAAATGCAATTTTTTATTTTTTTTTAATTTTAGCCTGTAACTATTTTTCGGGTACATTTAGGCATAGACATTGCTACATAACAAAAAAAGCTGGCGTTTTACCCGTTAAAATGAGATTTTGTAAACAGTTTTACGATTAATAGTGACCGAGATATAGGGTTTCAAAGTTTGCAACTTTTAACTTTTTTTTCCTAATTTTTACTATTTTTTTTCAAATTTCGTCCTGTAACTTTTTTCTGAGTGAATTTAGTTGTAGACATTATTATATTAAAGTGAAAGCTGACTTTACGCCCGTTGAAATGGTGGCTGGTAAAAGTCTCTACGACATATAGAAACCTAGATACAGCGTTTCAAAGAGTGTTACTTTTATTAACTTTCTTCCAATTTTTACGTTCTTTTTTAAATTTCGGCCTATAACTTATTTGTCAAATACAGATATTGCTACATGGAATGTACTCGCAGCATTCTTGTTTAAATGGCCTGCAATAGAAGTTTATGTGATCAATAATAACCAAGATACAGTCTAGATATAGTAGATTATTGTATTTAAAAAATAACTTTTTACATTTTTCCACTTCTGAACTTTATTGGGGATAGTTCATTTTCACTTGAAGCTTTTCTTTTTTTGCTGCATTTATGTTGGATTGACGAATGTATGATTTATAACATGCTTCATGAACTTGTAAACTTAAAACACCACTTAAATGTTCTTGAATTCCATCATGCCTGCCAAGACTAGCAGCTAGCAGACTAGCTTTACTAATACTGTAAATAAACTGAGCGTGATATATTTGTAATACTAACACAACTAAAATCAGATTCTCTCACATACAAAAAGTACATGTTGCCTATAAAGGCTTAGACACACTAAATGTTTTGACAGCATGCATATCTTATAGGTATCTTGATTCCGTCTACATGATATCATCACGAAATGTGCCAGTAAGCTGATTTTCTGAGGCCGGAAATACGAAAAATGGATAAGGATAATAAGGAGAAAAAACAATACTTTAAGATGAGTTAAACTTCTATTGCAGACCATTTAAACAAGAATGCTGCGAGGTCATTCAGTGTAGCAATATCTGTACTTAAAGCATTTGACAAATAAGTTATAGGCCGAAATTTAAAAAAGAACGTAAAAATTGGAAGAAAGTTAATAAAAGTAATACTCTTCGAAACGCTGATATAGGTTTCTATTTGTCGTAGAGACTTTTACCAGCCACCATTTCAACGGGCGTAAAGTCAGCTTTCACTTTAACATAATAATGTCTAAACCTTAATTCACTCAGAAAAAAGTTACAGGACGAAATTTGAAAAAAAATAGTAAAAATTAGCAAAAAAGTTAAAAGTTGCAAACTTTGAAACGCTATATCTCGGTCACTATTAATCGTAAAACTGTTTACAAAATCTCATTTTAACGGGTGAAACGCCAGCTTTTTTTGTTATGCAGCAATGTCTATGCCTAAATGTACCCGAAAAATAGTTACAGGCTAAAATTAAAAAAAAAATAAAAAATTGCACTTAGGGTGGGCTCCCGTAGTATTTTACAATAGCAAATATGTAACAGTAATATATAAGCAACTAACATAAACTTACAATTAAGTAACTAATGTACTACAGAGGCCTGTAGTACTAAAAAAAAAAAAAAAAAAAAATCACTTCAGTATTAAAATTTTTTAGTGCCAAAAATATAAAATGTGAAAATAATCTTGACTCGGTAAGATAATATTTTTATACATTTTTGACCGTTATTTATGAGTTTATTTCATTATATTTTTTTCAAATAGAAATTTTTAAATGGAAATGCCGCACTATCGAAAAAGTTTTCGTTAAATTATCGGATGCCAGTTAAACCTTTACAAAAAGATATACCGTATATCCAAGAAGATTACATAGAACATAATGAACCTCTCAAACAGAGGATAAATCCATAGTAAAGCAGTCGAGTATTAAATTTTGAGCTGGGGAGAATTATAGGTAGAAGAGTTTTATTTTTGGGCTTTGTGGCTTTTCAACACGTTTTAGCTCTATATCTCTAAACTAGACTTTCGTCTAATCTATACTAGTGAATGCAAGTTCTATTTAACAGGAATAGTAACAATAGGCAGGCAGAGAGCATAGCGGAGCGCAGCTAAACGAAAAGGGATTTCGTAAAACGAATCAAACAATATGCCGGTCGCATTATTGCAAATCGTATAATAGATTTTGGCTTTACGCGTAACGTAGCACACGGTGTGTAATTCTGGGAACGCCGGCTTATTCCTTTCTAACTAGATCTGACATTGCTTTCAGAGCCTTGAAAAGGATGGTGGTAAATACGAGGTGCATCCTCAGAACGGGTTAAATTTTCAAGTGTTGAAAGTTGAGAATTAATTTATTTATGAAATAACATTTTTAAGAAATAAATACCTATTATTTCTGGTTACATCATTGTTAAAAAATATTATTTTGGGTATTCAGCAGATAACTTTCAAAGAAAACATTCGTCTCTTTCATGTACCATTGGTGCAAGTCTGACCAAAAAAGAAAGATCAGCAAGACTCGCCCTACGGTGACTTGTCGACTTCTTTCATACACCTACCATATCTAAGATTCAGCATGAAAAGCAATAAAACAACCACTCTTTCTATATATTGATGATTCAAGTCTGATCATGCTAATATATATAATATTAAGTATCTCTAGCCCTACCTAGAGGATACTACATCACAATCAAACGTTTATTACATTTCAAAGTCAAGAAAATACTAAAAAGCACAAAGAAAATAGTTATAAAATTTCGCTCACCGCATGCATGTCCAATAATTGAAGTATTTCATATATTTTCGATGGATTAATTCCTTTGAACATTGTACAATCTTTTTCGTTCTCTTTAGAACTCGTCAGAAGGATATAAATCCAATTCGAAGTAAAAGTTACTATTAGAAAATAAAAATGAAATATTTTCATGTCAAAAAATGGACAGGAAGACATCTATTTACTTGACAAATATATTAAAAATAACAAAAAAACAAACATTCCTTTAGAGCCCCAAAACTCGTCTAGTTTAATAAATAAATACCTATTATTTCTGCTTACATCATTGTTAAAAAATATTATTTTGGGTATTCAGCAGATAACTTTCAAAGAAAACATTCGTTTCTTTCATGTACCATTAGTGCAAGTCTGACCAAAAAAGAAAGATCAGCAAGACTCCCCCTACGGTGACTTGTTTTTAAGGACTATATAAAATATATAATTTTTTAAAGATAACATGTGAAGTGCCCCCTTCTCTCTATATACTGCTCTATTTTGGAATGCACGTTTTTTGTTAAAACAGTCATTTTAGGTATTTTAGAAAAAAATTCGTACAGATAAGAAAATTTATAGACATGTTTTCCTGAGCTTTCTGATGGAAATTCTATAATTTTCCCCTTAAAAATAAGTTGAGCTCAAGGTGCTATTTTGGAAAATGGCGGTGAAAGTTTGATTTTCTAATGCCTTTATGGCATTAGAAATCGAAAATTTAACAATCTTAAATGTCCTGCAAACTGAAGGAAATGTTTAATAAAGTGTTTTCTGCGATGTACTAGATTTGAAAACAGTGAAAAGGTCGGGAACATTAAATAGTATATTGTGTATTTAGGTGTGGAAGCAATACATTCCCGGACGACGATGCAAATTGCAAGCATCGAAGTCCGGGAATGTGCTTTCACACCGAAGTACACATACTATTTTTTCTGAAGTCACAATCAATATTATTATAAATTAAGGAATTTGTATTAATGCGTAACATTTTTTCATTAAAATCTAACTGCTTACTAATAAATGCAATTTTAGTGTGAGTTGGTTTGTTTGTGTGTATTTATTTACTGTCTAAAATATACATAAAAAACCGTACGGGAATGTTACTTTCCCAGCCTAGGCCGGGAAAGTAACATTCCCGTACGGTTTTGTTGATCGTTCCTTGGCAACGGATCTTTTCCGGTCTGTTTTCTGATAGTTTCTTAGCAACGGACTAAAATATTGAAATTGTGTATTTTTCGATCTGAAATCGCGCCGAAAATGTAGACATTCCCGATCGATTTCAAAAAAAATAAATAATAATTAACGTATTTATTAATAACTTTGAGGTAAAAACATGAGACGTGTTGCAAACTTCTAGAATGCTATTACTAATTGCTGTGGACAGTTGTGTAATCGCAATATATATATTAAGGATAGGATTCTGCAGAGTAAGAGGGAAATATGCGTTTATTTTCGGTTTATTATAAATAATTAAAAAACCAAACGTAGTATAATCTTTAAAACTATTTTAAATAATTGCTATTGTTCTAACGAATACAACTATATATACAGGGTGTTTCGAAAAGATTGAGACAACGCTTAGCTGTAGATTCTTGACATCAAAACAAGGCGATTTTACTAAAAAAGTAGTGGTCTTACTCTTTTCGTTTTTAAGATACAGGGTGGCAGAGTAAAAAAATTGTATTCGTAATTTGTCTCTATAGAATAGAATAGAATAGAATAAGTTTTATTTGTGCAAAAATGTATAGAAATTGTACAAAAATAAACAGTTAAGTCACAGAAACCTAGTAAAAGGTTTGTTCGTGACTCCTGTAATATTTACAATTTGTTGATATGGCAGTAATAATATTACATATAAAAAGTTTCTAAAAAACAATAAAATAGTACTTACAACTAAAGTAAATCTAAATGAAATAACACAAGGTACATTCTTACAATAAAATAATATAAAGTGTTAAGTTACTAATTTTACAAGTTTCTTAAATACAATTAAATAGTACTTTTTACTAAAGTAAAATTGAAAATAAAATTCTTACACTAAAATAATATAAGGTTTTAAGTAATTTACTAATTATACAAGTTAGGGTATTCTATAATTACAAAAATGTAGGACGCTAGATAAATATGTGATCAAGATTTATATTTGAATTTTTAATCCACATTTTAATTTTTTTACTGTATAAAATGATGCTGCCATTAAATAGTCTAAGTTCATTCGGTAGTATATTGTAAATTTTAGATAGGTAATACAGGAAATATTTTTGAGTTGTCGTTTTGTGTGAGATAGGAAGTATACATTTATGATTTTTTATTGCTCTGGTGTTATATTCATGTTCAAAACGGGTTACGGAATTTTTATGCTTATAATAATATTTCAGTATATCAAATACATACAGTTCTCTTAAAGTGAAAACATTAAAATTCGAGAACAAGATTCTAGTTGGGTAACGCATTGGTTTTCTAAGGATGGTTTTAATAATTATTTTCTGACAGACAAATACTTTTTCTAGATTATTTTTATAAGTTCCACCCCAGGACAGAATGCCATACGTTAACAACGGCTGTACAAGAGCATAGTAACAATTCCTAATCAATTTATTACTAAGAATGCCGCTTAAACTTTTAAATATGAACATGCATTTTTTTAATCTTTTTGTTAAACAGTTAATGTGTTCATGCCATTTAAGAGACTGATCAATGATTACGCCAAGGTATTTGATGTTATTAGTTTGTTCAATATACGAGGGACAATTACATGCATTTCGATTGCATATATCCTGGTGTAGAATTAATTGATTTAAATTGACTTTGTCACGAAGTGAAAAACATATAAATTTTGATTTTGATGTATTCAGTTTTAGCAAACTGCTATTCAACCATATTGTTATAACTTGTAATATGTGTTCAGATTTTGAGCGAACGTCCTCCCAAGAATCACCGCTAACGTGAATAACTGTATCGTCGGCATAAGCAAAAATGCTCACACTATCCGTATCAGTATTTATAAACAAATCATTAACGTAAATTATGAAAAGTACAGGGCCAAGAACTGTACCTTGTGGTACACCACACGTTAGTGTTGATTCGCTACTCCTTTCATTATTTGTTACAACATATTGTTGTCTGTTGCTGAGATAAGTTTTTATTAAATTATAGGAACAGCCTCGGACCCCGTACATTTCTAATTTTTCCAGAAGCTTTACATGGCTGATAGTATCAAATGCCTTTGCTAGATCTAGAAAGATAGCAGCTGTCGGTATGCTTTTATTTACATCATTATATATTTTTGTTGTCAATGCCGTAATTGCATCCTGGGTGCATTTATTTTGTCTGAATCCGAATTGATTATTTGAAAGGATGTTGTATTTTTCGAAATAATTATACAATCGTGCGGTTATTGCTTTTTCAAAAATTTTTGCTATATTTGATATGAGAGAGATTGGACGATAGTTTGCCATCTGATTACGATCGCCACCTTTATGTAATGGTTTAACAATAGCGCACTTTAATATTTGAGGAAATATTCCCGACGTCATTGACATATTTATTAACTGAGTTAGTGGTTTCACTATATATAATAATATTATTTTTATGGTGGGTGATTGTATGCCATCTATTCCTGGAGAGACATTATTACCTAGACTGTTAATGTAATTGGTAGTTTCTTGTTCAAGAATCGGCTCTAAAAACAGTGAATGAACAACTCGTTTAATCTTGCTTTTAGTATTATTATTAGTTTTTGGTATACTTTTTGTGATGTTTGAGCCAACATTTAGAAAATGATTGTTGAAACTTTCGGCAATTTCTTTATTTTGTGTTATAGTATGATTATCTTTTATAATTTCTTCAATTTTGTTATTATTATTATTTTTATTATGTATTACTTCATTTGTGATTTCCCAGATTTTTTTAGGATTATTTAAATTATTTTTTATTAGATTTGAAAAGTATTCTTTCTTGGTTTTTTTTAATAAACAATTTAAGTGATTTTTGTATAATTTATAGTGCTCTTTTAATTGCAGATTATTGGGTTCTTTCATTGTTTTTAGGTACATATTGTTTTTGTTGTTGATTGATGTTATTAACCCTTGCGTTACCCACTGTTTTCTTTTAATATGTTTTCTGGTCAATGTTCTAGTTTCAGTTGCTGCGTTTAGAATATCTTTTATTTTGTTTATAAACTTTTCTGTGTTAATATTTATGTCATTTGTGTTTAATACATCTACCCAGTTTACTTTAGCTATATTTTCTAGTACTTCTTTATGATTAACGTTTCGTATTATATTATGTGAGTTAGCTTTGTTGGATTCAAAATTTTTTATTTGTAATATACAGGGTAAGTGATCTGTTATTTGGAAGCTTGATACTATGACATTGAAAAATGGATCAGTTAAGTTTGATTTAATAAACATATGATCAAGACATGTTTTTGTTTGTTCTTGAATTCTAGTTGGAGTATTAATATATGATTTAAATCCGTTTAAGGCTAACGTATTTAAATAGGTTTCAGTACTATGTGAAATTGGGGCAGTTTCTATTATATTGATATTCATATCACCAACCAAGATTTCAGTATCCAGTTTGCAATATTCCGATAAGTAAGTGTCCAGATGGGTATTAAAGTCATTTACATCGCAGCTATGAGATCTGTAAATACCGGTTATTCCAATATTTTTATTTGTCTTGTCTTTAAATATTAGACGCATAAAGCTGAAATTTTCAATTTTAACAATTTTTACAGAGTGTGACAGATTACTTTTGACGTATATTATGACACCATCATTTTTATTTAATTTACTTTCATTATAATACATATTAAAATCATTTAAATGGTATAATTGTTCATTTTCTATTATAAATGTCTCCGTGAGTACAATAATCTCAAATCTATTTTCCAGATTATATAAATATGTTTCAAGTTCCTCAATATTCTTGTTTATACTTCTTATGTTTGTGTGAATGAGATTTAAATAGTTATTATCACAAATTAGGTAATTTCTTAGGTCTTGTGTAGTGCTACAGATTTTCGTTTCATAGTGTTTATCAAGTACGTTAATTAATGAGTCTGTCATAAGGAGAAAAAATGTTTATATAGCATACCACTTTAGGACTAAACTGCAGGGATGTACTTAGGACGATCGCAACTTACACAAATCAGCTTCAGTTTGGACACTTATCACTGAACTGTTGTCACTTTTCCTAACTAGCACTTGCTCTCTTCTGAACCACACATATTTAAAGTTATTTTCGCGTGCAATATTCTTCGTAAGGAATAAAAGATTTCTATAATACTGAGTAAGATTTTCATTAATATATATCTTAGTTTCCTGCGGGGTGCCTTTATTTATGACTGCATTTTTCTTACTTATAAATTCGTTCCTTTTTTTCTTTGTGGCAAATTCAACTACGATTGCCGGGTTTTTGTTTTTGTTTGGAATGAATTCGTCGTACACTTTCAACATCACTCTCCGTTAGTTCTACATTAATTTCTGTCGCAACTTGCTTGACAATTTCGTCCACGTTTTCATTATCTCTTTCTGGAACATTGAATATTTCCACGTTACTTTTCTTGTCATATTGTTCCAGTTTATTTATTCTTAATTTTAAATCAAAAATAACTTTATCTTTCTCTTCGTTTTCTTTAGTCATTTTCGTAATTGTGGTAGTTAATTTTGCTATTAGGTCATTGTTCTTCTCCAGAGTCTCCTTCATTTCATCGTATTGGTTGCTTATAAACTCTGTAGATTTTTTCATCTCGTTGATATCTTCCAACTTCGAGTTTATTTGATTAAGTGTTTTTTTAATTTCTAATAGTTCCTTCTTTGTAGTGTCTGAACTCATCTCCTCTTCTTTATTATTTCTTGTTCTCCTGTGGTTTACCATGAAGGTTAATACAGACCTGTGCTAGGTTTATATTTTTATCAATTATTATTAGTGCCGTTATTTCACTTGACTTTTCACAGCGTTGTAAGAAGAGGGTAAACTGATACAAAACACCACTTATATTAAGTATGTTGTTTATGTTTATGTCACCACTTGAACACTATCTTGCACACTTGCTTTATTTGCAGCCTCTTTTAAGAAAGAATATTAACTTGTATTTTTAGGGTTTATTGCTATTTTCATAACACGTGTGTATTGTCTGACTGCCCAAGATTGACTATCTTGGAGACTATTATACGTATCTATTTCAAAGTTACTAACGACATATTTTTTAGGTCGCTAATTATAATTGTGATATTGCCGACGCCATATTTTATAGATGGCGCTAGTTACAGGACTTTTACGTGACACTTTAAGCCATAACTTTTTTGAGGTTAGGTTTTAGACATCGTCTTCTATTATAATCGAAACGCAATTTAGTTACCTAAAGAAAAGGTGTACTTGTTTAAACGCGATAAAAAGCACCCTTTCTGAGAAATACGCGATTTATAACTTTGTCACACACCACTTCGAAGAAATGCAACACCCCAGGTGTTTTAAAAAGGTTGGGACAACGCTTAGCGTAGACTCTTCACATCAAAACAAGTCGATTTAACCCAAAAAGTAGCGGTGTAACTCTTTTCGTTTTCAAGATACAGAGTGGTATAATAAAAAAAATGTTTTCGTATTTTGTCTCTATCTTGGAGAATATTATACGTATCTATAACAAGCACTATTGACGATTTCAAGTCATCATACTTGATGTACACCTACTAGGTAAGAAACCGCTTTTAGATGCAATTGAATTTCCTCGAACTGGTGTGTGATAAAGTTGAAAATCGCGTATTTCTCTGAAAGCGTGCATTTTATCGCGTTTGAACAAGTACACCTTTTCTTTAGGAAACTAAATTGCGTTTCGATTATAATAGAAGACGATGTCCAAAACCTAACCTCAAAAAAGTTATGGATTAAAGTGTCACGTAAAAGTCCTGTAACTAGCGCCATCTATAAAATATGGCATCGGCAATATCACCATTGAAATTAGTGACCTGAAAAACATGTCGTTACCAACTTTGAAGTAGATACGTATAATAGTCTCCAAGATAGAAACAAATTAGGTGCAAATTTTAGACTCTCATCAGTGTGACGCGAATTATTTCAATTGTCATAATTGTAGGGCTATCTATATGCCTCTCTGCCCTCATACAGTACCTCGATTGGTGGCGCATGTCGTTTCCCACTGGTTAAACGTAAGGCAGTTGTTGGTAGAATAAACGATTTTTTTTTGTAATATAATGTAATCTCCAAAATCATCATCAAAACCTTATGACTATTGTCACGTAGCTTACATTGGCGACATCGCAATACTTCATTCAGGCATTTACGGTGTTTGTTGAAGCATGATCTTTTGCAAGCACAGGGTACTAGTTTGAATAATTCATGGTGGTAATGTAGTCTATTAAAAGGTATTCCTATCATAGCTCGATATTGCTTTTAGAACTTTAATTGACGCATACTAAAGTCTCAGGTTGAGGTTGAGGTGAAATTATTTCCGACAAGCTATATTCAATGTTTCTAAATTTATAAATGAATCTGCTGTAGGATTTCGTCAACTATTAGAAACATCTAATGAACATTTTTGCTGCTTTAGAGGATATTTCCATTCCAGTGTTGCACTTGCAAGTAAACTTCTAAAAGTGTTGCGAAGTCGCATCATTGATTAGAAGAAAGAGTGCAAGGTCGATAGCCCGATTTACTTAATGTTTGGATACGATATTATTGTATCTATATGGTTAGAATTTTAAAAGGTAGACGATGCGCTACGCTCCAATTACTGAAAACTTGAAAACAAACAAACAGAACGGACAAAAACAAAATAAAATTAATTCACTCTAAATACAATTACTTGAAATTGTTCCTATTTTAATTGCTAAAACAACCACAGATATCCCTTTCAGAAATCTTGGCTCGGACCAAACAGGCTATAAACAAACTAGACCCAGACTGAAGGGTGAAGCGCACATATACCAACGAAATATCGAATCCAAAAACTTCCTTAATCTTTACACTTCACTTTTTGTCACCACATCTCTTTTCTTTTCTGTCTTTAATAATAAAAAAGTTATTTACGATATTGTACAATGTTTTTTCGTATTTTTGTACTGCATGTAATAGTTTCTACATTTTGTTATAAAAAAATATCATGGCAAATTTTGCTTCGTACAACAAGTAAGAAGAATACCAGAGATATACAGTGTGTCCCAGGATAGATGTAACAAGAGGTGTAATGGACCAAAAATTTTGGAATTTTGGAATGGTATTTGGGGATTGAGTCCTGCTTGTTGTAAAACTAAAGAATACCAAAAATGACTTGATTTGGTGTTCTACAGGGTGTTTTATAAGCAAAGTTGTAAAAATCATCACTAATAAAGTACCTTTATTTTTCAAAATATGAAAAAATTTCACTAAGAAAATTTATTTAGAATGCAATTTTATACCACCATACCAAATTTCAGGAATATAAAATAATTTTTTTGAAACTTCCCATTTTTTCAATAAATCAGTATTTTATTTTGAACCATTCAATTAAAACTGCATAGAAATTATTTTTTGTGAATTAATATTTTAAGTTATGCAGAAGCTAAAAGTAGGCTATGAGAAAGGCAGTGGATACACATTTATCATTTATTATTGACATATCTGTCAAACGTAGTCAACATTATCCTTAATTTCTGTTTCAAATTAACGAACCAAGCATAAAAAATTAAGTGAAAATGGTACTCACTGTGCGTGAAAAAATTTATATTGTGCAATGCTACGGAATTGGCGGTGAAAACTCGCTAAAAGAAGTGGTAAGCCAATTTAATTTGAAATTTCCAAACACTGCTTTGTCACGTACTCAGGCTATGAGAATAATTAAAAAGTTTTTGGCTACTGGTAGTGTAGCAACATGAAAAGAAAAATAAAAGCATATGATGAAGACAATGTTGGGGCTATTATAGCTCATGCCTCTGTTATAAAAAATCCTAGGATGCCACTAAGAGAGAGAGATCAGCTCTTATTAATATTAGCGAGTCTGAACTCCAAAGAATTTACAAGGCAAAGAAAATTAGGGCATATAAAGCAAATTATAAACATACGCTTGAAGAGGGAGATGACGGCCGTAGGTTGGATTTTTGTTTGACCATTGAAGAAAAAATCATGGAAGAGAGATTTTTTCATCATTTCATAATTTTCTTAGATGAATCCACATTCACAACCAATGGTGTTGTTTCATCTCAGAATTGTCGGTTTTGGGCTTCTGAAAATCCAAATTTTAGAATTCACTGTAGAAGACAATATTATAAAAAAGTGAATGTGTGGTGTGCCGTTTCTTATCACGTTGGAGTTATTGGACCTTATTTCATTTAGGGAAGGTTAAACCAGCACACTTATTTACAGCTTCTTGAGAGATTTTCTGAAGAACATTTAAATATTTTAAGAGATATGCCTTTAGTTCATTTTCAACATGATGGTTACCCTGGCCACTCCACAGAAATGGTTAATCGGTGGTTGAATTTAAATTTCGGAGAAAATTGGATTGCCAGGAATGGACCGATTAAGTGCCCGGCGAGATCCCCAGACCTATCAATATTGGATTCCTTTTTATGGGGTCGCCTCAAGCAGTTGGTTTACGCTGAACCACTTCCTAACGATGTAGCAGTATTGAAGCAGAGAATTACAAATGCCGTAAACTCCATACCGTTAGATCATATTCGAAACAGTTTTAAGGACTTCAGGCGAAGGATCGAAATGTGTGTAGATGTGGGTGGTAGCTACGTCGAATAATAAAAAAATTGTAAACATTGTGTTGTATTGGTCAATAATTAATTTGTTTGTAAATCTGTTATGTTTTTGATATTTATTACTTGTTATAATTTTTAAACCTCATTAATCTTCTGTTAGTAATTGTTTCTTGTTTTACAATTAGTTCGATTAACATTATACCTTCTGACATCTCGTATATTCAATTTTTTATTTATCAATAGCCTACTTTTTGAGATGATTAACATTTGCTCCTACACAACTCTTAATTCGCAAAAATGGGAATTTCAAAAAAATAATTTTATATTCCTGAAATTTGGTATTGAGGTATAAAATTGCATTCTAAATAACTTTTCTTAGTGGAATTTTTTCATATTTTGAAAAATAAAGATACTTTATTAGTGATGATTTTTACAACTTTGCTTATAAAACACCCTGTAGAACACCAAATCAAGTCATTTTTGGTATACTTTAGTTTTACAACAAGCAGGACTCAATCCCCAAATACCATTCCAAAATTCCAAAATTTTTGGTCCATTACACCTCTTGCTACATCTATCCTGGGACACACTGTATATTTATAAAATTTGAGATCAATATCTCTCTCCAACAGCATACAAAATACTGAGTAATACGAAAAACTACGAGCCGCGCCTCATTTCAAATTTTCTTTCGCAATAAACAAAAAGCTATCAGTCCTGCGAAAAAATGTATAGCATATAAAACATGGGAAATTTTACGCCCTTTAAAGCGCTGTATCAGTTATTTATGTAGCTGAAATATGTGAAAAAAAATGGTTCTTAACCATTTTTTCAAGATGGATACAAACCTCGGTTGCGCAACGTGCCGACAATTCACCAATACACTCAACAATGACCTCCCCTTCTACCAAGCCTCAATAGCTCGCTGACGCCGTACAGTGTGGCATTTATGAGTTTTTTAGGTCAAAATTCGACTCCTGTTTTGTAATTCAACCAAAATTTTCGTAATACTGAACACTTTAATGAAGAACTGCGAAAATTGCAATCCAGCTTATTTTCGACATATAACAGCTGTCAAAAGCCTGTAAAAAATGTGAAAACCTTATAAAGGCAGAATCTAGACTGTTATTTCCTATATAACTCCTTGGAAGTCCATCAATATCATGTTTTATCATGATTTTTGACTTGCAGAATCTGAATTTCAAGGGTCCGAAACTATATACTTTTAAAAGCTATAGAAGTTCAAAAAAAACACAATTTATAAATTAATCAGGGTTGGCATGATTAAAACAAAATGTTTTAAATAAAGTGTTTAAAACATGTGTAAAACATCGCACTGTGTTTTAAAGAAATGTTTAAAACATATTTAATACAAAATGCAATGTTTTAAACAAGTGTTTAAAACACAGTTTAAAACACAGTGCGATGTTTTAAATAAATGTATTATTTTGGAGTTTGTGAAAAAGCAGGAAAATGCCGATGATGGTCCATTCCGATAAATAATTCCGATATAGTGATTACGTGCACTAAAATGAGTATTTTATTTGCAGAGTGCTGTAAAATCCGTTTAAGAGCGCCATCTGACATCAACTAGTAGTAACAGACATAGTGTGCCTGGCACCATTTAATTTTAGTTGAATATAGTTTTAAACGTTTTAAATCTGTTTTAAACATGTTTTAAACATACCTTCAA
Organism: Rutpela maculata; assembly: GCA_936432065.2. Lineage (NCBI taxonomy): Eukaryota > Metazoa > Arthropoda > Insecta > Coleoptera > Cerambycidae > Rutpela > Rutpela maculata. Next base: position 383,105,634 of record OW386285.2, on the reverse strand, counting down.
AAATTAAAAAAAAAACCTGTTTTAAACAAAAAAAACTGTTCAAAACAAAAAAAACTGTTTTTTTGTTTAAAATGAAAAAAAACTGTTTTTTTTTCCAACCCTGAAATTAATAATGTTTTTTCTTAAAAAAAAAGCAATATTTAATTACGTTTAGTCAAGTTTTTTATTTATTAATTATTTATAAAGTACATTTATAAAAAAAAATGTATTAGATTCTAAGATTTTTTTGTTTTTACTTTCGAATCAAATATAACTATAACTAGTTGGAAGTTGTTAAAAAAAATCTCATACTGCAAATATTTATTTATTATTTTGGTACTTTAGATTTTGTTACACACAAAAATGGACCCGAAAATTACCAATATTGGCCAAAAATTGGCCGGTTCTAAAATTATTTGAACTATTAGGTTTCAGAACCATGAAATTTAAATGTGCAAAATACATTGCAGAATTTGACATACATGGTTACTTGTTTAATTTGCGCAAAAATAATCATTCACAAGCAGATAAATGACCAAAAATGACCAAAAAATAGTCACAGTACATAGCCTTTTGTCAAAAAAAATTACAGAATGTGACATACATGGATACTTATTTAGTTCGCGCCAATTAACCATTTACAAGCAGATAAATGACTAAAAAATGATCAAAAATAACCAAAAAATGGTCGTAGTTCGTAGCCTTTTGACCTTTTCGTTTGTGATACTTATATACAAATTCCGCGAATAAAAGAATTTCAAATAAAGATATTTGGTACTTAAAATTTTGTTACATACATAAAAGGTACCAAAAATTACCAATTTCGGCCAAAAAATGGTCATTTCTAAAGTTATTACTTCCACATCCAGTGGAAGTATAGTAACGACAAAAAAATTTTTTAAAATTTTTATTGTTCAAATAGGCTTAGAATGTCACGAAACGTCGAGATTTTAAGTTTGAGCGAAAAAAAAATTTTCTGTCTGTCGGTCTGTCGGTCTGTCTGTCGGTCTGTCTGTCTGTCTGTCTGTCGGTCTGTCTGTAACTTTTTTTGTGCGCACGTTTACTCTGGAACCGGTTGAGATATTGACTTGAAATTTGGTACACATATGTACTTTAACGAGATCTAGAACTAGATTATATTTTCATCTTGTTCCGTCGAAGGGTTGGGTGGTAAATTGGGGTAAATTTGGGGAAAATAGGTAAATCAAGCAGGTAAGAGTCCATAAAATTGGTATAGTATATACAAGAGAAGGTAGGGTCTCAAAAAAAATTTTGGCATTAGCCACCCCCATTACCACCCCCACCCCATTATTAAAGGGGATGAAAAAAATTGTGATTTAGTGTGTGTGCAAGAACCAGAAACCTCAAAATGTTTTTTTTACTTCATCCACCCCACTATCACCATCACCACCCCCACCCCGCTACCGATGTGGGGTATCGTTTTATGTGTTTTTGAAGTAGAAGATTTCAAATATTATATTATATAAAGTTTCATAAACAATTATTTCCACATAAATTTTTTTTCGTTGTGAGTGACTTGGATAAAAAATCTGGATGTGGAAGTAGTGATTCCTTGGGCAGCGGTTTTTAGGTATATGGTTTCAGACCCTCGAAATTCAGATTCTGCAAGTCAAAACTCATGATAAAATATGATATTGATGGACTTTCAAGGAGTTATATAGGAAACAAGCTAAAAATGTACTCTTCGCCGGTTTACTAAACTTTTTATATATTTGTTACACATTCTGTAGGATGCTCTTCGCAGTTTTTTGTAAATAATGTTAGTTTTAAACATTTTTAATTTTATAGTTGGTGAAAGACTCAGTGTAAAATAAAGTAAAAATAAAAAAAACATACCATACCCCATGTGGGTTTCGAACCTGTGACCCTTGGATTCTGAGTCAAAAGCGTAAGAACCACCTAACACGTAAAAAAATGTAAAAAATGTAAATTTTTACAAAAACATAAAAATCAAAAAAAAAAAATTCTCAAATTTAAATCATTAATAACATTTTTATTTACTGATTGATTTAGTTCAAAAGCCCTAGCTAACACTAACTTAGGATCCAAATTTCAGTACAATTGGATTTTTCTTTCTTGAGTTATCGTGCTTACAAGAAACGTGAAGGACGGACGGACGGACAGACGGACATTTTGAAAGTTGTTCAGAATTCGTTCACTAACATAATGAAATGAAAATGTTTTCTCTACGAGTGATATTTCCGGTTTTAGAATTGTGCCGATCAAATGCAATATACTCTTCGTTTTTGCGAAGAGTATAATAACAATGTCTAGATTCTGCCTTTATAGGGTTTTCACATTTTTACAGACTTTTGACAGCTGTCATGCGTCAAGAATAAGCTGAATTGTAATTTTCTCAGTTCTTCATTAAAGTGCTCAGTATTACGGAAATTTTGAGCTCAAATAGATTGATTTTGATTGAGGAGGAGTCGTTTTGACCTAAAAAAATCGTAAATGCCATACTGTGCGTCGGGTGACTGCTGACCTATTCAGATATACTGACTGGAGTATCATATTCCTGGTAGTATGTATTTTTTTAACCCCCGACCCAAAAAGAGGTGTTATAAGTTTGACGCGTATGTTTGTATGTCTGTCTGTCTGTCTGTCTGTCTGTATGTGGCTTCATATCTCTTCAACGGGTGATCCGATTATGATGCACTTTTTTTATTTGAAAGAGTATTTTGTCGAAAAGGTTTTAGGCCATATTAGATTTTGATGTTTGGTCGCGATTTTGAATTCGCTATGTTGAACTTCTCTAGAAATTGTCCGATTGAAGTAAAATTGAAAATGTGCAGACAATTATGGTAGCCGAATATGATTTCGGCCTCATTTTGATTCGGTCATATGAAACTGGTACGATTAGGATTGGATTATCGATTGGGAGTTTTTAAAAAATTTCAATTTTTTAACCCCGTCCCAAAAAGAGTTGTGTATAAGTTTGACTAGTATGTTTGTATGTTGGTTTGTCTGACTCTCTGTCTGTCTGTCTGTGGCTTTATATCTCTTCAACGGGAGATCCGATTTTGATGCAGTTTTTATTACAATTAAATATAACACATAAATATTTTTATAATAGAACTGGTCTTGTAGACCGTGTGCGACTAGTAGAATACAAAATTGGACCGCGTCGGCTTAAAGGTTAAAAAGTTCTGTGTGGGACTCGTGATATAATAATAAGCTATGTTGTATGTATATGTTTAGTTTAAAAAGTATAAAATTAAATTAAATTACTTTAAAAAACCCCCGACACAAAAATATCGACTAAATAACTAATATAAAAAAAATAAATTAACACAACTTTAAAAATTATGAAATAATTTTGATTCCATATACGAACTCTTATGATTTATTTAAATCCAGCTTACATTTTCTTTGTCCTCGAGATTTGCTTTCTTATACGCATGAATATGTCGGGGGCTGCTGCAAAGACGAACTACTAAATAGTTATATTCAAAACAGCAGCTCCCGATAAATTCATGCGTATAAGAAAGCAAATCTCGAGGACATAAAGAAAATGTCAGCTGGATTTAAATAAATCATAAGAGTTCATATATGGAATCAAAATTATTTCATAATTTTTAAAGTTGTGTTAATTTATTTTTTTTTATATTAGTTATTTAGTTGGTATTTTTGTGTCGGGGTTTTTTTAAATTTGTAATTTAATTTTATTATTAATTTAATAAACACGCGATTTCGCCGTAGAAAATAAATTGCAAAAATATCTGACCCGGTTTGTTTTTTCTGTCAATTGTTCATTTGATAATCCTTGTATAGGTAGGTAATAATACTAATAATATACTCGAACGTGCCATTATCCCAGCAAAACAACAGGCAACCATACAATATGGCACCATTAAGTATTATTACAGATGACATATAATAGATTTTATTCGGTTTACGCGTATCTCGGCATCGGGGTGTGTTGTGACTGTAACTGGAAGCGAACGACTGTTTTATTCGTCTCCAACTAATTTCGGCTTTGTTAATAGTTTGAGGATGAAGTTTATGCCTTAATTATTGCTGGGATTTATTAAATTGATCTTCACATAGCGCTCGGCGTGAAAAGAACGGTTGCCTTCATCAATTATCGTTAGCCCGCAAACGTGTTCTTGTCAAATTTTCATAATTAGGTTGCCGACACTGTGGAGTGCCATTGTCGAGGGCTTAACGAAGAGCCGGTTGTTAAAATATTCGTTTTCAATGGTGCTCTCGCTCGTTAAATGCCCAACCCACGCCCACCGACATCGCTAATTATTTCTCACCTACAATCCAACTTTACAATTTGACAATCTGTTGCGGACACAATAGCTTTTGTGTTGGTTACGTTTCAATTTTCGTTAAACAATAATGGATTTAGCTACGACTTGGCTTGGGTCTTTGCCTCGAACTAGCCACCGTGATAGTTTTGTTGCATAAAGTATGAAGGAAACTGGAATTTAATCTGTCTAGCAGTCACGGGTGAAAACTTTGAGTGAAATTGGACTTTAAGTTAGGTAATTATCTAACTTGTTTTATTAGAAAACAGGTACCAGAAATAAATACTAATTTTACTAAATATTGGAGATCTGTTGTTCTTAATGCGGTAAAATAGCTAAGTACAATGGCAATAACTCATAATGAGAGTAATTTTGATATGATGTTCTTTAATAATTTGCAAATAATATTCGAAAATTCTCCATAATTCCTCTTCAGCTTCGTCAGCCATCTTATAAAAATGGCGCCCATTCAACGTCTTACCATGGAACCAGTAACACAGAGTTCTTAGACTGTGCACTGCAATATCAAAGAACAAAATAATCTATAATTTTACATCTAAGAAAATTTCTCATAAACTCAATAGAAACCAAAATGTAGACAATTTGAAACCCTTATACCGAATGACAACAATATCACTAGCACCTCTCTTTTGCCCCTTATTTTTCAAGAGTATTAAGCAAATCACAACTTACACCTTTTTTTTTTTTTTTTTTTTTTTTTTATTTATTATGAAATTACCTACTTTCTGTATATTCTTGCCCTAATCTGGGCATGCTAATATACTAGTTAGGTTAATACTATAAAACACTCAACATTGGAGAACGAATCAAAACAACTACTCTTCTAGCTAATACTGAATGCCTAAAAAAATATTGCAAAGAAAAGATAATTGAAGTGTGTGGAATAGAAATTACTTTGTCTCAGTCAATAATTAAGATAATATCAATATATAGATCCCCAATTGACAACAATTTGAAATTATTTTTCAAGGAATTAGACAAAATTCTGAAATTTTTGTGTACCAACAGTAAAACCGAAATAATATTATGTGGCGATCTAAATATTGACAAACTAAATTCCGATAACGTATTGAAGATAAATGCATCCAAAGAATTACAAGATTTGCTTTATTCTTATAATATTGATACACTGATAGATCAACCAACAAGGATCTACAAAAACTCTGCAACAAGCATAGATTACATGTGTACTAATTTAAATTTTACTGATATAAAGTGTAATGTGGTGCATAATGCATTATCAGACCACTCTGCTCAAATATTAGAGTTAAATGTTGATATTGAGAGCAATGTTGGAAAAAATTATATCACTACGAGATCACTTAGTAAATATAATTATGATACGTCTTTGTCCTATATATCCAAGGAAACATGGCATGAAGTATATAGTAGTAAATGTCTGGGGATTTGAAGTATTTGTTAATATATTAAGACATTACATTGACGTTGCTTTCCCACTCAATCTCAAAAATAATAATAAAAAACCGTGGATTACGAGAGGTATTAGCATCTCCAGTCGAAAACTAAAAGAGCTCTATAATAAAATGATATTTACTAGTGATTCTAATGATATAAAACTTTATAAAGAGTATAAACGTATCTACAGGGTAGTACTCAAAGCAGCAAAGAAAATGTATAACGATAATCTTTATTTTAAAGCAGAAAATAAATCTAAAGCAGCATGGAATATCATTAACAATACAATTCAAAATAAGAACAAAAATCATAATGGTATTAAAGAAATTAAAACAGAAGACAAAAACATATATGATACCAAGGAAATTGCGTCCCACTTTAACCTATATTTTACTGATATGCCAGGAAAACTACATTGTAAAATACCTGATAATATTGAATTTGTCGAGCCTAATAATAATATGCATATTCCAACTATGTTCATTGATCCAGTTAGTGAAGCAGAACTGTTTAATATAATAATCAGCTTAAAAAACTCGAATTCTGTAGGTGTGGATGACATTAGCGCTAACATTATAAAACACTGTGTCTATCATATTTTAGCTCCTCTGAATTATTTAGTGAATATGATGTTGTTGGAAGGTACATTCCCAGACATTTTAAAAGTAGCAAAAGTTGTACCAATTCATAAAAAAGGAGATACTTCCAAAGTGGAAAATTACAGGCCAATTTCATTATTATCTACGTTGTCCAAAATTATTGAACGAGTAATATCTTCTAGAATAATAAGTTTTCTTACTAAATATGATATTTTACATTCTGCACAACATGGATTTAGACAAAAAAGATCTACACAGACTGCAATATTTGATTTCCTAAATACGCTGTATGAAAACCTTGACAATAATAAAAAAAGTGTTGGATTGTTTATGGACTTGAGTAAAGCCTTTGATTTAGTTGATCATGAAATACTTCTTGCAAAACTAGCTGTGTATGGTATGAGAGGCAAAATCAATGATTTAATAGGATCATATCTGACAGGAAGGTCTCAGTTAGTAGAAATTGATAAAATTAGATCTGATCAACTAAACATTGAGTATGGAGTGTCACAAGGGTCTGTGCTTGGGCCTTTGTTGTTTCTATTATTTGTAAATGATCTGCCAAATATATCTGATGGAAACTTGGTGATGTTTGCCGATGACAACAGCGTCTTATGTTCTAGTGATTATATATCCAATGTTATAGAAAATACTCAAATGCTGCTTAACAAATTTACTTTATGGTTCAATAAGTATAAACTATTCTTAAATATAGATAAAACACTTTTTATGAACTTTACGTCTCGGTCCAAAGTAATGAATCAGTCATTTTTAATAAAACATAATGGAAAATCAATAGCACAAGTAAACGAAGTAAAATTTTTAGGAGTACACTTAGAGAATAATTTAGAATGGGAAACGCATATTGTGTATTGTATTATGTAAAAAACTATATCCAGTAACTTAGGCACTGTATAGATTGAGAGAATTAACAAATAAAAAAGTTATGACATCTTACTACTATGCTCAATTCTTTTCAAGAATTAAATATGTTATAATATTTTGGGGTTGTTCCTGTTGTAGAACTCTCCAAAATCGTCCTAAGTTGAAGACATAATCAAAATTCGACTTAGGCAAAAATTTCATTTAAAGACATTTTTGGGAGTCTGCAGAGGCGCAGATCAGTCCACAAGGGCCGTTTTGGGTTCTATAAGGCGTTGGAAATGACCAGGTGAAAATTCGAAGAAACACCGAATTTTCACTTAGAAAAAATGTTTTTGGTTCAGAATATCAGAGTAGAAGTATATAATGACAAAGATTTATGAATAATATACTTTTTCAAAGGTACCATAAATTGGACTTTGAAAAATAATATTTTTGGAAGGGCGTCAAAATTTGGCCCAAGAATCGATTTATCGAAAGTACGCCAAAGTTTCACTTGCAGACTAATTTTTCAAAACTGCGTTGAAATTTGGCTTGAAAACCAATTTTTCAAAAGTACGCCAAAATTTCACCCGCAGATTAACTTTTCAAAAGTACCTTGAAATTTGGCTTGAAAATCGATTTTTCAAAAGTACGCCAAAATTTCACCCGCGGATTAGTTTTTCAAAAGTACCTTGAAATTTGGTTCGAAAATCGATTTTTCAAAAGTACGCTAAAATTGGTCTTAAACTGGATTTTTCAAAAGTACCACGAAGTCAGTTTAAAAAGTACCACGAAAATATACTTTAAATTATTTTTTATTTTTTATTCCTCAACCAAAGACATTGACCTTTGAGGTACGATCATTGAAAGCCCAATTCTAAAGTATGAGCATAAAATTTTAACGATGCACTGCATCCAAAAGGCAAAATAGAAGATTTTGTCAAAGCCGGCGTAGTGCCGATAAGCAAAAATTGATAAAAATCAATGCACATGTACAAGGCCGGTTTCTCGCATGGAAAGAGTTTGGATTGACCCAGCGGCTCGCAATTTGATCGAGCGCGTTGAGTAGTCCAGACAAAGCGATGGTAGAAAAGCCAATAACGGGGCTTTTCAAATGACAAAGTTATAGAGGAAAACGCCTTGTGCATAAAAATCCAAAAATTCAATTTTGCCTAATAGTCGCTCGAAGGTGAGACGCTGCCAAATCGATATTATTAATCGACTGTGATAAGGGTTAGTAAGTCGTGGACTGATCGAACGCCACTCAACTTATGCAGTAATAAGTCCTCAGAATGTGTTTGAGTACGTGAATTTCCACGATACAAGAACTTTAAAGCTAGGTAGTCTCTAGCGAAACTAAATTCATTTAGTAAAACTTTTTTAAGTTAATTTCAGTCAGCCTTAATTATTCATTTACCCAGAGTCTGAAATGATTCTAAAAGCTCGCATTTTGATTCTGAGAAGGTACGTATGAATCTTTTCTACCTAATCGATCGTTAGCGCGAGCGCTCTCGCTTGTATGGTCTGAAAGTCACTACCTTGATTGGGGAAGGCACGATTCTTTCTTGAGAATTTTGTATAACCAATTCTGTTAAATAAACGGATTCTTTGAACTAATGTTTCTTAATTGATCTTGAGGCCTGTTGACGGTCTATAATCCCTGGAACTTTCGTATAGAAAACCGGATGTGTCGAGTTAATTCGCATTAACGTTCGACCTTCTGGTTGTTGTACGGAGGTTCGATAGGGATTTTTTTATGCGTTTTTTGAGAAATATATTCCGTTATTAATGGACCAAAACGCGAATTTCGCGTACCAAAACTAATCCCTCCGCAGAGAAATTCTTCGGTTGGGATTTTTTTATGCAAAAATTCAGGAAATTAAGAGGTGCCTAAACCCCTAACGAGGGAATTCGGGTCCAGAGAGAGCGTAGTTTCCGATCTGTGGTAGTGCAGCCTTGGTCCCGCTTTTCGGCTACCGAAGTCATCTTATCTCGAACCCGCCTGGGAGGTAGAAGAACGGGGTAATACGCGACTGGCGCCCCCTGAGAAATAAATTGGTGTCGCGTCATTTTGACGCCCGGTAGTGCGTTCTTCTACATGGCGCCCAACGTGGGGCGTTGTTAGTCAGCAGGGCTTTCTGGAAAGGATATGGATGAATCAACGCCTTTCCAGTTTTACGACGAGCCGACATCTGTGATGGACAACGTCTCTAGAGGGTTAGAGAGGCCGTGCGCGGAGGATGTACTGGGTAGTTCGGGGGTTGGCCCGAGTACCACTGAAGGAGTCATACAGCCCTCCTCAGAACAAGTGTTCGCCCAAATGGCAGCAGGTCTTGCCAAAGCTCTAAGCGAAGCCACGCACGAGCATAAGTATCGGTCGAAGCATCCAAATGCGGAATTTCATGGCTTCGAACACGAAGACCCTGAAACCTTCATTTATCAAATGGAGGAATTTTTCGTCCGAGTACGAATTACGCAGGATAACGACCGACTATATAAAATATCAGAACAGCTCAAAGATGATGCTAAGAAATGGTTCGAACAATATCGAACCCTAATTACCACGTATCCTCTATTCCTCGAGCGGTTCAGAAGCCGTTATGATTCAGGTGAAGTACTCACCGAAGCAGTAGCTAATTTATATGGCAAGAAACAAGATGCCGAGGAAAATACGTCAGTATTTATTTCAAGGAAGGTATGCCTCTTCAAGAGGATCGATCCGTTTAAGCCGGAGGCGATGAAGGCGGCTACCATCTTCAATCAATTGAGACCTGATATGAAAATGCTCCTAAAGAGTGCCGTCATACCAGATACAAATACACTAGTGACGATGACCGAACAAATGGCTAAAATCATGGATGAGAATAAAGAATTCGAGATTCTGCAAAATGCAAAGAAAAGCAAAGACCGAGAAGCGTCCACCTCTACCGCTTCAGCTCAAGGGAATCAGCAATCGAGCAGTAACTGGAGAACGGAACCCTCCGCCTTAACGAAGCCGTCCTCCAGTTCCTTTGGTGCATCTAGGACACCATTCAATGGATCTCAAAGAAGAGATAATCCGCCAGCACCAAGGGTGCATTTTGCAAATAGTATTTCCTCGCTGCCTAGAGGGGATATACCGAGAAGGGGTACTGGAGACGTAAGGAACTCCCGAGTCCCGTATCGCCCTTGCAGATATTGCCCAACGGAGCAGTGGCATTTTCATGCAGAATGCCCAAACAATCCCTATCGTAATATGAATACGGGAAACCAAGCGGGGGTCAGAGGCGATGGCCCAGGCCGAACTGTACCAGCCCCGCCTACCAGGCCCCAGCAGGCTCGAAGCGACCCTCGGGGAAGCTCCGAAGCAAGAAGTTTAAATTAAAAAACTTCGATGACCTTCCTGACCTTAATTACCTGTTTAAGGATCAAGAAGTCAACCTATCTCCCCACCGATTCACTCCATTAGAATCTATCAATCAAACCAACGACGCTTTCCCTCTGCCTCGCATTAAGATTATAATTAATAATCGAGCGGTTAACGCTTTATTGGATACAGGTTCGACAAGGAATATTATCCAACCGAAATTTTTGAACGACATTGATCAACTTACAGCTCCCCAAACTTTTGTTATGGCTTGTGGCGATGGTTTAGTAGAATCCCTCGGGACTACGACCATAAACGTTAATGTACTAGATGTACCCTTTCAGACCACGTTTCAGGTCATTCAAAATTTAAACGAAGAGCTCATTCTGGGAGCCCCCTTTTTATATGCTCACAATGTCGTATTCGATTATCAACGTAAATGTGTCTACGTCGGCACCGAAGAGCGAATAACCGTCTTCTGGAATCAAGCGGCACATCAGGCAAGGAAGCAATGCCGGCTTCCCGAAGAACTGATCATCGAAAACGATAATTTAAAACCTCTATTCGAGGAATTTGCTGAATTGTTCACCGCGGTGCCTACCCAAGCTACCACGGTGACAACAAAACATAAAATAAAAATTAAAGATGACCGCCCGTTCAATATCAAACCCTACCCCATGTCTCCTTCTAAGAAAAAAGTTATGTACGATCAAATTGAAGAGATGCTGAAAGCCGGGGTCATAGAACCGAGTACCGCTCAGTACAGTTCGCCTCCCATTATAATTGAAAGGCCCGGCAAGAAGCCTCGCTTCTGCATTGATTATCGTCACTTAAATGAAGTAACGGAAGACGAAGCATCCGTCTTACCAAAGATATACGAGAGTATAAAGGATCTAGGAAACGCCAACATATTTACGGTGTTGGACCTCAAGAGCGGATATTGGCAAATCCCTCTTGAGGAGTCGTCAAAAAACTATTCTACGTTTACAACATTAGATGGAGCATCTTACCGATTTAACGTGATGCCTTTCGGATTGAAGACCGCTCCATGTACATTCCAAAAATTTATGGCAAGAGACGTATTGACCGGCTACTTGCATCATTTCTGCAAAGTATATCTCGATGATATTATCATCTACAGCGAAAATATAGAACAGCATGTAAACCATCTGAGAGCCGTCTTTGAACGCCTGCGTTTGCATAATTTAAAGGTGTCACCGGAAAAATGTGTGGTAGCCACGTCAAGCATAACCTATCTCGGGCATCAAATAAATGCCAACACCACTCAACCATTAGAAAAACACATATTACAGATACAAAATTATCCGGCCCCTACGACAAGGCGCCAGCTTCAGAGTTTCCTTGGTCTATGTAATTGGGTACGTGAATATATCCCTAATGTTGCAATAATTACAAAGCCCTTGACCCGACTACTCTCGAAAGACTGGCGCTTCAAGTGGAATCCGGAAGCCCAAGAAGCTTTTATTTTACTAAAAGAAGTATTGAATAAACCTCTAGGACTGCACCGGCCAGATTTCAATAAAATGTTCATACTGCAGACGGACGCATCCTTAATAGGATTATCTGCAGTATTATATCAATTGGGGGATAATGACCAGAAGCACATCGTCTCTTATGCTAGTAATACGTTATCTCCGACGGAGAGAAAATACCATATTAATGAATTGGAATGTTTGAGCGTCGTTAATTATATAAGAAAATACAAAATATATTTGGCAGACCGTCCATTTATAGTCAAAACCGACAATCGAGCTTTACTATGGTTAAATAAGCATAAGGACGAGAAAACGAAATTTACTCGTTGGTCATTATTACTTCAGGAATACAGCTTCACCATAGAACATTGTCCCGGCAAGGAAAATATATTGGCTGACTATCTTAGCAGGAATCCTCAAGGCCCAAACGTCGAAGCAGACGACGAAGAGGAGAGAATGTACCCACCAAAATTCTCGTACAAGGAACGAATATCAGTGATTACCACATTGGAATTAAACGATCAGGTCAGAGAAGCGCAAACGCACTCCAGAGATATCCAAGACCAAATTGAACGATGGAATACTCTAGTGCGACAAGCAGATAAAACCGAGGCAGAGGTGAAATTCGTCAATACAAGACAAGTGATAGGCGGCACACTTTGGACGAGAGGCGAAAATGTTATAGAAAAATTATACGTACCAAAACGTATGGTCATGAGAGTAATATCTCATTTTCACGACCGACCGGAAGTAGGTCACCCCGGCCGCGATGAAACTGTTAGAATCATCTCGGGCCGCTATTATTTTAATAATTTGTCGAGACTAGTTAACAAATATTTAAATGAGTGCATTATTTGTAATTCCGTAAAAAGCAGACAGTCACAACCGAAGGCTCCTCTCAGAAGCCATGCTCCATCGCATCCGTTCGAAGTTTTAAGCGTCGATGTAATCGGACCACTTCAGCGAACCAAAGATGCAGATAACCGATATATATTAATGGTAGAGGATGTATTTAGTAAGTGGGTCGAAGCCAAGGCGTTCACCCAAGTCAGTGGAAAAACAATAGCACAATTTATCGAAGAGGAACTAGTGGCGAGATATGGCGTTCCGAGGGTCATCATTTCCGACCAGGGAGGCCACTTCAATTCCGGCTTTTACGATACGTTCTGTACACGTAACAATATTGAAAGATTCTTCACAGCAGCTTACCACCAACAGGCCAATCCAATAGAAAGGAGGGTGCAAGAAGCTAAGAAGATCTTAAAAACCTTATTATATGGTTCACCCAACGACGAGTGGGATCGACATGTTAGTCAGATGGCATATATCTTGAGAACAAGAAAAAACGCCGCTACGGGGCATACGCCCAGTTTCGTAGTACTCGGCTATGAATTACCACAGATTGGTGATTGGAATATGTTCGCTTATAGACAAGAGCGTCGTAATCAAGCGGACGTTCCCCGCCTTGAAAGAGTCAAGGAGATTCGTAAAAATCAAACAAATTACCAATGGCGTTACGCGCCCAAAGTGGCGGTAACGCCGATCGTATATAAAGTGGGAGATATGGTAATGACTAAAAGGATCAGGAAGGATCATACCTTCACACCATCGTGGAGTGGGCCACACAAGGTTTTAAAGAGATTGTCCAATGAAGTTTACCTCATTCACAAGGGGGTAACTTCGACGAGATTACATGTCGATGCCATCAGGCCGGCACCTAAGGGAGACCCCGATGTTGAATTGGAATTGTCTGAAGAATCAGAAGATAGTCCGGATGAAACTCATCTTAGTGACGACGCTTCCTCATCAGACAATGAGATCGCGCCCAGGTCAGAGCGACGTAGCGATACCACACTAGTTCAAATCAATGTTCCCGCAAGTGCTCAAGATGAGCCGGATGTAATAAGTCGAGATCCCGAAGATGCTCGAGATGAGCCAGATATAGAAGAGTCACCTCTAGATATTTCTGAGGTCGACCACGGCTAATAGCCGTTTTCGCTTTTTTTTTATATAATTTCTCAAAATTCTAAGTAGCGATTTTGACCTGTATGCGGTCGAATCGAAAATTTAAAGTCTACCCCATGAGCAGACATGGAAAGACGGCGAACCCGACGCAAGAGCGCGATCCGGTAAGCCTAGCTTCTCAAGAGCGAGAGCCGCCAAGTTCGAGTAATGGACGTAGGCATAAGTACGAATCAGTACGAGTTTCGGAAGCTGTTTTTCTTATGCAAGAAGACAACTTCAATTTTAATCATTTTAAGTCAACAAAATTAACGTATACCCCAAATGGAAACTACGAGTTTCAGAAGCCGTTCTTCGCTCAAGAAGACGCTTCAATTTTTTTTTTTTTTTTATACTTTTTTCACAAGTCGTGATGACCGCACGAGTATCGTAAGCCGATTTAATCTACCTTACGAAGTAGAAACTACGAGACGAGTTTCAGAAGCCGTTCTTCGCTCAAGAAGACGCTTCAATTTTTTTTTTATACTTTTTTTTTTTACAAGTCGTGATGACCGCACGAGTATCGTAAGCCGATTTAATCTACCTTACGAAGTAGAAACTACGAGACGAGTTTCAGAAGCCGTCCTTCGCTCAAGAAGACGCTTCAATTTTTTTTTTATACTTTTTTCACAAGTCGTGATGACCGCACGAGTATCGTAAGCCGATTTAATCTACCTTACGAAGTAGAAACTACGAGACGAGTTTCAGAAGCCGTTCTTCGCTCAAGAAGACGCTTCAATTTTTTTTTATACTTTTTTCACAAAGTAGTGATGACCGCACGAGTATCGTAAGCCGATTCAATCTACCTTACGAAGAACCAATTTCTAACCATTATAAGTTAACAAAATTCATGTTAGAAAAATATTTCATTAAAAACAACACATTGTGTTTGTTAGTCGACGCGTCCCAGTCGACGACTTGCTAAAAAGTCAATCTAGTTGCAGAACTGCATTTTCCATGTGCAGAAATGGAAAGATGACCCAGCCTGTCGCAAGGGCGCGGCATGGTGAAGTCTGGAACTCAAAGGCGAGGACCGTCCAAGCTGCGGCATGGAGATATAGACAGCCTCTTCTAGAAAGGACCGAAGTTAAGCAAGAGCGAGACCAGGGCAAAAAAGCGAGTGCAACGAATTAGTGAGAGTGGACGCTAATCAAAATTGTGCTACGCTTCGCTTCGCTTCGCACCTCGACGCGGGTGTAATTAAGTTGATAAAAATGTTGTATCAACTTGCCGTATTGTTTAAAAAATGTATTTATTTTTAAGTTAGATAGGCGAATCAGCCGTCTGCCCCAATTAAGGCCGTTATTTTTAAACATCTGTACCATAGGTCAGACCGTCAAATGAAGGCATACAGACATACAAGTGAATATGGAAATTAAAGGCAATCGATGAGTAGAAAAGATTCAACCAAAGGAGGGGAGTGTTGTAGAACTCTCCAAAATCGTCCTAAGTTGAAGACATAATCAAAATTCGACTTAGGCAAAAATTTCATTTAAAGACATTTTTGGGAGTCTGCAGAGGCGCAGATCAGTCCACAAGGGCCGTTTTGGGTTCTATAAGGCGTTGGAAATGACCAGGTGAAAATTCGAAGAAACACCGAATTTTCACTTAGAAAAAATGTTTTTGGTTCAGAATATCAGAGTAGAAGTATATAATGACAAAGATTTATGAATAATATACTTTTTCAAAGGTACCATAAATTGGACTTTGAAAAATAATATTTTTGGAAGGGCGTCAAAATTTGGCCCAAGAATCGATTTATCGAAAGTACGCCAAAGTTTCACTTGCAGACTAATTTTTCAAAACTGCGTTGAAATTTGGCTTGAAAACCAATTTTTCAAAAGTACGCCAAAATTTCACCCGCAGATTAACTTTTCAAAAGTACCTTGAAATTTGGCTTGAAAATCGATTTTTCAAAAGTACGCCAAAATTTCACCCGCGGATTAGTTTTTCAAAAGTACCTTGAAATTTGGCTCGAAAATCGATTTTTCAAAAGTACGCTAAAATTGGTCTTAAACTGGATTTTTCAAAAGTACCACGAAGTCAGTTTAAAAAGTACCACGAAAATATACTTTAAATTATTTTTTATTTTTTATTCCTCAACCAAAGACATTGACCTTTGAGGTACGATCATTGAAAGCCCAATTCTAAAGTATGAGCATAAAATTTTAACGATGCACTGCATCCAAAAGGCAAAATAGAAGATTTTGTCAAAGCCGGCGTAGTGCCGATAAGCAAAAATTGATAAAAATCAATGCACATGTACAAGGCCGGTTTCTCGCATGGAAAGAGTTTGGATTGACCCAGCGGCTCGCAATTTGATCGAGCGCGTTGAGTAGTCCAGACAAAGCGATGGTAGAAAAGCCAATAACGGGGCTTTTCAAATGACAAAGTTATAGAGGAAAACGCCTTGTGCATAAAAATCCAAAAATTCAATTTTGCCTAATAGTCGCTCGAAGGTGAGACGCTGCCAAATCGATATTATTAATCGACTGTGATAAGGGTTAGTAAGTCGTGGACTGATCGAACGCCACTCAACTTATGCAGTAATAAGTCCTCAGAATGTGTTTGAGTACGTGAATTTCCACGATACAAGAACTTTAAAGCTAGGTAGTCTCTAGCGAAACTAAATTCATTTAGTAAAACTTTTTTAAGTTAATTTCAGTCAGCCTTAATTATTCATTTACCCAGAGTCTGAAATGATTCTAAAAGCTCGCATTTTGATTCTGAGAAGGTACGTATGAATCTTTTCTACCTAATCGATCGTTAGCGCGAGCGCTCTCGCTTGTATGGTCTGAAAGTCACTACCTTGATTGGGGAAGGCACGATTCTTTCTTGAGAATTTTGTATAACCAATTCTGTTAAATAAACGGATTCTTTGAACTAATGTTTCTTAATTGATCTTGAGGCCTGTTGACGGTCTATAATCCCTGGAACTTTCGTATAGAAAACCGGATGTGTCGAGTTAATTCGCATTAACGTTCGACCTTCTGGTTGTTGTACGGAGGTTCGATAGGGATTTTTTTATGCGTTTTTTGAGAAATATATTCCGTTATTAATGGACCAAAACGCGAATTTCGCGTACCAAAACTAATCCCTCCGCAGAGAAATTCTTCGGTTGGGATTTTTTTATGCAAAAATTCAGGAAATTAAGAGGTGCCTAAACCCCTAACGAGGGAATTCGGGTCCAGAGAGAGCGTAGTTTCCGATCTGTGGTAGTGCAGCCTTGGTCCCGCTTTTCGGCTACCGAAGTCATCTTATCTCGAACCCGCCTGGGAGGTAGAAGAACGGGGTAATACGCGACTGGCGCCCCCTGAGAAATAAATTGGTGTCGCGTCATTTTGACGCCCGGTAGTGCGTTCTTCTACATTCCCACCACAGTATTAGAGTTTTTAGGTTGCAAAAAAGAGCAGTTCGATCTATTTCGGGAGTGTCACGCTTCTCACCTTGCAAAAAATTATTCAGAGAATTAAAAATCCTTACATTAGCATGTATATACATATTAAAAATATTACTTTTTGTGAAGAAAAATAAGGAAATGTTTATTAAAAATAACAGTTATCACACTTATGATACTAGAGGCGCAGATAATCTATGTATACCATGCCATAACTTGTCTGTATTTGAAAGAAATCCTGTATATATGGGTATACATATTTATAACAAGTTACCAGAACATCTCAAACGTGTAAAAAATATTAATAGTTTTAAAAAGCATGTAACAGATTTTTTAATACAAGAATCATTTTATAGTGTAACTGAATACTTAAACTACTGAAAGTTTGACTATAGTGTTTGTACTGTCAGGACAATATTTGTAATTTTTATTTATTTGTACGTATGTTCGTTTGGTTTTATATACTTGTGTAATTTTATTCTATGTATTTGTATTCATTCGTGATATAGAGACTTGACTTGTCCTATACCAAATTTGTATGGTCTTACAGGATGAATAAATTATTTATTTATTTATTTATTTATTTAAGTATTAAATTACATGATAGAATTCTTAGCATTTTAAAAATGAAACTCGGCATAGTTAATATAGATGTAAAACGCCATATTTGGACGTATATTGAAGATTTTTTCACATTTCATATTTAGCCGGAAGTGACACCAGTTCTTGATTTTTAAATGGAACATTCTGTATATTATTGCATTGTCAGAATCCTGGAAAAATTCTGAATAGGTATGTACTATTTCGGTGAGATTTTACGCCGACTTGATTTTTTTTGAGCCAAGTTTTGTTTTGAATCTAGAGTGCTGCGAGTAACTTTCAATCATCATAAATGACAAAAAATAATGAAAAAAATTCAAATTTGACTTTTAACCAACAAATTCAGTAATGTATTATAATCTTTCGAAATGAGTTTCTTGCAAAAAAATTCTTTTTTTCCAAATGGCACTACCCTGTGTACCACAGGTCTCAGTCAAATACAACTTTTCAAAACCAATTCAACGGTACCGTCATACCCGAAATGCGCTAAGTATGTAATGACCTCTAGCGGCCATTACAGCCAAAATTAAATTATTAGCATCAATAGTATGAAGCAAGTCGCAGGGACCTCTAATATTAAGAACGTTGATCAAGTTAACTTCTTTTCAACCGCGCAGATATTTAGTGCGTTTCCCGTCTAGTGAGGCATTACCGTCGTATTCGAGCGACCGTCGCAGGTATGGATTTAAAATCGAGCCTCTTTTGTTTCAAGTGCGTCTAACGAGCACATGTTTTGGCAAACGCTCTGCCTAATTAAAGTTGCAATCGCTTAAATGGATTAACTAAGTAAGTTAATTGTTGTTTAATTATGATATTAGTTAAATCCTAACGAGGGTATTTTATTTTAGATACTGATTGAATCCTATTTTCGATTTCCGATTCCTAATGCCTAATTCAAATTTTAATTTAACTTCAATGTAATGCACATGGTACCACCATTTTAAAAAAACTACGTATTAAATCGTAAATCACAACGAACATAATCCCTGCGGAATAAATGGTTATGGAAGGCTTTATATAGGAATTAAACTAAACTGGGACGGTTCCGACGTCATAACAGGAACACATTTAAATATCTTGGAAGAAATAAATTTTCATAATTTTTTGTCTGGAAGCCATGCTTGGTGACGCAGTGACGCCGAGGTAGGGCAAGTAGCGAGATCAAGTTAGCTGGGGAATTTAGTTTCATGCCGGAATTGGTAACCCATGTGATGTGCTATCTTCGTCTTCCTTAACCTACGAAGAAGTGTCAATTTTTTCGCTGACGTCCAGGGGACATCACGTTCTTATTAGGAGGATCCCTCGATATAAGACAACAATCAACGTCTTATTTCTAAGATAAGTCTAGTTTTTTTATTTGCCATTTACCACCCTTCTAACAAAGTTTACAGTTGTTTTATCACAACGGCTGCTATAAGCAGGATATAAATTTAAAGTAAGTAAACAAAGTGTAAGTTGATGGCTATTGAAACAATAGAGCCATTCTACGATTACGTCGTATATTTCTTAATGTTTAAGCCTTTGGTTCATGCAATTACATTGTTTTTATCAAAAGTGTTGACCGTGTGGTCGTATTTTAAAGTACAGCTGTGCTTTAACCTTTATCGATTTTTTTGTTTACCTTTTATCATTAGTATTTGTTGCGTACTGTAGTACAAACTTTTATAGTTTTAAATTATTTATATTGCCTATTATAGATACTTCTATAATTATAGTCGCTTAATTTTAGGTTAGTTTTCTACGTTATATTTAGTGATAGAAATTTTCCTTGGGTCACGGGGTTATTTATTGATTTATGGTGTTTTAGTGATAAACAAGTTTAATTAACATTCTACTAAGTTGTCATTTTTCAGTAGTGTTTTTACCTAAGTACGATAGATTTCGTAACATAACTTCTGTTGCTCCCGTAAAGTTGGACCGCGAGGTGAGGTTACGTTCTATTATAATTTTGCGTGTTAGTTTCACAAGAATTGCAATAATCAAGTTCTAGTAAGCAAGTTCAACATTCAATAGTGACATAGTGTTAGGAAATGTGTTTCCAGTGGTTAATTTAATGGGAGAATTGTTTTAGTTTCCCTTAACTGAGTGAGTAAATTGCTATAAATGTTTTGATTTTGTTTTTGCTGAACAAGTCATAGTTCTCCCAGGTCTAAATGAAATAGATGTTTAACAGTCTAAGTTGATGGGATAAATTCAGTATTTATAGTAGTAGGAAGTTAATTTCCGTTTGTTTATTGGTTGGGATTTGTCCCTATTTCCCTCTTTCTTTGTGAGCGACTCACTATAAATATTTGACTTTGTCTTGCATAAACTTTACTCAAATTTTAGTTATTTGTTGGCCTTCTGCCTAACTAAATTTACTGACTACCATTTTTCTTGGGGAGACTGTATCGTGAACTTGTAATAAAATGTAAATTTTGGCCATCATTTGTGTATCAAGGCATTGAAAATTATCATTTGAACCTCAAACTTTGTAACGTAACCTTGGCACCGGTGTCTTTATTCAGAGCTAATTGGCCTAACTTTTGCTGGGGTTTTTTTTTGATTATTGACCAACTAAGCTAGGTCGTCTTTTTTGGATAAGGGAATTGTTTATCACTAAATGTCGCCGGGATGCTAAAATAGTGTTAAGGATACTAACCTAACAATAATTTTGTAGCTAATACTTTCTATAATTCAAAGCCACGAAGTTGGCATCTGTTGTTATTAATTGCTAACCCTCGAATTTTAGATCGTTTCGTACGATTGGTTGTGATTAAACTGTTAAATTTTAAATTTTTTTGTTTCTCTGGTGTCTGCTGTATCGTACCTTTCCTTTTCCGTCTCTTCTTTAGAGACTGGCGCCCAAAATAACTCTTGTAATTTTGCGTTCAAAAAAAAAAAAAAAACTGAAAATTGTTACACAAAAAAATAAATAAAAAATTTTTTTGACAAAATTTTTTTCAAACTTTTACAAATTTTTTAAATTTTCTTTACATCATTAAACACTCTTGGCCTTAAATTTGTTTTGGTAACAGGTTATTACCTTGGTGAGTTTATGCAATTTTAGTGTCCAAACAAATTAGTTTTGTGTCACCCAGGGAATATAAATTTGACTAATAAATACTACAAATTAAATTGTAAGTGATGATGTCAGTTTGGGCTTATCCCATTTAATTTTATAGTAAAACTTCATAGTTAAGAACTCAACCATCTTAGAGTTTTGTGGATTTTTCCCGGGCAAAAAGACAAAAATATCAATGTAGCCTTCGATGAGGGAGAACACGTTACAAGTATTAAACTCAAAAAAAGTTGCTTTTCATTATGATAGAAAAATAATATAAATGATTTTTAGAGTAAGCCATGAAAAACAAAAATGGTTTGTTTGACAATTTAGAAATTGTCCTCTAATCAACATAAATTCAGTTTAAAAATTAGTAAAATATTTTTGTTTATTAAGTATTACGCATCTTCTACTTCTGGAAGAGTATATTGTGTATTTAGGTGTGAAAGCAATACATTCCCGGACGACGCGCGACGATGCGAATTGTTGGCCGAGGCCAACAAGCATCGAAGACCGGGAATGTGCTTTCACACCGAAGTACACATACTATTTTTTCTGAAATCACAATCAATATTATTATAAATTAAGGAATTTGTATTAATGCATAACATTTCTTCATTACAATCTAACTGCTTACTAATAAATGCAATTTTAATGTGAATTAGTTTGTCTACGTGTATTTATTTACTGTCTAAAATATACATAAAAAACCGTACGGGAATGTTACTTTCCTGGACTAGGCCGGGAAAGTAACATTCCCGTGCGGTTTTGTTGATCGTTGCTTGGCAACTGATCTTTTCCGGTCTGTTTTCTGATAGTTTCTTAGCAACGGACTAAAATACTGGTATTGTACATTCTTCGATCTGAAATCGCGCCGAAAATGTAGACATCCCCGAGCGATTTCAGAAAAATGGTATTTTGTGCATAAAAACAGTATAGATGATTTTTCAGGGAAGACATGAAAAACAAAAAGTGTTTGACAGTTATAAGACAACAAACAATTCAGTTCTGTTAATACTCAGTACAATAATTGCTTATCTATTCATAGTTTTTTACGTTACTATGTATTCAAGACTAATTTACAGCGAATACCGTAAGAACGCAACAGCAGCTAAATGTCTGTATGGGCAACGGTATTCTAAAAAACAACACCCTTGCAGGGAATATTTGTCATTTCTTGGAAGAAAATTTAGACAAGAAGAAAATCCCGACATCCACAATTTTGTTATCGATTAAGCAACATAAATGAATGTATTGGCTGCTTGTATTGAATCGAATCCTACTGTTTCGGCCAGAGAAATAGGACACGAACTGGATATAAGTCGAGAATCAGCTAGAGAAGTTCTTAAGAAGCAAGGATTTTGCTCATATAACTCAACTAACTAACTATATCAGTTGTATCAGCATTTAAATGAAAATGATGCCGATCGAAGGCTAGATTGCTGCGACGGGTTGCTTCACAATTATGATGAAGATCAGAATTTCCTGATATGTATCTTTTTCCCAGATGAGTTGCGATTCGCGAATAATAGTATGTTTAATAGACAAAATACTAGATATTGGGCTCAAGAAAATCGACATTTAATAAGGCAGGGCAACTTTCAGGCAAAATTTGGAGAAGTTAGTATGTGGGCAGGAATAAAGAGATCTAGGATTTTCGGATCAATACTTTTTCAGGGACGTCTAAATGGTCAACGATATTTAAATTTTCTACAAAATGAGATTGAAGGATTTCTAGAAGAATTATCTCTTGAGAATTTGAGGAGAATATTTGTACAAGATGAGGCTCCTCCTCATAATGCTGCCCAAGTAATAAATCATTTGACAGATAGGTTATTGCGGGTTATTGCAACCAATGGTCCTATACGTTGGCTCCCACGTTCTTCAGACCTTGCACCTTTAGATTTTTTTCCTATGAAGAAGTTGCAAAAATAACCATTTCCAGATGATGAAAATGCGTAGAAGAGGGAGGTCTACACTTTGAACGTCTACTTTGAACATCTGTTACGTTGATAGTCAGCGAAATAGTTATTGTATTTGTTAAGTTTTTTTTTACAGTAAGCTAATACAATGTTTTTCTAATTTATAAACTGAATTAATTTATATTGATTAGAGGCGGCCATTTTCTAAATTGTCAGATAAACAATTTTTGTTTTTCATGGCTTACTTTGAAAATCATTTATACTATTTTTCTATCATAATGAAAAACAAATAACAAGTTTTTTTGAGTTGAATACTCGATGGATTTTGGGTTTTGTAACGGTTCCTTTCTAGGGACCAATACGAAATTTACGACTTTTGTGAGACGAGTAATATGGGAGAATGAGAGAGAATGGCGACGATGGAACGGGGCTCGAGTAGGAGAGCTGTCCAGGATGGTTGTGACGAGAGGAGGAGGAGGATAAAAAAAAGATCCTTGTTTGGCGGTCAGAGTAAAGATTGTATTGAATAGAAAATTCTTTTTTTTGCATTTCGCTCTAGAATTAATAGATCTTTCACAAATGTAATTTAAAAAAAATGATAAATAAGCCCATTGTAACCGTACTTTATATAGTACTAACCGTAGCAAAATTCTACTATAAACAGAACCCCTGCTAGCAATAAAACGGACAATAAAAATCCATAGGTTACTATTCTTTTCATTTCAAAATCAAACTGTGTAGGTATGATTCTTAATCAAAACAATCATTTAGCTTATCATTTTTTTTCTTCTTATCAACTAGGTAGGAAGGTTTTCTGCTATGTATTATGTGAAGTCTTAGAAGGGATATGGTTCTGAAGTATTTGAATAGACTCTATGAAACCATTCCATATTTCCATAGATAATGCCTGGTCAAAGTGTTAGTCGTGATGCGCTAAGCTGTTTTGTGATTTTTTTGCCGGAACGGTTTAGGTGTGCCGTCAAAATTGAATAACTATTCTTATAGCATTTTTCTGTACTTTCCGAATCCGCCAATAATTTTTCAGGAATGCGATAGAAAAATGTACTTTTTTGTCAAGAAATAGGAGGGCAGATTTTTTTCCGAGTCTGGCCCTGGATTTTACAAAACCAAGTAGACCATTCTGACAAGTCCCAGCTGAGGAATGTTACTGGTAAATTTCCTTCGATTACATCCAACCGTTGCAGAGATATAGCTCCTTGAACTTTCAGGCCAAATTCATAAAACACCATGTATCTTGGCCAGTGGCCAAAACATTTTTTTCGTTGGAGATCTAGACTTGCCTGAAGTGCTTTATCTGCCGTTAGGCTATGGCACATTCCTCGCGAATCACCCTGTATACTTAAACAGAACGTGAATTTTTTCCTCAAAATGTTTCATAACTTTTATATTTACTGATCGATGTTTTTCTAGAACAATAGGGTTTTTTCTCTGTCCAAATTTCAATCGACTTATTTTTCTTAAGTTATTGTGCATACATTTGCTTAAGTTATTGTGACGGACGGACGGGCGGACAGACAGATAGATATTGTGAAAATTGCTCAGAATTCGATCACGAACACAACGATATGAATTTTTTCTCTACGACCGATATTTACCTACTCTTCGTTTCCGTATTTACGAAAAGTATAATAAAAAACGGGTCTCTACTCACCGTATAGACAATACATTTGTACATTAAAAGTTTTCGAACTGAACAAACAATGCCGCTAAATACATAGAGCAATAATGTAAATAGAATACAAGATCTATACGTCAGTTGGTTTGTTCATCGGTGCCGGTTTTACAAACAAAAAACCGCTGCCTTAGAATCACTACTTCCCCATCCAGATTTGCTACCCAAGTTTCTCACAACTAAAAAATTTTGTATGTGGAAATAATTGTTTATGGAACTTTAATAATATATTTGAAATCGTTTGCCCCAAAAGCCCATAAGACGATATCCCACATCGGTAGTAGGATGGGGATAGTAATAGGGGAGTGGTAATGGGAATGGATGAAGTAAAAAAATATATTTTAAGGCCTTTGGTTCTTGTGCACACACTAAATAAAATTTATGTTTCACCCTCTTTTATAATGGGGTGGCTAATACCAAAAATTTTATTGAGGCAATAGCTTCTCTTGTATATACTAAATGCCAATTTTATGGATTCTTTACCTTCTTGATTTACCTATTTACCTGCATTCATCCCAATTTACCCCCAACCCTTTAACGGAGTAAGATGAAAATATAATCTAGTTCCAGATCTCGTTAAAATACATACGTGTATCAAATTTCAAGTCAATATCTTAAACGTTTCCAGAGTAATCGTGCGCACAAAAAAAAAGTTACAGACAAACAGACCGACAGACAGACAGCTCGACGGACAGAACGACAGACAGCAAAAATTTTTTTTGTTCAAACTTAAAATTTCGACGTTTCATGACATTTCAAGCCTATCTGAACAATAAAAATTTGTAAAAATGTTTTTGTCGTTACTATATTTCCACTGGATGTGAAAATAAAACTAACGTCATATTGTCAGAAAATACAATTTATTTTATTACTATTATATATTTTTTCAGAATATAGTACAAGATTTCAAGTCCGTCCCTGTCATGTCCCCCAAAAATCCCATGTTTGGTTGTATGTTGATGTCTTACAAACAAATAGGCATATTTTTTGGTATTATAAACATGAAGGCAAAGCGTGGATCTAATCGTTTATAAATTATTTTTCCTGAATTTTATCACTAAATTACGAAGGATTCGGTCGCAGAAAATGAGGCGGCAGTAGGAGGCATGTTAGTCGAACGATGCGGTTGCTTTAGTTGCAGGCGGCCGTGATTAGTCTAGACGTAGACGGGCCGAGCAGGAAAGGCACCTGGAAAGTTTCGCGGTCAGGAGCAAGGAGCGCGGCGGAATGGAAATGGCGCAATTCGAAATGAATCTGTCCGTTCCAGCTGTTCCCGCACTTGCGGAACTGTTAAACTGCTATCCAGAAGAGCAACACTCGCTCCTCTAACCCCTCGGTATGCCATAAGGACACGGCACAGGCTTGGCTGACTCCGAAAAATTTTGTTGTATATACAATATACATACACCTATTAAAACTATATAGTGGATGCTCTCTTTAGCATAAATGCATTACTTTATGCATGCAATATACTAGTAATAAACAAATAAAGGCATATTGCTCTGACTTGGAAAAAAATTGTAATATTATTTACACAGGGTGTTTTCTATGTAAGTTGACATAAAATAACTTCGTATAAATTAAGGCAAAACATAACTACTATTTAATAGTACACGCAAATTAGATTAGAAAATAGTGAATAGAAGAAATAATTTATAAAGTAATAATGTTTGAGATACGTACTCTAGATAGAGTTAGAAATGGATACCCGAAAAGTTCCCGAGTCCACCCCGGGAACTTTTCCCTTTTTTGCAAAAAAAAACACTCCTAACGGGGACTTAAAGCTGGTTTTTCACTTTTATGTTGTAAAACGTTCATCGGAAGAGAAAAAAGTATAGGAAATACAAAATTTGTCATTAAATTCTGCACAAAAAATTATGCCTATTAACCTTCTAGCTTATCCTCACCTATTCCACGCTAGCAGCCTCCACACAGGTAAAAATCGATCCTATTCGAAGTTTCACAGCGAATATATTAAAACCGGTTACTTTAACGAGAAAAATGCTCAGGAATAAATTTATAGAGAGGAATTCACTCTATAAGATGCTTCTATAGCTGGTTTTGTGATTTTTATTTATTTTCCCTTTTTTTTTCATACATATGCGTTTATAATTATACATAAAATATGTATAGTACCGACGTAGATATAAGGACGGCCTCAGGCTATACCCGGAAGGATTACGGCAATAAAAACTTCAGACATGAATAATTACCTTAAACGTATCCTTAAAATTATATTGCTTTTTCTGTATCATTTTAATTACTTCTCTCTCAGATTCTGATACTCTGAAAATTAAATATAAGTAAATAAACAGTCAGGTATTTTTAATTTTTGGAGTCATGTTTCAACTTTGAACTTACTTCAATTCCTCTGCCTCTCTTCGATGAGAAAGGATTAATGAGAAAAACCAAGAATTCGTCTGTATGATATTTTCAATGCTGTACGCGAGAGGCCAATAGATTTTTCTGATTGCCAGTTCATTGTTGATGGCGGCAATTTGATTCATCGAGTAGTATGGCCAAAGCAGGGTACCTCTGACGACGTTTATACAGCCTACGTTCGCTTTATTCGTAATCATTACGGCAAAAAAGTGACTGTAGTGTTTGACGGGTATGCTGACAATGTGTGCAGTATGAAAAGCATCGAAAAACAGATTTTTGAAACGCATTTCACCGGAAATTATTTTCAAAGAGAACACGCCACTGACGCCGAAACGCAAAATAAAATGATAAATCTCACAAATAAGGACCGGTTTATTTCACCATTGGTGGAGAGATTTAAAAATGAAGGAATCAAAACAATTACTGCTGTAGACGACGCTGACGAACTCATAGTTCAAACCGCCTTAAATGAATCTCATGAAAATGATACGGTGGTCATCGTCGGACAAGATATTGATCTTCTCGCATTGATTATCGCTCGCGCACCTGAAGATAAAGAGAGGCTCAGGGAAAAATAGAAAATAGAGCTTACAGTTCTCGTAATTTGCAGTCCTCGGAAGTTTTAAAAAGCTGTAAGGAGACAGTTTTGCTTGTCCATGCGTTCAGATGCGATACCACTTCAGCTTTTTTTGGTAAGGAAAAGTGCAAACGGTGGAATGCGTCAATAAAAGAAAATATCTCGAAGAGGTTGTCCGTATATTCAACAACCGTAACTCAACGAAAAAGGAATTACAAGTGCTGGAGGGCAATTCGCGCTTGCATTATACAAAGCCTCCCAAAAAAAGAGACATCTTTGATTCATCAAAGGTTCATTATTTTCAATAAGTTGGTCGGTCAATTTAGTCTGCCGGGGTTCTACCAAGACTGCCACCAACATATGATGCATTACGTCAACATTCTTACAGAGTATTTCTCCAAATTCAATCTTAGCGGGAAGAAAACTTGGAACCAACGGATTGGGGTTGGAAGAAAGTAGGCAACATCTTAGCACCCATCTATACCTCCGAGTTACCAGCACCAATTTCCACCCTACAGTTAATATCTTGCAGGTGCAAAAAGGATCGTGGAAAATGATGCAGCTGTGTTAAGGTTGGATTGCGCTGCTCAACATAATGTTAAGATAGAACCAGCAGGAAAGAAAATAGTCGAGAAGAACCTATTTTGACCTTGATTTTTCCAAAATGATGACTGTAGCGGCAACGATATTTTTGTGGAAAACATTAATTACACAGCCACTCAAAAAAAAAATTTTGTTCTGATCTGGGGATCAGACTTCCATATACTATAGTATTTTGACCCGCTGAATTCAAATCTGCCATCAGATTTGAGCCAGCTCGTCTCAGTTTTGGAGAAAATGTAAAAACCTTGGGCTTTTAGTGCGCTTATTTTCACGCTTTTTTGCATTTTCTGCAAAACTGAGATATGCTGGCTCAAATCTGATGGCAGATTTGGATTCAGCGGGTAAAAATACTATTGGATATGAAAATCTGCTCCCGAGATCAGAAAAAAAAATTGTGCACAGCCACGCAAGAAAAAAATTTGTTCTTATCTCTAGATCAGACTTTCATATCCTATAGTATTTTGACCCACTGAATCCAAATCTGTCATCATATTTGAGCCAGCACATCTCAGTTTTGTAGAAAATGCAAAAAACCTTGGCTTGTAACTCTTATTTTCACGGTTTTTGCATTTTATGTAAAACTGAGATGTGCTGGCTCAAATCTGATGGCAGATTTGGATTCAGCGGATCAAAACACTACAGGGTATAAAGGTGCGATCCCCAGATCAGAACAAAAAATTTTTTTTGTGTGGCTGTGTTATTGATTGTGGCAACCTCCCCTCCATTATAAAGCAAAATTCCTTGGAGGAATTGTTCGCGTGTCAAATGACAGATTGACTGGATTAGTTTAAAAACTTAAACAAGAAAATTGATAACACAGCCCCACAAAAAAAAAAGTTCAAAGCAGCGAACCAGACCCATGTATCCCTATGTATTTTCGGTCGCTGAATCCGAATCCGGGGTCAAAAAAAATCGTACACCCTCAAAATCATTAGCTAGAACCAAAAAACGCCCCTGAAATGGCATAAAAAGAAGATTAAGCTACGAGAATAGTTGTTACTTCTTAATCAATCGAATTATACAAATTAAGGTTAAACAGCAGCGTACATACAATAGATATGAAACACACCCCAAGGGAGGGGCGAAAACTAGCCCCCATATATAAAAAAATCGATCCAAAACTGCAATGACTATTGAAAAAGCTTGAAATGTCTAAGTTTTGTTAAAGTGCTAAGAAACTACATCAGATCCGACGTAATCTTCATAAACTGCTCCTATAGGGTTGAGAACAACCACATTTAAGTTCAAAAGACACGAGAAAAACAAGAAAAAACGTAATATCCAACAGGATTTCTATTTTCATGGATGCTATGATTGGCTGAAATTGCGTAGTACCCTAAAATAGAACCAGAAACTTACTTACCATCAACATCCTACACTGTCAACCCTCAGAGGGTGTGAAAACTACCTCCCATGTAAGATTTAACTATAAAAAGTTACAGTGACTTCTATAAACACCTGCGTTGTGTGGAAGAGAGAAGAAACTAGACTAGGTTCGACGATGTGCTTGAAAACCACCCTCACGGGGTTGCGAGATACTACCCCTCATCTGTAGGATGCTGGAAAAACAGAGAGAAACTAACCGGATTTACATTTTTATGGATGCTCTGATTGGCAAAAATCGTGTTGCACACTTAGAATTTGAAACTCACGTCCTATAAATGTTATTAAGTAACACCCCCAGAAAGGATATAAACTACCTTAATTCAAGATGTAACGAAAAGGCTGCTGCGGAAAATACTGTTGCTTATTCGTTTCATTTCGATAATGTTTTTTTATATAGAGGTGGAGTCTCTCAACCCCGTGGGGGTGGTTTTCAAGCACAGCGTCGAACATAGTCTAGTTTCTTCTCTCTTCCACACAACGCAGGTGTTTCGAATTTTTATAGAAGTCACTGTAACTTTTTATAGTAAAAACTTAAACAGTGGGTAGTTTTCACACCCTCTGAGGGTTGACACTGAAGAATGTTGATGGTACGTAAGTTTCTAGTTCTATTTTAGAGTACTACGCAATTTCAGCCAATCATAGCATCCATGAAAATAGAAATCCTGTTGCATTTTACGTTTTTTCTTGTTTTCCTAGTGTCCTTTAAACTTGGGGGTGTTTGTTCTCAACTCTATAGGGGCAGTTTATGAAGATTACGTCGGACCTGATGCAGTTTCTTATCACTTTAACGAAACTTAGACATTTTGAGCTTTTTCAGCAGTCATTGCTGTTTTGGATAGATTTTTTTATATATGGGGGCTAGTTTTCGCCCCTCCCCGGAGGTGTGTTTCATATCTATTGTATGTACGCTGCTGCTTAACCTTAATTTGTACAATTCGATTGAGTAAGATGTAACAACTATTCCCGTAGCTTAATATTCTTTTTACCTCATTTCAGGGATGTTTTTTGGCTCTAGCTAATGATTTTGGGGGTGTACGATTTCTTTTGACCCCGGATTCGGATTCAGCGACCGAAAATACATAGAGTCTGGTTCGCTGCTTTCAACTTTTTTTTTGTGGGGCTGTGTAATTAGATTTAATGACAATACATATTTACTATATATCAATGCATTAATTGTTTAGTACCCTAGAATTATTATCCTAAACGAAATTTGAGAAAATTAACACTAAATAGTACATTACAAATTACAAACTTCGTGATCCATGGATGTATCTTATTAAAAACAGTTTAAATGTCTTAACTTTTGAACATCAAGGAGAGCAGAGGCAAATAGCGAAATAATCAACCTGCCTTCTCCCGACATATTGCAGCTGTATAATTAAAATAGAGACATGTTCAGTAAGTACTAAGCTACAATCAAAATAAAATTATTCAATCCAACCAATTGCAATTTAGTTTAAACGGCTTAGAGAATTTTCATCCAATTAAAACCTCATTTCCCAAAAAAATATATAGACTGTCTTTATGAAAATTTCCGGGGCATTTTACTGGAAAACCGTAAGTGAGATTTGAACTCTGTAATTTCTGGCATGTACTAGAATGTATAAATGACCTAATTTTTGAGTAAAAATGGTATTCCGTCACATAGATGGCATTGCGAACCAAAGATCTTTAAAAATTTTAATTGAGAATAAATATTAAGAACACTTGGTATTGCTGTTTCACAATTTTTATTCAGATTTCGGTTTTGCGACCATTATATTTACTAACCTAATAAAGTGACCGTATACAAAATATACAGGGTGAGTCATGAGGAACTGTAGATACTTCTACCGTAAGTAGAGGCACCTAAGACAAATACCAAGTGACCATTAAAAAGTGTTTGTTCCCTTTCTTTACTATCATACAAAGTGATTTATGAATTTTGTCCAAAAATTGTTTTGGTCATATCATTTTAACGGTTAATCCGATTTGCCTCATTTTTTACAACAATGTACACTGTTGCCTAACAACCATCAGACATATCCAAAATTTAAAACATCCAGGAACGGTTTCAAAAAAATTTGTTGGATTGCTTCGTATACGATAGTTCACCCTGTATATGATTTATCTAAAACTTGATATGAAATTTGTATAGGACACAAATGGTAGTAAAACCTGAGTATTTGAAATGTTTGTCACACTCTCAACAAATTTTTTATTAACGATTCAAATCAAATGAAGTTTGGCAAAATGGAATATTTTAATGTATACTAATATTTATTAATACAAAAATTTAGCTAAAAAAAATAATATCTACATAAATCGTGCCTAGGTTTAACAAGTATCATCATTTTAATCAATTTCCAGGCCGGGTCTTAAAAATGTGGCTGATGCGGTTCATCTAAAAAGTTGCCTCTGTATGTGATTTCTCCAATTAGTCAAATTGCTTCCAAAAAGGACAGAAATAAGTATTCAAATTTGCGTTACGTAACTTTCCCTCATTTAAAGTGTCCAACCTAAATATTCAGTTTAAGATCAATTTTAACGAAAACTATAAATTTTTCGAAATATTTTTAAAAGCCATCATATTCAAATGCAAGCGTTTTGTTGAATTTCTTCTGGAATGTTTAAGATGTTTTGATATTTTCGTTATTCCCTTTTTTTCTTATAATTCTTAAATACATATGTATTGTAAATAAACATGTAAGACCTGGCCTGGAAATTCATTAAAATGATGGTACTTATTAAACCTAGGCGCGAGGTATGTAGATATTATTTTTTTTTTAGCTAAATTTTTGTATTAATAAATATTAGTATACATTAAAATATTCCATTTTGCCAAACTTTTCATTTGACTTGAAAATTGATCGTTAATAAAAAAATTGTTGAGAGTGTGACAAAAATTTCAAATACTCAGGTTTCACTACCTATTTGTGTCCTATACAAATTTCATATCAAGTTTTAGATAAATCATATACAGGGTGAACTATCGTATACGAAGCAATCCAACAAATTTTTTTGAAACCGTTCCTGGACTTTTTTAATTTTGGATATGTATGATGGTTGTTAGGCAACAGTGTATATTGTTGTAAAAAATGAGGCAAATCGGATTAACCATCAAAATGTTATGATCAAAACAATTTTTGAACAAAATTCATACACTCTGTATTATAGTAAAGAAAGGGAACAAACACTTTTTAATGGTCAATTGGTATTTGTCTTAGGTACCTCTACTTACGGTAGAAGTATTCAGTTCCTCATGACTCACCCTGTATATGTTACAACATTATAAGATTTGCAAATTTACATTTTATTGTTTGTTTCTAGTGTAATAACTACCTGTTACTAGGAACTTAATTTTAATTTCCAGGTATATTTAATTTTAATTTTAACACTGTGTCTATCATGGGGGTATTTTGTAATTCAGTTTGTGTGTTTGTAACATTTTTCTGTTTATTTAAGGTTTTCTTGATCTCTAAAATTTCAAGCATATCTGACATATTTCATTTATTGTGTAAAAGTCTAACACTACTACTGTTGAAAAAATGATTTTGGTCTATGCAGTACTCTGCGAAACTCGTTGATTTTATGTTCTCTGAAATAGACTTTTTATGCTCATTTGCCCTTACGTCTAAGCTTCGACCACTCTGACCTATATATGGAGTATCACAATCGTCACAATTTATTTCGTATATTCCCGCTTTTGCTGTATCTTCAGTTTTCTCTTTATTATTAACCAACAAACCACTTACGTCGTTTTTATTTGAATATATAGTATTAATGCCTAGTTTGTTTAACCTATTATATATTGAATTGCTAATATGTTTTACGTAATTAATACTATGCCACTTTTTATTTTTTTTTGGTGCGCTATAAACATGTTTTTTCAGTAATTTTCTTTGTTTATTCTTAATTAGCTTGTTTATCAGAGACGTGTGATATGCATTATTTTTTGCAATTATTTTAAGGGTTGTAACTTCCTTTTCAAAGTTCAAACTTAATGATAATAATCTGTGGACATAACTGTGAAAAGTTGACGTGTTTGCCACTCCTCCCCAACCTAAAAACGATTTTAAAAATTTAAGCTTGTATAGGATGTTTTGTAAGGTTCTGGCTACATTGAATGCATGCACAATATACGCATCTCGTCGTGAATGTTGGCTGATTGTCACACCAAGATATTTAATATGATTTACAGCTTCTATATTTACTGGGCTAGTGTTAATTGTTTGGGTGCTGCCGGAAACCAGCAGCCAGTTCACGAGCTCCACGAAAGCCTTAGAACCAAGATAGTGTTAATTGTTTTCTATTCAGGTAAGGTATTCTTATAAATAGAAAAGGTATTAAGTTTGTTTTTTTAAAATCAATTGTGATTTTGTTACAATTAATTATATCAATCTATAACTTAGCTATTTTTTACTTCACATATATCTTGTAACAATTCCACTATAGTTTTGAATTAGTACACTATTTAAATATGTAATAAAAAGAATAGGACCTAGTACGGTACCTTGGGGCACCCCGTACTCTACTATTCAAGTGATTTAATATCAGTTTTATTGTGCTCTTAAAAAAAATAGCATCTAGGTAAGTCTATATACAGGGTGAGCCAACAGTGTGGTTGGTCAATATCTCCTCAATAGTTTGAATTTAAACAAATGTCTTAATAACGTTGTGGGAGATCGAGACAGGCATGTTTTCAAATCTACAGGGTATTTTACACGGTGTAATACTGGGATTTTTTAAATGGATCGCCTAGCATATTTTTATATACTTGATATATTTAACTTCTTAATCCAGGCATACCTACATTATTTTTTAACTTAAACTGCAGCGTTGTCACGTTATTCCACTTAAAAATCTGCGATAACCGTACATAGTATATAATAAATAGTGTCTAATATTGATGTTACTAAATGAGGAAGAAAAAAGAAAAGCCATTCCGTTCAATCCATTTGTCTGAAAAATTTTCATTAAGGCACCTACGTACAGCAACCTAATAACTTAAAGAAGCACTATTTATTTAAAGAATAACTTTTCTTTTTTCTTCCTCATTTAGTATCTGATGATCCTTAAGTCGAATGATTACTTTACCTTTTTTAGTAAACCTAATCGACTTTTATACAGGCCCAGTCGAAAAGTGAGAAATATTAAATTTGGCTATTGAATAACAAACACCCTATATGAGGTATCGAGCTAAAATTTTGTATAGAGGTATTTGAGACAACAGCGAATCCAGTACGCTATCCAATTTACCGATAAAAAATTGCCTAATAGTCGATCTCGAAATTTCGACCCATATAGAAGAATTTAGTAGGTCTTGAAAATATCAAAATTAAAAATATTTCAAAACAGTCGAATAAGAGCTCATCGAGCAAAAATAGTTATTAAGGTATCAAGGGTGTTATAAGGATAATAACGCACCGAGGTCGGCAATGTACAATCCCGAGGGCCTCAGGCCCGAGGGACTGTACGTCGACCGAGGGCATCATTATCCTATAACACCCGTGGTGCCTTCAACGTTTAATGTCCTGCAAGTCTGTTATTTAATTCGAATTTTTTTTTGACATTTACGATTTATTAATTTGACATCTATTATGTTCAGAACGATTTGATTTAAAAGAGAGTAAAAATCAAAATTTTTTGTAAACGCCGCCGTTGCAGAGCAACGCATTTTGTTTGTCAATAACGCTATCATAATTTGTTTGTTTTGGGTTTTATTATAATTTTATTTATCTTCCACACAACCACGATCTA
Organism: Rutpela maculata; assembly: GCA_936432065.2. Taxonomy (NCBI): domain Eukaryota; kingdom Metazoa; phylum Arthropoda; class Insecta; order Coleoptera; family Cerambycidae; genus Rutpela; species Rutpela maculata. The sequence continues at coordinate 383,070,293 of OW386285.2, read as the reverse complement.
GTCTACTGCTACCATCTCCGCAACACGTGAAAAACGCCACTACACATCCATACCCTAACCAGGATACGAACCCAGGACCCCGGGGCGCAAGCCTAACACCATAAGCACTCAGTCGGCAATCCTTTCAATAATGTTCTTCCCCGAACAAATAATATGTGACTTTCCAAATTTCAATCCGATCGGACTCTTTTTTCTCACGTTTTGTGCTTATAAGAAACTTGACGGATGAACAGATTTACAAACATTTTCAGTGACTGACACAGTGATATGGAAATTTTATCTCTATAAGCGGTATTCACCGTTTATATAGTAACGTGGCTAACAAATACCATCTACTTTATCCTTCACGGTGGCCTACAACCAAATTTAAGTCAAATATTTAAAATCATTCATCGCATAAATTTTTTTGCAAGTATTTTACTTTTTTGTTTAGTGACACAGTACAGTAAGCGAAGCAGTAAACTTTCCTTAATTTTTTTTTGCAATATGCTTTATAAAATACGTACATCAAAATCTATATTGTCGCATTACCTGCTTTTCATTTTTAAGGGTGGAAACCCCCCTAAAAACTGAAAAATTAATAACTATTCTAATTTTACGAATAAATTAACGAAAATCCATATACTTATGTTTTTGAGGTCGCTGAATATGGCTGTGAGGTCAAAACTTATAAGACAAAAATATTACTCTTAAACACTGAAAAATTAATGTCTTCTAATTTTACGAATAAAATCACGAAAATCCATATACTTACATTTTTTATGTCGCTGAATATGATTATGAGGTCAGAACATGGGACAGACGAACATTTTAAGGGTTGAAACCACCCTTCAATACTGAATAAATAATAATTCTTCTAATGTTACAAATAAATTCACGAGAATCTTATATACTCATGTTTTTTAGGTTGGTGAATATGATTATAAGGTCTAAATTTATAAAAAAAAAATGATGGATTAAAAATGGTCACAAAAGAGTATAGTAATATATGTCTAATTTTATTAAAAATAGAGATTGTTATAAATGAATCAAATTAATAGAACACTTTTAATCTGCACTCTAAACATGCTAAAGTGCAATGCAACCCGCTTTTTCTGCTTATTCTTCGAAAAAATGGACAACTATTGCCCATTTCTCATTTATAGTCCATGCCAAAGTTGCAAAAACCCCAAAAGTGCAGGGGTAGCAAACATGACTTACTCCCCATTTCCGAGGACGGCCAACACGATGGTGATAGTCGCGCGGTGCCTACCCCCCTCGAACTACCCCCAAATGCAAAAAACCACCTCTTTTTTCGATTTTTCGTTGTCAGGCTTGCGAGGACTTGTTGGATCGGGTTCTTTTTGAGGAAACTTAATATATCCAGTAAAATTTCTCACAAACGATCCACGGAGGTTGAAACCACCCCCTCCCTCAATACCGAAACATGCAGAAAACATCCAAACTTGCTGAAAATTGTTTTCCACACGTTTTCAAGGGCGGGAAACACGATGCTGGTATTATTTAGCCTATCCCCTAACCAACTACCCCTGAATGCATAAAACCACCTGTTTTCCCCATTTTTCGTTATATTTCACAACCAGACATCCTAATGACCCACAGGGGTTGAAACCACCCCCTCCCTCAATACCGAAACATGCAAAAACATCCAAACATGCTGCAAATTGTTTTCCACACGTTTTCAAGGGCGGGGAATATGATGCTGATATTATTTAGCCTCCTACCCCTAACCAACTACCACTAAATGCATATAACCACCTCTTCTTCCCATTTTTCATTTTCAGGCATTCAAGGACTTGTTGGATCGGTTTTTTTTTTTAAAGAAACTCAATATCTCCTATAAAATTGTGCAATCAGACATTCTAACGACCCCAGGGGGTTGAAACCACCCCTTCCCTGAATCCTGAAGTGTCCCTCAAATGGAATAAGGTATCCCCCGTTTTGAAGGGTGGAGAACACGATAGTTGCGTCAGTTTATCTCTTAGTCCTCAAAAACTACCCTTGCATGCCCAAAACCATCGGTTTTTCTTATAGTGAGATCAAAAGCGCTCATTGGATCAGGTTTTCTAGATAGATAATTTTTTTTATTGCAGCTTAAAAGGAGTTTGATAGGACGGACTATGCGCATTTATATATTGTCGTGTATGTGCGTAGTCCACTTCTTTATTACATATTTATTTTCACATTATGTACATGATTTTTATTCTTATTGTCACGACTACGGGTTGGGGTTGGTTAATAATTATTTTCAACACATGTTATGCCCACCTCGTGTCACGGCCCTCGGGCCGCTGTGACGGGGTTCCTTTAAAATACTCGCTTGCTTGCAAGAGGATTTGAATTTAATGAATTAAATGAATACTTGTAAATAAAACATTGTGGTAGAAAACAAGTTACCGGTTTATTAACAAAGAAACAACACAACAAAACAGAATAATTAGTACTTACATTAAATACCCCCTGGGGCTCACCCCTAAGGGGGGAGTTGGGCCACGCACCAAGCCACCACCAGTTCGTACCAAAATCTAGAACCCAACTAAATTTTGAAACTAAAATATTTTCTAGCTATTCTTTTTGCAATTCAGCAGTTACCTAGATAACAAGTAACTCGGGTGAATGCACCAGCTTGCTGCTGTCTCAACAATTTCTGTTTGCAAATATTTTAATATTAATTTCTAGCTAACAATAACCTGATGTACTGGGTGTCTCAAATAACTTTTATATAAATTATAATTACTGCGTGACACATCTCCCCCACCTAGGAAAGCTGGCCTCCAGCTTTAAAACTAGTGTTTAATGAACAACAAAAAAAAATTCTAAAGTGAATGGCATTAACCTCATAAACATAACATACATTGGGGAAGTGTTAAATTCCAAAAAAATTGAAAATATATCACATGGAGCAAAGTAAAAAAATAAAATCCAGATAGATTATAATCTTATCACTTGCAAGTCGTTAAGTCTCTACTTGAAGTTGCATTGTATCTCAATTAAATTCATTATATGCAGTGACAAATTATAAACTAACGGACGCAATATTATTATCAAACAACAATTTCATTGTCAGTTTCAAAAAAAATATATCATTTTAAAATAAATAAGAAAAAACATTAACTCTCGTCTTTTACTTTAGTACTGCAAGCCCCTTTACCGCGTAACTATAATAAATCGCTCTTGATTTAACAAAAAAAAATACGGAAATATCTAAAAAGACAAAAAAATAAATCTTTGCAGTAATAAACTAAAGCAGGTCTTTAATAAAATGAACAAAAAAACATTAACTGAAAATCTAGGATGAACCAAAAATTTCTAACTAGGGCACGCGAAAATGTCTCGCACTGTATAACTTTAAGTCAGCACACGACTGTTATAGCACAAAATTTTGAGTCCGGCTCTGTTCGATAAATTCAATTCTTAGATCACACTTACACTATTGTCCTCCCACGGTTCCAATGTGTTCCAAATGTCTATTATTCCCCCGGGGCTAGTTTGAGGAATTATCATTTTCACATCTAGACTCGTGATGTGTAACCTGTGGCTTCTCAGAATTGAGGGAAGAACATCCACACCCGCATACTATGACCGCTGGCTCTCATCCTGACCATCCTTCCTTTACGTAGGGTTGCTGGGGCTCCCTTTTCCCTTCTTCCATGGCTGCCACCATTTTTCAGGAATGTGCTGTCTGCTTGTCATCCCGCCATTATTTGATCCTTACATCTGGATTTGACTATCAGTCAGGTTAAGGCTAGGAAAAATTTAGGCGAAGAGGAACCACTCGCAATGTGGCTGCGAAAAAAATTGCCTTTTTGACATGTGCCTTTTTATTGCCTGACTGATAAGGGTACTCGTTCAAGAAACAGTTACCATTTTCATTATGATTGGTTTCGGGAAAATTGGGAAAGAAATTATAGAAAATTTAACAATGGATGGGCCTCAGTCGCTACGTCTAACAGGTGGAGTTCCAAATCCAGTTCTATTCTAATCCTGGGGCCTTCGAATAGGGTTGTCTGCCTGTGCTATGTGTGCCTCGTTGCCATGGTGCGATTACATAAAACAAATACATCCGAGTAAATTCTTATATAGTGAAAAAAATAAATAAATAAACAGAACATTCGTAAAATTGTGAAAAAATAATCCTTACAAGTGGTTCACCTAGTCAAGTTATTATTATTATCATTTGATAAAAGAACATCATCTACCGGGTAGCACAAAAAAAATTAAAAATTAACTAAAACTAATTACCAAAAAAAAAATTATTTTTTTTTCCTGCTCATTTAAACGTAATATGCGGTTCATACGTTATGCTAACATACAATGTTACTATTAAAATTTTTAGAAAAATTTTTTACCCATGTAATTCAACAAAACACTTTAATTTGTTTCCCATCTTTTAAAACATTTTAGTTAGAGTTATTTAGGGCTTGCGAAACAAAATCACCAACGTATGCCTTGACAATTATGTCCAAAAGAAAAAATATATCTGTTATTTTTTACTCCATAGACTCCATATCATTAAAAAAAATTCAAAAAAAGTCATGATGCTATAAGCAATTATTCCTTGTTTTATCTCTCTCTTTTAAAAAAAAATTGAACAGAAAACAGAAAACAACTCATAAATAATTCATTAGTTCTTTGATAACTTTTCTCACTTCCACTATTTAATAAAACTCATCAGCGTGAAAAATTTACTAAAAAAAATATTACTTTGCTTTTAAAACAGGGCATTTTTTTCGGAGGACCTCTTCACTAATCATAAATCACATAACTAATTATTACTCTGATTTCTGCCCTTTGGGGGAACAGGGTAAAGAAAATACTTTATATAATAGAAAATATTACTCTCGCGCGCTTTTCCCAAAAATTTTGCCATTTTTTCTAACGAGTATTCAGGGTTTTAATATACCGTGGGTTGCAAATACTATGGTCATTTATTTATATAAATGATTATCTATCACAGGCTCCAAGCAAAAAAATAAAATTTTTTATACTCTCAGTTTTCCGTGGGTGGTTAAACTTCATGGTTATTTATTGTATCATCACTGTTAATTTTGCTTGAACAGGACAGTGTTGAGTCGTCAGCTATTTACTCTGCCATTTATCTAGTCACCTCGACGTAGCAACTAGCTTAAATCGCCTAGCAACATCGCATCGTAGCTCAACCGTCTGCTCTGGTTCAATTGAAATTGTCCGAGAAAAAATAAATTTTACACACCCGATTCGGCACTGTGGCCTTCATCTGAGGACCCCTCAATTCCTTACAGGACACACTCTAGACTGTGTCCTGGTTCAAATTTATTAAGGTCCAACAACCGATCTTACTACTTAGAATTCGCAAAAGAAAAATTTCTTTTGCACACCCCACACGGTATTATACCTCTCGATTCCTCGGTTTGTTGGCCACCTAGGCTTTAACTACATATCAAAACAACTCTTTCCTCTATCTACGTTCCAAGAATGGTTTACTCCTCCAGGAATATCGACCGTACACACATTTCTTACTTATGTTCTAGTGCGAATTATAAATTAGAGTTAACTTTCATGTACCATTATTAGTTGAACCTTATTTGTCTCAACTCACGTACAGATTATTTCTATTTCTCGCGTCTTTCACTCCTGACGCTTCATCCAACCTCATTCACTAAACTGAGGAACTTTGGTACCAACACTCATAATGAATCATCACCCATTCATTATCAACTTTCTTTGTACTCCTTGTCACATCGCTCCCTTCTCAAAACAACTACTCTCCTGGCTACATGCCTCGACGAACATTGAATTACAAAAGAAGGGATATACTGCTCTACCATGAACAGCCGCGTAACGGTACTTATGCTTTTTCATTTCAAGCATTTGTGCCTATTCAAAGGCTGCGGTACCAATAAATAATCAAAATATCACTCTCAATATTTCAAAAAATATCTCTCGAAACTCAAATCAACTCTTTACTCAATGTAGGCCTCAAAAAATATATATATCTCTCACTAACTTCTCATAAAACTCATAAACTCGTAAAAACTCCTTTGGACCCTCCAATGACACATTATTCAAAAAAAAATAAAGTCCCACCGTCGGCGTACTCTATGTCACATCGCTCCCTTCTCTCAACAACTACTTCCCCGGCTATATGCCTCGATGAACATTGAATTACGAAAGAAGAGGTTAACTGTTCTACTGTGAACAGTCGCGTGACGGTACTTATGCTACTTTTGACCGGGCTAACTTTCATCTCATTCTCGTTCCCGTCGTCTCAAGCATTTGTCCACCCTACAAGGCTTTTGAAAGCTATGGATATCCGTATCAACTCCTGATAACGCGATATAAGCCTCGTTACAAAAAAAACATACTTCAGTAACTCATCATAAATCTCACAACTCAAAAGAAAAAACTCATTGTACGTCTCATTGTCCACAACACAACTTTTGTGCTAAAATAACACATCACAAAGTAACTCTAATTCTCGATATTCCTTATTGCTCATTATTTCATATTCACCAATTAAAAGAAAGAATCTCAATTAAATCTCTGTCACCCATTCTTCATTATACATAAAAATATTTCAATGTCCCCACCATAGCCTAGGTATTTCTTTCATTCTAATAAAAAACATTACCTTTGTAGCCCTTCACTGATTCTAATTATATTCTATCATTCACGCGATGTGGCTTGCACTCAACCAATGACCACAATCACCCTGTATAATCCAGTTATATTTTATAAGTTTTCTCCCCCCATCTTACTTTAAACTCAATTAAAAAAAATACAATCATTCAAGCTAAATTTAATATTAACTTAAAAAATTTACTAATAGTCTGGTCCCTCCTTTATGTAAATTTAAATAAAAATTTTCACCCCGACGTAAAATTTCCTGTGGTAGGCCTTACTGGTGCGTGGTTTTTCTGAGATGTACTTTTTTAGGGGCATTTGAATTTACGCGGTAAAAAAATAATTAACTTAAAAAACAAGAGATTTACACAAACGAAGAATTTCTCAAAGAATGTAGGTTTAATATTAATTTCTAGAGATAAGAGATGACTTCAAACAGTCGAGTTCCAATCGACTTTTCACCGCAAATTCACAAAGGCTTGCAAAATAAAGCCTATCCTTGGATTTGTCATTATATTCACCCTCAAATCAATTTTTGCAAATAAAACTAACTGCAACAAAAATAACTGTTTTCTCACAACATAAAATATGGTGGTACATACTAAAAAAATAAAAATTCACATGTGGCATATTTGATCGACGCGACGGCGACAAGTTATTTAACTTTCTATATTAAAAAAATAATTACACACTTCCCTAAGATGGGAGAAAAAGCAAAAAAAAATCGCGAATTCACTTCTCAGCAGGTAAATTTATTTATAACCCCACCATTGCAAATAGCCCTTGTAAAAATTAAGTATAAAAACCACATTTATTATTCAAAATTGCAATCACCGTCCAGCTATAAATTTTTCAAAGATTAAAACCATTGTTGTTTTCATCGCTACCACCAAAAAAAATTAGTACGTCACCCCTTATCTACGTGATGCCCCTAAATCAGTTTATGCGACCTAATTTCAATAATTCACCCTCTAATTTTTCCAAGTCATGACGTAAAACCGCTGGGTCTAAAATCGAAATGGGGATTTGGTGTTGCCTGCATGAATTTATGACTCCTTGACGTTTGATTGCCCGGGTAATTTCAATGATATGACGTAAATTTTCAAATTGATTGTTGAGTACCGACAACAGGAAAAAGCTCTCCTCTTTTTCAAATTCTTTGACGTTATTAGTTACTTGTTCGGTATATGATTCTAATTTGTGAATTCTGTCCTCCGTGGTTTTAAATGTATCTGAAATTGAATTTTGAAATTCTACAAATTTTCTCGAATTTTGGGAAATTGTCGAAAAAGTCTCTGAAATTCCATTTGTTAATTTGGCTAATTGTGATTTTAAATTTTGCTCGCTCATCGTCAAAGAGTCTAGTTTATGCTGAGTAGCCACCCCACAACACCAGGATAAGCCTTCCCCCAGAAAATCTAATGCTCTAACCTCCCTACTACGTTTAGTTGGTTCAGAGCAGTTTTTCAAATATGCTGGGCTCCAGCTACGAGTAAGAGAATTAAATTCACTTTTAAAATTTTCTTTCAGTTGGTTGAGGCCATTTAGAATAATACACTGTGGGCTTTTACTCTTCAAGTGCTCGCAAGCCCCCTTGAACGGTGAACCACCTCTTACCTCCTTCTCTCTCCATGTGGTTTCATAGACCATTGGGATAGTGGCTTCGTAGGTCACCGTAGAGGGCAGTGTCCTCCAAAACCCTCCAGCCGTAACCTCCATGTGGTGTGGGCTTCCCTCATGGAAATTGAACATTACTAGCACGATCAACCTGTTTTTACAAAAAAAACTATTAGTACCTAGTTCATCCATATATCTAACTTAAATTAAATTAGGGTTAATCATGATTACAGAGCAAAAAAAAACTTTTTACTTCAGCTTAGCACCCTTCGGTGCTGGAATGTTGCAGGAGCATTACATAGACCGAAACTCAAGACATTGAATTCATAGAGGCCATGTCCCTGTGCGACGAACGCTGTATACTCCTTGGATTCCTCCTCGAGTTCAACCTGCCAGTAGCCACTGAACATATCTAATGTTGTGAAGTATCTTGAGTCACCTAAGTATGTAAGAATGTCTTCGATGTTCGGGATTGGATAGGTAGACTTTTTTGTAACGTTATTTAGTTTTCTATAATCTACGCAGAACCTTGTAGAACCATCTTTCTTTTTAACAAGCACTACAGGGCTTGCCCATGGTGAATGACAGGGCCTTATTATATTGCTTTCAAGCATTTCCTTGATCTGCTCGTCTATAATTTGTCTCTCCTTTTGGGAGACTCTATAGGGTCGGCACCTTATCGGAGCAGCATCGCCAACATCTATTTTGTGCTTTGTTAATGTTGTTAAGCCCATCTGTCGCGTAGATTTCGAGAAAACATCTTGATAGTCTTGTAGTAGGTCTGCAAGTTCCTCTTTTTGTGAGGTGTCCGTGACGTGATCTAACTGGTGATCTTTCAGCGTCACTATGTCGTTTGTTTCTTCTTCTAGAAACAAGACAATCCCTTGCGTTGGCAGGTCGATTTCTGGGTGGGCGAAATATCCTATGGTGGAACCTTTTAGAACTTTGATCTTCCTCCAACATTTATTCTCCACTTTTATACACAACTTTTTGTCTAGAGGTGCTGGAGAATTTAATAAAATTAGCCCTCTAGAGGAATAAAAGTCTTCATTGGCTTGGAATTCCCATTGATGTAAGTCCACGGTTTCTTGTTTTTCCGAAATTCCTACTTTAAGGTCATACGTTTTTCCTGCATCTAGGATATAGTCTTCCTGCAGTATGACCTTAACTAAAATTTTTTGCTCAGGCTCCGTCTCATTTGCTTGTAGCATGTCTTTGTTTTCTACATGGACTATTGGCAAATCGGACACCTGGCACAACACCTCCTTAGGTGTGCTCCAGTTACAAATCAGAATGTCGACTTCCACATCTTTAAACAGACAACAAATCATGTTTTTCACCAAATTCCAGTCAAGTTTGTCAAGCCCACAGCCCAATCTTGGCATCGCTAGTCTACATATTTGATTGGCAACAATGTAATTTCTCATTTTGTATAGACACTTCCACATTGTTTTCAGCGATGGCTTCTCCCAGAAGTGTCGTTTTGTTACCAAGTACAGTAATGATCGACCACTTTCATTTAACACTGCTAGCCCTCCTGGTTTCTGTTTTTGCCGAACTAAAATCTCCCTGCACCCAAATTTTTTCTTGAATTCTTTTGCGATGCCCTTACTCATCTTCATGTCAGCCGACACACAGTGAGCTAAGGCGTAAGAATTGTCAGTGACAAACAAATCTTGCGTCTTTTCCTCTATCTTCGCTTTCGAAATATCATTTTCGTGGTCTTTTTTCGACCTCAAGAACTTATTGAATTCTATCATTATTCTCTGTTCCTCATTGCTTCTGTGTCTGGCTCTTTTGCCCTTTTTTCTGAAAATTTTCTGTTTTCTTGTTTCCCCTGTCACACTCTGAGGAGATATGGGCCTATAATTTTTTATTTTTCCTCTATTCTGCTTCGATCCTGAGCTGGACTGCTTGGTATCTCTTAACTTTTGACTTGATTTCTCTTTTAAACTTTTAGTTAAGGGCTCTTCGCTTGTACTCTTTTCCTTCGTTAGGATGTTATTCGAGTGTTGTTTAGGTAAACTATGGTGGACTTGTTACCTACAGATAATGTCACCATTTCTTCCCTAAGATCTATCACTGCTCTGCAGCTTTTGAGAAATTCACGTATCACGACTACGGGTTGGGGTTGGTTAATAATTATTTTCAACACATGTTATGCCCACCTCGTGTCACGGCCCTCGGGCCGCTGTGACGGGGTTCCTTTAAAATACTCGCTTGCTTGCAAGAGGATTTGAATTTAATGAATTAAATGAATACTTGTAAATAAAACATTGTGGTAGAAAACAAGTTACCGGTTTATTAACAAAGAAACAACACAACAAAACAGAATAATTAGTACTTACATTAAATACCCCCTGGGGCTCACCCCTAAGGGGGGAGTTGGGCCACGCACCAAGCCACCACCAGTTCGTACCAAAATCTAGAACCCAACTAAATTTTGAAACTAAAATATTTTCTAGCTATTCTTTTTGCAATTCAGCAGTTACCTAGATAACAAGTAACTCGGGTGAATGCACCAGCTTGCTGCTGTCTCAACAATTTCTGTTTGCAAATATTTTAATATTAATTTCTAGCTAACAATAACCTGATGTACTGGGTGTCTCAAATAACTTTTATATAAATTATAATTACTGCGTGACATTATTCTAGACATGCGTCATACCTTAATATTATTATATTTTAATTTTTTCTTCGTCGTTCACAGATTAAATCATATTGTTCTGGCCAATCTCCAATGAGACTTGCTTCCATCTGTGTACATTCATCAGCACGTTTAGATGTTTTTTTGCAGGTTTCGGTTTTGAGGGAGGGGGCGGTTTCAATCCCCGTGGGTCGTTAGGATGTCTGGTTGCGAAATGTTACAGGACATATTGCGTTTCCTCAAAAAAAAAAACCGATCCGCTGAAAATGAAAAATGGGAAGAAGAGGTGGTTATATGCATTTAGTGGTAGTTGGTTAGGGGTAGGAGGCTAAATAATATCAGCATCATATTCCCCGCCCTTGAAAACGTGTGGAAAACAATTTTCAGCACGTTTCGACGTTTTTGCATGTTTCGGTATTGAGGGAGGGGGTGGTTTCAACCCCTCTGTGTCATTAGGATGTCTGGTTGTGAAATTTTGCAGGACATATTGAGCTTCCTCAAAAAAAACCCGGTCCAACAAGTCCTCGTATGCCTGACAACGAAAAATCGAAAAAAGGAGTGGTTTTTTGAATTTTGGGGCAGTTCGAGGGGGGGGGGGACCGCGCGACTATCACCATCGTGTTGGCCGCCCTCGAACACGGAGGGGTAGTCATGTCACATTTTTTTTTGCAAGTTTCGTATGGATTATTACTATAGACATTTAAAATGCGCGTACAAACTGAAAAGTTTCAACATTATTTCAAACTGTTATATCTCTGGAACAGTTTGTCGTAGGAAAAAAAATAAAAACCCAAACTTCGTTTTTTTAATAGGCATCATTTCATTCTTATGCATATCTTGTTTTTATCAATCTTATAGTTTTTGAGATATTCCAATTTTAAATACATAATTTTCTTGCGTATGCGCTCAAGCGCCATTTTTAAACTTTTATATCTCTGGAACAGTTTGTCGTAGGAAAATTTAAAGAAAACCAAATTATTCGTTTTTTTATAGCTTAATTTTTGTAGTCTTACCATTTTTTATAAAAAAATGTTTTATGAGCAATTTCCAAAAACCCGATTTTTTCCAAAAAATTATGAAAATTTTCATTATTGAAAATGGGTACCGAATGAAAAATAATTATTTTAAAATTCTACAAAATTTTAGCATGTTAGTAATAATATGCATTAACAATATCTAGAAGGATTTTTACAAAAATTGAGTTAATAAGAAATTTGAGCAATAAGACTAAAAAAAAATGGCGTCCAAATTTTTAAATGCGCTGCTTTTTTGTTTGTAACTGTTTTAGTTTTCATTATAAAAGGTCGTAATACGTATCAATCGAAAGAAAATTTTAATACCTTTAATTTTTACAAGAATAAAAATTTTTCTCATAGTTGTAGACTGAGTAATTTTAGATTTTAACGTCGTATATTTGATCTGAACATTTCGGCGCCATTTTGAAAATGCCATATTTCCAAAACTAAACATCGCAGGGAAAAAAAAGAAAAAACCATTCGATTTGTTTTGGTAAAAGCTTTAATTTTGTACCCAAAAGCGTCTAGGAATACTGATTTTAGGGGGTGAAAATTGCAATTTTCAGTTCGCAATATCTCGAAAAATATGCGTTTTAGCAAAAAAGTGTATAAGACCTTTCTTTCTTATAATTTGATTCTCTACCAAATTTTGTTTTTTTTTGCGACAACCCTTAAGAGGGGGTGAGAACCCCCCTAACCAAAAAGCAGATTAAATGACAATATATATTCTTATTTACATACTTTATGAAGCATTTTGAAGAAAAAAAATTGGAAATTCGTTACATCGTTTTCGGGCTGGGATTTAAAAGCTTCACTTACTATACTAACAGCCACACCATAAAAAAGTGGTCTAGCCTGCGGACCAGGCTAGTGTGTCCTTATGTATTTGGATCCGCTGAAACCGAATCCGAAGTCAGAATTGTCAGAATGGCTCGTTTTTCACCTCTAGCCCCAAAGAAAAAAAAACCTACAAAACCTACAAAAATGGTCTGTCCGGCAGACCATACTAGTATATCCTTATTTATTTGGACCCTTTGAAACAGGATCCGAAGCTCGTTTTTCACCCCCAACCTTAAAAAAGACTCCCAAACCAAAAAAAAAAAGTGGTCTGGACTTCAGACCAGACCAGTGTATCCTTATGTATTTGGACTCGCTGAAACCGAATCCTAAGTCAGAATTGTCATATTGGCCCGTTTTTAGGTTTTTCAGACCAATGTGTCCTTACCAAACACATAAAGGATACACTGGTATGGTCCGCTGGACAGGCCATTTTTTGGGGGAGTTTTTTTTTTGGGGGTTGAGGGTGAAAAATGAGCCAATCTGACAGTTATGACCTCGGATTCGGTTTTAGAGGGTCCAAATACATAAGGATGCACTGGTGTGGTCCGCAGGCCGGATCACTTTTTTTTGTTTTTGTTCTTTGGGGTTAGTTGTGAAAGACGAGCGAATCTGACAATTCTGACTTCGGATCAGCGTTACCACATTTGGTAGATTTTTATTTCTTTTTAGTAGAATTTTAAGGATTTTTTTAAAGTTTGGTAGGTAAAATTTGCTGGTAGATTTCTGATAATAATTATCAGCTGTGTGAATTTCGGTATACCTCCCCGGGTCTTGGCTTGTTGGACCTTGCTGGCTAAGGTCTTTATCTTCTGACTTGATGATCTTTCTTCGCCAGCTTGTCACCCCTGGGGGTAGTCATCTGTATGTTCGGAAACTTTATGGTATTTTTGGCTGGGATTGACTACCGGTACGCAAAATATCCTGCCATTCGGATCATCGGTTAGGAAGGGATGAGCTATGTAGCTCGAGGTAGTGCAGACCTAAGTGCTTTGGTAGCACTTTTGGTCTGCACAGACCTAGGTGACTACGAGTACTGAAGGGTGTTTGTCAGGTACCTGCAGGGTGGTGGGTAGGTGGTTCGGTAATCGTCATGTCTCTTCTGTGGGGTGTCTTCATCGGCCCATCGCCAGTGGGATGGTTCTCATTATCACCTATTATCTGACTGAACGAAATGATCGTCGCGAACTATATACGTGAACAACACGTGCTTACGTCCACTACGTAATCCTTCGAGAATGGAAAGTCTACTTCCCTAGCAAATCCAATTACACAAATAGTACTGTTATTCATTGGTTACGGATGTATTGGTAGACCAAAATTGCTGTCATTCAAAATAACATAGGAATAGATCTAATGATTTTGTCTAAATTGACTACCCACTTGGAAAGTTTATATAACCCGATTATTATCAAAACGTCTGGGGCTGTCGAGCATGAAGGTTTATTGTATGTTATTTCTCCAAACTTGCTTTAAGTTTAAATTTGAATAGGAATGTTTAATTTTACTTTTTACCAATGCAAAAAATTAGTTTTCAAAAAAAATTATTAAAAATGAATTTTCTAGAAAACGGCCAAGGGAATGATTTCAGAGTTTACGGGAATTGTTTCAGGACATATAAAGCTACCATTTCCCTTAGGAATTGAGAGAGTGTATGCATATTTCATTTAAAGGTGGTTCTAGCCTACTGTGTAAGGATACACTGGTCTGGTCCGCAGGCTAGACCACTTTTTTTGTGTGGCTGTGTCATTAAACAAAAAAAGTAAAATACTTGTAAAAAAATGTCTGCGATGAATGATTTTAAATATCGTGGAAATTGATTCTATATACATCCAAAAATGTGTAAAAAAAAATCCGAGTGGCAGCAACTTTGATTTAAATTTGGTTGTAGGCCACCGTGGCCTTTTTACGAAGAGAAATTGAACTACTCTTAACTTTATGTTTTCATTTTTATAATAATTCAATTTATTTTCATAAATTTTGTCTTTGAAGTTTTAGGGTGGTTTCAAATTCTCATATGGTGTAGATGCAATTGTCTATTAGCAAACTTCTTATTTTGCTCTTAAAGTCATGTATCGATTCTATATCCTTATATTCAAAGGGTAGTAAGTTGTACAAAGTCAATCCGGCATGATGGGGGGATTTTTTATAGAACCTATGAGCGAAGTCATTTTTATACATGTTATGTAGGATAATTGTGAATACTGTTGTGTATTGTGTATTAAACATTAATACATTTTTTGTTCAATCTCAGAAAGATTCCATCTATGCTGGCGCATTAAGTATATTGAATCAACCTAATACTGTGCCAACATATATTTCGAATTCTTGCTCGATTCCGGTCTCCATAACTTAATAAAGTATTTTACGCAAGGTCCGTTCGCCGCCACCTTATCACCTCTGCAAATATATGTAGATTCGGGCGAGGCGGTCGTGGAATTGTGAATAACAGAAATTCGATTTGAGTTCTTCATTCGCCACCGCCAGCTTGTTATCTTCACAAAGGATAGTTTGGTCTGCCGGCAGCGGACTTTTGCATGTGAACCTAATATTTGCCGGCGAGGCGCTCAAGACTAGACCTAGGCCATAATAAGGCACGTACTCCGGTTCCGCCATCCCTCTTCCGGATTTATCTGCACTCTATGATGCCTCTACGTGCTAAAGTCCTCGATGAAATGCTCTTTCTGTTGGTTATTTAAATGTGCATGGGAACCGAAAGTGATGAAAAAAGATACTACCGATAATATACTTTTTTGTGTTTATTATTAATCCATCCAAACCAATTAGCTAATTAAATTATTAATACAGTACTAGCGATTTTAATTTAGAAAGATTGTCACATAAATTAAAATTTGTTTTTTCCTGATATTCTAATAGTAAAGTCATCAAAGGAATGTTTCTGAAAGATGCGAGGGCTTGCCATTTTCAGGAGGTGGCATTAAAAAAATTATCATTGAATCTGAAAGCGAATTAAATTTCGAAAAAAAGTTCTATATAATTTCTCTTATTTTACTTCCACATCCAGTGGAAGTATAATAACGACAAAAGAATTTTAAAAAATTTTTATTGTTCAAATAGGCTTAGAATGTCATGAAACGTCGAGATTTTAAGTTTGAGCGAAAAAATTTTCTGTCTGTCTGTCGGTCTGTAACTTTTTTTTTGTGCGCACGTTTACTCTGGAACCGTTTGAGATATTGACTTGAAATTTGGTACACGTTTGTACTTTAACGAGATCTAGAACTAGATTATATTTTCATCTTGTTCCGTCGAAGGGTTGGGGGGTAAATTTGGGGTAAATAGGTAAATCAAGCAGGTAAGAGTCCATAAAATTGGTATTTAGTATATACAAGAGAAGCTAAGGTCTCAAAAAAAATTTTGGCATTAGCCACCCCCATTACCACCCCCACCCCATTATTAAAGGGGATGAAAAAAATGTGATTTAGTGTGTGCACAAGAACCAGAAACCTCAAAAAAAAATTTTTTTCATCCACCCTCACTGCCACTCCCTATCACCATCCCCACCCCACTACCGATGTGGGGTGTCGTTTTATGGGTTTTTGTGGTAGATAATTTCAAATATTATATTATTAGTTCTAAGTTCCATAAACAATTATTTCCACATACAAATTTTTTTCGTTACGAGTGACTTGGATAGAAAATCTGGATGTGGAAGTAGTGATTCCTTGGGCAGCGGTTTTTCTGATTGGTACACGAGGGGGTATAATGACCAGAATGCCCTCATCATATTGCTTGTGGAATGAATTGATGGCATTATATGCCAAAAATCACCCATTTAGTGTTCATATTATTTGTTAGTCGTATATAAAGTTATCTTAAAACGAATGTTTAACAATGATTTAAAAATTTCAATAAATCGGCGAAGAGGACAGTGTTTACGAGTTTATTCTTAGAATAATTGAACCTCAAATGACTTACCGGCTTACTGTTACTATTTACTTCAGAGGGTTAGAGTGGATTAAAGTTCTCTTAGAAGTACTTTCTGCAAAATTACCGGCACCGATTGTCGCTGGGTAAAAGTTTTCATTCAAGATAAGTGACATATGCTTATGTTACCCTCACTCATATTTGATAACCTGGTACGTACGATGCACGTGTCTCTTATATAAAAAGACAAACTTACGGAAAAGATTAAGGCGTATATCAGGGACTTCGGCGTCGAGCGATTCAAGGGCAATTCTGGATGATAATTCAATGTGGCATATCCGAACGATGTTAAAACAACACCTTAATTTTCGCACAAGGCCCATAAAATTTTCATACAAATGCCATTACTGCCCCATTTTTGTATGTATGAGGTTATTATTATGATAAGAAATTTACAATATTTAGTAGATTATACAAGATTATTTTAACGACGCATAAACAGGCGAGGAGAGCGGGCCCAGGCAGGCAATTTCAAAGTCAAATCAAACCACTAAAGAGGGCTAAATATTCCAGCCCGAAGCTAAACCGTACCAACAACAATAAACCCCGTGTGATAATTGCGCGCGGTACGCTGGGGAGGTTAAGACGGCCAGTAAGCCGCTGAGGGTGGTTTTCGACCCCCAGCGTCCATCCCTAGTCATTAGGGTGCAGCACATTATCTCAAGGCGTGCGTAGGTCGGATCAAGTCCGCCGGTGCTGATCCTCAGACTAAGACATACACTCTATTACATACTAATGTTCTACAAACGCAATTATTGTCGTCTGCTTCGCAGGCCGAACTCGATGCATGCAAAAACTGATGGGATCTTAGGTAGGTATATTGTAATGAGTTGTTCAGAATCATATATTTGTAACCCTGTAATTGTTGAATATCTGTAGAATCCTGCCTATCCCGGAGAAAATCTAATGGTGTGGAAGTTTTATTTGATGAAAAATTAAAAATAAGTTACAATATTAATAGTCTAGGAATTTTAGTTTTTGGCCCAGAATTAATTATTGTAAAGCTGAAAATTTGCAGGATTGTAGTTTTAGTCCAGGACAACACGTGCCAAAGAGTCCCCTACGCTCCCCCGTCGACTTTCCTGTTTTTGAGGAGCAACAAGAAATTGCAGAGCTGGCTATAAAGTGCAAAACTTCGGAGAAGCATATCCGTTCTTATTTCAGATGTTCCATGCATATTTTGTTCATAATTTTCCGTTACGGTGCTGTCAAAATTTCAAAAATTGAAAAACTTAGCGCCATTGCGAATAAATGAAGGGGAAAATGTACCCGAATAACCATTTCTCTTCGTACTTTGTCTTCGGTCTTTCAGGCTTTCTCTTAGCACTATCCTCTCCGGAAACTCCTAAAAAATTGTTAAATTATGACTTTCTTTGGCCAATATCTCCAAACCCTGTCATTAAAATTTGTTTTGGGAAGTTGAAAATCTTCACGTAACGCGAGAGCGATATTTCCAACATGAGTTCAAAATCAGTGCTTGGTGTGGGAACCATTTCCTAGGACCACACGAGCTGTCAGGAGATTTAAATGGTAACAGTTATTTACATTGTTTAAAAACACGATTTTATTGATATTCTGGATGCACTACCACTGAATTTGAGGCCCAGTATATTGTTCATATAGGATGATGCCCCGCCACATTTTAACAATCAAACACACATTTTCATGAACACTGGATTAGTCGTGGTAACCTGTTTTTTGGCCGCGTAGCCCAGATTTTAACCCTTTGGATTTCAGTATACCGGGTGTAACAGAATCATGGAACACCCTCATTTTCTTCTTTAGTTTTGAAGATAATTGATTGAAATTTAGGATATCCTTATGTACATAATAAGCGGCACTTTTTGACATAAAAGTGATTTTGTTTCACTTCCGGTTTCGCCGGAAATGACACTAACTTTCGTTCTCGTCCCACCTTCTAGAGGCTTGTATATCAGTGTATACTCGGAAGTTACGTAATTTCAGACGAGGATTACGTAGTGGATATACCATCCTTCGGAGGGGATGTAAAGCAGGCGGTCCCTTGTCTATTAAATGTTAGGCAAGTAAAAGATCCCTACTCTTCTTAAGGGAAGAGGTTCGGCAAAATTTCCAGGTTGGGGGTAGCTCGTCTCCTGGCGTCGGTGATAGGCCCTGGTAGCGGAAATAGGCCGACGTTAAATAGTTGAAAAAAAAAACACTAACTTTCGATTTTTAAATGGAACACCCTATATATTATTGCATTTTTAAATCCTGCATAATTTTCTGAATCCAACGATACCAAATAAGTGACATTTCAAACGCCAAAAATTTTTTAATATAATTTTTAGTTTTCCATTTAAGTGTGCCATGACCACAATTTATTCTAAATGACCGTGTAATGCTAGAAAAATCGAAATCCCGTCAAAAATACTAAATTACGTGATTTATGAGCAAATAAAATTCATCAAAATGGTTTTTGGAGCAAAACTCATTTTTTTCAAAGGGAACCATATTGGTACCGTGGTACCATTTATTGGTACTATTGATAAGGCATTTGCTCATATGTCGTATTAAAATGTGCGATAAATACAAACAAAATGACAGCTAAAAGAAAATAAGAAAATACAATTTTGTTCTAATTATTTTGTTAAATATAAGGTGGCTTTGGAATATAAAAAATGAACACAAAACATTACAATGTTCAAAATGCTCATTAACGTCAATGCGCACTTCTGAACTCGCATAGTTGTTTCACGAAGAACGTTCGTCAATTGCTGAGCCGTTATGCTATTAATTGCGCGTCTTACTCGTAGGTCCAGGTCTTCACGGGTTGTAACGGCGGTTGCGTAGACAATATTTTTTAAATGACCCCAAACAAAGAAATCAATAGGTGTTAAATCAGGTGACCTTGGAGGCCAGCTCACAGGACCATTCGTCGAAATTACGTTTTCTCCGAATCTCCGACCGGCAGTGTTGCAAGATTGTGCGATTTTTCGCAAATTGGGTGAGTTTTTCACGTAGAGTGGCTGTTTTCAAATCACAGACGTTTAAAAGTGAGTTTATTGCGGTGTTGGTAAAAATTCCCTTTTTCCGACTGACGATGGCGACCTTATAAATCGGTCTAATTTGAAAGACAAGAAGGTCGACGCAGAATTTAATGCTCTTCAACTTTGAATACAGTAATATTTTCCGTACGACGCGTGGTTTGCAAGATATGAGCGGAAAACTGGAAAAACTCAACCTGAGCCGGTACCTACTGCTACGAGGCAGCAAACTTCAAATTCGTGTTCAGCACCCCAAAAAACATATAATTCCGTTGAGAAACCTTTTACCGGACTCATGTTACCGAAAAACTACCATTTGATCAGGCTATAAATGTATTGAGGTGAATGGTGTCCATATTAAACATGAATTTTTTTTTTCGTTTGAATTTCCTTACATATTCTGTTCTTTATTTGTTGAACCTTCGCTTAAACCATCATTTTGGTTAATTAAATTTTCAGTTCATTTGTTTCTCAAATAAAATTTATTAACTTGATAATTTTGCTTTAATTCTATGTTAGAGTATCAAAATTAAGAATATTTAATTGTTAAAAGTATTGCCGTCATCGACGCCCACTGCACTAATATTTCTTATAATAAATTGTGCGGCCGATTATTAATGTGCAATTATCTCGAAAACGGTCAATTTCTAGGGTTAATGACGAGTATAGGTTTTTTCCACCAAAATGAAATAGGTTTAGGATTTTTTTAATAAAAAAAAGCCATAATATTACGGGTAGAAAAGTTAGTCGTACATTTATATCATAAGCATTACTCATGTGACTTCCTCTGGGATCTACACCAAAAATGGGAGCAAATTTGAATTTGTCTTCTTAAAGAGCCCCTATTCACCAAATTTCACACCAATATTTGAAAAATTTCAAAAGTTATGTAAGAAAATTAAAATTATAATATTTACGTTAACACCCTGTATCAACTGTTGGGCTAAAGTGAATTTAACTAAATTGCAATATTTTAACATCAGAAATGCACGGTTGCCCTATGACCATTATTTACTAACCACCCTGTATTTTCATTTTCCTTTTAAACACATTCTACCCAATCATTATCTAATACAGATCTATATTATTATTTATAATCAAAAATACGAATATATTATTATTTAACTGTCATTATAACATTAAAAATCTTCAATTCTCTGTCCCTTGTGAACCGTTGAAAGTATCATATAAATTTTTGTACCACCAATAATTATAATTTGACATTCCACTTCAGTAAAACTCATTAACGGGACAAATACCGAAAAACCTTCTTAAACTAAAAATAGTATATTATATCTCGAATTTAGCCGAAAGTTTATGTGTTATAATTTTTACATTAAGGAAAGCAACCACGTTCTTATGACTCACACGGAATCCTGCGACAGATCCTGGATTTACGAAGGATCTTAAGACAGGATCTGATGAGAACTATTGCCAAGTTTGATAGTAAAGTTGTGAAAATCCATGCGAGTAAACATCTTTGGTTCATATCTTTCACGCAGAGTTTAATTCTCGGGAGAAAGTAAATGAAGCAGACTTTCTGATTATAAGTAAAATGTTGTGTTTCTCCAGTTACCACATGAGTTGGGGTGGGAAAATATAAAACGCCACAATTCTAATTTAATGCGATTGGAGAGAAAATCGGATGTGATCTTATTCGACGTATATACACATATACCTAGCTACCTTTTTTTATACAGTGTTTTTCATCATTACCGAAAACTATATCTTGTTTGTTCAGAGCCTAAAAAGAATAGGAATTATAATGGAGTAAAAATAAATTTATTAAAAAAGTATTTGGGGAGGGTTTTTTGTGATTAATATATTCTTACTTTATTAACCAATCAAAACGTTCATTTTAAAAAAAATCGATGAATAAGATTTTTTTAAAGTGAGAAAAATGGCTATCAATCAGTGGAAAAAATCGAGAAAAATGTGTTACTTCATAGTAGCCATGTGTCAAGCAAAAAAGTCATTAAAATCTGACATTTCGCGTTTTCATATTGGTTTTTATACACAAAATGAATATGAAAATGCGATGTTTCACCAGAAAATATTAACATGAAGAAGAATCGAAATGTAATAGCATTGTTTATAATAATTGTGTATTTCATATAGATACAATGGATATGTTTGATGATAAAAAACATTAGAAAAAGTTTCTATTTTTCATTATAAATTTTTGTTTTTTAAACTTAAAAAAACAGTTTTGTTTTAATAATTATTTTAGATAATATTTTTTAATCATATATTAATCTTCTGTAATACACGCGAGGTTGATTTTCTACTCGAATAATTTTCATGAGGAAACAGGTTTCTGTCAAAAAAATATATACTCGGTAAAAAATCGACCTCTCGTGTATTAATACCCGAAAAGAAATATAACTGTAAGTTTCGGGCTTCGGGTGAGGTATATATTTTTTTATTTTAACATATTTTTTGCACTTAAATTTATTTTTATTTGTCAAATGCTTCTTTACAATTAAAGGGTTTTAAATTGTTAAAAAGTACGTAAAAAAGAAACAATTCAATAAAATAAATGGCCTCTTATGTTAATTGGATATGTTCCGTTTAAACCAAACAAAAGTACCTTTAAAAACCTTGAGTTAAAAACCATAATGTTTCTTTACGACTTGATATTGTAACGTGTTTCCACCCCTAGGAAACCACCCTCTCAAATTCCGTGGGTTCCAAAAATTATAACAAGAGATTATACACTAACACACTTTATTTAATAACTTACTGGATACTTCACAATACTGATTATTAACTTTAATGAACTTTACTGACTAAAAATAACAATGTTTATCACTTTGTTTTTCACATTGGAGTCTTAACCTCACTTCTCACTTGTCAAATCCAAGACTTCAAAACTTTCTGTACTTTCTCAACTACCCGCCGAGATTGCGGTCGCATTTATACCTAAAAATGACAGATCTCGATTGTTCTGTGATGATGCCACCATCCTCTAGATAATTCCAGATGTCATCACTCTAGAACTACTACTGGTAGGTTCTTTCTCGAGTAGGTGCAAATACATCTGAATTAATTGAAGGGGTTGCAGCACATCACAATATCATAATTTTATGAGGTCGCAATGTTTTAAACAATTTATATTTTTTTACCGTCTAAACAAATATTTTTAGGTGAAATTTTCTGTGGTTAATAACATCCATAAGAAGTACATTTTTCCAAAATTTCATGTAAATCGATATCTTGTTATTGAAGCTATATTAAATCGTTCAAGACAACTATATAGTGCCTCTTTATTTTCGTTGAGGTTAAGTACCTACATATTTATTAGAGATCTTGTTCGAAAATTTATTACAAACAATCCCCACTTTTTATTTTTGCAAATATTAGAGAATTACGGTGAGGTATTTGTAAAAAAACGAGGCAGAACGATGATTTGCTATTTCAAACTCGCAAATGTGGAATATAGAGGGTGTCCGGGAATAATAAAATGTTTACTTAGTAGCTTCCTCATTCAAAAATAACATTATAAGTTCCGAGGAGAGCTACGCTACGACAGTTTCAAAAATGGCACCCAAAATCTAGTTTTAATTTTTTATTTCAAAAACTGTTTCGCTAACTGAAACGTTATCGTCCAATGACAAATCGTTGTCATTACTTTCATTCTGATAAGATTTTACATCATCCATTTCGTCATTCATAGCAATTATAGGTGCGGTATTCAAGCAAGAGTGACCGTTGCAATGGCCACAAGCTGTTGAACAATTCAATCCTTCTTTCCTACACAACCCTTCGTACAGTTGCAAAAAATTGAATTTAACAATATGTCTGGTGCTGGAGGTAACTGCGTTGGTACTGGCTGCAAAATATCATTCTTCCCAATCCAGCCACACTGCTCAGGATCAATGTCGTTTCCCAACCAGGTTTGAACTTGATAATACACTACATAAATGCTGAGACATAGAAAGCAAGATAATTGTGAAATATGTAGTGCGAAAGAGGTTTGGCGGAACTAAATGCATTTTTCACTTAGTCCTCGTCGTATCTCCAAAACGGTTAGGCCTACGAAAAAAATGTGTAGGATCTTTAAGGTAGAAAAAAAATTTTAAAAATTTTTATTGCTCAAATATGCTTAGAATGTCATGAAACGTCGAGATTTTAAGTTTAAGCAAAAAAAAATTCTGTCGGTCTGTAACTTTTTTTGTGCGCACGATTACTCTGGAACCGTTTAAGATATTGACTTGAAATTTGGTACACGTATGTATTTTAATGAGATCTGGAACTAGATTATATCTTCATCTTATTCCGTTGAAGGGTTGGGGGGTAAATTTGGGTAAATGGGGGGTAAATAGGTAAATCAAGCAGGTAAGAGTCCATAGAATTGATATTTAGTATATATAAAAGAAGTTAGGGTCTCAAAATTTTTTTTGGCATTAGCCACCCCCATTACTACCCCCACCCCATTATTAAATGGGGTGAAAAAAAATTGTAATTTACCGTGTATACAAGAAACTAAGGCCTCAATTTTTTTTTTACTTTATTCACCCCCACTACCAACCCTCTACCACCACCCCCACCCCCCACTACCGATGTGGCTTATCGTTTAATAGGTTTTTGAGGTAGACGACTTCAAATATTATATTGTTAAAGTTACTTCTAATAGTATGGATGCGCAGTGGCTTTGCTCGACTACTATGGATGCGCAGTAAGTTTCCCCGTCTATTATTGATACGCAGTAGCTTTCCTCGAGTATTTTGGATACGCAGTGACTTTTCTCGAGTATTACAGATCGCAGTAGGTTACCTCAAGTAGTATGGATGCGCAGTGGGTTACTTTAAGTAGTATGGATGCGCAGTGGCTATCCTCGAGTACAATGGATGCGCAGTAGATTACCACGAGTAGTATGGATGCGCAGTGGCTTTTCTCGAGTATTATAGATGCGCAGTGGGTTATCACAAATGGTAGGGATGCGCAGTGGGTTTACTCGAGTAAAATGGATGTGTAGTGGGTTACTTTAAGAAGTATGAATACGCAGTGGCTTTCCTCGAGTAAATTGAATGCACAGTAGGTTACCTTGGGTAGTGTGGACGCGTAGTTGGCTTCCTCGAAGAAAATGCTTGAAGTAGAAGCTTTACTCCTATCGTGTAGTTTATGGCACACAACGATTTTTTATATCTTTGTCGTGCCATTTTCTGCGTATTACTTCCACATCCAGTTGAAGTATATTAACGAAAAAAAATTTTGGAAATTTTCATTGTTTTAATAGGCTTAGAATGTCATGAAACGTCAATATTTTAAGTTTGAGCAAAATAGATTTATCTGTCGCGTCGATCCGTCTGTTAGTCTTGTATCTTTGTGGTGCTCACGATTACTCTGGAACTGTTTTAGATATTGACTTAAAATATGGCACACGTATGTATTTTAACGAGATCTGGAACTAAATTATTTTGATCCTATTCAGTTGCAGAGTTGAAGGGTAAATTGTGGTAAATGGGGGTAAATAGGTAAATCAAGCAAGTAAGAGTTCATGAAATTGGTATTTAGGACATATAAGAGGAGCTAAGGTCTCAAAAAAAAATTGGCATTAGCCACACTTATTACCACCACCACCCCATTATTAAAAATGGTAAAAAAATAGTATGATTTAGTATGTGTGCAAGAGCCAAAGTCATTAAAAAAATTTGCACTTTATTCATCCCCACCACCACCCCCTGTTTGCGATGTGGCATATAATTTTATGGGTTTTTGGGATACATGATTTCAAATATTATACTATTAAAGTTCCATAAACAATTATTTCCACATAGTGGAGTGCAAATATAGTATTTTTGTTGTAAGAGACTTGGATGTGGAAGTAATGATTCCTTGGGCAGCAGTTTTTTACAACTGAAACGCCTGAATTAACACATTTTTCAAGAAATAAAATTGTGATTTAGTATGTGTGCAAGAACCAAAAGTGTCAAAATCTCCCTTTATATCAGCCACCCCCACTACCATCTCCCACCACTAGCACCACCCCAACTACCAATGTGGTATATCATTTTATGGGTTTTTGGGATAGATAGTCAAATATTATATTATTAAAGTTCTATGAACAATTATTTCCACATAATGGAATGTAAATATAATATCATAGTTTTTTCGTTGGAAATCTGAACGTGGACGTAGTGGGCAGCGGTTTTTGTTATGAAAAAGCCAATGGAAACGTACGTTAGCCCCTTAATTGTATACCGCTAATTTCCCAAATTAGCAACTGCCTTATGACCACATTTGTCGGTACTGTAAAACCAATACAACATGGCTGCGGAATAGAGAGGAAGACTCACTCGAATATTGAAGAAAGAATAAGTCAATAATCAGAGAATCAATATTTGAAGATTAGCCGCTCAAGTTGTTCCAACAAGTATTGTGTGACAAGTTTTGTTACAAAATGCTCTATATTCTCTTCTGATGAATTTTTTTCATAAAATCTATAGAAAATATGTTATTAACAATAATAGTCTTTCTGAATTTTCATTAATTTTTGTTTATAACTTCTTAATTATCGAAGTTACAACGAAAAGTTGTAGATAATATTAAAAACCCAAACTTAAACTTATGGTGGATCCCTCCATATAAAAAGAAAAATCGCATGCTACCCAAAATGCACGGTTGAATCCCCAATTTATTGGACTATATCCTTCGTGGAGAGCACTGGTATTTTCTAGGGAGATCCTACAGACCTGTTTGACTGCTATGGCATATTCAAATAAATAAAATATTAATTTCATAACTTTCATTTTTTTTTTAAGTTTCGTATAAGAATTATTTTTTCCTGGCTAAACATTTTTCAGATAGTTAAACGGTTTGTGCTAGATGGAGTTCTACATTTACATTCTCGTATAATATAAGGAATTATGTCACATTAGCTTCATTTGAATTTTTAAACGCCAATGTTAATTCTCCATAAGAAAGCGCGTTGGATGTAATTTTAATTAAAAATTACATTTATGCACATGTCTAATTAACTAGCAATTTGCCGGAATGGAAAGTTAGAGTCTCAAAACTTCCTCGATGAAATAAAGATACCGAACGCGTCATAATTCACTGCCAACTTTATCATATTATTATTTTCTATTTTCACGTCTGGCTTGCATGCACTCGCTACACGTCCCAATTAGCAATGTATCATATTCCGTTAATGGATTTAATTAAATTAAATGCAACTTCGCATGGCTCTGACCGAGCGGATGGGCCGAAGAGTGCAAGAAGAAGTGTTTCGGGAGTGCATTTGGCGAAACTTGAGCGTTTAGAGAGTGGCGTCTCCACCGCATTGGTGCGGTTCTTCGTCTTCGTATCGGATGCAAACCGCTCAACCCCGCTGGAGGCGATACATCTCGAATCCGGGGCCGGTTATCATCCAGGCTGCCTCGGCTTAGCCCCAGGGCTAATGTGGTATCATAGGCTGTAATTAGCCGACTGAGACTACAAGATAATGTACTTCGCCAGCATAAATCTTTCCACTCTGTCTCTCTTTTAGCCGGGAATAAGAAGACAGTGGGGGCGGAAGGGGGGTTATCGATCTACGATTTGCTTATGAGGTGAATTATTTTGAAAATTTTCATAACCGTTTTTCTTAATAGTTAACAAATAACATATTAAAATTCTCATTCATTCCTCGTTAAGCTTCGTCCGCCAGCTTGTGAAAATGGCGGCCGTTTTGTATCAACAGGTTCGTTAGACTAGCAAAAAATCTAGCGAAAATTGAAGAAGATACAATTATTTACAAAACTACTGTTTTTCTCGTTTGCAACATTTCCATATATGTATACAAATTCTTAAATTTTTACGTGAAATTAAATTTTTACGTGAAATTAAATTCTAGGGTAACTTGAGCTATTAATTTAAAACAGCACCTATAGTGAGGTGGCTTAGAGCTGTATTTCAAGACTACCGTTGCCTGGCAGATAAAAGCACCAAATTTGGTATGAAGGAATTTCAAAAAATTTTCATGTACAGTACTAATATCCAAAATGGCCGACAAATACGACAAAATATCACCTACCATAATCTATTATACTGTTAATTTTGAATTACAGCTTTAAGCCAAGTAAGTACACTACACACACACCTAACTTGAAGTAGTCTACGTATTAAATAAAATAAAATAAAATATATCCATATCATTTATTACAGTAATATATAAGTCCAAATGTAACGTTAATAAGAGTTCCCAATAACAAAAAAATATTTATAGTTATTTATTTATTTATTAAGAAACAGGTCACCCAACAGACAGTCGAGCTGCACAATGACAAGGTGACACAAGGTACAAAAAAAGGAAATAATTACAAATTGCAGAATGCATGTTCTATAAAGCCTAAAATATGGTACTTAAACCCTAACCTATACTTAACATTTGATCTAACACTAAAAAAAAAAAAAACTAAATAAGTAAAAACAGAGTAATCAAAACATATTACATTTGAAAAGGAGACATTTAAATGAATGCATTTATGAAATTAAACAACTACGATATTATCGACTTAAGTACTTTTTCAGACGTGATTTAAAAGACCTGAAACTTAGGTGGTATATATCTAATTCATAACTATTATAAGAAGATACATTATTGTACGCAGAGGAACATCGTATAAGTGGAGAATTTGACAAGAAATTTGTATTATAACGCTTAGTTATTAATGTGTTTCTAATTCTACATAAATATGGATTGCAATTTAAGTTAAAATAGTTTACACAAAATGGAGAATCAATCATATTATTAAAAATTTTATAAACAAAACAAATATCAAAGTAAACTCTTCTAGATGACAAGGAGTGTAAATTATAAAAAGTTAAATTATGTTCATACGAAAAATAATACCTGTGCCTATTAAACCTATAATTCAATGCATTAATGAGTTTCTTTTGAACTTTTTCTATTCTAGAAATGTATTTGTGGTACATTGGATTCCATATGGTTGAAACATATTCTATGATTGGTAGAATCTGTGCCCTAAATAAAAGAATTATGGATGATGTCTTTTTGAAGCCCCTTGTTGCTCTTAACATAAATCCTAGATAACGCAATGCCTTTTTTACTATGTGATCGATATGATTTTCAAATGATAATTTAGAATCTAACAATAATCCCAAATCTTTAACTACATTAACTGACTTAATTTGATTGTTGTTTAAGCATAAAGTAAAAGATGGAGGATTCAAACACCTTGAAAATAAAATACAGAAACATTTGTCTAGATTTATAAAAAATTTGTGCAATTTACAATAATCGTAAAAATGATTTAAATCCGACTGAAGGTCGTTGTAATCCGCCACTGAATTTATTCTTTTATAAATTTTTAAGTCATCTGCGTAAACAACATGCTTTGAAGTTGTGAAACATTTATGAACGTCATTGATGAAAATATTGAAGAGAAGGAGCCCCAGATGAGAACCCTGAGGAACTCCGGAAGTAGCATTTATGCAGTCAGACTTAAAATTGTTTATAGCAACATATTGTGATCTATTATTAATATAGGAGGAAAGTAGCATCAACAGTTGACCGTGCACACCGAAATTTCTAAGTTTTATAATTAGTGTGGGATGATCAACTTATCAAATGCTTTTGAAAAATCGGTGTACACAGCACATACTGAAGCGCCATCCTCCATGGTTTCAAATATATCTTGTACGTAAGGTACTAAGTTAGTCAGCACAGATCTCTTGCTATAAAACCCATGTTGATAAATATTCAGATGATTTTTAACGAGAAAAAATAGCTCGTTAGCAATTAGTAATTCAAAAACTTTACCAAAGTGATCTAATAACGAAATGGGCCTATAATTTTTTACATTGCTTTTATCGCCGGTTTTATAAATAGGAATTACTTGAGCATTTTTCCACCTCTCCGGGAAATGGCCTGTTTTTAAACATTTATTATATATAATGTACAAAGGCTCCACCAGGCTCTCAGAACACGATTTAAGAAATAAAGCTGGAATACCATCGGGACCTGGCCCCTTCTTAATATCCAGATTATTTAAGGCTTCTAGAATTTGTTTTCTTGTGATATTTGTAATGTTAAATGAAGTACTCAAGTTATTTTCAACTAAATTAATATCAGAAGGGAATGTGTTGGACTCATATACACTTCATTCATTATTCGTTCAATGGAATTCAGTATGCAACAGTTATAAATAAATAACATTTGCACTTGCAAAGTAGTGAGCAGTCCAGATTGGCTTTCTCACATTTGCAGTTTTTGCAGTCTCCTTTTCCGGAACATTTAATCAATTTCCTGCATGATCGGGAAACCTCTAGAATTGTCATCCAAACTGGTACCCATGACTCTGAAACCTTATTCCAAGCAAAATCCTGTGGAGAAGGAATCACTTGCTGTGTTCGTGTGTTGGTCATCCAAATACCTGCTTGATAAACTGCCCTTCGGATATATTGAAGAAGCGCATCCTCAGTCGGTGGAGGTTTGTCCATTGTTCGATTCATTTGATAGAAAAGCTCCTTTCTTATCTGGTTGATACTGCTGAAAAGAGTGGTTTTATTATATACAACTACAGTCAGTAATTCCGGATTCTTGAAGTGTTCAGAGTCGGCTTTCAGCAGTTGGAGTTGCCAAATAAACAAATGTATCAATGATGTCTTGAAATGCTTGCCATGCTTCCCAAATGGACTTCTTACTCTTACCTTTGTAGGCGGAGCTTGCGTCGCAACCAGAGAATGAGTAAAACACAGATCATGCTCGTGATTTTGGCTCCCACAGGCTTGCTCAGATGGCGTTGATGTGGTAAAACCTGTAATGCTTGCCCAAGCCAAAGGCCATCCAAATATCGGCCAAAGATTGAGTCATTATTAGACCATAGAATGTGTCAGCAAGGATGACAATCACATCTGTGTCTACAGTACTCTTGTCTTGTTAGTTGGCAAATGAAGCTTACCATAGTCTGAAATTGAAGGAGGGAATGACTTGTGTCTCATGCGCAAAAAACTCATCCAAATCAGATTCACGGTTCTGCATAGATATTTATAGTTGGCTAAATAGTTTCAAATTGTTCTGAGGCACTTTCAGCTTCTTTCCGTACTGAGATGTTTCTTTATGCTTTGGTCTCTTGAAGAGTACAAGAGAATCCCACTGTTTATGGTTTTTGCAGTAGTAGTGCCTTGAAAAGGAAGACTCATATGTGATATTTTGTCGTATTTGTCGGCCATTTTGGATTTTAGTGCTGCACATGAAAATTTTTAGAAATTCCAGAGAGCTCTTAGGCTAACATTTATTAGTATACCCTTCATACCAAATTTGGTGCTTTTATCCGCCAGGTAATAGTAATTTCAATAAGCCACCTCACTACTAGTCGCAGGTTGTACTTGCTACTAGTGACAAGAAAAATTTGGAAAAAGTAATGAGCAACCTTACAAGGTTAAACGACGCTGCATATTTACAGCTTTATTGACCTACAAAGAAGTTTAACAGTTATTAAGGAGGTTAGTTTATTAACGTTATTTCATACCTATGGGCCGAGTGGTTCTGTTTGGGAAGACTTTCGCGAACTTCCAAGAATATTCTAGTCCAAGTCAGCTTTAAAGTGAAAATTATGGAAAACTGGTTAAAACTTTCGATTTGTAGTATATGGTGCACCAGAAAGTGAATCATTCCAAACTTCAGGTTGACAAGGTTTCAAGGTTCAGCCGTGAGAAGCAGAAGTTGAAAACCCTATCATTGACGTCAGCAGCAACTGAATAACATATTTCAAAAGTTATCATCAAATTCAGCTATAGTTGGAAAGTGTACTCCGTCCTGAAAATTGGAAATAGAAGAATAATTTAGACGAACTTTTTCCAATAACTTCCATCCGGTTGCCTGCTTCAGAAAATAACTTGAACTTAGTTGTGTAAGTATTTGAAAATTGTAGTGGAAATCTAGTTGCCAGTATATGGATATTGCCGTGACACATCTGATTCAGCTACCATTCCTATCGATAACACTGAATATAAAAACCCTAAAGAAACTGATGCATATTGAGCAAGATATTCCAGAACAAGTGTAATCTAAGATGACATTTACACTGAAAGTGACGGTGAACAAGCAACTATGTGATACCTTATAGACAAAAACGCGTCACTGTACTTTCCCTAATGGTTGGTGTGGAAACAAGTACATAAGTGTGAAATTTTTGGCGTCCACAATGTGATTTGGCCATTTAGCAGCTAACTTTCATACAAAATGAATTTAATGACTTTGAACCAAGGAAGCTCACACCGCATCATAGCAAGCCACCATTTTTATGGTTTGCCAAAAATACATAAGATCTATTGTTAGTTCCATTAATTCGCCATGCCAAATTCTTACTTAATATTCTCAATCCGTTATCTGGAAATACCGACTCGTATATTAAAAATAGTAGACACTTTATAGAAAAGATTTATGAAAACAATATTCATGTTACACACCTGATGGTTAGTTTTGTTCTAGTTAGCCCCTTTACTAATGTCAGTGGCTAAAACTTTAAAAATAATCAGGGACAAATTGTTGAACGATAATAATTTGGAAGCTAGAACTAAATTAACTGTTAATAGCATATTGAAAGTGTTAACAATGTGTATAAAAACGATTTACTTTCAGTTGGAAAGTGGTTTCTATCAATAAGACTATGGTATGGCAATGGGGCCTCCATTGCCGCCAATTTTGAGTAATATATTTATGGAGGACTTTGAAACTAGACATGTTCAATATTGTATATATAAACCAGTTAGCTGGTAAAGATATGTTGACGATATATTTGCAATTTGGCTCTATGGGATCGATTTGGTAGATAATTCTGTAGAAAATATAAATAATAAGGAACCTTGTATTAAATTTACATTAGAAGTAGAAAGTAGAAATTAATTACCATTTTTAGATGTTTTAATTAAAAGAGTAAATAATACAGTTGAAACAAGCATTTATAGAAAATCAACACACACCAACAGATATTTGAATTTTAATTAAAATCAGTCGATGCACGTTAAAAAGGGTGTCATAAAATGTACGATAGGGCCAAAATAATTTCTTCTAATGATGAAATA
Source organism: Rutpela maculata (assembly GCA_936432065.2). Lineage (NCBI taxonomy): Eukaryota > Metazoa > Arthropoda > Insecta > Coleoptera > Cerambycidae > Rutpela > Rutpela maculata. The sequence goes on along the minus strand of OW386285.2, from coordinate 383,037,591 downwards.
TTAGACAATGAGAAACGTTTTATAAAAGAGGTTCTTATAAGCAATCAATACCCTGAAGTCCACGTTGATAGAACTTTCACATATATAGAAAATAATATTCGGGTACCACAAAAACCTGGACAACGGTACACAACGTTAATTTCTTATGTATACAGATTATCTGAAGAGTTACGCCATGTAGACAATATATTTGGTATTAGGACGATATTTGAAATGGCCAGTACGTTTAACAAAAACAAAACCACTGAAACATGAGCAAAATTAAAAAAAAACTGCATTTATGGTATTCCGTGTGAATGTAATATTATGTGGGTGAATTATCCAGACCATTTAGTGTTAGATTGGGTGAGTATAGGGGTTATATTAGGAACCTGAGATTCAGAAATTGAAGATTTGCGAACACGCTTGGGAGAACGAACATAGAATAAACTGGGATTCGGCAAAAATTTTAACAAAGGAGACAGATAGCAAGAAAAGAAAAATTAAGTATTATTGAATGAGGATAAATGCGGGTCGAATTGTTCCGTAGATGTTTGCACAACCTGACTATGCTAAAAGAAGAACTTAACAAAGTGAACATTGTGTAAAATAAAACTATCAATTAGATATATCAACAGTTCTGTGTAGGCAGTAAGTATCTATGGATACTATATAGCAAATATGTTCTTAAAGCTATGTATTTAATTATACATAGCACACAAACACTTTCATAACAAGCTTTGGGAAAGGAAACAGATTCGTTTTCCGAAACGTAGCAAAATACGTAATTTTTATATTTTCTAAGTCTCCCTTACGAGACATTTTATCAACGTCTTTCATACACTTAATATCTGACATTGAAAATGAAAAACAAGAAAATAACCTTTCTTTCTAAATACTTATGATCTAAGTCCGATCAGATTCAGGCCTATTTCAATTTTACCTGTTCTCAAAAATTTTATAAACTTTGTTAAAAATGCAGCTAACTCAAATAACCTCTTTAGTTGTAGTCAGTTTAGTTTTACAGCTAAATCCTCTACAGCATTAGCCATAAATAAGTTAACTGAAATAATAAGTTATAGCTTTGAAGCTGGTGAACCTGTGCATGCACAGTTTCTAGAACTTTCTAAGGCTTTTGACTGTGTTTGACATCATATTTTAATAGACAAGCTAGCGTATTATAATTTTCATAGTAGCAGTATCAACTTAAGACAATCATATCTGACGAATAGATCCCAGTATGTTACATCAAAATACAAATTCTGATTTACTAATCTATGGAACAAGGAGTGCCACAAGGTTCCGTTTTGTGGCCGATATTATTCTTAATTTACATCAATGATGTGACATCTCAATTTGTCCTATTTGTTTTATTTGCAAATGATATAACCATCATTCACTCACACCAAAATATTGATATTTTACATACAGATATGTTGGAGGCATTGTCAGAGGCTCAGGAATAGCTCACAGTAAACCAACTTAACTTAAATAAGTCCAAAACTAAGACAATGGCTTTTTGTCGTAAGAAATATAACTTGAAAAAACAACACAAACAGCATTAAGTTTCTCGGGGTACACCTGGATAAGAAATTGTTATGGGAACAACGTGTACACTTTGTCTGTAATAAAATTACGGTTAACATTTACCAATTATGAAACCTTGTAAATGAGGTTTCACGAGAAACATTGATTACTGCTTATCATGTCAATATATTTTAAAATATTCTTTCATTTGTTTACTACACCTCTCCAAATCGAAAAAAATCTCCAAAAAATATTTGCAGAGGCTGTAATCACTGGAGTCGAGAGTCGAAAAATCATGTGAAAGTGTCTGCGGATAGACAGAGTTTGACAATTGGAAATTATATATTCTGCGTGTCCTGTTTCTGTAAGAAACACTTTCATGCTTCTCAACTAGTGAGTGTTTTAGAGTGTTTCTCTATAAACCTCTTTGAATGTTTGAACCCGAGAATACTTTCCAGTATTTTTGTGGTCATTGCAAATTCCATAGTTGGAAATTTTAGCTAATTGTGCTTTTAAGCATCCCACAGAATGATGTCAAATAAAATCGACACAACCCACAATATCAAAAACCTTCAGGATACACATGCCTGCTCCCATTATGCAATAAGGTACTTGTGAAGACATCCAAAAACATGATAGTATCGTAACAGTGTTCCAAGTATGAGTTACAGCCATAGAACTATGCACAAGAAATGATAGGGAAGTCATATACTAATAGGAAAATAAATGTTAACAGTCCTAGTCATGTTTAAAGCTCTGGAGGCAGTAGAGGTAAGTGTTCTAATAAAGTAAAAGATTGCCAGGAATCTCTTTCGATCACTACAACTACTGCAGTGGACACAAAGAGACCAGGATAACATAGGCAATGAAATAGCAGACAAATTGGATAGAGAATACGTGATAGGACTCGAACGGACCTGTGGAATATCTTACAGCACGGAAAAATGGCGGGTAAAGGAATTAATATGCCATATTCATTACCTGTACTGGACGGGGGAGAGATAGGAATGATAATAATCCCGAGCATTTATTGAAGAACCATTCAAAACAGAAATCAGTGAATTGCTCCTGAGCAGAAAACAGTTGATATGCACAGTGAATATATTGTCACGATACTGAGCAGTAAATTAACACTTAACCAACGTAAGGATGAGAAATAATTCGGATTGGAGGATGCTTGGTGAAGTAGAAGACACCCCTCGCTACATCTTATGGGAATGCCCAGTCTTGATGACTAGGAGGTTTGCACACTCGAGGGATAATTTGAGAAACCAGAAGAGATAGTCAAAACTCCATCGACCCTACACTCACCTGTTGGAAGGAACGAGTCTAATGACGTAAAGATATTATTGGGTAAAAAACAAGTCCTCTTAGAACTTTTTCTTATTTTTTCTTAGTGAACTGCCTGCAGAATCAGTTATTGTCGTAGGAGCCCCTTTCGACCTTACTTTAGAAGCTCTATCTAAGAGTTACGTTTTATATTTGAAGATAAACCAACTAATTAGTCTCATTGAAAATTTTCATTTATTATTTCTAACAAATACAAGTTTGTAATTCGACAAAATTTTTTCGAGGGTGGGAATACAAGACACTGAAATTTAACAAAAATAGTTTTCAACGTTTCGAAGATGACTAAGGAAAACAAACAGTGAGCAAGCCGTGAAATTAGATTGTTATCTGCAATTAAATAATTTTTTTCAGTTTTCAATTCTTTAGTTAGATGTGTTGCTTAGTGTGGCAAATACCAGTTCTGACGACAATAATATGCTAAGTTGATAACATGTCCCGTAGGGCATATGGAGATAATGGACGGATTCTTGTTTTTTCATACTAACTCTTTGAAGGGCTTTAAATGTTTCAAAATTTATCTGCTGAATACACAAAATAAAATTTTTCAATAATACTTACTAATTGGCATTTATTTTAAAAGCAACAAGATTGTAACAAAATAAACGTATTTACATTGTACATAATCAGACATAGCATAATTCCATAGTTTTGTCATCATTCATCATTTCAAACACTAAATAGCTGTTTGTGGATACGAAATCTGAGACAATTTTATCGTTAAAGGTTCGGCATGCCTTGGCACTAAAAAGCAATGTGAGATAAAACTTCATGAAACATATTAAAACAATACAGTTACGACACATCGAATTCGTGTGAATATCAAACAATTTTTTTCTTGTTAAAATATAAGTTGCTTTCAAATACTTTTCGCTACGTCTCCTTGTCAAAAGCCATTCAAATCGATAAAATAAGAAATAAACTATATACAGTGTGTCCCACTTTTCATGGAGCCACCCTCATATCTCGCTCATCTGATATCCGAATATTTTGAAATTTTGTTGGTGAATATTAGGGCGGTCCTTATTTTTTGACTTTATGTTTTTTTGCGGGCCACCCCCTAGATTGGTTTCAATACTTAAAAAAATGTTCTGTGCAAAATCGGAACTCAATCGGATAATGAGAAAACGTGCCACCCAACCCTTGTTTCTGGGAGATTCAAATAAATTCTAATAAATTTCGATATTTATTTTTTCAAAGCTTGCTACTGACAATCGAGTTAGTAGTGACTGAAAATAAATAATATACATTTTATTTATGAAAAGTCATTAATTTGATTATAATTTTTGGGATAAGGTCTCCTTTTTAAAATCGGGAAATCGAGTTCTGTAATCTTTTACAACTTGCAAGACGAATTGTTTTTGTTCCTCATCTTTTGTTATTACATTATTGTAATCTGTCAATAACTTAACACCCCGCTCTGCTGTATCATTAACAACTTTGATTTTTTTAACAATATCCAACCCTTTGTTAAAACTATCGTTTTTAGACCAAGTTTCAAGAAAGTCATCATTTATGTGAAATCGTCTGAAAAACTTTCGGGTTTCGATAGTAACAAAATTTTCAATAAATGTGTTCTCCACAAACTTTGGAATTTTATTTTCCCATATCTCTATTCGCTTGATGCTTTTACCATATGATGATTCTTCTTCTATATCTAATGGCTTTTCTTCCACATCCGATGATTCTTCTTCCACATCCAATGTTTCTTCTTCCAGATCCTCTTTCTCACCTAGGGCCTCAACCATTTTCACTTCGGATTCCTCTGACAATTTTAAATCGAGGAATGCGAATTCAACTGCTTCTGGACTTAGGTACCATAAATGCTTACGAAATTTTTTCAACGCAACACTGGATATCTCGGGATCGAGATAAGGCGCTTCGGTGGCAAGTGGTGCGCAAAACCAGGCTTCAATATAAACTTTCACGACAAAAATACATATATCTGAAAGACCTCTTCTCTCTTCATCTGTCAATGGGAATTCATCGCGGAACAAGAAAATTTTTAAGCAATAAATAGCATTTGCCATCCATCTCGCATGGTGAATGGCCCCAGGAATCCGAAAAGATATTCCACGAGGAGGAATTTCACCCAAGAATATTAAGGACAACTCCAAAAATTCTCTATAATCTTCTCGAGGCTGCTTTTGCGGATTTTCTAGAGCAGATGTCACAAATGTGACTACCTCTTTTGAATCATCTAAAAATGAAAGAACATATCCGTCTTTAAATCCGGACTTAAAATACTGTTTGTTAATTTTAGCCCAATACTGTTGAAAGCGTTTAAAGATTTGGACAGTCGGACCTGTGGTTTTACCCATTTTTTCTTAGAAGACTCCTCTGAGAACTAGCTCGTAGATATGATGTCTACAAGGGAGGTACAAAAGTTCCCTATCGAATAAAATGCAGGTTCCTTTTAATCGTCCTGTATTTGACGCAATTGTGTCGAAGCATAGCGCCTTAACAGTTTTTAAAAGGCCCCAATCATCAAGCACCTCATAAACAGCGGATGTCTGCTCCTTTCCGGTTCCAGCTTGTAATGCAGGTACTCCGAGTATTTGCTCAGAATCTCCACTCGTAACAATAACAGGAAGTCTATCAACAGTCTCCTTACCCGTCATTGTGGGAAGCATTTTTCCATCCCAATGGACCACAACCGCTTGTAATTCAGATTGTTTGAATTGAGTTTTAGGAATTCCAGCTCGCTTTTTACGCAGTTTTTCTCTACAGTGCCGAATAGAGGATTTGTTTATTACTAAATTTTGCACATCTTGCCCAAAGGCCTCCGCAGCCGCGAATAAAATATGAACCGCGTCTCCATTACCAGTTCTACATTTATCGAACACTGCAACCAATTTTGGGGTGATTATTTCACGGCGTGCTCTCTTCTTCTTGGGTTGCGATGGCGCAGGTTCAGGTTCCGATTGCGTCATATATTTTGAAGCATCATCTTGAGTTTCTTGTGTTGAACTCGAAGCACGAGGACTTTCACTGCTGCTTGAAGATGTCGTCATTTGGACGATTTGCTCTAAGATGAAATAAATACATTAAACTCATATAACATTGAAATAATAATAACAAAAAACCCTAAGCAGTTTTATCAAATAATTCGCTTTCCTCATCCTAAACTATTATAAATTATCTTCAGGGTGTCAGTTATACCTATTGTTTACTTAGAAAAACAAATATAACAATGTGGGGAATTTCAAGAAATATTAAATCTATGGGTGGTGGGTGGCACGTTTTCCCCGTATCCGATTTCGCTCAGATTTCACCCACATTATTTTTTTTTTTTAGCAATTGAAACCGTTGTGGGTGGCCCAAACTAAATTCGAAAATATTTTTTTCCTCGAGTATAAATAAGGACCGCCCTAATGAATATATACCTATAAAATGAGTCTTTAAACGTAACCACATCTGATTTTAGTCAGGGGCCTCCGTTCCTAGGATGGAAAAAGTATGCATGGAACATTCATCTTGTTGGAAGATAAAATTATCATCTTGATATAGTTCCCTTAGTGATGGCAATATAACATTTTCAAGTATCTCAATATATTTAGTGGAAACAAGATGATCATCAATAAACCAATACATTCCCCTTCCTCATTGACTAATTCATACCAGATATTAACAGAAAAACGTCCCCATTTAATTAGATCGAATGTAAAATTTTGATTGTATCTTTGCCCACGAGGCCTATAAACACGAATATGTCCATTATTACACGATTGGAAAATTTTTTCATAAAAAAATATGACTTGAGCAAAAGTCTTCATTGCTCAGCATATAGTTGAGTGCAATAATGATCCGTCCTTGTTTTTTTTTTCTTCCGTTAATTTGTATTTTTTAGCAGCAGAACTACACTTCAGAATGCTATTTTTAATTCTTCTACAGGCAGTAGATGTTGAGGCAGGAAAATTTGTTTCCAAAACTGCATCAACTGCGGTCTCAAATGGATTTTCCTGAAGGTAATTTATAAGGGCTTCATCTGGTTGCTCATTATTTTCTTTAGGCTTACCAGATCCATGCTTACGGGATATAGTTCTTCATTTCCCCATCATTTTTTAACTTTCATTACGCTGCATTTATTTATGTTATATTCAGAAGCAATTGCTCTTATAGACAATCTATCTTCCAATTTGGAAAGAATACGAATCTTCTGAATTTCTGTTAGTTGTCTAACCATTATTAAAAATTGGCAAAAATTGTGTAGAGTGACTCCTTAATCAAAATGTGCGTATTAATAAACTTCAACTTAAGTAAGCCATGAAAACAAGTTATTGCAAGTGTTAATTTATTGTTGAACGTCAATAAGTTAATCAGTTTAAAATTCATTTTAATGCTGATTTAATGTTTGATAATAAGTGAAGTAAATTTTTGTGTAATAAATATGGTTTAACAATGCAAGAAAAAAATGGAGTTGATTTGTTTAGTCAGAGATAATGCCAGATCATTTAGACAAACTGCTGTTGAATTTAATTTACGGCACCCTGGCCGTCAGCCTCTTATTCGCCATAAATTGGTAGCAACCAATAACAGTTTTAACAAATGTATGTAAGTTACGACCAAAGAATTATAATTTACAAAATCGGCAAATTGAAAACGAAGGACGCATTTTACAATATTTTCGAGAAAATCCAAGAAATAGCATAAGGCAAGTAGCAGTAGCCAAAATTTTTACATACCCTAGAAGATGGTGATGCAGATACAGAAGATTGGACTTCTGTTTTTGGGCTCAGGGTGAATTTTTAAACGACATAAATTTTCTGAAAAACGTCATATCTACTGATGTATCAACATGGGATAGTATCCTCCCAGACTTGTCGTTTTTGGACTGACGAAAATCCCCACTGGTTTGTCAGTACTAAAAGGCAATACGTATCAAAAGTTGACGTTTGGTGTGGTTTTGTGGAATGACCAGATTATTGGACCTTTTTTCATTCCGAGATTGAATGGGGAAGCGTATTAAAATTTGTTGCAAAATGAAATTCAACCTTTTCCCATAATCTGCCGCAAGATGACAGAATAGACTTGTATTATCAACTGGCTCATAAAGTTGACTAGAAGACAATTTTCTTCAGATGGATAGGACTAAGAAGTCAAGTGCAGGAGTTTCCCCTAGGTCTCCAGACCTGACACCACTTGATTTCTATAAAAAATATAGTGTATAAGAGCAGACCACATAGCCAAGAAGAGTTAGTGATCAGAATTAGACAGGCATGTGTTAAAATCACAGATTAGAAAAGTTATACGCCACATAAGAAAATGGATTAAGCAATGTATTCAGAATGATGGTGGTTCCATAGAAACGTAAATAATTATATAATTAAATTGACACTTGCAATAAGTTTTGTTTTCATGCTTACTTAGGTCTTTATTGTAGATTATTTGTTGGAAAATGATAAGAATTATAATTTTTGCCTCATTAAATAAATAATTATTTTGTTGTAAAATCAATTCAAACTAGTACAATACATCATTCTGAACAAAAAATGAAGAACACATTTTTTTCATTTGAGAATCCATTTTACAGATAAAAATTATTTTTAGTTGAAAAAATTGTTTTTTTTTGTCGGCCCCTACATATCAAACAGCTTTGAACCCACTCCAATATAATCTTGTACAAAGGGGTTTCTAAAGGTGCTGATTAAGAATATCTTACTAATTTTTTTCTAAAAAAAAGCGCTAATACTTTTTTTTTCGAAAATCGATCCGCTTTTTCCATACTAGATTCAGACGTCTCTGACTAAAATCAAATGTGGTTACGTCTAAAGACTCACTTTATAAATATATATACACCACGAAAGTTTCAAAATATTCAGATATCAAATGAGCGAGGTATGAGGGAGGCTCCATGAAAAGTGGGACACACTGTATATGCGACCCCCAGATAACAAACAATTTTCATTTCTGGTTTTAGTTATTAGACCATTGTATTACAAAATATTTCAAATTTGTTGTTTAATAAACTTCGCGACCAAAAGAATTTTGTTGAGCATTTCAAAACGTGAACCTGAAATGAAATTATTAAATAAAATGTTTTATAATAAAAAATATGAATAATTGAAATAACATTTTTTAAAATTCTGTTTAAATAGTGGCTTAATATCCAATATTAACAAGAAAAATAATAATAAACTAGAAAAAAAAACAATTAATTATAGACAGTACAATCAATACTATAGTTACCGAAACACGCGGGAAAGATATTTTTCTATGTTTTTTTCTCCTGTGCCTTGCAATGGGCCTTTCCCGTTTTTTTTTATTGAATATTTGAGAAGTTCTCTTTAAAACAGCTCACCTGTATTTTTTCTTTTTTGCGAAATTTGTTTCTTTTCTACAGAAAAAGTGGTTATGTTATATGAATTTAAAATGGCAGCATTATTTCTCCACTAATGACGCATTCGGCGGACCGGCCAATCAGTATACTCTAGCACCCTTGGTAGAGGCTACATATGAGCAGATTGTACGTATAAGTGTTTGTCTTTTTCTAGCTTTACCGAATTGACAGACATGACATCAATCTTTATTAGTTCTAGTGATGTGTGACCAACGTGTGACACATTCGATAACAACATAACCTCATCAAATCAGTTCGTTTTATGTAGTTTTGTTTTATAAAGTGTTTAGTGTTTTTATTTGTGATTTTGAATCTTATTTGGACTACATAAAAATGGTTGTAAGGCATTGTATTGTACCATCTTGTAAAAATACAAGTGTAAACGCTGGTTCTAAGTCATTTATTTAATTACCCAAAAACTTGCTGCCTTCTCAAAACCTTTCTCCATTTTAATGTCTACACAGTACACACTTTTAAATAATGAATAAGAAATAAAGTTATAAAGTCATAATACTAGATACGTACGATCACAACGTAAATAAGAGAACATAACCTATCTCTATTAATTATTATTTAATACCCATTTTATTTCCATCAGTGGTGCCAAGTGTCAGTTATTTGTTGAGAGTCGACATATAAAGTGTGTTTCTTCTGTTAATTATTATCATTTTTATTATAGTAGGTGGTATTATTCAATGGAAATTTATTATTTTCAAAAGCGGAGATAAAAAGTAGACATTCTTTGATGAAATAATTAAAGCATTTCCCTAACGCTAAACTTTCATATACATTAGGCAACATGTAAATACTCTCATCGGCAGGTGTCCAGACGAGATGTAAAATTCAGAAATATCAACAAGTTCGGTTAATGTTCGTATGAAACCAGAAATTGTTTAATTTTGATTGGAGGGTCCGCCCATGACGTAATTTGAGCGTTTGCTTGTTTGAAATATGGAGTGAAGTAGACAATATTTTTATTTTTAAAATATTCATTTAAAATAAAAATATTATACGATATGACGTGTATATACAATATTTATTAGGTGTTAATAAATGATTTATGACATAATAAACATCAAGTTCAATTAGGTGGGAAAGGCCCATTAAGGGAAGCAATTACTTGGAAACCACTACATCTTCAATGGAGCAAGTAGGCAGACCACAAGACATGTGAATCACTGTCTAAAAATTTCTCATATTTTTTTATTTTAATTGCCTTATTTATTTTAACATCCTGGCGAAGTTTATACAATTATACATAAGGATTAAAATCAATTCATGTAACCAGTCGTCTCATATACTAATTAGATTCGTCTTTATATGATTTATATCCACAAAATGTAGAGCTATAATTTCATAGTATGAATTTCGTCCTAAGCTACACGATTCATAAGGTTGAATTTATTTAGAGCTTCCACTGCTCCTACGCTTTTGTACCATTCCCTTCGCATTCGTTTTTATACAGTCATTATTTAAGACGCCAGTGTCGATCTTATCCCATATTGATCAATTCACGAGTCGCCTCTGGAATGCCTCCTTTCATTCGGCGTTGTGTGGAGATGGGTATCATGAGCCCTCCGGTGTGGAACCGCGGAGGCTGCCGTTCCCGAATCTGAGGGGAAATTATTAAATTATATTATAAAAAAGATTTTCTGCGACGCTTCGTTGGCTGACATTCGAAGCTATTTACGAGGGCATCAAAAAAATAGCATCAGCCAATAAGTGTTACAGAAAAATTAAAAATGTAAATAATTTCGTCACGTTGTTTGTCAAACATTTCTTAAAGAAAGTAACATAGTACAGTATCTAGAGGTTTTTGGCAGTATAATAGTAAATGCTTTACAGAAAAGTTTCTGTATTGTGCGGGGGCTTGCTAATTTATAGGAGTTGAATGCCACCCCCTCTCAGGGGGTGGCACTTAAAAAATATATATATATATATATATATATATTTATTGGAGCTAAAATATAATCAAATTTTAAGAAGAAAAGTTTCTATGCAATTTTTCACATATTTTAGCAATCACATAGTTTTTAAGTTATAATATTGCGAGTTTAACTTAAAAAAAAGTATTTCCAAACGGCTTTCATCAAGTATCTCGAAAAGTAATACTTTATCGAAAAAATGTTACAAACCAATTACAGAAAGTACAAACTAGGAATTAATTATATTTTTTGTTTATTGATGTAGGATTAATAATTTCGGAGATATTTAAGTCTATATTTGGTATCCAAGTGTTTCGAAATTACCTTTAAAGTTTAAAATGCATTTTTTTCTAAAGCAAGTACTTTAAATGAGGAAAAAAATTTGAGCATCTAGGTAATGCTACATCTACACAAAAAACTGTATTTAAGACAATTTTTTTAAATTACGGGCTAATTAGAGTAACAAAATGGCGACCTTTTTATATAAAAAAATATAAATACGCACATTTTTTCGTCATAACTTCTTTATTTTTTATGCTACAGAAACGAGTAAAAAATAATTTGAAAGCGCAATTCATTGCCTTTAATTCCATTTCTTAGCATGCGTGACGTTCGTAGGTGTCACAATTTCTGAGATATTTAACAGTTAAACTGCATTTTTCGTCTTATAAACGTTCGGACGCCATTTGTAAACTTTCATATCTCGAAACTATTAAATCTATGTAAATAAATAAACAAGCAAAATTCATTATCAGTTTATGCGCTTTATTTTTGGTCTCTACCCATTTTTCAATAAATTATTGAGATATTTGGAAAAGAAAAAAAATTACGTTTTATCGAAAATACCTTTATAGTTTAAACTGTATTTTTTTTTAAAGCAAGTTCTGTATACAAACCAAAAAATTTGAGCATCTACTTCATGCTATATATTAATGAAAAACAGTGTTTGAAATTCCTTTTTTTAATTACTGGCTAATTACAGTAACAAAATGGCGACGTTGTCATTAAAAAAATGTGTAGACACACATTGCATCGGTCATAACTTATTTGTTTTTGCTACAGAAACAAATAAAAAAACAGTTGAAAGCTTAATTAATAACCCCTTATTCTACCTATTAGCCTTGACGTGGGTGTCACAGTTTCTGAGATATTTAACTCTCACTTTAAATAATTATCTTATGAACACTTGGATGCCAAATGTAAACTTAAATATCTCCGAAATTATTAATCCTACATCAATAAACAAAAAATATAATTAATTCCCAGTTTGTACTTTCTGTAATTGGTCTGTAACATTTTTTCGATAAAGTTGAAGCGACGATATTGATAAATCATTCACGATCAGTATTTGGTATCTTATCGAAAGTCGGCGTCGACACGTGGTGAAAGTAGTATAAAAAGAGATAGCCGACATTAATAACCTAATAACTCTTGAAATATCGAAATTACTCGACGAAATATAACCAGATTAAATATATCAGATTAGTATACAGAAACAGTTATGACAATACAGGTTTGCCAATTCCTTTTACTCTATCTCTCTCGCGCTTTAATTTATTAAATCCACCGCTAGATTCGCTCTTAGAAGTATACAAGTACCTTAAGGAATAAGAAGGAATATGCCAAAAAAATATGTGAGGCAGGAATCTAACGCTATGACAGGAGAACTTACATTTTGGGCATAAACACCGACACCTACCCAGGAACTTTTCCATCTTAAATCCTAATTTATACCAGATAAGCAACCGTTCATCTTGTTGTGGTCCTTCATATTTGGAATTTATTTTTCACCACTTCAAATATCCACTCACGGACCTAATCGGAATAAAGTCAGTGGGTTTGGCCATTCAGTCTAACTGGAGGTTCTCTCAAGACACTCAAATGATCATTCAAATCCTCTGGTTTATATTTTCTATTTGAATGTAGTCTATGATGGGCTTGAGACCACAGAATTTCGACTTTCAATTCTGGCAAGTCTGTGGATACTTTCGTTCTTAATTAGTCATCGAGATAGCAGCAGTGGGCTAGATGCCAGTTGAGTCATATAACACGACTATAGCAATGTCACAGGAAATGGTTGTTGTGCTGTTTTCTAACCGTGCATATCCTGGTTGAAAGGTGAAATTGCTATGGTTAAACTCTGCCGGGATGTTAATATAAATAAATCGTAAAAAAGTAAACAATTAATTTTCAAAATAGGCTTATTATGCATTGATAGAAATAGCCGGGTACACGGCACAGAAGTGTTGTGTTATGATTTTCTGCTATGGTTTTCCAACAGAAATCGACTACTTCAGCTTCAACGTCAGAGGATCGTAACTTTCTTAGGAAACATTTCTGGACACATGTTTACAGGTACTTCCGTTACTGTTTTTATGTTTAAAACCAGCTTATAAATAGGGGAGAGTTCTATCGCTTTATGTATATGCATACTTTATACCGTGAAAACTAGTTAATTTATATTTGGCCTACACGCGGAGCTCCTGCAGTGTTGTGATGAGTACTATACCACATATTTAAACGAAAAGTCACTATCGGGTTTGTCATAGAAGGCAGACTCAAACATTTTAATTCCATACAATTCTTTGGTTACAGATAATCCTCTAGAAGCAAAGTATCTCGACTGCCCTCGTATTCTAACTTCAAGTCCTAATTTGCTCGGTTTTAGGGAGCCACCGACGTTCTTTGATTGCAATTATTCCAATTTGTGTATAATTCCTGGGATGTTACTTTGCACTAAAACCATTAGTTATTTATAAAGGATAACCAAATCTAGCCTTTTCACATTTAGGATTAACTAACCCTAAGAACAACTCTAACTTCTTTATTTTAGCAATCACATCTAAGCCTATTCAAAAAGCGTAAGATCATCTTCAAATGAAACCGATTTTCTGAAAACAATCGTACAGTACCGTCGTCCTTTATTTATTATATACCATAATATATAGTTTAAATAGTGGTAGAAAGTGCAAAAAAAAAATTTGGATTAAGGTGTAAGAAGTCGTTGTGTAAAGTAAATAGTTAATATTCAATTTATTTTGGGAATTAAAGATAAAGAAATATAAATACTCTAAATACCAAGAGTGGCGCGGTGCCAAACAGATATTAAATCGGAAGATTTTGTTACATGTAGTGAATGTCAAGGGAAATTTCACTTTGACTGTTCAGTTTCAGAACAAAATTTAAAAAAAACTTTCTGCAGTCAAAGAGAAGGCATGGAAATGTAACAACTGTTCCCAATTGTCCCATAATACAAAATCAACAAGATCACATAGTAGTTCATTAAATGATGAAGATGAAACAGATGATGAGCCTCTTAAATCAGAAGTACGTGATATCAAAACCATTAATTATTTTTTATTTATTTGCTTTTATTATGATTAGAGAATATTATTTAGGTATTAAGCAAATCACAACTTACACACTTTTTTATTTATTACGAAATTACCTACTTTCTGTATATTGTTGCCCTAATCTGGGCACGCTAATACACTAGTCAAATACCTTAAAACACTCATTATTTGAGAAACAATCAAAACAACTACTCTTCTAGCTAATACTGACGAAGTATTGAATTACATGATATGATTCCTAGCATTTTAATGAAAAATATGCTGAAAATACTTAAATTATTTATTTAAATTCAGTCATTCACACTTTTTTAGAGTGACTAGATTAAGGTACCAATATACAGAAAGTAGATAATTTCATATTAAATAAAAACATAGCATAGCACATCATAACAAAATAATTACAAATAAATGTGCAAAAAGAGGATATTGAAGATGCTCATAGAGTTCCCTCACACAACAAAAATAAACCACCCCCAGTAATAATTTTAAAATAGATAATACATGTGACATTGTGTCGTACGCTGACGATACATCGTTACATATTGGTGGAAAAAATTGGGAAATTAAAATAAAAACTGAAAGATGCTTGAAAAATATCAAAGTTTGGCTGGACGATAATTTATTAAAGTTGAAACGATGAAACTAAATTCTTATCATTTTCATCTAATGTAACTGGACAACCGCAATATAATAAGATATGTATACATAAGTTTGATTGTAACACACAAAATAATTGTGTTTGTTCTGTTTTTATTGACAGGGTAAAATCTCAAAATATCTGGGTATTCTGCTCTTAGACTATTATTACATATGGACTAATTGCATGAGGTGGTACCTTTAATACTCATTTAAAAAAATGTAATGGTAAGTTAACAATTTCTTATAAAAATTACACAGGCCTGCAAAAAAAATTTTTATGAAAACTTTTTTATTATTTAGGGTGATCTAACAGTTTTGACGGGTGCTGAATCCGAAAACGACATCAGTTTTTCTCCACCACCCACCGTTTTTCCGCAACTCGACCCAATATTTTGAACCTAATAGGTATGAATAAGGCTATTTTGGAATGTAGAGATGTTTTAAAAAATTTAAAAAAGGTTTTATTACTTCAAATTAAGTTGTTTACAACGAAAGACACTGTTAATGTATTTTCAATTAATTTAATCCACATTGATGGCCCTGTACTTCCTTTCCCTCTTATGGAAAAGCTCCGATTGTTATTTTTCCTCATGTGAGTAACACCTGGATTCTCTTGATGAAGTCACCAACAGTAGTCCCCCATCATACTGACTTTCCGTCTACCCTGATATCTCTTCTCCATGACCTTTATTCATACCGACACCCAGAAAAAATGAAATTTGCAAAAAAACTGAGGGTGATGGAATTTTTTCATTATTTTTCCCGTATTCAGTGCCCAAGAATCTATAATGATCACCTATTAGTTTTAACTAAGTTTTTTGGTCGCAGGCCTGTGTTATTATGAAAAAAACAGTTCGTTATCCAACAGAATTACTTTATAGAGAATGTGTGTTAAAAGATCTTCAAGATCTGTATGTAATTCAAAATATTTACACAGTTCTTGCATAGGGTGAGGTAAAAAAATATTCAAGGAAATTAAGTTTCCTTCGTTAACAATTTTTCCAAAATATTGTCTTAAAATCACTCTGTATGCATGTTTAAAGATCTTAAAATATCTACAATTTGATATGCCCAACAGGATCGTGGCTTAAAAAATAAGAAAGTTACAAGTCTGGGGAGTTTTAGGTAGCGCAACCTTTATGTGGTGTGATTATGTTTATATTTATTTAGTATAACATTTTGGAATAAAAATGTTTCTAATATACAGTGTGTTTCACTTCTCGTGAAGACACCCCTGTATCTTTTTTATTTGTTGCCGAATTAATTTCAAATTTTTATCAGCCATGCAAGTCCATAAGGTGACTTTATTCAACATATAAATGCCGTCTAAATCTAAAACGCCGGCCTACTGCGATAAAAAGAAAATGTCAATTTTCGAGAAATCATAGTAGGCTTAGAGATAGACAAAAATTTTGTTAACAAAAGTTGTTCGGAATCACTTGATATGTCCCCCTGTAAAATTTTGTGAAAATCGGAATATTTTCAAAAAAAAATTTTTTGTTTCGCTTCTCGTGAAGACACCCCTGTATCTTTTTTATTTGTGGCCGAATTAATTTCAAATTTTTATCAGCCATACAAGTCCATAAGGTGACTTTATTCAACACATAAATGCCGTCTAAATCTAAAACGCCGGCCTACTGTGATAAAAAGAAAATGTTAATTTTCGAGAAATCATAGTAGGCTTAGAGACAGACAAAAATTTTGTTAACAAAAGTAGTTCGGAATCACTTGATATGTCCCCCTGTAAAATTTTGTGAAAATCGGAATATTTTCAAAAAAAAAAATTTTGTTTCACTTCTCGTGAAGACACCCCTGTATCTTTTTTATTTGCGGCCGAATTAATTTCAAATTTTTATCAGCCAAACAAATCCATAAGGTGACTTTATTCAATACATAAATGCCGTCTAAATCTAAAACCCCTGCCTACTGCGATAAAAATAAAATGTTAATTTTCGAGAAATCATAGTAGGCTTAGAGATAGACAAACATTTTGTTAATAAAAGTTGTTCAGGATCACTTCATATGCCCCTCTGTAAAATTTTATGAAAATCGGAATATTTTCAAAAAAAGAGAACACATAAAGAGAACTTTTTCCAACAAATGAAAGTTGTGAACAAAAATCAGCATTCAATAAAACACTAAAAGGGCTTATTATTTTTACATATCAAGTTGAATGTAATATCTTTTCTTTTTTTCTTTTTGTTATCTCTCTTCTGGAGGAGTAACTCTCCATCATATCCTTCCTCCTTATCGGCTCAGAAATTTAGGAACATGGACGGTTTTATTGCGTTGAATGTAAAGAGTGCCGTGAAATTAACTGTCAATATGTATTGTTTTATTTATTTCGTCATTGCTTTCATGACAGAAGTGATTGTTGTTATTTTCTGTGGAGTTTGTTAGTTTTTCTTGTTTTAATAATTTTATTCATACTAAAGTTTCCTTATTTCATATCTTTTCTCATAATGGTTAGAATACTTTTAACTACTGATGAAAAAATTGAAATAATAAAGATAGTCGGTGAAAATGTACGGTCTTCAAGAGAAGCAGCAGAAGAATTTAATTTAAGACATCCTCTAAGACAACCAATACACCATGGTACCGTAGCAAGAATATGTCACTTGTTCAATACAACTGGCAATGTGCTTAAACCGAGAGTACATCTTAATCGAAATCACGGAGATGATAATGTTATATTAGCGGCGTTTAACGCCAATCCCACTACCAGTCTTCGAAATATGGCTCGTGACCTTAATTTCTCGGCATCAAAAATTTGGAGATGTTTAAAACGCCATAAGCTACAACCGTTTAAACCAAAATTTTTACATACCTTGGAGGAAGGTGATGAAGAGAGAAGATTAGAATATTGTTTATGGATCCAAGATAATTATTTAAACAATAGAGACTTCTTGAAGAAAGTAATTTTCACGGACGAGGCAACTTTCTCCACCAACGGGGTAGTATCATCACAAAACTCTAGGTTCTGGGCAGTAGAAAATCCTGATTGGATAATAAATTGTAAAAGGCAATATTCCCAGAAAGTAAATGTGTGGTGCGGAATTTTTAACGAAACAATAATAGGGCCGTTTTTCTTTTTTCAAAAAATAAATGCGTTAAATTTGCTAGAATTTTTAAATAATGATCTTTGGAATGCAATTGTTGATTTTCCTTTGGAACAATTGTATTTTCAACTCGACGGAGCATCTATCCACAATTCCGTAGTAGTGAGAGCATGGATGAATGAACATTTTCCCCAAAGATGGATAGGACGAAATAGCCCTTTAATACATTGGCCACCCAGATCACCTGATCTCACTCCAATGGATTTTTATTTTTGGGGTCACATTAAAAACAAAGTTTATATGACCAGACCTCAAAATATAGAGCAGCTTTGTGAGAGGATAAGGCAAGCATGTTTAGAAGTTACAGCTCAAGAACTGCGAAGAGTTGTAAAAAATAACAGAAAACGGATTGAGAAGTGTATTACACTTGAGGGTGGGTTAATGGAAAGGGGCGCAATATAATAAATAAGTAAAAAAAAACCATTAACTTCTTTTATTTTTGAACTATTCTAACACTGCGGCTTTTGCTTTATCTGTATTTTTTTTTCCGACAATATTATCATTCATTATTAGTAGTCTTCTCTGTAAAAACAACGGCCCTTTTCAGGGCCACCAATTTAATTCAAAAAGAATTCGTTATATGACAGCATCCTACCAACCTACATATTGTTGACAGATGTTAAAACTCATTAAAGTAATTAGATTTTAATTTTAATTATTCTAAGGCCGGCATTTTAGATTTAGACGACATGGGGCTTATGAAGTGATCCTGAACAACTTTCATTAACAAAATTTTTGTCTATCTCTAAGCCTACTATGATTTCTCGAAAATTGACATTTTCTTTTTATCGCAGTAGGCCGGCGTTTTAGATTTAAACGGCATTTATGTATTGAATAAAGTCACTTTATGGACTTGTATGGCTGATAAAAATTTGAAATTAATTCGGCCACAAATAAAAAAGATACAGGGGTGTCTTCACGAGAAGTGAAACAAACATTTTTTTTTTGAAAATATTCCAATTTTCACAAAATTTTACAGGAGGGCATATCAAGTGATTCCGAACAACTTTTGTTAACAAAATTTTTGTCTATCTCTAAGCCTACTATGGTTTCTCGAAAATTGACATTTTCTTTTTATCGCAGTAGGCCGGCGTTTTAGATTTAAACGGCATTTATGTATTGAATAAAGTCACTTTATGGACTTGTATGGCTGATAAAAATTTGAAATTAATTCGGCCACAAATAAAAAAGATACAGGGGTGTCTTCACGAGAAGTGAAACAAAAAATTATTTTTTGAAAATATTCCGATTTTCACAAAATTTTACAGGGGGGCATATCAAGTGATTCTGAACAACTTTTGTTAACAAAATTTTTGTCTATCTCTAAGCCTACTATGATTTCTCGAAAATTGACATTTTCTTTTTATCGCAGTAGGCCGGCGTTTTAGATTTAGACGGCATTTATGTGTTGAATAAAGTCACCTTATGGACTTGTATGGCTGATAAAAATTTGAAATTAATTCGGCAACAAATAAAAAAGATACAGGGGTGTCTTCACGAGAAGTGAAACACACTGTATAAGCGTGACGTATCACTGGAACCAACTTTTTGAATCCAAAATGTTTTCTTCAAAGGACGTGGAAAAGTGGTCCCGGTCAAATTGGCTGAATTTTTAATATGTTGTAGATTTCGACTTTCTGATCAAAAGCTCTCATAAGCCCAACTCGATCCTACATCTAGTTTTCGAGATACAGCTTAAAAATTATACAAAAGATTAATTTAAAAAAAATCCGAATTCATGATTTCCTTTCAGGCATTTTATATTGTGATACTTTTTAACAGCCTTTTGTAATATTTTACACTGAAAAGATTTGTTGTTTTTATAAAAATAGCGTAGAAAAAAAAATAAGTTTGAAAAATGTGTGGGAAAGCGCCGAAAATTCCACCTAAAAATAACAAGTGAAAAAGATATTCGATCAAATTTTCTAAAACTTTTTTACATAAAGTGTATCTTCGTGATCAAAAAACTCTTATTGAAAAACTTTCGGAAGACCTTTAATACGCCATCAATAAATTAAAAATTCTTGTAAAATTCTGTGCTTTCTCGAACTTTTGATTTATTAATGGGGTATTAGAGATGAAAGGAGCAATTTCCGTAAGTTTTTCAATTAAAGTTTTTTGATCAGGAAAACACATACTTTATGTAAAAAAATGTTTTAGCCAATTTGACCGAATATTTTTTTCAATTGTTAATTTTCTTTAGAAATCCCGGCGCCTTCGCCAACATTTTTCTAACTTTAATTTTATTCAAAAAATTATAAATATTATAAATATTTATTATAATACATCGCAATATAAAATCTATGAAAAAAATCATGAATTCGGAAATTTTTTAATAGTACAATATTGGGGTGTACCTCGGAAACTAGACATAGGATCGAGTTGGACCCATGAGAGCTCTTGATCAGTAAGTCGAAATCTACAACATATTAAAAATTCAGCCAATTTTACCTGGATCACTGTCCCATAAGATTAGTGTGGGGTCTTTTCAAGCTTATAATATTTATAGTTTAAAACTTAATAGGTGCTAACAGAGGAACAGACGGACGGACGCATGAGGAACAAGTGTAATGGGGCTTTGGAATCCCAAAAATGTGCATTTTGGTAGTGTACAATAAATAAATTGACCCGGTATACATACCGTATTTCCTAATTGAAAAAGTCGATAGATAAAGGAGGTAACAATATCCCAGGTACACTCAGTACAATAATTATAATGTAGCAAAACTTTACACTTAAATCCAGAGCGCATAAGTCTTCTTTTAATTACTTATGGCAAAGAGATGGAAACAAAACGGCCATGAGTATAATTCAAATTCAAGGAGGAAGTGTATATAGAAAGACAATTAATATTACTACGAAAACACTGTAGCAAGAAGTTATCTCTTTGTGCTCTATTTTATCCTATTTTCTTGGGTAGTGAATAGAAGAAAATAGAAATGAGACTTGGCATGGGTGTAGACTGATTATTTTGTTAGAACTATTAACTTTGGTCGTTTATTTTGTGGGAAGTAATTTGAACATGCGTTGTCGATAAAACATTTACAGACTTTGAAGACAAAGTGAAGTAGAACAAAATGAAAACAAGCAAATACACTAGAAAAATATGGATTTTATGTACAGGCTGCCCACGTAAAGTTTGCCTTCCATTTTCCTCTTATTTTGCGTGTCTTAAAAGGTGGTTCCGATTTTTTTTTAAGAGATACCGTTTATTACGTTTTCTATGTACTATCAGTATTTCTGAATTGTATTAACATTTGTTAAACAATGATTCAGTCGTCCTACGCAAGCATCTCTGATTTATTTTAAAATTATTGCGCCGTTAAATTAAAATTTTGACTTTCATATCAATGTTCTCTTTTATTACTCTCAACTGATTATGTCTGTTTTTAAATACTGTTGCAGCTTTGTACCTTATGGAGATTAATCTATAAATAAATATAAAATTAAGGTTTAAGGTTTTTATTTCGAATTCATATGAAATTGGAATCTATAAATATTTTAAATAATATTTTTTGTATTTTGTTATATCTATATTTTGTTATTTTTTTATATCTCTATAGTAACATAATTCAATATATGTAGGCGAATACGCTACATATACCCCCCCCCCCCCTACAAAAATAAAAATCAATCTACCAAAGCATCAATATTAAAGCGGATTTTCTTGAAGTCGGATTTGACGTGTAGATCATCATTCAACAAATATGCAGGTTTAACTCTGTCTATAGCAACAGTAATGTGCCTTCCACGTATAAGGACCGTAATAATTTTAGTTGTGCGAGCAACTACCTGATAGGGCCCCTCGTACCAAGGGGAGAAAGTTGGCTGTCTTTCCGAATAAAAACAAATTTATAAGTTTTAATGTCAGGACTGACTTGAGTGATGATTTTGTTTAGGATTTATAAAATGTAAGTTATTGAAATAATGTTGTAATTTAATAATAAATAAAGGTATTTTAGTATCAGTATGTGATTTAATAAGATATTCACCGGGAAGACGTAAAGGTTGTCCATAAACAAGCTCCGCAGATGAACAAAGTAAATCGTCCTTTGGCATTGTCCTTAATTCAAATAAAATTATAGGAAGCTCATCAAACCAATGAATAGAGTTCGCTCTGGCAATTAAAGCATTTTTTAAAGTTCGATGAAACCTCTCAACTATACCATTGCTTTGAGGGTGATATGATATTGTGTGAATTCGATGAAAACCTAAAAATTTTGAAAACTCACGGAATAAATTCGATTCAAATTGGACACCCTTGGTCAGTAGTGACACGTAGCGGAATGCCAAAATGACGGGTATAAGTTTGAAATAAGATGTAGCAACAGTTTCGGCAGAAATGTCTGATAAAGGATAAGCTTCTGGTCAACGAGTGAAATGTTCAATAACAGTAAATGTGTAAGAAAAACCGTGCGAAGGTGGCAAAAGGACAACTAGATCAATATAAATACGCTCAAAACGACTTCTGGGAACATCAAAATTACTAATTGGGGTATTTGTATGTGTACTTACTTTAGAAGCTTAACAACTCAAAAAGTCTTGGTCCACAAGTGCAACAGATATTTATTTTGGGCCAGAAATAGTTAGACGGTATAAGTTTCCTGGTAGAACGGATACCAGCATGTGTTGAGTTATGAAACATATCGAAAACGGCACGTCGTAAAGAATTTGGTACGAAAGACCGCATTTAGAAAAATAAACGTCACACCAAATTGCATCATTTCAGTTAGAAATATTAACTTTTTGTAAAGAGTATTTGACTTTGACTGGAAAAATAATTTATGCGCGATAAAGTATCTGCTATGACGTTTTCTTTACCAGGAATATGACGTATGTCATTTGAGAATTGTGCAGTGTACTGCAAGTGTCGTGTTTGACGAGGAGTCTTTTCTGAATTAGAAAACAAAGCGTTAGTCAATGGCTTGTGGTCAGTAAAATAAATGAACATACGACCTTCTAAAATATGTCTGAAATAAATTGAAGTGTATAGATACAGTAAATAACACTCTGTCAAAAGTAGAATACTTTTTTTAAGTATCAGTAAATTTCAGGGAGAAAAAGGCTAAAAGAGTAGTAGAATTTCCGAATTTCTGTTCTAATACTGGACCCACCTTACTCAGATACAGTTGAGCATCCTTGTTGTAGTTAGGTTGCGACAAAACGGTAGCATTTACTAAAGCATGTTTAGCTATTAAAAAACTATCAGTACAGTCGGTTGGCAGGAATCTATAACCTTAATTTTATTGCGAGCTAATTCAGGCTTTTGCCCAAAATGAATTAAATTTTGAGGAATATCAAAAATTTATATGATTAGGAAGCTGAAGGAAGAATATGAAAAGGCAGGCTTAACTATGAATATGAGTAAATGCGAATACCTAGCAATAGGTACAGACAACCGCAATGATCTCAATCTAGAAAGTGATGTTATAAAAGGCGTGGAAAAATCTAAATACCTCGGAGTCATATTTAATAAACAAGGAAATAGCAGGGATGAAATAATAGAAAGGAATAATAAAGGTAGAAAAGTCATAGGTGCCCTAAATTCAATCCTTTGGGAAAAGGATATTAGAAGAACAACAAAAAAACGATTATACGAAAGTATTGTTCAAAGTGTGATAATGTACGGAGCTGAAGTATGGGATATAACTAAAACAATCAAAAACAAATTAATGGCAACAGAAATGGACTTCCTAAGAAGAAGCTGTGGATTATCAAGGAGAGATAGAGTGAGAAATGAAGAGATAAGAGAAAGAATGAGCATGGAAAAAAATATCTCGGAAGAAATTGAAAGAAAGCAGCTGACATGGTTTGGCCATACGAAAAGAATGGACGAAGGCAGATGGCCCAGAAAAGTATTGGAATGGCAACCACCGGAGAGAAGAAAGAGAGGAAGGCCTAGAAGGAGTTGGAGAAATGGCTTGGACGAGGCGATGGAAGTAAGAAACCTAACCGAGGATGAATGTCTTGACAGGAGAATATGAAAACTGGGGACGGAGAAGCGGCGCCAGCCGTAGAAATCCGTTATATATATATATATCAAAAATTTATATGAATCAAGTTTGTAGCATCCAAACCTTCACGAAAGTTCCAAAAAGCATATTAAAACACTTTACTATTACTAAATAATTCAAAATGCGAATTTTGCGTTGAAAATCAGACTACCGAATAAAAATTGGATTCGGAAAACTTATTCTAATAATTTTTATTCAACGTCTCCAACGTGAAGGAAAAAATTTCTAGAATTTGCCCTATTTGCGAGGTCGCAGTAGGTTGAGTAACTTGTAGATTGTATATTGTTTAAGAGGTCGCTTGGCCCTGGGTTGGCCTTCCTTCACCTCATCCTTAAAGGTCTTTTGTGAATAACTTGACCTAACTTACTCATATACAAAATGCTTATTCTCAAAAAATGTTTTTTTTTTTTAATTTTAATAACCTTTCTCATATGATTGTACCTTTTAAGGGCAATGTATCTTCTACGCCCCTGCCCGCTGGGTACATTTCATCAGACGTCGTTTTACGTGACTGTGTTCTTATTTCTTAATCTATTACTTGAGACGTCTGCATGTGGCCCGAAATAATTTGCTGAGAAATTCTATATGCCCAACTTATAAACTTCTGTGCAGCTCGAAAAGTTTGTCATGTTTGATGTAAAAGGAGTTGACATTAAAATTGAAATCCCTGTGCTAGAAGATTTTAACACGATCAAAGATCATTATAATTTAATTCAAACAGCTATGCGAGATATTCCGGGATCGGGAAAATACCTGACATGTATATCTGCCTTTACGTGGGATATCATGCTTTTAGTTCGATGTCATCGATGGCGAAGCATGGCTGGCAAGTATTCCATGTATATATGTAAATATCCCAAATGTAAACTCATGACTTTTTGCATCAGATATATATTTTGCGAAAGTTAAATATTCTTTTATGTATATATGTCTAATATTTATTTATATATAGTTGTTGTTCCTGGCCTCCCTGTCCTATAACGACGAATCTAATTCTCGAACAAAGTTTAGAAATTATTGACTCACATTGAATTATTCTGCAACATCGACCCGTCCTCCTACGAGGTCTATTTCAATATTCTATACGCAAACAATAGACCAGTCTTAATAATTAATACTATAATTTACAATTATTCCTATTTTTATAATAATAATAAAATAATAATATTTGTATTGGCCATTTCAGATACATTTGAATATATGGCAAGTCATTCATAAACTAACAGTAATACATAATATAATTAAATATACATTAGATAATACATCGAGTAAAGTATCTACACAAACAACGAGGATAACATGACATAATATGACATACACACAAGTAAAAATAAATATATTAAAGAGATATAACACTAAAATTGCAAAAAAAACTATCACCGATTCAATTTAAGTCTTAAAGTCCTATAAGGCCACAAATTCTCTATTTAGAAAGTTCTGAATACTATAGAAACCACTTTTGAGTAGAATGTCTTTAACCATAGCCTTGTATTTTTTTTAGTTTTGTATATTTTTAGTTAACGGGGGGTTTCACCTCTGATTTACAAACACATTGCACAAGGTATCATCAAAATCTATTCATTCGTACTCAAATTAGAGATTTTGGTCATTTTAACGCTCCGTTGACTGGACTAAGGGAGACTATTGAAAAGCAAAATACAGCTGTATTGCGGAGAATGTTTATAATTGGAAGTGTGGTGTAATGGTATAAGTATATCTCCATGTCTAGTACAATCTTTCCTTTGAGTGAATAATGCCACATTTTTCTTAGAGTGTGTCAAACATTTTAAAATGAATATACATGGTACAGTTAGAACTTTCTTGTTTTTGAACATCTCTGCGCAGCTCTCATTATATCCCATTTTGAAAATAAGTCTTTTTTGGCTAATGAATACTCTGGACCTATATTTTTAATTACCCCAAGCGATGACATTAAGGGAGATATGCAAATAGGCAAGGCGTAGTACACATTCAATAGCCCCGTTCATCAAGTGTACTTTTCAATTGCAATATAGCAAAATAGGCCTTGTTAGGCCGTAAGCACACATGATCGATATTTTTGCTCCACAACAGTTTACTGTCTAGGCGTATACCAAGCAAATTTATATTTTCTGATAAAATGATACTGTCGTGCAACATTAATCCATGCGGCAATTGTTTTTGCAAAGTAAAGTTTGTAGTAGTTGTCTTACTTACATTTAAAATTAGTTTGTCTCTCTGTGCGCATGTAGTGATTTCTTGAAATGTTTGATCAACAAGTGAATGTAGCTGCTCTATTGAATCCGCTGTTACGGTCACTGTCGTCAGCGAAAATTGTCAAATGACCAGTTGTTAGGTGATTCGGGAGGTTGTTTATAAATTACATGAATAGTAGAGGCCCTAAAACAGATCCTTGAAGTACTCAAACATGACGTCATGAGTATCTGAGTATGCGTCGTTAAGTTGTACACGCTACTTTTCCTGTAGTTACTATCATGTACTAATCCATGAGAGTAAATCCCCTCTTATACCAATACTGTACAATTTATGTTCTAGGAAAGGACCATTTATGGTATAGAAT
The DNA here is from genome assembly GCA_936432065.2 of Rutpela maculata. NCBI lineage: Eukaryota > Metazoa > Arthropoda > Insecta > Coleoptera > Cerambycidae > Rutpela > Rutpela maculata. The sequence continues at coordinate 383,010,788 of OW386285.2, read as the reverse complement.
GCTTTTGTTAAATCGAACATTATCGAGATACCAAATTTTCCATTGTCTAGGCAGGTATATACGTGGTCTAGCAAGTAACAAATTGCTGTCTCTATCGATTTTCCAGCAGTAAAACCATGTTGAAAGGCCGTAAGAATATTGAATCTTGAAATAATCCTATCATAAATAATAATTCTTTCAAATAACTTGGTAATTACACAGTACAGAAAAAATTTCTATTTTTTCAGGCGACCCTCTTCTTAATACAGGTATCACCTTAGTTTGTTTCAGTATGTCATGAAAACAGCCCTGATCAACTGACATATTAAACAGATGGACTAAATACGGTAGTATGCCTTCCCTGACACTTTCTGATTGTATGTTTGCTGTTATACCATTCATCCCAACCGATAACTTGTTTTTTATATTGTCTATGGCATTATTTACCTCATCCAGCGAGATTGGCGCGAAATACAGGGTGATTCTTTTAAGGCGGCCATTAGAATATTTCCCACTTGCAGATGAGATAGCCATTTGAAATTTGGTACCTTATCATAGTCGACCATTGCGAGTCCGAAAATAATTTTCAAAATGGCGGCACTTCCAGAAATACCGGAAGTCGATACCAACTTGCTTATTTTAAATGGAACACCCTATATATTTTTGACTTTTCGAAATGATCACAAAATTCTGAGTTAAAACATGTCACACACCCTATATCTAAACAGAGCAGTTTCGGAGATATTTGACATTTTGTAAGAAATTTGACAGGTGCAACGGTTTGCAAGAACCGTTATAATTTTCTTCATGTAGGAGATCCCTATTTGCTCTTTGGTACATAGGAAGAACACAAGATGAGCTACTCTCTACAGAAAAAATATATTCCAAAATAGTACACCAAGTGTTTTATTTTTCACGTTACATTTTGTCGAATTCATACCTCAAAAACTTTTTTATTTCAAATGGAACACCCTGTATTTTGTTACATCAAGTTATGTTAAATTAAATTACCTTTTTTCTAGTATAAGCATTGTAGGGGTTAAAGTGATAACTTTTCGAAATATTGGCGATTTTCTTAAATGTCCAAGAATTTTTAATAAAAATTGACATCAACTTACCCATGATTAGAAACAATCGTTAATGTCAGTCATTCTCTTTTTTTAAAAAATGCCAGCACGTTTAAATTACATTATAAATATTTAGTACAATTTTAATTATTAAAAAGAGCAAAAAAAACGGGAATAATTCTTACAAGAACTTTTTGGTTCGTATAATGTGGAGGGGGGGGGTTACCATACACATTAATTAATTTTTCCACAAAATATCGTGTCCGCTACGACCGCCATGCTGGAAAAATGACAATCAAAATAGGTTTTTCTCAATTATTTCCTTTCCTGTTAGTTCCATCCTAAAATTAGGTATTACCAATATTGTTGAAAATGAAAAACTTACAATTTGTATTTAAACTATTTGTCTCCATTGTTAATATTTTACGATTTACAGCCATCAAAATGGCGAAAAGTGCACATTTTTGTAATTATCTCTGTCGTTGTTGCTCCTATGTAGTAATTAGTTATTATCAATATTGTAGACTATAAAATTTCCAACGTTTTTGTTTAAACAATTTTCTTCCACGGTGAACTATTTTAAAATTACAGCAGCTTGAAATTTTAAAAATCGTTGCTCAAGGAATCGCTACTTCCACATCCAGATTCTCTATCCCAGTCACTCACAACAACAAAATTTTGTATGTGGAAATAATTGTTTATGGAACTTTAATATAATATTTGAAATTCTCTACCCCAAAAACCCATAAAACGATACCCCACATCGGTAGTGGGGCAGGGGTGGTGATAGGGAGGTGGTAGTGGAGATGGATGAAGTAAAAAAATATTTTGAGGTTTCTGGTTCTTGTACACACAACAAATCACATTTTTTTTTCATCCCCTTTAATAATGGGGTGGGGGTGGTAATGGGGTGGCTAATGCCAAAAATTTTTTTTCGGACCTTATCTTCTCTTGTATATACTAAATACCAATTTTATGGACTCTTACCTGCTTGATTTACGTATTTACCCCAAATTTATCCCAATTCACCCCCCCCAACCCTTCGACGGAACAAGATTAAAATATAATCTAGTTCCAGATCTTGTTAACGTACATATGTGTACCAAATTCCAAGTCAATATCTTAAACGGTTCCAGAGTAAACGTGCGCACAAAAAAGTTACATTTTTTTTTCGCTCAAACTTAATATCTCCACGTTTCATGACATTCTAAGCCTATTTGAGCAATACAAATATTGTCGTTACTATACTTCCACTAGATGTGGAACTAAAATTATTAAAGTTTCGAGATGCTGTAACTTGTAAACAATTGATAGGACAAGAAAATTGTTTAAACTAAAATTTTGGGAAATTTTATAATCTACAATGTTGATAATAGCTAATTACTACGTAGTAGCAATGGGAACAGAGATAATTGCAATAATCTTGAATGAATCCATACATTTTCACATTTTTGCGTGAGTGTAAATCGTAAGTAATGGCATTAAGAAAGAATTCTCGTGTTAACAGATCAGTGAAAACTGAAAAACTTTTTAAAGAGAATGGCATTATTGTAAATCAGTTTTATTGATTATAGAAAGTTAATAATAAGTATTTATAATATCGAAACAACGGAGCAGACATTTTTCCGAAATTCAATAATCTTTTTCAAATTTCGAGCTGCTGTAATTTTTTAACAATTGACCGTGGAGGAAAATTTTTTGAACAAAAAAATTGGGAAATATGATCTACAATATTGATAGCTTTTTCATTTTTTACAATATCGGTAATACGTAATTTTAGGATAGAACTAACAGGAAAGTTGATAATTGAGAGAAACCTATCCTGACCGTCATTTTTTCAACATGGCAGTCGTAGCGGGCACGATATTTTTGTGGAAAACTTGAACAAATGAAATGAAAATCTCTTGTAGGAATTATTCATGGGTCAAATGACATAATGACTGTGCTAAGTATTCTAAAACAATTTTGATGTAGAGAAATTTTTTTTTTATTTTTAATAACATTTTTTTTATTTCAGGTAAGATGCGATTTTATGGCAGAATATTATGGGAGTGAGTATCAAATATACTGTATATTACTCTAATTACATTTTTTATGCATGACCAGACTGACTTTAGCTCGACCCCGGAAATGTACTACTATTCTCCGATCTCGGACGCAAACTTAGATTGTACTCGTATAGACGCGTTTAATTTTTTATAATATTTATGCAAAAATTCGATGAGAAAAAAGTTAGTTTTTTCAAGTAAATGTGTAAGAAATATTCACAATGAAATAAAAAATTGTCGTTTTCTCTTAAAAATGGGCCTTTCCCGCATGACTGAATTTTACTATTTCACCACGACCAAACCATATAATAAACTGTAATATAATTTCATATTAATTTAGTTTCTTGCAATTTTGTATGTTCTACCAAATATTTACTTTACAAAATCAGTTTTATTTCACTTAATTTGAAACATGAGTTCTAAGGAGCGAGCTTGCAACGTCAGTCTGATTAGACCAATAAAAAGTCGTATTTCCGATATCAACTGTCTACTTTGAATAGTACATTTTTTTTCATTACAACCTACTCTTCGTTAACCTGATGCTAAATAAAAGCAAAAGTTCTGTCAACCTTTCACTGTCTGAGTCTAAAATCCATATATCATGTTTATATTATCTATTTTTTATCGTTTTGGTTCACATATGGTATAATATCAGTATCATCTGGCAACGCTGTACTGAAATGCTCAAATCATATTCGATAACCTCACTTTCTATTGTTTATGTTTGATGCGATATTTACGTAATTTTATTTTATAATTAGAAAATGCCGTTTATAAGGGTTTGTTTTGTACCAGTGTGTCCAATCATTAGTGAAAATACTACCAAGTTATTTTTGCTGTTGTTTATACTGCTCCTGGATTTTTCTGTTGTGAAGATCATTTTAACGTATGTGTATATTGTTACTAACTTCCTTTTAGTGGGCTTGATTCTATACTTTATTTGTCTCTTTAGATTGAAATCACAACATTCTATTCTATTGGTGGTTCCTCATAAATGTACTTCAGGCACCAATAGAATTGCAAGATATGGAAAACAGAACGCAAATGAGATTGTTTGGGAACTTGGTTTGAGAATGCACCTTTATAGCTAATTCTGGCAGCGGTTTAAGATCATATTTGATTGGTGTGGTTATGATGACGTCACATTACCGCCCGAATGCTATCGTTTAAATCTGCTGTTGATTTAAGTAATATTTGAATATTTTCTGTAGTATTTTATGCATTCAGAAAAAAAATTAAAATTCATTTTTAGTAATATTTTGATAGGATCTTTCCAATAACACAATAAAAAAAAATAGCGGGAAAGGCCCATTGTAGAAGATACGCATTTGTCAGGATACAAATGGCAGCAAACTTTATAGTATGTAATCTAGGTATTAGACATTTTATTGTTCTAAACATGACGTTTATAACATATTATAAGAAAAATATAATAATAATAATACTACTTTATTTATTTAAACATTGAGAATATATTTTAAATTGAGTAACTGATATAAATATATTGAACATAATATAATAGTATTATTACTGGTACAAATTGGGACGAGCTTGTTTACAGAGTGTGCTGTAATTAATATAAATGGTACTTAAATGGTATCAATATGCACTCCATATAAGCCCTGGCTCCGGGCAGACCGAAAATGCTACCAAAGCAGTTAGGTCTACCCTTCCTCGAGCTACACAGCTCATCCTTACCCTACCGATGATCCGGATAGTATCCAAGTGGATTCCTTGTAGCATACTTATTTCAAAAATGTATGCTGCATATGTTCTAATCGTGAAATATGGGCCTCATATAAAGGTATCCATGCCAATTTGCATTCTGTTTACCGGCAGTCACTCCTGCCAAAAACCCAAAAACACCCAACTGACCGATGACTATCCCCCGGGGGGGACAAGCTAGCGAAGAAAAGAAGATCAAGACAGAAGAACGCCAGAAGAGGCCTTAGCCAGCAAGGTCCAACGAGCCAGGACCCAGGGAGGTGGGCCGAAATCGCCTGCACCGCTCACATTTGTGAGAGGGGCCGACGTAAAGTAAGTTCACCCGCCCTGCACGAGGCTGGTCCCCGGTCTACAGCGATGCATTGGGGTAAAAGGCAATAGCCCTGCCCGGCCCCAGTCACGACATCTTTAGCCAAGAATATTGGCGTCCATATAAGTTGTAGTTATTTATTATTCTATTCAACGGTGTGTGGCGAAGAGGACATGATTAGGAGTGGATTAGGTTGTTTCTTAACTTGTAAATCGTAGAATTTATACATTTGGTTAAGGATGGGCGAGTTGGTATACATGGCAGCATAAATAGTATCTAAGTGGATTCCTTGTAGTATACTTATTTCAAAAATGTATGCTGCACATGTTCTAATCGTGAAGATGCCCATCCCAGTACACAATATTCAAATACCGGAAGCATACAAAAAACTTGAACACCCTAAAAACTCGAAGTAGACCTCTTTATGAAACCTAACATTTTTGTTTTGACACATAATCAATGTTATCATTAAAATTTAACTTGGGATTAAGTAAAACCCCAAGACTTCGAACTTGATTGGTTTTATGAAAATCGTGGCCATTAAGTTGATATATAACATTATTAACTCTATTTATTTTTCTTGATAATTTAAACAAGGGACATTGATCAAGGTTTAAAGACCTCATTCTCATGGCCCCAAACCAATAAATTTATCGAGGTCTTCTTGAATACTTTGACAGTCTTGTAAATTACACAGCCTTCAATAAATTTTTAAATCATCTGCGAGTGATAGTATATGACGGAATTTAAAGCATTCATAAATAACGTTAATGAACGTATTAAATAATAACGGTCCCGGGTGAGAACCTTGAGGCACGTCAGATATAAGTATGAATACATTTGATAAGTGGCCATTAATTCTCACCTGGTGACGCCTAGTAATAAGTATGAGGATGGCCAATCCAACAACCAATCGTCACGTTAGATAGCTTTTCCATTAACAATTTTATGCTTACTTTGCTGAAATCCGTGTATATTGCACGTACCTCGCCGTCTGCTTCCATGGAATTTTGGTCATAATTTACAAGTGAAACTGTGTTTGCTGCAGTAGACTTACCCGACTGGAATCCATATAAATATTTAAATTTAATGCATATACCATGAAATCCTCCATTGAAAATGAAATGAAGAAGCTCCAATTTTTTTTCTATTATTGCATGCATTATAAACCAGTTATTTAACATTTAATTTTCGTGAAGCAAATGCATGACTTGACTGTAGTCAAAAATTAACGAAAATTTCATAAACTATGTATTAAAGACAATACAATTCAATTTACTTTCTAAAGTACTATTAGTTTTTTATTACAGGACCTGTTTCTATTGAACTTAATTTCATTATTTTATAAACGTACTTGCAACAAATAATTTATTGCTTATATTTCTCAAGTTTCGCAACATTTTTATTATATAAAACTAGATTTAACCACATTATCTACTGTATATATCACCTTAAACTTCAGTGCACTTCTAGAAACGTTGTTTTATGATTGATGGCTCCGGTCCTTCCGGTATCGCCTCGCATGGAGTCTTTACGAGATATAAATGTGGAGTGCGGTGCAGTTTTCATGAATAATGTAGGGTCGCAGCGCGACAGACTGTCTCAGACACGACATGATAAGGGAACGAAAAGATTCAAATTGAAAATTAGTTACCTTCACAATTGGCGACTAGACCTGAAGTGAATTTGCAATTAGGTGATTTATCATATTCGCTCTCATAAGGAGGGCGTAGACTGGAGACGTAATCGCTTCTGTAACATATTTAGATTTGTCTCGATAGTTTTAAAGAACAAGCAGGTACTAGAAATATATAGATACTATTTTCCTTAGAATATTGTCCAATGAAGTTATTATAAAAGAAATTAAAAATAGGAACTTTTTCAAGAAGCTTTAATGAATCGTCATTAGTATTTAGAATACCAGGCAAATTACTAATGAAGTAAATATATAGACAGTGGCGGATCCAGAATAAATTGACAAAATGCGACGCCGCAAGCGAATAAACATTTTTTTTCACTCAGCAATAAATATTGACGAGCAGGGAGAAGAAAACCACAATTTTTTTTTCCATTCACCAAAGAAAATTAATGAGCGGGTGAGCGAGGGGGGGGGGGGAGAAAATCACCAAAAATTTTTCCGCTCACAAATAAAACATCAACAAATTTTTCATGCTCCGGCCTTTTTGCCAAAATAAACGACAGGATGTTCGCCTGCAGGTTTTTGAAAATTCAAAAGTTACACCCCCATCCCCGCTGATCAGGGTAGGAGTGAGAAAAAAATGTTTGGTACAAAATATGTGTAATTTTTTTCGTAGAATCAGAATACGGAAATAAATGGAGAGTGCCATTAAAAATTCAAAAGTTAGCCCCACTAGGGGGGGGAGGGTGGAAAATTGTTCTGCCCAAAAAATGTCCCCCTCTGAACGGAACAACTTTTGTCTGAAACATTTTTCGCTAGTGTCCCTTCCTGAGGAGATATTATTACTTAAGTGGTCTAGGTCTTCGCACTTTTTTTTTGCCTGTGTTCATTACCTAGGTTTATATTTTTAAGCATCTTCCACCAAACTGACCTTGAAGTAATTTTTACACACGATAATTATGGCTGTGTTAAATAATATAGATTTATTTGGTAGGTGTCACTCGGTTGATATAAAAACAGCGCCCTCAAAAATTAAATTATTTTTTTAATATACTAAATGACGTAATAGGAATGTAAAATATAATGCTATTTTATATCAACGTCTCTTATTAGTTTCATTTAATTATCTTCAATAGTTTTGAAAAAATTAATTTTAAAGTTGAGGGTTGTTACCCCCATAACTCTGCTAATATAGGGGATAGAGGTTTATTATATATTTTATTGAGCATTCCTAGTCATGAGCAACATTCATGTGAATGAATAGCCCAATAAGCCGCTGGGCCCAATTCCGTATACTTAATCAGCGAGACCCTTTGATTTTTGCGTTGGATTTGTATAGTATATAAATAAATGCTACCGTAAAAATTCTGGTAAAGCATTTCAACTTGACCATTTATTTTCAAAGAAACTGGATAAAAAAGTTTAGTTAAATTAAGCACCTAACCATGTATTAATCATTAGGTAGTGTTTTAATGTCAATGGGAGTTAGATGCAACAATTTTCTAATTTCTGATATCTTGCCACATTAACAACCGGAGAGAATATAGTAGAAGACAGTTCAGAGAAAACTAATTTTCACCAAGGAGTTGATTGATAGAAATAGATTTGGGCTTAACAAGCAACTGCGACAGATGACGTGATGTCGTGCGACGTGCTAGACAGCAAACGGAGGCCCACTAAATAATGTATCACAAAAAGTCTGGATACGTTAACGAGGAGAAGCATATTTAAAAAATAAAAATATTATTTCTATGTTTATTTATTACAGGTAGACGTGCAACAAATTTAGTATGTTTTTTTAAGTTAATTTACTGAATTTCCGAATTAGCGGTAGCCCATCTCGGCTGCGAATTGTAACAAATGACAGTAGCAGGGCAAAACAAATGAGATCCGGGTAATGACAGAAAACAAGCATCCAAGCCAGCTACGGATAGCTGTAATTCCAGCGCCTACTTACTCTGGAGAGTGCGAAGATTGCGGCGGGATGACCTAACACTAGCTATAATTTCATTAACCGGCCCAGATAAATGGGCCAGTCGTTAGGGACGCGGTGCGGCGACCTGGCAACAGCAGGCGACTTGACCAACACTCCTTTATATAATCACGCAAATATAATAAAAGAAAATAACAAGTTACCACGAGTTTTGCGTTGTTAGATGACTTTCGGGACGCACCAGCTGAACATTTATTAAACAAGTACCAACTGGCTAATGGAAGCTTCTTCTAAACAAATGTTTACCGTGCACTCGTGTATTACTTACATCTGAAACTTATTTCTAATATTGGGTTTTCTCTCGATATGATAGATTAATTTCTGTTGTAGCAAATAATATTTGTCGACACCGGCTCGTCAATATTTGTCATGGTTTTTTTTTCGTCCCTGCTAGTCTCGTGGTATTTATTAGGGACTACTATTACCTGGAGGAGGCTGGAATCTTCGGTAATTACGCTGCCTCTGAAATAGTTTCTACAAACACCAAAACATTTGAACATTACACTTGAATACTTTAACTCAATGCGCGTTTCGACTCCCACGTTGGCATCATCTGGAGATGATTAAAACTAATGGATAACTAAAAACGGAAGTATTCCGCAATACTATTTTGCATATGTTCCAAATTTGAGATCCATATATTTAAAACCAGAGATGGGTATTAGTCGGCTAAATTGCCCCAATGAACTAGTCATGACTAATTTAGTCGTGACTAATTTAATCATTAATCATCAATCATAAAGTAGTATTAGTCGCTGAATCAGAAGTGGTATTAGTCGACTAAATTTTTAGTCATGATTAATAATTAATGACTAAATTCATTCATCACTAATAGCAGCAGGGCAACAGAAAATGGAAAAAAAAATTTGTAAATTAATTGCAGATGTAGTAAGTAAAATTATAACTGAAATGGGTGTGTAAATTTTTTTTTCTAGTTAAAAATACAATTTTGGTGATTTTACTTCCAACGGCGCCAATTTTAAGTGGGGAGTGAGGGTCTTGGAGTGGTGTTTACGCTGCAGACTCGTATGTACCAGGAAATCAGAAGCTACAACAGTTCACAGCAACTTTTTCACAAACAACATCCAGTTTTATATCAATAACAAATTATTTTTAACAGGTTTTTATCTAAATTTTCGTGTATAACTATGAGCAAAACATCCCTTATATACTATTACATTCTTTATTTTCATTTATCAACTAGAATAAACATTATGCTTTTCGCAGGTTGTTGAACTTTTTATATAATTGTTGCACATTCTAGAGAATACTTTTCGCAGTTTTCGTGTAAATAATGTTGGTTTTTGGACATCCTAAATTTTGTGATACCAACTTTGTTGGCGAAAAAAAATTAATATAAAAGGAAGTATAAAAAAGAACCACAATCCAACCTCGCTGGGTTTCGAACACGGCCATTTGATTGTAATGCAAAACTTGAACCACTGATCCATCATACGTTACTGCAAAACCTGAATGAGTGTCATATATATTATTCGAATTTCATATTTCAACGATTACATATACCTATTATTATAAAATGTATCTTACTAAAATGTTTAAACAAAAAATAATGACAAATTTCAAATTATTAATAACTTTTTTATTACCTTCATCTTTTTCTATGTTCCTGTTCCCACAGGTCAAATAGGCAAACATTATTTTTAATAATTATGAGCTTTTATTGCTACAGGTATGTTAGTCGAAGTGTAATTAAAATGGAAAAGTAACGATTACTATAATGAGCTGGCCGATACCAATAAAACTTGAGGTCTTTGCTTCATTCTCGTATACACATAAAATCGCAATTTTATTTTTTCATCATCTTTAATAAATGGAGTAGGGGGTGGCAGAAGGGGTGGCTGATGCCAATTTTTTTTGAGATCATTGGTTTTGTACACACACTAAATCTCAATTTTATATTTTTACCTCCTTTTATATTGGGGTGGGGGTGATAGGGGAGGGTGGTTGATGTCAAAATGTTTTTAAGACCTTAGCTTCCAGTACACACACTAAATCCCAATTTTTTAAACTCTTATTTACTTGCTATATCTATTTACCCCCTTTTAACCGCCAACTCTTCAATGGAATAATATCAAAATATAATTTAGTTTCGGAACTCGTTATGATACATACGTATACCAAATTTCAAGTCAACCACTCCAAAGTAATCAAACGCACAAAAAGTTAGACAGACAGAGTTTTTTTCTTTGCGCAAACTTCAAATATCTACGTTTCCATGACATTTTAAGCCTATTTAAGAAAAGAAAATTATTTTTTTTACTGTTACTACCTATACTCCCCTACTAAATTAGTTGTTACATATATTAGTCATGATTAACGAATAAATCAATCTTTGGTCTGACTAATGACTAATTAATCGTCAATCGAAACATTCACGACTAACCAATTAGTCATTAGTCATGACTAATTAGTTGACTAAAGAATGCCCACATGTGTTTAAAACAAGCCGTTTTCTTTCCCGGCTTTGCCAGCGGCTCCCACTGGACTGATTTTGATAATTATTTTTCTTAAATAAAGCTCTTTATCCACAGATGTGTCATCACTAATTTTTATTTTCTTAAATTGTTATTTTCGTACATAAAAACGAAATAAAGTTGAAATAGATAAATGAATCTCAAGGCTCAAACTAATAGCCCCTATTAGATTAAACTACACACGTAGAGGCCGCAGTTGACCGAAGAGATCCGAGTAGATCAGTCAGAAGGTTAGAACCAGCGATTTCCAGCGTGTGTCTATCGCATATCGCATATTCAGTCGAAATCGAATTCGAATTAATTTTCACTTTTGTTTTATTCATTTTTAAGATAAAGTATTTTTTGGAGAATATCTCTTTTCATCATGGAATTATCTGTTGTTCCCATTTTAATTAACAGCAATTGTTAATTTGTTTATCTTTAATATTAAGAAGGTGTTTTGTTATTTGTGACCCATCTTATACACAGCCCATCAATAATTCAAATGAATATGAAAATTTGTTAACGTTATACGGTGCATAAGTTGGTCATGTTGAATTCCATTATATGACATTAATCAGTTGTTTTCTAATTATTTATTTAATAGCGGAGCGGTTGAAATGCGTCAAACCAAAATTAATTAAAAAGGTATTTAGAGAATATGTAATAGTAATAATAATATGTAATCACATTATCCATAAGTATTTACAAGTGTGATTTCTTATAAATAATTAATAAGTTCTTGTACTGAATATGGCCCTACTTCGTCTAAATAATTAAGAACCTCTCTTTTGTACTGTTTAAAATTTATGATACTTTTATATTTATTAGGCATTTAAAAATTTTATGCTAGCATAACATAGGCTGTATTCAAACTTGCTCAGTCAATGGATAGGGAAACTGTAGTTAATGTGTCTTGTATTGTAATCATGACTACTTATGTATTGATTAAAATTATTTTTGTATTTAAAAATGAAAATTAAACAATCAAAAATGTATATTGCCACAGCTGTCAAATATCTATTATGTTTAAAAATGCTTCTACATGTGTCACTTAAGGTTATATCACGCATGACCCGGATGGCTTGTATTTGTATTGTGAGTATTTTATTTACGTCTCCAGCAGCTGCTCCGCCCCAAAACAAAATGCCAAATTTTAATTTTGAGACGAAACAAGCGTAATAAATTGTACGCATGATACAACTCTTTTGACAACTCCTAGACTGTATACAACACTATTTAATTTTTTTCTTAAACTATCTATATGTTGAGACACAGTCTGTAATTATCCCCAAAAACTTGAGGTTAATATTACATTATCATTGTTAATAGTTTTGTATCCAATTTTGAACGATTTTTTCTAAAAATTATAAACTTTGACTTTTCTTTATTTAGAGCTAATTGATTTTCTAATAGCCAGTTTTGTACTACGGTCAATATTATGCTTGCTTCGTCTATTAATTGTTTCGTTTTTATTAGTAGAGTAGTGTCATCCCCGTAATTAATTTTTTGATGTTGACTGTTATTCATTATATTGCATAAGTCGTTTATAAATATATTAAACAATAATGGCCGAATTACACTACCCTAAGGATTCCTAATTTAACTTTTTCTTATCGGATTTTACTTCTTTACCAGAAGAATTTATTTTTACATATTGGTATCGATTTTCTAAATATGATTTTATCCACAAGGCTGTTGATTTAATTCCGTATCTCTCAAGTTTGCGTTTAAGTAACTCATGATTTATACTATCGTAAGCAGAGCTGTGGATAGGTTATACAGGTTGGATATTTTAAAAAATAAAACGACAGGAAAATAATATCTGGAATGTGGTTCACAAGGTGAAAATCTAATACAATTTTGGTAAAAGAAATATACAATGTGATAACTGAATGATAAGATAATTAATGAACAGTAGGTGACAAATAGAGAGGGGAGACTTTTGCAAATAATTTTCCAAATTCTTTATATTCCTCTCTTACCGAATGTAAAAATCCTAATTACTTTGGAATAGTGATTTTTTCACGATTACATTACTTCTCGTATTATAATCGTGAAAAAATCACTTCCAGATTACCTAGGATTTTCACATTTCAGATTTGTATTATGAAAATTTAGGTAATTCAATTCAGCCATTCAGTCCGTCTGTCGGTCAGTCTCTTGGCTCTATATCTAAAAAAATATTTGACCGAAAAAAGTAATATTCAGCAAGTAACGCAACGCTGCAAATTTAATTCATTTCATAATGGCCTTATTAAAAGTTCCTTGAGAAAAATAAATTCGATATATCACCTAATTCATGTTATGTTCGCTCGACTCTGAGAAACACGTTGTATATTACAGCTTCGACATCTTGTACATATTCGTATGTTTGTGTGCTTAATCAAAAACCTTTCATTAGAAATATATTAAGACTGAATTTATATAAGACAGTTTATAAGCCTCTGACGATCACCCTTTACGACGGCTTATGGCCAAATTTCAATAGTATTCTAGATATTACATACGGTCTAAATCTGAAATAATGTTTTTTAAGTCCATTAGAAATTACTGTGAAACAATCAAGTAGGTAACATTCGACTTCAACTTTCATTCATTTCGTATTAAGTAGTTTTATTTAAAATGCCTAAATAACAGTTCAGAATCAAATTGTAATATCAACCGATTTACGTAAAGCTCGTTAAAAGAAATATACTGTATATTGCGGTTACTCTTATACATCTTCCTATTATACTCTGCATAATAAAAAGTCAGTAACATTTTGATCTAAAATTATAATAAAACATGGTTTATATCAAGTATGATTGCGTGGTCGAGAGGCACTGACACAGAATTATTTTCTGAAAAAGAAATTGATTCTGGTATACTGGGCGTGTGTCCATTGTCTTGAAATATGTAGCTCCTCCAGGACAAGATTCCTTCAGGCCATCAGAGATATTTGTGGTGTATTGTCAACCATGACAGTTTACACGTCTCTGTTGATTGTCCTATATGAAGTATATGGCCCAATTTCATTAAAAAGTATTCTATTTTCCATATATTCCAAATCTGAAATAGAAATTTTAAGTTTAACTGAAGTTATCGTGTTTACTAACATCGGTCAACACCCACACACACATACACGGATTTTTTTAATATTGGATTTCAGGTGTCCTTAAACAAAATATAAGAGAAAATAAGCTATTTATGTTATAATTTTGAGTTAGGTATATTCTGTTGAACGGTTGAATAACTGTTAGGATGAAACGTTAAATACAACTTTGCCTACATATAAAACTGGGTCCACAAAACTAAACTATGAGTTTTATATTAAGTCTCTTAAAAATCTTTTTAGTCTTGAAGGTTTGTCTTATCTTCAATTATGAACCAATAAGTCAAATTTCTTTAGGCCAAAGCCAAAATATCCACATATCCATCTATCTCCTCGTAACTTAAATGTAATAGTGTGCCTAATATTTTATGTGTCTTGGGGACTTCATTTGAATTTTAACAGGGTAAAATTAAGTAAGATGATTCAATCAATATTTACCTTGCAAACAGCTATAATAAGCCCAACGCATTGTATATCGAGGCAAACACCTCCAACACCACCCAATCCACAAGCTCTTCTTTACAGAAAACTTTGAGATATAAGAGAGACGACCTACGATATGGTTTTCAAAATATAATTGAAGATGCTACCTGACCCTAGGTAGCGGCTTACTGTTATCCAAAAATCCTTACTGGAAACTTCCCTTCCCCAAGAGTGAACATCCGAGCGAAGACAGCTAATAAGAGGAATCTTGGTAATACTATAAACCAGAGCCACATTCCACGAACACACAAGTACCCCCAACATCTGAAGCTATTCACCACTGGCTTACGGCGCTGTTAGCTCTATAGTAACACCAAACGAAACTTTTTCTTGGTTTTTAGACCCTGATGCTTTAATTGCCATAGCTGAACTGCATACTATTTATTTTAAAATACTGTCAACCCTCCAATGATCAACATTTCCTGATGACTTCAAAAGTAGTCTTATCGCTGTTAAGAATAGATTCATCTCGGACCCACTTGTCTCCCTAATATTGTCTTTTATATAATAAAAACAACCGGTAAAACCATTAACTTTTTGTGGACACCATACACGTTGACCTTCAGAGAAATGAAAAACTAATAGCTTGCCTAGAAGCTTGTAACCTTTACTATAAAGTATAAGTCCATTTTTAAAACAGCAAAGACAATTTGGCTAACGACTCAAGTAGTCGATGCCATAAAAAAAATCCAGTGGTCTCTGAAAGCTGTTTTATGAGTAAAACTGAGATTAATTTGGCTTTGTAAAATAACTGTTTATTTTTTAAGTAAATTTTAAGTAATTTCTTATCACAGTACAGTGACGCAAAAGACCACTGGACTGAAAAAATCTTGTTAGGACTTTATAGTTATTTAAGACGAAAGTAAAACGGTTCCCACCAAGATCAGAATTTAAAATTCCCTGACTTTTCCATGACCAGATATTACATTTTCCAGGACCAAAATAAGAGCATTTATCACATTTTAATTGACATCAACTCAGTATTAATATGAGATGAACATGGAGAAATATTTTATCTGGAATAAATTACACTGCTGTTTTTCATTCCGTGATTTTTATTACAACAATTAATTTTAAACAGTACATACTAGTAATTCTTTATTTTCTATCCAGACTAATTATATATAATATACAGCGTGTCGCAATTTTCATGGGGTTACACCTGTATCTCAATAACTATTAATGCGATATTTTTGAAATTTGGGAGATTGGTCACTGTCCTTAATTCGAATTTATTAACGTAGTAAAATTTGAAGTTTATTATAGGTGTGAGTTTATGGAGGCAAGCATATCGAAGTGGGTTAAAAGGTGTTTAAGGTATAGACTATTAGAAATCAGTTTTTGTGAATGTAAATCTTTTTTAACTGCAAAACGGTTCAAATGGAAAAAAAAATATTGAACGTACTTATATTAATTTTATTTGGTTTTGAAACATTATTCTTATGTTTTAAATAATACAAAAATTATATAATTGAATGTAAATGTAAACACACTTGTTTCTTGTTTTGTCGTTTCTTTATAAATTGACATTTACTTAACTGACGCTAAAGCACCACAAGAAAAGTAATAACGTACTATCTCATAAAAGAAATCTGGACAACGGTACACCCCAAAGATCTGTAATAAGCGTCACATTATTCCTCCTTGCCATCAACAAAGCTGTAACAGATATTAAAATTCCTGTCAAACTTATGCATTACGCTGATGATATTGTAATCTTTACAAGAGGAAAGAATATATTAAGTATACAAAGCCTTCTTCAAAATACCATGCACAAATTAGAAATCTGGTCCAAAAACACAGGATTTAGTTTTGCACCAACAAAGACGAAAGGTGTTAAATTCTCAAGAACTTCGATCGAAAACAACCCCATATTGACATTGTACAACAAACAAATAGAATTCGTTAATAACATTAAGTTCCTTGGCATGACATTCGATGAGAAGCTCACATGGGATACGCATATAAAAAATCTGATAAGAACTTGTCAGCAGTGAATTAATCTAAGCTCATAACAAATGGGGTGCCAATAACCAAACACTTTTATATTTATATCGAAGCCTAATTAGATCAAAAATTGATTATGGTGCTTATTCATCAGCTAGCAATAAAGTACTAAAGAAGTTAGATACAATTCAGAACTCTGCTATTCTTATAGCCATAGGTGCATACCGAACCAGCCCCATAGAAAGCCTCTACTGTGAGTCAAGCGAGAAGACAATACCTCTCATTTCATACGCTGCAGGAGTAACAAGTAATAGAGGAAATCCAGTAAACAACAATGTTTTCGCCAGATTTACTGACGCATTTAAAAGGAAAAAACTAGCACCACCAATTTATGAGAGAGTCAAACAGTATATGTCGCGATTGGATATTCAGATCCCAGAAATTTTTCCCACAATCCCAAACTATTTCCCTCCCTGGTTACTCAGCTCACCAATGTGCAACACTAGACTTACCAAATTTAGTAAAAAAGAAGACGCAAAAGATTTAATTCATATGAATTTCCGAGAAATATGTGCAAAATATGAAAAGCATACTCTGATTGATACGGACGCATCAAAAACATCGGAAGGAGTTGGAGCCGCAGTAGTCACAGACGATCAAAGCCTGCATTTTAAACTGTCAAAAATGTGCAGCACCTTCACCGGCGAACTCTACGCAATTCATCAAGCACTACTTCTTGCGAAGAGAAAAAAATTACCAAAAACGCTAATTCAGACAGACTCGTTAAGTGCAATAGATGGCCTCAAACTTTTGTTTACTTCTCACCCTATTTTAATGAGAATCCAAGAAACTCTTTACGAAATGCAAGGACATGGCAACGAAGTACACTTTTTGTGGATTCCATCACACATGGGGATAAACAGCAATGAAGCAGCTGACTATCACGCAAAAATTGCAATAACCGACGACAACGCCACAATTGAAATGCAGGTGCCGCACACAGATTTCAAATGTTCCCTGAAAAGCCATATAAAAAATAAATGGGAGTGTACATGGTTAAGATCCGAATCGAAACTCAGAGAAATTAAACCATCTGTATCGCCCTGGAAAAACATTCCAAATAACCGCCACCATGAAATTATCTTATCACGTCTCCGAATAGGC
Organism: Rutpela maculata; assembly: GCA_936432065.2. Taxonomy (NCBI): domain Eukaryota; kingdom Metazoa; phylum Arthropoda; class Insecta; order Coleoptera; family Cerambycidae; genus Rutpela; species Rutpela maculata. Next base: position 382,992,865 of record OW386285.2, on the reverse strand, counting down.
CACACCAAAGCAACCCATGGACATCTACTGAAGAAAGAACCAGTAAATAAGTGTTCTGCATGTAATGTAACCATGACTGTCCGGCATTTCCTAGTGGAGTGCCCCAAATTTGCAATGGAAAAACGGAAACACAAATTGAAAGAAGACCTCAACTGTGTATTAGGGGAAGACTGCAATGTCAAAAACTTATTGGCGTACCTCTCCGATATAAAAATGTTAAACAATATCTGAGAATAATTCATAAGTATATGTGATATATCTACCCCTAAATTTTTTATTGTATTATCATTTACTGCTATGTAATACTGTAATGTACCTTGGCTAATAACCCTCGTGGTTGATGCTAAATAAATAAATTTTAAAAAAAGTAACCGTTTTAGGCCGCGCTGTACTGTCTGTCTTTATTGCTTACACTGCGTCTCTCATTTTCCCACTTTAACAACTGGAAGTGAATGATCAAGGCCATTAACTTAACCTTAGGTATTTGTTGAACAGAGTTGACCTAAGAAAATTCATATCAAAATACAAATATAAAATTCAAGTTTTATAATTTTTGTAAAGGAAATGATCAAAAGATTTTATAAGTGAAGATTGCAAATCCAGGTTTTTCCAGGATTCTAGAGGATTTTACTGAAATTCCCTGACTTCCAGGGTCACTTTTTGGATTCCCTGACTTTTCCAGGTTTCCAGGTTTTTCCAGGTTGGTGGGAAAAAGATTTTCAACTTCTGAAGTTATTCTGCCGTAGTGGCTGGTCTATTTTGCTTGCTTGCTGGTTAGTTAACGCGAGTCGTTTGGGAGATATCAGGTAAGACAGCGGTCAAATAAAGTACGAATATTAAAAAATTATATCTTTATTTATATCTTTATTATATCTTTTTTGTTATAATCTGCAACGGATTTCAGTTTAGCATTTTTGTGCGACATTTAGCATTACTAAATTTGTGGAAGCAAGTTGAAATTTTCTTCAGTTTTATTTCCCCGTCTATTTATTATTACTAGTACTAATTTATATGAATAACTAAACAAAATTTTGCCCATAAACTGCCTAACCGTCCCTAATTTGTCGCCAATGTGTTGTTCATCTGGGTAGAACGCCGTTGACAATAAAGCAAATTTATTTTTATTAGTATAAGATAACGGTGAGAGAGATTGGAAATATAACCATCAGTAGCGAATGATTCGAGTTCGATAAATAAGTAGATTGGGAAGACTCACGAGCCAAGAGAGAAATAAAGAGGAATTGCCATCGTAAATCAGGGTGCCCTTGCCCGTTTGTTTGTTGTTTGTGCGTGCCTGCAGTGACATCTATACAACTTCTTCTAATCATGTTCTTCCTGTTATCAGGACGACTATGATCACTTACCAGTCAGATAATGTATTGCCGTCTCAGCCGATCTGTTAGGCACATAAAAGCTATAGTTTATGTGATTAAATATAACTCCTTTTTATTGTTCCACTTCGATTAGGGAACTCTTTCAAATTAGTCGCGTTTCGTTGCAAAATACATATACGAGGTCAAGCGAAACTGAAATTCGGGCGTATCTAATGGCATATTAAGACGTTTAGAATTGATTAAATGGAACATTTTCATTAGGTCATTTAGTAGTTGAAACAAGAAAGAATTAGATAGGTAGTATTATTTAGGTGTAAAATGAAAAAAAAAAGGAATCATTGAAAAACAATGTAGGAACGTTTGAAAAACCGCTGCCCAAGGAATCACTTTTTCCACAACCAGATTTTCTGTCCAAGTCTCTCACAACAAAAAAATTTTGTATACGGAAATAATTGTTTACGGAACTTTAATAATATAATATTTGAAATCGGCTACTCCAAAAACCCATAAAACGATATCCCACATCGGTAGTGGTGTGGGGGTGGTAGTGGGGGTGGATTAAGTAAAAAAATATTTTGAGATTTTTGGTTCTTGTACACACACTAAATCATAATTTTTTTCCTTCCTCTTTAATAATGGGGTGGCTAATGCTAAAAAAAAATTTTGAGACCTTAGCTTCTCTTGTATGTACTAAATACCAATTTTATGGACTCTTACCTGCTTGATTTACCTATTTATCCCTCATTTACACCAATTTACCCCAACCCTTCGACGGAATAAGATGAAAATATAATCTAGTTCTAGACCCCGTTAAAGTACATACATGTACCAAATTTCAAATCAATATCTTAAATGGTTCCAGAGTAATCGTGCTCACAAAAAAAAACGTTACAAGCAGACAGACAGACATTTTTCGCTCAAACCTAAAATCTCGACGTTTCATGACATTCTAAACCTATTTTAACAATAAAAATTCTCAATTTTTTTTTTGTCGTTACTTCCACTAGATGTAAAAGTAATTATCAGCAACCAAAATATAAAACAAATTATTGTTTTTATTTGGTATTCTGAACCAAAACCATTTCTTTTTATTGTTTTTGGTCCAAGTAGGTCTAAATTATAAAAAGTAAATTTTTGCTGACTCTGGAGAATATAATAAATGAACTAAGGTAGGAAGTGCCGTCACTCCTGGAAGACATACCGCTGGGCCAGATATGTTCACGCTGGGTTGGATTTGGGTCATACTTGTTGTCAGCAGCGAGTCACGTGGCACATGGTCCAGAAGTGTAGGATGAGAAGTGTAGGAGTTTTGTGAGATACGTTGCCACATCATGTCGTAATATGAAACGTTCATACTCTTTTTTTGTTTTTTCTTGTAGATTTCTCCTTCTTCTGAGTTTTATGGTTTTTACGTTTCTGACTCTGATTCTGGCGGAGCATATATCATTGCGATTCCGTTATGGTATTCACTTTTTTTGTCAGAATGCTTGGTCCGCTGCTAGTTTGTTCATAATTCTCTCAATTGTTTTTTCTCCACGTGTAGCATGTTCTCCCTATTTATAGTATATTGCTGTTCAATATTAGCGCTTTCGTCAGGAAATATATTGGAATGGCGGTGAAATTTTATTTCATAATTTTTAGCGACCCTTTTGAAGTCAGTACATTTTTTCTCAATTTGTTTTTGTATTGTATAGTTTCCAGCACTGTAGCTCTTCTTCATGTGGACAGCGTGACCGATTGGATTGTTCTACATTTCGTTTCTTTATAAAATTACAATTTAATATTTCAAACTGTCTGGAAGTGATCGTCAAAAAATTGACTTTTGCGAGTCCCTTTGGAGGTTTTTTACTGTTTGTTGGGTATGTAGCCAATGTCTGTAAAATTATTTAAAAATTTTATTGCGCAAAATGGATCAGACAGGGGTACTGGTTTTTAATACTTCCAATACAAAATGTTTCACATCTTTCACATCTTTCACATCTTTCAGGGCTTGTAAAGGAATGCTTGTTTGTATTTATCCCTAAGAGATTTCAGACTATGGCCTATATATAAACTACATTTATTTGTTGTCTACGTTGGACTTGAGTCGAAGTCTTGACTCGTAATTACATAGCACCCTGTATAACGAACCCAATTCTCAAACGGTTGTTCAAGTTCACAATTCTTCATTACCACCATGAAATACAGCACAATTATTGAGAATATATTATTTTCCGTTTTCTTTATCAACTCGGAGTCATATGTATAATATTTAAATGATCTTCTAACTGTTAAAACCAATGGAAGAGCCAAATCGAATTTCTATCTGTACCACATAATGTAGAAAAATAAACAATGTTTGGCATGAAAACAAATTCTTTAAAACTTCAAACACTTCAATTTTTTTCTGTCCGGCCTCAAAATCAGTAAATCACTGCAAAGCTCTACACTTAATTTACCACCTCGCTAACTATTTAAAGTAATTAACCGTGTCTTCCTTAGGATTTCATTCCGATTCCTGTCCAGTTCCTTTTTTTAGCTCCTCCGTATTTTTTACGAGTCTTACTTGTTACTCTCGCGATTACAATAATAAATCTAGGAAAGAGATTGGAGTCGAGCTGAGGGTTAAAAAATCCCTGAACTGGGGTCGGTGCTAACCGATCACTTACCCCAGGATTTATGTTGGAAGACTTCTGAATACAAACACTAAAGACAAAGACGGCTCTTTTTATTTTGCCACTTCCTCATCCACCCTTACCTTTCCCCCAGATTTTTATATAAGATTTAGAAAATTAATGTTTAATTACCTTGTACCGTGAGCTTTTTCGGAGAGAATGAAATCATAATCGTTGTATGGATTATACATTTTTAAAATCACGGTGAAATTGAAATTATGAAAAGGTTGCTACTGTATCGTTTTATTTTAATCGTATTATAATGATTAAAAGAATAATGCAAAGCATATACATGATGATGAAGATCTTAATAACGTATACCTTATGAAAAACAATGTTTAAGTGAATCTCTATATGCCGGAAGTAAGGGGTAGAAAAATAAACTTGGCTTTGCGTTTTTGTCCACTTTTTAGCATATATCTCTTTAAATATTAATTTTGGCAAAAAATATGAATACTTTTGTACCTAATAAAATCATGTTTAATTCATTTTGTTTTTGTGCCTTTACGAGATAATTTTGTTGTTAATACAGATTTTAACCGAACAGAAAATATCATAATTATCTTAATTATCTCAGAGAGTATCGATTTATTTAAAAAAAATGTTGCGTATATCAGTTCTACAACCACGTAGTGGAAGTAAGGGCAAAAGAAATGTAATTATTTTTTATTCAAAAAGGCTTAGAATGTCCGATCCCCCCCCCCCACCAGATTATATTTTGGTCTTATCTCGTTGAAAGATTGGCGGTAAATAGGCACAGCAAGTAAATAAAAGTCCATGAAATTGGGATTTAGTGTATGTACGAGAAGCTAAAGCCTCCAAATAATTCTGGTATCTGCCACCCCCACCACATTATTAAAGAGGTAAAAAATGAAATTGTGGTTTAGTGTGTGTTCGGTGTGTAAAGGCCTTATAATGTTTGTTGGCACCAGCCACACCCACTACCACCCTCACTCCCACTACCGATATGGCATATCGTTTTACGAGTTTTTGGGGTAGACGATTTCAAATGTTATATTATTAAAGTGGGGTGCAAATATAATATCAAAATTTTTTGTAAGAGACTTGGACAGGCGATCTGAATGTAGAAGTAGTGATTCCTTAGGCAGCGGTCTTTTTAAAGCTTTTCAAATTATCTTTAATTTTTTTTTTTTGTAAAAAATGTGCATATCATGGTTAATAAATGGCGTGCAGTAGCTTAAATAATACATAACAAACAAGGTGCATTTACATAAATGTGCTCCGAGCTGAAGTCCGAATTCTAAAATAAAAAGTCGGAAAGCGAAAAGAATTTTGCAGAGAGTAAGCTGATTAGAAAAGATGTGTTATTTATTAACAAGTAAAGCATTAATATCAAAGAATTAATCTATTACAATTACTGTATATTTTTGCATAATAACAGCAAATTTTCAATACACTTATGAGAACCAAAAATTTAATTATAGTATAAAATCAAATATTTTAAAAATTGCTGCCCTAAGGACAAACCGCATCTAGATATCCTATAGAACCAAGTCTCCTACGACGAAAAAAAATTGATTTCATGTTGCTTCCAATATCTGCAATAATTATTCATAGAACTTTAATAATATAATCCCATTATTTCTAATGCATTTCAACAGCAGTTGTCCTTAATCTTATTTCTTGTCGCAGTTGCAGAGCGGCTCGCTCTATTTTTGCTAATAGTTGAACACGGCTTTGTATTTCCTTATTGTACACAAGTTTCTTCATCATACCCTATACATAATAGTCCAATTCAATTCAATTCAAAAATGTTTTATTACAGTTAATAATACAAAAGTGCGCCTGAGTCAAGTCCCGATTCAGAGCCGACCACACCACCACGTGAGTGTCGTTGAATCTGGGAACCTTGCAGGCTACAATCCACCGATCGGGATATGTTGGATCTAAGAATTGGCGAACTGTCAAGCGGTAGTAAGCTGAGCGTCCGTCGTTTTGGTAAATGATACGGTGGCGAAGGATAATTGGAAGATTTTTCAGGAGCGGGGGAAGATCGTTCTGCAAGAAGTCGAGGTAAGCGGCTTCGTTCAGGTTATCTGGAGGCCCAACGACATATCCAGCAATTACACCCATCCAAACATTGACACTAAATTTATTCTGAAAGGGTTGTCGCCCTTGTCCCTCCAGTAATGGAGATTGTGAAAATTGTTTATGCCTTCACGGGAGAATTTTGACTCATCCGTCCATAGAATAGATTTTAAGTAATGGTCCTCAATATCAGCATTCAATGAAAAGCGACAAAATGGTATTCTTCGTTCAGGGTCGCCCTCTTCGAGGCCCTGTACTGAAGTATAATGGTAAGGATGTTTCTTTTCTGTATTCATTACTGACTTCCAAATTGACAATCCACTGCTGTGCCACTTTTTTAACGCTTGTTGTGGGATCTGCAGCAAATGCGGCATCTTCGAGGTGATGACGTGCAGGTCCTGCAGCAGGCTCATGTTGATGTAAATTACCTGTTTCCGCCATTCGGCGACAATAGTTGCTGAATACACGCGGAGTTTTAGAGTCTCTCTACGTGGATGAGATCGTTCATGATACGATCTTGCAGCAAGGGAAGCATTCCCATCTGCTTTGTCGTAGTAAGTAAAAGAGTATGTCTGCATACTCTCGTTTACTAAAAGTAGCCATTGAAATATGTCAGAAACTTAAAACAAATTATCGGTACAAAACGACACAACACTGAGGATAGCTATAAACTTCGTTAAAAACATAAGAAATACGAAAGTGTGCGCGTTGACAGCTATCGTTGATATTACCAACCTACTGGTTCTGACTGTTTTTGAAACGATAGTTTCGGTTTTGTTGAAAGAACGCGCATATTTAATTTTTGATTAAATGAAAAATTATTGCCGATTGATAGATAGTCTTTTGTCTAATTTTAGTGACTGGCAAAACTTGATGGTATGTATGATATTGCCACTTAAATAGGTACAACAGAGAAGTTTTAAAAATAATTGTAATATCTAGATGACTTTTAAAAAAAATTTGTAAGACTTCGAAAATCAACACTTTTAATTACAATTTTCCTCTAATAAATGTCGTTTTTTTTTATAGACGACAGAAACTTTTATTTTTTTGTTGGAAATCTAGGTATTTCGGATAAAGAAAAAAATACTTCAGAATATCAAAAGTTAAATTTAGTACGTAATACTTATATAAATGATGAAATATGGAGATTTAAAAAAAAAAGTACAAAATCGACAATATAAGAAAACCCATAGCATTTTTCATATAGCTATATTTGGTCATATAGATGCCAAATAATCCCCTCTGCCTCCCTGTTTAGGGTCGGCATAGCCATACCAAACACTTTGTATAATAAAGATGACAAAAATAAAGCAGCCAAAGCTAGTTTAGTTTCATAAAATTGTTTTTTTTGCAATCATGGTGGAGTAAATTGAAAAAACCGCTGCCCAATGAATCACTACTTCCACATTTTCACTACTTCCAGATTTTCTATCCAAGTCACTCACAACGAAAAAAATTTGTATGTGGAAATAATTGTTTATGGAACTTTAATAATATAAAAAACCCATAAAACGATACCCCACATCGGTAGTGGGGTGGGGGTGGTGATAGGGGGTGGTAGTGGGGGTGGATGAAGTAAAAAAATATTTTAAGGTTTCTGGTTTTTGTACACACACTAAATCATTTTTTTTTTTCATCCCCTTTAATAATGGGGTGGTGGTGGTAATGGGGGTGGCTAATGCCAATAATTTTTTTGAGACCTTAGCTTCTCTTGTATATACTAAATACCAATTTTATGGAACCTTACCTGCTTGATTTACGTATTTACCCCAAATTTACCCCCCAACCCTTCGCCGGAACAAGGTGAAAATATAATCTAGTTCTAGATCTCATTAAAGTACATATGTGTACCAAATATCAAGTGAATATCTTAAACGGTTCCAGAGTAAACGTGCGCACAAAAAAAGTTACAGACAGACCGACAGACAGAAATGTTTTTTTCGCTCAAACTTAAAATCTCGACGTTTCATGACATTCTAAGCCTATTTGAACAATAAATTTTTTTTTGTCGTTACTATACTTCCACTGGATGTGGAAGTAAAAGAAAAATGTGAAGCTCATTATGTACGTGACTTAGTGGCACACAATTATAAAGTTACTAAGTCAGCACTTCCCGGCTGACTTGATAACCACGTTTATCGTTTATTATAATATTCATTTTCTATTCAGTTGTATCATAACTGTTGTACATTACACATGTATGAAGCCATTTTATGTGTAGTGAATTAATAAATCCTGTTCAAAAAGTTAATTTTACTTTTTTAAAAAGTAGTTTCTCCTCCTAAGAACTATTATTGGCGCAGTCGTACAGATTAAGTCCGTCGGTTCGTGCATCGTGCAGAAATCGACGTGAAATTTCGATTTCTTTAGACTTAAAAGAACTTTACGTGTCGGACAGTGCATTGTGCAAATTTTCCATCAAGGAAAAACGACATAAAGACCCATTGCAAGTTGAATTGAGTAGATTTGCAAGGAGTGAAAGTGCGAAAGGATTATTAGCGAACCCCACAGCAGCGATCAACTCCAAAGGATAAGACGAAACCCACTATCAAAGTAAGTCGAGTTTATTCCTTTGTTTCCTACTCCTCAAATTTGTATTATACAGATCTGAGTCGAAACTAGTTGTAAGAAAGTTAATTTTGTTTTAATAATTTTAAATTGCCTATTGCACTACCATACAGAATACGTATATTTTTAATAATTTCGTAATAACATTTTGATTTATATTTGCGCTTTGCTAATAGAGAAAATCAGATTCCAACCGCACCACGTTAGAATATAAAGTGCTATATTGCCTATAATATTTTGTCTTATTTAACTAGTAGGTTGCAAAATACTTATAATTAAAAAACTTCAAAAATTATTATAATTATCTAATTTTATGAGCGACATCGACGAACTAAATAATTCATTTAACTCATTAAGTGTAAATAATTTAAATATTGCTCAAACAACAACAATGCCAGAAATAAATCCTAGCATTTTCAAATTATATGCCGATTCCATTCAAACATATGATGGATCCGAAATCGAACTAGAGCCTTTTATTAATGCTGTAGACGAGTTCTACGAACTTTACCATACCAATGATGTCGCCCTAAATAAAGTTGTCGAACGAGTTATTTTCGGAAAACTTAATGACCGCGCTCGTATGATGCTAGGTTCCAGAGTAGAGCTAAATACATGGCCGTTAATTAAACCATTTTTAAGACAAAGCTTTGGAGATAATAGGTCAATAGACGTTCTTGAACAACAACTTTTTACTATGGCTCTAATGAAAAATGAAAATCCGTTAGAATTTTCTAGACGAATACAAACTGCTCGCAGTAAATTATGTTTTAAACTAAATTCAATACCAATTACAGAAATCACGGAAGAACAAAAGAAAATTTATGTTAAACAATACGAGTCACAAAGTTTAAAAGTTTTTCTTAGAAACTTAACCATTAGAGACTGTGATTTCATTAGATCGAGAAATCCAACGAAGCTAGAAGAGGCCATTAATCTTTTTATAGAAAACGAGAATTTTACGTCACAACATCAAGCCCAAAACGTGTCAAAAAGTATTGCACCACAACCAGGACCAAGTTTTAATCCGTCATTTAACTTTAACGCAAATAAATCTTTCAATAAAATACCACCCTTTTTCCAAAAACAGAACCATCAACCACAAAATGTGTTTGTGCCTCAATACCAAAGCCAAAATTATTTCCAAAAACCGAATTTTCCAAGTCAACCAATACCCGTTCAACCCCGAGTAATAAAACAACAATTTCCAACAAATGCACAAACATTCGGACAACAACGAAATGTAAATGTGTTTAAACCAAACCCTCAAAGACAAAATTTTAGCCAACCACAACCAATGTCCATTCAGACTAGACAATCATTTACGAATAATAATCAAAATTTCGCGCAACCTAGGCTTACCCCAAATCAAGTGAGACAACAGTTCCCTTGGGTTAAACAAACCCCTGTACCAAAGTACGCTATACAGGAACTGAATGCCATAAGCGACGAACCGGAAGTTGTTTATGATGAATCGCAAAACTATCAGCTAACTGACGAAACATCTTTTAACCCTGAAAATAATATGATAAATCCCTTAGAACACGAATATTACGTAGAGCAGCAGGCGAATTACCAACAAGACATTGAAAATGAAAATTTTCAACAGGACGACCAGACAGACAGTCAGAGATAACATTTAACGCCTACATAAACGCGCTTCCCTACATTCAAACTTCAAATCCCAATCTAAAATTATTAATTGACACTGGATGCAACGTTTCGATGCTAAGACCTATAGTCGCTGAAAATTATTTCCCGAATTTCATTTATAAAGCTCCATCGCTATTACAATCAATCGGCCAAGCGCGTGAAGCAACCTATAAAGCCCGTATACCAGCTTTCAAAGAACTACAAACAAAGCAAGAGATAGAATTTACCCTTTACCCATTCTCAGACTATTTCGATGGTATTATCGGACTTGATGAACTTAGAAAATTAAAACTTCAGATGGACTTTGAAAACCAAATTCTATATAATGAGAAAATCCAAATTCCTTTTCTATACCGTGAACACCATACACAAAACCACATTACGGTGGAAATACCACCTCATCAATCAATAAATCGGTTGTTTTATGTATCACATCGGCATGGAGATATTATCGTGCCAGAGCAAAAAATATTTGACTTGTTTATACCAGAAACCTTAACTACCGCTAACAATTTTAAGGCTAGATTTGAAATTCAAAATAATACGGATGAGACACAATGCATTACAATTACCGAACCTTTTAAAGTAACACCATATGAGAGCGATGACTTTGAGACATATAATATAGAAAACATTTTACCTGAATTTCACTCTCAAATTACGGAACCACACTCGAGTCCCACGAAAACTCTTAAAGATCTTATTAGAACTGACCACATGAATCCCGAAGAAAGACAAGCAATTTTAAAATTAATTGATAACTTTTCCGATATATTTCACCTAGAAAACCAGCAACTTTCATTCACGAATAAAATAAAGCATACAATAAAAACTACGGACGAAATACCAGTACATGTAAAATCTTATAGGTTTCCTCACTGTCACAAGGAGGAAGTTCGAAATCAAATAAATAAAATGCTAGATGATGGGATAATTAGGCCTAGCCAATCACCCTGGTCAAGTCCCATATGGGTCGTTCCAAAAAAGGCAGACGCCTCGGGCAAACGTAAGTGGCGTATTGTAGTCGACTACCGCAGGTTAAACGACAAAACAGTTGATGATAGGTATCCAATACCTAATATCGATGACATATTGGACAAATTAGGTAAATGTAACTATTTTACTACACTCGATCTAACCAGCGGTTTCCACCAAATCGAGATGTCGGAAGAAAGCATACAAAAAACAGCTTTTAATGTAGAGAACGGGCACTTTGAATACCTAAGAATGCCTTTTGGTTTGAAAAACGCGCCGGCGACCTTTCAGAGGGTCATGGATTTCGTACTGAGAGACATTCAAAATAAAATATGTTTGGTCTATATGGACGACATAATTATTTTTAGTACTTCACTGCAAGAGCATATTGCGAACTTACGACAAGTCTTTCTTAAATTACGCGAAGCAAAATTAAAAATTCAATTGGACAAATCCGAGTTTCTGAGACAGAACGTAGAATTTTTAGGCCACATAATTACTCCCAATGGCATAAAGCCGAACCCAAACAAGATCCGAGCGATACAACAATTCCCGATACCAAGAACCGCGAAGGAAATCAAATCATTCCTCGGACTGTTAGGGTTTTATCGAAAATTCGTTAAAGATTTCGCGAAAATAACGAAACCTTTAACCAAATGTCTGAAAAAGAATGAGAAAATAACGCATGACACGGAATTTTTAAAATCTTTTAACTTATGTAAAGACATCCTGACAAATCAACCCTTACTACAATTCCCGGACTTTAGCAAGCCATTTATTTTAACAACTGACGCTAGCAACTTTGCTATAGGCGCCGTATTATCGCAGGGCCCTATTGGCAACGATAAACCAGTAGCGTACGCATCTCGCACCCTAAATTCTGCAGAGATAAACTATAGTACAATAGAAAAAGAGCTCCTTAGCGCAGTAAATTTTACAAAGTATTTCAGACCATACCTTTTCGGCCGTAAGTTCACCATAATTACCGATCACAAACCGCTGGAGTGGTTACAAAATTTAAAGGAACCTAATAGTCGCCTTATGCGCTGGAGACTCAAATTAATGGAGTATGACTATAATATCGTTTACCGTAAAGGCAAAGAGAATAAAGTGGCTGACGCCCTTTCCCGCGTCGAAATTCACCCTATCGATAATGAGAATCAATCGGTTATAGGCAACATAGATAAAACCGATGGCGACAAGATTCAAACCGATTTTCCTGAATTAACCCTTGACGACCTTATTACATTAGACGCTACATCCGACACAGAAGTGTCACCTAATGACCTAATCCAACCACCAATTCCAAAAGTTACACCCCTGGAACCCAAAATCATTATACGTACGAATACCCAAATACGTGCACCGAATATCCCTAGCAGTAACGAAACCGTTCATTCAGCCCGCGAAAACCCGATATTTGAGATTCCCATCTCAGAAGACCCTATAAATAAATTCCAAAATCAAATAATAATGGCGGTAAGCACCAATACCACACGCACACATGTAAGAAACTCAAAACCATTCAATAAAAAAAAATCGATACGAGGTAACTTTACCCTACCGAGACCCAGAACAATTTGAAAAGGAAGTAGTAGAATTCTTTAAAAATTATATCAAACCCCGAACTACACATGGGATAATAATAGAACCTCAATATATTCAAAAGATTATTAGCATTTTGCAAAAACACTTCCAACATGCTAGCTATCTACTCATACAAACTAATAATTACGTACTAGACGAAAAAAATAAAGAGAAACAAATTTCGTACATAAAATACCATCACGAAAATAAAACAGTTCACCGAGGAATTTCAGAAACAATAAAAGCCTTACGACAAAACTATTTTTGGCCGCGTTTAAACGAAGACGTTAGGGATTACATAAACGTCTGCGTAATATGCCAAAAATCCAAATATGAGCGCAGGCCTGATCACTTAAAATTTCAACCTACACCCATCGGCCATAAGCCCTTTGAACATCTCTATATAGACACATTTCAAATAAATAATATCAAATTTCTCACTATAATCGATAGTTTTAGCCGTTATGGACAAGCTTATGAAATCACCCTAGCAGCTAATCATATTTGTGACAATCTATTGAAATATATGACGCATTTCGGAATCCCCAATAAAATAACAAGTGACCAAGGATCCGAATTTAAAAATAGCCTATTCGAGGAATTTTGTAAAGTTCACAACATTGCCTTACACTATATAACAGTAAAAAACCCCAATAGCAACTCTCCCACCGAACGATTTCATTCCACTCTCCTGGAAGAAATGAGAATATTAAAAGACAAATTTAAAAAGGACGAACCCCTCGACAAATTAATGAGCTATGCTATTCTCGGTTACAACAATACTATACATAGTACCACCGGCTTTACGCCCTTCCAAATAATAAAATCCAACCCAGACATTAGAACGCCACTCGAACTTACAGACAGACTAATCATTAATCAATATTTATACAAACATAAAGAAAACGCCCATGTTATTAACGAACTAGTTAAAATACAAAACGAACGAGCAAAAGACTTGACGAATATAAATCAAACTCGTTCTGAACCAGCCACTAAACAACCCGGTGAAAAAGTATACTTTAAACTCGCCCCTCGTAGTAAACTTGCACCTCGATATAGAGAATTAACAGTAGAACTGGACGCCAAAGAAAAAATAGAAACAAATAAAGGGACATACCACAAACATGGGTTAAAACCACAACGAAAAATAACTCAAACAAATCCATCTGTTTCAGATGACGCTGACATCATTAATCTGGATAATTATCCTGATGAACCAGGGGACAGCTCAGATAAAACTGGAAAAACTAAGTAACCCCATACTTCCATTCTCCTTGGGCAACGCCCGGGTAACAATGCAAAAACATTCCTTTATCAAATACTTAAACTTAGACCATTTCATTAACCCCATAAAAAATTTAGAAATCAATTCAGAACTAATCATTCCATTGATAAATAAAAAAGACGAATTATACCCTCAGTTGCATAACGTCCATTCCCACCTAAAATACTTATTAAGCTATGAGAGATAGTAAAAAAAAATGAAGATCCAATTATTGTTTATAATTTAATTACGTACTTATGATGTGACCGTTTTTAATTTTCTACAGTGCGTTACCATTTTTTTTTCAAATTTATGGTACTGGTTAGCCATATTTCCGTCATTGGTTAATTGTGGAGCATGATATAATAATCCTATATAAATATACTGCGTGCCAAGTGGTTGAAGTAGCTGCACTGTATAAGCAAAAATCTGTATTTTTTGAAAATTTCAAAACTCCGTATCTCCAAAATGAAGAATTTTTGAACACCTGTTTTTGTGAACGTTTTTCCTAAATTTAACTGAAATATTTTGATGTACTTAACTTACACCCTGTGTACTTCTATTATTTTTATTTCATTTGTTATCGAAATCTGTCATAATGATGTGATACCATATAATATTCCAATTTAAGCATTAATAATCTTCGATTACTAAAGCTACAAGTATTAATCTTTGACATTCATAAATATTATATGAATGTATTTGATACGGCCCAAAATATAGAAACACAATATCACCCTCATTCTAATAGTTCATAATTAATGTTTGAAACTTATAAGTTCATAGCAGTAATATTTTGTTCCATATTAATTTGCTTCCTCCTTCTCGGATAACCCAGGCCGTAAATAATAATGCAAAGTGGGTGAAAATTTTCCAGTATCATATATTGTATAGTACTTTTGTCTCAGAAGAACTTATAATAAACTCATCCTCATTAAAAGCTTATTAACACTTGACGAAAGGCAACGTATCAGTTACTAGGAGGGTCTTAGGTACGCATTATATGTTCACTTATAACTTTTCGATAAAACTTCGTTTTGTATTCGACAATATTATTGTTTAGAGTTGTTATTAATGTAACGTAGGTACGTCTTACTTCTATTCCGGAAAACGTGATATTAATTTGGCAAATTTTCATCTCAGTAATATGCTGTTATAATATATCTTATCTTGCATTCTTATTAGATTCCGCAATTTAGGTATTGTTCTCTGGCTAATAAAAATTCCATGCGTACTTTTGGAAGTTTGCATTTTTTTTGTAAAATAGTTAGCAATGACACTGAGCAATTAGTATTTCTTATTATTCCTTGCAATATCGATAATTACAAATGAGATCAATTTCCTGGATCCCTCACACTCTATAAAGAAGGAATTTTAGTTCAACCAAAATAAAAGAATGAGAACAAATACTTAAATTCCGATTAGTAAAAAGAAATATGAGCAAATTTAAAACATAAACATAATAGCTATAATTATGTCTAACCTCTGCTGACCATGTATTTCTTTATCTAGAATCAACACGAACACAGCATTTCTAGGAATGTGAAGGGTTGGATTGACTCTCACAGCACGTGAGTAACAGTGGCGTATAGAGTCCATTTATTCTCCCAAGAGTTTTCCATCGCCCTGTAATTTCATTGTTGAATTTTAACTCAACTCAGCAATTTTTATTGTTACAGCGGTGTGGTGGCATGAGATTTCAATAATACTGAGACTAAAAAATAGAACAGAAAGTTTTTATTTATTTATTTTAGTTCAGGAGCTCGTGACAGAGAACTGTAATAGTTTTATAAAGGTCCATATTTCGATAAAGTGTTGTATTAAGAGTAGAGATGGGTCAGCAACAGCTCGCAAGGTCAGGTATCGGAACACCTGGCGACGGCGCACTTTGAAGTATGTAGTAAAATCAAGTGTCATAAGAGTGTTTTGTCAAGGTTGAAAATTGATATGTTAGCAGTATATTGAATATAAAACGGTTACAAAGTGGTCAGACAATACAGATTTAGAACGTAGCGCGTGGGGCGAGCGTAGAGGCGACTTCAATGTGAATATAAGTCGATATTCCGTTGAAGCAGCGTCGAGCGCGGTTAGTACTTGGATGGGCTCCCATCTTGGGAAATACAGCGTTCTCGTCCCACCTTCTAGAGGTTGTATATCAGTGTATACTCGGAAGTTACGTAATTTCAGACGAGGATTACGTAGTGGATATACCATCCTTCGGAGGGGATGTAAAGCAGGCGGTCCCTTGTCTATTAAATGTTAGGCAAGTAAAAGATCCCTACTCTTCTTAAGGGAAGAGGTTCGGCAAAATTTCCAGGTTGGGGGTAGCTCGTCTCCTGGCGTCGGTGATAGGCCCTGGTAGCGGAAATAGGCCGACGTTAAATAGTTTAAAAAAAAAAAAAACGTAGCGCGTCAGCACTTAATAATATGCTGTCGCGAAAATGAGGTCAATATAAGTGTTTTGTAAAAGTTGAATCTTTGCATAATGTTAAATTATTGAATATAATTTATGAAAAAAATAGTCAGACATTATGTAGATAGAACCAACACAGTTAATCTTTAATATTAAAATGTTTTAAACAAAACTGTCTAAATTCATTCATTTTATTCATTGTACGAGCTTGCTTAAATCCTAATGGGGAATATTCCTTTTTATTATCTCCGCCAGAATGCAGCAGCCGTACTCGGTTGTTCGCGCTGTTGGGGTTATGTTATATCCAATGTCAATACGAACAGTATCTCTTTGAATAAACAAAATTAAACGTTACTTCTAGCTACTGCTGACTGTATTGGTTATATCTACATAATGTCTGACTATTTTTTTCATAAATTATATTCAATAATTTAACATTATGCAAAGATTCAGCTTTTACAAAACGCTTATTTTCGCGACAGCATATATTAAGTGCTGACGATCTACATTCTAGAACTGTGCTGTCTGACCACTTTGTAACAGTTTTATATTCAATATACTGCTAACGTATCAATTTTCAACCTTTACAAAACACTTTTATGGCACTTGATTTTATTACGTACTCTAAAGCGCGCCGCCGCCAGGTGTCCCGATACCTGATCTTGCGAACTCTTGCAGGCTCATCTACACTCTTCATATATCACTATTGACATGTATATTTATACCCATATGAATAGAAAAATAAAAAATAATGTTTATCTCAAAGATTATATCAAAATACATTTCATTTCCCCCTTAGATAAACTTGATTTTTTTTTTTTTTTGAAAAATAAAGTTTATTAGTATAGTTGCCCAGAATGTTATAAGACACGTAAAAAAGCACTAAGTTTTGTCGCGAATCCCCTTAGGATAGAGCGGGGCATGCCTTATTTTTCTACATCATATTAAATAATAAATATAATTTATTACTTAATACACAAAACATCATTATTCTAAATATTGTCTAAACGTTGGTTGTGGCATTTTCTTAATTTTTCTCTATTCTTATTGGGATGCTCTGCCACATGTATTCTTCTAAACAATGTCTGAAATCTACATTCATTATTTGTCAAAACCACCCTCTAACTGATCCTTTGACGTAAAAGTCACAGGCGTAGAGGTTATTTTCCAGTAAAATACTGGTTAATTGTATTATTTTGTAGATTTCAGACATTGTTTAGAAGAATACATGTGGCAGAGCATCCCAATAAGAATAGAGAAAAATCATTATTCTCGTGTAAAGTATGTTCTGGCATGATTAAAATAAGAAATTAACGGAAACACATCTGTATCAATTAAAATTTCAAATTATTTTGATATAATTACGCAACTCCCTCCTAACGGTTACTAGAAGCAACGATAACCAGCGTTAGGTCGTCAAATATTTTAGGAGGGAGTTGCATAATTATATCAAAATAATTTGAAATCATAATTGATACAGGCGTGTTTCTGTTAATTTCTTATTTTAATCATGCCAGAACATACTTTACACGAAAATAATAATGTTTTATGCATTAAGTAATACATTATATTTATTATCTAAAATGCTGCAGAAAAATAAAGCATGCCCCACTCTATCCTAAGGGGCTTGGCGGCAAATATTTGAAATTTTTTACGTGTCTCATAAAGTTTAGGTCAACTATACTTGTGTTTTATTTTTATACCGTTTTCTGGTTTTTAAGATAAGAATATATCAAATTTATGCGAAACTTCCCATTTGTGATTCCTGATTGTTTGTTGAGGAATTCATAGATGTTATTGCTTAGAATATATTGTATTTCATATGGCCCCTCATATGGTACTTAATTGTAGTTTTGCATATGTTCTGTGTTTTCGACTGTATTTAAATAGTGTTATGAATTCGCGTGTAGAATTGACTTGTTTTACATTTGACTTGCTTGTTGCTGAACATTTTGACTACTTTGATTTATTTCAGCTGCTGTTGTTATTACATACATTTACTGGGTGTGTTTTGTCCATTCCTTCTGGTCCTTCTTGATTATTGTCCCATATTCTCGTAGTCATTTCTGTAATTTGTTCGTTGATTTTCATCGTTTCTTGTCTGATTATAATTGTCTCTATAATTTCTTCCTTGATCATTTCCATTCTGTCCTTGATAATTATTATTTCTTTCTTGATAGTCGTTCTGGTATTTGTTATAACGTCCTTGATTATCTGTGTATCCTCTGCCTTGATACCTTCAATTATAGTTTATTTTATTTCTTGTTCCATCCTTCCCTCCATCGAAACTTTGAGTTCCAAAACCTCCTTGAATTCGACCAAAAACTAGGGATCGGCGAAACCTATCTCCCTGAGCATGGACTTCTTTAATTCCGGCTTCTGTATGCACGGTTCCATGAGAGATCGGTTGCAATTAATGGCTAACTTTTGTATCTTACTGATTTCACTCGCCAGTTTATGATCTTTGTTTTTAATCTTCATGACATGCTCTATCTTCTTCTTCTTCACTTGAATTTCACCATTCAGCTCATCAGTTTCGTGTATCAACGACAGCTTCTTTTGATATATACAGAGCCTTCACTTTTATCGCCTCCCTCATTGCTTTATATTTTCCTTTTTGGCAACTCGGCTGTCTTGTAATTCTTTCACGTTCGCTTTTATAAGCTCTAGCTCGGCCTCTGACTCGTTCTCTTCTACGTCAGCTCCTGCTTGGAAGTCCTCCATTTCCTTCATCTCTTGTATCTCTGACTGCATCTCTCTTTTTAGATGTTCATTTTCCGCTATTTGTTTATCTCTATACTTTCTCTTCTCCGAAACTTCTTGTTGCAGTTGTTGGAATTTTTCAAAATCGACCTCTTATATTTCCGCCAAGTTTTTTTGTATACTGCACTTTCACCTTCTGAACTTCTTCATCGCTGTTTTCAGTCTTGTTAAACGTTATGTACCTTGTTTTGAAGAAGCCCCAAATTTCTAATTGCATTTTTTGTAGTGGTTATACTTTTGCTGCCATTTTTAATATACACACTAGTTTATTCATATATCGACAGATTTGATGAAATTGGTAATTGTTGAAATATTTGTGGGAAATAAAATGCAAAATATGATGAGTGGCCTTGCACAAGACAAGATTTTACAAATGAGAGGTATTTGGATTTCGAAAGGGACATTGTCCACTTAGACGACCGCCAAATAGCTTTAACTCCAAGAGCGTATGGATCATGAGAGAGAGCTGATGATTACAAAATACAAAAGTAACGGTTATTGATAATTGTTACTTTTATATTTTTAATAAACCTTTGAGAGAACATTTTTTTTACTTTTCTATTTATATGGGTATAAAAACACATGTTACTATATTGAAATATGTGCCTTTACCAAACACTCGTTTTTGTCATGAGCTCCCCGACTATTTCCTTTGTTACAAATGTATAATAACTTCCTTATTCAAATCGTCTCTTTCTTCTCCCCCTTCTTCTTGTTCTTCTTATTCACAACGCATGGCTAGGCGTTTTAGGATCCATGTATTTTCTAGTTGGCCCCATTTTTTCTGTATAGCACGTCTGGTATCATCGCACGATTAGTCATGGTTGCTTGTTAGGCGCACAGCACAGTCTCATCAAAGCTCTTTCCCATCAGTTCCTTTCTGACAACAGCCCAACGGCCATATGGTTTTCATCAATCGTTCCATATTAAAGTCAAATGGCATATCCGGTTAATGTGGACAACTAATGAGAGAATTTGGTAGAATACGATGCTTGCGAGTCGCTTTGGGGGCCGTATTTCTTAGAGATTCGGGCTATTAGTGCCAAGGGATGCTGTCCAGGGAATTCGAATAAAAAAACAGCTTTAACAGTTTAGTAATTTACTTCAGAAAAAAATATTTCTCTGTAGGTAATGTATTTATCTTTTTAGATTCGCTGATTACGAGGTCAAAATGGCGGCTTCAATATGGCGGATAGGATTTTCCTAATTTAAGCTCTTTAAATGGCCAAAAATGAGTATCAAGGTAGCGCAATATATTATTCAAAAGCAATATTTGAGATTTTTTTTATTACTGCACATTCTGTAAAACATAGACATATGCTCTCTTTGATTTTTTTTGTACAGAATTTAATTCTACATTTGCTTCTACATTTTTTTGATATATCTAACCACTTTGGCAGCGTTCTCGTTTTAAAGTATTATAAGTGCAACATGTTTATATATTTTTGATGATACTTGCATGATTTTAAAGTTTAAATCAGCCATTTTGAGTTTTGAATTTTGCAATTATAATATCAAAATCGGAATCGGTGGTGTCGAAAACCTCTGTAAGAATTTTTTTGTAATTTTAATAATAATGATAATAATAAACGTCTTTATTTTATACTCACGTTGCCCTGTTCTACTTAACCGAGTGGTAATGTACATAATACAAAATAAATTATAAAGCAGTCACATGCAAAATGTATGATTTAATATAGTAGGTATCGGTAGTAGCTTCTGTAGGTATGTAAATACGAAATAAATATTAGTGTAATGGAAAAAATAAATAGTTTGAAAATTGAGTACATTAAATTATTAAAAGTTAGGAAAGTAAAGGAGGGGTATTTATAAGGCCCTTTTCCGGCCCCAACAACACTTTTTTTTAAATTCGAGGCAAAATAAAAAAAATTACTGTTTTTTCAAACTTCAACATTTGAAGATACGACAAACAATATACATATTACGTAGTTCGATTTTTTACCATTGATAAAGATCCAAAAATACGTCAAAAATCACAATTTTCTGTGCTTTTAGTTGGTTGTTTTACAATGAGCGCAAGAAAGTTCGGCAAAGATTTTTAAATGTGTAGTGTGAAAACGTAAAATCTTTGACATATGTAAGAATCAAAGTGGTACTCAGCTGGGGCCGGAAAAGGGCCTTTAAAATTTTAAGACTCCAGTTGTTTAGAGAAGAAATATCTACGAAATGTTTTAAATTTGTGAGGGTTACATGATTTAATTTGCAATGGTATACTGTTATAAAGTTTAGTTGCACAATAACAAAATGATCGTTTAAAAAAAGTAGTTCTATGTTTAGGGATAGAAAGTTGATGAAAGTGTCTATTAATGTTATAATAGGATATTCGGCGATTTAATTTTTTTATCAGACAACCAGGGCAGCGAGTGGTAAACATCTTATGTAAAAAACGGGCATAATGGAGTTGACGTCGATTGTGCAATTATGTGCATATTGAGTCATTCAAGTTCATTAATTTTGTAAGTGACATAATCGCATCTAGTAAGATTGAAAATTAATCTAATACAATTATTTTGGATTTTTTGTATTCTACTAGCGGTTCTAGAGTCAAGACATGGGACATGATATGGCGTAATTTAAAATGGATAAAACTAAGATTTCAGTTAATTTCTTTTTTAAACGTTTATTTATCAAATTTCTATTTCTAAATAGATTTCTTAAGGCAAGATAAAATTTTTAAACTGTTAGTATATTCGCGAAATCTTAATTGATTATCCAGGACGAGTCCCAGACTTTTAGCAGCATTAGTTGTAGGTAGTTTTTCACCATTGATGATTATATTTAAATTAGCAGCTACCCAATTAGAATCAGGGCCAAAGTAAATAATAGTAGACTTAGAGGGATTCAATATAAGGCTGCTTCTTAGGGACTATGCACGAAGTCTTTCTAGATCATTATTATTGCTTATGTTTGTTTGAAGAGCCTCACTGCTGGTAAAATTTATATATACTTCAGTATCATCAACGTACTGCTGCTTACATAAATTAAGGCACCGATGATACACAACAATGGCCCCAGTATCGATCCCTGAGCCACTCCTGAGGGGACCAGCAAGGACCTTGATACATTATTTGATATTATTACACTCTGCCTTCTGTTGATTAAATAATTGTGGACAAGGCTCACAACACTTTTATGAAATCCGTAATAGTGACGTTTGGCACAAAGTAAATCATGATCCAATGTATCAAAGGCCTTACTGCAGTCGAGCAATACTAACGCAGTTGTCCTCCGCTTATCTACACCTCGGATTATATCATCAGTAACTTCCAATAGAGCACTGACTGGCCTTTTTTGAAACCAGAATGTTGTAAAGGGAGTATATTATATTTTTTTAGATACACATCTATTTGTTCATGGATAACACGCTCTATAATTTTGGAAAAGGCTGAGAGAATGCTTATAGTCCAAAGATCAAAATATGAGTTGGGGTCATTTGTTTTAGGTATTGGTATAACTAGGGCATTTTTGAAAATTTCAGGGAATTCATTTTTTTTCGAAAGTGATATTTACAATATGTGTTAAATTGTGAAGAATGTGGGGTATACATCATGTTAATTCTAATACCAGCTGCAATTTTATTATTTACATTGCTTGAGTTATCACAGTTTCAAAATATTTTTTGATAAAATATTGGTTTTTTTAGAATTTTTTCAAAAAAAATATAATTGCACTTTTTAATGGGTGAACTTTTAAAGTCGTTTTTAGAATACTTTGCAAAATGTTTCATTCAAACCCCTCAGTTCAAAATATTTCCGTAATAACGTACCTTTTCCATCTAAATGCACTGGACTATAGGCATATAACCAGCTCTTTGTTGTTAATATTGTCCTTCATATATGACTTTCTTCTAGTTTTCAGGTTTTTATTATTTAACCACGTCGAGTGTTACTTCTACTACACAATTCAAGATTTGGCTGCAGTATAATGGCACATATATATTTTGGTTTTGGTGCTTACATTTATTTCGCGATGTTTTGAAAGTTAAGGAAACACAGTGACATAGTCTTCGTTATTACCGCAAAATGAAAAAGTTTATAATGCGTGATCTGCAAAATAATCGCATACTAAGCAATTAAGACATGATAAAGACTTGTTATTAGGCTGTACAAGTGTATAACTTGTTACGTATTCTTAACAACTACGAGGAAATTAGTCGAATCCAGACCCCGACGAAACTATATTACGTCCGCTAGTGTGAGGCAAAGTGACTACTTTTAACCCCCGATAAGGGTGTTATCGGACTGTTATCACGGTTTGGGTCACGTGTTCGTCCGTGAGATTGCGGCCCCGGTCTCGTTATTCCATGCAAATCAGGAGTCAATTCAGACCTCTGGTCAACTTTGGAACAGATGCTGAAAGATAGGTCCGCGTAGGATCACACCTAAAATCAACTCGGATGATGACGGCCTGGAAGGAGACCTCGCTCTATTCACTAGATTAGTTTCCCTGTAAATTGAACTACTAATATTAGAAATTGAATTTAAATTATCTCTACTACTTCATTTATGGAATTCAGTATTCTCACAGAGAAGTAGAATTACTTCCACATCCAGTGGAAGTATAGTACGACAAAAAAATTTTAAAAAATTTTTATTGTTCAAATAGGCTTAAAATGTCATGAAACGTCGAGATTTTAAGTTTGAGCGAAAAAAAAATTCTGTCTGTCTGTCGGTCGGTCTGTCTGTCTAACTTTTTTTGTGCGCACGTTTACTCTGGAACCGTTTAAGATATTGACTTGAAATTTGGTGCACATATGTACTTTAACGAGATCTGGAACTAGATTATATTTTCATCTTGTTCCGTCGAAGGGTTGGGGGGTATATTGGGGTAAATGGGTAAATCAAGCAGGTAAGAGTCCATAAAATGAGTATTTAGTATACAAAAGAGAAGCTAAGGTCTAAAAAAAATTTTTGGCATTAGCCACCCCCATTACCACCCGCTCCCCCTTATTAAAGGGGATGAAAAAAAATTGTGATTTAGTGTGTGTGCAAGAACCAAAAGCTTCAAAATATTTTTTTACTTCATCCACCCCCACTACCAACCCTCTACCACCACCCCCACCCCACTACCGATGTAGCATATCGTTTTATAGGTTTTTGGGGTAGACGATTTCAAATATTATGTTGTTGAAGTTACCTTGAGTAGTATGGATGCGCAGTGGCTCTCCTCGACCACTATGGATGCGCAGTAGGTTTCCCCGGGTATTATGGATGCGCAGTGGCTTTCCTCGAATATTTAGGATGTGACTTTTTTCGAGTATAATAGATCGCAGTAGATTACCTCAAGTAGTATGGATGCGCAGTGGGTTACTTTAACTAGTATGGATGCGCAGTGACTTTCCTCGAGTACAGTGGATGCGCAGTAGGTTACCACGAGTAGTATGGATGCGCAGTGGCTTTTCTCGAGTGCTAGAGATGCGCAGTAGGTTACCTCAAGTGATATGGATGCGCAGTGGGTTTCCTCGAGTAAAATGGATGCGAGTGGGTTACTTCAAGAAGTATGAATGCGCAGTGGCTTTATTCGAGTAAATTGGATGCACAGTGGGTTACCTTGAGTAGTATGGATGCGTAGTAGGTTTCCTCGAAGAGAATGCTTGTAGTAGAGGCTTTACTTCTATCGTGTAGTTTACGGCGCACAACGTTTTTTTATATCTTTGTCTTGCTATTTTCTGCGTATTAGTTCGACATTCAATTGAAGTATATTAACGCAAAAAAAAATTTGGAAAGTTTCATTATTTAAATAGGCTTAGAATATCAGGAAACGTCAATATTTTAAGTCTGAGCAAAATAAATTTGTCTATTGTGTCGGTCTGTATGTTAGTCTTGTACCTCTATTACAGATGTGGCATATAATTTTATGGGGTTTTGGGGTACATGATTTCAAATATTATACCATTAAAGTTCCATAAACAATTATTTCCACATAGTGCATTTTAGTATTTTGTTGTAAGAGACTTGGATGTGGAATAGTGATTCCTTGGGCAGCGGTATTTTTAATAATGTAAGTTTTTTCTAATGGTACAAGGGGCGTTTATTACAACCGAATTATCAAATAATAATAATACGACGATGTCTGACTGTGGGTAACACATTTGAAAAAACGACAATAACATTCCTTACCCACAGATATTGCTGTTATCGGAGCTGGAGATCGAGTCAAGTACAAGATAAACAGTGTGTGGGTGCTCGCCAGGCCGCTGCGCTACCGTGATGACAAACAAATCGATTTTTCAGGTAATATGCCTATCAAGACGACTCTTCAGTATAGTGTTTTCCCGCATCATGTTATTTTCAGTGCACATCAACTACGAGACAGGGAAGCATTGAACCGATATCAACAAAGAGCTGATGGAAAGGAACTATTGCGAGTCTCTTAGACTAGCAAACAATCGCGACAGATGGTTTCATACTGTGAGACGTGCCATACAATAAAGGGAAGCCAACTAGAATAACGCATGGGTCACAATCAACTGCCAAAATGTTCTGATTAAGAAGATAATTAGTTGCACTTCGTAGAATGCATAAATATACATTTCATATTACATAAATGATGTGATGTCATAACACCGTATTAAATTGAAAAATGATAAACAAATGCCCTTTTATTTGCCGGTTGATATTTGTTAAAACCTCAATTTCCGGCAATTCTGGTTGTTTTAAAACAAACTTTCTTAAATCTGATGAAACTTTGCTTAATAGAAAGTTTGCACGACCTTCTACACTAAATTTGAAATTATGGCGAAGGCGCACCTTCGATGTGACCACTTTCTTATGTACAGGAAGACCAGAAGAGAATACCGAAGTGCAGCGGCCTTCTTTTTAATTGTGGTCATTTTTTTAATAATGCTCTAATCTAGTAAAACAATTCATTGTGGAATTGAATGCCGTCGCGTCATTTCGAAAAAATATTTTTTTCAATTACAAAAGCCCAGTGTAAATTTTTGCGATTATTAATTTTAAATACATTTCACAATTTGCAATAATTGCTTTCATTCAAGTATTTGTTGTTGCCAAATTTATAGGAGTAAATTGCGCACGACAATAGTTAAAACTGTTGTGTGACATTAGCTAATGGTAAAACAAAACCCACCAGAAAAAAGTTATAACTTGTAGATAGAACGAACAACATACATTAAAAATATACCATAGTAATGACTATTTGATAAATTTAATTCGACTCCAGCCACATAGGCTGGTTAGCAGGTTGAAGGCTGTTAGGCAGGTTGAAGAAGACTTTATTGCAGAATAAAATAGGCGTAAGTTTTCGAAAAGTAAAGAAAATTCAAGAAGTGTTTCCCTCAAACAAAGACGCCATCCCTAGACTACTAACTACAAGCCAATTCGAGTCTCATGTGGTAAGAGTTATATCAGGCAGAGAGGGCGTAGTATCCAGTGCAGAGTCAAGGAACACAGAAACACAATACTCGATTATACAGATAAGCAGGCAGTGGCAGAACATGTTCATTAGAATGAGAACCATAAAATCGACTACGAGTACCTCAAAATATTGGATAGAAATATGCGCTATTGATCAAGGATAATTAGAGAGAATCACTGGAAACGGGGACAACTTCTATAGAGAAAATGGGTATCGACTGAATAACACATGGAGACTGGCTTGGCTAAGCACCAGTAGTTTAAACAGTCATGGTCAATGAAATACAACGAATGAGCAGCTAAGCGAAGCAGCATCAAGGTATACAAGGTGGACTATTAATAATAGGCCATGTTGCTTTAGTAAATTGTTGCTATGGAAAAAGTTACAGGGTGTCAAAATTGTACTTTTTTTTCTTTTTTTTTTGCAATATCTCAACTTCCTCTTGACCTAACTTCTTCCAATTTGGTTGGTAAAGAAACATTTTTTAAGCTAAAAAACAATAATTTATATATCACATCACGCTAGCCCGTGGAGGGCGCCTCATGGGCTAAACCTGATGATGAATATTTTTCTCTTTTTTTTCGAAACGTTGTGGCACGTTTGACTAGCAAATCTCATGCAGGAGTCATTTCTACGTAAAAAAGATGCATTTGATAGAATTTGACAATTCCAACCGTTTTCGAGGAAACTGCCGCAAAAGATTTCAAGAATTCTTTGAAAACAAACTCAATGTGAAAAGGACAAATTGTACTTATTGAAAAACATTACACAACGTAAGTAAAAACTAAAGAGTGGCAATTACGAAAACTCACTGATTTTCTTATGAACTATTTGCTGCAACTTAGAGTAAATTTTCGATGTTGCCTCCACCTAAAAAGAAAAAAATTACAATTTTGACACCCTGTATCTTTTTTCACAATTTACTAAAGCATGTTTAATTATATCCCCATATTTTGGTTCCAAGAATCTACTCTTGAAGTATGGCCTATTTTTAATGGTCCACCCTGTATAACGAGGAACAGAACACAACAACTTCAGTCTTTAGAATCCGTCTGAAGGGGCGAGCGTTGAGGCGACTGTGAATATCAGTCGATATTCCGTTGAAGCAACGTCGAGCGCGGTTTGTACTTGGATGGGTGACCCATCTTGGGAAATACAGCGTTCTCGTCCCACCTTCTAGCGGCTTGTATATCAGTGTATACGCGGAAGCTACGTAATTTCAGACGAGGATTACGTAGTGGATATACCATCCTTCGGAGCGGATGTAAAGCAAACGGTCCCTTGTCTATTAAATGTTGGGCAAGTAAAAGATCCCTACTCTTCTTAAGGGAAGAGGTTCGGCAAAATTTCCAGGTTGGGGGTAGCTCGTCTTCTGGCGTCGGTGATAGGCCCTCGTAGCGGAAATAGGCCGACGTTAAATAAATAGATAAAAAAAAAATCCGTCTGAAGAAGACGTCAAGTCAAATTCAAGGACCACGGCAACACCCGGTAGAAACCACTTCATTAGACAATGGCTGTGAAAGCCTATTTTCTATTATTATACTCTGTTGGATTATTAAATTTCCATGGAATTATTAAACGTTCTATAGTATATTCTGTTTTTTTTAAGTGATTTTTTTAGTTATAATTGGTATATTTGTAATTTGAATCATCTCTAGATAATGCCATATTGGTTGGTAAACTTTCGTCGGTGTACTGTGCAGTATTTATGTGTTTGTAAAAATGTATCAATTTATTTTATCAACACTATTTATGTGCATTTTTTTTTCATAAAATGTGTTGTAACATTTATATTTCCCGATCGATCTCTTTAAAAAAATATATTCTTTTACCTAACACTAAGTGACTGTTTAATTTTCAATACTATCGGCCTTTTTTGTCATAAGTTATCATACTTAAAAGAAACAAGAGGGATAAACGGACAGACAGACAGTCAGATCTACAAGCAGACAGAGAGTCGGACATTTTGAAAGTTGTTCAGAATTCGATGACTAACACAATAATATGAGTTTTTTTTGTACAAGCGATATTTACGGTAAAATGCAATATTATACAGTCTGTAGAGCAAAAAAAACGGGGTACCCACAAATAATTCCTACAAGAGATTTTCTTTTTTTATACTATAGAGGCCCCAGTCAAAAATTGATATATCCAGAGAAATATCGTGTCCGCTGCGGCTGCCATGTTGAAAAAATAACGGTCAGAATATTTAAGGAATTATGAAACTTTCGAGTTACTGTAACTTGTAAACAGTTGATAGTGCAATACAAATATTTAAACAAAAATTCTGGCAAATTTTATACTCTGCAATATTGATAATAACTAATTGCAGTAATTAGTTATTATTAATATTGTAGATTATAAAATTTTTGTTTAAAATTTTTTATTGCACTATCAATTGTTTACAAGTAGGAGTAGGAGCAATGGGGACAGAAGTAATTGTAGTAATCTACAGTGAAGCATAAATTTTCATTTTTGGGGGAAAGTTAAAACTATTGTATTGACAGATAAATGTAAACTCGAAAAATTCGAATAAAATCCATTCTTTTAAAGAAATAACACTGTCGTAAGTCAGTTCTATTGATCATAGGATTAATAATAGGTATGAATAACATCGAAACAACTGAGCAGACACTATTCCGACATTCAAGAATCTTTTTAAAACTTCGAGCTGCTGTAGCTTTTTTAAAATTGACTGTGGAAGAAAGTTGTTAAAAAAAAGTTTTGTGAAATTTTATGATCTACAAAATTACTACATGGGAGCAACGAGTACAGAGATAATTGCAAAAATGTGCAGCGAAGCAGAAATTTTCACCATTCTGTAAATTGGAAAATATTAATAATAGAGAAAAATAATTTGAATAAAAGTCGTAGCTTTTTTCATTTTCTACAATATTCCACTATTCGTTTTCGTATCTTCGAAGAGTATAATAATTTTCAGAATGGCTCTTTTTCCTCAAAAATACTATCTGCATACAAATTTTATATAATAAATTAATCAGTCATTGTATCAAAGATTTTTAGATACCTTATAAAGAAACCGAATAAGAATGAAGTCGCGCTTTTGATAATAACTCATGACTGATCATACGAAAAAGCTGTGCTTTATTGATGTCTAAAATAGCATTCACATAGAATGTACATTTTCCGACATATAATGTATTAAAAGATGATAAGGTCAAAATCTCCTTAGAAAGTGGGATATTTTTCAATATCATTTGGCGAATCTTCAAAATTTTTCAGCCTAACTAATTCAAATTTCAAGTAATGTACGATACGTATATTAATTTTACAATTCTCTTTTCCCAATAACGCTTTGGATATTATATAAAAACTGTAATAGAAGTGGAATATGTTAATTCAGAAAATGTTTAAAGCAAATGTTTCTTATTCAAATTATTTTTTCTTTTGGTGAAAGGCGTGACATCTTGGAAATATACATTTGTAATAATGTAAATGCTGTTCTGATATTATTTCATATGGAGACAATTTTGTGAAAATCGATCGATTGAACGAAATATAAAAAGAAATAAAAATCGTGGGAAAAATAACAAGATTATATCTGCAACTTTTACATAAAAAAATGAGAATAGTTTTAAAATCTGCCCTTCTTACGTTCATCTTCGGGCATGTGTATTCACCCTTTGTATATGAAAGGAACTCCACCCTGCTGGTGTTTGAAAAACTTTCGTAAATAAGAATCGTGGTAGAAAACAATATTTTGTATATCACTTCCAAATAAAAAAAAAATAAAATAATTATAAAATGTGCTCTTCTTGCGTTTTCTACTTCGGGCTCGTTTATTCACCCTGTATATATGAAAGGATCTCCACCCTGCGTGGTATTTCAAAAACTTTCGTGTTAATTAATTTATAAAATCGCCATTTACTACAATACTTCGGCAACGAGGATTTAATAAAGCTTATATTGAAATATTTTTAATAAATAACATCACCTTTACATTCCGATTTTAATGTATTAAAGAGTAATACCTGCCTTCATCTCAGTACGACGCAGTAAAAGTTTGCGTCCTAAAAA
Source organism: Rutpela maculata (assembly GCA_936432065.2). Classification (NCBI taxonomy): domain Eukaryota; kingdom Metazoa; phylum Arthropoda; class Insecta; order Coleoptera; family Cerambycidae; genus Rutpela; species Rutpela maculata. Next base: position 382,962,163 of record OW386285.2, on the reverse strand, counting down.
AAAAAAGAGAGAAGAAAAAAGTAAGTTAGTAAGCCTCGTAATCGGGGCGTGGAATACGAAATGAAAGTTGGAAGGGTTGCAGCCCTGCGCTCTTTACAGTCGAAACCTGAAAACCGAACTGAAAGGATTTCAGCACTCGGAGCTCAGTGCGATTCAGCAGAGGATGTTGCTATCCATTTCTAACTTCACATTTTACGTACGCTTGGGGTTTGCGTCGGAGTATACAGGCGATAATACAATTTGTTTTTGAAGGTTTTTACTCACAAGATATGTAAATGTAAATCGACATGATTACATAATAATAATAAACGTCTTTATTTAAGAGAATGCATAGATATAAATTTCAATTTACTTAGGCGAAGTTTGGCCAGCAACTACTCTAACAATTAACCTGTCTTTACTTATTTATAGTGTTACTATTATCTATAAAAAAAAATATATATAATTACCATTAAAATAAAAATTAGTAAAGTAGTGATAATAACACTTGAAAGTAAAATATAAAAACGAAGTAAAAGGAAAAGAGAACTAACAAAAACCGAATCCAATAATGAAAAATACATTATTAAGCAATGATAATATTGGTAAAACTAGTGTTTCACACATTTTTTTTTATTTTAAAAGTTCAAAGTTATTTGCTAGCTTTTAGCAATTTTAAAGTGACTTTATTATCAAAGATAACACCTAAATTTTTTTCGCCTCTTTTACTGTAGGAAAAGTAATACTATTGATTTTAACTGCCATGTGATCTACTAGATGTGAATATTGATTTTTTGGAGAAAATAATAATGTATGAGCATTTTAAATTCTAATTCTTTATTTGCCTTTTCGGTATAATTACACAATCAGACACGTCAATATAATATACAATGTTTAAAATGATAATGCAGTAAACATTTTTGATTTCATTGAACAGAATAGTTTAAATTAAAAAATAACATTATTGTGACACTTGTACTGTACATGTTTCTTTTCTCTTAATAGACGGATATAAGTTTTTACCTATCTGTGATAAGATTTATGTAAAAGTTAAAATAATCACTAGTATTTTCTGGTAACATATTTATTTATTCTATTTTACGACATAAGGAATTTGCATTTGCATTTAATTATTATTATTTGGACAAATTTACCAATTCATTCTGGAAATGTGACATAGTGATTTTCTCCATTTTCTCTGTGACTACAAAAAGAGTCCATACCAATTCGTAATCTATGAATTTTTATGTATAATATTGTATCACAAAGTTAAACATGGATATGTGATAAATTCAAAAGAGTCCGATAGTGTATTAAACAAAACAGAATATAGACATTACAATGCATATACACTAATAATGTTAATTACAAATCTCTAATTGTTCAACATATTGTATCTCTATCAAGCTTAATATAAAGCCTCATTTATTATGGTTGAATATTATACCATATTAACACCATATTGCACACAAAAAGGCCTAAGCAACACGTTCCTCCTTTATGCAAATGATATTTTTGTCCTATTTGAATAAAATGCCGACCGATATTATTACTGCCGGGGCAGGGTCGATCTAGGTCGATGACGTTCTGTTTTGGCACACGAGATTTAGATGATTAGGGTGGATCTAAAGTAAAAGCTGCGAGACCGCAGATAATGAAGAAGAAGCCCAACTCTTTGGGCATACATGCAGCGGCAGGCCCGCAAAGCGAACGATGGCTTCATTCGGACTAATCCTCTTAATAGATTCTGTCCAAGGCGCATCTGACGCTGCCCAACCCTTTCGGCTTAGCATTGTTAACACAAGATCCAATAAGTCAGGCTACATCATGTGAAAAACGAACTGGCGACGATCAACGCGCATATTGTGTTAATGGCGGATTGAGGACGATTACCATACTAGATTTTCCGGAAAATGCTACTGCGAGAAAGTTATTTGTAGCCGGGAATACATGCAGTGGCCTCCTGAAAGTATTCAGCTATAGGAAATATAAGTGTATAGTACTGTATAGACGTGTTATCTGAAAAAATGAACTGTAGTCCAGCAATTTATTTTATGAATCATGTATAATAAAGACTATAATTATTCGTCAGATGATCTGTATAAACAAACTGAAATATATGATTTACGATAACTCTATTGTATTCTACGAAGCTCTGGAAGGGACACATAAAATAAAATAATTTCTTTTTCTAACATTCCGAGTTAAAGTTCCATGTTATAACTGGGAATTTTACGTCAAAAGTTGGAATTTTAAAATTCCGAGTTATAACTGGGAATTTTCCGTTAACATTTCGACTTAAAATTCCTAGTTATAACACGGAATTTTAGAAATAGAAATTATTTTATTTTATGTGTCCCGCACAGAGCTTCGTATCGTAGAATTCTTACCTTTAATTTTAAGAATAAGAATGATATGTTGCCAATAGAACACCAATACAAAACTAAAACAGAAAAAAATATCGTATAGAACTTAGATATAAAAAATTTCATTAGCCAGAAATGCTATACATACCTTATTACTAGAATATGCAACATTCTACCAAATAAATAAAACCGCTGGCCAAGGAATCACTACTTTCACATCCAGATTTTCTATCCAAGTTTCTCACAACGAAAAAAAAATTAATTGTATGTGGAAATAATTGTTTATGGAACTTTAATAATACAATATTTGAAATCATCTACCATAAAACCCATAAAATGATATGCCATATCAGTAGTGAGGGTGGGGGTGGTGAAAAAGAGGTGGTTGTGGGGGTAGATGGAGTAAAAAAAAATGGATGCCTTTGGTTCTTATACATACGCTAAATCACAATTTTATTTTTTTATTTTAATTCTCAATATCTGTACTAGTAGTACAGTGGAATTGATTTAATTCAATTTTTTTCAACAACACTCCACTAGAAATTTTATTGTTGATTCTTATGTATTATGACCTCCTGATTACGAAAAAATATTCGCGCCAAAAATATTCCTGTTGCGTCAAAAGATTTTCTACTTATCTGCTTAATATATCTTGTACTAGTAATCGAATGGGAATTTTAAAAATACTGGCTTATTTGAAATAGAATTTTAAAAAATATAGACCTATCCGATATATATAGGTCACTCCGCCATCTTGGAAAAAAATAGAAAACACATAAATGGCCGAAAAAATCAAAAATAAAATTCGTCTTATGGTCAAATATAATGCACCAAACCCGGACGCTGTAAATCAAATAGAATGGTCAAAGATGGCGGTCGAAATAAAATTTTTAATTCTTCATCAAGTATCAAGGAGTCATTGTGGGTCAGTTCTTTTTCTTTTCGATTGTAGGTTATATTTGGTACTTTAAGGGGACCCATTTTTTTTTTCAAAGAAGTGCTTTTTTACAATTTTCAAAAATGCATTTTCTTTGCCCCCCCCCCTCCTTTTTTTTACCCAATTTTCATTGAAACAAAATGAAATATACAACAGGAAGTGTCGTATAACTTCAAAAATTTAATACAAAATGAAACTTCATTCATTTGAAAAGGAAAGAAGAGTGACGCACAATACCTCTTTGATACTTGACGAAGAATTAAAAATCTTATTTTGCCATGGCCATCTTTGTCATACATATCCGACAGATCTATATTTTTTATGAATTTTATTTCAAATAAGCCAGTATATTTAAAATTCCCATTCGATTACTTGTACAAGATATATTAAGCAGATAAGTAGAAAATCCCTGAAAGCGCGTCAAATAGTGCATATAACTTTTGATGCAGCAGGAATTTTTGGGTGCAAATATTTTTTTTCATAATCAGGAGGTCATAGTACATAAGAATTAATAATAAAATTTGCAATGGAATGTTGTCGCCGAAGACAATCAATTCAACTGCTAACTATATCACTCTCAAGTGGAACATTCTATTTCAGTGATTACCCACAAAAAAAAAAAGTTCAAAGCAGCGAACCAGACCCATGTATCCCTATGTATTTTCGGTTGCTGAATCCGAATCCGGGGTCAAAAAAAATCGTACACCCCCAAAATCATTAACTAGAGCCAAAAAACTCCCCTGAAATGGGATAAAAAGAAGATTAAGCTACGAGAATAGTTGTTACTTCTTAATCAATCGAATTGTACAAATTAAGGTTAAACAGCAGCGTACATACAATAGATATGTAACACACCCCCAGGGAGGGGCGAAAACTAGCCCCCTTATATAAAAAAATCGATACAAAACAGTAATGACTGCTGAAAAAGCTCGAAATATCTAAGTTTTGTTAAAGTGTTAAGAAATTACATCAGGTCCGACGTAATCTTCATAAACTGCCTCTATAGGGTTGAGAACAACTACCCTCAAGTTCAAAGGACACGAGGAAAACAAGAAAAAACGTAAAATCCAATAGGATTTCTATTATTATGGATGCTATGATTGGCTTAAATTGCATAGCACTCTAAAATAGAACCAGAAACTTACGTACCATCAACATCCTACATCGTCAACCCTCAGAGGGTGTGAAAACTACCCCCTATATAAAATTTAACTATAAAAAGTCACAGTGACTTCTGTAAAAATTCGAAACACCTGCGTTGTGTGGAAGAGAGAAGAAACTAGACTATGTTCGACGATGTGCTTGAAAATCACCCCCACGGGGTCGCGAGACATCTGTAGGATGCTGGAAAAACAGAGAAAAACTAACCGGATTTACATTTTTATGGATGCTATGATTGGCAAAAATCGTATTGCACACTTAGAGTTTGAAACTCATACCCTATAAATGTTATTAAGTAACACCCCCAGAAAGGGTAATTCAAGATGTAACGAAAAAGCTATAGTGTTGCTTATTCTTTCATTTCCATAGTTTTTTTTTTTAGGGTGGCGTCTCTCGACCCCGTGGGGGTGGTTTTCAAGTACAGCGTCGAACATAGTCTAGTTTCTTCCACACAACGCAGGTGTTTCGAATTTTTATAGAAGTCAATGTAACTGTTTATAGTCAGACCTCAGGGGGTAGTTTTCACACCCTCTGAGAGTTGACACTGTAGAGTGTTGATGGTACGTCAGTTTTTAGTTCTATTTTAGAGTACTACGCAATTTCAGGCAATCATATCATCCATGAAAATAGAAATCCTGTTGCATTTTACGTTTTTTCTTGTTTTTCTCGTGTCCTTTAAACTTGGGGGTGGTTGTTCTCAACTCTATAGGGGCAGTTTATGAAGATTACGTCGGACCTGATGCAGTTTCTTATCACTTTAACAAAACTTAGACATTTTGAGCTTTTTCAGCAGTCATTGTTGTTTTGGATCGATTTTTTTATATATGGGGGCTAGTTTTCGCCCCTCCCTGGTGGTGTGTTTCATACTATTGTTTGTACGCTGCTGTTTAACCTTGATTCGTATAATTGGATTGATTCAGATGTAACAACTATTCTCGTAGATTAATATTCTTTTTACCCCATTTTAGGGGTGTTTTTTGGCTCTAGCAAATGATTTTGGAGGTGTACGATTTTTTTTGTCCCCGGATTCGGATTCAGCGACCGAAAATACATAGGAATACATGGGTCTGGTTCGCTGCTTTGAACTTTTTTTTTTGTGGGGCTGTGTTATTTATGTTTATCTGCTGTTTGTCCTTATTTTTAGTCTCCTCCAAAAAATTTAAAAATGGAGGTTTTCAGTTCGACCTGTATATTTTTTATATGTTATCATTACCCAGAATTGGCGATTTCTATTAAATCTTTTTCAAACTGCAAAGAATGACTCGGTGGTGTTGTTCCCCTAATAATTTCATCAAGCTAAGTCTAATGTGAGTCTAAGGCACAGACTAAAACAAATCAGATGTTTCACTCAATAGTATTCCCTATGTTACCAGTTTCATTTTTTGTGATGTGACGTATACCTGCCAGGATTCTGCGCAGAAGAAATAAACAGAGAAATCTTGCGGTTGACATGGAAGTTAAGACCAGCGAGTATAATCTCACAGGAGGGAGTATTTAGTACTGAAATCTCAGAGACGGAAGTAGTCAACAGCTCTATCGGTGATATTAATTATTTTAGAATGTGGTGTATTGTATTGAAGGTTAGAGTTGTTATTGTTATACATTTAAGTGGTTTTTTGAGTATTTATTAGGTTACTTTTAATTATTGTTACGCATCATAAGGTCCCTCCTGTGACTATACTCGCTGGTTAAGACTGATTGCACAATGTGCAGATCACGGCACAAATTGGTACCTGCCTGGAGTTGATTTATTATCTAAACCATGATATGTCATAAGTGAAATATATGATTTGTTTCTAATCTGTGTCTAAGGCAAAAATTTGAAACAAGATTTTCCAGTCGAGAATATGGTGAAGGCGCCGGTGACAAATTGCTTTATTTTATCGTAAAATATTCCGTCGCAATTGCATTAAAATTGGTAATTAGCTATTTTAGGAGCAACTGGTGTTAAACCTGACATCGAAGGAAAATAATTTAAAAAGGAGAATCCAATATGGTTGCGGTAATTGCAATCTTTTTGTAGATTTACACGGAATTTTATACATGGTGACTTCAGAAATCTCTAATAATGAGCCTGACGGTAAAGCTTAAAAATTCAGAATTGCGGATATGTTCTTTTACTGCGTAAAAGCTAAATAAAGAAGCCGCTAAAAACGGTGAAAAGAGATTGGAACCGCCTTCAAAAACGTCGCTAAAAGTTATGGAATAAAATTTCTCCGCCTACGAATGTACTTATATTAGGATGATCCTTTTTTTATTAGGTATTTTTGAATAATATTTTCACGGATTGTTCCTTTTTATACGAAATAGTAAAATACAAAAGTAGGGCCTAATAGAAAAATATTAACACGTGCCGCATCTATACTGCCGTCATAAGGAGAATAGCCGCATCTGTAAATTGTCGGTTGTCGAGGAAAGTAACAAACGCGTTTGTACTTTTTCCCAACTAGTAAATATTAATTCAGAAAGTCAATTTCAATTAATCTTAGGTACTTTGAATATTCAAATTATTTTGGTTCTTATATTTTTGTATATTTATCTGAGATGTAGCCTTTTAACCTATTATGTGTAGAAGCGGTTGTTTACCGCAAAGAAACTGTGACGTCATGTAGATTCGGCTTTTTATGTACCTATGTTTTTGTACTTTAGAATTTTTTTATAATTTTTTTAATTATAGAACTAGGTTAAGCTCTATTTATTAGAATCCTATTTATGACAAATATGTACATGCGACTTTTCACCTTATGACAGCAGTATATACACTTACGTTCACGTGTACTTACGGTGAAGCACATAACGATCTTTTGGGCAGTGTAGTTGGATAAAAACAGAATTAACTTTCTGCAATTTCCACAGAAATAAAAATCAGCCAGCAGATGTTGAATTTTGGTTGGCTAATTAGTAGAATGATTATGGACTACAGCATCTGTTGAGCATTAAGTATATGAGAGACAACCTTATATAACACGTTTTAATTGTGTGTTTCTCGCTAAACGTATATCTTATTTCTTCGTTGGCAATAGCAACAAAAAAAAGTGGTCTGGCCTGAGGATCAGACCAGTGTATCTTTATGTATTTGGACCCGCTGAAACCGAATCCGAAGTCAGAATTGTCAGATTACTTTTTTCACCCCCAACCCCAAAAAAACACCCCCCACCAAAATGTGGTCTGGCCTGCGGACCATACCAGTGTATCTTTATGTATTTTGACCCTCTGAAACCGAATCTGAAGTCAGACTTGTCAGATTACTTCTTTTTTCTCCCCTAACCCCAAAACAAAAAAAAGTAGTATTTCCTGTGGACCATATCAGTGTATCCCCATGTATTTCTACCCGCTAAAACCGCATCCGAAGTCGGAATTGTCAGATTACTTCTTTTTTCACCCCTGACCTCAAAAAAACACCCCACCCCTCCAAAAGTGGTCTGGCCTGCGGACCATACCAGTGTATCCTCATGTACTTGGAGCCTCTGAAACCGAATCCAAAGTCAGAATTGTCATATTCGCTCGTTTTTCACCCCTAATCCCAAAAAACATTCCCAAAACAAACAAAAAAAAGTGGTCTGGCCTGTGGACCAGATCAGTGTATCATGTATTTTGACACGCTGAAATCGAATCCGAAGAATTGTTTTTCACCCCCAACCCCAAAGAACACCCCTAAAACAAAAAAAGTGGACCAGACCAGTATATGCTTACCAAATACATAAGCCAAATTAGCCAAATTAATGTACTTTTATTCTATTTAACTATGCATACATGTCATTTAGTTATCTCATTTATTTTATTTTGTGATTCCAATAATTTTTTCTATAAAATGTTGCATCACAATTACGCGTCTAAGCACGTTGAAGTTACACAACGGCCAGATGTCGCTGGCAAGAGACTTTCAGATCATGTCTTGTATTTATGTGACGATCTTTTTACTTAGTTCAATCGTGTTTGATTTTTGTTTATCATCATAGACTTAAGTTCCATATAAAGTCGCTTTAGTTGGTATGCTGTGTTATGTTTTATATCAGTGTTGTGTAGGGAAAAGTTCTGTAAAAAACCCTACTCTAAGTGTCAGCATTAAAAAACGGATTTGCACGAGCAAATTTAGTATAGAGGTTTAGAGAGAGGTCAAGGGGGGTAGAGAGGTGGCGGGTGTAAGAAAGATGGTTTGGAGGGAAGGTGTTTTTTTATGGGACCGTGTTTTTTATGGGAATTAATGTGGTCAGTCAAATCGAGGTTCATTGTAGATTGGAAGTCGTTCATGTAGATATTTATGCGTATGTCTGACGTTGTCGTGTCTTCTTATATTCGTTAGGTCTCTTGTCAGTGGTGAGTTTGTTATTTTTTGTGTCAAAAATTTTTGTGCGGTCTCGTCTATGTAATCGCGTATCATTTGTACCCCCGTGATCCGGTGCAACTCCGCGATTGTTATATATCGCGGAGAGTTGGTCAACAGGCACAGCAGCTTATTTTGCGTCCGCTGGATTCTGAGGCACTGTACGTCCGAGATAAAATTCCAGGACGCACAGGAGGGGCGGAATATTACTTTATACAAACATAGTTTATTGTCTATTGTTAATTTACTACGCCTGTTGACGAGTGGATATAACTTACTCAGAGCTCCATACGTCCTGTTTATGACTCTGGTAATATGGGGGGCAAATGACAGTCTTGTGTCTAGTGTTAGTCCAAGTAGTTTTACGGTCTTTCGTTCAGTTATTTCGTTATCGTCGAGTTTTAGTTTTGTTATAGTCCTAATGTTTGTAAATTTTCTGTGGAAGGTTACGATCTCCGATTTAGTGTGATTGATCGCAACCTTCCACAGTTTGTAGTATTTCAGTAGTTGTAGTGTATGGGTATCGTATTTTTTGTGTCGCAGTCTGTGCGTGAAAACTGTTGGCGTATATGGCCGTATCGTCTGCGTATAATAGGAGATTTGTCGAGGGATGTGTGGGGATATCGGAGATATATAAGTTAAAGAGGATGGGTGAGAGGACGGACCCTCGAGGTACCCCCGCTGAAGGTCGATATGACTCTGAACAGGTGTTGTTTACCTTGACCATTATTCTCCAAATACATAAGGATACACTGCCATTGGTATGGTTTTACGGACAGACCATCTTTGGGATGGGTGTTTTTTGGGGGTTGTGTGTGAAAAACGAACCAATCTGACAATTCTGACTTCGGATTAGGTTTCAGAGAGTTCAGATACATACAGCAGGCCAGACCACTTTTTTGGGCGGTTAGGGGTGAAAAACGAGCGAATCTGACAATTCTGACTTCGAATTCGGTTTCAGAGGGTCAAAGTACATAAGGATACATTGATATGGTCCGCAGGCCAGACCACTTTTTTGGGGGGTGTTTTTTTGGGGTTAGGGGTGAAAAAAGAAGTAATCTGACAATTATGACTTCGGATTCGGTTTCAGCATGTCCAAATACATAAGAATACACTGGTCTGGTCCGCAGGAGAGACCCCCATTTTTTCGTGTGGCTGTGTTATCTACCAAATTTTTTTTTTTTCCATCAAGTTGTTTTGTAGATATACCGCCAACAGACAGTCAGACTGACTGACGGAATTGAAAAACTTTAATTTTCGTAATCTACATAGCCTGAAACGTGAAAATCCGAAGAGATCTCGGAGAGTTATTTTTCACAATTACAATATTCCCCTGCGGTAAGCGAGGGAAGCAAAAACTATACACGAAAATGATGGCGCCTTTTGATAACATTCTACAAAATAAAGAATATTGCAGTTACTGACGAACATTTCGGTAATCAAGTTGACCTCATTGGGAGGTGATTAATATTAAAAATATAGCAACTATGCCTAATAACAGAGATGGGTAAAGGAAACTTTCCGTTTGAAATTTTCCGGAACGACATTTTGATAAAAGTGAAAGTTTCCAATAAAATATTTGGATATTTGGAAATTTCCAAAATTCCAAGAAGGTTTCCTTTGGCAACTTTCGGAATATTCAAATATTTTATTGAAAACTTTCATTTTTACCAAAACTTTGTTCCCGAAACTACCGAAAATTTCCTGGGAACTTTCATTGGAAAGTTTTCTTTACCCATCTTTGCTAATCTTATAGAATGTTTAATTCAATTATACAAAAACAGTAAACCGGTGAAGAGTATAGCGTTTACATCTTGTTATTTTTTCCTTTTGCACACGTTTTTTGTCATGTCCGCACTTTTTAATATAATGTATATTATGTGCAGGTTGAATTATGTTTTTATATAGAAACATAAACTTGACGTTTTTAAATGGATGATGCATCGCCACAAGACATATATAATTAATTATATTCTCGGTCTACATACAACAAATATACTTTTTTTACAAATGAAATATATTTCCATTTCTATCACAGCTTCCCTACAACACAGAAAATGCCGGATACGCATCACATACAAATTACAGAACAAGCATAATACGAAAAGTTTTAAAAACGTGCCACCGTAGCGTCCAGCGAAACGAAAGCCATGTACGAAATCCTTTTCATAAAACAGCACCAGTAGTAAAAGCTTCTCCGTCGGCCGAATGCAAGTGCACCGTTCTTTTTCATCCTCTTCGAATCAATAGAGTTGAAAACCGGTGGTCCTTGTCTCTCGTCGGGCGGGCCTCTCTAGCGTCCACCCCAAGTTCTCTTCAGGAGCCGCAAAGCTTCCTCGGCGGTGACAGCGACTAGACGTGCAGAACCACCCCTCGGCCTATCTCGGGAGCACTCGGCGTGAGTCGGCTCACCATACGGGACCGTCGGACAACTCGAAAGTCCTCAAGAGTCCTCAGGAGAAGACGTCCTCTAGTGAGATGCCCCCCGTCTCTCCCGAACCAGGTAGGACTTTTTCTCTGTCCATTTTTTACGCATAACTTTGACTCGTTAAAACTTCACAAGTAAAGTAGAATTTCACTTCGAGGAAGTTTGTTCTTAGTTTATCAGTTGTTCTTAGGTCGATATGGGGCTAGGCTAACTTTAACTCGGTCTTCTTAAGTTTATGACAGTTTGAGGAAAGTTTTTTCAGTCTGTGGCACCGCCTCGGCTAAGGCTATTCATGCTCGACTCCCACTTTTGGTAATCCAGTTGTGCGCAACCATTTTACAACAGTACTACGGTCTTCGCAAATCGGTGACGGAGTTTCTTAATTGTCTTTGATTAAGTTCAGTGACATATTTATGCGATTTGAGGATCGATTTTAAGTTTGTTTACACCGGCGGGGTTTACTGCTAATAATTGTTTATTGCCCTCGGAAGAATGCAGTGCTAGATGTATGCCATTTATCACATAGGATTATCCGGCTACAAAGTATACAATTGCAGCAAATAATTTGGTGTTTTTCCTGCTGTTATACTTCTCGAGCTTAGTTATTTTAAAGTGTCTACTTGGCTGGAGTCAGTCTTTGTAAGTTTGGTTTGTAATAATTGACATATTCCGTGCAGAACTTAGACTCAATAATATAAGAATTATGTATAATAATACACGTATCTGCATGTATAAAATCAAACTACGGCAATTGAGCGGACAAACTGACATTTTTCAATATTCTCATTGTTCATATGTAGGTTGGTAATGTAATATAATGATAAAAGCCGGAAGAGTTTTTACTTGAATTTCTTTTACTATACCACTTTATTGAAACAATTCTAGGTCTCCTAAAGGAGATGTGGCGTAAACTCCACAGGGCCATAAGATAATTTGGAAGGCGGCGAAAAAAAGATTTTTAAAATATACAACATAACTAATATACGATATCAGCTGCAAATCACAACAATACACAGTACTTTGAAATTTACCATATTTATCATAATTCATTTACATGTTACATTGTGTAATAACTTATTTTAATTTCAGTTTAGAAATACTTCACTTTTACAACTAAGAGCAAAAAATATACTCAGTAAACAGCAGATAGGTCTCCGATTAAACATTTTACGACAGCAATACAATGGCCGTTTTTATTTTTTTGTTAAAAAAATATTGTTATTTGTGTACCTAGGCCGTAAAGTTGATCTTTTTCGGCCGAATCAGAAATTTGCGGCCCAGGCGCAGCTGAGGCCAAGCAAATTTCGGGTGAGGCCGAAAAAAATCATTTGGCCGAGGTACACACAACATTTTTTAGGTGATTGTTTCAGAAAAGTAAAATAAATAACTATTTTTAGGTCTTAAGAGAGACAAAAATGGGGAATTAGTTTTTGTATTCGATACAAAATAACTAAATATAACACATATTTAACTAAACAAAAAAAATGTAATATACAAATATATTCTTATTTATGCCTTATTAAATTTGATTATTAGGCAATAGGTATATGCAGCTGGGAAGTGAATGCGGCCGTGAAGTAAAGTAAATGAGGCCGTGAAGTAAGTTTGACAGAGGAGTACAAAAAAGAGACACTTTAGGAACGCTATCGGATCCGTAAAACATCAATTTTTGCTGCAGTCGCCTAAAAAAATATTTTATAGTAATTTTTATAAAAAATGTAATTCATTATAAAAATTTACGATATAATGTAAATATAATAGATGCCATGGGCTTTCTCTCAAGAATCTAATATAGACATACGTGTTCCTAAAAGAAATCAAAACAAATGAATTTATTTATCGCAGGTTTTTTTCGAACAAAATGTAACAACATTTCAAGCTAGAATATTAAACAATTTTTACTCTTACTTATACAAGCATTCTATACATTTTACACAAACATATTTAGAAAACATATTCACTATCCCCATGGATATCCTTCAGAATAATTATGAATGTTGTTTTCCTAAAGAAGATTACAGTATCGCATAAAAAGTGGTAGGTTACAAAAAGAATAAGCACCTCTTGTTCACATAAACGGCAGTGAATGATTTTAACTCGGAATTACAAAAATTACATTAAAAACTATATTGTAAAATTAAAAAAAAAACGTAATTATCCAAGAAAAAATATTGAATTGGATGGAAACATAGTAACGGTAACAAAACAAATATGAAAACTATAAATAAAAAAAAAACAAACCAAATGTAGCAAATGAATTAGAAATTGAGGATAGTGAGGGGGAGTACAATCAAGTACATCATTTTGGTAGTAATGTTCAGTGAATATTTTTTAAACTTGTTTGATAATTCAAGGCTACAAAATAATGATGCAGATTAAGTAATAGTCTATTCATCCGAGTGAGTAATAGCTATTACACGCGAATAGAATTCTATACTTTTTCTACGAATACTCAGCATGAAGTTGCACTTTGAGGTAAAGGACCCCGCAGAAACCTTAGTTAACTTGGCTCTCAGTCAAATTGCCTGAAATTGAGATATGATATAGTTTATGAGGTCCTGATCAAAAGTTCTCATAGGCCCAACCCAAAGTAATGACTAGATTTTGACTTAGAGACGGGATAAGGTTCACTGATTCGCGATTTTCATATAACTTATAAATATTCTTTAAATACATAAACGAATATTTTATGAGTTATATACTATCATATATTTTCTAAAGCATGTTTGGTAAGCCTCTCAGCATGTCAGAAATATTCCATGGCATATCTGTGTAAAGTTTGTTAACCATTTGTAAAGTAAATAAAACATGAAACTCAATTATTAAGAGTACAATTTGTTAATATCACTTTACGTATATTCATTGCTAGCATAATACTAATCGGTGAAGTATAGGTTCAAGATGCCCTACAATTATATCTTAAGAGTAAAATCCTGATAAAAAAAGTTAAACCACAACATGAGAAAAACTACAAATATTAAAAAATACCTACGTCTTGTGTAATCCGCAAGACAGGCATTACAGATTTTGTTGAGCTATCAAACGTATTTGAGCGTGTCTGTAATGTGGTTGATCATGTTTAGAATATAGAACGTAAATGAAATAAAATGTCATGCATGGGGTGCTTGATTAATGTGTCCCTTTTCCACTTACAATTGAAGACCTAAGTGGATAAAGGTGTTATGTCGCATTTAAAAAAAAAATTACTTTATGCAATTTTTGAACACCCCTGATATAGATTTAACACCCAATAATCGGTGAATTCTAAATTTGTAATATTTTATAGAAAATTTTTAATTATAAAGGCGCCATGTCATACATACAACCAGTAATTTTAGTGGATGTACACAGTTTTGGACAGAAAAATCTAGTTTCATAACAGCTTGATATTGTTCTTTAATATTAGTGTAAACAAAAGAACATAACCCAAAATGATCTATTTTATGAGGTATTATTCATTTGAATCGAAGACAAAATAAATAAGTTCCAACTCAAAACCGTTTTGTTTAATTTCTCAAAACTTTAAAAGTGTGACATAACACCTTTATCCGCTTAGGTCTTCAATTAATATTTGTGTCTATCGAATATCTACATCATTTAAACCATCGTTGTTTAGTAGTAAAGGTCTTTCAGCAGCGTCTAATATTTGGTATAGAAGAGAAGTTGGTGAATATCTGATATTTTGTTAGTGCCGAGCAAAACCAAGATACCATAAGATACTGGCAATACTGGTGAATATTTATTACGGAGTGGATTCGTCTTGAGCATAATCAACTTCCAGGCTTTCTTGAACTCTCTCTTGAATACTTGGAAGATCTAACTGTTGCTGCATGTCAATTATATTTGGCACCATCATATATTCAAAGTAATTTAAACAGGGAAGATGACATTTTTCAGGTAGATGTACATGCACTGGTGCCGGGTTTTGTAAGATTTAGACTGCATTCGCATTTTAGAAATGCGACTGTTTGTCAACAATGGATTGCTTATTATAATACAGAACGAGAACACAATTACGACGAAGAGAATCTAATTAACGGGTATTATTACTGTACTTGCATATCAGGAGCAAGGACATTAGGTACATGTTGTCATATTGCCAGTATTTTATGGTATCTTGGTTTTGCTCGGCACCAACAAAATATCAGATATCCACCAACTTCTCTCCTATATCAAATATTAGACGCTGCTGAAAGAGCTTTACTACTAAACAACGATGGTTTAAATGATGTAGATATTCGATAGACACAAATATTAATTGTAAGTGGAAAAGGGACACATTAATCAAGCACCCCGTGCATGACATTTTATTTCATTTACGTTCTATATTCTAAATATGATCATTACAGACACGCTCAAACACGTTTGATACCTTGGTAGCCCAACAAAATCTGTAATGCCTGTCTTGGGAATTACACAAGACGTAGGTATTTTTTAATATTTGTAATTTTTCTTTATGTTGTGATTTAACTTTTTTATCAGGATTTTATTCTTAAGATATAATTGTAGGGCATCTTGAACCTATACTTCACCGATTAGTATTATGCTAGCAATGAATATACGTAGAGTGATATTAATAAATTTTACTCTTAATAATTAAGTTTCATGTTGTATTTACTTTACAAATGGTTAACAAACTTTACACGGATATGCCATGGCATGTTTCTGACATGCTCAGAGGCTTACCAAACATGCTTTAGAAAATATATGATAGTATATAACTTAAAAATATTCGTTTATGCATTTAAAGAATATTTATAAGTTATATGAAAATCGCGAATCAGTGAATCTTATCTCGTCTCTAAGTCAAAATCTAGTCATTACTTTGGGTTAGGCCCATGAGAACTTTTGATCAACTATAACATATCTCAATTTCAGACACTTTGACTGAGAGCCAATTTATCTAAGGTTTCTGCGGGGTCCTTTGCCGAAAATAAGAATTGTGACAAATGATGAAATTTTTAGGGAAAATTGCGAAATCGCACATTGTATCGGTCGTAACTACTTTATTTTTTAAGCACTAGAAAAATTAAAAAAAAAGACTTAGCTTAACCGATAATCTTTAATTTGGTTTCTTAAAATTTTTGGCGCAAGTGCCATAGTTTCTGAAATATTTAACTTTAAAAGAGATATTTTGACGCCATTTTTAAACCTTCATATCTCTGAAAAAACAAAAAGTTACGGAGATTTTAAAACAGCAAATTGTCCCTCGGTTTATGGTCTTTACCTTGGAGATTTTTATTTTTTTGCTGGGAGTGACACTTTTCGATTTATTCGACAAAAACCGTGTTGAGGCGCCAGTTTTCGCAATCTGCAAAGAAGATGTTTCACGAAATCTCTAAATGTTCAGATCTTTTTTAATATATGAGTTGAAGGGCTATACTATCTCATTATGGAAAGAGGAAGAATTCCATGTGATGTACATCGTGAATCGATAATTCGAGCTTTCAGAAGCATACGAAAAGTGACATTTTTTGATTTTCCGAGAAATCGATGACTTACTTATTATGACAGATTGAATTGAGTTTAGGCACACGCGATGTTTTTGAACTTTAAATCGTCTCTTCTGTTTGCTCCAGAAAAACTGTTGAATAATGAATATGAACTCTTGTGATTGGTCCTAACTTATTGAGTAATGAATAATTACCCACAGCTATGAGGAATGCATGTAATTATAATTTCATGCTCAAAAACGTATCTATAATAAATTAATTATTCAAT
The DNA here is from genome assembly GCA_936432065.2 of Rutpela maculata. NCBI lineage: Eukaryota > Metazoa > Arthropoda > Insecta > Coleoptera > Cerambycidae > Rutpela > Rutpela maculata. The sequence goes on along the minus strand of OW386285.2, from coordinate 382,945,247 downwards.
AGTTGTAGAAAAACTTACTTACAATATTATACTGAAGCGGATAGTAGAATATTTTTCATTAAACCAACGGACATGAACGAAATATTGTCTCTCACAAAGAAAATCATTAAATAAAAAATCGTCAGGATATGACAATATCTCGCTCACTCTAGTAAAAAAAGTTAGCTGATGAACTTGAAAGCTCATCTAACAATGAATCTTTTTCACAATGGTTTTTCCCTGAAACTTTAAAGAGGTCACATGTTGTGCCATTATTTATTCACAAAGAAATCCATGATCTATCTGCTAATTACAATATCAATTTTCGAAAAACTTATGAAGAGGTGATTGGAATTTTTAAGCAACTGTAATTTAATGAAGTAAAGCAATGTAGGACAAAACTAAGACCATTGCAGAAAGTTTGTACTCCGATCGTCATATCGTTGTTATAGAATGTAACGTCTATAACGCGTTTGATGACGTAACTTTAGAAACAATTCATTTAAAATTATAATTTTATGACGTATGAATTGTAGCATTAAATTTGTTTCAAGTCTACTTAATGGACAGGGAGCAACGAATACTTTTGAGAAAACCGACTAAGCAAACAAATTCAGGATGGGGTTGAATATGCAGTGGGGTACCTCAAGGATCAGTCCTGGGTCCACTTCTATTTCTACTGTACATGAACGGTCTGCTATGTTATGTATTAAATTCTTCGAAAACGCTTTTCGCTGACGATTCATTTTATTTATTTTTTTTGGTAAAACGGGACAATTCTATAAATATTCTACCTTATGTAAATAAATGGATATACGTAACGATGTGAAGCCATTAAAATTAAAATTCATTTCAACAAATCTATTGTATAAACTTTAACCAAAGTCAACGATTGAATATTACAACTGCAAACTTAAATGTCTGGGACCATCCATAAATGACGTCACTCTCCAGAGGGGGGGAGGGGGTTCGTAATTACGTGACTAAGTGTGATAAGGAGGAGGGACGGGGTCTCTATAGGCGTGACGTAATTTTTTGGGGGGGTTCTAACTCAGCGTGACAAAACGTGACAATGGGGGGGAGGGGGAGAGGGGGGGGGAGGGGGTCTAAAATCTCGAAAATTGGCGTGACGGCATTTATGGATGGCCCCTCTTTACCGACGACTTTACCGACGAATTTGCTCGGTTGTACTCTAAATAGACAAATGAATTTGATGAAACATTGAATAGGAAATTAAATACAGTATATTTTTGTCTGACAATGGTTCGAACAGGGATATTTTCAAATTAACTTATTTCTGAATTAAAAAGATTGTTGATATCGTTGTCCGCGGATAACTCGAGAGTTACTGAACCGATTTTTGTCAATTTTTCGACAAAGGGTTTGTAATTCCCCCACTTATTTCGTGCATAATTATTTTACCCGAATTGGTACGGTTAATTGAGTTATTACGTAATCGTGCACCCCAAAATTCGCCAAATGTTTGAGAAATAAGCTATTTGGTATGGCGTGCTAAAGGTTTTTTATTTCTAATCAATTTAAAAAAAGAAAGGTTGTGTGTTCTAATCGACTTCATTATCAATATTAATAAGGTTCAATTAACTGGGCGAATGGGTGAAATTTCATTTCATAATATTTAGTGACCTTTAGACGCGGTCAAATTTTTTACAAAGAATGTTTTTCACTTACTTTAATAATTGAGTGAAGATATTCATCGTTGCCCTATTTGTAGAACCCCTTTACAACGTGACGGTAGTCGATTTTTGCTATGTGCCTATGCACAGGTCTACGAAAAAAAAAAATTGCTCCCAGAATTAAACCTATCATGCCTTAAGTATTTTTGTGTGCTGAAACCAAATTTTCAATTTAGAAAACTTCCTACCGCGTAGATTTCGAGTAAATCCCGTTTCTTATTGTCAAAATACGTTTTTTTTTTTAAATTTTTGACATTTACTCGAAATCTATGCGGTAGAAAGTTGTTTATATTGAAAATTCGGTTTCAGCACACAAAAATACTTAAGGCATGATAGGTTTAATTCTTGGAGCAGATTTTTTTTGTAGACTTATGTTATCGGCGGTATAGTAATATTAGATTAAATTTATCTTAGTCACTGCTTTTCTAAAATATTCACAGCGATGTAAACTCAGTGACAGTTTTTATTCTCATCACATAACGCAAATCTTTCGTCTGCCATAGCCAACACATCTTTGTCGTGTCCACTTTCTTTGAAAAATTTATCTTTGTAGTTAATAATACTGATAATAACTAATTTACGCCGCCGTAAATTATAATTATTAATGATAAGTAGCTTTTTTGGTAATAACTATGTTTAGGGCAAAACTAACAGGAAAGGAGATAATAAAACTTATTTTGACTGTTATTTTCCAATATGGCGGCCGTAGCGGCAATGATATTTTTATGGAAAACTTTAATTAATAGTTGTGGCAACCCAAGACTGTATTGTATATGGATATAAATTTATAATTACCACGATTATTCCTAATCTGTTTTGAACGATTTAATTTAATCAATATTCTCTTCAATTAAAATTATCATTACCCATAAAAAAATACTTATTAAACGCATTTGGGAATCCCGAAAGTGTATTAAAGTATATGATTTAAAATATTTCCAATTACAATAATACGAAACTCCAACCCTTTCTCGGGCGGATTGTAATTTGTGACATCTGCAATCTGGTTCCTCTAGAATGGAAATACGGCCCTTTTATCCTTTATCGCATAATGAAGAAGGTGAAGTAGAGAATGACTTTGGAATCCTGATCGAGCCAGGCTCCTTTCCTATCCGCTTTGATGAATTTTATGCGTCGCACTGTGATATTTGACATGTTTAGACTGGTTGGTTAACGAGAAAAATATATTCATTTTAGGAAGGCGAAAATATTGCAGTTATTGAATTTACACGAACACAAATTTTCAAATATTAACAAACATTGTTGTCAATAATATTAATGAGAAGAGTTGTAATTTTTCCAATAATATCTAGTTTAAAATGTTATTTTAAGTTGTATTTGGCTAACTTGTATGCCAACGTGTCCAGATTATATATAAAAACACATTTTTTGTTCCATATTATATGCCAGTAAAGCGTGAAAGTTATCCTTATGTACCCGACTAGCTAGGAAATAAGATATTTTAAAGTTTTTTGTTTGTTCGTTTGTTAAACAAGGAACACCGCCGTATCCAGAAAGATAAGTACTTGATTGGTTGATTGAAAGCTTCATAAACAACTGTTAATCCACTATTCTGGCCACCATGATTCTTCAGATCTAAATCAGTTGGATTTCTATCTCTGTGGATACATGGAACAGATTGCCAAAAAAACTAATAGGATCATATTTATTTTTTATTTCATTACGATACAAATATTTTGAAACACAAAAGTATGATAAAATAGCTATAAATTTAGTGTGGTAAAAAAAAATGACTAAAAAAACAATCTTTAAGTTGATCAATCGTTATTAAAAATATTCTAGCCTAACCCCTTCAAGATTCGATGCAGTGGGAATGTTTGAAACTGTATCCCAGAAATTATTGTTTAAGGTGTGCTGATGACGTGAACGTAATTCGACAATTTCTCCTACATCTCTGAATCGATTAAAAAAATTTTTTGACAAGCTTTTAGAGACTTCTTTGTAGAATGGTACTAGGCTATTCAAAACTAAAGAGAGAAAAAATGTTTTTCTTTTGCGAAAATCAAAAAAAAATTTTTTTTTGTTGACTTCAATATTCCAGTATCATTCTATCAAGTTTTCTCTAAAAGCCTACCAAAATATTTTTCAAATGATTCAGAGATGTAGGAGAAATTGTCGAATTAGGAAATACCGCCACCCTTAAAGGCACACTTCTGAACTTGCTATCAGCAGACACATTTTCAAGAAATTCGCGGCTCTGATTCAACGTAGAGAGTTCATAAAAAAACTTACTTATTCACATTTTCAAACATCAAATGTTAACGGATTTAGCCTAGCTATATTTTAGGATGACCACTCTCTATATTTTTTACTCAAAATAAACCAGATTTCTCCTTGGGAATAAGCATCAATTACTTACCAAATATTAATTTTCTGCTTAATAGTTTTTTAGATATACCGCCAGCATACGAATAGACTAAATAACTGAATTGAAAGACCTTAATTTTGAAAATATGGATGCTCTGAAATTCGAAAATCTGCGATAATGATTTTTTCGCATTACAATATTTCCTTTCGGTAAGCGAAGGATTTACATCCTAAGATAAGGCAGACTAATTTGGTGAAAGAAAATCTTAAAAAAACTTACAAACGATTTGGTGTTTCCGAATTGTTGTCCCTCATCAACATATACAAAACAACTAAAGTCTGTTCGCTAATAGAGTCCCAGTGTGACGTCACAAACGTCTGAACTAAGATGCCGTAGGTTCGTTGGTGTTTTCGAATGCACAGTGGCGTCGCTTTATTTTATATTTTACTTGATGTATTTAATTAGATTTATTTAAAGGAAATTGAATTATAAGCATATATAATACATCTGTTGTTAATTAAGTGCACTATACCTGCTATACCCGACTTCCGAGAAAATCGACCCGCCTCTAAAATCGCGGTTCACATGGATCATATTTGTCACCATACAGAAATCTAATAGAGGGGCTGTGATGCAGTCTACACCAAATTCTGCATTATCTAGCTCTACAAAAATAAGTAATATTCCACCTTTGAAATGCAAGACTCAGTTGCAGTTTCATGTTACCTTATCATATTAACAAGTAATATAGGCACTGAACGAATATTACGTAACAGCGCAGCGCCTCGCTGCGGAGAATCTTAACACTTTTGATAGGAATCAGATGTCAATCTGTCTATTTTTTACTAAAAACCTAACCTAATAATAATTTTAATGAGCTTTGACTATAAATTAAGTTCAAACAGCATAAGTATTTGACAGCTGACTACCGCTGAGACTTTAAACAGAGCCCAATGGTGGCGCTGGTTACAAATTCGCTCAGTGTCTCTATAACCTTATATAAATGTGTAGAGAGAGAAGAATTGTGTATGTGTGCTATACATATATATGTATTATGCACATTGCACACAAACACATTGTCTTTGTTGCATTCGGCAGCTCAGCGTAGCTTTTAAAATTTCCCACTATTACTCATGAGAAATAGGGTCCGATCGTTTGGACCGCCGAATGAAACAAAGCTGATATATAAATATATGTACCAAGTGGCGGGTAAACATGCGTGAAGTGAAAATCCAAATCGTGAAAAAACAAAATTGCGTTTAGGAATTCAGAAATACTGTAGAAAAAAAAATAAGGTAAAATAATGCTTTTATAGTATTTTATATAACAAGTGGCTAAAATGGTGTTTTTTTTACAAGTGGGGCGTTTGTGGTATGAGCCAAAGGCGAGTGCTATAAACCACACGAGTAAAAATACACATTTTAGTCTCGAGTTATATACAAAATTTTTTATATCGCCATTCGAAATTGGGAAACAATATAATATTGCAAAAAATAGACTAAATTCTATTGCTGTTTCCATAGAAACCAATAAGTTTTATTTCACTCTTTTTTTTTTTTATTTTATACTTGTCAATAATGACACTGTTTTGATTTATTGAAACTGTCAAATAAATGTCATTTTAGGATATGGCGTTACAAAAAATATTTTCTAAATCCTGATTTGTTTTTGGTATTTTTTATATTGGATGGTAAATGGTTAAAAACTTGTATACCAGAATATGATGGACCTTGCCTAGTTTTTGAAGTTTGATAACACGAGCTTATTCTTTCTTCTATCATAATCTTCCTCATTTTTCATTGTATCATACTTGGGTACATCAGATGCAGTTCTTATTTAATTTTTGGTTTTAAATATCAATAATAGTATATTATATTACTAGGAGTAGAACGCACTCTTTTTTTGTGTTGAGCCCAGGATTTGCAAACTGGGCGAAACACAAAAAAAGGCGTTCTACTCCGTGTAATATATACTATTTTTTCTTCAAGCGTATTAAAATGCAAAAATTCATTTATTTATCATAAATGTACAAATATTCAAACTACAGTCTTACATGTTGACACGATATGACAAGTGGCTAGTGCTTAGCGCGCCACCGGTGGCTTTCGGTATTAACATTATAGTTACTAGTAAAACAATACCCAGTGCGGTGGCGCTTTCGGAACAAACATTATGTTACTAGTAGATTTAAACATTTTAATACGCTTGAAGAAAAACTTATTTTTTCTTCAAGCGTATTAAAATGTTTAAATTATGTCACCAAAAACAGAAGTAGAAGTTGTTTTGTTTTACTAGTAACATAATGTTAGTTCCGAAAGCGCCGCCGTAGTGGGTATTGTTTTACTAGTAACATAATGTTAATACCGAAAGCCACCGGTGGCGCGCTATCCACTAGCCACTTATTATATTATGTCAACATGTAAGATTGTAGTTTGAATATTTGTACATTTATGATAAATAAATGAATTTTTGCATTTTAATACGCTTGAAGAAAAAATAGTATATATTACACGGAGTAGAACGCCTTTTTTCGTGTTTCGCCCAGTTTGCGGCTTCGGCTTCGCCTCAGCCGCAAATCCTGGGCTCAACACAAAAAAAGAGTGCGTTCTACTCCTAGTAATATAATATACTATTATATACGAGGAGATTTGGTATAGTAAATATTTTAATGATAATGACAGATTATTCGTTTGATTCGGCTTTGTGTTACAAGTATAGTTTTAGTCAGGGTAGATAAGCCCCAGAAATTAACATTATATATAGTCACTGTCGATTTTAGGTCCAGTCGTCTTCTTACTATTCCGGGTCAAAAATTGCTTCCTAAGTTTTTTTATTTAGTTCCTGGATATGAAAACCCCATTTCAAATGTTTGTCAATGCCCACCCCAAAAACGTAATATTTTTGGTAGAATTTATTTCACCAAATATGATATCAAGATTTACGTCACAAATAGTGATGAATGATTTTAGAAATAATATATTATTTATTTTGTCTATGTTTAATAGGCCTTTTCATCATAGAAGCGCGCATGTGCTGCCGCTATGTTTGTTTGCGGGAACTATGAAATGTTCGGACACTTGATTGTCAAAATGGCTGGACCGGTATCATTTTTTCACATTAATTTAGACGAAAGTGGGACTGATGGTGCAAAATTAGTACACAACATTGTGGAAGAACACACTTGCGCTCAATTAAGGCGCTGGCTCAGGTATCCTGGCCGTAAAATGATTGGAAGCAAGAATAAAGAACTGTTTGCAAGGTTAAAATTCAACTATTAACTTATCAGTTTATATACAAGTGCATTAAAAGAAAATAAACGTGTTTAGTCTACAATATGCTTAATAATATTCTTCGTGCAGTAATTGATAATGCAGTAAAAATATTTTCTGTTTTTTTACGAAAATGTAGGGTCAAAAATGCAATTGAAAATGAGGTTTTTTTGTCGTGGATAAAGCTGACTCCTTTTTTTCTAATTTTTTCAAATAGGTAAACTATACGATATGGCACTACCTATTTTCAAAAAATTGGTAACAGATTCATCATTATTTGTTTAAAAAACGTCGAGTTCCGCCATGTTTTTTCGGACAGTTTTCGCATGTCAATATTGGATTTGACATAAACATTACGTTTTTTAATCAAATAATGATGAATCTGTTACCAATTTTCTGAAAATAGGTAGTGCCACATCGTATAGTTTACCTATTTGAAAAAATTATAAAAAAAGGAGCCAGCTTTATCCACAGAAGGATCGACAAAATTTGCATTTTTGACCCTACATTTTCGTAAAAAAAAGCAGAAAATATTTTTACTGCATTATCAATTACCGCACGAAGAATGTTATTAAGCATATTGTAGACTAAACACATTTGTTTTCTTTTAATGCACTTGTATATAAATTGATAAGTTGATAGTTGGATTCTAACCTTGCAACCAGTTCTTTATTCTTGTTTCTAGTCATTTTACGGCCAGGATACTTGAGCCAGCGCCTTAATTGAGCGCAAGTGTGTTCTTTCACAATGTTGTGTACTAATTTTGCACCGTCAATCACACTTTCGTCTAAATTAATGTGAAAAAATGATACCGGTCCAGCCATTTTTACAATCAACTGTCCGAACATTTCAAAATTCCCGCAAATAAACATAGCGGCAGCACATGCGCGCTCCTATGATGAAAAGGCCTTTAATAACTTATTTTTATGAGACCAGTCCACTACTTCATTTAATTTTTGTTCAGGCTGTATATTATTAACAGTTAAGCTTGTGTTTAAAGACTGGGTTAATTATATATATTAAGAACATAATAGAGCTCAATATTAAGTCTTACAGGACACTACAATTTATTGTCTCGTGATATGAACATTCCTTTTTTAGCATATTATCAGTTATTTTCACGTATCTTTTGCGACTAGGCAAATATGATTACAAACCATTGAAAAGGGAGACCCCCTATAGAATAAAATTGTAAATTTTCTAGTAAAATTTGATAGGTTTTAATTTAATCTGCTACAAATATATACAATTAGTCAGTTTTCAATTTGTAATCCGTGTGCGACTTCGTGAAACAATATTGTGTCATACGTCAAAATTTTTGGAAAAATTGTAGATTACGAAATTCTTTGGGCCGTTCCTTGCAGGTGCGTCATGGGGGAAAAAAACACCCCAATTCTCTCCCATTGGAAATAAATTCAATTTAATTCAATGTATGGATTGTGTATAAATTACTGCAAATAATTCAAAATAAGTTCTTTCGGCCATTCCTTGCAGGAGCGTCGAGAGGGAGAAAACCACCCCTATTCACCCCCACTGGAAATAAATTCGATTTAATTTAATATAATGCGTTGATTGTGTATAAATTACTGAGAATAATTCAAAATAAGTTGTTTCGGCCATTCCTTACAAGTGCGTCAAGAGGGAGAAAAACACCCCTTTTCACTCCCATTGGAAATAAATTCGATTTAATTCAATAGAATGCGTTGACTGTGTATAAATTACTGAAAACAATTCTGAATAAGTTTTTTTATTTTTGACACTGGGAATTGACATATGTATCAATCATCCCTTGGCCGACAGGCGTGGCGGTGTGAAAGTACTATAAAAGTAACGGTGATTAAAATATTTGAGTCGTATTGCATTTTCGAGGTTATGTCACAAACCTCGATATATTTACAAACACTTTCGGTAGCGATACGTTTTATTACTAAATTGATAAGGTTATTTTCATTATAAGTAAATGGATTTGTAAAGTCTTGTACAGTTTTTCGTACTTAGTCCAGTACCAAGATTTTTATTCTATCCAGATGCTCTATGATCCACGGACAAGGTGAAAGCAAATTGATGCATCTTTTAGAGGAGGTCAGTAAAAACACAACAACTGAAGCCAACGTGGTGCTGGAGATGATGGAGAAATATTTAGTGTTGCTGTTCTTGATGGCATGGCAAAAGTACAAACGCTGTCATTTAAAAATGCTGTTTTTATCTTAGATCTAGCAGAGCAACTTTCAAGGAAAATATTGACAAAATATGCGCAGTACTGGGAAATACATGTAGTTTTTGATACATATTTGAAAGGATCTCTTAAGTCACTAGAAAGAAATAGAAGAGTAACCTTTTACTCTACCTACCTGTACAATATCACATTGATGATACAACGCAACTGAAATGTACAAATATTAGAAAACTGGTGTCACCTACGTCAACTAAAGAGGTTACCATGGAATATTTTTCCAACAAACTGATAGTTTCAGGAAACAAATGCAATAAAAAAGTTGTTTGTGCTCTTAGAGACTCAATAAAGGCTACAGCTGCATTCAGTGATATGACACATCTGAAAAGCTCCCACGAAGAAGCTGACACCAAATTGATTTTCCATTTTGTGGGTCAAAAGGAGGTTCAAATTCACTAAGGATTTACTCGCTCGATACTGATGTTTTTACATTACCATTGAGAAAGTGTCCACTATTACCATTAGATACCATTTTGTGGATCAAAAGGCGGTTCAAATTCAATAAGAATTTACTCGCTCGATATTGATGTTTTTATATTACCATTGGCAAAGTGTCCACTATTACCATTAGATACCGCGTTCATAAGCATTGGCTCAAGCAATCATAAAATCCTTTTCCAACCAATTTATTGTAATCTTGGTGCATTGAAGATTAATGCACTTCCAGGACTTCATGCACTTTCAGGGGCACATGTTACAGTAGCTTTCAAGGGGAATCTAAAGTCAGCTTTTGGAAGAAATTCTTGGAATCACCTACCTCTACTTTGGAGGCTTTAACTTTGTTGGGAAAAGACGAAGATTTGAATGTTTCCGTTTTTGAAGAGATTGAATCTCTTATTTGTGCAATATACTCCACAAGTAACAAAAGCTTCAAAAACCTAGCAGGATTGAGATGGTGGCAGTTCACACAAAAGCAAAGCTTCTGTGAAAATCTGCCTCCGACACTGGCAGCTCTAAGGCCGGCAATTCAAAGGTGCCATTATCAGTGCATGGAATGGTATCGAGACACCATTGCACACCCTAATTTACCATCAGCCACCAACTACGGGTGGAAACTAATTAGTGATGAGTACGAACCTATTCTTTGTGACCTCCCTTGTGCACCGGGTACTTAACCTCGTGAAGTGCTCATGAAGTGCTCATCTAAGAAAAATAATTGTACTCTACGGTGCAAGTGCTCATCGCAAAATATATTCTGTACGGAGATTTGTGAATGTGAAGGCCATCCAGGGATTTTCACCAATAGTAAAAGGGATGAAGAACAAGTTTGTGATGATTCTGATGATTCTTTAGATGATGTATCCGACACTGAGTAACACCAGAAAATATTATGAACCTACCACCAAAATATCTTGTATCTTATCTTTACTTTATCAAAATAGTATTTAAAATAGAAACAAAATACGACTCTTATAAGTGTCCTTATATTTATCAGAATAATAAATCTAAATCAACATTAATTGTTAACAACATTGAATTTTTTGATACTAAAAAGTTTGAAAATGAAATACGACTCAAATATTTTAATCACCGTTATCTTTATAGTATTTTCACACCGTCACCCATGTCAGCCAAGGGATGATTGTTACGTATATCAATTCCCAGTGTCAAAAACTAAAACAAACTTATTTACAATTGTTTTCAGTAATTTATACACAGTCAACGCATTCTATTGAATTAAATCGAATTTGCTTCTAATAGGAGTGAATAGGGGGTGGTTTTCTCCCTCCCGACGCACCTGCAAGGAACGGCCCAAAGAACTTATTTTGAATTATTCTCAGTAATTTATACACAATCAACAGTTTCCATTAAATTAAATCGAATTTATTTCCAATGGGGGTGAATAGGGGTGGTTTTATTCCTCCCAACGCACCTGCAAGGAACGGCCCAAAGAACTTATTTTGAATTATTTTCAGTAATTGATACACAATCAATACATTCTATTGAATTAAATTGAATTTATTTCCAATGGGAGTGAATTGGGGTGGTTCCCCCCCCCCCCCGACGCACCTGCAAGGAACGGCCCAAATAATTTCGTAAGCTACACCCTTTTCTGAAACTTTTGACGTATGGCACAATATTGCTTCACCTAGTTGCATACGGACTCCAATTTTCGACCAATTGAAAACTGACTAAATATCATTTTTTTAAAAGTTGTCGTCAATATTTTTAATTTTATAACAAGAAAACATTAGCATTCATAACCTTACTTATGTAAAAAGACATTTTGGAAATAATTTTAGTTGATCTCCTGTGCTAGATTTCCTATGATCTTCGACATATTAGACCGTCGAGATAGACCGGATTTTAATAGCATCTGGGAAATTAAAGCACATAAACATCATGCGTTGCTTATTGTGCCCTCCTTGATCCTATCTTATCTCAAAGCCTCGGTTCCATTATAATCATTGGCCCTCAAATTTGATGCCGATTCCGAGTATCTAGGACATTAGTGAGAGACGCTGATGGACAACAAATATCAACGAAACAGCAGAAGAAGGATCGCTACTAATTAAAGGATAACAGTTTTCGTTGGTAATATATTGATGAGGGTTAAAATAAATCAAACATTGTTATACAAATTTTGAGATTTGACACTTTTCTATATAATCCAGGATTTTAAGGTTTTCCCCTAGAAAGAAATATAGTGGATCTGAAAATATGTGTGAATTTCGCCAATAGTGCAGTCGAATTGATTTTTCGCGGCAACAACATTCCACCTGAAATTTTATTGTTGATTCTTATGTATTATGACCTCCTGATTACGAAAAAAATTTTTGCGCCCAAAAATTCTGTGTGGGTCAAAAGTTATATGCACTTTCTGACGCGCTTTCACGGATTTTCAACTTATCTGCTTAATATATCTTGTACTAGTAATCGAATGGGAATTTTAAAAATACTGGCTTATTTGAAATAAAATTTTTTAAAAATATAGACCTGTCCGATATGTATTGGTCAATCCGCCATCTTGGAAAAAAAAGCCGAGAAAATTGAAATTGAATATCTTTTCTATAAGAAGGAGTAATTTCACCAAAAGTTGGCTAAAATGAAACTCATTTATGGTCAAATATAATGCACCAATCCCGGACACCGTATGCCAAATAGAATGGTTAAAGATGGCGGACGAAATAAAATTTTTAATTCTTCGTCAATTATCAAGGAGGCATTGTACGTCACTTTTTTTTCTTTTCGATTGTACGTTATTTTAGGTACTTTTAGGGGATAGAGTTCATTTTTTTTTGATTTTCAAAAAGAGTGCGTTTTTTTTATTTTCAAAAAAAGTGCATTTTTAGGATTTTTAAAAATGTACCCATGATTTTCATTAAAACAAAATGAAATATGCTATAATATGCTAAGTTGCTATGCTAAGTCTCGTATAACTTAATTTAATACAAAATGAAACTTCATTAATTTGAAAAGGAAATTTATTAAGCATGCACATGGTAATAATAATAATATATGAATATATGATCAATAATCAGAACCAAGCAGTCAAGACTAGTGTAGTATTATTTTTGAAGGGTATGCCGATGAACAGAATAGCACTAAGAATAACGAGTGCATTCGTCGTTTAGAAAAACATGTTTGCGTAGATATTTCAATCACAAGTGACATTATGAAATCATCGGTTAGTAAAAAAAATGTCTAGCTAATAGTAAAAATGAGGATAGCTTTATAAAATTATTGCGCAAAGAGTTAATAGATAATGATTTTAACGTTAAAATATGCAGAGAAGACGCCGATACTACAATCGTTAAAACTGCTATTGATTCGAAAACAGAAGACAATCAAGTTATAATAGTTGATGAAGACATTGACCTTTCGGTTATAATGACTCAACTAGCATGGAATCATCATAAAAGAAATTATTTTTACAAACCTAAAATTAATAAAATAATTGACAAACATTATGATGAAAATATAATTGTCTGCAATTCCACCTACTGAAAAGGTAATAGACAAATACTGTTTAAAAGTATACTCCAAGAATGGTTAGGTTCTGAGGAAGATCCGTCACAATTCGGGTGGCTTAAAACAGAGAATGGCTTAACCTGATGTTATGAGTGAAAGTAATGCTTTTTCTAAAAATTTACTAAGTGATATTTCTTGTAAATGTAAGGAAGGCTGTAAAAATAATACTGTAGCTGTAAAAAAATGAATATATAGCTGTAAAAAAATGGAAAAATGAATATATAATAACGTAGAAGACTTCTAGTGCGTGGAATTAAGAACGTGGAAGACTTCTAGCGCGTGGAATTAAGAACATTGACCTACTAATTTATGCATATTAAGAAGTACTACATACTCACTGACTACTTCTAGAAACCTCAGGCAGTACATTGCGCATCCATGATACCAGGTGAAACCCACTGCGCATTCATTGCATTCAAGAAAAACTTCTGCGCATCCATAGTACTCGGGAAAACCTACTGCGCATCGCAATTTGATAACAATTCACTATTCTATTTTTGTGTTAGAGTAAGTTAAATGAAAAAATAATTATTTTAATCCACAATAAGATACATGGGCGGGACTTTCATACTCAAAGACATCCCTCTCCCCGTTCACCCGTTCGGGGGTCTCTTTTTGAAAACCGTCAAATACGTGTCTCCTTATTTTCTCAGAAGAGCCCGTAGCTGGAATATCACGTTTCTGACTTACGCGAGTTTCGACCATCTACCACACCCTTTTTGACCCCTTCAAACAGTGAAAGTCGAAATTTTGTCTTACTCGTGTCTAATAGATTCCAATAAGTAGTATTTCTGCCAAATTTCATGCTTCTAGGTCTAACCGTTTCCGAAGAGCTTAAAAACCTCCTCCTCCCCGTTCACCCGTTCGGGGAGTCTCTTTTTGAAAACCGTCTCCTTATTTCCTCAGAACAGCCCGTTGCTGGAATATCACATTTCTGACTTACACACGATTTCAGAGATACGGGTACACTTTAGACTATCTACCACCCCCGATTTTATTCCGTCAAAAAGTGAAAATCGAAATTTCGTCTAACTCGTGTCCAATAAATTTCAATAAAGAGTATTTCTGCCAAATTTCACGCTTCTAGATCTAACCGTTTCCGAAAAGCTCAAAAATCTCCCCCTCCCCCATCGCCCTTTCAAGGATCTTTTTTTGAAAACCGTCGAATACGTGTCTCCTTATTTCCTCAGAAGAGTCCGTCGCTGGAATATCACGTTTCTGACTTACACGATTTCAGAGATACGGGTACACTTTAGACTACCACCCCCGATTTCATTCCGTGAAACTGTTTCCGAAAAGCTTAAAAATCTCCCCCTCCCCCATTCCATTTCCTCAGAAGAGCCCATCGCTGGACATTACGTTTCTGCCACCCCCGTTTTTAACCCTTAAAAAAAGTGAAAGTCGAAATTTCGTCTTTCACGTATCTAATATATTTCAACAAAAAATATTTTTACCAACTTTCACGCATCTAGATCTAACCGTTTCTGGAAAAGCCTAAAATTTGAACCCCCTTTTTCACCCTGTTGGGGGTCGAACTTCGAAAATCCCTGGTTGTTTACTCATTTGAGGAACCTCATTGCAAAATTTGAAGTTTCTAGACCCAGTCGTTTGAGCTGTGCGTTGATAGATCAGTGAGTCAGTCAGTCAGGGTATTCCTTTATATATATAGATTAGCATGATCAGACTTAGATCATCAGTTAGAAAGAATGGTTATTTTCTTGTTTTCCATAGTGAACCTTGGATATAGTAAGAAGTTGATAAATCGGTGTATTTTTTTGCCTTAAAATGATAGGAATCCTATCATGTAATACAATACTTCGTCAGTATTAGCTGGAAGAGTAGTTGTTTTGCTTGGTTCTCCAATGATGAATGTTTTAAAGTGTTTTCCTAAATGGTATATTAGCGTGACCAGATTAAGGCACCAATATACAGAAAGTAGATAATTTAAACAAAACTGTGTGAATGACTGAATTTAAATAAATGATTTAAGTATTTTAAATATATTTTTTTGCTTTTTTTTGCTTTAAAATGCTAGGAATCCGATCATGTAATTCAATACTTTGTCAGTATTAGCTAGAAGAGTAGTTGCTTTGATTTGGTTCTCCAATAATAAGTGTTTTAAAGTATTTACCTAACTAGTATATTAGCGTGCTCAGATTAGGACAACAATATACAGAAGGTAGATAATTTCATAATAACTAAAAAAATGGTCAGATTTAGATCAATGGAACATGAAACGAACGAATGGTTTCTTTGAAAGTTACCTGCTGAATACCCAAAATCATATTTTTTAACAACTCATGTATTTTTTTATTAACTTAAATGGGGGCAAATCTCGTAGGCGGGACTTCTTGTTGATAACCTGGAAGCAAGTCTAGGAGAGAAATAAGCAAAATTTATTTGCTCGATTGACTATAGAAAATGGAGTTTTGTAGGATGTTGCTTTAGTCTGATAAGTGTAATCAACAGATCCCAATAAATTTTTCTTGGCAAATGTATGTTTAATCACATTATAATAAAATAACTAACTGCCTTGTATCAAGTACATTAGCTCCTTGTAAAGATTATCAGAAAGGTAGGTGTTGGGTTGATAATTTTTAGAAGCTTCTTTTGATTATTTGCAGTATTTTTAAATCAGTCTGCACCAGCACTTCCACAGCCGATTGTCCCATAGGATAGTCTTGATACCACTATTGTTTTCAAATTTGGAATGTCTTGAATAGTTTTTAAATATTTAAATGAAAATAGTATGTCCATCACAAAGAAACTTTAATACATTTTTAAATTTAATACATTTTTAATCAAACTTATTAATATTAATATTTTTCTACTCTGATTTTGACCAGAGCAATGCCTTAAAAACTGATAATTCACTAAACATAGCTTAGTTGTCGCTTAAATAACATCTTATCCTAGACGTTTATTCGAATTTTCAGTTCATTATCAAGCAAAATTCAAAAGTGGAACTTCCGTATCTCCGACTAATGACTCCTTGGTAATTGGGATGTAGATGTGTGTTAGTAAGGGTGGATATAAATAACGGGCAGAATTCATATACACTTGATCTGGCCTTAATGATCCGTGTAGAACACATTAAACCGGAATTTTGATGTTCTCGCACAGTCTTGTTGTATTATAATAGGGTAGGTATTTGTTTACCCTTAGGTAACGTTGGGATTAGACAGATATTTTGGAATATTTGTGCTCAAAAATTCTAGAGCAGATTTAATTAAGGATTCCTATTTACAACGGTTCCTTGTTCATTTGTTATATCTAACATACGTTATTGTTAGTATTTCTCCTTTTTCACTTCATAGAAATTTAATGATGCCATGAACAAATAGTATGTATTTGATTTGGGCCTATTATTAAATCGAATAAAAAAAACAGTAGATTTGCGTTATTCTCTATGTAAGAAAGGCATTAGCATGTCTGTTGTTATACGGGGTGTTTTTTTAAATACATCCATGTATTTTAATCTGTTAGTCCTTATGTAACGTGAAGACTTATTCCACTTTTTAAATTTAAGAATTTAAGAAAGAAAAATTAAAATCCCTCCAATCTCGACGTCCATAACTTAAGTTGTAATTAAGCAATATTGTAAATAACTTCATCGATATAATTAGAACGTTTTGAACTTTCTAGTAAATTAACGTTTAATGTTTTATCGTATGCAATATCACTAGTGCTTAGAATTTTATCGGTACAATTTTTTCGTAAGCGTTGTTGCCTGGTAACACAAAGAGTGTAAAGTGACAGTTTATTATCTGATTAAATTACGAACGCCTTAGCGAGAGGGATTTAATCATTGATAACAAACTGCCAATTTACACGAATCATATTACCTTTTGGCAACTTCATCATCATCATTGGAACTACAGCCCGTTGTGGGCCTTGGCCTCCTCTAATACTCTTCTCCATTCGTTCCTATCTGCCGCCATCATTCTCCACTGCCTTAAGGTCTCGTTCTACGTCGTCCAAGTATCGTAGTCTTGGTCTTCCTACTGCTCGTTTACCCACCGGATGTCTCCTAGTGAATATCTTCGCCAGGGTGCTATTTGGGTCTAAACGTTGCACGTGGCCTATCCATCTCAGGCGTGCCAGTTGAATATGCTTCACAATGTCCGGATCCTGGAAGAGCTGGTATAATTCAAAATTGTAGCACCTGTGCCACAAGTCGTTATCGTTTACAGCACCAAATATTTTCCTCAGGATCTTCCTTTCGAAGCATCCTAAGAGGGCCTTATCTTTTTCTGTGAGTGTCCAGGTTTCTGAGCCATAAGCTAGTACAGGTTTAATGAGTATCTTGTACAGAGTACATTTGATCTTCCTCGACAGGCTTGATGATGACATGTGTTTCGTTAGACTGTAGTAGCATCTGTTGGCCAGGAGAACTCTTCGTTTGACTTCGTCGCTTACGAAGTTTGTGCTGTTGACTAGCGACCCTAAATATATAAATTCCTTAACCGTTTCCAGGGTGTAACCGTCGATGTCTATATTGGGTGCCTCTCGTTCTTGCTGTTGGGTGGTAGCGAGCATATATTTTGTCTTTTTCTCGTTTATCGTGAGCCCCATGTCTGTTGCAGATCGTTTCAGTCGGGTAAAGGTTTCAACTAGTGCATCTTTGTTTCTTGAAATTATGTCTGTCATCGGCGTATGCTATTATTTGCACCGATTTATAGAAGATTGTTCCCTTAGCATCGATTTCCGCGTCTCGTAGTACCTTTTCCAGTGCAATGTTGAACAGTAGGCAGGACAGGGCGTCGCCCTGGCGGAGACTATTGCGGCCCTCAAAAGTTCTTGTCATGTCCTTCCGTATTCGTACTTTACAGGCTACATTTCTCATTGTCAGTTCGATCAATCGTGTTAGGTGAGCTGGTATAAGGAATTCTTGCATGACCTGGTAGAGCTTTTTTCTATTTATAGTGTCATAGGCACAGCTAAAATCGATAAATATGTGGTGTGTATCGGTGTTATATTCTCTTGTTTTTTTCCAATATTTGTCTTAGTGTAAAGATCTGGTCTACTGTTCCTTTACCAGTGCGAAAGCCACATTGGTAATCTCCTACGATACGCTCTGCGTAAGGTTGTAACCTGGCATATATGATATTGGAGAGGATTTTATACGCTGTGTTTAGTAGCGTAACTCCTCTAAAATTACTGCAGTTAATCATATCCCCCTTTTTATGTATTGGGCATATTATGCCAAGGTTGCATTCTGGAGGGATTACAGTTTGTGTCCAGATCTTCGTGAGCAAATTGTAAATACGCAACAAGATTATCTCCCCCATGTTTGTATAGTTCTGCGGGCAAGTCGTCGGAGCCAGCTGCCTTGTTGTTCTTAAGTCTGGCAATCGCAGCTTTAGTCTCTTCAATAGTAGGTGGGAGTTCCTCAGCTTGCTGTTCGTTATTGCCTTCCTCGGGTGCGGGTGTGGGGGTTTCTTCAGATTCAGTCTCTATGTTGAGCAGTTCCGCAAAGTATTCTGCCCAGCGTTCTAGTATGCCTGGTTTGTTGCTCACAATATTGCCTTCTTTATATCTACATTGAGTTATTCGTGATTCGAAGTTCTTTTTCATATCATTTACCTTTCTATAGAATTGTCTATTGTGTTGGTTTCTGTGTGCTTCTGCTATTTCTTCAAGTTCTTTTTGCTGATGTTCTTTCTTCTTTCTTTTGTGTACTCCCTTTTCATCCCTTCTTCTCTCCTGGTATTCTTCTACAGCTGCGGGAGACTTATTGCATTTTGAGGTAGGCTTTATTCTTGCTACTTGTTGCTTTCTTGCATTTTTCATCATACCATTCGTTGTTTCTCGTCTTTGTCTTTTGCTTTATGATATCACTGGCAGTTTGGTGTAAAATTTCTTTACAGCCTTCCCATTGTTCCTCAATATTCGCATTGTCTCCTGTTCTAGTAAGCGTGTATTTAATGTACTTACGTACGCGCTTCTTTTTGTGCCTCCACATTGTACCTTATGATCTCATTTCCTTTTTTTACGTTTGATATTCGAGCCCGAAGACAACTTAGGTTGAGAAAAAATTTATAGATAAAATTTAAAGGCACGAGTGGAATTTGGGGAGAATATTTCACGAATAAATAAACTGCATAAAACATCTTTCATATTAAGTTTTGCCATTAACCGCCTCCAGACGTTTTCTTATATTTTTTTAGTGTTTACTGACCTTTATTTTCAATTTCATTATTTACGTCACGTAAAAATGTATTTCCAAACCGACTCATCTAATAAAGAACAAAGTAGGTATAATTATTTAACAATCGTAGCTACAGAAACTTAAAAGTCCACGGAATTTACCATATTTTAAATGTAATGACAATCAATAAACCAATATACCTTGAACCATAGGTATTGTAATGCATAGACTGGTCCAGAACTGCTAAGAGTCTTCACTTTAAACAGTTCTTAGGCGCATGCTTCGACCAATCACATTATGTATAAAGACAGAGAGAGCACTACAAGTTAATAATTACGCTTAAAATGAATTTATTTCATATATATATGGACCGCAATATATGTAACGGTTAAAGCTATATAGACATATTTTTTCGAATATACCCATGACATGTCATTGGAGAGACCTTTTTGGTGTACAGTTCGTCATATTTTTAAAATGCACACTTTCTCTTAGTAAAATAAATTGCAATATATTTAATGATCCTAGTTACAATCTTATTTTCTGTCGAATTTTTTAGTTAATAGTTAAAAAGCTCTAATACATAAACATTTTCCATCGAAAAATTGTTTTTCGCGAGAAAAGTCAACAGTTTAATGGTTTAACGCTGATTTACGTAATATGAGAGATACACTGAGAGCCAGTAAACAAGTCTATTGTACAACAAGGAATCCTAATGATAAAACTGCTTATATCACGTACCAAAACTTATATAGAAATGAAATAATCAGAGCCAAGAAACCGCTTACGATTTATTTATAAAAAAATCTGATAATAAATCCAGCTGGAAATTAATACGTTTTGAAAGCAATAGTGGCCTGAAAAGTAATAATATTGATAATAACATTGACCCTAACACCTTTGTTGATTTTTTTTTCAATGTCAGCAGGTAAAATCATAAATAGTCTACATAAAATAACGCAAATGCCTCAAACTTTTTAGAATATGTTTCGACGCCTAATACTTCAATTTTCGTTGAACCTGTCACCATTTTAGAGCTTAAAGATGCAATACATTCGCTGAAAAATTCAAACAGTTTAGAAATTTACGATTTAAATAGTAAAATTGTTAAAGAAACAATAGATTTTCTAGTTCTTCCATTAACGCGGATAATAAATGAATGCTTTAATGAAGGTTACTTTCCTGATACAGTGCGTGTAGCCGAACGCTAGGCATAGGGAGTAAAATTACAACATCGCGCGTACCAGCTGGCTGAAATGAAATAACAGACTGGAATGCTCCGCTCGACGGAGGAATTTACGGCAGCTATGTTGTCATATCTATCGCGCTAATGGGAAATTACACGCACGGTATCTTTGAAGGTAGCGTGAATTGTGCCTATTTTTAAGAAAGGTACCTCAAATAGTCCGGACAACTATCGACCAATTTCGATTATCCCTGTGTTGGGCAAGATAATTGAAGTTATTTTTAAAAAATCGTGTGTCTAAATATTTCGAAAAATATTCCTTGTTGCATACATGCCAATATGGTTTTAGACAAAAATGTTCCACAATCGCAATCTGTAAGATTGTAAGTGACATAGTTGAGGGCCTTGAAGAGGGTAAACATACTGCAATTATGCTGTGTGATCTCAGCAAGGCCTTTGACTGTGTCTTTCATACTCTCATCGTCGAAAATGGAGTCGGACCGCTGTCTATGTTGATGTCATATCTGAAGAAGAGGCAACAATGCGTCTCACGTGACAATATGACATCTTATGTTAGATCAGTAAAATATGGAGAGCTTCAGGGATCTGTGCTGGGACCTCTACTGTTTACAATTTATGTAAACAATTTATTTTATTACTTATTCTCTAGCAGTATTGTTATGTTTGCTGCTGACGGAACTCTTACAGATAGTGCCAAGGATATTAACGGTTTACAAAATATTGTTGTATTGTATTGTTGAAACTGAAAGTCGAGCGGAGCTTTGCTATAACGCTTATGCACTCAAACTAAATCGTGACAAAACACAGAAATTACTTTTTATACCAAAAATGACGTACCGAGGGGAGAGAGTGTCAAATTACTCGGTATATTTCTTGATGATACTTTAAGTTGGACCAATCAGATTGACCAACTCAGCAATAAGCTCTCAAGCTATTTATTTCTTTTACGGAGACTAAGAACGATTTTGCAACTACACACTTTGCTCTCAGTGTACTATTCACTAATTCTCTCCCACATAAGCTATGGGATTATACTCTGGGAGAACTTGAGCAATGCTATAATAAAAAACATTTCGACAACAGAAAGAGTCTATAAGAATTATAACAAGAGCAGGTTTCAGAAAACACTGTTAACCACTATTTATTAAATATATATTTATTAATCTCTTTTAGATATTCATAAAAATAAGAACGTGTATGTATCTGACTTACATAACTACAACACAAGACCGACAATTTGTTAAAACCTTCTAGGTATCGCTTAAAAAAATCAATTAAAAACTCATTAAACTTAAATTTATATAATAAATTACCTGAAAATATGAAAACAAAAATTTTCACAAATTTAAAATTATCATTAGAAACCATATCTTGAAGTTTTGTTTGTATAAAATTGAAGAATTTATGACTACCCTCATAAAAAAAAATTAAAACTCGCCTCATAGGTTTTAGGTAAGTTTTTATTTATTGTGTTATCCCTATTTTTTACATTTTATGTCTGTTTTACTAAACTGTATGATATTTAATACTTAATTTATATTATATATGTATTATCTGTAGATAATAACAAACTTATGATTTGCTACAAATGTATTTGTATATGTAAAGTAGTCAAATAAACATCTATCTATCTATCGATCCATCTGTGCGCTCGTGGTGGAGAAAATTTGTGACATTTAGATGCTCCCCTTTTATTGTTCAAGGTAAGTATATGTCTCTAAAACTTATATTTGCGTTTATCAACGACAAATAAGTCTGATTTGGATAACTCAAACGAGATGACATTCTAAAAATTTATTTTTACTATAAAAGCTTATATCTTATCAACTGTATTGATACTGTTAGTGGCTCAAATCTTGAGTTAGTATTCGGAAAATAAAACAAAGTCAATCCTTCAATAGATTTGGAGTTACAACGATGTATGGATGTATGTTTAAGAAACAGCAAAATTTAAAAACCTCAAAAAATCGTAGCCAAATCGGCCATACAACTTCCAGGAGACTAAAGTCAACAATTTTTTCAGTGAACGTTTTTTTGATTGTCTGAACCCCAACTGTTATATTCAACTGTATTAACGTAGAATTCCCTCTTGCACTGGTGTCCTCTGAACGCTTTAATCGATTTTCTAAAAAATATGGCATCTTAACTCTGCCACTCGATCCGATTAAATAATTAATAATCAATCAAGTTGATAAATGTGCTGTTATAAAACACCCTTATTAACTTATAATCTGTAAAACAATTATGTAATGAACGTAGCGCCGTTGGTGAAACCGCAGCAGGGTCGGTGGGGCGCCTCACCGCGACGTCAAGAGACGAAAAAGTCAGCGTCTTTGGCGTCTTTACAGCATCTTATTCACCGGTAATTGATACAAATTAGTTCTTGTATCCCGGTAAATAATAGAACTAACAAGATATCTCGCGCTCTACCAGCCATCTATTCATTTTCTATAAAGTGGATTTAAGTCAGGGATAACTCGATAACCGAAGGACAATTAAATGCACTTCGCCGAATGGGTTGCGTAAAAACATCTCTAATTCGATTGTCACCAAACAGGATTCAACGGATACACGGAAAGCTTCTGGGTTGTTCTGTATTTTTGTTATTTTGCTAAGAGAATTATTATAACAAAAACAGAGTTTCAACTTGGTGGAGAATTTATATCTGATGATATTATTGAAGGTTTTCAAATATTCGTTGTTTATAGCCCAAACACGTTAGTCATTTTAAATCCGGATAATTTTATTCAGAATAATTTTTTTATCGCTTTACTTATATTACCGTCCTGGCGAAGTTTAGCCATAGCTGGCTGTTCTATCACTCAACCAGAACACGCACACATAGACAACAACACAACAACCATTTCCTGTGGCAGCTGAGACTCGAACTCAGAAGAGAAGAGCGACTAGTCGTGTTGTCTTTCACACAACCGCGGTCTAACCTACTACTACAGTCTCGGCAACACGTGAGAAACGCCACTAAACATTCATATCCTAGCCAAGATTCGAACCCGGGGTTCCGTGGTCGCAAGCCTAACATCGCATTCTATCACTAAGTGTTCATTCTTTCCAAATTTAAATACCTTATTCAACTCTTTGATATACAGGGTGTAATTAGTTTCATGTCATTAATAAAATAATGGGGACCGATTAGACAAACAAAAAACCTATATGGCTTTTTCCTCTAGAGGTACTTTGAAAAAATATTGACCTCGGTCAAAAATTTGAATGTTAAAGTAGGAGACATTTGAGAACCGCTGCTTTTCTGGGTCAATGGACGTTTAGTTCCGATTCATATAAGTTTCTTACTTACTTTTAAAACATCATAAGAAAAGAGCACAGTTTACCGACTTGTGTCCTCGTCGCCGCACGGTCTCGAACAAAGAAGCGCGACACTTTAATAGGACCGTAGCGTGTTTGATGGTCAAAGGCGCCGACATACGCGACGGTAATAAAGCCTACCCCAATATACCAGCAATTCTCAAACAATATTACCAAAAATTTTCGAAATTTGTGTTTATTTTTTATTCTTCAAAATTATGGGCTTTAGATCCCATGTTATATAAGGTTTTTTTGGTTATCTAGTCGTTCCCCACCATCAAATTTTTGTGCGTTATTTAACATACAACATAGAGTTAGACAGACAGATGAGACGGAACGAGCCTCCATCTCTAATGCATATTAAGCAAATTATTCATACTTACGCTTGAACACACCAGCCGTTTTTATAATAAGGATACTCAAGTTTGAGGGTCTAGAAAAGATTGTCTTTGTATATTTATGATATTGTAGTGTTTATGCAATTTAAAGTCTTCAACTTTTTCTATTCATCCGTTATATCTAACGAAGTATGTCCACGAAAAGCACGATTCATTTAGATATTTTTTTGACACTCTTTTTGACGCATCCAAATCTATCGTCTGTTATAACATAGGTTTTTAAAATAAAATCAAGTTTAATTCTTTTGAACTTAGAGGACTATACAGTGTCCCAAAACTATGAATATGCCTGAATAACTCGTCAGGCTAGCGAGATATGAGGAACTCTATAAAAGTTGTTGAGATCATCGGGTGACACCATTTGGTGGCCTTGTATTTGACTTTGAATGTCATTTTCAAGATTATTTGAAGGTCAACTTTTGTTTTTATATATATTTTTCACCCCGGATTGTTGTAAGGGATCAAGTTGACCCTAAGGTTTCATCTAAAGGTCAAATGTCTCTCAAAATTTTCAGACTAGTTTCTCGTCAGGATAGCGAGATATGAAGAAAATGACCTCGATGAAAGTTGTTGAGGTCATCGGTGGGGCACTACTTGGTGACCTTGAATTTGATATCGAGGAGGCATTTTCAAGGTCATTTGAAAATCGACTTTTCTTTGTCAAATGCGAACTCGCCGTCGCCGAAATTGATCGCGAAATGACCTCGATTTGATTCTAAAATCTATCTGTAAGGTCATTACGATCACCATTGCCTGCCTTCTGCCTTATAACCTTAATGCAAAACTTTTCGCTCTTTCAGAATCCGGGGGTCAAAAATAGTGGTTCTTATTTAAAAGACGAAAGTTGATCTTCAACGGATCTTTAAAAAAAAAGCCCTTTAAGGTCAAATACAAGGTCACCAACTGATCCCCCTCGATGAACTCAACAACTTTAACAGAGGTCATTTCCTTAACATCTCGCTGTCCTGACGAGATACCAGCCTGAAAACTTCGAGAGACATTTGACCTTTAGATGCAATTTGATTACAATTCTAACGCAAAATTTCTCGCTATTTCATAATCTGGGGTCAAAAATAGTGGTTACTATTTAAAATACAAAAGTTGACCTTCAAATGGCCTTGAAAATCCCATTCAAAGTCAAATTCAAGGTCACAAAATAGTGCACCCTGATGATCTCAACAACTTTTATAGAGGTCATTTTCTCATATCTCGCTATCCTGACGAGTTATACATGCTTTTGGGACACTCTGTACATTGTCTAAATGTTGATTGTGGCATTTTTAAATTTTTCTGCTTTTCTTGCTGAGATCCTCTGCCACATGTATTTTCTTCTAAAAAAATATCCGTGAAATCTAGAGGACTATTTTAATATAAAATATGATTAAGTCCTTTATTAATATAATACAATAGTTCTAGTTTTTGAAAACCCTACGAAAAAGTTTAATTTTTTTACGCTGCACCTCTAACAACCAAATCAATGGCATTCTGTATTAATATAAAAGCTAATGCTGGAAGGTATATTAAATTTAGCATAAAATGATGTTGGTGTAGAGATCGGTTCGAGGGGAATAGGCAAATGACGGACTGACTGAAAGGAAGGTTATGAAGCTCACCGCAGACCACATCACAGCTCCTTGTTGTTTACTGGGAGAGTTTGTCTGGGCCCGACAACACTTGCCAACAGGCAAGGTATGATTAAACATTCTACTGTGTGTTCATCCCACGCTGCATACGATAAATTACATTCTGCGCTCATTAACGAATATCCAATTTTCAAGAGGGTGTAAATATTTGTAAATATATTATTAAATGTAGTCGAAGAACCAGACCATTGAATTCTACACATGCTATCCAACTCTCGAACATACAAAAACAGACAGTTGGTTCTTATGTAAAAACACATCACAAGACATATTTTTGAAGTTGCGGTTTTTTATTTTTTGTATGAAAAATACTATTTTTGCACGCTCAGGTAATTTGACACCTTCACTGAATTGATTAAGACATTTGTAATTGACGTGACATTTATAAATTAGCGATAGATAAGTAATTGCTTACCGATCAGGAGGCGGTTGTGGCAAAAATTTTATCTTCGAGAAATTTCTAATGACAGCAGATGTTACTTGACAATAAATATTCGGCCTCATAGTACCAAAGCGAAAACTTTTTCATGTACGACTTGTTTGTTCTACAGTGTGTTCCACCCCAATAACTTTTTTATTTTTTTCCAATTTAAATCAAGTTTTACTATAGAACAAATTAGGATCTACTTAGGACTCGAAAAACATTCCTCTCCTACAAATGCAAAGCCACCTGCAGTACCAAAGTATGCGGAGAAAATCAAGAAATCATATTATGCATTTTTTATCGGAAAATTTTGTTAATGAAACTTGTTCAGAATATATCGAAATTGAGTCTGATTTTGTATGGAAAATGTAACTAAGGGTTGGTTAATGCCCTGTGTTACATGAATTGACCAAATTATTGCCCAAAATTTAAACTACACCACTTTAAAATAAAGGGCGCCATCAGCTGAATTCCTGTGCCCCTACTACGTCATAAATTGAAAACGCTGATGCGCTTGAATGACAGGGACGGGCACGGATAGATTGGTAAGTTCCGACTATTTTTGGAGGCATTCGGCTTTGCCCGCTCTACGTCATAATTTCAACTTTGATGCTAATGTACACCCTTAAAACGCATGCAACAAAAAAAAACAAAAAACACGGGTCTAATATTTTTCATTATATTTTCAGAATATGCAATAAAAAAAATACACGCAACGACCCCATTGTCCAAAAACCTTATGTCAAAAATTTAATCAAAATTCAAAAATTGAAAAATAAAAATTTTATAAATTTTTAAAACAATTATTTAAAAAAAAAACTGTAAATTGCTTGGCAACTACCCAGCAGCTTGGGTTTAGTTTCAAACAAAATTGTCATATTACAGTTTTCTAAACAAAAAAACCCATTACAAGGGTATTTTCGGATTTGGACATTATTTTAATCAAAATTTCAATGTTTTTTTATTTTGATTAAATTTTGGACTTAAGGTTTTTGGACAATTCTGAACAAGTTTTATTAACAAAATTTTCCGATAAAAATATGCCTAATATGATTTAATAATATTTTGGTACCGCAGGTGGCTTTGCATTTGTAGGAGGCGAATGTTTTTCTGATCATAAGTAGATCCTAACGTATTCTATACTTAAGAAAAATTTGATTCAAATTGGAAGAAAAATAAAAAAGTTATTGGGGTGTTACCATTTCAAGTGAAACACACTGTATATATTTTTAAAATATTAAATTGTTTAATTTTAATTACATTTATTCAATATTTGAGCGTGCAAAAAATGTCATAAGCACTGCGGTCATTAAGTGTTTTACTGATTTCGGATGTTCTGGAGATCTCGACTTCGCCCGATCTCCAAACATATCCCCAACCAGTAAAGAATTCTTACTGACCTTAATACTTAATATACTATTTCACATTTTTTTATGTTCCCGCCTCTCGATATCTGTCATTCATTGTCATAAAGACTTGATATTTTAGTTTTGCAATTCTCAAGCCGCTTTCTAACAATATATGCAAAAATAACATGTGCTTTTATATGACGGATAAATAAATAAATGTTAATGGAAGAGAAGAAAAGGGAGCAACTTTTGTATAATTTATAACGATAAAATGTGGATAGATATAACTTTTTTATTTTTCAAAATAAAATAAATACTGCTAGTAGTTTTTTGAAAATTATACCACCGCCAAGATACCTGTTAATAATTGTGTGTTGACTGTAGACAAAACAAAAAGTTATAACAGAAATAATGTAAAGAAAGAACGTCACCATTTTGTTAATGTAAGTAGTCGCTAATCAAAAAAAATATATTCCTATATACTGTTTTTCGTTAATATATAGTATGACCTCAACGCTTAATTTTTTTCGTTCGTTTACGGCGCTTGCTTTAGAAAAAAATTGCATTTTAGACTGTAAAGGAATTTTAGTTTGATTGATAGTTTATAAATAGGATCCGACCATTTGTAGGATAAAATATTTAGTTTAAATGTTAAATACCTGAGAAACTGTGACACTTTAATAAAAAATTCCTAGAGACAGAATTAAATATAATTAATCAATATTTAAAATAGTTTATTGTTTGTTTTTACATCATTAAAAATAAAGAAGTTATGGCCGATTCAATGTGTGTTTTCACATTTTCTTTAACAAAATGTCACCATTTTGTTATTGTAATTGCCCAATAATTATTTATTTTTAAATGCTGTTTTTCGTTAATATAATCACCTAGATGTTCAATTTTTTTTGTTTTGAAACACTTGTGGAAAAAATTTCCATCCGCCAATTTTGAATTTTTTAATTTTGACTTCAAATTCGTAATCAGCGATCCCAAAAAGATAACTAGTTTAACTTCTACGTTTTAAAAGTAAATCAGTAATTTTTGTTCAAATATTGAATATTTAAATTCAGGAGGGATTTTCACTCCTTGGGGGTAAGATCAAGTGTCCGTATCATATGGAAACTGAAGACGATACCTTCTAGTATTATAAAAACCCGTAAAGAAAAATTATAATTTCATATGAGATTATTCCGAGATTTTACATATTTTTGCCACTAAGTACTGTATAGTTGTCTACAAATTTTTAGTGCGAATAAAAAATCCATAAAAACCGGTTATAAAAATATCAAAGTCGGCGCTGTTACATGGTGACAAGTGTATTACAGAGCGGTACTTCAAATTTTTGCGTATTAGAAAAAACAAAATAATGGGCTTGTTACCGATAATTTTTTTCGTTAATTTGTTATGATATTCATTAGAATTCGATCATCTAGATAAGCTGTTGAAATTTCAGCTTTATAAGTATATCCAATCCTCAGATATGCTAAAGATTGGGTGAGTAAAAAGCGCTTTGCCGATTCGTGACGTTATTTTGCATAAACAAAAATTGAAAAAGTACATTGTTTCTGTCATAACTTCTTTGTTTTTTATGTTATAGAAATAGAGAAGAAACCATTTGAAAGCCTAATTAATAGTCTTTCATTTTTGTTCTTACCGCTTTTGACGTAAGTGCCATAGTTTCTGAGATATTTAACATTTAAATAAAATACTTCGTCTTAGACGTTCGGGTGCTACTTCCAGATCTCCGAAACCATTAACTCTACAGAAATTAGAAAAAAACAAAATTCATCCTCAATTTAGTAGCTTTCTTATTTGTCTCTAGCATGTTTTCGCTCAGTGTAATACTTTTCGAGTTATTTGACGAATATTGTTTTGAAATATCTTTTTTTTTACTAAAATACCAATTTTCAAGTCGTGATAACATAAAGACTATCAATTTTTATGAAAAGTTGCATAGAGCCTTTTCTTCTTAAAATTCTATTTTATTTTCCAATGTTTTTAATTATTAAATCTCGACTTTGGTAATTTATTTAAGGGCTTAAACGTCCAAATAACCTAAAAATTTGGAAATTGCCTTAAAAAGTATTCTACTTTTGATTTCTAAAATAAAAAAAAAATTGCTGAACGGGCCTATAATACTAAAGATTTAAAAATCGTGTTTTCGATAGAAACTTAATGATGTTTCTGATAAATTAAAAAATCTTACTGTTTTGCGTCAAGAAGTCCTGAAGGAAGTAAAAAAAAAAATTAAGGCCTTTGGTTCTTGTACACACACTAAATCACAATTTTATATTATTATTCTTATTATTATTATTCTCTCATATATGGATTTATAGACTCTTACTTGCTTGATTTACCTATTTACCCTCCAATTTACCCTAACTTACCCCCAACCCTTCCACTGAATAAGATCAAAATATAATCTAGTTCCAGAGCTCGTTAAAATACATACGTGTACCAAACTTCAAGTCAATATCTTAAACGGTTCCAGAGTAATCGTGCGCACAAAACAAAGTTACAGACAGACCAACAGACATAATTTTTTGTGCTCAAACTTAAAATCTCGACGTTTCATGACATTCTAAGCCTATTTGAACAATACAAATTTTCAAATGTTTTTTTGTGTTACTATATTTCCACTGGACGTGGAAGTCAAATTATAATCATTTTTAAAGAGATATTTTAGTAAAGGAAACTACAAGCAGGTACGAGAAAACGTAGTGGATTATGTAAAACTTTCCAGACAGTAGATAAGGAAAACCTTGAAATGATGATGCACATTCGTCGGTTCCAGTTTAACGTTTCACGCCAAACTTTCTAGTTTAGAGGCGTAGTTCTGACTGTCCTCCACAGTTATGAACTTTTGTTGTTTCAATTCCAGTATTACGCTTAGTATTTCTTTGTACCGAACTAAATGGTGAAAGTGTGAAATTCAATAAAAAAGTGCAAAATCGTAAATATCTCTCGTAAAGAAACTCATATCATTTTGTTTTAGTCATCGAATTCTCAACAACTTATAAATGTCCGTGCGTCTGTACGCCCGACAAGTTTCTTGTAAGTACATAATTCGAAACAGAAAGGATCGATTCTACTGAAAGTTAGTATTAGCCAGAGAGAAAATCACTGATTTCTGAAAAGAATCGATCAGCAAAAATGTATAAAAGTTTTGAAGTATTTTAAGAGAAAAAAAATCACATGAAAAATGTTGTGACCTTTGATAAAATTACAAGCATAAGAAGAAGAGTTACTACAGTGCC
Organism: Rutpela maculata; assembly: GCA_936432065.2. NCBI lineage: Eukaryota > Metazoa > Arthropoda > Insecta > Coleoptera > Cerambycidae > Rutpela > Rutpela maculata. The sequence goes on along the minus strand of OW386285.2, from coordinate 382,914,021 downwards.
TAGAGGTAAAAAATATCCAAAATTTAGAAATACTGTCATATCCAATGATAATTGTTTAACTTTCGTAATAAAAGGTATCATCTTTATATGGTCCTGATACGTCGTTTACATACAGTGGTCTAGATGCTCAGATTTCTTCGTCCGTTCACAGAACTTATTTAGAAAAAATTGCACGTTAAACGATATAGTGATTTTTAGAAAAAAAAAAACGTAAAATTTGTTTCTTTGCAAATATCTTAATAAATATTTGTTTTTGGCGAAAGAATGGTGGAGACCAAAAATAAAGCTTATGAACTGAGGATCAATCTGGTTTTATATTTAAGTAAAATGAATAGTTTCAGAGGCATTTAAGTTTAAAGATCAGCCGAACGTTTATAGGATGAAGAATTGAATTTAAATGCTGAATATCATAGAAGCTATGATACTTGCGTTCATAGTACTAAGAATCAAAATTAAAGATAATTAATCACATTTAAAATGATTATTCCTGTGTTACTACAGAGAAGTTATTTATTTTTTTAGCAAAAATATCGCCATTTTGTTACTGTACTTGTCTAGTACCTAATTTAAAAAAAAAAATCTCAAATACTGTTTTTCGTTAATACTACACCTAGATGCTCACTCAATTTTTTTTTAGTAAGTTTGAAAATTGTTTTAGACAACATTTTAATCCACCAAAATGGAACAGACATTTTGAATTTTTTTTTTAATTTGGATTTAGAATCGTAATCAAAAATAAATCAGAAATATTTTTTCAAATATTAAATATTTAAATTTAGGGCTAGTTTTCACCCAAACTGAGGGTGATAACTTTTACTACAATAATTTTAGATATTTTTTACCTCTAGGTATTGTACTATTCGAAATTCTTTGGTATTTTATTATAACTTCACTATAACACATATAATTACATTTTTAGAAACTAAGCAGATATTGTCGCCAAATCAATACGGTTTCAGGGAACACAAATCTACCACTACTGCGTTTTTAGCTATACTTGACCAAGTCTACAAAAATTTAGATCAAAACAAAAAAGTCCTCGCCAGTTTTGTTGACCTCTCTAAGGCTTTTGATTGTGTCGACCATCAAATTCTTCTAGAAACTATTAAGTCTTATAGTATACGTGGCATTTGCAATGACTTACTTAGGTCATATTTAACCGATAGGAAACAGTTCGTAGATTGTTTTGGCAAAAGATCAAATGAACTTCTGGTTGATATAGGTGTACCACAAGGCAGTGTGTTAGGACCATTGTTGTTTATTTTGTATATCAATGATTTGGATAATTTCATTTATTTTCATTATGGCAAATTTGCAGATGATATAACTATTATTACTTGAGGAGATAACTTGGAAGTTGTACTCGAACAGCTCAGAACTAACTTTAGATTAGTAACTGAATAATTTAAATACAAAAAGCTTGTGTTTAATCAAGACAAAACATTTCTTATGCAATTTTACCCGGTTCCATCAAGATACAATTCAAATTTGCTACTACAACACAATTGACAACAGCAAATTATTAGGAATTCATATTGACTTATCTCTTGATTGGAAAACTCATGTCACCTCAGTATGCACAAAATGTGCAAGTAAATGTTTTGCTTTAAAAAGGCTACGCCAGATAACTAGTATCGAAATTGTAAAAATTTATTATTTTTCCAATATGGAAGCGCGTATAAGATATGGAGTACTTTTTTGGAGTAATTCTACAACAACAAAATAGGTTTTTTTTTTTGTTACAAAAAAGAGCAATATGCTGTACGTCGGTTTGGGCTATAGGGATTCTTGTAAAATCTACTTTTATTCGGCAAATAATATTACCTTACCATGTCTATACATATTCGAAATTTTGAAATTTTTGTTAAGCAAAATTTATCACATTTTAATTTTCATAATGCCTATCATCATTATCCAACTCGTCATTCATATCATTTACAGCACGACATTCACGGCTATATGAATCTAATCCATATTACCTAGGAACCATCCTTTCTAACAGAGTTAGTAATGACATAAAAAACATAGCCAGCCAAAACAATTTTTTTCCACTGTAAAATCTGTATTAGTTATGAATGCCTTACTCTGTAAGTTTCTAAATTCGCAGCTAATATAGATAAATATTTTTGCATTTTTGTGTTTTTTGTATTTTGTAAATATTTGTAAACAATGGTGCCAAAATTAATTTGACTTGTCCTATATCATGTATTTGATCCATGGGAATTAATAAATGATTACTATTATTATTATTATTATATGTATTTTTGTGCCTCACGACAGCGTTTTCTGATATTTTTATAGTAGATATCCAACCAATTAATAATATATGTCGTCATCGTATTTGTAATCAAGTCTAGGAAACAAATTCCCCGACATTTGTTTCTCCTGTGCTTTGGGAAAATTTATTCGATACTTAATAATTTTTTCATCGAGATAAGCAAGACATTCCGGACAATTGGCTTGAATAATAATAACAATAATAATCATTAGCAAAGTTATACGCGCATTAAATGAAACAGAAAACACGACGAAAAACAAGAAAATCCAATCTAGGAAGCCGTGATAAACAATCGCATGTCATATTAAGGGCGACTCGATCAGACATATGGTGCGTGTATCCTGCGAAGGTTTTGCAGGAATTGTAGGCATTCATTCTCCACCGACGACACGGATCTGAACGCACGATTTATTTCTTCCAGTCATGTCCTACGACTTAACGCATCAGATAAGCAGTCGAATGCGTTTTGTTCAACATGTCGGAATCGGTGTTATGACATATTTTTTGGGAACGTCTTATTCAGACGGATATATGTCGACAGTTACAAGCACGAAAACTATAAAAAATAGTACGTCTTTCAGTATTTGAATTAGTATATTTGCAAATATGTAATGTTGATATTATAATAACAGTAATTATTATACCCATTCGATTTAATCAAATACTTAGGTACCTATTACAAAAATGTTTAATATTCGTCGTAGAAAAAAATTGCACTAAAATTGATTTCATAACAAGCTGAACTCAAATATCGAATAAAAAATGTTCGTTGGTCTGTATGTGTGTGTAGACCGTTTCTTGTAAACACAGACTTAAAATTTTCGTTTCAAATTTGGCACGAAAGTAAGATGGCATGGTATAGAATAGTCTCTAGAAATTGGCTCATATTCGCTGTACAGAGCGGTCGCCAGGGACGTGTAAACTATCGCCTTTTATAAAAACTGGAGGAAAATGTTACTAAGAAATTATTTTTATTTATTTGCTTTTATCATGATGAGAGAATATTATTTAGGTATTATGCAAATCACAGCTTACACACTTTTTTATTTATTATGAAAATACCTACTTTCTGTATATTGTTGCCCTAATCTGGGCACGCTAATATACTAGTTAGGTAAACACTCATTATTGGAGAACTAATCAAAACAACTACTCTTCTAGCTAATACTGACGAAGTATTGAATTACATGATAGGATTCTTAGCATTTTAAAGAAAAACATATATTGAAAATACTTAAATCATTTATTTACATTTAGTCATTCACACTTTTTTTATTTAATATAAAATTATCTACTTTCTGTATATTGGTACCTTAATCGGGTCACGCTAATATACTACTTAGGAAAACACTTTAAAACACTCATTATTGGAAAACCAATCAAAACAACTACTCTTCTAGCTAATACTGACGAAGTATTGAATTACATGATAAGATTCCTGGCATTTTAAGGCAAAAAAAATATATTGAAGATACTTAAATTATTTATTGAAATTCAGTCATTCACAAGAATTATTGAACCTTACAGTCTATTTCAACTCTAGAAAAGTTGTACAAGTTTTTTCGAACTCGTTAGTTCTCATCAGTAGAGTATAGAAACATTCGTTCATTATTTACAAGGCTATTCTTGATTTATTTTTTACAATAAATTATTTTTATTTATTTGCTTTTATCATGATTAGAGAATATTATTTAGGTATTATGCAAATCACAGCTTACACACTTTTTTATTTATTATGAAAATACCTACTTTCTGTATATTGTTGCCCTAATCTGGGCACGCTAATATACTAGTTAGGTAAATACTTTAAAACACACATTATTGGAGAACCAATCAAAACAACTACTCTTCTAGCTAATACTGACGAAGTATTGAATTACATGATAGGATTCTTAGCATTTTAAAGAAAAACATATATTGAAAATACTTAAATCATTTATTTACATTTAGTCATTCACACTTTTTTTATTTAATATAAAATTATCTACTTTCTGTATATTGGTACCTTAATCGGGTCACGCTAATATACTACTTAGGAAAACACTTTAAAACACTCATTATTGGAAAACCAATCAAAACAACTACTCTTTTAGCTAATACTGACGAAGTATTGAATTACATGATAAGATTCCTGGCATTTTAAGGCAAAAAAAAATATATTGAAGATACTTAAATTATTTATTGAAATTCAGTCATTCACAAGAATTATTGAACCTTACATTCTATTTCAACTCTAGAAAAGTTGTACAAGTTTTTTCGAACTCGTTAGTTCTCATCAGTAGAGTATAGAAACATTCGTTCATTATTTACAAGGCTATTCTTGATTTATTTTTTACAATAAATTATTTTTATTTTATTTGCTTTTATCATGATTAGAGAATATTATTTAGGTATTATGCAAATCACAGCTTACACACTTTTTTATTTATTATGAAAATACCTACTTTCTGTATATTGTTGCCCTAATCTGGGCACGCTAATATACTAGTTAGGTAAATACTTTAAAACTCTCATTATTGGAGAACCAATCAAAACAACTACTCTTCTAGCTAATACTGACGAAGTATTGAATTACATGATAGGATTCTTAGCATTTTAAAGAAAAACATATATTGAAAATACTTAAATCATTTATTTACATTTAGTCATTCACACTTTTTTTATTTAATATAAAATTATCTACTTTCTGTATATTGGTACCTTAATCGGGTCACGCTAATATACTACTTAGGAAAACACTTTAAAACACTCATTATTGGAAAACCAATCAAAACAACTACTCTTCTAGCTAATACTGACGAAGTATTGAATTACATGATAAGATTCCTGGCATTTTAAGGCAAAAAAAATATATTGAAGATACTTAAATTATTTATTGAAATTCAGTCATTCACAAGAATTATTGAACCTTACATTCTATTTCAACTCTAGAAAAGTTGTACAAGTTTTTTCGAACTCGTTAGTTCTCATCAGTAGAGTATAGAAACATTCGTTCATTATTTACAAGCCTATTCTTGATTTATTTTTTACAATAAATTATTTTTATTTATTTGCTTTTATCATGATTAGAGAATATTATTTAGGTATTATGCAAATCACAGCTTACACACTTTTTTATTTATTATGAAAATACCTACTTTCTGTATATTGTTGCCCTAATCTGGGCACGCTAATATACTAGTTAGGTAAATACTTTAAAACACTCATTATTGGAGAACCAATCAAAACAACTACTCTTCTAGCTAATACTGACGAAGTATTGAATTACATGATAGGATTCTTAGCATTTTAAAGAAAAACATATATTGAAAATACTTAAATCATTTATTTACATTTAGTCATTCACACTTTTTTTATTTAATATAAAATTATTTACTTTCTATATATTGGTACCTTAATCGGGTCACGCTAATATACTACTTAGGAAAACACTTTAAAACACTCATTATTGGAAAACCAATCAAAACAACTACTCTTCTAGCTAATACTGACGAAGTATTGAATTACATGATAAGATTCCTGGCATTTTAAGGCAAAAAAAAAATATATTGAAGATACTTAAATTATTTATTGAAATTCAGTCATTCACAAGAATTATTGAGCTGTGATTTGCATAATACCTAAATAATATTCTCTAATCATGTTACTAAGGTTTTTGACTAAGTACAAAAATACGAGGATGTACAAAATACACATTATTAAAAACGATAACTTCAGTTAGACCTAAAATTAGGAGCCAGATCAAGTAAATATGCCCTCGCGGTGCTGCCATTAGTATAGCCGCGTGCCCTATTCCAGCGCGCTGTCGTTTAAAATGCATTGTGTGGAGCATATTCTTTTAGTAATATTAACGCACACGCACAATTTATTGAAATAATTGAGGTATACATTTTCAGTATTCATATAAATATCTTGAACTATACATGTGTGGAAAGTTTCAAGAATGTAGCATTTTCTTCCTTTTCCATTCAATGTCAAATTATAATATATTGTTGATTATTCAATTTATTTTACTTAATTTTGGATTTTTTCTGCTTAAATCTGTATTTTTCCTCTTCATTGCCTTAACCTGGTTAGCTTTTATATTCCTGAAATTCTTGCGAATTAGAGTGCAAGCAGGCAAAGCGTGGATGCTTCTGGCAAAAATTGACAAAATTATGCCAAATTTATTAAAAGCAAGTCACGGTAATGAAATGCCTGGTTCAAGAAAACACACATTTTTGTTCTTCTATACGGCGGATATTGATGCTTGATTCACAAAAAAAACCTGATAAAAAATTATCTTATCTACAGTGGATTCTGATTCAATTCACAGAAAAATCTGATAAGAATGATCTAAACGAAATATTAAATTGTGAAAAATATGCATTATAAAAATTAACACCTAGTATAACAAAACATCTCGGAAAAATAGGTACACATAATAAAAAAAAAACAGAAAAATCAGATAAAAATGATATAAACAAAATATTAAATTATGAAGAATATGTATTATACAAATTAACACCCAGTATAACAAAACATCTCAGAAAAATAGGTACACATATAATTAAAAAAAGGAATTTTTACCTAGTAATTTATTTTGCAAGTCTCGCTCATGTCGGTCTCCATAAAATGAACCGAACAAATCCTCCTTGTATCTGGGTTAAATATCCTGCCTTTTGCACCTGTTTATCCATTCACCATTCACCTCTTGTGGTTTTGAACACCAGATCTTTGAGTTTTGGAAAAACATGGTAAATAATATTTTGACCACTAGATTTCTTTATATAACACGTGCTATTACAGTCATACATTGCACACTTTGTTCCCGTCATTTTTCTTCACTTCTGTCTGAATAAGAACAAAATGTAAATCTAATACATGAATTACTAAGCTTCTTTTACCTTCTATAATATATACAAAATCACCATAGAACATTAATAATAATAATAATTGTCTTTTAAATCCTATAAAGGTCCAAAATAGTGCAAGCAATAGTCTGTCGCTGTTTTTGCACACAATTTCACTAATCAAGAATGTTTTTATAACTTAAAGAAACATATAAAATACATACGAAGATGTACATATGAGATTTACAAAGAAAAGCTAGTAAATAAGTAGACAAAACTTAATAAGAACACCACTAAACACAGAGACACAATGCCGTCAGAAACGTAAACAATAGATTTTGGGAACTGGCTACCCTCCCTCTGTTTCGGTTCTTGAGTGGCACCATGTAAAAGTGAATCGAGCGGTATACGAGCAAAATATTAATCGAATATATTTGGTACAACTTTTAAATGATGTGACTAAAACTTAAAATATCCATGTGTACTGCTCATTTCAACCTTTCGAGGTCGAAAATTGAGTCCACCTGGATACTAAGGAAGAAATACTGTTTGTGTTAATGTTCATGTCTTGTTCTTTAAACTACGCTACGCTGATGAGGAACAATAGTTCCGAAACATGTGTTCGTAGCTGCTGTGTTGTTTCCGCTTTGGGGTATACGGAGCGATTTCCTTTTTATAAAATTTTGCATTTTGTTCTTAAAAAATACTTGAATTTAAGCTCTAAACAAATTAATTTATGAGCATAGTTGTTTGTTTTTTATAATAATACATAACAAATATGTTTTTCAAATATAATTGTTCAGCATTCAATGGGACATAAAAATACAAAATCTTCTTTATAAAAATGAGTTATTGTTTCCACGGTATGTTTGTCTGGACATTCAGAGGCAGAGAAGTGTCGAGCCTCGCAAAGTCGATTCACATTTTTATATTATAGAAAATATTTAAAATATTATATAAAAAATAAAACTAAATTACCTAACTATTTATTTTTCTTTTTAAAGCTCAGGATTAACATTGAAATATATGTTTTCTACTATTAATAAATTTTCAGTTATTATAATTCAGGACAAAAGTTTTTATATTTGGCGTGTAAATCTTTATGCACTAACCACCATAGCTAACCACAACTTTTTCTTCACCCACATTTACTTACTAATACGAATGAAGATATGTTTATATTCTGGTTATGAATATTTGACGTTTTTTTCCTGATCAATTTTTTTAGAATCATTTTGGGATTACTTTGCAACCCTTTGAATATTTAATATTTTTTATACATGACAAGGATTATTTTCAAGAAAGCTCGAGCCTCCTGCTAATTTTGAAAAAATCGACGCCGGTTTTCGCGTACCATTTCTCTCGTTTTCAACGTCTATTAGATACCTAAATGAAACAATTATTTTTTCGTTTAACTCGTTCTAACTCAAAAGCGGAACAATTAATTGGTTTTATCGTGTTATGACCACATATTTGTTAACTTCTTCTTTTGGCTCATAACCCTGGATGCGTTCTGGGTTGCTCCACTATGTTTCTTCTTCTAGCTCTATCTACTGCTGCTCTTCTCTAGTTTTCCGCTTCCAAAGTCTTTGGTTTTCTTGTTTGAGGTTTTCATTCAAGGATTCTTCATCCACCTCTGTGTACGTTACCTAACCATCTTATTCCTTGACTTTTTATATATCTTCTTCCTTTATAAGGATGTCAATTTCATGATTCATTCTTATCCTCACAAACCGTGGACCGGGCCAAATATTCTTTTAAGTACCTTCCTTTCAAATACTATTGATTTTCATCGATGTTTTTTAATTAATGTCCGTGTTTCACAGGCCTAGGTTACTACAGGACCTATAAGAGTTTTATAAATAGTGAGCTTAGATTTTCTATTTAGTATTCCGCTTCTTATTAACTTTAAATAGGCATAGTAGCATGTATTTCCTTTCAGAATTCTCGCGTTTATTTCATTTTGGGCATTACTATTATTTGTGATTTTGAGCCAAGGTAATCAAACGTCGTGACGCCTTCGGTTTGGTTACCTTTTATATTAACATTTGGCGGTTGCGTTGGAGGCTTTCTGCAACAATTCGTTTTGTCTTGATTCACATGCAATCCTCCTACATGTGGTTCCCGGTCAATGGTGGATTGGTTCAGAGAGGCAAAGTCTGCATACCCAAGGATTTGCGTAAATTTCTTTACAATTCTTCCTGTTCTATTCAGTTTTCTGATAGCTGCTTCTAGCACTAAGTTAAAGAGAACTGCCGAGCGTCACCTTGTCTTACTCCGGATTGTACTTCTTCACTAAGCTGTTGTTGTACTTTAACAGTTCCTGCAGATTCTGCCATAGTAACTTCTATCATTTTCATTAGTTTTCAGAATATTCCTAAAAAAGTCTTATCACCTTTCTTATGCATCAGGAGGATAATTCCCAGTCTCCAGTCCCTTGGCACATCTTGTTCTCAGACATGTAGTATTAAGTTATGTATTTGTCTCCATAGTTCCTCCCCTCCATTCTTTATTAAGTCTGCTACTATTTCATCTGCACTTGGTGCTTTCCTATCTTTTAGATCGATTATTACTTTTACTATCTCTTCATATGATGGTGATTCTACTTCTGGTTCCGCACTGTAATTGTCGTTATCCTTCTGGTAACTCTGCGAAATATTCTTTCCATACCCACAGATTTGTTAATATGAACGTGAAATTTTAATAAGTGTAGGAAATATGATTTTTTTCCCTAAGGCTATGTTTATAAAATGTGATACTTTGTAGGGATAAATATAGCAAGAGGGAACTTTTTTTTATAGTTTAAAATAGACACCAAGTATATTGGGAAGAAATAATGATGAAGGATAAATGTTTTTTTCATTTGCTTTTTTTTCTAGGATGAACAGTTTTCGAGAAAATCGTATGTGAGTTTATGATTTCCTCTTTGGTGGGACGGTACTAGATTACCATATTCCTCGTCGTTAAGCAAGTTTAGCATATATTCCCTCCACCGTTTTACCTTGTCTTCAATCTCCAATAGTGCCATTCGCCGCTGCTGGTAAATTGTTTATAACAAAAAAATAACCATAAATGTAAAAAATAACTAGTGGAAACATTATACTCTTCGCCGATTTACTGAGCTTTTTATATAATTGTTACACATTCTATAGGATACTTTTCGCAGTTTTATTGTGAAAAAAAAATATATGAGAAAAAAATGAAAAAAAAAAACACCGGGTCAGGGATTCGAACACAAGACCTTTGTATTACCAAATTAGCCAAATTAACGTACTTTTATTCTATTTAACTATGCATACATGTCATTTAGTTATCTCATTTATTTTTATTTTGTGATTACAATAATTTTTTCTATAAAACGTTGCGTCACAATTACGTGTCTAAGCACGTTGAAGTGACACAATGAGACTTTCAGAGCATGTCTTGTATTTATTTGACGATCTTCTTACTTAGTTCAATCGTGTTTGATTTTTGTTTATCATCATAGACTTAAGTTCCATATGAAGTCGCTTTAGTTGGTATGCTGTGTTTAGGGATTGCAATTTACCGGAAGTTTTAATAACCGGTAAATCGGTAAATAAAAATGTAAATAACCGGTTAACCGGTATTTACCGGTAATTTTTAGAATGAATGGTTATGGTGGCAAAAATGGCAATTGACTTTTTCCGTGTACAAAATTATCTAAATTTAACAAAATACATTTTTATATACGTATAATTAATATAATTAGGCTTTGAGAAACGTTTTTTCCAAATTGATTTCGCTTACAGTCGATTGAAATTATACAGTTTTGCGAAAGACATATCTAGAGAGTGTAAATCAAAATTTTGTGATTCACTCGTATTATCTTTAGTTGATTATGGTGATGTATATGGAAAGTTATTATCGGCGACAGCAAAAAAGAAAATTCAAAAACTTCAAAATTCATGTATGCGTTATATTTACAGTATCCCATATAAACAATATATATCACCACATCTAAATAAACATAGCATATTAAACATGGAAAACCGCAGACGTTTACACATGCTCACATTTATTTGGCGAATAATAAATAATGACGAACCTCAGTACTTAAGAAATAAGTTAATTTCACGAGATCACTCGCATAATACAAGATACAAAATTTTTTGGTGCCTCAGCATGAAACTGCGATTTTTCAAAGATCATTTATGTATTTTGCATCTCATCTTTGGAATGAACTTCCAAATGAATATAAAAAATATAAATCAAAAATTTTTTTTATTAAAGTCAAAAATTATATTTTGGCTGATCAGAAGCAGGAGACTTGATGCTGCGTTGTGGATGCGCGTATATTTCTTTTTCTTTTTCCGATATAATTTTATTTACTTTTAACCTTTTTGCTTCGCTTCGCGGGGTCTGCCCGTTCCCCTTGTCTGCTCGCATGTCTGACTGCTCCTGTTGTTATTATTGTTATTGTTATTATAAAATATAATATTTGCTCGATTATTACAATTTATTACTGAATATTAACAAATAAAATAATTATAATTTTTGTCTTGAAATTTTAGATTCATATGTGCTAATATTTTTTTATAATCTTTTTATAATCTTAGATTTACGTTATTTGTATTTGGGCAATTGGAAGAAGAGCTCTACAGTTCAATTTGTACCATTTTTACTTTGAGTAAAATAAATGTATTATTATTGTTATTATTATAATGAACAAACAAAAGGTTTTTTATAAAAAGGAAAAATATAAATGAAATAAATTTAAATAAATAATTATTCTGTAAATAACAAAAATTACAAACATAAACTCAAATAGGGCATTTACTGAATACCTAATCTAAAAATACAATCTTTTTTAAAAATAGCCCGTTAAAAGGGCTAGTTTTTCAAAGCTGTATCTGTTAGTCGTCTGATATTTGTACATAGAATACCACCAACTGAAAATGCCTTTCCTCTATCGATATTGGTAGGTCGATAAGTTAATAAGAATTGGTAATAACATTCTTCTAAATGTTTTCCACGGATATTTGAGGCAGTGAAATATTCAGTTTCCTGTCGCAAGATATTGTCAATGTCTCTCTTACTTGCATTTCTTGGGGCTTGGTGTTTGGGTTTTACTTTTTATAATATTATTTATTTATTGTTAAAAGTGCTCAGTGTTGGGACAGTCACTCTATATTTAGTGAATACTAGTCACTGACATAAATAGAAACGTTGAATACGTGACATATCGTAAGTTCAGAACTTACCGAAATAACCGGTAAAAAATTAAAATAACCGGTAATTATTGTCATGTGTTTTTTGTCCTGTTTACCGGTTAACCGGTTAACCGGTTAACCGGTAATGCAATCCCTAGCTGTGTTATGTTTTATATTAGTGTTGTGTTGGGAAAAGTTCTGTAAAAAAATCCTACTCTAAGTGTCAGCATTTAAAAACGGATTTTCATGAGCAAATTTAGAGGTGTATAGAGGTTTAGAGAGGGGTCAAGGGGGGTAGAAGGGGGGGTGTAAGAAAGGTAGTTTGGAGGGGAAGTTTTTTTATGGGGGCGTGTTTTTAATGTGGTCCGTCAAATCGAGGTTCATCGTAGATTGGAAGTCGTTCATGTAGATATCTATGTGTATGTCTGACGTTGTCGCGTCTTCTTATATGCGTTAGGTCTCTTGTCAGTGATGAGTTTGTTATTTTTTGTGTCAAAAATTTTTGTGCAGTCTCGTCTATGTAATCGCGTATCATTTGCACCCCCGTGATCCGGAGCAACTTCGCGGACCAAACTTTAGCCGCTGCACCACTACAGATTACTGCGAAAAATGAACGTCTCTAGTATATATCTTTCGAGAATCATATTTCAATGCATTAGATATATTATTATGAAATATATATTAGTAAAATGTATAAAACAAATAAATATATTATGGAGATAATATTTCGCAAGATTTCTATTTAAGTACAAGCGACAAATATTAAGGAAATATTTTTTTTTTAATTAAACGATTAATAACTTTCTTATTGTCACGAGTTTCCACCCTTAGGAAACTACCCCTTGCAAATTCCGTGGGTTCCAAAAATTATAACAAGAGATGTCCACTAACACACTTTATTAAATATTTACTGGATACTTCACAATACTATTATTAATTTAAATACACTTTACTGACTAAAATCACAATGTTTATCACTTTGTTTATCTTTGAAGTCTTAACCTCACTTTCTATACTTTCTGAACTACTGAACTACTCGCCGAGAATGCGGTCGGACTTTTATACCCAAAAATGACAGATCTCGATTGTTCTGTGATGACGCCACCATTCCCTAGATCATTCCAGATGTCACCAGAACTAACTTCTGGTAGGTTTCTCGAGTAGGTGCAAATACACTACATTCATTCTAAGGGTTGTAACACATTACACTGCCCCCTCCTTAAGCCTGAACGTCCCGGTCAGGCAATTTAGCCTCTTTCACATACTTCGCCAGTCTATCCAAGTGTACGATCTTCATCTTGGACTTTTTGTTTCGTTGAATCCGATAGACGACATCGTTAATTCGGGTAATAACAGTATACGGTCCATCCCAAGGAGGTTGAAGTTTCGGGGATCTCCATTCCTTCCACTGTGGGTTGTACAGCCAAACCAGATCCCCCACCTTGAATCCCCCTGTACTGGCATTCTGATCATAACGAGCCTTCAAGCGGTTACTAGTTCTGTTCATCTGCTCTCGATCATTCTTTGGCTGTTCTCGACTTCCATTTCTGTAGTTGCTCATCGAAAATGGTTCTCCACGGGTAGCACAATTTTTACACTTGTGACACCAGGCCTTCACATCCTGGCGACTATTAACCCAATAGAACTGTTCCCGTGCTCTACTCAATGTCTTGTTTATGCCGAAGTGTCTGCTGGACGTTTCATTATGTGCTTCCTGGAGTACTTCTGGTACACGACACCTGGGAATCACTAGACGCATGGCAACCTGCTTCCCATCTGGGCTTTCCCATGCTCTCCTCAAAAGCCCATCTACGACCGTAAGTGAATCCCATTGTGACCATAAAGCCTTCAGCCCCACTTCTTTGTTGGAAACATCCTTCCATGCTGGACGCGTTCCCTCTTCTTTTGCTCTCAACATGGGTCCGATTTCTACATCGCGCAATTGCTCTTGCCTCAGAGTTTTCTTTGACCAACTCTCTGGAAGATCGACCTTGACAGTGTTGACTTCAACCATGTTCGAAAATCTTTCCACCTGAGGGCAGCGCTTGCAATCTTCTTTATCTGGTTTTCTGGATAATGCAGGACTCTTGACTGCCTGCGTTGTCAACAGCCTGGTTTTCTCGCATTGGTCGTTCACTTTTGACAAAATAAATTGTTCGTTCCCAATCCTTAAGACTCGCTTTCCTACGTCAACAATAAATCCATACTGTTCCATAATGTCCAGTCCCAAAATGAAGTCATCCGTAATGTCAGCCACGATGACCCTGTGGTCGAACCTTAATTGTCCAATCTGCAAACCCAGGTCTACTTCTCCCTGAACCGTAGCCCTGTCCCCCGTAGCTGTCCAGACGATCACTTCTTCATTTTGCCTCTTGGTAATCTTTATGCCCGATATAAATCCTGGCCGTACTATTGATGACGTAGTACCTGTGTCGATGGTAAACAAACATTTTCTTCCGTTCACATATCCATGCAACAACAGACTGCTTGCGATTCTTCGAAGCTGGGAAATCTTAATTTCTCTGGGGGCACTGCATTCCCTAGCCAGAACAACCCCCCTGGTACTGTTTTCCTGCTTTTCTTCAACATTCACAGCATTTACTCGACTCTCCGAATTCTGCTGTCGACAGTCTCGCTTCATGTGTCCTACCTTGCCGCAGTTGTAACATTTAATACCTCCGCTCGGCTTTCCTTTATTTTGTTGTTTTCTCTGCTCCCTGAGATCATCCACTTTGTTGAATAATTTGGTAAACATTTTCTGCATCTCCGTCAACATAGGTTCGTTTCTGGTTGCGATTCTTCGAGAGTCACAGCTCGCACTCTCGACCTTGGAGTATCTCTGTAGGCGGCTTCTACTTCAAGTGCACGCACCAAAGCTTCGCTACTACTTTGGTGTCTTGTCAGCCTCAGAACTCGCCTGACCTCTTCGTCCCTTATACCATCTAAAAAGGCCCCTACGGCTAATTGTTCCTGAAATTCTCTAGGTGCACTCGGATACGCCAGGTGTGCCAGTCTCTCTATCACAGCTTCGAATTCTTGTAAACTTTCCCCAGCTTTTTGCATCCGGGATTTCAGCTGAGCCTGGTATAATTGGGCAAGATGTTGGTCGCCATACCTCAAGTCTAATGCAGCTTCCAAGACTTTAAAGTCCCTTTGTTTCTCAACTGGGATGGTTTGGAGTAACTCTGAAGCTTGGCCCCTTAATGCTAGAACTATTGCCATTGCTTTTTCCTCATTATCCCAATTGTTTGCACATGCTGCTGCCTCAAACTGCCTCTTGTACGTCGTCCAGGAACTTTGGTCATCAAAAGAAGGAGGTTTTAGTCGCTGACCTGATGATACCACCTGCTGGCTTCCTCTATCTCTCAATTGTCGTTTAAGTCGGTCTATTTCTCCTTTGACTTCTTCTTCAAACTTGTTTACTTTCTCTTTAACTTGACTGACTTCTGTCTCGACTTCACCTACTTTTTCTTCTACCTTGTTTATCTCTCCTTTGACTTCACTCTTTAATGTTTCGTTGGCAGAAATGATAGCGTCCTGCTGTATTTTCATTTGTTCATTCAGAATTTTCCTTAATTCTTCTTGGCGTCTTTCTTGTTCCTCTTTCTCCTCTTGACGTCGTCTTTCTTGTTCCTCTTTTTCCTCTTGTTGTCGTATCTTCAGGTCTTCCATAATTTGTCTCAATTCGTCTTTCTCTTCTTGACGTCTTCTTTCTTCATCCTCTTTTTCTTTCTGACGTCTTATTTCCTGATCTTCCATCATTTTCTTTAATTCGTTCCTTTCTTCTTTTTCTTCATGACGTTTTTTCTCCTGTTCTTCTTTGTCTTCCTGCCGTTGCTGCGCCATCATTTTTTGGAATTGTTCGAATAAGTCCTGTATTTGTTTATCGGATGCCATACTTCTTGTTGTTACGGGCATACGATGAAAATAAAATAAATTTAACTGTCACGTCAATATCGGTAATGGAACTTTCCAGACAAATCTCGAAATAGCACGAAAAAGTCTTATCCAGAGTCTTTTGTCACTATCCAGTTCAGAGAATTTAATAATCTCCACTAATGTCCAAATAGAAAAGTTCTAGAAATTTTCACGCACTAACACAAATAAATGAGTCTTTTTCAGTGTCTCTATCACTTCTCAGTTCAAAGGATTTAATTATCACACTAATGTCCTAATAAAATGTTCTACAATGTCTCAAAAATGCACTTAACACTATTTTCCTGTTCGAAAATAACCCTCGAACAATGTCCAGTAAATGAGTCCTCCGTGTTAGCACTAACCCTCGAGAATACTTCTCGAACACTCCAGCACAACTTTAGAGCTCCTCTTGTCATAAAATTCCGCTTTCTGACACCAATTTGTCACGAGTTTCCGCCCTTAGGAAACTACCCCTTGCAAATTCCGTGGGTTCCAAAAATTATAACAAGAGATGTCCACTAACAAACACACTTTATTAAATATTTACTGGATACTTCACAATACTATTATTAATTTAAATACACTTTACTGACTAAAATCACAATGTTTATCACTTTGTTTATCTTTGAAGTCTTAACCTCACTTTCTATACTTTCTGAACTACTGAACTACTCGCCGAGAATGCGGTCGGTCTTTTATACCCAAAAATGACAGATCTCGATTGTTCTGTGATGACGCCACCATTCTCTAGATCATTCCAGATGTCACCAGAACTAACTTCTGGTAGGTTTCTCGAGTATGTGCAAATACACTGCATTCATTCTAAGGGTGGTAACACATTACATTATTTACTGATTGATTTTCTTCAAAAACAATAGGATTCCTCCTCTAGCTAACACTAACTTACTTTCTAAATTTCAATATAATCGGACTTTTCTTTCTTAAGTTATCGCGTTTACAAGAAACGTGACGGACGGACAGACAGACAGATAGACGAACATTTTGAAAGTTCATAACACAATGATATGAAATTTTTTCTCTACGAGCGATATTTAAGGTTTTAGAAATGTGCCGATCAAATGCAATATACTCTTCGTTTTTGCGAAGAGTATAATAACAATTTGAATGAACTAATATTTATACACCTAGTACATTAAATAAAACAACTTACGGCTTGTGTCGTTTTGGTTTTACCAATGATTATTTGTTTTTCTGACTTTCTCTCTGCCTCTTTTCAGCATCACGATCCGAATTTATTTAAATTCAATAAATAAAATACAAAACGAACATGCTGTGGCAAATTTTCTTAATCAGTTCTTTGTAAGATAATTTCACGACCGCCCATTTGAATTTCGGAGTCGTAATTACTCGCTATCATCATAATTACAACACATTCTACCTCATATAATAACAGGATTTGTTGGTTAAATCTGAGCGGTCTTACTAAGTCATAATCTACATATGGATTTCTCATTTAGCGAGATACTTAATCCTAATGCCGTCTCTGTGGGGTAAGACGGCGAAGGCGGCCGCCACCGCTGCTGCTGTTAATTGATCTCCTTTCCCTCCAGTTTAAAGCAGGGCCACTATAACCTAGCACGGTACATTTTTTTGCAAAACAAACTGAATTATTCAAACGGTTTGTGCTATTGAATTTACATTTTATGAAGGAATGTGGGCTGTTTTCTTAATGCTGCCGGTTTTTGTTTGAATTGTAGTGCCATCAAGTATGTCTCTTTTGGACAGCTTTAGCTTTGGATTTGAGGGTTGTATGGTATGTGGAGTGTGTGTATGTTTATGTTATTTTCCTATATATGTGCATTCATTTCTCCTTCATGTACAAATTGGAAATACTGTTCTTACTAAAGTCCTTTAAACCTGAACTGAGCCACTTCTAAAGAGACCAAAGTTTAGGTATACGTTAATAAGTTACTTCCTTAGGCCTGCTCATGATTGGAATTAGTCGACTGTCTGACTACTACCAAAAATTGTGAGCGAGAATTAAGACCTACTTTTCTTCATGTTTTTCGGGACGCTGAACACGAATCTTAAGCCGGAATAGCATGTTTGTCGACGAATTTTCGAGCTAAAGGTCAAAATTGGACGAAAATCATGAAAAATCTTGATTTGTGATATTTCCAGATTCGAAATGAATAGAAAAAATTTGGGAGACATGGAAATATCATCTTTAAGAGAAAATACAGTGTTTTCCAATGTATTGCATTACATGATAGAGCCTCATATACGGTGAGTTCACTTTGAATCGCACTATTATACAAAATTTCCGAGGATATTGCTCTCAACGGTGGTTTATAAACATATTCATGTAGATTGATTCGGGATTGTACTTGTGTTCGCGGTGCTGAGCAGAACTGCACACGCAGAAAGAACAATGAGAGGCGGAAATTATATCTCGGGATTGTATGGAACACTCAGCCTGTGAGATTGGACCCTCGCCGGCATCGACTTGTGATGAAACCTTTTCGCGCTTACTTTCGGGCGACTTTGTCCCCCTGTTACAATCACCTTTTTATTTGAGCATTTCAACATTTATCGGTCTGAATTTATCTCTCTATTTTCAGCGTAGTAACTTAATTCATTTATCAAAACGCATTCCTCTTTTGGAAATCAGTTATTTTTTGCTCATTTCCCGACTCTTTTAGATAGATAGATAGATAGATAGATAGATAGTCTTTATTTCACCACTATATGTACATACATGAACATTTGCAGCAAGTCAGGGTAAAAGCTGGTAAACAGCAAATTATAATATTTACAAGTTTATAAAACACAAAAACATATATATGTAAATATAACATTTCAATAAAAACAATAAAATAAAAACACAAAAACATATAGATGTATATATCATTTCACATTGATATACACAGAAGATATGAATAAGTATGAAATGCAAAAATATGTAGAGTATCAGAGCATTCTGTAAATATGAGCATTTAAATAGTCGAGTGTGGATTAGCATCATAGGGTGTCTTAAAAAATTCGTCAACCGAGTAAAAACAGTACTTTAGAATGAAATTTTTTATATTCTTTTTAAAGGACAGTAAGTTCAGTTGCTTTATATGACATGGTAAATAATTATACAAATTTAGGTTGGGGGAATTATTAGCGCTTAGAGTTAACCTGTAGCGAGGTACTCTGAGAAGTCCAGCAGCACGTGTGTTGTGCTGATGGTAATCAGACTGGACAGAGAGACTGGACTGTGGATCTCTACAAGACTATAATAAATAAACAGTGAAGGGAGGGGCATAATGCCCAGTTTAATGAAAATAGGTTGACAGTGTTCCGTAAACTTAGCACTAACGAGTATTCTTATAGCTTTCTTTTGTTGTCGGAAAACTTTTAATGCGTGGGAGGAGTGGTATCGTTAGCAAACAAAGTTGAATTGCTAGGCAACATAAATTGTGGAAAGTCATTAATGTAGATCAGAAATAACAGTGGCCCCAGAACAGAGCTCTGTGGTACACCATGATTAATATCTGACATGCTATTTCCTATGACTACACATTGCTGACGCTTTTGCAAATAAGAATTAAAAAGAGATACTCCAACTCCATATAACTGCATTTTATCGATTAGTTTATCATGAGAGACACAATCAAAGGCCTTGGAAAGATCACACAGAGTGATAGCCGTATGATGCCCTTCCTCAAGACCCTCGACTATGTCACTCACGATCTTTACGACGGCCTGCGTGGTTGAGCGTCCAGATCGGAAACCATATTGATAGGGGCTGAGAAGTGAGTCATGTTCCAGATAACTTGACAATTTTTCTGTCAGAATAATTTCAAATATTTTACCAAAAATGGGGAGGATTGATATGGGGCGGTAGTTGTCTAATAAGGAGTCGACTCCTTTTTTAAATATCGGTATAACGCGGGCAATTTTAAATATATCTGGGTAGGCACCTTCGGCGATACAACTATTATATAGAGCGGCTAGAAGAGCGGCGATAATATCCTCCGTAGATTCAATTATTTTGGCATTTAAGTCATGTATATCTAAAGAATTTGAGTTTTTTAATGATTTAATAGCTGATTTTACTTCTTGTATGGTTATTGGAAGAAAAAGGATATATTCGATATTTTGTTGTAGGTAAAGTTAGTAAAGTTAGTTTGAACGTTTCTTCGCATAAACTTCGTTTATGTACTCTTTATGTACTCTTTACG
This sequence comes from Rutpela maculata, assembly GCA_936432065.2. NCBI lineage: Eukaryota > Metazoa > Arthropoda > Insecta > Coleoptera > Cerambycidae > Rutpela > Rutpela maculata. The sequence continues at coordinate 382,893,632 of OW386285.2, read as the reverse complement.
CAGAGCACTTATCATCGAATGATCTACGCAATGGATTTTTTTTCATCCATGTGCCTCTTGGACTGTTTCTCTCTTTAATGACTAAAAAAAGTCTGCCATCATATTGATATCTCATCTTCCTTGATACCGTTTCTCCATTTCCTTGATGTCTTGAAGGAATCGCTCACTTTGCTCTTCTCTGAAGTCACCTAAATTGACAGAGAAATAACTTAGATGCGCGTCAAGGAAATGTAATTTTAAATTCATTAAACAACCTAATTTTTGGTAATTCTTGATCATCTCAGCTAGAATGCTTTCGTAGTCATCACTTCTATGATTCCCTAGGAACTGATGGACTACTGCCTCAAAGCTTTCCCATGCGGCTTTCTATTTTGAAGTCATCGTTGTAATGAACATATCATCCTTCAAAATCTTTCCAATCTGGGGTCCATCAAAGATTCCTTCCTTAAGTTTAGCTTCCGACAACTGACTGAATGTTCGACTCAAATATTCAAAGCGGTCACCCTGTTTATCAAGAGCTTTTATAAACTTCAAAATGATATTTCCATATCTCACTTTTTTTTTATTCATTTCGTACCTGAAAATATTACAAATCCCGAGTTTTCACTATTTTCGTCCAATTTTTATCTCTAGTTCGAAAATTCGTCCACAAATATGCTATTCTGACTTCAAATTCGTGTTCAGCGCCCCGAAAAACATAAGGAAAAGTGTGACTTAATTCTCGCTCACGAATTTTTTTTTGTGTGCTTGTGTATTGAACACCTTTCATGAGTGAGAAATCGACAGTCTTGCTTGCTTGCGTTCTAGCATTAGTAGTCTCTCTTAAAATCCTTTAAAGGAGCCTGTGAACTTAACACCACAACCATCAGGGCGCTAACTTTGAAATCTGTACCATTATTTAGCACCTACTTACCAGCCTTATGAAAAAAAAAAATGAGGTGCCAATTAGTTTCACTATGTTATTAATAATTTTCTAATTTTAGTGCCGAGTTCATACCAGCATCACAACCATCAATGATAAATGCAAAACCTATACCCTTTAGCACCCGCAGAGGGGCCCATTGGTTGAACAATGTTGTTATTAATTGTTGCAAACTTCCCGCTATCTCCACTTTTCGTCTTAACATGCAGTATCTCAGTTAATATTAAACGATTTTTTTTTTTCAAATTTGGGTGAGTTGTGGAGACCGACAGTTTTCTTACTGATGAAATACATTAGGGCAACTGTTGTCGAGAACTGAATTCAATATTACTTTTTAGCATTCAAAAGCTCCTTTTGCAAAAGGACACTTTTCTTATGGGAAATGTGATTCCACGGATTTTATATTTAAAATAATGCTGGTCAAAAGTGATCATTTTCACAGCTTAAGAACTTTGAGAACAAAATGTCGCTATATTTATTTTATTTTTGCTATAGATTTGAGGATTCCAAAACATATGCCGGCAAGACACCTGTTGGGTGTTTGGAGCAACACCCTCGAAAAAAGTACAAATGCCGATGTTTGCCCTTATCTTTCTTGTTTTCTCACAAAATGCGTTTTTTTTTTATAATTGTAATGGTAAATAAAATGTATTTGAACAATTTGCAACAAAAAATTTCTAAAAATGAACATAAAAACCGTTGCCTAGGGAATCACTACTTCCACATTCAGATTGGCTATCCAAGTCCCCCACTACCACCCCCACCCCATTATTAAAGAGGGTGGTAGTGGGAGTGGCTGATTCCAACAAAGTTTGAGGCCTCTGATTCTTGTACAGACACTAAATCACGATTTTATTTAATTTTACCTCCTAAGGGGGTCGGTAGCCCAGTGTGTTAGCGCGTCTAGCTTGCACTCTGAGCGTACCTAGCGAAGTGGGTTCGAGCCCCACAGAGCGAAAAAATTTTTCATAGGAAATTTTCCCCAAGAAGTGGTTCGGATTCCCCATAAACTGTAGGGCCCCGTCTCCTTTACTCAGACAAATCTAGATCTTCTAGACTTAAGAGGGTCATTGAGGTGGCATGGAAGGCGGTTAAAACACATTTTAAAAAACACACATTTTTTTTTTTTAATAATGAGGTGCGGAAGGTAATGGGGGTGATATTGGGGATGGGTGATGCCAAAAAAATTTTGAGACCTTGGCTTCTTGTACTTACATTAAATACCAATTTTATGAACTCTTACTTGCTTGTTTCACCTATTTATCCCCATTTTCCTCTGAACTCTTCAACGGAATAAGATCAGAATATAATCTAGTTCGAGATCTCGTTATGATACATAGGTGTACTAATTTTCAAGTCAGTAGCATAAACCGTTCCAGAGTAATAATGCGCACAAAAAAGAAGTTACGGACCGACACAGATACTGATTTTTTTTTGCTCAATCTTATAATCTCGACGTTTCAGGACATTCTAAGCCTATGTATCAACAAAAAATATTCAATTTATTTTTACCATGTGAATGCAAAAGTGGAAGTAAAAGATGTAAATGAAAAAAAAAAAAAATTCTTAAATTTTGCTGAATTTTTGCATAAGAGGGTGGTAAAAAATAATATTGAATTTGTTTTGCAATAAAAGTTGCCCTAATGTATTTGTCGTAAAAAGTTTTCTGTTCTTTACCATGTCGCTGACTCTGTCTATAAGTTAATGTATGAACTTCCACGAATATGAAAAATATCAGTTTGTAGTAACAGATGCAGAGGTGGTACACGTTGTATATACTCTGACGTTGACCTCCCTCACAGTCCATATTTAACCCATTTTTAAAAAATTTATCCGAATTCCCCAAGGTATATGTTTTGCAAAATACCCTGCCCTGGTTACGGATATATCGTTGATTTTTGAAAATATTAATTGTTTAAACACATTTAAAAAAATTGACGAATTACAAAGTATTGCTTATTCTCAGATTAAACGGCCAAAAATACAACTTTTTACTCTTACCATTTCTTCAACTTGATATTTTTCAAGTTTTAAACAATTAAAATTTCAAATGTTTCAATATACATTGTTTTTTTTTTTCATAATTAGATTTATTTTAAGATGACTAATTTTAAAATTGGGCTTTATTAATATTTATATTATTTTTGAATTGTATTAGTACTGATTTTTTACTAGTCAACTAGGCCAAAATGGCCTCCCACTGCGTCTAGGAATCAACGATTTAGCGTTGGTCCTCGGTCACCAACTTTAACCTACCCTGGGCCGTCCACCACTGTCTGGCGGTTCAACGGCCCGGAATTGTCTCTGTTGTTAGCCTACCAACTATTAGATGAGATCTTGGGTCACCTCTCCAAATGCCGGACTCCCTCAGCGTTGCTGCACTTCGCTGATCGAGTGTCGGAATTTAGACCGATGGCAGTACCTCACCCCCTTTATTTTTTAATTAGTAGAAGATTCTGTTGGGCGTGACTGCTTGTGAATACCTATTTGACATTTTGCTTGATTACGTCACAGTTCAAGTTTAAGTGGTGCTTCTGAAATTAGTACACAGCCTATATCTTTTTTAACCGAAATAAATTAAATATTCTTGAGGATGTCTTAAAATAAAAACAAAACGTATAGTTTTTAAAAAAATGATTTTCTCTTAATACTGAACAAACCTCAATAATTTTACTATTGAAATATATAAATAAAGATTACCAAACGATGTCAATAAATATTGCATTAATTTTACAATAACATTTGCCCTGATGTTGAACGCACACCTCTAGCCTAAACTGGAATGTATTTTCTCTAATGAGTAACATATAGACCGCTACTACTCACAAATATTTGAAAGGTACTTTTTTTAGTAGTTTTCAGTATTGGGTGTCAAGATGAAAGTGAAGCTGGTGAGAAATCTGCAATAAGTTACAAAATTATTAATAATTTTGTTAACTCATTCAACACATTTTTTACATATTCAGAGGGTGCTGAATGATGGTTCCGAAATTAGCGCCAATGGTTGTTGTGACGGGTGTGAAGTTGGCAAAAAATTATAAAATTATTAATGACTTTGTTAAATCAACTTGTACCCACGTTTTTTCACATATTTAGAGGATGGTAAATCGATGCTAAATGTTGCACGTTTTTTCACATATTTGGAGGATGGTAAATCGATGCTAAATGTTGGGATAAGTTTTGCAATTAGCACCAATGGTTGAGGTGTCAAGTTCACAGATCCCTTCTGATAAACACATGCGAACCGTCCCCATAGATATTCGAACAAGGTCCTTTCGAACAGAAATCGTTAAGCATCTATTCGGTTGTGCTGCAGTACTTCATAAACTTCCTGTGTCGCGATGTACAATCTAACTCGTTGTTTTGAACCTTTAAGGGTACGGACATGTCAAAGATACATCGCGGTGGATGTCGCGGTCAATACATCGCTACATCGATGCCTCGATGATGGTTGGACATCCAGAGAGGTTTATCCTTTCAATTTTAGAAGTTTGAGAAGCATGCAATGAGTAGAAGGATAGTAATGTAATCTGAGTGAACCAACCAGGTGCAATCTACCACAATGCCCTCCTCAGCGATGTAAAAATGAACTATTTGTATCGACCGCGACATCGCGCGAGGGTGAACTGGTGCTTAGCATCCTCGGTTTGCATAGTCATATTTTTTTTTATAAATATGCATGTTTATTTTACAAATAGATGGCATCAATGTATCGACCGCGATCCCGACTTACACCTCGGGCAGCAAGGCATCTTCGGCATGTTCATATCCTAACAATACCTAGAAATTATATTTTAGCTCTCATTAAAGGATTCAGCAAATTGTATCATACAACTAGTTCGGTTGTTAGCAACTGAATCTACATCTAACTATAATTTATAGCACCTAACAAAGATACTACAACAAAAGAACAATGTTAAAAAAAGAGTTTTTTTGGTCCATCCGTGATAAATTATGTTTTTTACTAATTTTGGGATGCTGAATACGAATTGGCTAAAAACGTTGGGAAAACAGAAAATAAAAATCCTTATTTGGGAGTGGCATTGAAATTGATATTAGAACTTGCAACAAAAAGTTATTCTTTAGTGCAGAAAATTCTTTCAAAATACTCAGTTTCGTTGGTAAGTAGAGAAAGTAGCAAAAATTTTAAATTCACCTCTCCTCCCCGTCGTTTCTCTCACCTTTCACCACCCATAGGAGTTGCAATATCTAATATATGGTTATTTATTTATTTAAAAAAGAACAAAACTCCTCGTTAAATGGCTATTATCAGGTTATAATGTGATTACTTCTGAATACTCTTACACCGATTCCCACCAATTAAGGTGGTATATTTTATCTTTTTAGAGTTTTTATTGGTTTTAATTGCAAAAGAAATCCCTAATCACCCAGTTTGATGTTTTTTTATCATAATAAGTAAGTAAGTAAGTAAGTAAGTATATTTATTATCCAAAAAGACCATACAAATGGCATAGGACTAGTCAATTCGACACAATCAAAATGTAAAATGTTTAAAACATTATAAGTATACAATATCAGATTAAAAATAAAGAATACAAAATATAATACATAGGTTAAAAAAACTATACAAGCACATAATAGTAAAACAACAAGAAAATCATAGTAAAACAAGAAAAATAATCCCAGATAGACAATAATATTAATTTGTTTCATTTATTAATTTAGAAATTCATGTATGCTGTAATAAGACTTTTCATGTAGCAGATGTTTTAATTTGCTTTTGAACTGATTAATATTATCGATGCTTTTTATTTCAGGTGTTAACTTATTATACAATTTTATTCCCATGTATAATGGATTTTGTTCGCATGTCGTCAATTTATGACCTGGTATTACCAAATTATCACTTCCACGAGTGTTATACTCGTGATTAAAATTGTTTGTGGAAAACAGATTAATATTAGTTTTAATATATATCAAAGTTTTCAGAATATATATGCTAGCCAGTGGTAAAATTTTATATTTTTTAAACAGATCTCTACATGACGTCCTCTTAGGAACATTTGCAATATTTCTTACTGCCCTTTTCTGCAATTTAAATATTCTATCTGCATTATGTGAAATTCCCCAAAACATGATGCCATAGGACAATCTAGAATTGAAATGTGCATAGTAATATGATAAAACTGTTCTACCATTAGAGATATGTTGCAATCTATATAATGCATAACAGACCGGAGTTAACTTTTTAGACAAAAATTCTGTATGAGATTCCCAATTTAAAGCATTATCTATAAATATACTCAAACATTTTGAAGAATTAACTTGTTCAATTGATTTTTTATTAATTTTTATCAAACTACTTTGAGATACATTAGTTACTCTTGGAGTAAAATTAATAAATACGGTTTTTGAAACATTTAAAAATAGTCTGTTTTCTTGAAACCAGGTAGTAAACAATTTCACTTTATCCTGTATTTCATCTTTTGCTTCACTTACTGAGTTTTTACAGCTTAAGTAGGAAGTATCATCAGCAAACATTATTAGATTGTTATCAGGTATACACAGTGGTAAGTCATTGATATAAAATAGAAACAGCAGAGGTCCTAACACAGATCCCTGTGGGACACCTATCGATACTTCCTCAATTCCCGATCTAACTCCATTAACTTCCACAACCTGTGTCCTGCAGGAAAGGTACGATTTTAGCCAGTCATGAATCTTCCCTCTTAAGCCGTAATATTCTAATTTATTAAGTAACAGTCTGTGATTTATCAGGTCAAACTAAGGTCCATGAAAATGCCCATACTTCGCATGTTCTTATTTAAGTTATCATAGAGTTTTTTTATAAAATCCATAATTGCCGTTTCTGTTGATTTATCTGTGAGAAAACCATGTTGAAATTTAGAGAAAATATTATTTTTATTAGAAAATTTCAGAATTCTGTTATAAATTACTCTTTCTAAAATTTTGGAAACAGTTGATAACAAAGCAACCGGGCGAAAATTATCTAACAATGTACTATCATCGTTATTAAAAACTGGTATTATTTTAGCGTTCTTTAGAACTGCGGGAAAATGACCATTAAATATGGAAGCATTAATTAGAAATGTTAACGGCTTCACAACCAAATTCACTGACCTTTTTAATAAATTTGAAGTGATACCGTCAATACCTGCAGAGTTAGAGTTCTTTAAATTATGAATTATATTCAAAATTTCGGTCTCAGTTACTGGTTCCAAGAATATCGTAGGATAATTAATACCCAAATTAAATGTATTATTACCATCACCCTGTACAGTTAATTTTTCATTCAATTTTTTCGGTATATCTCTAAAATGAGTGAATGAAATGTTGAGCCATATGCTTATGATCTGTTATCACATTATCTCCAATTTTTATTTTTTGTATTTTAGCTTTTGTTGTTGATTTATTTAGGTTATTATTAATAATTGACCATACTGCTTTACTTTTATTAGATGCCTTGTCATAAATTCTATCATTATGTTGTCTTTTTGCAGCTCTGATTACTTTTTTGTACAGTTTCTTGTAACACTTATAAAATTTAATGTCTGCTTCATCCTGGGTTCTAATTTTTTTCTCATACAGCATTTTTAACTTATTAGCAGATATTCGAATACCTTGAGTAATCCAACAATTTTTACGGTTTCCATCTTGTCTGTATTTTTTTAGTGGGAAGCTAATTTCTATATAATAGTTAAACGTGTCAATAACATGTTGGAAACCATCATCTACAGTATTTGCATTATATATATCACTTCACGTCTCTTTATTCAAGTGATAAGAAAATGTTTTGTAATTATTATCATTTATTAATCGCTTATAGTCATAAACATTTTGGCTATTCAGGTTGTTGTTGAAATTATAAGTAAAAATTTGCCCAGTATGATCAGAAATGCCATTTTTGTAAATCTTGTAACTACAATTGTTATCAAAATTTGTGCAAATGTAATCTATGCAGCTATTTAAATTGACAGAATATCTCGTTGGTTCACTTAATCTCATGTAAATATCATAAGATTGAATTATGTCAAGTAATGCTTTTTTGCTATTAGATGCAGATAAATAATCAATATTCAAGTCACCACAAATGATTACTTTACAATTTTCTTTACATATATTACCTAATAAAGCATCTAGCTTGTATAGAAAATGGTTTATATCTGCTGCTGGTGATCTGTACATTGACAATAGTTTATTATATCATTTCCCATTTTTATTTCCACGCCACATACCTCCATTATTTTTTCTTCACAAAACTGATTAATATTATTTAATTTCTTGATTTCTAAGTTTAAATTCTTATGTAATATCATAACACCCCCGTTTTTAAAATCTTTGCAACAAAATGCTGCTGATACGTGATAATTACATATTTTAAATGTACTTAGTTCTGTATCACTAAGCCAATGTTCGGTTAGACAAACAATATCTAGATCCTGCATTTTTTAAAATATCTCAATTTGTTCAATTTTATTTTTGATTAACTGAACATTTTGGTGTAATATATTAATTTTATCTGTCATAGGATCATATTTATATTTATGCTGGCCATTACGTGAGATTAATTGCTATCCATTATTTATTGATTTTACCTTCTGTTTTTGAAAATTCATTTTTTTTTAAATATACAGGACAGTTGACGTCATAAATAGAGTGATTTACATTTAAATCAAGATTGAGTTTCACCTTAGCTTCAATACAATTATAACATTTAACATATTATTTATCACAGTTGTCACTACTATGACTTTCTTCAGCACATCTCAAGCATCTAGAATCACGATCACAATTGTCAGAATTATGATTAAAGCCAGCACATTTAAAACATCGATGAACGTTGATATATTCAAACACCCTACATATGTCCCAAGTTATAAATAACGAATTTTCGTCTAGAATTTTCTTGGATGTTATCGGATCACATTCAATTATCGCCATATAATTTTTCTTCATTTTCTTAATCACTTTAACGTTTATATTTATTTGGTCATGGTTTACAAAAGAATTTTGTTTCTGTATGCAATTAATGAGTTCCTCTTGAGTAACGTTTTCAGAAATATCAACTATTTTTATACATGGATTCTTTAACTCGGGAGCTTGTACTTGATATTGCCTACTTAATTTCTTTTCGGCAATTTTTTGAATTTTTTCTTGTTCAATTTTATTTTGACATCTAATTAAAACACCACCCTCTTTTGTCTCTTTCAACTGTGTAATACCTACTTCTAGGGCCGATGGCTTTATAGTTTTAATGATAGCTTCCTTAGTTTTCTTACATTCCTGTTTGCTTTTTGGTTTTATTATCACGACTTCACTGGACGTGGACGTTGCTTTAGCATATGTTTTAACTTCATTTCTATCAAATTTATTCAGGGTAATGTCATTACTGGTAATTAACTTATTATTAATGTCACTAATTTTAGCCATAAGTTCTTCCTTCACGTCATCTATCTTATTATTTATTTGCATGAAGATATCAACATACTTAATACAAATTTCACAGAACCATTTAATTCCCGAACTATTTTCCACTATTTGCAACTCCTTAGCTGAGACATTAACGCATTTTGGATGATAGTATTTTTCACATTTTCCAGAACATCTTATATTCCCTTCAACCGCAGTTAATTTATTGTTACACTTCCCACAATTATCCATCAACAAATTTGGTCAACTACTCTCTTGTTTGGAGAATTAGCACACAGCCTTGTCTTATCTTATCAATTCATGCTCATAAAATAATGTAAACAACTAAATGTCTATGATCTTTAAATTGTAGAATGCACTTACAATTCACCGTTGCAGAAGATGGTACACTTATTACCAGCACTACTTTTATATTATTTGATAATTTGAAAAATTATTTGACTATATTTCCACTAATAAAACAATAATCTTCACAGAACTCGTAACTTTAGGACTATCAGGAACTGTGTTCCAATACTAATAAGGTGATTTAGTCAATTCAGATGAATATTTCTCACCCCTAAATATTTCTCACAATTTTAGGGTTGAGGTGTACGGTGTGCATATCACTATCCAGAAAATATTACATGCTTTTCATATTAAAAGTTTTTTAAATTATTTAAATGACTTTTGGTTGAGAAAATGAGAATCTTCACAATATGGCACCCAAATAAGGATTGTTTTTTAATGTTTTTCCAAAACGGGTGACACATTCGTTTTCAGCACCCCAAAATTACTAAGAAAAGATGGCTTTCACACTTTACCACGGATGGGCCAAAAAAGCCCCATTTTTAACATTGTTCTTTGAGGTGTAATCATTTCTTTAAAAAAGTATATTATTTTGGGCATACCTAAAATATATTTTTTTTAACAATTATGTAAGCAGAAATAATAGGTATTTATTGTGTAATCATTTTATTCTGAAGTCCTTTTGAAATTCATGTCATTGTTACCTCACATGAGATCCGGATCATTATTTTTAACAGCAATAGGAGTACTTCTTGCTATTGCTGAAAGGAAAGTATTTTTCTATTTCCAAAAATGTATAAAATATGAAAAACTCTCACAACCTCCAAATTTTGTTTTTTACTCCGTATACTTGGCAAGTTGATATATTTGCCGCACACTGTATAAATCGCCTTCTCGTATGTGATCACGTTCACTCTCTTAGAATCCATTTGACCGTACTAAAAACAGTACTCTGGCTAACACTCGACTAGCAGTCGAGGTAGTACACGTAAAATCGTGGTGCATAGCGCCAATACTGGTGATACCCAGTGCCAGCCGGAGTGGGCCTGCACCCCTGCCAGCCGCCCTTGCTGTCTAATTAACCCGCAAACTGTGCACATTATGTTATGGTCATGAGCGCCACTAGATGAAGGTATTTTAGTAGATGTAGTGAGTGACTACGTCGTATACCAACCCGGATTTCGCAATAACCGAGAATTCCGAAATTTATTTGTGCTTTGAATGAATGAATGAATGAGTGGTTTATTTACAAAATTTGTTACATAAATGTTACATGATTTTACAAATAAGTTAAGTACATAAAAGTTTTGAAAATAAGTATAACGAAATAATAATAATAATATTTGTGTAAATAAACACAAAGATGCCCCACTAAAGGCTAATGCCTGCGCGTGGGTTTACAAAAAAGAATTATAAAGCTATATAAAAATATGTATATATGAAATTATATGTCATAGCGTAAACTATGATTACCATAACATAATATAATCTAATAGTATGGTATTATATAAAATTAATAAAACTATATAAACAATAATCAACACCAATTGTACGTACTAAAAGAGACATTAGAACGAAATGTTGCTCAGATATTTAATTTGGGTTAAATGGTGATTATAATAAGATAAGTTATAATAAGATAAGGTATAGTAGTTAGTAAGATAACATTTATAAAAATAAAAAGGAAACAGTATAATGCAGTCTCAGAACAATAAGCCATTAAGGGTCTAAATTTTTAAGTCAACCATATCATGAATCATGTCTCTGGGTGTGTAAAATATAAATTGCTTGAGTTGCTTTTTAAATTTATTGATATGGTTTATATTTTTCAATTCTGCAGGTAAGTGGTTATAGAGCCTAGGACTCAAATAGGTGAACGATTTCTGACCTACGGTTTTCTTCACAAAAGGTGGTAAATATGCATGATTCTTATTTCTCGTGTTATATTTGTGGTCATTTTTTTCAATTCATCTTTCGTTTTTTGTTGGTGGAGAATGGACTGATAAAAAAAGAGTTGCCGTGGGTCAAGTAGGCAGGCCTCTTTGAAAAGTCTGTCAGAAGGATATGTGACTTCTTTATTAAACATTATTTTAAGGATTCTCTTCTGGACAATTATTAAATTATTAAGAATCGTTTTACCAACTCCACCCCATGCCAATATTCCGTAGTTAATATGCGACTCAACTAAGGAGTGATATATAATTTTTAAAGAGTCTATGTTCAAAATAGTTTTCAAAGTTTTTAATTTATATATGAGCGATTGTAGCTTTTTAATTACATAAGTCACATGTTTATCCCATCTTAGGCGGGAGTCAATAATAATGCCTAGATACTTAAATTCCGTTTTACGAGCTATTTTGAGTTGATTTGAGACTGTGAGGTTTTGGAATGTTGGCAGATTATTATTGTTAGTGCATATAGGTAAGTAGTATGTTTTATTAAAATTGATTGTGAGCAATTTGTGATCAAACCAGTCTTTAATATTTTTTATGTCTTCTTCGACTATGGATTTGAGTGACATCCAGTTTTCAGCTGTGTAGAATATTGCAGTATCATCGGCATATGTTATTATACTTCCTTTAGTTTGGATAGAAAATAAATCATTTAAATAGATATTAAACAGAACCGGCCCTAGCACGGTTCCTTGTGGAACGCCATACTCTATCGTTCTAAAGTCACTTACAAAGTCGTTTATTTTAACACACTGATGTCTATTTGAGAGATAGCTTTTAAACAAATCTAACGTATTTCCTCTTATACCTATACTATCCAGTGACTCCAAGAGTAGCGCATGGCTAACCGTATCAAAGGCTTTGGCTAGGTCTATAAATACACAGAGTGATGGTTTATTACTGTCCAGTGCAGAATACATTTTGGAGGTTAGCTGAAGTATAGCATCTTGCGTTGAGATGCCTTCGCGAAAACCATATTGTCTATTTGATATTATTTTATATTTATTAAGATACTCGCAAAGTCTTTTTTTAAGAATTTTTTCAAATATTTTAGAGTAAGTAGTTATTAGGGATATTGGTCTAAAGTTAATTATTTGCTGTCGATCTCCACTTTTATAGATTGGCAAGATGATAGATGTTTTAAAAGCAGAAGGGTAGTGGCCTTTTTGAAAACATTTATTTATAATATAGGTTAGGGGTTCTGATATATTTGGTGAAATAATTTTTAGTATCTCTGCCTTTATTCCATCTACCCCGGCCGATTTGCCGTTTCTTAACGACAAAATTATATTATTAATTTCTACAGGATTTGTAGGTGTAAGAAACATGGAATTAGTAATGTTTTTATTGTTCGGTTTGTCGTAATTAGGGTTGGAGATTATCTGATCCGCCAAATTTTTTCCGACTGTAATATAATCGTTATTAAAATTGTTTGCTACTGATTTGAGGTCAGTTATAATTTGTCCGTTGTTGGTGATAGTATTTATCCTATGTTGCATTTTTTTTTGAGAACAGATTTCCTTTACAGTATCCCATAAGTTTTTAGTATCTTTCTTATTTTCCTCTATCTTATTTTTGTAATAATCAATTTTTGTTCTTTTAATTAAATTGTTTGTCATATTTCTGAATGTTACATAATTGTCTTTAAGCAGTTGGTGATTCGGGTCTTTTATAACTTGCTGGTACATTTTGTCACGCGTATTTATGGATGTCATTAAACCATTAGTAATCCATGTTTTACGTTTTCTATTTTTCAATTTTATTATTTTAGTGCTTTTTCTGATTATGGTGTTTATGGTACTAATGAATTCATTTGTTGCATTTTCAATATCGTCAAGTTGGTAGATTATATTCCAGTCCGTTTCTCTAACCCTCGATTTCAAGTCATTGTAATTTATTTTTTCAATTTTATTGTTACATATTTTACTATTTTTTATAATTTTATTTGGTATTATGATTTGTAGGTATATGAAATAGTGATCAGTGAGTGAACTTTTTATGATGATAGGAAGGAGAAATTCGGAATCAGATTTTGTTTTTATGAATATATGGTCAATACAAGATTGACTGTTATCTTTGCATCTAGTGTAATTATTTATTGTCGAAATAAGACCAAATTCATTCATTATGTTTAGGTATTCAACAGTACTGTCCGTATTTTTTAAAATGTCTATATTTATATCACCAGCAAAGATGAAATAATCTATAAAACTTAGGTCAATATTAATAAAATAATTTCTAATGTCCTGCAGAAATACACTGGGATGTGTTGATGGAGATCTATATGCTGCAACTATGCAAATATCTTTATTAAAATATTTTACACACACAGAGACTATATTATTATTAGTTAGTGTTATGATGTTGTGCGTGAAATCGTACTCTGATTTTATATAAATGACAATGCCATCGTTCTGATTATACGTACCTTCATTATAAATTATATTATAGCCCTCAATATTATGCAAGGCTAGATCTTGTATTTGCCAGGTCTCAGTTAAAATGATGCAGTCAGGTTTATAGGAGAATTGATTTAGGTAACATTCAAATTCATTGAGATTCTTTTTTATGCTACGTATGTTATTATGTAATATTTTGAAATTTGGGGTTTTCTCATTTATTTTTGTTACCTGGTCACATTCGTTACAGGTAAGTACCGTTTCAGTTTTAATTTCATTGAGTGTAAAATCTCTGATGTAAGGGTCCATTGTACAAATTATCAGAGAAGACATTGGGAAAAGCAAGAACTTGCGTTGTTATAACAATAATATCAATTACTAATAGGAATATAGAGAAAAATAATACATGTAAAATATTACTAAGAAAAATAATTAGGTACTAATAAAAGAAATATTTTCAGTAACAAAAGGTCGATCAGATAGTATAGATTAGTATTAAAATTAGTATTGAGATTTATTTCTTGGTTTATTTACCCTTATTTATTACTTCTGGTCCTGTTTGATGACCTTTGACAGAAAGTGGAGTATATTTTTGGTTTTGTTCCGGTTGATTTTTCAGGACTCCCTTCTCTGCTTATCTTATTTCTATCTTCTTCTTGTGCTGTTCTTGTATTTATTTTTGACATGGATCCTGTTGCCTCTGTTTTTCTCTTCTTATCCTCTATCAGAGTCTCAGGGGGGTCTTGGTTTGCGTAGTTCACAATTGGGGTTTTTGGGTTTGTTGGTACTAGTTTTGTCTCTTTCTGTTCTATTCCTTTCTGTTCTGTATTGGTTTTTACGCTTTCTTCATTTGTGTTTCTGGTTACATATATTTCATCCCCATCAGTTGATTTTAAATCCTCACTTGTGTAGGTTTCTCCGTTTATGATTAGCTTATTTTTGAAAATTCTTGCATGGCACTGTTTTTCTTTCGCTAATTTTAGGTGACGGCGTAGTAATTTCTGCTCTTCTCGTTCCTCGGGGGACAAATCGTTCGATATGCTAATTCCGGTGCCCTTTAGTTGCGTAGCGTTTTTAAATATATCCTGCTTTACGGTGGTTCTTACTAGTTCTAGTATACAGGCTCTTGGTTGGTATGGATTTTTTTGGCCTACTCTATATACGTCATTTATGTCCGTTTCTTGGAGATCTACATTCAGTTTTGCACTTACTATTCTTTTCACTTGGTTTTTTATAACTAGGCCATCCTCCTCTGGAATACCAAATAGGACTAGGTTATTTTTTTTTAGTTTTTTTTGAGTGAGCAGTAGTTTTTCTCTTAAATTTTTGTTTTCTGTTTCCAGCACACTTACTCTGCTATCCAGTGCTTTAAGGTGCTCTTTGTGTTGTGATAGGTCTGCTTTTATGTCTTTCACGTCTGTTGCTATCTCTTTCAGTATTTTGAATAGTTCCCCATTTGATGTTTTCTCGCTATCTCCCATATGAATTAGTTGATTTTCTTTTTCTTATATTTTTCAAATGTACCTATGATTTAACGCAACGTGTTTTTTTCTTCATCCAGTATATTAGTTGGGCAGAGAAGGTAGTGTAAATGTTGTGCGGTTGTATATTGTAAATTTTACTATGACAAATTATTTTATTGTATCTTGTGGAACTGGTTTAATTAACGGACAGGACTTTTCATAAATGACAGTCGATGAAATGCAAGGGCTGTTGGATGTGTACTCGGTAGTACAGGATGATTTTTCGTACCTAGCGAACACGAGAAGGATTGGGCCAGAACTTAAAATCAGTACCGAAAGCAGGCATTATAAGTTGAAAATAACGTGCTACTAGCTATTGTTGCTCCAGCTGTGCGTTGGATGAAAAAGGTTTAAAATCAAGATGTTGTGATGCCATTTATAAAGTTACTTTTTTATACGTTTCAAAGGGTCTTTAAATATTAGGTGAGTTTATCTACGCTACGGTATGCGCAATTTGAATCTGGACGTTTTTGTTCGGCTAATATTTTACAGTCATATCTTCTTAGCAGAATGTCCGTGTATCGCTACGGGATTCATTAAAAAACATAAGTTAACTCAAATTCAGACCGCCATATTTCAACCGCCATTTTGAATTTTACAATTTTCATGGTTTTCTTAAGGGTTTGGCATTTTTTAATTACGAGGGTAGCTTTAGTGAGTAGAGAAAGATGAACACGAGAAAGTTAATATACAGGGTGCGCCAAAATTCTGAATTTGGTTGATTACGGTTGTATTTGAAATGGTAGAAAGATTTTGTCTTTAGATTATTTCTTAGTTTTCAATTCTGCATAACCCGAAAATATGTAAAATTATATACGTTGTTCCATTTTCGTTGGCCGGGCATCAACTTCGTTATCTTAAATCGAACACCCTATCTTTGTTTCCTTTATCGATTTACCAAATTAATTATAGTCATAACTCTATTAGAGTAGGTGCTTAAAATGAACCGCTTACGAAATAAAAGAGTTTTTTTGAAAAAAAGTGGGGTTTGCGGATAACTTTCTGGGCACTTCTGATTTCATACACAAGAGATTTTTTAAAATTCTTCTTACACTGTTATGTTGGGCATGTTAGCGGCTAGTAGGGTAGAAACGCTATTAACATTAATCTTATATAAAGTGCTGGAAAATTGAGTTTATTTTTTCGCTAATAAAAAATGCCGTAATTCAATTTTTTCAAATGGAACGCTCTATTCTTAGTTCTGTCATCTAATGAAGTGTTAAATTATCTTTCCATTGATATATCATAGTAGGTATTTATCTGTAGAAGTTGTACAGATATTAACGTTAATTTTCTGCCTGACTAAATTTGTAGTAGTACAAGCAGTTTTCCATAATTTATTATTAGTCTTCTGAAATATTCAACTAAATTATTATTTTTCTACTTAGAATTGTTGGACTAGAGGAACTGAAATTATACTAACACGTGTGAAATAGAAAATCTACTCTTAATAAAAAATGAACACAATTATGACGAATATCAGACACTGTCATATAAATAACGGTATATTATCATCTGGAAAATAAACTGTAAAGTACATGAAACTTCAAGTTTTACAGACATTTAAAGGCCTTTTAAAGTAGTTCTAATTCGCTCAGATTTTGCAGAAGTCATTAATTTGCATATTGGATCCAGATAAGGAGGATCCATTTTAAATATTAGCAGGGTTAATATATTTTATCCTCTTAATAAGAGTCGTTCTAAAGATACATACCTATACAGGGTGATTTACAATGACACGCGGAAAATGTATCAGTAGGTTGTTCCCACTGAAAGGAGTTAAAAAAATTAAAAATTAAAAAAATATGACCAGAAAAAAAATTACCTTATTTTTTGTAGAAATGCGCCGCAATGACTTTAACCGATCTGACGTAACGCCGTAAAACCATATCACTCCCCCCCCCTTTATCAGACTTGGAATTGACACTATTGACAGCAATCCTGAAGAGGATAGAAGTGATTTTTTGGTTTTAATCGAATCACGCTACAAAAATAGCGAAATAAGTCGAAAAGACATTGACCCTATGCTAGTGAACTCTACAACAACAAGTAGATATAAGAGATATTTAGTTAAACCCGTCAATAACACAAAAACGCCAAACTTCGGCGGCACTTTGACCACACCCGCCAGCTTAAATTTATGCCAATTAAGGAAATCTTCGATATGTTCTTTCACGAATAAGTTCTGACCACAGACGACAAGTAACAGTAGCGTATCTTTGCAAGTTTTAATGCAACAAAAATTACTAAATTGTCTCGAATCACTCTAAAATTTTGCAGAGATTTTCCCACATAGAAGACAAGTAAACCATTTTATTTTCCGCATGTCATGGTAAATCACCCTGTATACTACCACTTACTTTCTTGTGTAAAATGTAATACTCTGCAACTTTGTTTCTATATTTTCATATATCTCGCCAATGTTTTCATTTTAACGTGGGTCATTCATTTTAAGTAATTATTGGTAACCATATTAGGGCAGCCATTTTGAAATTTGCAAATTTTCTGGAGGGTCGTGAAGGCACTGCCTACCTCCATGCTAAATTTTAAGTACCTAACTCGTTGAGAAGTACCCAAACAAAGTGCCGGACAGATAAATGTAAGTAAAAACACAGTTATACTTTAATTTATAAATATGGATTTTTTAAATCCATATTTATAAATGGAAACATGCTGTATATGCTGCAGGAAACATCCTGCACAGTATTTCGAATTTTGTATACCACCGTACACTCTTGCCTATAAAATAGTGTTCACAAACACCAAAACACTACACTCAAATACTATCACTCAACGTGAGTTTCGTCCATTATGTTGGCGTCATCTGCACATTATTAAAACTCAGTTTTATTCATTTAGAGCGTCGAGTAACAGTATTAGAGTGTAGTCTCCAGTGTCGGAAATACATCCAAACTTCGTCAAAAAATTCTATTTCACCCCTAAAAATATAATCGATTTGAATATTAGCTTATACTGAATATGAAAATTATGTCTATTTTATGATAACTATTAGGTATCGATTCAATAGGTGGAATGTGATACACAGCACTTAATATTAAAAAAATAGGTACCAAGGTGACCAAAAATGTACAAAATGATTTTTTAATACTAATTAAGCCGGACCTTCAACTGATTCTGACCTCAGCATCCCCATTTTCAAAAATAACTCCGGTAAGGGTATGAAATAATATTCGCAGCAAGTATTATTAGAAAAAAGTGCTTTAGTTAGAGACCCTGGAAACCACCAAACTTCCTTATTCGGGGGTGCAATTCTATTCACAGTCTCGAATACTAAAAAAAAAATGCCACGCCACTTAGTAATGCACCAAATTATTTTCTACCAGTAAAAGAGACATCCACTACCTCTATATGAATATAAAAAATATTTACAGATCGTAATATTACAATATATCTGCATGGTTTTAGTCAATACGTTTTTAATAAAGAACAAATAGCGAGCAACCTCGAAAACAAACAAACTACCCTATTCAGTTGGTAGAATCGTATTCACCGCTTCAGATATTAAAAAATAGGAAACAAGGTGACTAAAATGAATCAAAATCTACTTCAGTTTGGGGATGGCAGGCAATTTAGATAATGTAATATTAGAAAAAAAAAATCGGCAGCTACTGGAAGCGGCTAGAACCTCCCCACCCAGTGAATCTTTGTACACGAAAAGAGCACTAAAAAATATGAACGATCTCATTTAATATATTTATAAAGTTGAAATATTTTTTTCATATTAAAACAGAAAAAAGTCTTACGTACGGTGGGATTTGGACCTAAGAACTTGATAATATTCTTAAATTAAGAAATATATATTTTGAGGTTAGCTGTGACGTCAGGTGCCCATAACCTATAAATCAACATTCACAAAGGTTACTAACCCAAATATTTTTGACAGATAGCAAAATACATTTTCCCCTAATAATAATACCAATAATATTTTTTGGATGTTGTCATGTGTGCACATATAACGAATTCATTTTAATTTTTTTCACGGAAACCAAATCGCAAATGTGATATACCGTTGAAATTGGAATTTTTACTGCTTTTCAATGGTTCGATTATAAATTGTAAGTAATCATAAAATAAGCAACTTGTTGTGCCAAAACGGCACTAAACGTAATCCGATCTCAACCAAAACCTTTTCAGATCTTCTTCAGCGCTAAAGAAACCCTGATACAAAGTTTCATCCAAATCCCTTTAGCAGTTTCGCCGCTATCGTGTTCACACAAACACATACACACAGACAGCTTTCAAAAACCACTTTTTTGGGTTCTTGGGACCTCAAAACGTAAAGATTTAATGTTATCTCAATTTTCAATTTTGGACTAAATGTAGTAACCTCCCACAATTTTATTGTGGGGAGGTTAAAAAAATCATTTTATGAAATATATAAAATCATAATAAAATATTATATCAATACTTACACTGATTACTTAACAGTATCCCTATAAAGAAACACTGCCGTTATTTAGAGATATTAGAAGAGCATCTAGTACAGAATAGTTACAGAGCAAATTAAAATAAGATAAAGGTTTCTATTAGTTATTATGTCTGCATTTAATAGATAGATATTAAAGATGGCTAATCACTGTAAGGGGCTGAAAATGATATTAGTTTATTCTCTGTTATATTATTCCATGTAAAGGTACTTCCGGGTAAGCTATAGAACTTCATTTGTTGGAGAAAAGGGTACAGTAAATATGCAAATGGCTACTTGCAAAGGATGATCATTTGCCCACTTATTGTGTTTTTCAGAATGGACCACGAGGGACGATCCTTTTTACATTATTAATCACCTTGGTACCTATTTTTTTAATATTAGGTACTATGTATGGTGTTCTGAATAGAGTGTGAATAAGGGTAGTTGTTATCCCTTTGTTATTCGTTATTGTTAACCTATACCTAATAGTTATCATAAAATAAATATAATTTTCACTCAGTATAAGCTATTATTCAAAGCAATTTTAGCGGTTACTTTTATGTTTTTAGAGGTGAAATAGAATTTCCCTCAGCCTTTTGGTACCACGAAGACGTATTTTTATTAATTTTGAGCGTTTTCCAACCTTTTTTCTGGGTCTTATACGTTTCGCGATGGGGGCCAAAAATCAGCTATTTTTAACATTGTCCTTTAAAACCTAATTTTAAAAGATTTTAGTATTAATTGAGAGGGGGTATTCCACTGGTCAGGTTGCATTGACTAAATTGCAGACGAATTAAAAAAAAAAAATACCTCTTAAAGATAGTTCAGACAGACACATTTAGAAAATAAAAGATATTTTGCAGACTAGTAATTATTTGATCTGAAATTACAATATTTATCGCTCTTTATATTTATTTACTTTGTGTTTATTTACCACTTGCGATCCTATCGGCCGCCTATGAATGTACCATTGTCGCCTGCACGTTCCTGGTGTATAGCAAACTACCCTGCTGCAACGTTCTTGGGTTGCAATGTGCACTTTGCCGCGCCAGCACTGCATGCATTTCCTTTAATCAAATTTTCAGATGAATGGCTAATGCCACTCGTTAACATGTTATCTTATTTCCATGTTCTACTGCTTGCTTGCTGGTTTCTATAGTTCCTATTTAATGTACGTTAATCACTATTACTACTTCATTGATTTCCTTGTTAATTTCACTTACCAAATTTTCACAATTTAATTCCACAAATTGTAAATATGATGTTTTAATTTCGATTGAAATGTTTTCCTGGCGTAATTATAACAATGGCTGTAGAAGTTATTGTTTTTGTTTTGAAGTTATAATAAATACACTTTATTTGGGTAATATATTTTAAATAAATGTGTGGGAAAGTACCTTTGAATATTTATGGATGTATTAAATATTTTTGAAGATGATACAATTACTGAGGAGGCATATGTAAATCCGTAGGCGGTTCAATGATAATTTGGACCCAAGTAACAATTTAAATGCCAACAAGTATTTATCGGGTTCTGTCACAGATTTAAGAAGGTAAATAAACCGAACTGGGTTTTATTATTTCTTTTGTGCATGCCAATTTATCTGCAGATAATATGTACTTAAAAAAAGGCCTTCAAGTTATCTTTAAAACAATTTGTTAAACGTCTTTGCTCTTTAAGACCTATTGGTTTTAGAGCCACTTAATTGCTGCATTATTCAAAACCACAATAAACTCATTAAGTTTTATAGTGGATTTTAAGTTTTGTGGTAGACATCTATAAATCTTTAGGTTTTATGGGAATTTTAAAATATGGTCTTTAAGTATTCCTTATGATTAAGCAATAAAACTAATAACTCTTAAGTAGTCTTACCCTTAATATATGTTATCATAAATACTATTTGCTTTTAACGGTAATTGGTAAAGGTTCCTTAAAACCTAATAGTTTTTTGGTGGCTTTATTAAGCTACGTTAAAACTTCTTGGTTTTTATAAAGCACTTATAAATCCTTTGGTTCCCCCACTTACGCCTTTAAACTTAAACATAGTAAACGCCATTTTGTGATTCTGGGTTTTAGGTTATGTTATCTAAGCCAAGTACATTTGGATTAGAGATTGTCAGAGACAAATCTTAAGGGTTTTAAAGAGGAGTAGTAATGCTGGGTAAAGAAGTCTTACAGGCTTTAAAATAGTAATAAAGTGGAGCAATTGGAATTTAACAAAATCTTTTGTTTTATAAAAATATTTCCTAAAGCCACAAACTCTCAACAGGGTATTCTATTAAAAAAAACGGTTTTATTAATTTTTCAGCAATGTTTTTTCTATTAATTATGGCAGACATGTTTAAACAAAGTGGGGCAACAGTGTTTAGTTATATTTTTCTTATTCTTACTGTTTACATTTAGCCTGCAACTATCTAAAATGTGTCAATATGTCATATAAACCTCTAAAAAGCCCATAATCATACTGAGTAAGCTAAAACTAGGGTTACTATTTTTTTTATTAATTGTAAATAATAATTAATAAGTTGACAAATGAAAGGCGCGTGATTTTTTAAAAGTTTTTTGATATACTTTATCAATAAAGTGGTCTGCGTTGACAATTTTTTGAAACTAGATTGTTTATTAATATCAAATTTTAAAACGTTAGCACATGCAGATATTTCAATCAAGGCAGACATATTTTATTATTATATTATTTGGCCACATTTTCTGATTTAGGCAGTTTAAATGCAACAAGTTTTCAATAAAGAATTATTAAAGACACAATTATTTATGATGTTCTCAAAGCAGGCTTAAAATTTTATTGCAAGTACTAACGGTTTTAAGAAGATTTTATAAAAGGTTTTGTGGAAGGCTTGAAAACATCTTGCAGATTTGGGTTCTAAAGTACTGTTGGTTTTATTGATAGTTTTAAGGAAGATATTTATAACCCTTATAAAGGGTCTTTTTTGTTTTATGCTGGGTTTATTATAGCTTTTAAGAGGTTATCTAGTATAAACAGTTTTACGATCAGTTTTATTATATAGACCTAATAACCTCTTATAGATTGTGATACAACTTAAATTGTTACTTGGAGTGTCACTATGCGAAAATCGTGAAATATAGTGTAATATGCCCGATTATGTCTCACTTCGCTTATACTGTTAGAATAAGACACTTCAATTTGTTTCACACCACCGACCTACTCGCACCGCTGTTCGACATAAACTGCCGTCTCCTCCGGCCGTCAGCTGCACAGCGCCATCTGGTATTCGGTAATACTTTATGACTCATCAACGTTACGTACAAATAATTCCAATACACTACATATAGTAGTGGAGACGTTAATTTCGTTACATATTTAATTTGGAAGATAATATAAAAAAAAACGTGTACAGCTATATAGAATGAGCCCTGATCTTCGATTCTAATTTTTGAGATATAAAGGATTTAATATAGGAAGCTTTAAATATTCTCAAATTCAATTATTTATGCAGGCTTATAGGATGGTTCCTTAGAAACAATGAAGAAAGTATTGTGATGGCCCCGAGTTCAATTACATAAAAAATGAAGGAGTTGGCCTGGATAGGAGCAGTTTGTTTTATTTTGAGGCCTTATTTTTGCCTAGTATGGATATGTGCATAACTTTATATCGAGCGATATACAAAAATATTAAATTTTGTCTATTTGAATGTGCCGCGAAAACAGTAATGACGTAATAAGGATACTCAACCGTTAATTTATATGCAAAACAAAGAAAAGGAACAAGTTAACAATAAACAAAGCAACCTCATGTCAAAAGTTAGGTTTAGTGTTTAGCTAGAAGTGTTTAGTGCATGAAGAATAGAAAATCACCCATTCCTTGTGTAAACTTCCCTGTAAAAGTCAGAAGGGGAAGGGCTCTTGGGTCTGAATTACATGACGCGGTATAGCATGTAATTCCTTAGAAGTTCAAATCCACTCCTGCGAGAGTGTTATAACTAAAAATCTGTTTTGTATATAATAACAAATAACCAATGTTAAATAATAGTATTAAAATTAATGGTAGTCTTAGTGTCTAAATATTACCGTTAAAACTGCAACAATGTTTCTAACATTACGATTCTGTTTAGGTATCTCAGTCCTTTTATTTATGACGTATTCCTTGAATCTCTACGTGATCCAATATTGTCATGGTATTTTGTTTAGCTGAAGTAAGAACGGTGCACTTTTATGGAGGCAATCATGCGACAGATGTCAACTTTATTATTTTATAAACTCGGAATATTTTGCGATCAAAAACAAATAAAATGTTTTATAGCCACGGTAGTGTCTCCATAAAGAAGAGTAAGACATTATTCGAGTCGACGTTATTGATAAAAATTTTTAATAAAGCCTCAGATTTATAATAAATTTGATGGATTCTAGAAGCATAACGAGGATAAAATAATTTTAGTCTGAGGGAGAAAAATTATTTTATACATTATTTTAATTATTGGACGTAATGGGGGTTCACACCTCCGAAGCGCAACCAGAAAGGCCAAAGTTGTAAAATAATGTTCTAGCACGTGATCGTCACAAGTTTTTTTTTTTAGGTTGCGAATATTTATTTATATTTTAAACATTGAAAAGTGTTCCCAAAACGAAAATTCTGTTAGTTTTACTAGCCAGAAAGGAAAATATTCCCAAATTTTGAAGGAATCTTCATTTTTGTCCTATATTTTGTCTCTAAACTCTAAAAATCGTCACAAGTTCTTTTTCTTTTTTAAAACATACATATAAGGTCCCAGAATTTATGATTATTAGCAGAAGTATCACACAGGTGTGTATTGTTGTTAATAAATTTGAATTTTTATTGTGTATAAAGGTGTTATGTCACAAAAACACGTTATTGAGTAATTTAACTCGAAAGTTTTTAGACGAGAACTTTTTTGTTATAACGACTATATAGCTTGCATTTTACGATGATATTGACATTTGATGTACTTGTCAGAGACAAATAACTAAAGTTGTCAGTTGTCATTATTTTCGAAAATTAAAAAAAATGAATGTACATAACACCTTTATCCGTTCATAAGTTTCTCTGAAATGAATAAGGAATTAGTGAATAAAAGTGTTAAGAAATTAAATATATTTTATTATTATTAAAACATTGTACAATTTTTAGGTAGTCGGACAGTTCTACGGTTTTGAGCCACAGTTTGGTCATTTCTAAGTATGTTGTGATAATACGGCTTTACCATTCATTTATGAATGGTAATTGTTCTTTAAGATTGGCCAGTTTTCCTACACTTAGGCTGCCCTTGTTTTCATTAAACACCGTTAGAGCAATACCGTCGGAATTTATCTTATGCATATTCCTCTTCTCTAAAATATCGACTTTGTAAAATGGAGTCATTTCATCTAGTGATGTAATAGTAGCACCCATAGGTGCCATTTTATATCGTCGCGAAAATAAACCTTTTCATTGTTCAAGTTTTTCTTCCTGTTGTACAAATTGAGTTTTGAGGCAATTCCATCAATATCCTTGAAATGATTCTTCATATCTATGACAACGGCGTCTTTGAGACTTCTTAAAATTTCTCGATACTGGTCCGGAACGTAGATGTTTTGATGTTTCCTTAAAATTTTCTCGACTCTGCCAAAGTCTCTGTCTGAATCTAAATATGAATGTTCCACCTCCGAAAATTTATGGTCGATAACTTGAAAATTCTCTCTTTAAAATCAACGACTGGTAAAGTGTAATGATATTGAAGTTTTTATTTTGCCCACCACAGGAGTCGGGCCATATTATATGTGATCGATCTTTTTTTGGAAATATTCATTGTAAATTTGTGAAAAGGTATGTAAGCAACTAGCAATTTCTAGGCTTTCACGGCTGGCCATATCTTCAGTCCATGTGAGAAAGAACGTTTTATTTTTCAGTATTCCTCAATGTATGTATGCCAAGGTTGTAAAACCACATTTGACGAAGGTAAAATGCTTTCGATGTACTTAATTTTGGCAGCGGCATGGTTTGCTGAAGATCTAAAGTAAGAAAGATAGAACATCTACTGTAACTTTTGCTCCGTCACGCTTTTGTTGTTCGAAAGCTAGTTTGTAATTTTCTCCGTATTCTTTAGTATTATTTCTAGCATCATATTTGGGAAAAAATGTGAGTCATTTCATGATCTCAATTAAACAATTTTCAATACCATGGACGTAATTTCAGCATTTTTATTGGGTAGGCAGGGATTTTTCACAGATAACCCAATAGATGTAAGCATAGCGAACCCTCTAATTCTTAAACGATAACCTTACAAACCCAAATGACCTTTGACTTGATTGGTGTAATTATCATACTTATTATTTTTTCCGCAAGAATTTCGGAATTCGCCAGATTTGCCTTAAACAATTTAATGCTCTTTCAAAATATTGGGTGGGCAGAAGCCATACCAGATATCAGTTTTGCTCTTGTCATAAAAATTTCTACGGTCCAGCCCTCTTCTACTTGCCAGCATAAAAATGTTTCTACAAAAATCAACACCGCAAAGCGTCACCTTCCAGTATTTCTGATTTACAGACTAATTTGCTAGAATACTTTGGTAAATTCGTATTTTATTATTGCATTTTATATTGATAATGTTTTGTTTTTAAAACATTATTAAAACTTGCCTGGGAAGAAATTGCCACTATGTGACTGATTTCTGCTGAATTGCCAAAAGGTATAAATGTGTTTACAGCAATTAGATACTCAAGTACCATCTCGACTCTTGTACCATCTCATACCATTTCGAAATTGAACGAAATGAATATATGGATTAAAACACTATAAGTACTATTTCCAAATATCAGCCAATTTATAAACATCTTACATGATTCATGAAATCGTTTATTCATTGCCATTTGTAATATCAGTTTACTACGACTGGCCATTTTCACTATAATAGTAAGAAACACTTAACACAACTTGTCACATAACATAACTTTAAAAGCAAAGTGTTTTAGATTAAAACAATTTAATATCGCACAGTAATGGATAAAGGTGGTATGTGATCATGACACCTTTATCCATTAAATTATACAAAAACCATATCTACATAACACCTTCATCAAACATTAAAACGCATTTAGGAAAGGTTTATTATCCCAAAAACTTATTGAAATGATAGATTATAAGTTAAAATAGTTGTCTGTGTAGAAATCTCAAAATTTTCAAAAATGTCACATAACACCTTTATCCACTTAGCTCTTCAACTATTTTATAAAATAAAATAGCATCAACTGTTTTTCTGTTTTAACTACCTAATGACTGTTGATTAAGTTGATTTCAATAAATTAAATAAAGTTTTTTATATTATTGATTTCTTTATGCGCTGCTATGCTAGTGTGAAAAGTATAGTTCTTTTCCCACTAGTACGAAAAGCGAAGACTCTTTTTGAACTTGTACATTAAAGTGATGTTCTTCAAAATCGAAAAGTATGATTTCTTGAACGAAAGTGAGAAAAAAATATTTTAATTCGATACATCTGGGAATTTTGAAAAATAAGGACTAAATTTGTTTATAACAATTAACAGAGTGGAGATGGAGTCTGGTACTAAAGTGTTCTAATTTTTACCCTATGCGCGAAAAAAACATTGAAAAGTTAAAATTAAGTACTTCGAAATTGGAAAAAACCACGTTTTTCAACTTTAGTTGTTAGTAAAAAAAAATAAACACGCACTCTGGAATTGCGCGCGAACTGAGATCTCTAATCTGTATTTGTTCCAAATAGATGGCAGAATTTTTAGACCTAATATAGCAACATCGATTCGTCTAAGTTCAAAATTTTATTTTCTAATATTTGGCGGAGGAGCCAATGTTAGCTACACGTGCTAAGCCGCCTGCGCCTGTAAGTTTTATAAGTTCTATATATCAAATTTCTGTAAAATATGTAACCAAAAGTATTGTAGATAACTCACTGAAAACCGACAAAATTTTTCATTTCTATAAATCAAACCGTGAACAGAGAATCAAGTTCTGTTCTTTTGGAAGAAATTTTCAGCAATTTTCAGCAACCAAAACTAATTAACTATCAACATTTATTTTTGATAATAAAAAATTTGAAAAAGGTTTTTAGTTTTTTAATTTTTTATTTGGGGGAATTTTACATATACTCAAATAAAAATTATTTGTTATATCTGGCTTAGGTTTTTGATACAAAATACACGTATTTAAGTGGATTTATGTTATGCTAATCCTTATTAACTCTAGAGCTGGCGTCTGAGTTGTTATTCTTGGAATCTGCTCTACATTCCTCGTTTAATTTAGCAATCATTTTATTTATTATTTTAAGCATTAATAACACAGCTCCACAAAATAAAAAAAGTGGTCTGTTCCTAGAACTCCATTAGGTAATTCATATGTATTTCGACGGGCTGAACACGAATCAGTTGTCCGTTTAGCTCCATCACCCACCATTTCTTTGTAAATCGCGAAAATAACCTTAAAAAAACCTCATAATTTAGGTTATTTTTGGGATTTACTAAAAATTGGTGGGTGATAGGGCTTACCCATTAGAGACCCAGAAACAGCCCACTTTTCACTTTTTTGTGTGTGTTTGTGTAACATATACAGTGTGTCCCAGGATAGATGTAACAAGAGGTGTAATGGACCAAAAATTTTGGAATTTTGGAATGGTATTTAGGGATTGAGTCCTGCTTATTGTAAAACTAAAGTATACCAAAAAGACTTGATTTGGTGTTCTACAGGGTGTTTTATAAGCAAAGTTGTAAAAATCACCACTAATAAAGTACCTTTATTTTTCAAAATATGAAAAAATTCTACTAAGAAAAGTTATTTAGAATGCAATTTTATATCTCTATACCAAATTTCAGGAATATAAAATTATTTTTTTGAAACTTCCCATTTTTTCAATAAATTAGTATTTTATTTTGAACCATTTAATTAAAATTGCATAGAAATTATTTTTTGTGAATTAATATTTAAAGTTATCTAGAAGCTAAAAGTAGGCTATGGGAAAAGCAGTCGATACACATTTATCATTTATTATTTATTGACATATCTGTCAAACGTAGTCAATATTATCCTTAATTTCTGTTTCAAATTAACGAACCAAGCATAAAAAATTAAGTGAAAATGGTACTCACAGTGCGTGAAAAAATTTATATATTTCAATGCTACGGAATTGGTGGTGAAAACTCGCTAAGAGAAGTGGTAAGCCAATTTAAATTTCCAAACACTGCTTTGTCACGTA
Organism: Rutpela maculata; assembly: GCA_936432065.2. Taxonomy (NCBI): domain Eukaryota; kingdom Metazoa; phylum Arthropoda; class Insecta; order Coleoptera; family Cerambycidae; genus Rutpela; species Rutpela maculata. The sequence continues at coordinate 382,864,512 of OW386285.2, read as the reverse complement.
CTCAGACTATGAGTATAATATTGGGGCTATTATAGCTCATGCCTCTGTTATAGAAAATCCTAGGATGCCACTAAAAGAGAGATCAGCTCTTATTAATATTAGCAAGTCTGAACTCCAAAGAATTTACAAGGCAAAGAAAATTAGGGCATATAAAGGAAATTATAAACATACGCTTGAAGAGGGAGATGACGGCCGTAGGTTGGATTTTTGTTTGACCATTGGAGAAAAAATCATGGAAGAGAGAATTTTTCATCATTTCATAATTTTCTCAGATGAATCCACATTCACAACCAATAGTGTTGTTTCATCTCAAAATTGTCGGTTTTGGGCTTCTGAAAATCCAAATTTTAGAATTCATTGTAGAAGACAATATTATAAAAAAAGTGAATGTGTGGTGTGCTGTTTCTTATCACGTCGGTTATTGAACCTTATTTCATTGAGGGAAGGTTAAACCAGCACACTTATTTACAGCTTCTTGAAAGATTTCCTGAAGAACATTTAAATATTTTAAGAGATATGCCTTTAGTTCATTTTCAACATGATGGTTGCCCTGGCCACTCCACAGAAATGGTTAATCGGTGGTTGAATTTAAATTTTGGAGAAAATTGGATTGCCAAGAATGGACCGATCAAGTGACCGGCGAGATCACCAGAACCTATCAATATTGGATTTCTTTTTATGGGGTCGCCTCAAGCAGTTGGTTTACGCTGAACCACTTCCTAACGATGTAGCAGTATTGAAGCAGAGAATTACAAATGCCGTAAACTCCATACCGTTAGATCATATTCGAAACAGTTTTAAGGACTTCAGGCGAAGGATCGAAATGTGTGTGGATGTGGATGGTAGCTACGTCGAATAATAAAAAAATTGTAAACATTGTTTTGTATTGGTCAATAATTAATTTGCTTGTGAATCTGTTATGTTTTTGGCATTTATTACTTGTTATAATTTTTAAACCTCATTAATCTTCTGTTAGTAATTGTTTCTTGTTTTACAATTAGTTCGATTAACATTATACCTTCTTACATCTCGTATATTCAGTTTTTTATTTACCAATAGCTTACTTTTTGAGATGATTAACGTTTGCTCCTACACAACTTTAAATATGAATTCAACTCTTAATTCGCAAGAAATGGGAAGTTTAAAAAAAATAATTTTATATTCCTGAAATTTGGTATATAGGTATAAAATATCATTCTAAATAACTTTTCCTAGTGGAATTTTTTCATATTTTGAAAAATAAAGGTACTTTATTAGTGGTGATTTTTACAACTTTGCTTATAAAACACCCTGTAGAACGCCAAATCAAGTCATTTTTAGTATACTTTAGTTTTACAATAAGCAGGACTCAATCTCCAAATGCCATTCCAAAATTCCAAAATTTTTGGTCCATTACACCTCTTGTTACATCTATCCTGCGACACTCTGTATTTGCATACGCGGTCTTCTATAAGATTCATCTATTACACAGAAAAAAAATGTATGTTTCTGGAACTCCATTGGGCAACCCTTATGTATTTCGACGTGCTGAATACGGATCAGGTGTCCGTTTAGATCTGTCAGCCACCAATGTTTAGTAAATCCCGAAAATAACCTAAATTATGTGGTTTTTTTAGGTTATTTTCCCTATTTACAAAAAAAAATGGTGGGTGATGGAGCTAAACCTCGGTTAAATTGGCTGAATTTTTAATATGTTATAGATTTCAATTTTCTGATCAAAACCTCTCATGGGCCCAACTCGATCCTACATTTAGCTTTAGCCAAGATACAACTGTAAATTCTTGTCAAATTCTGTATCTTCTCGATCTTTTAATTTATTGATGGGATATTACAGGTCAAAGGAGCCATTTCCGAAAGTTTTTCAATTAGAGTTTTTTTATCAGTAAGACACATACTTTATGTAAGAAAAACATTTTTTTTTTACTTATTTTTATATAGAATTCCCGGCGCCTTCGCCAATATTTTTCATTCTGTATTTTTTTCTACACTATTGTTGTTAATAGAACAAATCTGTGCAAAATGTTATAAGGAGGTATTAGAACGTATCAAAATATAAAATATATTTAAAAAAATTCTTGAATTCGGACATTTTTTAAATGTACAAGGTCATTCTTGTACATTTCTTGAGCTATATCTCGTAAACTAGATGTAGGATCGAGTTGGGCCCAAAAACTCGAAATCCACAACATATTCAATCAATTCAGCCAATTTAACCGGAGGCCAATTGCCATAAGATCTGTGTTTCGACGGTTTAAATTAATTCTGAAATTTGTTTACTTAAATATAAACATTGTGGACAGTCGTAGAAAAAATATTGTATTGATCTCATGCATAAAGTGCTTTTTTTTACTCACGGAATTGTTGCACTTCCCATTTGTAATAATAAAGAACCATTTTATGCACTTCTTGCATGACATACTATTAAAATTCTTATTTATGAATTTAAATGGATTTACTGAATTTTTTTATTCTAGGAATCTTATACTTTATCAAAGTTGAGTCATCTTCTCTGATATTGAATGTAGAACATTCATTATTAGGGGCTATATACATATATATCATATGTTTAATAATATTAATAAGAATAATATTTAATCTCATTTTAAGTAATTTGTAAAAAAGTATGCAGATCATAATGAGTTATTGGAAAATAAATACACATATCCTGTATAGAGACACATGCCTGTCTGTAGGCACAGATCATTTTAAAATGTTAACATAGTGGCATATTTGTTCAATTTGATAGAACGCAAGTCAAAGTTTGCGCGTTTGCTTGTGAATTAATTTAATATCATGTGCACATTATTAAGATAATATGTAAAGCAAAGTGCTCCACACTCAGTCTTTAAATAAGTTACTTTCACAATTCGGCACTGTGATATGCTTTTTCAATTTGAAGGCTACTACAATAACTAGAGGTTTTAACTTCGGAATAATGTCATATGGCAACCTAGGTAGCGCATTTCTACAAAAAAATAAGGAAATTTTTTTGGTCATATTTTTTTTAGTTTTTCATTTTTTTTTAACTCCATTCGGTGGGACAACCTACTGTTAAATTTTACGCACTTCGTAGTACAAGACGAAATATTTAGTTTAAATATTAAATATCTTAGAAACTATGGCACTTACGTTAAAAATGTTAAGATTCAAAATGGAAGTCCATTAATTAGGCTTTCAAATGGTTATTTCTATAGCATAAAAACAAGAAAGTTATGACAGAAACAATGTACTTTTTCACATTTTTTAAATAAAAACGTCGTCATTTTATTAATGTCGTTAATATATTGTATAGTATGACCTTGACGCTCAAATTTGTTCGTCCTTGTACAGCGCTTGCTTCAGAAAAATTGCATTTATTCGTGTAGTAGATACTTAAAATTTGTAAATCGCAGATAATTGACATCAAAAAAGGTCTTAAATAACCGCAGTTAGAATTGTTCCTTCGCAGTGCACAGAGATGGCGCTGCGGTGAGAAATTATTTTTCTATGGCTCGAACCTTGAAACATGATTTATACGATTAATGAATAAATTGTGAATAATTTTGAGTATGTAAATAATTTTGTAAATACCAGCCGTTTTAGAGCTACATGAATTTTTTTCTCCATTTTCTTCTCTGTAAATTTTGAAAACTTCTATAACTTTTCTGTTTATCATTTTAGAACACCAATTATTTAGAACTTTTATCTTATTATATTCCATACTTCTTAGATTATTACGTATTTTGAAAATTTTTACTAATATCAAATTTTAAAAATTATTGCATTTGAAAAATTCTGAAAATTATAAAAATTTTCAAAATATGTAATAATTTAAGAAGTATGGAATATAATAAGATAAAAGTTCTAAATAATTGGTGTTCTAAAATGATAAACAGAAAAGTTACAGAAGTTTTCAAAATTTACAGAGACAAAAAAATGGAGAAAAAAATTCATATGGCTTCAAAACGGCTGATATTTACAAATTTTTTTACATAGTCAAAACTATTCATAATTTACTCATTAATCGTATGAATCGTGTTTCATGGTTTCAGCCATCGAAAAATAATTTCTCACCGCAGCGCCATCTCGTTGCACTACGAAGGAACAATTCTAACTGCAGTTATTTATGACCTTTTTTTGTGTCAATTATCCGCGATTTATAAATTTCAAGTATCTTTATTATTTTACGAGATAATGACCCGGGGACTTTTAGCTGAAACACCCGGTATAGCATCACCTAGATGCTCAATTTTATTTGTTCGTTTAAAACACTTGTTTAAAAAAATCCATTCGCCATATTAGAGTTGCTATTTTGAATTTTTTAATTTTAACTTCAGATTCGCAATCAGCGATCCCAAAAACATGACTATTCTACGTTTCAAAAATAAATTAATAATACTTTTTCAAATAGTGAATATTTAAATTTTCCGGAACGTATAAAAACTGAAGACGATACCTTTTACTGCAATAATAACCCATAAAGGTTTATCATTACATATGATATTATTCCGAAATTTTGCATATTTTCTATCTCTAAGTACTGTACTAACATTTGAATAAAATATCAGCGGTTAGTACCGTATATAAGAAAAATATGCTAAACTCTCCATTTCTCTTGACAGGATCCTAAATTCACACAAAGTAGTTCGAGGTATAATATTTATCAATTTCACTGGATCCTAGCATGATATCTCTCGACAGGTGTCAGGCACATCTAGTCCGCCCCTGTCGCCACGTCTTGTGCCACCAAGACGTGGTGAGAAGGAACGAACAACCCTAGTTCCGTCCGTCGGTCCATGTGTTGACGGGTCGTAAATTAGCTCCACGGCTGCAATAAACATTCCTAGCATAAATTACCTGCATTTTCGGATTAATTACACACTTCACTAGCAACTCGTGTTACGGCACCGCCTCGTGCCTTCTTTCCCTCTCTTTGTCCTTAAGAGACGGACATAAAATTACAGCACAAGCCGATGATCAACGATCAAAGTGGGAAATAAATTTAATGTATTATATACTACTATAGTATCTCTAGAGATTTCAATTTAGAATGATTCTCATATGGATTAAATTTCGTTTTTTTTTTATAAATTAATAGTAAATGAATCAAGAAAACGTTTCTATATTATGCAGTAGCCTCCCATTTTAATTATATGCGTGTGGATGTCACCCTTTTCCAGGGGATGGCACAAAAAACAATAACCGTTGAAGCTGAAAGAAAATATAATTTTTCATATAAATTAATAGGTTTTAAATTATAGCGACCTGACAATTTTGATTTCAGCCTTAGAAAATGATATTTCAAAAAGGTTCTCGCCGATAACTCGAAAAGTATCACGTTTAGCGAAAAAATGCTAGAAACCCAAGAAAAACTTATGAACTGGAATTGAATTTGTTTTTTCTTATTTCTCTAGGGATAACGCTTTCGGAGATATTAAAGTTTAAAGATGGCGTGCGAACGTTTGTAACATGAAATACTTAGTTTAAATATTAAATATCTCAAAAATACTAAGGACCAAATTTAAAAATTGTTAATTAAGCTTTCAAAAGCAGCATAAAAAGCAAATAAGTTATGATCGAAACATCGTGCGTCTTCATATTTTTTTAATAAAAATGTCGTCATTTTGTTATTGTAATTAGCTAGTAGTTAAAAAAATCTCAACTACTGTTTCTCATATATAGCATTGCCTAGATGCTCATTTTTTTGCCCATTTAAACAGTTTCTTTAGAAAAAAACCGCACTTTAAACTACAAAAATATGTTCTAAAAATCGTAAAATTTCCGATATTTTTTCAAATATCAATAATTAGTTTCAGCGAAAAAATGACTGAGATCAAAAATAAAGGTTATAAACTGAGAATAATGTTTGATATTAGTAAAGCCTCACAAATATATACTTACCTTACAAATATATAATTTAGTAATTATTAATTCTTTAACAGCTGCTAAAGTTAACAAAAAAATAATGGAGAATTATGTGGGGATCCAGATATAGCTGCTATTTTCAGTCATTATTATACTCTTCGCAAAAACGAAGGGTATATTGCATTTGATCGGTACATTTCTAAAACCGGAAATATCGCTCGCAGAGAAAACATTTTCATATCGTGTTAGTGAACGAATTCTGAACAATTTTCAAAATATCCGTCTGTCTGTCCATCTGTCACGTTTCTTGTAAGCACGATAACGTAAGAAAGAAAAGTCCGATTGTATTGAAATTTGGAAAGTAAGTTAGTGTTAGCTAGAGGAAGAACCCCATTTTTGAAGAAAATCAATCAGTAAATAAGAAAGTTATTAATCATTTAATTTAAAAAATATATATTTTCTTAATTTTTGTCGCTTGCACTAAAATAGAAATCTTGCGAAATATTATCTCTATAATATATATTTTTTTGTTTATGCATTTTACTAATATATATTTTATACTAATATATCTAATGCGTTGAAATATGATTCTCGAAAGATATATATTACAGACATTCAATTTTTGTAGTAATTTGTGATGGTGCAGTGGCTAAAGTGTCTTGCAATCCAATGATCGAATCCCAGACAGGATGTTTTTTTTTTTTCAACTTTTTTTCATATTTTTTTTCACAACAAAGTTGGTATCACAAAATTCAGGCTGTTCAAAAACTAATATTATTTACAAGAAAACTGCGAAGAGTATCCTATAGAATGTGTAACAATTATATAAAAAGCTCAGTTAATTGGCGAAAAGTACCTACGTTTTTAGCTTGTTTCATAAGTGCTACTATAGAAATAGTTAATAATATAACTGGAAATAAGTAAATTTCTTAGGTATAGTTGCTATATTTTTAATTTTAAACATCTTCTGATGATGTCAGTTTGGTTGGCGAAATGCTCGTGAGTTTACTACGGAGTATTTTTGTTTTTGTATAATCTGATCAAGAGATGTATCCCCTTCACGTACATTTTCTTTTTTTAAATGTTTCATAAATTTTATGTTTATTGATCGAGTTTTTTCCAAAAACAATACAGTTCTTCCTGTGGTTAAGACTAACAGATATTTTGAAAGTTGTTTACAATTTGATGACTAACAATGATATGTAATTGTTCCCTACGAGTGATATTTCTCTTAAAAAATTAATCAAAACTGTCCTTCAGTTTTTTGATTGGATGCATTATAAACGAGCAACTTAACAATATTAAATTTCCATAAACATACATTTTTTGGGAACTTTTGGCCATATCTTTTTTTCTTTTTTAGACAGGTTTAGAATGTCATGAAACGTCGAGATTTTAAGTTAGAGCAAAACAAAATTTCTCTCAGAAACTTTTTTCCGCGCACGATTTCTCTGAAACGGTTTATGATATTGATTTGAAATTTGGTACATCTATGTATTATAGCGAGATCTGGAACTAGATTATATTTTGATCCTATTCCGCTGAAGGGTTGGAAGGTACATAGGTAAAGCAAGAGTCCAAAAGGTAGGGATTTAGTGTATATACGAGAGACCAATTACACACAAAAACTTTTACCATCAGCCACACCCCCAATATCACCCTCATTACGACCCCCACCCCATTGGATGCAAAAAAATTAAAACTAAAGGCCTACATCTTTTTTGGCATCAGCCACCTCACTACCACCCCCACCCCATTATTAAAGGAGATCAAAAAATTAAATTGTGATATAGTATGTGTATATAAGAATCAAAGGCATCAAAAACTTTTTTGACATCAGCCACCCTCCCACCGGAAATTTGGATGTGGAAGTAGTGATTCCTAAAAGGTACGGTCAGACATAGCTACTTTTGCTGCGGTGCAGTCTAAAAAACTGCTCAGTTCAAGTGAATCTTCATGTGAATAGCTGTGCAACCTTAAAAGTAGCGCGTGCTGTTTGGTTGCGTGCAACATTTATATGCTGCGTGCAGCCTCAAAAGTAACCACATGTGAATTGAATTTTAAAGAGTAGCGATAGCTACAAAAAATATCTATTTGGTTGAAACTTTTGCAGCGGCAGCGAGTGCAGTATTTTTAAAGTTGATGTCCATTTGTGTACCTAACATTTTAAATAATATATTTGTGAATAAATTTCGACTTGACAAAACTATTAATGTTTTTAAATGATTCATTCTTGTTTGTTTATAGTATAAAAAAAAATTAAATATAGAATTAAAGCTGCAGCTTGTAGTGATTTTTTTTATCTATTTTTTAATAAGATACATGTTTGATCTTGGAGAGATCTTTAAGTATTTGATATTTATAGCTAAGAAACATTGTTTTGACACCTAAAAGTCAATATATATTGAAATTAATTTGGCGGGCTGTCACCGTCCGAAAGTTTTAACTTTTATCTATTTCTTATCCATTCTTTCATCCAAAGTCCAGTTTTCGTCTGGCATCGGCATCTTCTTCATTTTAATAGTACAGATAATAAGCAAACTGTAGCTAGTGTCTCGTCATCCATATTTTACAGTACACAAATCGGATTTTATTTCGAATATAACGGCACGAACACAGTGAGATGTGAAGGAACAATAGCTAACGGCTAACATACAGTATCTGGTTGCATGCTGCAAAAACAGCGTGTGGTGTGTGAACGTCACTGCAACCTTTTTCCAAACTTGGAGTTTTGACGGGTAGCTGCAGTAGAAAAAACTGCCCGCTGCACGTTACTTTTAGGATCAGTGTGAACACGATAAGAAACTTTTGCAGCTGCAACTCTAAAACTGCGCAGCAAAAGTAGCTATGACGGACCGTACCTTTAGTCAGCAGTTTTTTCATCATATAGGGATATGACAGGCCTCAATTGAAAGCAGGGTGTATTAAATAGGTGATGGGACAAGAACCCGTTGAGTGGCTTCATAAGTGCATGCTTTCTATTTAATTTAGTAGATGGCGCGACCTTTAAGGTACTACAAAATCCTGTATATAGATAGATGAATTTGCTTTGCTGCATACAGTGTTGCATACATTCCGGCATTTTGTTTGTGTTTAGTGAAATAAGAGTCCAGTGACATCTGACATTAAGTAGCTAAAATAAGAATATTGAAAGAATATATGCAGCACTATATGCAGCAAAGCAAATTCATCCGTCTATATACAGGATTTTGTAGTACCTTAAAGGTCGCGCCATCTACTAAATTAAACAGAAAGCATGCACTTATGAAGCCATTATTATCATAGGAAAGTGCTGTATGTCGGACCACCTATTTAACACATCCTGATTAAAAGTAATTGAATTGGTTGGCAATTTTATATTGGGGCTATCAATTTATGTCATTAAATGTAGGTCCCATTTAAAAAATATATCGATGACGTCATACCTTTGCCCAGCATGGCATAAAAAAATAATAGTACCGCAGCCCGTACCCCTATAACCCCCATCAAAACAGCGAATTTTATCGCAGAGAAACTCTATAGATTATGAAATTCTAAGAAACTTTTTCATTCGACAAAAGTTCGAAAAACGATACGGGTGGCTGACAAACGACTTTCCGTGTGTCGAAAAAAATGTCGTAATTTTTATACCGCGGCGAGGCAGTTCTCAATTAATTCTCGTTAAAAATGATGAACAAGACATGAATTAATCGAAAACTGCCAGTTTTCATTTTCCTAAGTTCCAATAATATCCATCAAAGTTGTATCAAATTGGAGGCTAAAATTATTAAAGCTACGAGGCTAATTTATTTTTCTATTTATAGAGTGGAGTGTATAAAACGATAAAAAAATGCCGTTTTCCGTTGGCCGTAGCTGCACGAAATCGAATGGAGTCGCATATACGTTCGGCGTGCTGGCGCAGCGGCGCGCGAAGGACATAGAGATGCTGCCTATGGCAACGACATGGAGTGTATCCGAAGCCATGTAGCATCTGCAGTAGAAGGTATAGAACGCGCGTATAAGTAAATAAAAGATGGCAACTTCTGGGACCGAGGATGCTGCGTTGTCATTATACAGAGTTGGTATACTCCGTATAATGCCAACGCAGCATCCTCGGTCCGGGCAGCCTGTATCAGAGTCTCCTGGTATGTATATGCGTGCTCCGGAATGACGCGGCGTCGCGCGCAATACATGGAGAGGCCGGATGGCTTCGTTACCTGGCAATGAGGTGGAGTGTACCCAACGAAGTGGAAGGGAAGACTGGAACGAGCGATATTTATCGATATTCGACGTTCGTCGATGATAAAGGGCAAAACATCTATTTTTCAACATCTATGATGAATAAGGACCAATGATAAGAATCGATGATAATTGGAAGTTGTCCAGTATTGTTTATTGTATATTGAAAATTATTAACTATACGTACTTCCAGTAGAGTCCAGTACATGTTCAAAGCTCGATTTGAGCCCTTTAGGACAGGTAAAAAGTTTCTTCACCCTGAACTTTTCTTCTCAGCTCTCCCAGAACCAATGAGAAACGCTAGAATTATCTTCGCTAAAGTAACTCGAAAATCTTGGTAACGGGCTGCCGTACTATAAAAAATACTACATAAAGGTGATAATTCTTATATATATATATATATATATATATATATATATATATATATATATATATATATATATATATATATATACTAATTGACCAGTTTTTGCATTTTTTGGAAAAGCAAACATGAGAAAAAATATTAATTTTATTCTTTACTTTTGGGGCACTATAGGTATAATTAAGGTTGGTGTGAACGAGAACAAATAACCGGTGCGGTAGCTCAATCGGTTAAAGCGTATTGAGTGGCGAATATGCTGATCGAATGCCTACCGCGCTCTGGTATTGACAACACCGGTGGGTGTGGATGTATGTCTGCGTTTTTCCAAATGTGTAACCCCCTTCCGCACAGTCTCGGCTATGGATTTGGGGGTTGTCTACTATCTGTGGTGTGTTTATAAAAAATTTAAAAAAATTATATATATATATATATATATATATATATATATATATATATATATATATACTAATTGACCAGTTTTTGCATTTTTTGGAAAAGCAAACATGAGAAAAAATATTAATTTTATTCTTTACTTTTGGGGCACTATAGGTATAATAAAGGTTGGTGTGAACGAGAACAAATAACCGGTGCGGTAGCTCAATCGGTTAAAGCGTATTGAGTGGCGAATATGCTGATCGAATGCCTACCGCGCTCTGGTATTGACAACACCGGTGGGTGTGGATGTATGTCTGCGTTTTTCCAAATGTGTAACCCCCTTCCGCACAGTCTCGGCTATGGATTTTGGGGTTGTCTACTATCTGTGGTGTGTTTATAAAAAATTTAAAAAAATAAAAAAAAATAACGAAGCCAAACGTATTTTTGTGGACTTTTTTTTGGAGGCGAATTTGAAAGAGGCACTTTTGCAGCACTGGTAGAAATTGAAATAAATATGGGCAGAAACAAAAATATCAATAGAATTACATTTAAAAAATATGCCAAAACTCTTTATTTTAAATGGCAACCCCCAATTATTATTTGAGTTACCCCATATATGTTACATAAAATAATAATAGAGTTCACCGTAGAATTTAAAATTATAACAATGTACAGAGTGTTATATTTAAAGTAATTAAGTTAGTTACTTCTTCCGATATTACAGAGAGTGACCACCATATTTTAGAGTCGTCGTGAGACACCCCCATATATAGATACTATCAAAGTTATATAAAGATAAAACACTGATATTTTAATCTCCATCTGGACGATTGTCTAAGCCGTGTGGAATATCTGTTTATAAAACAAACCTCCCTTATTTCTCTGTGTCGCTTAGTTCCGTTTAATTCACAACTGTGTCAACCTGCATATGATTATATTGTTGACACTACTATTTTATCTCGTTTATTTTTCTTCAGAGTGTATTTACTCAATTAAAATTGCAAAAGAAAATTTATAAACACCCAACATTGAATCATTCTGCGAATAGGTAATTTTCAGTCTGTAAATTAGGTGTATTACAAAACCCTTCGTTAATATTTCGAGAGAATCTAGGAAGTTACGGAGGTAATGACACTATATGAGACAAGCAAGATGGTGTACATAAATTCAATATTCCAGGTCTAAATTACAGCCTATTACAACCCCACTAATTTGGCATAATCACCGTTTAATAAGTCATAAATCATTTATTTGCAGACACTCGTATTGATATATTAACTTTCTTACTTAGTTATTTATTCATGAGGAAAGAGGTTAAACACACACAACTCATTAAATATTATATAACTTTACCGGAGGTTAATGTATGTAATAGAACTGCCATTAAGTGTAATGCTCTTTACTTACGTTTTTTGTTTAATGGTGGCTTGCTTCTGTATTCACTTAATGTCTTTTGTTAATAGTGATTTGTTTCAAATACACAAAGTTACACAGTTTGTTAGAAGAATTACCACTTAGGTTGTTTTTTGGAAATCGGCTATTAGCTACACAGGGTCTCCGTGAAATACCGTCTACTGCAACTTATACATAAGCAAATATAAAAATAAACGATGTAAGAGAACCCGGACTAAGTTTACCATAGAGTATTTTTAGTCAGAATTACTTCAATTCGACCTCTTAGTAATAGGTTAGAATATTTTATTGTCCAATTTAGTGGCAGGCAAATTTAACTGAAATTACACAGAAATTTACCAAACTGAAAAAAAATTGTAAGTAAATTTGAAGTCGAAAATAGGTAATAGGAGGCATTTTGTTCAAGAGCTTAAAGACAGTGAAATATTACATGCCCCTATTAGTAAATTAATTTATGGCAATTTTAAGGTGTTTCTTCGACATGAAAACGATTCTTATGTACATATTTCCATGTATAAGAAACTGATAATAAAAACCGCTGCCTAAAGAATCACTACTTCCACATGTAAATTTTCTACCAAAGTCTCCCATGACTACTTCCACTACATTATTAGAGGGGGTGGTAGTTGGGATGGCTGACGCACAGTGTGGTATTTACGAGTTATTTAGGTCAAAATTCGACTTCCTTTGTAATTCAATCAATTTGGGATCAAAATTTTCGTAATGCTGAGCATTTTAATGAAAAACTACGAAAATTGCAATCCAGCTTATTTTTGACACATATCAGCTGTCAAAAACCTGTACAAAATGTGAAAACCCTATAAAGGTAGAATCTAAACACTGTTATTTTCTATATAACTCCTTGGAAGTTCAATATCTCAATATCATATTTTATCATTATTCTTGACTTGCAGAGTCTGAATTTCAAGGGTCCGAAACCATATACCTAAATAATTTTAGAAATTACCATTTTTTTGACCGAAATTGGTAAGTTTTGGACGTTTTTATGTACCTATGTAACAAAATCTAAAGTACCAAATACCCTTTTATTTTAAGTCCTTTTATTCGCAGAATTTGTACATAAGTATCATAATGGAAAAGGTCAAGGGGCTACGAACTACGACCATTTTTTGGTTATTTTTGGTAATTTTCATTTATCTGCTTGTGAATGCTTAATTGTGCGCGAACCAAATAAGTATCCATGTATGTCACATTCTGTAATTTTTTTTGACAGATAGGATTCGAAATTCATGGTTCTGAAACCTAATAGTTCAAATAATTTTAGAAATGGCCATATTTTTGCCAATATTGGTAATTTTTGGGTCCCTTTTTGTGCGTTACAAAATCTTAAGTACCAAAACCCTTGTATTTTAAGTTCTTTTATTCGCAGAATTTGAATATAGTTATCACAAAACGACAAGGTTAAAAGGCTACCACCATTTCTATTATACTATTTATTTTAATGTTTTCCTTCTAATTACTGTTTTTGTACTTCAATACTTTTAAAAGCTATAGAAGTTCAAAGAAAAGCACAATTTATAAATAAATAATGTTTTTTCTTAAAAAGAAAAAAAAACAATATTTAATTACTTTTAGTCAAGGTTTTTCATTTACTAATTATTAAAAATATACAAAGTATCTGTTCGGTGTCACTATAGTTTTTTAGTGATTGTTATATTTATTATATGAGGTCATAGATGCTTGTTAAATTAATTAGAATTGTCAATGTCCATATATTTTCAATAAAGTCTTATATATTCTGTTATCAAAACCAATTAAGTTATTGTTTATTATACTGGTTCAGATATAATCCGAATACTAATTATTTATATAATACATTTATAAAAAAATTGTATTAGACTCTAAGATTTTTTGTTTTGACTTTCGAATCAAATAAAATATAACGATAACTAGTTGAAGTGCTTTAAAAAAAAAATCTTATACTGTAAATATTTATTTATTATTTTGGTACTTTAGATTTTCTTACACACAAAAAAGAACCCGAAAATTACCAACATTGGCCAAAAATTGGCCGTTTCTATAATAATTTAGACAATTAGGTTTCAGAACCATGAATTTCGAACCCTATATGTCAATAAAAATTACAGAATGTGACATACTTATTTAGTTCGCGCACAATTAACCGTTCACAAGCAGGTAAATGAATAAAAAATGACCAAAAATAACCAAAAAATGATCGTAGCCCTTTGACCTTTTCATTTTAGATTTTGTTACATACAAAAAAGGACCCAAAAATTACCAGTTTGAGAAATGGTGATTTTTAAATTATTTAGGTATATGGTTTCGGATCCTTGAAATTCAGATTCTGCAAACCTATAAATTTAATTTTCTTGCGCTGAAGATGAAATTACCAAATGTTTTTGATATAAGGCAATTAGCTCTACAATTTTTGTGACCATTAGGTCAAATATCCCAGGTTGGTCTTTTCCATGACATCAATGACTTTGATGTATAAGTGGGTGCAGAGAACGACTGTCGCGACATTTTCATCAAACACATTTTATGTGTCTGTTTTTAACTCAAATTCATTATCGACAAAAATAGGATCTAAGTCATCAGGTTTATTTCGGATTGTTATTTTCTTTGAGAAAATGATTATTTTTAGGCCAAGCTACCACTTGATTTTCACACTCTCTTGCATCAATCTTACACATTTTTTTATACCCAGCAGTTTTCTTCACAACTCTATAATTAATAGTTTATAAAATAACAGAAGTCAAAAGTATTATTAGTTATTAGTATCTAATTTTTTCCTGTTCAGATATTTCTATGTATCCTTATTAAAATTTTAGAAAATTGGTAGGTACGTAATCAACTACAGCACCGCCTTGTAATTCTGTCTTGAGAATGACAATAATTACTTAATAAATAGAAACAAAACGGTATGAGATCATTAAGTGACGACACTAATAAATTTAATATAGCTGCATTGCCGTATGATTTCCCGCTTTCTACACAGAATGAAACGATACCAGCGTAGACATACGATTTTTGCTATTTTCCTATTGCCGCCAGTGGCAGTAATAGGAAAAGGAGGGTCGACGTGTAATAGTTTTGTGGTAAAACGGTATGGCTGGAGGTATTGCGAGGCATAAGCAATTTCAGGATAATGAATGTAACTGAGCCTTGTAATTACCGGGGTTCCTGTGACAGCTTGTGCGCTGCTTACCGGCCACGCTGTCACGCATGCTGTCTTCTGTGAACTTTTTCTTGTTGGTTTACGTTAGTTTAACTGAATGTGTCGGGATATTTGGCCTACAGTAAAGCAGATGTATGATATTAAGAGGTTTTTGGGACCCGTTCTTACTCAAGAATTCATTTTAAATAAATAAAAAATATCTTTATTATGTAAAATGTGTTAAGCTGTCATCGACACAAAATACTAAAAACGAATATTTCGTTTGAAACATATACTTTTAAAGTTACATTTATTTAAAAAGTACAGAAAAATAATAATTGATAAGCAAGTCGTAGTTAGTTTTTTTAATTGTGTCTCAGCTAGTAAAAAATAAATTATTTTTTATTCTTAAGCTGAGTACACATGAGCGTTATGTTAACACGCGTCATGTAGCGCATTACAATTTATGCACCGCATTAGCTAGTGCACACGAAAGCTGCGAATTCGAAAGTTTACGCAGTCTGGTTGAGTATAGAAGACGCTCAAGTGATGATAGTTTTTTGGTGTACTAGACAGATCTATGCGCATCAAAAATACCGCTCGTGTTTATTCGCTGGTGTCCATTAATGCAATTGAACAATGTGTGCTAAATATTTTCGACGTACGTTGTAGAGAAACAGTTGCCAACGTGCGTTAATTTTTCAGCTGGACGCTCGTGTGTACGTCATCATTGAATACTATGTAATTCAACAGCAGACGTCGCAGTGCAAAATTTGCCGCAAGTTTGGTTCAAAGCTCGCGTGTACCCTGTCTTAAGTTCCATTTTTAGGCTTATTGTATCATCTCTAAGAACTTGATAATGTATACCTTCTTCGATTCAAGATAATTGGAAAGTCTTCATTCAATAATGATTCTCAGAATTCGGGGTAGCCTATAGCCGCCACATATTTTTTTCTTTATAGGTTGCGCCACCAGAAAGCGCTGTACTGAAGCTAAAATTTATTTTACCACCTAGTCTCATTAACCATTATTACCGATCTTTCCAAAAAGGCGAGTGTATGGACGATGGGAGCTCTGGCTATATCTTTTTGGGTCACAAGTGGTTTTCCAAAGTGTGGAAAGACTTCCAGTCTCAAGGCTAGGTAATGGGCATTCACATAATATGGGGTGAGGAGTTTCCCCATCCTCATCACACATCCTACACTCTGGATTGTCCCTCATCCATATATTGGTTTGTTTGCTTAGTGTTCGATGTTCTGTTAGGATGTCCACTGCACATTATTTCAGGTATTTTCTGCTCCGCTTTAGCAATTCGTTGGTCTTCGGTTTGGATGATCCGCCAGTAATGAACGTACGTGACTGTCTCATCCCTGAAGCCCTTGTCCAAAACAAATTGACTTAATAGTTCCCTTACCAATTCTCTTGCGGTATTACATGATATCCCACAGCCCCACAGGTTGATTCGGATCCCCCATCAACAACTGTTTTTGTGCTCTTTCTGGTGAGCTCATCTGATTTTTCATTATCAAAATTGCTCTGGTGTCCTCCTGTCCATTCCAGATGTACGCTGTTGTGTTGCCAGTTTTGCAAGGGAATCAAGCAATTCTTTTACCGTTATGGAACGTATCTCTACTGCATCCAAAACTTTAAGAGCTGCTTGACTGTAGTGATGATACGGATAGTGTTGCATCATTTCTCCTGCATGTAATGTATAGTTGTGACCTCTTCTTGGAGCACTGTTGCGGTTCAGGCTGATGTCTGTCTCTGGTTGGACCGCCGTATATCCTGCGCCAGTACCTCTTAGACAATATTTTTGATCCGTTAGTATACCATATGGTATCATTTAAATGTCTTCGCAGTTGCCTTATTTATTTTTCTCCCCTGTCAGGTATATATGCGCGAATTTCAATTCTTTTCTATTTTTTGAAATATTTCGTTATGGTGTCCCATTCTTGGAATGTTGGAAGGGTCCCATATCCTGTTGTTTTCAGTCTATATGCGATTAGCAGTGCTTCACTCTCTACGACTAAGTGGTGTGGAGGTAACATAAACACACCACATATAGTGAACAACGCCCAAATCCAAAGCCAATGCTGTTCGGAAGGTGGTTATATATTAAAAAAAAAAAAACCGCAGGGATACATCCATACCCACCGATATTGCCAGTGCCGGGGCTGGGACTCGGACGTAATACACGATAGACAGTGCGACCAGTATATTCGCCACACAATGCGCCTTAGCTGACTGAGCTATTGTGCCGGTGAGCAAAGTAGTGCTGCTCCCATGGCTGTTGTTGGTATTACAGACATTGCTCCCGTTATCCCTAGACAAGCTTTGTACCTAACTTTTCTGATTTTGTACCGCCAGATTAGGGAGGCATACAACACTTAAGAAACAATACATCATATCTCCATTTTTGTCTAAATTTGGTTTGGAATTTTACATTGATGTCCACTCCCATGTGCAACAGTTCCTAATAGCTGGTATCTCTCCCATTAACATTGATACCTAAAACTCGCTTCAGAAACAATACCTCTCTTCTCCATTTTTGCTAAAATTTTTGTTTTTTTTCTTGTATTTAAATTGATGTCCACTCCTATGTCAAATAGTTCCTAGCTGTGATCTCCAGGATTAATAATACCTAAAATTCTGCTTAAAAGAATCAATGATTAAAGAAAGAAATAACATGTAGCTTTCATACATATTAATAAGAGAAATTAGTTTTTCTCTTCTTCTGTAAAATTGCTAATTTGGAGATAAGATGTATTGTTTCTTAAGCGTCGCATTGGTATCATAAACCTGTAGCACAGCGAGAGCACCATTCTTGGTTCTGTTTTCCGTAGACGCCATATAGGATAGATGGCCGCCACACGACCATATGTACACTTGTGACTCTCTTGCAACTATCTTATAAGCAGCCCTTCCTACTGAAAAACTGAGAGGAATCTGTAATATAGACCATAAAATTGCACACAAATTGGAGTGGTCTAAACAGCTGCGGACACAGCAGAATGGCTTTGGCCACACCCTGTCGTAAGCTAGGCAAACACTGTCTTCTATTGTCCAGGAGTAATCTGAGTATCTATGTAGGATTGTTAACAGGATACTACATACTAAACAAACACCATCATACACTGGGAGTTAAAGATAACCCCAAGTGTAGAAGGTGTAATCTGGAAGACAAGACAGCCGAGCATGTGCTATGTCTTTGCCCTGCTCTCTCAACGAAAAGAGAACCCATGCCGGGGGACTTCTGGCCCTCTATGGTAAGAATGGGTGGCGCCCTGCTGCATCTTCTCAAGTGAAACAAGTACTAGTTGGATTGAGGAATGAAGGCTCAGTGGTCATCCCGCCACCTATGGTGGTAGTACAATGGGCCCACCCACGTGGTCTGACTACACGTGGGCGCAAGTTCAACACAGACACACACATTCTTTTTCAGTATCTGAGAGTGAGAATCAAAATCCGTCAGAAATTCGAAGAAGTTAAATTTTTTATAATACTTTTTTCACCACCAAAAGTAAAACCAAAAGTAAAAAACCAAAATATTTGACATTGAGACTATAAAATAGGAACCCTGGTATCGTAAGAAAATCGTTTAAACAAAATCAATAACAATACGTATCTAAAGAATTATTGGTCTTATCAAAAAATGTTACTGAACATTATTTGTAAAAACTTTTATGTTCTTTAATTTTTGTTGAGCTCACTTTTTCAATATGGCGTCTATTAACTACCCTGTAACGATAGCCAAATGATGCTGGTATTGTGGTTAATTGAAAAGTGGTTTATCAACTCATCTGAAATGATACCCGGGCTCAATAACTAATTTAAAAAAATAACTATCTAAATTAATTATATTTTGAATCATTCAGGCCTTATTTATAAGATATGATTGTAATTTAAATTGTGCTTGCTTGGAATATTTAAACAATTTAAAGTTGTTTGTTATTACAATTAACCCCTATTTATTTGTGTTTGTATTTATAAGGAACCATTTCTTTGCGAAGCAGTGTATATTGTGTGCTGTTTTCGTTCATAGTGTCTGTGTCAGTTTAAAAATGTTGCAGCGTAACAGGTATAGTATAAAATAAAAGTTCGAAAAATATAGGTCAAAGTTAAAAAGTTTTGTTCAAAAACTGCTATTAAAAAGTTAAATTCTAAAGATTGGGGTTAAGAAACTTACTGGAAAAGTTAAAATTATCAAACTTTATATTATTTACGGTATTTATTTTCTTTCTGGACACTTCGCACACCGCATTTTTACATGACATTGTACTCACATAGAAAATTTTATTTCTAAAACGATTTTCATGCAACTATATCTAATCATAAACACGCATTTTACTTGTTTTTTTATCACTCTGAAATATTTTATGTATTTATTTTGTATTTAAAAACAGTATCGTAAGTAAAACTTTCTGGAAAACTGGGAACTCGATATGTTAAATTTCTCTAGGCGAGAAGCAGTTGAGCTTGAAGTTCACTTTTTTTTTAATGTTGTTTGCATTAATATTGAATCTAAGAGTATTTTAAGCTTAGAATTAATTTAATTCTAAATAGAAATTTTTGAACAAAACAGATCGCTAAAAATTTTGAAATATAATTTCACCGCCGCCACAGTGGAACGAAACCCTACTGTGCCACCCAAATCACTCTACAGGTCGTTCAGTTAAAGTTATCAGAAAGTTCTTTTTTTTTTAAATGTTCGTTTAGAAATTCTCTATCAATTTGTCGAGCCGAATTTTTGATTTTTGGCTATAATTTTTTATAATTTTGATCTAAAACTGAATTTTTAGTAAAAAATATCGTGTTTTTCAATTAAAATCAGTCTACAGGTCACAGATACATAAAGATTTGCATAATTTTAGTTTTAAATCTTTACTTTACAAATACATAATCGATATGCCAATGTAGATTTTTCATTTCCTTTTTTTATTCTTGACAGCTGCCAAAATCATTGTCAAATTTAAAAATTTACAAATGTGTCTGGTAATTTTGAAAATATTGTAAGTTTTCACAGAAGAAGAGATATAAAGTGTTTTAAAACTTTCTAGTTTCATAATTGATATTAAAATAAAGTTTTCACTTTTGGCAGCTGTCAAAATTTCTGTCAACTTAATGAAAATATCTTTTTTAATAACACAAGTCTACAAAAAAAAGGTTTTGTCATAAGGTTCTCATCTAACTTTTCTGAAGTATTTTGACTCACTGAAGCCAATTTTGGACAAAAATTGGCTTCAGGCTATTGCGTCAGTTCTTTGTTTATGTTTTTGAGGTCGCCAATTAATAGCAGCTGTCAATTATCTGTCAAAAAAAGTATTTAAAAACATCACCTGTATAACTTATGTTTCTGAGGTTGCTGAGTGCATATCTAATATATCAAATTGACGATATTTAGAGTTCATGGGACTGAAATCGCTAAGTCAATAGGAACACCTTTAGGGTTATTATCAGAAGAGACCCAGTAGGCCAATAATAAAACTTTAAGAAAAGCTCAAGCATCATAGTAGGATGTATCAGAGGGAGTCAACTGATGAAGACACCTGTAGGGTACTAACCTACATACATATAGGTATAGGAATATCACTATGGATATAATAACAAAAAACAAGATTATTATTATGAAAATTACTTTTTGAAATCTAAATTAAAATCTTAAAAGTTTATTTATATTTTATTTAATAGCATATTATAATGCTATATTGGTGACCACGAACGTCTTCACGCATTGTATACCTCCTGAGAGTTGAAGGCAATTATCAAGAATTAATAGTGAAGACTGAAGTTTGATAGCTCTTGACAGTATTTTTAAATAAGTTATGCCAGGGACATTCTAGACAGCTGTTCCAATCGCGACGAGAATATGGGGCCGAACACAACTGGTCGTGCTGCTTACCGCTTTAACGACGAACGACGTCTACAACGAAGACAGCCAGCTTAAGGTCGACCGTTCCATAGATATCTTTACTAGATACGGATTCCTCAGTCTCTCCATGAAGATAGTACCGAGAAACGAATCAAACTAGATTTTCAGAAGACTTGTTATTACCTATTTTATTATGTACATGTGAGGGTAGGTACTCTATATTGCTCCCTACATTTTTAAAACCAGCTTATCAAGCGTGTCAATGTATCAATAATTTACTATTTTAATTAATTCACAATTCATTTCTATTAACTATGCTATTCAATTTATCAATTATCTGATTGCGAACTTTCATTCACTTAGCACATGCTTGCTATTTTTATCAATTACCTATTAAAGACGCTCAACCCAATTATGATTGCGAACTTTCATTTCCACTTAGCATCAGTCATATACATGCTATTTTATTTCAATTCACCAATGACATAACATGCTCGCACTAAGGATAATGTTGTTACAGAAATAAGTTTTCCTTGTGTTGCGTTATTTTGTCATCTATCAGTCAAAACTGACTTTTCTTTTTTACTAATGTCATTTATCCATCAAATCTGACTTTTATTTTAAATCTAATTTTTAATATTAATACCTTGCTAAGTTGGTTTCTTCGTTATGGGGGGGGGGGGGTATATGTATAAAAGTTTATTTATATTTTATTTAATAGCATAGTATAATGCATCAACTTTTAATTATGTCTGATGCATTAATTAGTGATCTCAGGATTCATGGAAATAGAAAAAAACAGGAATTAATACCAGGGGCTCTCGAGTTGTTATCTCGTTAATTTAGGTAACGCCAGAAAAAAAAAATGTATTAGCACTAACCACTAAGACGAAAGACAATGGCGCCCCTAGGCCCGGGCCTATGAGGCCTAATCACAAAACCGGCCCTGTTGACAGCTGCCAACTGTCAATATTGTTAATTTGACATCAAATCAGAATTCAGCGTCCTCAAAAACATAAAGCTATAAGGCGTCTGAATTTAAGATGCCAGCGCCAAAGTGGAGAACTCGTGAACTAATTATAGGCTTTTTGTTTGTTTGTGAGGTGAATACTTATATTGATTTTTTTCTGTTTACTGTTATTTTTGGCGTTAAAGATAATAACATTAATAATATATGACCTAAAGGTTTGCAAGATTTTGTTGTAAGTGATTTGCAAGATGTTAATGGCATTATTCAGCAAAATTCATATTTTTATAGGTTATCTAGTTTTTCCCTTGAAAAGTACAGTTTCTTCGACATAAACGGTGTCTGGCTAGTTAAATATTAATAAACTTAAATATTTCTTTAAATTTATGTACAGTTGTAGTTTAAATCACTTTTTTTTTCAGGAAACATGAGTGGCATTTAGGTTAAGCATATTGCAATGTATGGAACATTTGTGAAGCATTAAAAATATAAAAATTCTAAGTGTGTGTATGAAGGGGAATATGTTTTAAATGCAGGACATATTATTTTGTGTGGTACAACCCATATTCAACACAAAACTTAACAAATGTGTATGCTCTATGTTTACAAACAAGTGTCTCAGATTCAAATACCCATGAAATTAGTGGTACATTGAATATAACTGAAAATATATTTATTAATTCTTTAAGTAAAATAAATGAAACAGTATTTTGTAAAATATGATATAGAAACATTCAGGGGTAAAACATAATAGTGCATGGTGCAATAGTATATGTGAGGCGGAAAGCAAAAAGGGACCTCTTGTCGGCAATTTCCGATTTTTAGTTATTGATATTAAATGAATTAAGCTCTAATTCTGAACGATTTGGTGCAAAAATCATGTCTCTATGATTTTTTTTGTTTAAGTTACTAGTGCGTTTATGAAGAGGGACCTCTTGTCGGTCCCATGTTATTTCTCCATAAGCGACAGGAGGTACCTTTTCCAGGGCTGAACAATACTGAACATTGACTGCTTTATCGATTATTTTAAGTGTTTCATTCAATTATATCGGTTTTGTAATCGATTACAACTTGTAAAGGACAAAATCCGAAAGTCGATCATATTGACCCAAACCACTAATTTCAACTGTACTGAAAAATTAACATCGCCGACAAGAGGTCCCTTTTTGCTTTCCGCCTCACATATATTACTTTTAAATATACTGGAATTACATATATTTACTTATTTCAAAAATTTCACTTACAATGTGTGATTGTCTAAGACATTATTATTGCTACTCGGGCTACGGTTATTTGCACCAGCTTTTTCCTTCTCAATGCCTGGTAAAAGGTGTCTACATCAAAGAGGGTATGCTTTGAACATTGCCGTGCCAACTCAACTTTCACGAGTTGTCCCTGCAATCTACAAAGGATACCGACTAGGTTGGCTCCAGCAAATTGTAGCCCCTTTAAACGCTATCATATTTTTAATAACTTAGCATCACAGTTTATCATTTACTTATTGTTGATATCATCGTACATTAAAGAGACAATGACAGAAAAGCCCATAATTAGTTTGACTATAGACCACCAGGTGGCGTACTCCTTATTTTCAGACGCCTATACAATGATATTGAGTTTTTTAATAATATATGGCTATTAGACTGCTATTTGACAGCTGCCAACTGTCAATATTGTCAATTTGACTTGAAATATGAACTCAGCGGCTTCAAAAACATAAAGTTATATAATGATGTTTTTTAATTCTTTATGGCTAGTTGACAGCTGCCAACTGTCAATATCGGCAATTTGACATCAGATATTAAGGTACTTGTATACTGATAAGAGCGAATCTAGCGGTGGATTTTATAAATTAAAACGCGAGAGAGATAGAGTAAAAGGATTTGGCAACACTGTATTAAATACGATTGTCATAACTGTCATATACTAATCTGCTACATTTAATCTGGCTATATTTCGTTCGTGCCGAGCCGAATTTTTCAATTTCGATATGCAATTTACGATGAGGTTTAACTGGAAGTCTTCTTCTTTAAGTCGCGACATCGTATGGCCGTCCCGCTGGTGTTTTTCGAAAAATATGAACGTGTCAAAATCGCATGTTTTTGTAATTTTTCGTCTCCTAAATGGCAGGCTGTTTTTTACTATTTTTCGCAGATATGTCCGAAATGGTAAGAGCTAGCTCGAAATAAAAAATTAGGTCAAACAAGTATCTTTCACTGCGAATCCTTTGCTACCATCAGAATTTTAATTTTTCTCTTCGTTACGGAGATATTTACTAAAATGTCGATGATTTAGGGCAAAAAATCGCAAATTTTGTGCTTCAAAAGTTGAAAACTTCTTAATCTTGACTCCTACGCGAAAAGACTATTCTAGCTAATTTAAATAGAATTAAATTTGCTAAAACTCCTTTTTATTTTTTGGATCCCGACAAAAATTAGGGAATTAGAGAGGGCGAAAATTGGGACTTTTCTTTTTTCTGTAAAGTTTCGCCATTTCGTCTCCGTAATTAAATGGTAATTAATTAAAATCGATCGATGTCCACTTAATATCATGTATTACCTAGATACTTTATTAATCTCGGCCCTTTAAAACAAAAGTTTCTGGCAAAATAATTTTTTTAAGATGTACATGCATTTCCTAAGAAAAAGTGAAATTTTCTCCATTTACTCGAATATCTCGATATTCATCAATTTTTCAGAAAAATTTGTAGGCAACCAATCTAAAGAGCATTTATACTAATTTTTAATCTTATACTTTTTAAAAATTTAAATATTCACGCCATCTTCTTAATATGCAACGTTGTCAATCAATTTCAACAGCTGTTTCATTTACACAAATGTAGGTCTTAAAATTGATTAAAGTTCTAATAACTTTTATACTAGACGGACGATTTTTTCAGGGTTTTAACAGAGTGTTAATAAGAAACTACTTAATGTTATGTTAGTTTTTGAAGCATATTTCTCAAAAATTGTGGTAATAAGAGCGAAAATTAACTTGAGCCGATCTCTACTACGTCAAATAAGGCATCTTTTCCTAAAAAAGTCACACTTTCCGAATCAATTACTCCGAAACTAAACGGACGATTTTATTTTTATTGAAAATTCAAATGTAAAATCACTTTATTTATTAGTATACCAAATTACATTTAAAACTGTAAAAGTTCATTTTAGTAACTTTCCGTCCTTGCAGGGATAATCGCATTAATGGTTAAAAGTAAAAATAAGAATCGACTTTTCCCGAATTTTAGAAGTGGTAGAGTAAACTACAGCTCTTGTCGATTATTTAAAAAAAAAATAACTGCAATCGATTGTGAAATAAGCCGCGTCTCAATTTTTGTCCAAAAAGCCATGTGCGACGCATCGAGACGCCCAATTAATTGAACCTTATTACCTTTCGATATTGAAGTGAAATTATTATTAAATTCATTATTTGTTCATTTTTACACAGATCTCAATATGGATATTAGATGTCAAATCTTAATAATTTCAGGGCAATTGGACTAACAAACAAACAATGCTTTACAATTAATATATAAAGGAATATCCCTTATTAACTAAAGGTAAATAGATTTTACTGGCTGAACTTTCTGTTTCCGTTCCTACTTTCCAGTCCCATACATATGTATGTTGTGCATGTTATTATCCCGATATGCCTACTGATGTAAAAATAATATTCTTCCGTGTTATTACTCAGAGTCCTCAATAATAGTTATCCAAGTTCCTTAAAGATAAAGGTTCCGTGCTCTATATTTACCATCTGAAAATTATACAAATACACGTTTTCTATTGTGCTCCATAAAATATGCACGCACGTTCTCAAACGATTATTGTATTTAGGCTTTTTCCCGCTGTTTTCTGTGGGACTTCACAGCTGAACGATTTTGGCGCTCGCCTATATTTTTATTGCGGGTATCATGAGTGGATTAATATTTAAAAACATTCTTAAAAAGTAATAGTTATTTATATTGCTCTGGGACATGGAAATATCGAGGACAAATTTAAATCTTTTTTAAGCATAACGTCCGCTATCAAGAAAATGAATAATTCTTTGAATAAATTAGGCTGTTGCTTTTAACAGGTTAACACCCAATTATGAAAAGTAAATAAGAATGATAATAATGCGTAATAGTAAATATTATGCTCTCCGTTGGGTTATTGAAGTTTTTATATAATTATTGAACATTTTATATGTATAGAGAATATTATTTAGGTATTATGCAAATCGCAACTTACACACTTTTTTATTTGTTATGAAATTATCTACTTTCTGTATATTGTTGCTGTTTTTTGAAAATAAGTTAATTTTGTAGATATAATTGCTATTTTTGTAAATTTAATCGTGTGCCAGATAGATTGGTGAAACAATCGCCAGTATACTATGCAGTATCTTTGTAAACCTCTTTAAAAATCTTAAAGGCATTAAGTACAAAAAATTGGGAAAAAAATTGACATAAACGGATCTACGAATGAAGACAAAATATTGTTATTGTTGATCTTTATCGTCATCAGCAAGTTCACATTCTTCTTCATCAATGTCTTCTAAGTTGATTGCTAAGTGGTCGTCGGGAAAAGTTTTTGAGTTTGTATTAACACAGGTTATTCCTTCACATGTTTTAAAAAATGATTTTACACCACTTTTTGCATATGTGCCCAACATTGTGGAACAATTTCCCTTAACACTCACCGACAAAAAATTCGATCCATCGAGTTTGATGTTTGAAATGTTTTTCGTCTTTGGATCGATTTTAATAATTTTTTTGCAAGTTGTAGTTAAATTCTTAGAGATTATCACGTGTTTTATAATTTTAAAGAAATAATTGAATAGTGTCATTATACCAGAGAAAACATAAGCTGTTTTTTCACGTGGAGTATTTAGGCAGCATGGTCATGTTCTAACATGCTTCATTCTTAACATTTTCCTTTTTGAATCATCCCATTATCTCTGTTTCTTACGAAAACGTAGAAGGGCCATACGAAGGCGTATAAGGGCCACAAAAAAAAATTATATATTTTTTTCTTAAATTCCGACTTTAAAGTCGGAATTTTGTAAAGAACCCACTTTAAAGTCATAATTTAACAAAAGTCCAAGCTTAAGGTCGGAATTTAAGAAATTTCCGTGTTTAACTGTTCCTAGAGGCAGTTCACGTAACTTCGATATACAGGATACTTGGTAAAGCAATGCCGACATTAAACAGGGATACACAGGGGATTATTTGTCATCTATATGACCAAACAGATGAAAAATGCAATGGTTTTTTCGTAATGTCGATTTTGTTCTTTTTTTTTTAATCTTCAATTCTCATCATTTATGCAATTATTACGCAGTAAATAAAATTTTTGATACTCTGGAATATTTTTTTCTTTATCCGAAACAAATAAAGTTCCAAAAGAAAAATAATTTAAAAGTTTCTGTCGGAGAGAAAAAATAAAAATGTCTTTTATAAAAAATAATTGTAATGGTAATTGCCGATTTTCAAGGTCATACAATTTTTTTAAAAAGTCTTCTAGATGTTACAGTTGTTTTGAAAACTTCTCTAGCTTATCCTCCTATCAGTTACTAAAAAAGTCAAAAGAATATCAATCTCCAATAATTTTTCATTTAACCGTAAGTTAAATATTTGGGGGTTTTCAACAAAAACAAAGCTATCTTTTCTAGGCCAGTCATTTAAAACATCGTAGGTCGTAAAAAATTGCACTGTTCTGATTTTTTGGGATATTGTTAGAATAGATACCAGTAGTGTAAAACCAAGTTTGTAGCTTCGAAAGACCTGTGTAACTGCGTGGTGCTCGAAAAACTTTGAAATTTTCGGACTTTTTTCATTTTCGGGCTGATAACTTCGAAAAGGTGCATCCTATGGAAAAAGTCACAGTGTACACTTTTAACGTAGACAAAATTTGCTACAATTTAATTGCAATTGCCCGAGATACACCACTTCAAAAATTGTCCATTTTTTTGAAAAATTAGGAGCAGGATATCAGTTTCATGATCGACTCAGGACCTGAATCAAGTGTCGTTTGCTTTAGCCACAAGTCTCCGTGATGCCTTTCCCAACCCCAGTGATGTGGATAAAACTTATTTCCAAGCCAGGTTTGGAATTGGTAACATGTGCGGAAGGACTGCTGCGCAGCATATGCCTCAGTAGATGGGAGTGATTCCAATTTTGATGACGTTTTCTTCAATGAGTTCTGAAACATTATGAATCGAAGTTCGTTGAGAGAATGGGTCTCATCTTTGATCCGTACAAATACAGAAAGATTGTTTCTCCAGCTTCCTGGACTTCGTCGTTAGTAGAATTCATTCATTTTATTGAATGTTGTTTCCCTCAAATCTATTTTCTTGTTTTTCCCCCCACAGATTGCACTTACAATGTCACAGCCACCGAATGCCTGGGCTAAAAGAATGTAGTTTTTAACATCCACATGTTGTCGCTGTAATCAAGCAGAGAAAAAAACTTTTTGGTCGACCGATTTTAGGTTTCAACATATATACATTGTGATTGTCAGGGACCAGAGCAGTCATCAGAAGCATAATGACTTTATCTTAAGCAACAATGACAGGGGAATCTTTTGGAAAGCCGTTTCAATTCAGTGTTGTTGCAAGAAAATTGAATTTTCAACATAGTTATAAGTTGTTTTTGTATTCCACATTAGAAGAACATTTTTCTTGAATAGAAAAAACTGAAGTATCTTCTGTTATGTTGAACTGAGATGTAAGATGTTTAGATCTACGCAGCTGCTCACAATTTTTTATGTTCTTATGGTCGTCATATTCATCAAATACAACTCTACACTAATTTTTTTGACATTCTTCACGTACAAAATGCATAAATCTAAGTATATTGTGTTGTATATTCTATTTCACCGAGTGCACAGGTGGCCCCATATCTATTATGTAGGTGTTTTTCAAACACTCTTCTACACTGTCAAACTCTTCGTACAGCGCTGATTTGACAGTTTTTCGCATTCCTGATTCCGAGAACAACGAAAGAGGATAAGGAGCGCTTTCATACTTGAAATACGGAGACAAGTCTTCGTTTCTTCTAAAAAACATTCTTTGATATAGAATCATCGGATCAACATTAATAATTGCACTTTGAGGGAAAAATTGGTTGCTGCTAAAGGTCGAATATTTTCAATTCTTTTCAGTTTGATGTCTTTCATTTTTTCCCATCCTGTTTTCACCTACTTCCCTTGCTAGCTTATTAATTCATTTCCTGTCACACCAGTTCCAAGAGAAACCAGAATATTACTGGTACATTCGAAGGGGTCATGCAATTCCAACCAATTGCGAAGTTTCTTCTCATGATACTCGTCTCTGTTGCTCAGTTGTAAAGAAGTGAGTGCAACAAAAATCTTAGAGAGCATCATTCATGCCAGAAATTGCAAGTTTGGTGGTTTGGTTTGGTGGTGGATGCATTCACCTGTGAAACTTCTTTCTCTTTGTCTCTTCCTCTCTTTTTCTTTTTCCCAAGTAATCTTACTTCTATTCAAAGTAGTCACAACATCTTTCTCACTCTCATAACACTTAAATTGCATTAGTTTTATTCAGCAAATAAAAAAAGGAAGAGGGAAAAACAGTTCTTTCAATTTTTTCGCTTTAATTTCAATTTTTAACAGGATTTTTCAAGTTGTATACCAATACGATGTCTTTTTCATACTGCTTTGTTTTATCAACTTGGTTTTGTTTTTATTAGATTCCGTAGTCAAGAAAACCTAGAAAAGGACACCCCACAAGCTTTTGGTTTTCGATAATTCCTCTCCCTCCACTACCCTAAAAACACCTGTCCACCCTTTCAATTTTTAGGCACTGTTTAGATTCTTCAAACTTATGCTAAAAGAAACTTATCCCCAAAGTTTCATTAAGGTACCAATTTCTTCGTTGTTGTTGTTGTATTTTTTGGGGCTATTTTAGCTGTACTAATAGGTGAACAAAAACCGATCCCACAACTTCATTGCATCTAACCTCCTCCTGTTTTGTGTCCCTTGTGTAAATAAGTCTATATGATATTTTCAATAAATGTACTGTTCTCTGCATATTAATTTTTTTTACTATATCTTGTTAGAATAAATCTGAATATTTTTCTGTAACCCTGCAGATATGATGTCCCAAAAGTTACAATACGTTTATTTACACAGATGAGCTATCCTCGAAAAAATGCAATTGAGAAAATGTCATAAGAAGTTCTATGCTTAGAGTAAATATTTCTAATGACGTGAAGTTCTGCGTTTAAGATCATTAACACCATGCAATCATTGATATTCCGATATTTTTAATGATCATATTTATCTTCATTTTACTTTAGAAATATTTTTGTTATTTCTAAAAAGAAATTGTCAAAACGCCAATGTAAATACAGTTTTCCAAGTAATGAAATCATTATCCAACTATAGCTGCACGAATTACTGCTGCGCTGATGTTTCATGTTCATGTTTTCATGTAGACATGCATACCATATTAAATTTGCTCTACGATTTCATCATATTTAGTAAATCATTCAAAAGGCACCGCACAACTAATTTGTAAAGTATTTGTAATAAATATGTGCCACTACAGGAAGAATGACGGCACAAAGAGACAATTTACCCCTAATTATTAATCAATACCTTTCAGCGGTTACTTACTTACCTCCTTAGAAAGGAGGACTAAAACCAGTCATTTTCCTCTATTAATATTCAGTAATTAATTTTCGAGAGCGGCTAATTTTAGGTTGCGTGTACCGTACGCGCTTTTTATGACGTTTAATGAGCGGGTTTATTGAAATCAATTGATCAATGTATCTGCAAATGTATTATTTATTGTTCTAGTCCAGTTAAAATGGTAGCAAATCCGAGTAATTTAATTTCAGAATCGTTAGCTATTCTGCGTTTATTTAAAATTCACAAAAGCTTCAGATACATTAAAATACTTACACAAAATATTTATTTACTATTTTTTATTATAAATGGGGACAAAAACGAACATCATACATGAAGGGACCTGATCTTCTAGAAGAACCTTGGAGGCATAAGGAAGTAAAGCTTGTGTGTGTTCTAGAGTGTACTGTGGTACCAAGAAACGGGAAAGTGTATGAAATAGTTAAGCTGGGAGCCTTGGCTTTTCAAAAAGCCAAGTCACGATGGCCTTTAATAAGTGAGCTTACGAGACGTTGAAGATTTATGACTGTAGATATGATCGAAGAATCTAGCTCGGAGCTGAAACAGTCAATCGGCATTCTGGTAGGTCACTGTTAATTTACACCTTGCAGACGATCGCCTGCTCAGTTACTACTGCAACGTCAAGCAGCAGTCCTTGGAAGTCTGTTTGATTACCTTCTAATCTGTATAGAAAATAATAGCCTTGTACATCATTTCAGATTTCGGATGATGAAGGAAGTCTTCTTACTGTGAATATTATGACTTGATAAAAAAATAGTAGATGCAATTTAAAACCATAAGTGATATTAACGGAGAATCTTCCACGAATAACTTAATTAAATACATAAAACATTTGTTTTTCTAACAGAGAAAAATAACATTCAAAATAAAGTACATGGCAATTCACTATATTTTAAGTTTAATGTAGTAAGTGACGGATTTTGTGTCAACCAAGTAACAAAATAGCATGTTGGAAACATAGATATTGTCATTTCGTTCAAAGTAGCTGGGAAGTATTTACTGCAAATGGCTACTCATACACGCTCTGACCCACCACATGACGCATGCAGACAGGCAAAATTAAAGTGAATGTTTATATCTATTTGCTTTTTCTTATATTTGATTTAAAAACATGACAATGTTAAAGCCATTTAGTTAAGCACAGAGTAGCAAAAACATTATTTTGGATATTCGGAAGATAACTTTCAAAGAAACCAGAGAGTATTCTCTGAAATGTTGAATAAGAGCTACGAATTTTAAAATGTACAGTGCATCGTTTTGAATTATTAACGTGTTATTACCTTGCGGTGGATTATCATATATATATTCCAAGAGTGATTGTGTTTAATTGATCCATAGAAGCTATACGTTGGATTGTTATTTGTGCCTACATATGTTATAACTGTTTTGCCTGCGTGATAGGTATTTATTTTTAATTTTGGTCGAGGCAGAGATTATTATTTTACGACTATATCTTAAGCCATTCTACAGTGGATCAATATCTAAAAAAAATGTGGTCAAAATTCTAAAATGCAAAAAATAAAATAAGTAATAATGTAAGTAGGGTACATTATGTGAAATTACAAAGTACCACCAAACACAATCCTTATACCGTGCGCCAATATCTTTGCTATGCTTATATTACAAAATCCTAAAGTCCCATAATAGCAGATATTAGCAAATAATTTTTCCAACACAATTTTTATACTCTCTATAAAACCAATTGATATCAAATTTATGACTAGTACTATTTGGTTTAGGCTTATGCTCAACACAAACTTGTATTTATTTCAATTTGGCTGTTATGCCAAGTCAATGTTTAAATCTGTGTTAAAATCTTATATATTATAATATCAACTATAATTAAATTCACGCGTTTCAAAAATCGATGACATTATAACGGCAAACCATGACATGCATAGTATTGCATAGTTAAAGTACGGCGTGCTTATTCCTTACCTTAATTTTTCATACACTAAACGCTGTTTTCTAAACGTTGAGTTAACTTTTGTCAGATGAGGTTAGGTTGTTTGTTGTCAACTTGTTTGTCTTCTTCAATTCTGTGTCACAGCTAACGTCAATGCCGTATTCATGCATTCAAATAGTGGAAGATTAATATGTTTTTAATATGCTGTGCTTAGAATTTTCCTTCCAAATTAAATATATAACGAAATTAACTTACGATATTTCACCATTTTTTAAAATTCATCAACAACTGTATTCTAAAAGCCGTATTCAAAAGTGTGTAATTCACATACCAAAGCATAACGTCTTATCCCAATGGTAATAGGTGTAAAGCCAACAACTCGTCTGTCTGCACAAGAAAAATGCGCCTAATAATCCCTGCAAATATACTTTCATTTTATATTGACTTTAAATTCTTTCTAAAAAGCTGATAATTTTGAGCAGATATTTCTTAGTTTGACCCACAGTGCATTGAGGCTAAGTTTGTCTCTGTATGAGCTACAGTACCTTTACATTTCATTTTTGACTGAAGTATCTTCTGTCTGAGTAAGTTGTAAAAGAGAACCTTGCTAACACTTCACGAATTCGAAATGCAAAACTAGCGAAATTGAAATAGTTATTAGATAGGGAAGGGTCACTCCATATATTACCTTATATGTCCATATATGTACCTATGCACATTTTACAGCAGTAGACCTGAATTTAGTGTTTTACAGCGATAACATTACCTGTTGGTATTCTATCGGTGTATTTTTCCATAAATAGTGACATTTTATTTGTACAATGGTCTCAAAAAGCGGGGTTACATTGGCTACTATGTAAAAAGTAAATAACCGAAGTAAAATTTCCTTAAACCTAAAACATGATTTGTTGCTTTTAAATATTATTTATTTCCGCCTTAATTACCTGGGCTAAATTATCTGTTTTCAGCTTTATAATTCATTTGACTCTTTACCTTGTCCAAATACATAAATAAATACGTTTAATTGCTCCCCTCTTTATTACATGAATCGTTATGAAATATTATAATTTCTTACCTTAATGAAACCAGTTAATTAAAACCATTAGAGGTTTTCGAATTTCAGATAATTACACCTTTTAAGCACTGGTATTTATCGCTCTTCATAATTCAAGAGACAATGGATTATTAAAAACAGCTTGTATAATGGCACTGACTTTTGTTCACAAATTATATTTCAATACTTAGTCATTAGTCATCTATTATTGATAAACGTTTTTTATTAATGCAAGGAAGTTCTATTTTCTTCAGTGATATAGCAAATTTGTAAGTCAGTTGAAAAACTATAAATATTGAACCACAGTATCATAAAAATGCATAATTCAATTCATATTACAACCAAGTTTATGTCATTTAAATTGATTTTTAAAAACCTTTCAACAGAGTCGATCCTGGTATTTTGTTACTATAATTATATAGTTCAATTATTTGATAATTGTTTTTATCATTATTTGTCTTGACAGAAGACTTAGTGTACAATACCTTAATTTTAAGTCTGCTGTAATAATTTTAAGGTCTGTTGTCCCTCAAGGATCTGTCCATAGACCCTTCATAATGTTTATGAATAACATCATCTTGGAACTTCAAAATAGAATTCTACAGTCCGCTGCTGTTGACTGGAGTTGTATTCAGCACTTAATGCTTTAGATCCAAGAAATTTTGATTAACATAATACGATGTGAATATGACCAAATAATATTTTTTATTAATGCCAGGAAAGCTCTATTCTCTTCGATGATATTGCAAATTTGTAAATCAGTTGAATAGCGATATAAAATATTGAATTACGATCATAAAAATGCGCAATTCAAGGTGAACTTGATTTTTAAAAAGCTCTCGGCATACTCGATCTTTGCATTTTGTCATAAAAATTATTTAATTGTAGCTTTAATAATGCATTTATTAACTGATTTTATTATTATCTGTCTGACAGAAAATTTGGGTACAATACCGCGCTTGTAAGTTTGCTGAAATAACTTTAAGGTCTGGTGTTCCTCAGTGATCTGTAGGCATGATATTTATAAATGACATTAACTTGAAACTTTAAAATAGAATTCTGCTGTCCTCTGTTGAAGATTGGAAGTTGTATTCGGCGTTTAGTAACACAAAAAAAAAATCTGCTCCACGGACTAAACCTATCATGCCTTAAGTATTTTTCTGTGCTGAATCCGAATTTTCAATTAAAAAAATTTTCTACCGCGTAGATTTCGAGTAAATTTCGTTTTTTTTTTCTTGTCAAAAAACCGTATTTTGAAGGTAAAAACCAGGATTTACTCGAAATCTACGCAGTAAAAAATTTTTTAAATTGAAAATTCGGATTCAGCACACAAAAATACATAAGGAATGATAGGTTTAGTTCTTGGAACAGAATTTTTTTTTATAGACCTGTGCACAGATCTACAAAAAAAAATTTTTGTTCCAAGGACCAAACCTATAATTCTTTATGTATTTTTGTGTTCTGAATCCGAATTTTCAATTAATTATTTATTATTTAGTAAATCCCGGTTTTTATCGTCAAAATACGGTTTTTTGACAATTTTTGACGTTTACTCGAAATCTACGCGGTAGAAAATTATTTTAATTGAAAATTCTGATTCAGCACACAAAAATACATAAGAAATGATAGGTTTAGTCCTTGGAGCAAAATTTTTTTTTGTAGACCTGTGTAATTTAAATTCAAAAAGATCTACGTAAGATTTAACCTAAAATAAGATTGCATCCAAATATTAACTGATGTAAATGTGTGGCTTTTAAAATGTAATTAAAACATAAACTTGCTAGATATAGTAGATAACTCCCAAATCCAAAGTCAAGGTTGTCCAGGAAGGAGTTACACATTTGGAAGAACACACATATACATCCATACCCACCGACATTGTCAGTGCCGGTGCTGGGACTCGAATCCAGTACACGCTAGACAGTACAATCATCATATTCACCACAATACGTCTTTGTAGACTAAGCTACGGAGCCGTACCGTAAAATTACTTATGTGTTAATTAGGGTTTTCTTAGATGGGTAAAATTAATTTAAAGATGTAGCCATATAAATTAATTAACCTTGTAACTTTATTATTGGTTATTTTACCCCTTTTAGTCACTATTATTTTTCATCATACCTTGAAAACATATCCAAATACTGTGTCAATAGGACTGTCGACGTTTTACCAACTTCAGGGGTCCTACAGGGATCTAATTTGGACCCACTTTTGTTCATTATGTTTATTACAAACATTGTTACTGTTACCGTTTTGAATGGTCTTCTATATACTAAAGATTATAGCTTCGCTCTTTTCTCGACTGTAATTTACTTAATAAAAATCATTATCAGAATACCAAAAAGCAACGCCCGGCTATTTTATCAAAAACTGTTTTAAAAGGTAAAATTACTAAAGGAAATTTGAAATAAAAATAACTAATTAACAATAACAAAATGTATTCTAAAGATAAAGATATGGTAGAGCAATTGACAAATCGAGGTTTGTGGACAAATAAAATTGTGCTTGGATTCCGTTTATACAAATCAACAAAATGATAAATGAAATGTATACGGAGAGGTAGACAGATTCATAATATACTACAAAGGTAAATTGATACGTTAACGTAAAAGGATAACATGATACTTATTGGCAAAATGCCACAATACATACAATACTACTACGAAAATATAGATTACTAAAGTATCCATAATTACTTAGTTGGCCAACGTATCTATTACTAACTGACATTTTACAAATTAACAAATCTTGAAAATTTATACCAAACAAATCGCTAAATTTAAATAAAGGCAAAACGTAAAGAAATAAAATACATAGTAGCATCTAAGCTACGAGATACATACAAAAACGAAAGATACAAACAGTTATTTACAACTATTAAACATGAAATTTATTAATAGTTCTTAAGGGACGAAATAAAACGAACACTCGCCAAAACGAAATGCCGCACAACACACTGAAGATCGAACCAAATTGTGTCTTTGGTCTCGACGTAAAGGGAAGTTAAGAAAATGTAGTCCGGAGCTATTCGCATTTACCGGCGACACAAGACAGAAAAATAAAACGTACTTACAAAATGTCTAAGGAATGAAGGCACTGCCAGGCTTTACAGACATCAAATTTGTAGGTCGGTACGAGCTGTAGCGATAGCCCCAAGAAATGAATAACAAGCCACGTTATTTGTAACTTACACTAACTTTAATGTGACTCTCTGATTACTATATTTAAATCATCATTAGTTTTACTTCCACATCCAGTGGAAGTATAGTAACGACAAAAAAATTTTTTTAAATTTTTATTGTTCAAATAGGCTTAGAATGTCATGAAACGTCGAGATTTTAAGTTTGAGCGAAAAAAAATTTTCTGTCTGTCGGTCTGTCTGTCGGTCTGTCTGACTGATGGTCTGTCTGTCGGCCTGTCTGTCTGTTTGTCTGTCGGTCTGTCTGTCTGTAACTTTTTTTTGTGCGCACGTTTACTCTGGAACCGTTTGAGATATTGACTTGAAATTTGGTACACACATGTACTTTAACGAGATCTAGAACTAGATTATATTTTCATCTTGTTCCGTCAAAGGGTTGGAGGGTAAATTGGGGTAAATTTGGGGTAAATAGGTAAATCAAGTAGGTAAGAGTCCATAAAATTGGTATTTAGTATGTACAAGAGAAGCTAAGGTCTCAAAAAAAAATTTGGCAGGAGCCATCCCCATTACCACCGCCACCCCATTATTAAAGGGGATGAAAGAAAATTGTGATTTAGTGTGTGTGTAAGAACCAGAAACCTCAAAATATTTTTTTACTTCATCCACCCCCACTACCACCCCCTATCACCACCCCCACCCCACTACCGATGTGGGGTATCGTTTTATGGGTTTTTGGGGTAGAGGATTTCAAATTTTATATTATTAAAGTTCCATAAACAATTATTTCCACATACAAAATTTTTTCGTTGTGAGTGACTTGGATAGAAAATCTGGATGTGGAAGTAGTGATTCCTTGGGCAGCTGTTTTTAACTTCTTATAACTTGGTATAATTCACTGAAGAAGTCACATTTCATAACTAGCAACACACTTAAATTGGCTCAAATTCTAGCCATCTTTCTATAACAACAACTTCTCAGCTTAAAGCCGATATGGAGTGTTGTCCCACTAAATCTAATATGGCGCTTCATAAATTTTATTTATATATTTTCCCCCGTAGAGATTACAAAAGCATCATTGAAGCGTCAACAGTCACCAATCAAAATCTCTTATACCTTATATGGTAGTATGATCTCAGCGGCCGCGAGCTCTCTTCCCGTCACAGTAAGACGTAAACTACTCCCGCGTTTTACCCACGTCTGGTTTTACCACAGGGCATAATATCTATAGTCGGTTTCACCAAACGTGCATACTACACGCTTATAGTCGGTTTCAAGGAAAATACACGTTACACGATTTAAAAATATTTTGTAGAATTCCGTGCTTGCAGGACTTTAGAACATAATTTAGATATAATGAATAACTGGTGTATAAGAAAAAAATTATCAGCAACAGGTAAGCAAAATATTATAAAATATAATCACACGCTTGAAAATATTCTGTGTGATCTTCTTCTGAAACGAGATGAACTTCACTTCAGAAGAAGACCAAGACAAGATGGTCCTTAAAGTCAAGGTGGGGAAGGCCCGGAAATTAGAACAAAAATTACCAACGCGAAAGTTTTAGCATATAAATTTTAGATAATGCAAAATTTCAACAAACTTTTAATACACAATTCAACAATTTTTAAATAACAATTTTATGAAACTGGATATAATACTGTTAATTTATTAAATCTATACAGATTATAATAAATCTGTAAAGTTGGAATTTTTATCTGTACGTCTATTTGTTTGTACGCGCATGACGCAGAAATTACCGAACCAATTTGAATAGGGTTTTCACAGGTAAATTTATCTAAGCTTGTAGCAGCATTTAGTTTTTTATTTTATCGAAATCGGCCTACTCTAAGTCAAGTTTTATGAAAATCGGTTTAATAGAACTGGGGATGCAGCTTGATCTCTACAATAGGCGTATTTGCACGGCATAAACTTTAATGAACAAACTTCTGTAATATTCCAGAAGATTCCAGAGTACTCTGGAACATTCCAGCTGCGCGTTGCGGGTGTGGATCTCAGTGTCAGTTCCTTTTCCCACGGCCACACCTAACGGCTCTCTCCCGTGCCAGTGACGCAAACAATCTTCATTGTACTTGTTCCAGGTGATTCTACCTCAAACATCGTTTACAAAGAACTGTAATATTCCAGAAGATTCCAGAGTACAATGAAACATTCCAGCTGTGCGTTGCGGGTGTGGATCTCAGTGTCAGTTGCTTTTCCCACGGCCACACCTATCGGCTCTCTCCCGTGCCAGTGACGCAAGGAATCTCATTGTACTTGTTCCAGGTGATTCTACCTCAAACGTCGTTTACAAAGAAGCTTTTTAGTTAATTTAAAAATTCTACGCGAACGTAGTCGCGGGCACAGATAGTGTTCTATATATTTTCTGTCTCCAGATATGCATTTATTCATGCGAATTAACAAATTCATAAATGCCTTGGTCAACACATCGGGAGTAATGCTTTCAAATACTTGTCAAATGTATGGAGTTGCGTAATTATATCAAAATAATTTGAAATCATAATTGATACAGGCGTGTTTCTGTTAATTTCTTATTTTAATCATGCCAGAACATACTTTACACGAGAATAATGATGTCTTATGTATTAAGTAATACATTATATTTATTATTCAATACGCTGTAGAAAAATAAAGCATGCCCCACTCTATCCTAAGGGGCTTGGCGGCAAAGCTTTGAGATTTTTTACGTGTCTCATAAAGTTTAGATCAACTATAACCTTGCCGTTTATGCAGTGCCTACCTGAATTGCATTACCGAATTCATGTCGTTCAAAAATTTATGATTTCTTTAAAATGCAATTCTTCAGGCAATTTTTAATCGATTTTAATAAATAATAATAATAATAAGTGTCGTTGGACAGCTCAAGAACATAGATTTCTATGAAATATATGTTCTTAAGGCCCTGTATACACAGGGCCTTCCATTTATAAATATTTACAAAAGTAATTTGAGCTAATGGAGTGGGTACATTCCCTAGCCATTACCACCATAAATTAAAAAGAAAAAAAAATATGTCATTTTGTTTTAGAGATGTCCAGAGCTGCCAAATAAAATTAAAAAATTAATGTTAATTACTGCAGTTAGTCAATCAATAAATGCGACTGTCCTGCTCCAGCTCTAGACTTTTAAAAAAACAAAGCATATACGAATTATTTGGAATATCTATAACACTTCAATTAAGTTCATACCGTGACCCTGGTTAATTAAATACACCTAAGTACAGTTGATTTAAACTAATTTTTATTACTTAAACGACCACAATACTCTACTAACATGACATATTAGTTATAAGATTATAATAGTAGTGAATAAAACATCAGCAGTAATAAGACAGTGTTAGATTCACTAACACAAATTGTACAGTAATAAAACATAATAATATTCTAGAGTAACTTCTCAGCCATTTAACTTTCATTTCGATAATAGTACGTTCGGCAACTTGAACGATGGTTATCTCATTGAGCGCTGGTCACATTTGTTATTCATACACACCACCAACCAGATGTTCATGACTTGATAATAACATACATAGTGAGAACCTGTAATACATGAACGTGCTACGCACGATAGTCTGAGTTTAACTCAAAAATTATAAATACTTTTTCTTAGTATTTGGCGTACATGAGTTTAGGATCAGGGTTATACAAGGTGTAACAGACACGCCACACATTAAGAAGTAATTGTACCGGCAAAATAAGCTAAACATTATATACAGTGTATACAAAAATTCATATAATTTTCAGGAACTGATTCTATACTCAAAAATATGTAAGAAAAGTTCATATAGGTTCGGTAATTTCGAATTTGCTTCTGACTGAACGCATAGCTTATTTTTCACATCGAATTCATATTCACGAATGATCCTGGATATTGTGAAAAATAGCCTTACTGTTACAAACATTATAGATTTGATGATTTATCTAATGAACGTTTCATTAAAATGTGGGGTATTTCTTATTGTACTTTAAATAAAAAAGTTATCATAGTAATTATTATATACCGGTCTCCAAATGGAGATATCATTTTCTTTAAAAAATCTGTCGGAAGATCTAAAATATATACTTATATAAAAAAAATGTGACCACGTTGTTCTGCGTGCAGATTTTTATATATTTAATATAAGTTTCCGAATTCTCCTAACACTATATAACCGACGCATCATTTCTTACGCGCAGACGACTTTTGCTTGATATGAAGTACTGTTGCAGTACTACCCATATTTAGGCTGATATCTGTCTCTGGTCTGCCCTCCGGTGACACTTAGAGTTTTTGATCCGGTAGTATACGAGTATGGTTTCGCACTTGCCTTGTCTTCGTCAACTGTATCATGTATTTATACCCTCAAGGTTCTTGTCAAGTTGTGAATTATGTCGATTCCATCTGACTGCATATCGAGCAATCAATTCCTTCCTTCGTTGAAAATTTTGGCATAGTATCCTTGTCTTAGAATGATCCCATACCTGTTTGTTTTGGTTTGTCGCCATCAGTGCCTCATTCTCCACTATTAGATGTAGTGGTGGCAGGCAAAGCTGCACTTCCATGGCTACTGTAAGCTCTATTCCACTAGATTAGGAAGATGTACAGCTATTTTTACGTATAGCACTACATATAACAAGTTTTTGCTTAGGTCAGGTACATACAATACATCTTTAAATACATAAACATCACTATTTACCTTCTGCTTTTATATTGTGATTCTTCTTTACTATACCAATGTTTGCTTCAGATATCTCCACAACGCACGGAATATCCTTGCTCCTGAATCTATTATAAATTCTGCTTTTATCGTATCTTCATTACGTTGAGCAATAAAGGCTATTTTGTTATTTTCTTCGTTCCTTTGCAGGTGTTTCTTTCTAAAATGATTTGTTTTTCTGCATATTGAACATGATTCTACTTTATCTTTTTTAAAACACGACTTAGCTGTATGGCCTAGCTTTCCACATTTATAGCATTTTATTTTATTATTAAGTTTTGAGCTACTTGCTTTAAAAGCCACAGCTTCTTCACTCTCAGCATCCTGCTTATGCCTTGTTTCTTTGGTTAATAACTAGCTATTAAATTTGTTTTAACTCGTTCACTTATAGACGTTGATTCCTAAGCTGTACTGAAGTATTTGTACTCATCTGGTAATATCGCTAACAACTTTAACAGCAACACATCATCAATTTTGTGGTTTAATGCTTCTAGCCTATATACTATATTTCGTAGCTCACTGATATGTAACGAAAGATCAGTACCTTTTTGTAGCTGTAGCTGAAAACACGCCTTTAACAAATTGCATTTCTGTTCTTCGGTGCCTTGTTGAAAAATACCGCATAGCTTGTCAGACATCGTTTTTGCATTATCACATAACATGAATCATAAGTTTCTTATCTATACTTGTAATTATCACCTTTTGGGCTTTTGCATCTTTTTTTTATCCAGTCCGCTTTCTCCTCAGGTTTCATCAAATAAATAAACTCCTTCTCACCAATATCAATTTCCCACAAACAGTTAGCCTTAAATACAACTGTTACTTGAAATTTCCGTACTTGAAAATCTTTTAATTTTTCTATCAGCAAAACTTTTGACGTCTTGTCTTTTGGAATACATTTATTTTATTTTAACTTTTATTTCTTGCTTACTTCACAATTTATACTTATACTTTTTGCTGCCTAGGCCCATAACCTGTTCTGATTAACATTAACATGAGGAAAATAGACCATATATATTTTAGTTTGTTTATTTATATATTTTCATATATTTTCATCAACTCAGTTACCATAACAATATGCATCCAATTATTATTAAATTAAAACTCTAGTACATCCTTGTGACACTAGGTGTCACCACAAGTATATTCTTGCAAGTATGCTCGCTAAAACAATTGAACACCATGCTTCTATAGGCGCATATAACCCGCGTGGCTTGGTAGGCACTTCGTCTAGAGATGAGATTTGAAGCTCAATTTGATGTCTAAAGTCAGCCCTGACTTCATTGCTCACCTGTGGTTC
Organism: Rutpela maculata; assembly: GCA_936432065.2. Taxonomy (NCBI): domain Eukaryota; kingdom Metazoa; phylum Arthropoda; class Insecta; order Coleoptera; family Cerambycidae; genus Rutpela; species Rutpela maculata. Next base: position 382,821,556 of record OW386285.2, on the reverse strand, counting down.
TTTTCCTAGAAGATGCAATTTACCAAGTTCTGTAGTTTCCTTTTCTTTGAAGAAGTTACCGCAATAGCCTTTCCCGGATTTACAGACTTCTTCTCTCCACCATTAGTCTACCATGTTGAGGGTTTTTTGCATAATTCTCGATGCAGCGCCCTTAAACTGGGGTGGTCGTCTGCATGTTCTTGCTCATATATTCCTTGCTGTTCCAACTGTGTCAAAAGTTCGTCTATCACCAGGCTCCCCAAGGGGATGATAAAACGTTCTGCTGTCAAGTTTGTTTGCGACTTTGTTTAAGTTTTGGAGAGGTAAAATTAGATAATTTAAATCCTGACAAATTACTGAGTTCATGACGAGATGTCATTTGTAAGATAAATATTAGTTAAATTTTCACCTTGCAGAGTTCTAATAAGCCCATGGACTCCGACCTTGTAAAATAACCTAATGTGTTTATGACATAGTAAAGGTAAAAGGTGGTAAAATGCTAACCTTATTTACTACTCGGTACATAAGAATTTTTTTTTCAAGTCCTACTAAAAATCGAACCCACTCAAGGCGAGACTGACTGACTTTGGAATTAGTTTGGAGGCCATCCATGCCTTGGCCAGTTTGACCGTCGTATCTCATTTGCGAGTAAAAATGACGATCAATATTTATGTTTATTCAAACCAATATTTCATTAAAAAAAATCTTTTGCAATTTCTGTCTTTGTTTTAGAACTTTCGGTATATTTATTCCAAATACGACGAAATACACTGAATAATAAAAATACAATATAAATTCATATTTTCATAACATTACTAGAACAACAAAGGAATCAGTTAGGATTTGGGGAGTGATTTGTAAGACTGTAGTGGAGCCATGTTAAAGGTTGCAATATTTTCAGTTAAATTGATTTTGAGCACAATAAGCCCCAGTGGATTTCGATGAACAGTTAAAATAAGCCATTGTACAGGACCCCAGCTTACTTAGATCACGGAATGGCTTTTACTGAATTCCTATACCTAGACGCGGCCATTCATTGCTACCTCAATTTGCCTTCTGAAACAAATTGCTTTAACTTCATTATTCACAATGAGTCTTAACGTAAAATGTTGAATTACATACAATTATAAACATGCGATAATTAAAAAACTTTGCCCACGGCGGTTTTTAATTTACCGAATATTTCAAAATAACATAATCGATTTCAAGTACGAATGAGATTTATCATCATCAATCTCGTTTTTAATGAAATTTTACAGGTCTTTATATCTAGCAAACTATTATGGAAACTTGCAAATAAAAATATTTATTATTTTCCCCAAAGAACGCGATTTTTTGAAAATTTTTGAAGCTTTATAAAAAACTACCATTTGGTCACACTAAAACTTTTTCTTTCTTAAACTGTAGCTTTTTGAATGTGCTTTACAATGGTGATAAAAATATTTTTTTTATATTATTTTAAAAATAAAAGAAAACTTCATATGTTCAGGATCTGAACCGCGGATTTCCACATGGGAATCCTCAAAAATCAAAAAATCAAACAATGCTTTATTTATATTAAAATTATAAATATGTATCTCCCCGAAACTGACCCGGTGCCAGCCAGACAACTACGGCATGCAGCGCCATGGTGAGTGTAGGGGCAGGTTCGGTTCGACTAAACAATAATTATGAGGGGGTTAGAGCTCCTATTTAAAAGGCATAAACTTAAAACTAACAATAACTTTTTTTTTAAACAGAAGAAAAAGTAGCACAAGGAAAGTTGCAGAAATTGCAACGCCTTGCCTGTCTAGGGACTACAGACTACAATGCGCTCGTGTCCCACAGCAGCTATGGAGGCAATGCTGGACTTACTTCCTCTGCATTTACATGTGAGGAAGGAGGCAGCACTTAGTGCCTTAAGGCTGCATCAGGCACTTAAATTCAGACCAGGCGACCTGGTTGGTCACTTAAGGATTCTGGAGTTAATCCAATTCGAATCCATGACCAAACCCACTGACTCAATGCCAATTAAATATGACTTTGACTGCCCGTTTGATGTGCTGATTGAAAGCCGTCAGGCGGGCAGGGCCGGAGCATTGCGGTTGGAGAAAGAGTCACACATCTGGTACACAGACGGATCCAAGATGGATGAAGGGGTTGGTGTGGGCGTAGCAGGGCCTAAATGCAGGCTATCTAAAGCCCTTGGTAACACCCCAACCATCTTCCAAGCAGAAATTTATGCTATAGATCTATGCGCCCAGGAATGCCTAAATAGAGGCACTCGAAGGGCAAAGATCTATATACTTTCAGATAGTCAGGCAGCATTAAAGGCTCTCAGGTCATATACCTTTGAGTCAAAAATTACCTGTGAATGCAGACAATTCCTGAAGCAACTGGCAAAAAACAACAAGATTACCTTGATGTGGGTGCCAGGGCATGAGGGGATAGAAGGCAACGAATTAGCTGATAGCCTCGCAAGAAAAGGGGCTGAAGCCCCGTTTTTTGGACCCGAACCGTTCTGTGGCCTATCAAGGGGACACATAACGGAGGAGGTCCTAAAAGGGGAAAAGGAACAAAAAGAGTCCTACTGGAGGAACACTCCAGGACAAAGACAAGCAAAAAGGTTTATAACCTATTCTACAAAGAATGCCACAAGGCTTCTCGAACTGGAAAAGTCCGATTTAAGGCTGATCACAGGCCTTCTAACTGGCCATTGCCCCTTGAGATCCCATCTCAAGAACATGGGCATGGCAGAAGATGACAAATGCAGATACTGTGAAGCTGCAACCGAAACTGCGGAACATATACTTTGTGAATGCAAGGTGTTAATCCGCATTAGGCTAAAGTACCTAGAACAGGCGGAATTAACGCCTGAAGACATAGGGAAATTAGCCCCCAGGAAAATCGCAAGCTTTGCAAAAAGTCTTGGAATCCTGGGTAACAACTAGATGCAGGGTAATTCACAAAAGATCTTTTAGGTCGAGGTGAAGAAAGGCCAACCCAGGGCCAAGCGACCCCTTAAACAATCTACAATCTACAACAATAACTTTTAAAAAACATGATATATGAAAATATCTCAAAATAATTCAAATAACACAATAAAATCATCGATTTCGCACACAACACGAGCGTGAAGACTTTGAAATTTTGGTTGCTGGCACGGGAAAACAAAGCAATTCCACCCTGGTGGTCTTCCTGCCAGGAAAATGTGGTGAAATAAAAGTTAAGGATTAAGAGAATTAGGATTTTTATAAATTCATCCTAAATGAAATTTGGAAACAAAAATGGGCAAAAGAACAAAAAGAACAGAAAGGGATGAACGAGAACAAAATAAGCAAACAGGCAGGGAATAGAAAATGATTAAAGATGTAGGTTGAGAAAGGACAAAGTTTAGGATGGTGATGAGTTGTAGTAGTGGAAAGTGTGGCTAAGGGAATTGCCGGAAAATACGCAACGTTTGGTATGGTAGGGGGTGGTGTCTTATATTGAAAAGTATGGTACAATGCTGTCCAATTCGGGTTGTGTTGCGGGTAAGCGGACTATCGCCCAGTTTGAATTGATAGAATTTCTGAGAGTTTTCTTAGACGTAGTCCGCTAGTGGGGTTATGTCGTGACATCGTGCGTATAAATCTCCGAAGGAGAACCAGAGATGAGGCGCATGAATTTGTGTTCTAACACTTTCAGTTTTCTTATTGTCGTGGCCGATATGCTGCACCATACCGGCGCCGCGTATGTGATTGTCGGCTTGATCACCATTGAGATATGACCGTGAAACGTTTCCGTGTTCGATGATGTTCTTCCTTAGTACATGAGTGGGAAGGCCGTACGATATCGAAAGAGCAAGAATGACGATTTAACCTCATCGTAAACTGCATACTCCAAATCGAAAATGAGCTCCAGCAGGAAGGTACGAAAAATTACATTTTCTTTCGTTTCGCGAAACGCGTTTGACTTTTTCTAAGCACTCTAGATGAGTAAATAGATTGCATGGATATCATATCCGCACGATCTTCTAGAATCTAGAAGCCGTGGTAATGGGAGTCGGGGAAATATTCTTGTCGTGGCGGTTTTGATGAACGAGCGCGTAATTGTAGGTACATTACTGCGTAATTGTAGATACATTAAAGATTAAAATTTATTTTATGTACTCACTAAAGTTCTCACACATTAGAGAATAAACAGTTCCAATTTCAGCTCAAAATCTATATATGTACACAAATAAATGCATGAAATACAAAAGATACGATATCTCAGCTTCTAATTAATGTAGAAGAGTCTAACTTTTGTTAGAATTGTTTGTTTCTTGAAGCACTTTTAACAGACGACAGAGGTATTTGTGGATACATTTTTTTCGATAAAAAGATGCATTACAAAAATGCACGAAATATAACTTTAAAATAATACCAAAACACTGATTTTCATCACCATTGTAAAGCACATTTAAAAAGTTACAATTTAAGGAAAACAATGATTTAGTGTGACTAAATGGCAGTTCTTTATAAAGCTTTAAAAATTTTAAATAAAGGCATTTATTTTTTTAAGGAAAATAATAAATATTTTTATTTTTAATTTTTCATAATAGTTTACACCTACAAGTTTCATTAAAAAATATGAATTATTTTTCTGTCTATGAAAAATTCAAAATTATCGTGGTTTTTATTTTTTTGCAAAAAACAAAACTGCAGATCGGATTTGGACCCATGTAATTTTAGCATCCTGATAACCCCCCCCCTCTCCCCCCCAACAATCTTTGAAAAGAACATTATTTTATTCGACTATTATGATTTTTCTAGATTATGACCCGGGAAATTTTAGCTCAAACCGTATATGGTTTTATTTTTGTAATAGTCTTACAATTATTATTTTCACAATTGTAATAATAAATCATAATCAAATGAACATATTTTTCTTTTTTCTCAAATGTGTAATCAATAAAGATGGTAAAACAATTTAAATGTAAAAATTGTACCTAAACTACATTTCCTTTAAAATTCTGCTTAATTCGTCTTTTTATGACCAATATTGCATCTTAATTTTTATGATTTTCTTAATACTAATTATAACTTTTTCATTACAGGTACGTAATTGAGATGTTTCTATTTATGGCGGATGCAATTTCCTATAATATCGGTAAGTTTATAAATTAGAGACAATGATAATAAACTTAGAATGTTATTTTTTGGTGGGTTGGTATTTAAAGAATTAAAAATGATCGAGAAAAAAAATATAATATATTTGAAAATTATGAATATAGGTACAGCATGTTTAAACTAAGCAGTCATTAATTCTTAGACATGATTCTGTGTCAAAATATATTTAAAAAAATACCCTATAAACATGGATCCGGAAATCCCTAGTAAAGGAGCTAAGTTCTTCTGAAGAGGGCACCCAAAAGTGGAATTTTACTTAATATCTTAGGAATCCTTTGACCACTTTGTGTATGAAACCTTATATCAATATAGGTCATTATTTTATGTTATCTAAGAAGAGTAAATTTAATTATAGAAACCTAAAAGGGAAAGTGGGGGGCTTCCTTCCCCCCTTCAAACTTTTTTGCGCGTATTTATTACGATTATCTTGTCGGAGTATTATTCCTTTGTCAAGAATACACAATTAAGCTTAGGACCAACCGTTTTTCAGAAATATGAACCTAAAGAAACACAATCATTCCCCAGGCTTCCAAAACATAAAATAAATATGTCTCACTCTCCAGTATAATTTGGAAAAACTTCTTTTATCAACACTGATGAACCTATGAAATGGCTTTTATTACGTAATCAATCGTCATTGTTTTTAATTGCTGATATATGATGTCATTATAATGGAGCTGAGGCCTTCTGAATACAGAAGGCCTTAGCTCCATTAATAGGGATTTCGAACGTTTTTTTTAATTTTTCACATAGAGTAATCTCAACATTAATTACTGCATACGTGAAGCACCCTGTGTATTACACGTAACCTACGCGGTTGAACCTCTGATTATTTTTGTTGATCATTTAATGTAAATTCACAACTTATAAAGATATATAGATGTTGCAGTTAAGATTTTCTCTCTTCTGAAAGTATCTCTACATGATTCTATATAACCTAAATTATATACTGATCTTATGACTCTTTTTTGCTTTATAAATACTCTTTGCATATCTGTACTGTTTTCATATGAAATTATGTTATAGGAAATTTGAGAGTATACTAGGGCATAACAAACATTTAAGAACGAGTTTTGGTCCAACCTTTAAATTTGTTACAGCGAAACAGGACTGTCCTAAATTTTTATATAAATGATTCAATTGGTTTGTAAAGCTAAGATTCGCATCAGTTATAGTTCCCAGAACTTCATTCGAGGTGATACAGAATGACTACGTAAATTTATGTTAAAATTGTACTCCGTTTTATTTTGCTGTAAAATGAATGTTTTGCCATAATTTATTATAAGTTTATTTCTAAAACACCGCTCATTAAGCAAATGTAAAAGATTGTTCACATTTATCTCTAGTTGTTCAGGAGCTTTTGCCATATCTATAAATGAATTGTCATCAGCATACATGTAAACATTTGCAGAGCTTATGTGGTGCGGTAAATCATCTACATATAGCAGGAATATCAGAGGACCCAGCACATTACCCTGGGGTGTTCCAATATCCAGCTCCTGTTCATATGAGAGAGAATTTTCTATTTTGACCCTGATTTTCCTATCAGTGAGATATGATACAAAACCATGATTTTTTCTCTCAAATTTTTTTGCCACTTTTTCTAATTTCTTGCCACTGTGCAATGCTTTCAACTCCCTCTATAGGACAAATAAAATAACACTGTGATGAAATGTAATTATTATGTGCAATTGTAAAATCAAAATACAAAAATCTAACGATAATTAGTTACCTAAAATATGGTATCGGTTTGTCTTTATTATTTCTAAAAGTGTCAGTGCCAACGTTGTTAAAACACTTGCTAGTACGTTAACAATGTCAGCGTCTTATTGATATTAAATTGAAGCACTCTCACAAGAATTACTCTTAAATAATGTGTATGGCATCGGCGGATAAGGTCAATTATTAAAACTAAATGTAGTACATTTTCGGTATTTGCAGTGGATCTCCAAACCGCATGGCATCGTACGTTGCAGATGATAATAATTTGAGAGAGAATTAGTAGCGTTTCGCGTTAATTCAAGCAGAGTCGTCTTGTGTTTGCCTTTAATTGGACGTAAACCAAAACAGAGGTCGGAAATCTAGGAGCTTGTGTTTGGTTACAAACGCAGACGGCTTTAAAACCTACCTGCCCTTAGGCACAGCTCATATAATGTAGCCTTTGCAACAAGAGGAATAAGAACACGTTATTTATGTTAGGAAGTAATTTTAATTTTTTTCAAAATTAACATAACAATTAAAAAACAAGCTAAAAACGTACTCTTCGCCTGTTTACTGAACTTTTTATATAATTGTTACACATTCCATAGGATACTCTTCGCAGTTTTCTGTAAATAAGGTTAATTTTAGACATTTTTAATTCTATAGTACGAACTTAGTTGGTAAAAGTCTCAGTGTAAAATAAAGTAAAAATAAAAAGAAAACTATACCATACCCCATTTAGGTTTTGAACCCGGGACTCTTGGATACCGAGTCAAAAGCGTAAGAACTACACCACCACCTAACACGTAAAAAAATTTGAATTTTTACATTATAAGAGGAGCTAAATCATATTTTCACGGTTGTATATTACATTATGAAATGTATATTTGTAAAATATATAAATATTTAGATATTAAAATGAAATAACATTTCACCAGATTTCTATTCAATTACGAAAATACAAAAATCATTTTTTTTCAAATTTAAATCATTAATAACATTTTTATTTACTGATCGATTTTGTTCAAGAACAATAGAGTTTTTCCTCTAGCCAGCACTAACTTACTATCCAAATTTCAGTACAATCGGATTTTTTTTCTTGAGTTATCGTGCTTGCAAGAAACGTGACGGACGGACAGACGGACATTTTGAAAGTTGTTCAGAATTCGGTCACTAACACAATGATATGAAAATTTTTTGTCTGCGAGCGATTTTAGAAATGTGCCAATCAAATTCAATATACTCTTCGTTATCGTATTTGCGAATAGTATAATAACTGTTCGAAAAAATGTTTAATAAAAAAAAATAGTAATAGAGGAGTAAAACTCTGACTTGTAGGGAATTGTCTAACTATAGTAACCTTTTTACTGGAACTTGTCAGAAAAATTACTAGAAATGTAGCAAAAAGTTATGAATTAAATTCGAGTTCTCGAGGGCATTATTGTTTGAAGAAAAGAATCTTCAAATTTGTGTTTTTTTTTTGCAGTTTTTCTTAAATCACTTTGGTTGTATAGCTCGTATTACAATGACGAAAATAACAGAATCGTCGACTTGGATTAGGTTGCACAACATTTTTTTCATTATATGGTAGTTCTTTAATGCATTTTTCAGGGATTAGTACAGGAAAAATAAATTTTGACCTTGAAAAAATTAGTACAAGCAAGGAATTTGGTGGAGATGTTCCACTTGCTTTCCTAATGAGTATACTAAAAGTCCCCTAAAATTGAAGTTGTGCTTCGCCCGCCATATTGAAAAATGGCGGCTCATTTTCAGATTTATGTATATAAATCCTTTACCGTTGCAGATAGGAAAAAAGTTTCAAATAAAAGATGTAGGCAATAATAAAACAAATGGTTTCTCATATTAACATTTTTTCTCTAAATCGAACGGTTTTTTAATTATGAGGTGCAGATTGTTATTGAATTTTCAAAAATCACAATTGTGTACAAAATACACTGTAAAATGTAAGTAAAATAAAAAACTTTTTTTAGGTATATTATCGTTACAGAAGCAAAATATACTGTAATTATGAAGCCTATAACAAACAGAATAAAATACGAAAATACGTTATAAAATTAGTTCATTATCAAAAAAAAAAAAAAAATGTTCCAAGTACTAAACCTATTATACCTTAAGTATTTTTGTGCGCTGAATCCGAATTTTCAATTAACAAATTTTTTTACCGCGTAGATTTCGAGTAAATCCCGGTTTTTATCGTCAAAATGCGTTTTTTTAAATAATTTTGACGTTTACTCGAAATCTACGCGGTAGAAAATTTTTTAAATTGAAAATTCGGATTCAGCATACAAAAATACTTAACGCATGATAGGTTTAGTCCTCGGAGCTGATTTTTTTTTTTTTTTTGTAGACCTGTGTAATTTAAAAATCTTTCGATTTAGAGAAAAAAATGTTAATATCAAAAATTGTTTGTTTTATTATTGCCTACATTTTTTATTTGAAACTTGTTTTCCTATCTGCAACGGTAGAGGATTTATATACAAGAATCTGAAAATGGGCGGCCATTTTTCAATATGGCGGGCGTAGCACAGCTTAGATTTTAGGGAACTTTTAGTACATTCAATAAGATGATAACTGCAAGATCTCCACCAAATTTCTTGCTTGTACTAATTTTTTCAAGGTTCGCATACTTTTATAATTATTTTTATTGCACTAGATATTAAGAGAACAAAGTTTGAAATGTTTGAAATTTGTTTAATTTTTTTAAAAAGCAAATGCATTTTACTCATCAATATTTTGCCCAAAAATATAAACTATGCATGTATCAAAAGAACATAAAAAGAAATACTTTAAAAAACTTTTTTTGTCTACGCCTATTTAGCCATTTATAAAAAAAAAACTAAGTGACATAATGGCTTGAAATTTTCATTGAACATTTCTAAAACTCTTCGCGAACATGTTACAATGTTTTAATTAGATAAATTGATGGAAAATTATAAAATTGAAGTTCTCCGACAGCGCGCGAAAACGTCAATGTCGCGCTCAGCGTACTTGTAAATTTTATTTTTATTATAAAACTTTAAGACGAATTACTTACATATTCCAACAATACTGTGAAAATTCAATACTATAATTTTAGTAGGTATGCTTTTAGAGGGCAGAATATTTACTGACGTAATATTTTGTCGAACTCCTCTATGCATTTCCTTAAATATATAAGGAATAAAACCAGACTGCAACCAACAGGTATTCTCCGGACTAATGCCCCGCCGAGCGCTGAATTACAAATTTCAAGCCTGGCGCGTTAGGTGCAATAACTGTGTACTGCCACATAACGCTAAAAGCTTCGATTGCAATAAACAAAGCAGAAAGACTTATTCCTACTCAAAGGAGCTCTCGTGTCAGCCACTCCACACCACTTGCAGACTGCAGTTTTATTCCTTATATATTTAAGGAAATGTATAGAGGAGTTCGACAAAATATTACGTTAGTAAATATTCTGCCCTCTAAAAGCATACCTACTAACTATGCCCATGTCAGGGCTACTGCTACTTCGATTGCTATAGACATCGGCCGCTAGATGGAGCCTACGATTTTTGTTGCATGTCGTGGTTTTATAAATCTCGTCATGTACCAAGAATGATCAAATGTCTCGTTACAGCCATTCCAGACCTACCTTGCACTGACGAGAGCCAACAGCTCGAAACTGCAGTCTGCAAGTGGTGTGGAGTGGCTGGCACGAGAGCTCCTTTAAGTAGGAATAAGTCTGTCGGCTGGTGTTTATTGCAATCGAAGCTTTTAGCGTTATGTGGCAGTACACAGTTATTGCACTTAACGCGCCAGGCTTACAATTTGTAATTCAGCGCTCGGCGGGGCATTAGTCCGGAGAATAGCTGTTGGTTGCAGTCTGGTTTTATTCCTTATATATTTAAGGAAATGTATAGAGGAGTTCGACAAAATATTACGTTAGTAAATATTCTGCCCTCTAAAAGCATACCTACTAACTATGCCCATGTCAGAGCTACTGCTACTTCGATTGCTATAGACATCAGCCGCTAGATGGAGCCTACGATTTTTGTTGCATGTCGTGGTTTTATAAATCTCATCATGTACCAAGAATGATCAAATGTCTCGTTACAGCCATTCCAGACCTACCTTGCACTGACGAGAGCCAACAGCTTGAAACTGCAGTCTGCAAGTAGTGTGGAGTGGCTGGCATGAGAGCTCCTTTGAGTAGGAATAAGTCTATCGGCTGGTGTTTATTGCAATCGAAGCTTTTAGCGTTATGTGGCAGTACACAGTTATTGCACTTAACGCGCCAGGCTTGCAATTTGTAATTCAGCGGCTCGGCGGGGCATTAGTCCGGAGAATAGCTGTTGGTTGCAGTCTGGTTTTATTCCTTATATATTTAAGGCAATGTATAGAGGAGTTCGACAAAATATTACGTTAGTAAACTATAATTTTACTTTCTATTTATTTTTGAGTCGCTTTTTTAATAATTTAAATTAAAATATCTTTACATTTTACTAGGTTCTATTATATTTATTACTTCCCTCGCTTACCGAGGGGAAGTATTGTAATGGTGAAAAATCACTCTCCAAGATTACTATGTAGATTGCGAAAATTAAAGCAATTCAATTCCATCTGTCTGTCCGTCTATATCTATATCTACAAAACAATTTGACGAAGAAGTATAATATTTTGTTGGTAGTTGCCGCTATTGCTAATGAATAACTGGGATATACTTCCAGTGCAAAATATTTAGGGTGGACACCTAAAAAATAATGAAGAAAAAAATGTGACTGAGGACAGAAATATTTGACACGTAGCTAACACAACCGTCAAGGAAGAAATTTTTCTTCCTTCTCAGTTGTGTTAACTACATATTTATGAAAAATATACAGGGTGGTAATAAAATTATGAAAATAATGTGTCGGAGGAATAATATTTCACATGTCATTAACACAATAGGGAACTTGCCCAAAAAATAAAATTGAATTAAAATACTCAAAATCGTAAACTAACATCATTAAAAACCCCACAGACAACAAAAAATTTAAAAAAAAATCTCTTTCAGAAATATAACCGATTACAATCTGCCGGATTTTACCCACTCCTAAAACGTGACGTCAAAGGGAGAAAGTCGGATGACGGCGTCAACCGATTTTGCTTTGGTTTTGACAATTCCGAATGCGCATGCGCATTTGTACGAAACAACTAGCAGTGAACACAACCTAACCTAAAATTTAAATACTTCTTCGCGTAGAAGCTCACAGCAAGACACGTATTCGTTGGAAGAACCTCTTCGATTTCTGAAATGTCACAAAATGCTACTTTTGATTCGTTCGTGCCAAGCCGAATTTTCGAATTTCGCCGTGCAATTTACGATCAAGTTTATCTAGAAGACTTCCTCTTTACGTCGCGACATCATACAGCCGTCCCAATGGTGTTTTTCGAAAAATATGAACGTGTCAAGATTGCATGTTTTTGCTATTTTTCGTAGATATCTCGAAACGGTGGGAGTTAGCTCGAAATAAAAAATAAGGCCAAGCGAGTATTTTCCACCACGAATCTTTTGCTACCATCAGACTTTAATTTTTTTTTTTTTTTCGTTTCGGAGATAACTACTGAAATGTTAGCCATGCAAAAAAATCGCAAATTTTGAGCTTCTACAGTCGGTAACTTTTTAATCTTGGCTCCTAAGCCAAAAGACTAACTAAACTCTCTTTTTTATTTTTTGAATTCCAAAAAAAATAAAGGAATTAGAGGGGGCGGGATTTGGGACTTTTTTTTCCGGTAAAATTGCTTCATTTTGTCACCGTAATTAATTGGTAATTAACTGAAATCGATCTCGTATACGATGGTCACTTAATATCATGTACTACTTTGACGCTCCGTTAATCTCGGCCCTTCGAAACGAAGGTTTCTGAGAAAAAATATTTTTTTTAAGATTTACATACACTCTATAGGAAAACGTGTAATTTCCATTTCCCCGAATATCTCGATAATTATCGTTTTTTTTTCTAAAAATTTATAGAAAGCGTATGTAAAGAGTATTGATTGAGCTTTCCGACACTTTTATATTTTCTCTAACATAAAAACCAAAAGACTTATGACCGAATATGCGGACGTCTCAAAGCCAACCGCCACGCACCGCCCAGTTTATTAATTAGGTTGAAGACGTACCGCTCGGTTAAAGTACGCCACTTTAATGAAATTTTAAAAAAATGGGCAAGTTTCCCATTGTCAAAGAAGGAAAATTATGAAGATTACAGGGTGGTCATCCTTAAAAAACTAATGAAAAATGTAACGGAAGACGATAATATTTTGCCTACAGTTAACATAACTGTCGAGGAAGAAAAATATACAGGGTGGTCCCTCTAAAAAAATGAAAAAAATATGATGGATGAGAATAATATTTCGCATGTAGTTACCGCAACTGTCAAAGAAAATATGAAAAAATATACAGGGTGGTCAACATAAAAAATAGTAATGAAAAAATGTGACGGAGTACGTTAATATTTCGCACGTACTTAACACAACTTTCTAGGAAGGAAAATATAAAAGATAAGGTGGGTTACTCTAAGAAATAATTAAGAAACTATTGTGGAAATAATTTTTAGATTGTAGTTGACATATCTATCGAGGAGAGAACTTGCCATACTTTTGGTGAAATATATACTGGCTGGTCACTATAAAGAATAAGAAACGATACAGAAAAACGATATCCGAAATGTAGGTATTGTAGGTGTCATTATTGCCAGAAAAACATCTAATGTAATTTTAATTAAAAATATAGATGGTTATCTAACAGAAAAAATAATTCACAAATAAAGAGAGGAAAGTTCTTCCTAAATAACTTTACAGATTTTTATATTTTTGTATTCACAAAATACCCATCTAGTACAAAAAACACTCACGTAGATATCAATATGTCGGTCTAATTAAAAATAAAGATAAGACAGGTGCTTTGTAGTTAGATTCACTTTAGACTCTTTATCTAACATAACCAAAATAATGTTCTCAAAAATACAAAGATTAGAAATTGATATTGTTAAGATCTTATTTTTTTTTTCTTTTAATGAAATCAAGTAAGTAATGACTAGATGATTTAATACAAATACGATGTCATTGCATGCCTCAATAGGATAAAATATATTGAATTTGTATTTGAATATATTGGAATCAGTCATAAATTACAGTCCATTGAAAAAACAAATTAGAATCAAAATAAGTGATATTTGACTCAGCTGATACTTTAATAATAGGTACATTTTCGTTTTTCCGTTTTTCTTACTAGAATTATCTGCCATTTGTATGTTCCTCTAAAAACAGTATTCGTGAAATCCACAAAATAATATAATTATCCAGTATATTACTGAAAATAATCAAGATATTGTTATCCCGAGCAATTTTCTGTTAAATTCGGACTAGTTGTTTCCTACAGTTTGTAGAAGAAACACAAAATATAAAATTTAGATGAGAACACATCATCAAAAAAGATTTACACTGATTATACAATATTGTCGCTATATAATTACCAATTAACTCATTTTTGCGAAAATGTAATTCTGAACCTACATCTGGCATAATATTAGAGAAAACGTGGCAACGCAGCTTTGTAAAGTAAAGTTCATATACGAGCGGCAAGTCCACCTGGTATTTATCTAGGACTGCAATTAAATACAGAGGTTGTAATTGATAGTTTTAATAACTTTTAATTATGTTGCCGCTCGGGTTCATTAAATCAACATTAGACTAATTACTCGTTTTGATAGCACATGCGGAATGAGAAAGGAGATTTCTTATGTCTCACAGCAGATATTTAAAATTAGTGCTAAAACTCACGTGTAGTATATCTTTGGGATGGTTAACCACGCCTGTCAAGTTATCAGAATTTTATTTTCAAAAATAATCAATAATAATAATAATAATAAAAGTACTTTATTGGTAAAACCAAATAGTTACCGATCGAGATCCTTCGTTAGAAAAAATAATTCTTCTCATTCACGTCATGCCAGATTTTTTTGTGATCCAAGAATTATTCACGTTGGTCTTCGTTTACTGTATAGCACGTCTGACGGCATCACGCCATCTGTCGTGGTTACCTGTTAGGTGCACAGCCTCACCAGAGCCTTTTCCCATTAGTTCTTTAGTGACATCAGTCCAACGTTTTAGATGGCGTCCTCTTCGCCTCTTCGCCTCTTGCTGTCTGATCTTCCCGAAATTACTAATAAGGAGACTTGCTTTCGTATTTTCAGAAGAGAGGTTTTACAGTTTTTTGTTAACATCCGTTAGGATTAAGACCAATTTTGTGTAATTCGTTTTGTTCATTTTGGTACAAACAATCACCATTTAAAAAACCGCTGCCCAAGGAATCACTACTTCCACATCCAGATTGTCCAAGTCACTCACAACGAAAAAACTTTGTATGTGAAAATATTTGTTTATGGAACTTTAATAATATAATATTTGAAATCCTCTACCCCAAAAACCCATATAACGATACCCCACATCGGTAGTGGGGTGGGGGTGGTGATAGGGGGGTGGTAGTGGGGGGTGGATGAAGTAAAAAAATATTTTGAGGTTTCTGGTCCCTGTACATGCACTAAATCACATTTTTTTTTCATCCCCTTTAATAAGGAGGTGGGGGTGGTAATGGGGGTGGCTAATGCCAAAAATTTTTTTCAGACCTCAGCTTCTCTTGTATATACTAAATACCAATTTCACGGACTCTTACCTGCTTGATTTACCCATTTACCCCAAATTTACCCCAATTTACCCCCAAACCCTTCGACGGAACAAGATGAAAATATAATCTAGTTCTAGATCTCGTTAAAGTACATATGTGTACCAAATTTCAAGTCAATATCTTGAACGGTTTCAGAGTAAACGTGCGCACAAAAAAAAGTTACAGACAGACCGACAGACAGACAGACCGACAGACAGACAGACCGACAGACAGACAGAAATTTTTTTTTCGCTCAAACTTAAAATCTCGACGTTTCATGACATTTTAAGCCTATTTGGACAATAAAAATTTTTAAAAATTTTTTTGTCGTTACTAGACTTCCACTGGACGTGGAAGTAATTAAGGAATTCATTTCATAACGCCAAGAAAAAATATTGTCTTAGCTAGTGTTGTCTATTTTCACCAAAGCCGAGTTTTATTCGTATAGTCGCCAAATAATAAAGACCTGGACGGCTATTCTGTAATTTCAGTGAAAATGAGCATTTGTCGTGAGATGAGACAGGTCACATCACGTTTCCTTCCCAGAGTATGCGAAAACACTATTCTCTAAACACAGTGATCATGCGGTGATGTGATGTGATCTCTCCACAGTTGCCAGCATTTGCTCCAATATTTCAACCAATAGGAGAACTACAACGTCACGGTCGAAGAGCAGGCGTGGTATAGTGAGAAATGCAATAAATTCAGCAAAATGACGTACTTTTCAATGATTTGCATGCTTGTGATGTGTTATTTAGTAAAAATTAAATAATTCGTAGTAGGCAAGGCATAATAACATCAAAAGGCTCCACCCGATGAATGAGGCATCTTAAGCAATCTGAAGATCCCTTAGTAGTCCAATCACTAGGTACTTTTTTTTGTAAAAATAGCGTAAATCAATTTTTTTTAAGGGATTTGGGGATACCTTCCGAGTATGTTGCCAAGTTAGCGGGATTGGGGTTAGCTAAAAGTCAAACGCAAATATCTCGAGAACCATTGATGCTAGAACAAAAATGGAAAGGACCTTTTCTGTTTAGCACTAAACTCTGTACCAAATTACCCTTATTTTCGTAAAACTAACCGTTTTCGAGTTACAGCGTCAAAATACTTCAGAAAAGTTAGATCAGAACCTTAGAACAAAAAAGACCTCTTTTTGCCTTTTTTAGGAGATAAAAGGGGGTGGTAGAAGGAAACTGACACCATAGAAAATTATTTTGTGTCCAAAATTGGCTTCAGTGCATCAAAATACTTCTGGAAAGTTGGATTAAAACCTTAGCCCAAGACATTTTTTTGCTTTTTTAGGGGATGAAATGGGTGGTAGAGAAAAACTGACACGATGGATGTTTTCTCCAAAATTTGCTTCAGCGCGCCAAAATACTTTAGAAAAGTTAGATGAGAACCTTAGGACAAAACCTTTTTTTTGTAGACCTATGTTATTAACGACTAATCTGTAGTAATGCCAAATATATGTCTTTTCTTTCTTATATAGTGGTTCAAAGGTTGAGATTATTCAGTTATAGGGCCAGTCTTTTGTCTTCCATATCATTTGGCATAGTCTGCGAAGAATTATCACTACATCTTCACCAACTAACTTCAGCGCCTCAGACGTGATATTGCCAACCCCAGCTGCTTTTGTCAGTTTTTAGTTTTTACATGCCTGCCTCCACTTCTGATTTGAGTATTCGCATCCTGCTGCCAGTCACCTTTTGCTTCAGTATGACCAGTTTCGAAAAGTTTTTCGCACTATTGGCGCTAAACATCAGTAATCTGATTCTTGCCAGTTCTTAGAATCCCGTTGGAGTCTTTAATTGATCACGTTTTGGGTTTAAATTTGCTTTTAATCGTGCTTACTGTTTGGAAAAGGTCTTTGTTCTTATTGCGATCAGCATAAAACTAGTTCTTTAGAGACGTGTTGTAGATAAGAATTCTTATCTATTCGACAGAAAGTCTGAATTCTCCGCGTTGGTCTATTATACTGTTTCGAATTCAAAGCAATGTTGATACCCTGAGCCTTCAGGATTTTCCTGGGTTGTACTTCAGTTAGAGGTGCAGCACTGATTTTTCCACATTACTCCCCATGTGGTATTCCCCTTGAGAGAATCCCACAAGGCCTCTTGATCTTCGTTATGTAGTGAGTTGACGTTACTTCACTACATTCACTAAATTTATTTTGGAAGTGTGGACCATCAGTTTTGTATTGGCCTTGGAGAAGTTTTCAGCTTCAATGAGAAGGTGCAGATGAGTAATTGGTGATCTGAACCACGGTCAGCGCCAGCTAAAGTTTTGCAAATCTTCATTGATAATCTCCATCGAGTTCCTATTTTAATATAAACAAACTTGTATCGGAATCTATCGCCAGATGGCAGCCAAGTGTAAAAGCGCCATCGATGTCGTTGGAATATAATATTAACTGTCATATAGGTTTCATTTAGAGAGAACTAAAAACCTTTCTCTCCTTTCATTCCATTATAAGATAGCAAATTTACCGACAACTCGTAAGTGCCCATCTTCCGGTGTAAAACTGACTTTTGTGTTGAAGTCACTCTTAAAAATATTAATTTTCCTATTTGGAAGTATTTAGCAAGGTTTCTAGTAGCTTATCATGATAAAAGGCCAATATGAGGTGACTATTTAATGGATTATGTAAATGGCTCTGAACATAATTCAGATATAGTGTAATAGATATTGGCTCTTTGTCAGCTCAGCAAGAGCTAATGCTGTTCACAATAAGGAGGAAAAACAGCATTGTTCAGGTTCCTTATCATAATAGATACACATTTTTGTCTCTCCCGGTACAGTGACGAATCTGGGGTTAACTGTAGACACCAATCTATCATGGAAGGTCCACGTTGAAGTCTGCACATCTTTGTGAACGTACAAAAGTATATATGCGATGACCACCACTTTTTGAACGCGTATAGGTATGGTAGAAACTCCTCATAACATAAGCGACCTTGGTGCTGTGGTGCTTCCAGGTGTGCTCAGTAATTTGTGCCTGCTTATGACAAGTTCAAAGGTTAGCCTGTTTAGGAAACACAGTTGTAATCAAGACCAATCCAACGATTGCAATGAAGACCATCCTTGAACTCACATCTCTGCGTATTGAAGTGGAACTGAAAGCCAGAAAAGTTGCAAACAAAATCTTCGGGAATAGACTGTAGAATGCTACAGGGGTGGTACAAAGGCTCTAGGCCTGCTTGTAAGGGTTTACGATTTCCTGTCATGTTTCTTAGATAACTGGAAATGTAGTAAAAGGCACCTTTTAAATCATCGAAGACTGAGATAATTGGTCCTAGCGTACAAGGATGCAAACCAATGGCTCACCGCCATGCCATTCGAAAAATACCCAAGTGTATTCCAAAGAATAAAACAAAGCGATCCCAGAACTGATACTGAACTGAGTTGGATAACAACATTTTTGTCAATCGTCATGATTTTTACACATCTTCTTTGAGACATTAAATAGACACCATCTATATTTTTTTCTGATTACCGCTGAAATAAATCAGTGTATCATCAATACGACTCACCATGATGTAATATTTTATAAATTGAACTTTTTTGACATATTAACGACCTTGTATCCATTGAAAATAAAGTCCTTCTACGCCCTTGTCTCAACCCCTGTAGCCTGGATTAACCTAATATTTACAGATGAAAATTGACTGAGTGCTGGAAACGTAGAGACGGTTTTTCGGTTGGATTAGAAAGCGCCTGGCAGATTTATATACTTCTTGCCCCTGCGATGCAGGTGTAAGTTATACGGCGCGAAATAAAATATGAAATATGCCGCGGCGTCGGTGCCTTTGATTTATTAGTGGTGTTCGTTAAATACTGTGGCTTTCCGCCCACCTCTCACTTGGTCTGGTTACCAACACGCGTCATATTACGTCGTAAACGAAGGCAGTCTCGCTAAGTAACCGAGTACTGCAATGTGCCGAAAATAATGGCTTGATATATTAAAATCTGACTGTTTTCTACTTCGGGATCGGTTTTTTCTTCGACTTATCAAGAAGCAAGGATAAACTGAATATAGTTGGCTGTAAAATAAACGAAAAATTACTTACGTGAATCAAATTAATTTCTCATTCATGTACAGGGTGGTCCTGCGAACGATGGAATCTAATTTAACTTCGTTATTTTTGGAGTTACGTAAGAAGGTTCCAAAATAAAAGTTATAGGAAATCGCTTGTATTTTCCAAAAAATGTTTCAAAAAGATAATTGAAAGTCGAATTTCGGAGATATGAACTTTACTTTGTTTTTTTTTTATGGAACACCCTGTATATTTTTATGCCATCTGAAAGTCATAATAAAAGCTTTTTAATGATATATAAAACATAGTATTTTTCTTAAAAACCATACTAGATATTAAATTTTCTATTCTTTTAAGTCATGGTAGTCCGGAAAATATACAGTGTGTCCCAGGATAGATGTAACAAGAGGTGTAATGGACCAAAAATTTTGGAATTTTGGAATGGTATTTGGGGGATTGAGTCCTGCTTGTTGTTAAACTAAAGTATACCAAAAATGACTTGATTTGGTGTTCTACAGGGTGTTTTATAAGCAAAGTTGTAAAAATCACCACTAATAAAGTACCTTTATTTTTCAAAATATGAAAAAATTCCACTAAGAAAAGTAATTTAGAATGCAATTTTATACCTCTGTACCAAATTTCAGGAATATAAAATTATTTTTTTGATACTTCCCATTTTTGCGAATTGAGGGTTGAATTCATATTTAAAGTTGTGTAGGAGCAAATGTTAATCATCTCAAAAAGTAGGCTATTGGTAAATAAGAAATTGAATATACGAGATGTAAGAAGGTATAATGTTAATCGAACTAATTGTAAAACAAGAAACAATTACTAACACAAGATTAATGAGGTTTAAAAATTATAAGAAGTAATAAATGTCAAAAACATAACAGATTCACAAACAAATGAATTATTGACCAATACAAAACAATGTTTACAATTTTTTTATTATTCGACGTAGCTACCCACATCCACACGCATTTCGATCCTTCGCCTGAAGTCCTTAGAACTGTTTCGAATATGATCTAACGGTATGGAGTTTACGGCATTTCTAATTCTCTGCTTCAATACTGCTACATTGTTAGGAAGTGGTTCAGCGTAAACCAACTGCTTGAGGCGACCTCATAAAAAGAAATCCAATATTGGTCTGGGGATCTCGCCGGCCACTTGATCAGTCCATTCCTGCCAATCCAATTTTCTCCAAAATTTAAATTCAACCACCGATTGACCATTTCTGTGGAGTGGCCAGGGCAACCGTTATGTTGAAAATGAACTAAAGGCATATCTCTTAAAATATTTAAATGTTCTTCAGAAAATCTTTGAAGAAGCTGTAAATAAGTGTGCTGGTTTAACCTTCCCTCAATGAAATAAGGTCTAATTACTCCAACGTGATAAGAAACGGCACACCACACATTCACTTTTTTATAATATTGTCTTCTACAATGAATTCTAAAATTTGGATTTTCAGAAGCCCAAAACCGACAATTCTGAGATGAAACAACACCATTGGTTGTGAATGTGGATTCATCTGAGAAAATTATGAAATGATGAAAAAATCTCTCTTCCATGATTTTTTCTCCAATGGTCAAACAAAAATCCAACCTACGGTCGTCATCTCCCTCTTCAAGCGTATGTTTATAATTTGCTTTATATGCCCCAATTTTCTTTGCCTTGTAAATTTGCCTTGAGTTCAGACTTGCTAATATTAATAAAAGCTGATCTTTCTCTTAGTGGTATCCTAGGATTTTATATAACAGAGGCATGAACTATAATAGCCCCATCATTGTCTTCATCATATGCTTTTATTTTTCTTTTCATGTTAAGGACACTACCAGTAGCCAGAAAGTTTTTAATTATTCTCATAGCCTGAGTACGTGACAAAGCAGTGTTTGGAAATTTCAAATTAAATTGGCTTACCATTTCTCTTAGCGAGTTTTCACCGCCAATTCCGTAGCATTGCACAATATAAATTTTTTCACGCACTGTGAGTACCATTTTCACTTAATTTTTTATACCTGGTTCGTTAATTTGAAACAGAAATTAAGGATAATATTGACTACGTTTGACAGATATGTCAATAATAAATGATAAATGTGTATCCACTGCTTTTCTCATAGCCTACTTTTAGCTTCTACATAACTTTAAATATTAATTCGCAAAAAATAATTTCTATGCAGTTTTAATTGAATGGTTCAAAATAAAATACTAATTTATTGAAAAAATGGGAAAGTTTCAAAAAAATAATTTTATATTCCTGAAATTTGGTGTAGAGGTATAAAATTGCATTCTAAATAACTTTTCTTAGTGGAATTTTTTCATGTTTTGAAAAATAAAAGTACTTTATTAGTGGTGATTTTTACAACTTTGCTTATAAAACACCCTGTAGAACACCAAATCAAGTCATTTTTGGAATACTTTAGTTTTACAACAAGCAGGACTCAATCCCCAATTACCATTCCAAAATTCCAAAATTTTTGGTCCATTACACCTCTTGTTACATCTATCCTGGGACACACTGTATATCAATCATTGAAATGTTCAATTTTATTTAAAATAAAGTCAAGTTAATTACCAACAAATATCTAGAACTAACTTATTGTTTACCCTCAATTACATGCTTTTGTTTCCCAAGGCTAATTTGATAAATTGTAAATTTTTAGTAAATTAGACACATTTTGTTTTAAGATAAATACTATATTTTATATATCGTTAAAAAGCTTTTTTATGGCCTTTCAGGTGTAAAAATATACGGGATGTTAAAAAAAAAAAAAGGTAAAGGTTGTATCTCCGAAATGTGACTTTCAATTGTTTTCCTGAAATGACTTTTGAAAAATACATGTGATTTTCTATAACTTTCATTTTTGAACTTTTTACATAACTCCAAAAAAAATGGTTAAATGAGGTTCTAGTGTTCGCGGAACCACCCTGAACATCTTAGACAACGTTTATTGAGCTGGTTTCTGTGCAAGTTTCACCTTCAACCTTACAACCAGGCAAAGCTAGCTTTGTCAATATAAAAAAATCAAAAACAAATTAAGTTCTTTTTATATGATGTCATGTTTGTTGGGGCCAAAATTAATAGATTTTTCCTAAATCTTTTTCTGGAACAATTAACTGATAACGTTATTAATTAATTTACATATTAATAAAACTTCTTGTGGATTAAAATCGCATAATGATATGATATTTCATTTAGATTGTCTAATTATTATAATTATTAGTTGTGGGATTTTTTTCATCTTCCCTTTTTTCTTTCTGGAATTTTCTGCCACATATTTATTTCTTCTGAAAAAAAAAAGTGGAATCTACAAAATTATCCAATATATTACTGGAAAATAACCTCTGTGTCTGTAATTCTTACATCAAAGGAATGGTTATAGGGTGTTTTTTGATAGATAAAATGTTTCAGAATGTGCATTATGAATGATATTGTCGTCATTACTAGAAACGCCATGTTTTTAACAACTGCTGGGGAAGAGAACTATATTTAAATTAAAGGATCCCCCGCTTCTGCAGGTGTTCAGATTTATTCGCGGATCGGTTTCGATCTTTTTGGCTCTCGTCAGCGCGAAGCAGACTCGGACACCTTTGACGCTGCGGGCTCCTTCCTCTTGATAAAGTCGAGCAATACAAATTCAGTGACTTGTAAATAGTTCCCTTCACCAACATTTGTTACAAACATGGCGTTTTTAGTAATGACTACAATATAATAATTCAGAACGTGCATCCTAATGATAGTATTAGGAAATCAAGAGGCATACGACGAAACTCTGCATTGTGCACAACAATATTGAAATCTAGTTATGTAATCACAAGTTATCAGTTCATTAATAAGTGACTGCGGTAATGTCCTAGATCTTCTATTTTACGATTTATAAAATAACTACAGACATTGTCCGGACGAAGAAAAGCAAGCTGGTCCAGTTTCAGATAATTTCATAAGCAGAAACCTAATGGAGTTAGATCTGGTGATTAAGGCGACCAACTTATGGTCATACGATTCCCAAGGCCAATCCACAGCCCATAAATATTATTAACCATTCTACTATTGCTATTGGTTCATGCGCATTCAATGTTCTGTGCAAGTAATAATAATCGTTAATCCAATTATTCGTATAACTCGTGGTCGCGACAAAATGTACCTAAAGGTTTACAAGTTCTTACCCGATAATGCAATATCCTATTTTAGTATCCTGGATAACTTGGAAAAGCTGACGAAGTTAAGGAATATGAACTTATGTAAGTCAGGAGAAAGTCAGGTAGTTTGAAAAATTTACTCAGTAATGAGAGAATCAGTAATTTTCTTGAGGAGTTAAGGAATTTAAAAATTCTAACATTTTAAATATAGGCTTGCTAGAGATAATTGTTTTTATCTAGGACATCTCCGAATCCTCAGACAAGAAATATACATGTACGAATTTTGAATTCCAATTCATTATAAATTCCTCACCCACGTAGTTTCGAATTTCTGAATTGGATTCAATTTTCTACGACTGAAAGTGAGCTCTAACTTTGAGCATTACTACAACCGATTAATTCGTTTGTTTGGTTAAAAATTCTATATTTTGCAGTAGGTATAAAGTTGAATAGAGGTATTGTTGTAAGTACACTCTGTTGTCATTTATTTATTTATTTATTTATTTATTTATTTATTTATTTATTTATTTATTTATTTACTTATTTACTTACTTACTTACTTACTTACTTACTTACTTACTTACTTACTTACTTACTTACTTACTTACTTACTTACTTACTTACTTACTTACTTACTTACTTACTTACTTACTTACTTACTTACTTACTTACTTACTTACTTACTTACTTACTTACTTACTTACTTACTTACTTACTTACTTACTTACTTACTTACTTACTTACTTACTTACTTACTTACTTACTTACTTACTTACTTACTTACTTACTTACTTACTTACTTACTTACTTACTTACTTACTTACTTACTTACTTACTTACTTACTTACTTACTTACTTACTTACTTACTTACTTACTTACTTACTTACTTACTTACTTACTTACTTACTTACTTACTTACTTACTTACTTACTTACTTACTTACTTACTTACTTACTTACTTACTTACTTACTTACTTACTTACTTACTTACTTACTTACTTACTTACTTACTTACTTACTTACTTACTTACTTACTTACTTACTTACTTACTTACTTACTTACTTACTTACTTACTTACTTACTTACTTACTTACTTACTTACTTACTTACTTACTTACTTACTTACTTACTTACTTACTTACTTACTTACTTACTTACTTACTTACTTACTTACTTACTTACTTACTTACTTACTTACTTACTTACTTACTTACTTACTTACTTACTTACTTACTTACTTACTTACTTACTTACTTACTTACTTACTTACTTACTTACTTACTTACTTACTTACTTACTTACTTACTTACTTACTTACTTACTTACTTACTTACTTACTTACTTACTTACTTACTTACTTACTTACTTACTTACTTACTTACTTACTTACTTACTTACTTACTTACTTACTTACTTACTTACTTACTTACTTACTTACTTACTTACTTACTTACTTACTTACTTACTTACTTACTTACTTACTTACTTACTTACTTACTTACTTACTTACTTACTTACTTACTTACTTACTTACTTACTTACTTACTTACTTACTTACTTACTTACTTACTTACTTACTTACTTACTTACTTACTTACTTACTTACTTACTTACTTACTTACTTACTTACTTACTTACTTACTTACTTACTTACTTACTTACTTACTTACTTACTTACTTACTTACTTACTTACTTACTTACTTACTTACTTACTTACTTACTTACTTACTTACTTACTTACTTACTTACTTACTTACTTACTTACTTACTTACTTACTTACTTACTTACTTACTTACTTACTTACTTACTTACTTACTTACTTACTTACTTACTTACTTACTTACTTACTTACTTACTTACTTACTTACTTACTTACTTACTTACTTACTTACTTACTTACTTACTTACTTACTTACTTACTTACTTACTTACTTACTTACTTACTTACTTACTTACTTACTTACTTACTTACTTACTTACTTACTTACTTACTTACTTACTTACTTACTTACTTACTTACTTACTTACTTACTTACTTACTTACTTACTTACTTACTTACTTACTTACTTACTTACTTACTTACTTACTTACTTACTTACTTACTTACTTACTTACTTACTTATTTATTTATTTATTTATTTATTTATTTATTTATTTAATTACACTGTCCAACAGGTACTTGACCCAACTATAGGACAGGGAGGTACAGAGAAATTCTACTGAAAATTATGCTAACAAACATTAAACGTGTATAAATAAAAAATGTATCTCAGAGATTAAAAAATAACTTATGGTAAATAACAAGACAGATAAAAAACATGTTTTTAACATTGTCTATATAAAAGATGAAATACAAAAGGAAAGACAAACAAGTTCAACTAGTTTCTTTGGTAATATGTTTTTACAGCATTCAGGCAGCAATTAAAAATGTCTATATCACCACAGATTGCGTTGTGATTGTCGCATATTACATAAATGGGTGAAAACTTTAGGATATTTGTACGAGGCGTAGCTAGGGTAAAATACAGAACTATTACGGGACATTGTTCTGGGGATGTTAAATGATAGTTTTGACGATAATGTTGGTGCGTCAATAATATTTTTAATGATTTTAAAAAGAAAAATTTGGGACACGCATTCTCGCCTACGGCTTAAACTAACTAAAGAGTACTTATCCAGCAGGTCCTCTTGTGGAAAACCGATCGCTGGGTAAGTACCTTCAGATCTGAAATACATAAATTTAAGGAATTTGCGTTGAACCGATTCTAACTGGTTGACATGTACATTATAGTGTGGGGTCCAAACAAGTGACGCATATTCAAGCTTGGATCTGACATAGTAGCAATAGAGCATCTTAAGCGTATCTGGGTTTGAAAAATCACGGGAATTTCTATCTATGAACCCATATGTCCTACTGGCTTCTGATACTATGGTGCTAATATGTGTATTAAAAGAGAGGGTTTTATCAAAGATAACACCTAAGTCACGTAGTGTTTCGGGCCGATGAAGTACATTATTGCCTATATTATAATCGTAGAAAACTGGTATGAGCTTACGTGTAAAAGACATAACATTGCATTTCTGCGAATTTAATGGAAGATTGTATTTAGTACACCAGTTACTAATTTTGTTTAAATTTTCCTGCATAAGAAGACAATCGTCGATGGTATAAATTCTGGAAAGGAGCTTCAAATCGTCAGCATACATTAAATAATTAACTTTGTCTGTTAAGTCATCCGCTATGTCATTAATAAATATTGTGAAAAATAGTGGTCCAAGAACCGACCCTTGCGGTACTCCCGAGGTAGCAACGTATTCGACAGACTTGAAACCATTGAATGTAACATATTGGACTCTGTTTGACAGGTAAGACCTGAATAATGTTATCAAGCTATCAGAAAGTCCGGCATAATTTAGTTTTCTAAGCAGCATGTTATGGTCAAGTCTGTTGAATGCCTTGGAGAAATCAGTATAAATTATGTCGGTTTGGGATTGATCGTCGATGGACTCCAAAATAAATTGTGTAACACAAAGCAGATTGGTGGTTGTAGAGCGCCCTTTCATAAAACCGTGTTGATGGATGGTGATTTTTGTACTGATTTTATCATAAATGACATCGTGTAGCAGAAATTCAAGTACTTTTGCAAAAGCATTATTGAAAAGGCGCGAAAGTTTGATATGTCAGATTTGTCACCCTTTTTAAAAATTGGACAAACTTTAGAACGTCTCCATAGATCCGGAAAATCACCGTTTTTTAAAATTAAATTAAAAATTGTTACTAAAGGTGTGGCAAAAATACACGCACAATCTCTTAGCAGAAATGCAGGTATGCCGTCTGGGCCAGTAGTCATTTTATTTTTTATTTTTTTTAGTGCTTTTCTCACATCATCCTCCTTAAATTCCAATACATGTATTAGCAAGTTATTATTAAAGCTGTGTCCGTTTTCTATATCTCCCATGTAATCACTAGGATGTGAAAAAGAATTTTGAAAAAAGTCCGCAAACGCATTTAGTATTTGGACAGGTTCAGATAGTTCATTTCCATTATATTGCATTACATTTGATATGTTACTTGTTCCCTTTTTGCTCTTTAAAAAGGCCCAAAATTTCATTGGATCGTCTCTAATTTTCGACCGTGCGAACATAATCTTTATAAGCTATATCTATATCGGATTTGATTTTTTTCCTCAAGTCCTTAAAATCATGCAGAGACTATTACTCTATTAGATGTAACAATGCATATTTGTATAGTTTTTGAAGAGAACCAAGCTATGTCGATGTTAAGTTACATAGTGCGCCTCCTAAATATACTGCAAAGACTTGGGTAATAAACAACCTGCAAATGTCGGTGAATTTAATTTTGAAGAATTGCTACTAATCTTATAATTGGTTTCCATTATACCTAAAGATAATTTGAAACAATAATGATCTAATCCATTACGAATATTATTAACATGTTCATCAAAGAAGGAATTCCTGAGAATATTATTATACGTAATCTATCGCATAACACCTGTTAACATTTTTGATTCTTTGGTTATTTTGGCTTATACTAAGCTTCATATGATAGAGCGAAAATAATTCCTTCAAATGATATTTTAACTGACGAGAAACAATTTATAAGAACTGTTCTATTAAATAACCCGAGCCTTCAGAGTTTGTTTGGTGTTGCTGTAGACAAACACTGAAACAACTTGAATTTAGATCTTTAAGTAATTCCATTCGTGCCATATAGGCCAGTCGGAATAGATTGAAAAAGGATCATTTTGCGAAATGTTGTTTACCTGCATTTTTTTTTTTCTTAAAGTATAGTTTGGGATTTAAAGAAACATATGCCAATTATCCGCACGCGTAACAGGTGGGGCAACACACTTTAAAATTAAAAAATGGTCCATTTTTTGCCATTTTTCGCTTTATTTGCAATATACCTCCTATATGAAGCATTTTTTGGAAATATATCAAGAGACTGAAAAGTTGAGAAAATCGATTTTGAACATTTTAATATACTTGACATTTTCTCAAAAAATTCTTCGTTTAAGAGCTACAGACGAAAGAAAAATGCTACTTTTCTGTTTTTTGATTTTTTTCTTTTTAAGTGATTATAATGAATATTAATATTAAATATATCATCGGTATAATGTAAATTATGTTTAAATGTCCAATTTACAGAACTATTTATAATTTACATGGTAAAGAGAAAAAAAAATAAAACTTTTCAGGTATTGAGGTATTAAAATGACGGAAAAATAAATAAACAAATATATATTTTCACAATTTATTTTGTGCATAATACAGCGTTTCATGTATAAACTAATATAATATAATAGAATAGAATAAGTTTATTTAACATATTGATCTACTACAATGTAATCGTTAAAAACTGAAACATTATGATAAACAAACTAAGCCCACCACATTAAGTGCTATTTAGAGCACTTGCGCGTGCATTGGACGCACAAAAAAATAAATATAATACATATATACACATATAATACACACATATACGCAACACATTATATATAACATAATAATACCTTAACAACACAATATTTCTGAAATGGTATACATTATAAAAAAAGAAAATAAATATAACACTAAGTACTTTAACAATGATATACAATATAAAACATAAGATAAGCATATACTGCTAAATCTCAGGTGATTAAAATTATCGTCTACCGTGAATTAATTATTTTTGAAATCTATTAAATCATTATCTTTTTTCTTTCAGTTCTCATTACAAATTGTTTGGTGGAAACTATTTTAAATTTATGAACTGATTTTATGTTTTTAATTTAGGTGGGTAAAAAATGATATGCTTTCGGAGCAAGTTATGGCCGATGGTTTTTGACATTCTTTTACAAAAAACATCATTTTTATCAACAAAACATCTGGTTTGGTGTTTGTGATTTACCAAGTACTTTTCTTCAAAGTATGTTTTTACTACTAAGGAGTGAAAGTATTATTGGCGGATGTCCATTATTCTGACATCTTTGTATAATATATCTGATGGTTAAGTTATTGGTTTTTTTTATATATTTTTTTTTTGACTACTAAGGTTAGTTTTTAATAACCCTTCTTACCCTATTATGCCATATCGCAATTGAGATTCAATTAAAGCAAGATAAGTTCTTTTAAGTTGATCAATATTTAGTATATCTCAAAGATTATTAAAGAGGTAAAGCGTACTTCTTAATTTACTAACCAATTTATTTATATGAATATCCCACTTGAAATGAGAATCTTTATAAATTATTATTATTATTCTATTATATTCTATTAATTTATACATGAAACGCATGTACGCTGTACTATACATAAAATAAATAGTCTATGAAAATATATATATTTGTTTATTTATTTTCCCGTCATTTTAATACCTCAATACCTGAAAAGTTTTAGTACTTTTTTTTCTCTTAACATGTAAATTATTAATAGTTCTGTAAATATATTTTATTTAAACTGTAAATTGGACATTTAAACATAATTTACATTATACCTATGATATATTTCGTATTAATATTTATTATAATCACTTAAAAAGAAAAAAATAGAAAAGTAGCATTTTTCTTTCGTCTGTAGCTCTTAAACAAAGAATTTTCTGAGAAAATGTCAAGAATAATAAAATGTTCAAAATCAATTTTCTCAACTTTTCAGTCTCTTGATATACTTTCAAAAATGCTTCATATATATAGGTATATTGCAAATAAAGCGAAAAATGGCAAAAAATTGACGATTTTTGAATTTTAAAGTGTGATGCCCCACCTGTCACACGTGCGGATAGTTGGCATATGTTTCTCTACATCCCAAACTATACTTTAAGAAAAAAAATTGCGGGTAAACGACATTTCGCACAAAAAAGCTATTCTGACTAGACTAATATTAAAGATTATCCTGATTATGCGTTTTTGACCTATTAACACTCTTTGTATGATATTGGCAATTCCCCAGGAGATAATATTGTTTGCTAGGTGACTGTACGCCAGCCCATAGTAAATATTTAATAGACCCTCTACGTTTAGACAGTATTCCATCTGTATTATTGCAAAGCATGTTGAGTTGAGTTGAGTACAAATAAAATCAATGTGTTTGTTCCACGTTAATTTACTATCGAAGTGTGTTTCTAAGAATTTTGCAGATTCAGAAAGTTCGATATTATTTAGTGTTTCAATTTTTTTTTCTTATATAGAAATTTAATGAGGCTGCTTTCTCGTTATTAAGAATTAGATTATTCCGTTGACACCATGCCTCTAGTTCATCACGCACACAATTCAATTTTACTAAGAGTTCTTCTTGGGTAAGGGCTGCTATAGTTACAGTCGTATCGTCGGCAAACATAGTAACTTTGCCTTTAGATATATTTGATGGTAGGTCTTTTACGTAAATCATGAAGAGCAGAAGTCCCAATATAGAACCCTGCGGAACTCTCATTTTAATATTTTTGGTATAAGATTTAACAGTTTTATATTTAACCAATAATTTCCTGTTGAAAATATATGACGAGATCCATTGTAACATGCTTCCTCTTATTCCCACTGCATATAGTTTTTGATTTAAAAACTCGGCATCGACTGTGTCAAAAGCCCGCGAAAGATCAAATATTAATGATAGAAAATATTTCCCATTATCCAATTCTTTATATACAAAATTTAGTAGCTGATAAGAGGCAGTTTCTATGGATATATATTGTCTATATCCATTTTGGCTTGATATTATGTGCATTCTTCGTAGGAATTTTACAATTACATTGTATACTATTCTCTTCTATAAGCTTTGATATGATACTCAAAATATTTAACGATAGTTTCCGATGTTTGACGGATCGTCTTTTTTGAAAACCGGAACCATATAGGCAGTTTTAAGTATATTAGGGAAAATTCCAAAGACTTGTTTATTAAGTAAGCTAAGGGTTTGCATATTACCTCACCAGTGGATTGTAATATCTCTAGGCTAATTTCATCTAGTTTTTATTTTTTAATTTACCTAATTCTTACATTAGTTTTCATCAATATGTGGAGTAAATAGGGAATTAGCTACTAAATCCATTGTTGTACAGGGCAGGGAGAAATTTTCACTCTTATGTTGCTCCAGGCTTGTTATTGCCACAGTACCAAAATAATCAACAAAGGCATTTGCAATTGTTCTAGGTTCTTTTACTAATTGTTGTTAATTGCTAATGTAATTTGTTTATTGGTATCTCTGTTTCTGCTCAGTCTTTCATTAACAATTGAATATATTAAAAAGTCTTTTAAAGCTTTTTTAAGTTCAACTTCTGTTAGATTCATTTGGCGCAGAAGTTTCTTTAAATAAATATTTAAATATTTGTGCAGAAGTGACAAAATACCTAATAAAGAGTAAGAGATTATGAATATGCCACAAAGAAATAATTAATAATTATAGACAAAAGATTGTGCAGATTTAATATTTTGTACCTAAGATGTTGCTAGATCCCCCGTCAAGGGTTGTAGGTCTCTTATGAAACAATTTAAAGCAAGTTTATACAAAAATTTCATATTTTTTTGTATTCTGTCACCCATTTTTGGGACACTTTATATATCGATCCTTAAATATTGAAATCCTTCATTAAAGGGCACAATTTAAGTCAATATATACAAAGAGGCAGACGAATGGACAGACATGCACAGACATGCAGAGAGGTGATTAAGAATAATTTTTTTATCATTAATTTCTTTTTTTAGAGTATTTTATTCGAAAAACAACCACAATTTTATTTTTTCGTAAAAGAAGTTCTACACGTAATGTATTTTTCTGTGGTATAAATAAAATTTATCTTGTAATATGACTATTTGATTAAATTAAATGGTATCATGAGAAATCAAAGTCGTCCCACACACTCAATTAATGCAACTAGTAATTTCAGTTTCTCAAGCAATTTTTGATTTACTTCGACTTCAAACATTAATAATAATTTCAGCTGCGGCGCGGAGTGTGAAATATTTTTTTATATCAACACACTTATGAGATTATTCGCACTTTTGTCTTAACTACGCAGTGGATTAAAGCGAAAAAGCGTGTTTTCTCCACTTTCGTCAATTTTCATCCGTAAATATTGAGTTAATCCATGCTCTCGCATCGGAGTGGGTGAGTGTCAAGCGATTTCCTTCTTCACTCGCAGCATACTTATTAAAACAAACCTGGTGCTGATGCTTGTCTTATCCCGCATACACGTTCTGGTAATTAAGACTAGCATATCTTTTGCTTTTGGGGGCCGCTGATGGTGTGGGGAGAGTGGCGTAAAATAACAGACGATCCAGAATTTAATGAAAATATACAATTGGGCACATAAAAACCAATACTAGCATATTCCATTATCAGTCATTAACCTTTTTTTTACTAATCTTAAAAAGATGGAGTTATGTTTGGGAATAGAGGAAATACCTCAATTTTATTCGTCAGTGAAATAATTGTCATATACCGTATATTTTAATACAAATTAATAAAACTGTAATTTCCGTGATATTTCCAAGCTACTCTTAAGTAATTATTTGTATTTAGAATGTCCAAAATTGTTTGGTTTAAAGAAGACGATTTATAATGATATTTGAACCACTTCTTTGTTGATAGTTTTTTTTAAACTGTTAAATAATTAATCTTTGGCATGACAAGTTTTTTAAAGACTGCGATGCCCAAGGTGGGGTGAAAATTGTATCCCAGATTTTTTTTGTAGTTTTTGACATGTTTAATGGCGCTATTCTACCACAAACAATCACAATGCACTATTTGTAAAACTATTTTTTTTACAGAGAAAATATTATTAACAAAGTTTAAATGTTTTATAATGCAGTTTTAATTGTTATGTTATGTATTGAGCCTTCCTGAGGAAAGAGTTATCTTATAGCATCCACAACACTTTTTGCAAACCATTGATATTTTCCATTCCTTTCCCTAACTGATGTTTTATAACTATTGGTTAAAGTAAAAATAATCTCTGACCCATTTGTTTTTTGATGAATTTTGCATGGAATGCGCATGCGTATATGTTTTCAAAACACTATCTTTAATCCCAAGCAAAGAGAAGAAAAAAAGAACATTTTGTTTTACCTACATGTAAGATTTTCCAAGAAATGATAAAAATTTAAATTTTTTAAATTTATTAATTAACAATAGAGAAATTTATTATATAAAAATTAGATTTAGGTATAATTTTAAATATTGACTAAATTTGTGCCATCAGTTGCAGTTATACAAATAATATTATTTTATTATAAAATTTTATAATTAATTAGTAATAATGAGATTTAAATTTTTAAATTATTTGGTGATATTTTAACTTCCCAGATGGCATTAAGGCCTCATAGGAGTAATGTTAAGTTGGGTAGAAACCTCCGATTAAAGAACTTATAATCTAGATACATAATGGCATTGATTTATTTGTCGCTGAAAGACTCACAATCTAAGGCACTTCTTCCCATAAGTTGCTGATTGGCCCATCGGCGCCGCTCGTGCACGATCGGCTTCAGTTCGATTATCATAATCTCAGTTGACAGTTCGGCCATAAATGTCAATAAATGTTTTTCGTGTTCTCCGACCAAAAACTGGTGAAAAAGTAATTTTATTTTAAGTTGTGATTTGCTTAATACCTAAATAATATTCTCTATTCATATTTACACAGTTTAGTGACAATATATTTTGTGCAAATAAATAGTGAAGTGCTGTGCCGTTTGCAGAAAGCAGTTTAGAAAAGAAGAAAATCGATCGTTCCATAGTCGTAACATGATGAAGTTCAGTTTACAGCTATAAAGTAAATAGCAATTAAATTTTAATATCCTTTCAATACATATTTATCTTATTGTTTTATCTTACTGTAATATCGTATGCCTACATCACGTTATATAAGGAGCCGGTAATGCAGGAATTGCAATAATTCATTTTAATGAAAATATTTACCATTCTACACATTTTCTACACACACAACGCCACTGTTGACTATGGGATGTGATGTTCATCTATCCATTTTAATGGACATATAATGTGACTATTTTAGGAGCAAACAAGGTATATAGTGAAAAGATAGCCTGTTATGTATCTAGATATAAGTTCTTTAATCGAAGGTAGAAACAGTGATATATTTTTATTTATATTTTATCGCCATTTTTTATTTCGAATTAATTACATTAGCCATACCCAATACATGATTGGTTTAGAACAAGACATAATTTGTAATAAAATAGATTTGTATGTTATTAGCCCTCTATGGTTTGCTGAGATCGAGTAGTTCAATTGATCTTTTTTGCAAATAATTTATGAAGTTTTTCTCTTCTGTTTGAGCTGGAGTTAAATTCCACTAGGACAACTTTTTTGAATCATCCCATTTGCTAACCTCCTTGATTGAATGATATGTTGCTGTCCCACAAAATGGCTCTAGTCTATGAATGACAATTTAGCACCTTGCCTTACAAGATCATCTACAGTTTCAATCTCTTTTATCCCTTTATACCCTAACACCCACACCAAGGTAACCTTGTTTTTCCTTGTTAGTTGCTTTACTGTAGACCAGGCAATTTTGGACTCAAAAGTAAATGAACTTAGCTTTAGTGCTGTCATCTAAAAGTATAAGAATTCTTGTTTCTCGTTTGTCTTTTTTTAAGTATTCTCGACTGCAAAGATCTATGGCGAAAATTTCCACTTTGAAGGTGATGGGAGCATAACCTAAAGCCTTTGACAGCTTACATTTTGGATATATACATACACCTACGCTTTCATCCATGTTAGATCCATCTATGTACCAGATAGCGACCCTCTTTTCAGTTGCATATCTTCACGGCTCCATATCTGGCAATCAGAAAGCACCTCAAAGATTTGCTCGAGATCAAATCAAACCGATGTGGAGTCTGTGGGTTTGGTCATTGACTTTAACTGAAGTTCTTCACGTAAATATTTAAATGGAGCAGGTTAACCAGCACTTCCATTGCTGCTGTTGGACAGGTTCCAATTTTACGCATGTTTCCAAGGCTCGCTAACCGTTATAATTCTGGCGATGCATAGGTGACAATGAGTCTAGCAACCGTTAAGTAACCAGTAGATTACACAGCCCCACAAAAAAAATTTTTGGAACTTCTATGGAGACAACTGTATCCCCATGTAATTTTCGACGCTAAATCTAAGTCCGAGGTCAAAGAAAATCGTACACCCCCAAAATCAAACCCTAGCGCTAAAAAAACACTCCCTAAACATGGTAAAAATGACTTAACGCTCCACGATTAGTCTTAAATCTCAATAAATCGAATTAAATATAAACATTCAAGTATATAACACATAAACATGGAGTTAACACTACTTTCCATTGAAAATCGTCCCCATGAGTGGGTAAAAACTACCCCTCATACAACTAGAAACTTTAAAAAAATGCAGTGATTGCAAAAAAGGCTTACGATGCCCAGTTTTTTAGGAAAGAGTGAGTAAATAAAACAAAATAATAAACACACCACAGATAGTAGACAACCCCCAAATCCAAAGCCAAGGCTGTGCGGAAGATGGTTACACATTTGGAAAAACGCAGACATACATCCAAACCCACCGGTGTGTCAATACCGGGGCTGGGGTTCGAACCCAGACCGCGATAGACAGACGATCAGTATATTCGCCACTCAATACGCCTTAACCGATTGAGCTACCGCGTTGGTTAGTAACTGCATTAGTTCCGATACGATGCTCAAAATCTACCCCCACAGAGTGGCGGAAACCCTAGATTAAAATTGCAAGGAAAATCGGGGACAAAATTTTGTCATCGTGATTTCTATTTTAATTGATGCTAAAATTGGCTAAAGGTATGTAGCACTGCAGTTTGAATGTGGTGAATACTTGCATTGCACCAAAGTCATTCAGTGACATCCCCATGAGAGGGTGAAAATTACTCCTCACATAACAAAAAATAGTTGCAGTATCTTTTAGAAAAGCTCAAAACATCTGCATTTTCTTATTTAAGAAGAATCTTTGACAACGTACTTGAAAAGTACCCATATTATGAAGTAGCAAAAATTTACCAGTAGTCTTAATTCAATTAAATTTATTCTTTCTTTTTGTAATATCTTTTGTACTTGTTTTCGAATGATCTTCTGACCGACTGCCGTTTATGCTTTTCAGACGTCTCTCTTTTTAAGGACCAACAGTAATCTGCCATCATGTGTTCGTCCCATCTTCCTTGGTACCTTTCTTTCATTTCTGATATATCTTGGTGAAAGCGTTCACCCTCCTCTTCACTGTAGTCGCCTAAATTTTCTGGGAAATAATCAAGATGGTAATCGAGAAATTGAAGTTTCAAGCTCATATTGCACCCTAAAGATTTGAAATTTTTAATCATTTCTGCAACAATTTTTTTATAATTTTTATCTCTTTTATTTCCCAGAAAATTATGTGCTACTTTTTTGAAACTTAGCTACGCATTTTTCTCAACTTGATTCATTTTAGTTATGAAAATATCATCTTTCATAACTTTTCGAATCTGCGGTCCATCGAAAATTCCCGCATTTTTAATTTTGCGTCAGAAATTTCAGGAAATTTTAGCTTCAAGTATTTGAAGCATTCGCCTTCTTTATCAAGTGCTTTTACGTACTGTTTCATCAGCCCAAGCTTGATGTGAAGAGGTGGAAGTAATTCTTTGACTATATAGTCAGAAAATTATATAGATGTTTTTTCTGAATTTTTAGACGATTCTTTTTAGGGTCCATATAAATAAGTAATAGTATTTTCAGAGAATTCTTTTTAGGAGTCATCTAAGCAACTGCAATTTAAATCTGGGGGTGGTTTCCGCCACTCTATGGGGGTAGTTTTTGAGCATCGCATCGAGACTAATGCAGTTACATACTGTTTCTAAAATAACTGGGCATCGTAAGCTTTTTTGCAACCACAGCAGTTTTTTTAAATTTCCTGTAGTGCGACACTAATGGGGGTGATTTTCAATGGAAAGTAGTGTTAACTCTGTATTTATGCGTTATATACTTGAATGTTTATATTTAATTCGATTTATTGAGATTCAAGACTATTCGTGGAGCGTTAAGTCATTTTTACCCTGTTTACCCAGGAGTGTTTTTTATCGCTAGGGGTTGATTTTGGGGGGTGTACGATTTTTTTGACCTCGGATTCGGATTCAGCGTGGAAAATTACATAGAGATACAGTTGTCTCGATAGCAGTTCAATTTTTTTTTTTGCGGGGCGTGTTATTCTTTGGTTTAAGTTACAAAGTTTTATCAATGACCCTGAGGCGTGTCTAGTGCGCCGCTGTCTTTTGTCAAGCGAATATTCTAGTGGGGATTATTTATTCGAAACTTCCATAATGGTCCATGTTTCTGAAACGTAAAGAAAGACGGATAACACTTGGCAAGTTCATCTTTGTGCCTTTCTACCACGCCAAATTTTGCTGAATAGACAAGGTGCCGATTTTGCTGTCTGTAGAATCCAAGCTATACTATCTTGTTTATTACGCCCTACTTACCTATCCTCAACGAGTTTGTATGATTTTGGAAAATTTGGTAAATAAATCTATTACCTTGAGGAGCTAGGGCTTCCTTATAGACGAACGGAAAACCGAGCAAGAACGAAAGGGTAGTTAGGTATTTTCGAAATAGCTGTTATCTAATCTGAGGTCAATAGTTCAAAAATTCAAAATGGCAAATCCAAAACGGCTGCCATAATTGCAGTATTTTAGCAAACTGACGTGAAATTTGGTACATGGAGATCGCAAGGTTGTCTCTAAATGACGAGTCTGTGTTTCAATTTAAAAATTCAAAGCGACTGATAGTTTTTAGTATGTAGTAGCTAAATATAAAGACTATTTAAAGAGACAAGACAAGTTTGAATAACATTGAACTAAGCTTACTAAAAATGATGAAATAAAATTTCACTATCGTCTGTTACCTAATATCGACAGTCAGTGTAAAAATTTCACATTTTTAACCGACTTCAATGTTGGTATTATAGTCCGTCGAGTAAGCAAAAAAAAACTGCACTTTTTGCAGAGGACACCTTTGCCATGCATCCTGTTCAGACCCATTGTCAACGTTTAGGAAGAGGAGCCACCTGAAACATATCCCTTTAACAAAATGGCGGTCATGTTTCCCAAAAACGCCCCCATAAAATTTAAATTTTTTAAATTATTATAATATAATAAACTTAGGTGCCTAATTATATGTGTTTATGGATGCTGAATTAAAAAAAGGCTATAAAACGTTGTTAGAAGTCCATAGGACGAAATATTCAACATGACGATCAAAATGACCACAGTGTAATAATTGTAACGTGATCGTGTTCTTTTTCTTTTTCTTTTTCTCTTTCTTTTTCGGCTGATGAATACTATTTAATGTTTTTCTATAAATTGTAAGTTGTATGATGGAGGTAATAGTTGACTTCTAATTAGAGGGTGTAGTAAATGAAAGACAAATATTTTTAAAGAAACGCCACAAAAATATGGAAAACAAAGTGAATTGTAAAATATTGGTTGGTATGCAAATCCAATCAAAACCATCACACATTGCATCGTTGGTACCAAAAAAATATTTAGCATGTACCGCTATCATTTGTGCAATCAATTTAATTTGTTTCACGCTAAAAATTATATAACCTATCTAGTCGTGTTGGTGCAATGTAGCAGAGACGCTCTGGATACATCCCACAATGCTCTTATGAAATTCCCGAACTCAGTACTCCCCAAAGGTACGCGACACACGTGGCTGAATTGAATGAATGAGAGCAGCTCGCAGCTTTGTTCAACTTTTCTTCGAGAGGGCCAAGTAAATCTGCCCTTCCAATGGCATGCCGAAGGTGACTAGCAGAAGACAGACTTGGAGGATGGAGGTATTCATACTTGAAGAAACTTTGCATGTCAAGTTTTCTGTTCATAAACAGTAAGACATCTCTGACAGAGATTTACGTCACTTCGCAGATTCTGAATAGTGCTATTTTGCAATACCGCTAATTTTCTTATTCTTAAAAATTCTCAGTTTATGTGCCTTCATAGGTGCAAAGATGCTCAGAGTGGATTCTTGAACAAGTCTTTCAGAAACAAATGATTGGTACAGTTCAATAGCTTTTCGTTCAGAATTTCTCAGCATTGTTACTGATTCCGCATCAGAAACAGTGTGATTTTCCAGTCATATTATGTCACCTGAGGTTTCCTCAAAAGGATTAACAGCACT